>JAUDJH010000016.1:13850830-15134441 GCA_036320925.1 Automeris io | reverse complement strand
TGGCTGGTTGGGCTTAGCGCCTTTGGGACCGCGCTTGGCTTTTCCATTCTTGCCAGCAACCTGCCAGACCCCGTCTGTCCTCTCTTCTTCTTCTCGTCCTTTTTCCTGAGGCTTGGCCGTATTCCCCTTCCCTGCCTTATCCTCACTGCCCTCTCTCGCCTTGTTCTTCACTACCTTCTCTATCTTCCTCTTTTTCCTTTGAGAGGCGGGCTGTCCCAGTTCCGGGAACGACTCCTCGTCGAAGGTCACCTCTCCTTCCGGCCAGTCCGGATCCATGAGTGCGGGAAGCGTAGGGGCGTCCCGGCTCCTTGCTTTGTCTGAGGCAAGGGGCGGCCTCAAGCGAGGCTCCGGAGGAAGCAGACTCCTGAATGGAGCCAGCCTCACATCGAGCAACTTTCCGACGGCAAGTATAACCTGCCGCTCGATGCTGTCTGCCTGGGGCGCTGGAGTCGGCGCAGGCGGAGGGACTGAGACCTCCTCTCGCCGCGCTGCGCCCCTGGCCATCTCCACTCTTATCTCCTCGAGCTGCTTCTTCAGCTCCGCGTTTTCAGACCGCAACCTATCAACGTCTGATTGGAGCTTTGCAGTCTCTCCGGATACCGTCTTCTTATGCATGGATTCGAAGGCAAGGGTGAGTTCCCTCGAAGCCAGCTTAAGATGTTTCACGTAGGTGCCCTTTAGGTTACCCGACGTGTCTGCCACTTTGTTTATGAGGCCCGTGTACTTCCGCACAACGTCCTCAATCTCGTAAGCGGTCTGGTCCTCGCTTACGTTCGACGACGTCTCTGACAGTCGTGACGATCTTGTCTTTGGGAGGCTTCTGGCTTCTTCTAGGAACTCTTTCTCTACCTGAAGTTCCATAGCCTCCCTTTCTACCCGTAAGAGGTCCGCCTTTGCTTGAGCCAAGCCCACGTATTGGCCTGTGGTGGGCGGCCTGCCTCTGCCTCTACGGGGTTCCAGTGATCTGGTCCCCACTGGTGAAGAGTTGCTCGAGCTACTTTTGGAGCGAGCGCTCTCATACCTCCTCTTTCTCCCTGAGGAGTTTGATGCGACCGACATCAGGCTTTGATCCGATTCATCGCCCGAGTCGTCCGCATTTCCTCTCGCGCTTCTGTCAGCGCCATCTTGTCTGGACCTTTCGTGCTCCAGCACTCCCCTATCCAAACGACTTTTCATCTCCCGACTCTTCATCTTCTTGGTTTTTGGTTTTGAGTTTTTAGGTGACATTCTATTTTGTTCCCACGAGTATGGGGGAAATAAACAGTCCGCCCGGGCAGTGCCCCCTGTACCCGGGTAAGCCTAGCGTAACCCGTCAGAGGGTTGGCCGGTACTCTGACGGGGGTCGCACTAGAGACTGACATACCCTTCAGCCATGCATCCCCTCACGGTGCGCCGCCGCTTGGGATTAGGGGTAGTTTTTTATAGAGGTTGTCCTCCTCGCGGCCCGGCCAATGAAGGCAAGACCCTCGGTCCGGACCTGCAGCCGTGAGACATGACCACAGACGCCGCAGGCCAGATTACGAGCTCCTGACGCTTGCCAACAGACGCCGTACGAAGAAGACATCAACAACGAATCCTACCACAAGAATCAACAGGTAAGCACCCTAAACATTACAAGTGATCCTAGCAGACGAAATCGAAGAAGATGGAGCTTCTCAGCACGACGACTGATGACTTGCCCGACGGTATGGTAAGTACACGCCGGACACGTCTCCACTCCGGGGAAAGGAAATGAAAGGTAAGGATTTCAGGTAAAGGAGAGCGGAGGGGAGCAACGAGAAAGGTAAGGATTAACTGGGGAAGGAGTAACGAGGCCCTTCTCACTCCTCTTCTCATTCGAGAAGAGATAGCGAGAAAGGGCAGGCAAGGAAGAAGGAAAGGTAAGGTGGGAGGAGGAGGGGGCTGACTGACTGCACCGGCGAACCGATGGGCGATGGGGTCGTCACGTCCCGACGCCGGGAACCTAACCTAACCTAACCTAACCTTTTTTTTTTTTTTTTGTTACCCGGGGGAAATCCTCATAGGATCGTCAGGGGAGTGGTGAGGGCCACTCCCCCGGTATGCCGGACTTTTACCGACTAAAACCCCCGGGGTGGTCCACCGAGCGCTCTAGGACCGAGGGGCATGGCTACTCGCCTTCCCAGAGCCCGGCCCTGCGCGTTGCCCCATTACGGGCAGCCTTGAATGTAGGGGAGGCAGTTGATTCGCCTCCCCACCGCCTTGTGGTGTGTGGGACCACACACTACACCACCGGAGTATGGTCTAAGCAGCTGGCCCCTCAGCCGAGCTGCCCGACACTCCGTGGGAGGACCTATGTGAAATGGGGTCCTCCTCCCGCGGCACAGCGGAGATTGTATTCTCCTGCTCTGTCTCCATTGCCGCGGAGGCGGCAAGGCGGGCGCCTCTGAAGTAGGCACTCCCTCTCCTCCTTGTCGGCCGTTTTGCGGCGGCGCACGCTGGGCTACCGACGCGGTGGCCGGCGGGTTTGCTCACAGCGGCGCACAGCACGCAATAGGCACGACTGTGACATTCCTGGGCCTTGTGACCCGGCTGCGCACATCGGAGGCACAGTCCGCTTCGGTCCGTGCCGGCTCTACACTTTTCACTCACGTGCCCCGGCTCCCAACAACGGAAACACCGAAGCACGCGAGGCTCCACCATTTTGACCTGGGCCCTTGTAAAGCCGATCTCTATCCCATATTTTAACACCATTTCGGCGACATCGGCTGGACAAGAGGCCCAGCATACGCCGACGCCGAACGTGCCGAAGCGGACCTCGCTCACCCGAATGTGCTCGGCCAGGTGAGCCCGCGCCTCCATGCAGTTGCCGACCATCTTGATGGACGAAAGGACATCCTCCTTCTCGACGGAGTCGTCCAGGCCCGACACGCGAAGGCTTACGCACTTCACGGGTCGGGTCACCTTGACTTCCGTCTCCGGAAGGATGGCCTTAAGTTTGCCATACAAGAGGTCGGCCTTCTTCGCGGCCTCCTCGGGCGGCCCAGGAATGTGGACCAGCCTCGCATCGGAGAGGGTGCCCGACAAGAACGCAGATTGCGCCCCTGCCTCCCCCAACGCTCTTTGCATCTCCCTGCGGGCTGTTTTGAGAACATCCCGGAGGGAGACACCACGTTCCTTCGCGCCCGGAAGCAACTTAAATGAGACGACTGCGTCTTTCGGCTTCCGGGTGCGGACTCGCTTCCGCGGCTTTTTGGCCTTCGTGGCCTCCTTTGCAGGGGCTTTCTTCTGCTTGGCGGGGCGGTTCGGCCTATGTTTGCCATCCCTCCCGACCTCCGCCCAGTCGCCACTGTGGCCGGCGACTTGGGGCTCTCCTAAGGGCGGGAAGTCCGCCACCGAGTCAACATTGGGAGGAGCAGGGCGGGTCTTCTTCCCCTTGCCCTTACCTTTGGAGGGTTTGGGGTCGGGGTGAGAGCTCCGCCCTGCTTCTGTCTCGTCCGTGTGGGGGGCGTCCTCCGCGGCGCCACCGGCCGGCTTCGGCCGGGGCTTCCGCGCGGCCGATTTCGCCGCGTAGGACACTCTCTCATGCTGCAGCGGCGGGCGCAGGAGTTGGTTTTCCATGGCCTCCTGCCGCTGCTGCATCACCTTCAAGGACCCCACGACCTCACCGAGCATAGAACGAAGCTCGGCAAAGCCGGGGGTCTGTGTCGTATCCGGGTGGGCGGGGGAAGGGTCTGCCGACAGTGGTGGCACCTCTATCCCCCGCAGCGCTAGCTCGCGCTCACGCGCGCGCATGGCGACCACAATCTCGCGAAGTTCCCGGAGCTCTTCCCTGAGGCGGGAATTTTCCTTATGCACTTTCTTCACCTCCTCAGAGACTTTGCTCCGGACGATGACTTCTAAGTCTTCCTTTATGGCCGCCATGGCGGCTTTCACATCGTGTACGACCGTTCCCTTGACGTTCTTGGACTTGACAAGTCCGTCGCCAATGACGTCAAGGTTACGGCCGATGTTTTCCATGCGGGCGTAGCATGTGTCACCCTCGTCCTCTGATGTAGTCGCAGATAACCGCGACGTGAGGCGGGGACGCACGCTACGCTCCGTGAGTAGGAGCTCCTTAGCCGCCTGGCGTTCCTCTTCATCCTTTTGTTCCTTAAGGACCTTCTTCCTTGCCTCCCAAAGGCCCACGTGGCGGCCGTGGGTTGGGGGGCGTCCTCTAGATCTTTGGGGGAGGGCCAAGGTCTTGGCAGGCACCTCCCCGTCAGATTCTCCGTCTGTTGAATGCGCACTAAGGTATGAGCGCTTCAAACCTCCTGAATCGACCGTCATGAGGCTCGTAGCAGAGTCCGAGTCCTCGAGACGGTCGAGCACAATCATCAACTCCTTATCACCGGCAAAATCGGGTACCGTGTGGGAAGCATGGGTCGTCGGGACAGCGGAGGAAGTTCCGCTGTGAAGCACAGAGTTGCCCCCCCCAGAGAACAAGGGGCTGCCAGAGCGGGACCGAAGCACCCGCCCTGGGAGGGATTCTCCGACCGCGGAGCGGCCGGTACCCTCCTGGGGTAGTTCCTGTTTACTTTGTGCTTTCATCATTTTTTATTTAACGTTCATCGAATTTTCATACATCATCAGGGGTTGAAATAGAAGAAAGGGGGAAGTGAATAAAGGGGGGAAGAAGAAGAGTAAAGATATAAAGAAGAAGAAGGGGGGAAGCAATAGAGAGAAATCATTCGTCGCCTAACATAACCTAACACATAATCCTAACAAAGAAACCTAACATGAATATCCGGGAGTTGGGGAAGACGGGAGTAAGTGAGGATGGGATAGGAGTGGGAGTAATAACTGAGAAGGGATGTAAGAGACGAGACGGGAATACAAGGTAAAGGGGGAGATGGGAGAAGGAATTGTTGGTCCTCTTCGCCAATAGCCAGCAATGCCTATAAACATTACTGCCTATTGTTGCCCAGGGTGCACCACGAGGAGGTGAGACCAACTTCGCACCCCAACCTAACCTAACCTAACCTAACCTTTTTTTTTTTTTTTTGTTACCCGGGGGAAATCCTCATAGGATCGTCAGGGGAGTGGTGAGGGCCACTCCCCCGGTATGCCGGACTTTTACCGACTAAAACCCCCGGGGTGGTCCACCGAGCGCTCTAGGACCGAGGGGCATGGCTATTCGCCTTCCCAGAGCCCGGCCCTGCGCGTTGCCCCATTACGGGCAGCCTTGAATGTAGGGGAGGCAGATGATTCGCCTCCCCACCGCCTTGTGGTGTGTGGGACCACACACTACACCACCGGAGTATGGTCTAAGCAGCTGGCCCCTCAGCCGAGCTGCCCGACACTCCGTGGGAGGACCTATGTGAAATGGGGTCCTCCTCCCGCGGCACAGCGGAGATTGTATTCTCCTGCTCTGTCTCCATTGCCGCGGAGGCGGCAAGGCGGGCGCCTCTGAAGTAGGCACCCCCTCTTCTCCTTGTCGGCCGTTTTGCGGCGGCGCACGCTGGGCTGCCGACGCGATGGCCGGCGGGTTTGCTCACAGCGGCGCACAGCACGCAATAGGCACGACTGTCACATTCCTGGGCCTTGTGACCCGGCTGCGCACATCGGAGGCACAGTCCGCTTCGGTCCGTGCCGGCTCTACACTTTTCACTCACGTGCCCCGGCTCCCAACAACGGAAACACCGGAGCACGCGAGGCTCCACCATCTTGACCTGGGCCCTTATCCAGCCGATCTCTAACCCATATTTTAGCACCATTTCGGCGACATCGGCTGGACAGGTGGCCCAGCAAACGCCGAGACCGAATGTGCTGAAGCGGATCTGGCTCACCCGTATGTGTTCAGCCAGGTGAGCCCGCGACTCCATGCAGTTGCCGACCATCTTGATGGAAGAAAAGACATCCTCCTTTTCGACGGAGTCGTCCAGGCCCGACACGCGAAGGCTTACGCACTTCACGGGTCGGGTCACCTTGACTTCCGTCTCCGGGAGGATGCCCTTCAGTTTCTCATACAAGAGGTCGGCCTTCTTCGCTGCCTCTTCAGGCGGCCCAGGAATGTGCACTAGTCTGGCATCAGAGAGGGTGCCAGATAGGGAAGCTTCCTGTGCGCCAACTTCGCCCATGGCTCTTTGCATCTCCCTGCGGGCTGTTATTAGTACATCTCGGAGGGAGACACCACGCTCCTTGGCACCCGGAAGCAACTTGAACGAGACGACTGCGTCCTTTGGTTTCCGGGTGCGGACCCGCTTGCGCGGTTTCTTCTGTTCCTTAGGGGCCTCCTTTGCGGGGTCCTTCTTCTGCTTGGTGGGGCGGTTCTGCCTATGTTTGCCGTCCCGCCCGGCCATCGCCCAGTCGCCGCTATGGCCGGCAACTTGGGGCTCTCCTAAGGGCGGGAACTCCGCCACCGAGTCAACGTTGGGAGCAGGGCGGGTCTTCTTCCCCTTGCCCTTACCTTTGGAGGGTTTGGGGTCGGGGTGAGAGCTCCGCCCTGCATCTGTCGCATCTGTGTGAGGGGCGTCCTCAGCGGCGCCGCCGGCCGGCTTCGGCCGGGGCTTCCGCGCAGCCGATTTCGCCGCGTAGGACACCCTCTCATGCTGCAGCGGCGGGCGTAGAAGTTGGTTCTCCATTGCCTCCTGCCGCTGCTGCATCACCTTCATGGACCCCACGACCTCACCGAGCATAGAACGAAGCTCGGCAAAGCCGGGGGCCTGTGTCGTATCTGGTTGGGCAGGGGAAGGGTCTGCCGACAGTGGTGGCACCTCTATCCCCCGCAGCGCTAGCTCGCGCTCACGCGCGCGCATGGCGACCACAATCTCGCGAAGTTCCCGGAGCTCTTCTCTGAGGCGGGAATTCTCCTTATGCACCTTTTTCACCTCCTCAGAGACTTTGCTCCGGACGATTACTTCGAGGTCCTCCTTTATGGCCGCCATGGCGGCTTTCACATCATGTACGACCGTACCCTTGACGTTCTTGGACTTGACGAGCCCGTTGCCAATGACGTCAAGGTTACGGCCGATGTTCTCCATACGGGCGTAGCATGTGTCATCCTCTGAAGTGGTCGCTGAGAGCCGCGACGTGAGGCGGGGACGCACGCTACGCTCCGTCAGCAGGAGCTCCTGGCAAGCCAGGCGCTCTTCCTCTGCCTTCTTTTCGGCGGTGATCGCCTTCTTGGCCTCCCACAACCCGACATGTTTTCCGTGGGTGGGGGGCCTACCTCTGGACCGTCGGGGGAGCGCCAAGATCTTAGCGGGCGCATCCCCGTCCGAATCACAGTCCGACATGGACTGGGCGCTCTTATAAGAGCGCTTACGCTCTAGCGTGGAACAAGAGCCCACCGTCGCCATGCTCTGACCGGAGTCCGAGTCTTCGAGGCGCTCCAGTTCAACCCGGAGTACCTTATCGCTTGCAAGTTCGGTGTCCATTGAGTGGATAGCCGTGGTCGTCGGTGCGGTAGAGGGGTCCGCCCTACCGCCAAGTACAAGATTGCCCCCCCCAGAGAACAAGGGGCTGCCAGAGCGGGACCGAAGCACCCGCCCTGGGAGGGATTCTCCGGCCGCGGAGCGACCGGTACCCTCCTGGGGTAGTTTCTCTTTGTCTTGCACTTCCATCATGTTTGCTTCACATTCATCAAATTTTCATACTATCATATCTGGAGTTAGAAGAACGAAGAAAAAACAGAAGAAGAAATAGAGAAGGGTAGAAACATAGAAGAAGAAAGAGAACAGAACAAGAAGGGGGGAATACAAAAGAATGACATACAACCTAACACAACCTAACATAAAATCCCTAACAAAATGATCCTAACACAACTGGCCTGGAGTTGGGGAAGACGGGAGTAAGTGGGGATGGGATGTGAGTGGGAGTAATAACTGGGGAAGGATAAGAGAGACGAGACGGGAATACAAGGTAAAGGGGGAGATGGGAGAAGGAATTGTTGGTCCTCTTCGCCAATAGCCAGCAATGCCTAAAAAGAAAAACATTGCTGCCTATTGTTGCCCAGGGTGCACCACGAGGAGGTGAGACCAACTTCGCACCCCAACCTAACCTAACCTAACCTAACCTAACCTTTTTTTTTTTTTTTGTTAACCCGGGGGAAATCCTGCATTGGATCGTCAGGGGAGTAGTGAGGGCCACTCCCCCGGTATGCCGGACTCTTACCGACTAAAACCCCCGGGGTGCTTCTCCACTCGCGTCTACGCCAGCCCCCGGGCACACCGAGGACCTCCAAAAGGGCTGGCGCGCGATCCGCCCTGTGGGCTTCTCCACCATCGGGAGGAAGAATCCTCAACCAACGCCTAGTGGTGCGCGGAAGCACACACAACACCACTGGAGCTTGAAAGTCAGGCAACGGCCCCCTCAGGCTCGTTACCCGACGCTCCCCTCGAGGCAAATTTGCCAAGCAGCGATTTAGGTGCCGCCGCTGGCGAGGCCTCCCTCTCCATGGGCTCCACGCGCGCCTGTGACGGTGGAATGTCGTCGGCGGTGGCGGGAGGCTTTCTCATTTTGCCCGGAGGCCTCTTGATGGGCCTCTTGGCCGCTGCGCAGGCCGCGCTGCCGAGCCGGTGGCCAGCCCGCTTGCCGGCGTCAGCGCACACACAACATCGAGGCTGGGCCTCGCAGCCCTGGGCTTTGTGCCCGGGCTGGCCACACCTGAAGCAGCGACCACTGCGGTTCGTGGTCGCTTTACACGCTTGTCCCACGTGTCCGGGTTCCAGGCACCGGTAACACCGGAGCACGCGGGGCTCCAGCAGGCGGATCTGGGGCTTGCCCCAACCAATCCTTAGCCCTCTCTCCAATAGGTTTTGAGCCGCGGTGGCTGGGCAGGTTACCCAGGCCGTTCCGAGGCTAAACCGTGTCATCCTTATTTGGCTGGCCCGGACTTGCTCCTCCGGGCAGCCTCCCACCATGGCGATTGCGCCTTTGAAATCCTCCCAGGTGACGGAGTCGTCGAGGCCCGTGATTTTCAGGTCTGCGCGTTTATAAGGTCGCGAGACCTTCACGTCCTCCGCTGGGAGGATCTCCTTCAATACTTCAAGGAGGGCGTCCGCCTTCCTATCTGCCTCCTTGGGCTCGCCAGGCACGCGAATGATGCGTGCGTCGGTGAGCGTGCCTCTAAAGGCAATGTCGCGGAGGCCAAGGCCGATCAGGTGACCGTGTACCTCCCCACGCGACTCCTCCAAGATCGTTTTAAACGATACGCCTCGTTCAGTCGCCTGAGGCGTCAGCTGCAGCAGCACTCCGGCCGTTTTAGGTGGCCGGATCTTGATCTTCTGCGCTGCGCTTTTCTTCTTGTGAGGAGCCGCTTTGGAAGGGCCCCTGTCCACTTTTTTCTGTCTGGAGGGCTTGCCCCTCTTCACCACCTCGGACCAGTCGCCCTCGGTACCGGCGGGCTGGGTCGAAGTTGGAGGTGGTGGGGGTGCCTCCAGTGACGTCACTCCTAGGTCTGCAGCGGGGCGGCTCTTCTTCCCCTTCCCCTTGCCTTTGGAGGGTTTGGGGTTGGGGTTGGAGCTGGGCCCCGGTGTGTCCACGTCCGTTGTGAGGACGTCTTCTGCGGCGTCGTCCGCCGGCTTGGGTTTTGCCTTTCGCGCGGCTTTCTTCGCCGCGGGAGGCGCCCTCTCATGCTGCAACGGCGGTCGCAGGAGCTTGCCCTCCAGCACGTCGTACCGCCGCTGCATGTCCTTCATGGTGCCCACGACCTCGCTTAGTACCGAGCGGATCTCGGCGAGGTCGTGGGGCTGTGTCTCGTCCTGGTGGGCAGGGTCTCTGGCGGAAGGTAGCAGAAGACCCTGCCTGTTATAGCCTCGTATTTCGGCTCGGAGTGCGGCGTAGTCCTCCCGCAACTCCTGGAGCTCACTCCTCAGACGAGCGTTTTCTGAGTTCAGCTTCCTCAGCTCGTCATTTACAGTGGAGGACTTCATCACCTCCATATCGGCCAAAATTTCATCCAGGAGGACCTTCCCCTCGTGAATGACCGTGCCCTTCACATTCTTTGACTTCGTGAAGAGGTCCTTCACGAGGCCAACGTTCTTGCGAACCCTCTCCGCCCTGGCATATGCCGACTGGTCTTCCTCGTCGGTGGACGTTGCGGAGAGTCGCGACGTCTGTCTTGGGCGCGCGTTACGCGCCGTCTCCAGAAGCTCTCGCCGGGCCTGCAGCTCCTCTGCCTCCTTCTGCTCGGCGATGAGCTTTTTCTTCGCCTCCCACAAACCCACGTGGCGGCCGTGGGTTGGGGGGCGTCCTCTGGATCTTTGGGGGAGGGCCAAGGTCTTGGCAGGCACCTCCCCGTCAGATTCTCCGTCTGTTGAATGCGCACTAAGGTATGAGCGCTTCAAACCTCCTGAATCGACCGTCATAAGGCTCGTAGCAGAGTCCGAGTCCTCGAGACGGTCGAGCACAATCATAAGTTCCTTATCACCGGCAAAATCGGGTACCGTGTGGGAAGCATGGGTCGTCGGGACAGCGGAAGAAGATCCGCTGACAAGCACAGAAGTGCCCCCCCCAGAGAACAAGGGGCTGCCAGAGCGGGACCGAAGCACCCGCCCTGGGAGGGATTCTCCGACCGCAGAGCGGCCGGTACCCTCCTGGGGTAGTATCTCTTTCTTTTGTGCTGCCATCATTATTTTTTTACGTTCATCAAATTTACATACATCACGCTGGAATTAGAAAGACGAAGAGACATAGAAGAAGAAGATAGAGAGGGGAGAAAAACGAAGAATAAAGACATAAAGAGAAGAAGGGGGAATACAAAAGAAAATAACATACGAACCTAACACAACCTAACATAAGATCCCTAACAAATTTTCTAACACGCAAATCCTGGAGATGGGAACAAAGGAGTAACTAAGGATGGGAAAGGTAGGGGGGTAAGAGGGGTTGGGTGAGGGTGGGAGTAACAGGGCCCTTCTCACTCGTCTTCTCTTCGGAGAAGAGGTAGCAAGAAAGGGCAAGAAAGGAAGGAGGAAAAGGGGAAAGGTGGGAGAAGGAATTGTTGGTCCTCTTCGCCAATAGCCAGCAATGCCTAAAACATTACTGCCTATTGTTGCCCAGGGTGCACCACGAGGAGGTGAGACCAACTTCGCACCCTTTTTTTTTTTTTTTTTTTTTGTTAACCCGGGGGAAATCCTGCATTGGATCGTCAGGAGAGTGGTGAGGGCCACTCCCCCGGTATGCCGGACTCTTACCGACTAAAACCCCCGGGGTGCTTCTCCACTCGCGTCTACGCCAGCCCCCGGGCACACCGAGGACCTCCAAGAGGGCTGACGCGCGATCCGCCCTGTGGGCTTCTCCACAATCGGGAGGAAAAATCCTCTACCAACGCCTAGTGGTGCGCGGAAGCACACACAACACCACTGGAGCTTGAAAGTCAGGCAACGGCCCCCTCAGGCTCGTTACCCGACGCTCCCCTCGAGGCGAATTTGCCAAGCAGCGACTTAGGTGCCGCTGCTGGCGAGGCCTCCCTCTCCATGGGCTCCACGCGCACCTGTGACGGTGAAATGTCGTCGGCGGTGGCGGGAGGCTTCCTCACCTTGCCCGGAGGCCTCTTGATGGGCCTCTTGGCCGCTGCGCAGGCCGCGCTGCCGAGCCGGTGGCCAGCCCGCTTGCCGGCGTCAGCGCACACGCAACATCGAGGCTGAGCCTCGCAGCCCTGGGCTTTGTGCCCGGGCTGGCCACACCTAAAGCAGCGACCACTTCTGTTTGTGGTCGCTTTGCACGATTGCCCCACGTGCCCGGGTTCTAGGCAGCGGTAACACCGGAGCACGCGGGGCTCCAGCAGGCGGATCTGGGGCTTGGCCCAGCCGATTCTTAGCCCTCTCTCAATCAGGTTTTGGGCCGCGGTGGCTGGGCAAGTTACCCAGGCCGTTCCGAGGCTGAACCGCGTCATTTTTATTTGGCTGGCCCGGACTTGCTCCTCCGGGCAGCCTCCCACCATCGCGATTGCGCTTTTTAAATCCTCCCAGGTGACGGAGTCATCGAGGCCCGTGATCTTTAGGTCTGCGCGTTTATACGGCCGCGAGACCTTCACGTCCTCCGCTGGGAGGATTTCCTTCAACACCTCAAGGAGGGCGTCCGCCTTCTTATCCGCCTCCTTGGGCTCGCCGGGCACGCGAATGATGCGCGCGTCTGTCAACGTGCCTCTGAAGGCGATGTCGCGGAGGCCGAGGCCGATCAGGTGACCGTGCACCTCTCCTCGCGACTCCTCCAAGATAGTCTTGAAGGTTACGCCTCTCTTCGTCGCCTGGGGTGTCAGCTGCAGAAGCACTCCGGCCGTTTTGGGTGGCCGGATCTTGATTTTCCGCGCTTGTGTCTTCTTGGGGGTGGGAGCCGCTTTGACAGGGCCCCTGTCCGACTTCTTCTGTTTAGAGGTCTTGTCCCTCTTCGCCACCTCTGACCAGCTGCCCTCGGTGGCGGCGGGCTGGGTCGAAGTTGGAGGTGGTGGGGGTGCCTCCAGTGACGTCACTCCTAGGTCTGCAGCGGGGCGACTCTTCTTCCCCTTCCCCTTACCTTTGGAGGGTTTGGGGTTGGGGTTGGAGCTGGGCCCCGGTGCGTCCACATCCGTTGTGAGGACGTCCTCCACGGCGTCGTCTGCCGGCTTGGGCTTAGCCTTTCGCGCGGCTTTCTTCGCCGCGGAAGGCGCCCTCTCGTGCTGCAGCGGCGGTCGCAAGAGTTTACCCTCCAGTACGTCGTACCGCCGCTGCATGTCCTTCATGGTGCCCACGACCTCGCTTAGCACCGAGCGGATCTCGGCGAGGTCGTGGGGCTGTGTCTTATCCGTGTGAGCAGGGTCTCTGGCGGAAGGCAGCAGAAGACCCTGCCTATTGTAGCTTCTTATTTCGGCGCGGAGTGCGGCGTAGTCCTCCCGCAGCTCCTGCAGCTCACTCCTCAGACGATTGTTTTCTGAGTTAAGTTTCCTCAGCTCGTCATTTACTGTGGAGGACTTCAGCACCTCCATGTCAGCCAGTATTTCATCGAGTAGGGTCTTCCCCTCGTGAATGACCGTGCCCTTCACATTTTTCGACTTCGTGAAGAGGTCCTTCACGAGGCCAACGTTCTTACGAACCCTCTCCGCCCTGGCATATGCCGACTGGTCTTCTTCGTCCGTGGACGTCGCGGAGAGGCGTGACGTCTGTCTTGGGCGCGCGTTGCGCGCCGTCTCAAGAAGCTCTCGCCGGGCCTGCAGCTCCTCCGCCTCCTTTTGCTCGGCGATGAGCCTTTTCTTCGCCTCCCAAAGTCCCACGTGCTTCCCGTGGGTTGGGGGGCGACCTCTGCCACGTTGGGGGAGCACCAAGGTCTTAGCAGGTGTCTCCCCGTCTGTGTCGCAGTCAGAAGACTGCGCGCTCTTATAAGAGCGTTTTCGCTCCAACGTAGAAGTGGAGCCTACCGTCATAAAACTCTGACCAGAGTCAGAGTCCTCTAAGCGCTCGCAAATAACTTGAGCCACTCGCATGCTGAAGTCAGTGTCCGTTAAGGATGCCTGAGTCGTCGGTGCGGTAGGGGGGTCGGCCCTACCGCCAAGCACTTGGTTGCCCCCCCCAGAGAACGCGGGGCTGCCAGTGCGAGAACGGAGTTCCCGCACTGGGAGGGATTCTCCGGCCGCGGAGCGACCGGTACCCTCCTGGGGTAGTTCTATTTTTCCAGGTGCTTGCATCATGTTTGTTTATACATTCGTCGGATTTCCATTCGTCATCAGGGATTGAAAGTGAAGAAAAGAAGAAAAAGAATAGAAGGGGAAGAAATAAGAAGATAAAAGGTAATAGAAGAAGAAGGGGGGAATACAATACAAGAAACATACGTCGCCTAACATAACCTAACAAAGAGAACCCTATCACAGAAACCTAACATAATAACCCAGGAGTTGAGGAACACGGGAGTAAGTGGGGATGGGATAGGAGTGGGAGGACTGGCTGAGGGAGGATAAGAGAGACGAGACGGGAATACAAGGTAAAGGGGGAGATGGGAGAAGGAATTGTTGGTCCTCTTCGCCAATAGCCAGCAATGCCTAAAAAGAAAAACATTGCTGCCTATTGTTGCCCAGGGTGCACCACGAGGAGGTGAGACCAACTTCGCACCCCACCAACTTCGCACCCCACCTAACCTAACCTAACCTAACCTAACCTAACCTAACCTAACCTAACCTAACCTTTTTTTTTTTTTTTTTTTTTTTTTTTTTTTTGTTAACCCGGTGGAAATCCCTAACGGACCGTCAGGGGAAGTGGTGAGGGCCACTTCCCCCGGTGTGTCGGACCTGCCCCGACTAAAACCACCGGGGTGCCAGCACTGCCTCTCCTCGCCTTCGCCGAGCCTGGGAATCCAAATACATCCAACGGCTCGGCGAGCGTTGGCCTTTAGGCAGGCCTCCTCTCTTGGAGGGGGTATTGAAGCCCCCTCAGGACCTCTCTTGGGGAACGGCGTGTGGGCACACACCCGCCGACCCTTCCACTCTCCGCTGGACGGGGACGCCCTCAACGTCACCCGCCCAGCCTGTGTCAGGAGGGGAAATTGTCGCGCTGAGAGTCCAGCGCGAACTCGGACCTTCTCCTGCGCCGTCTCTCTCCACGGCGGCGCCGAGGGTTGCGGGGATTGGCGACATGCCGCTCCCGCTCCGCCGCTTCCTTCTTACTTATGACGGCCTCACAAAAGGCCGCCAACCCTCGCCATGCCGATTCCCTGTCGACGGCCGCGCGGACTACGGCCGGCAGGGAAAGGTCGAAGCCGACGACCTGCCGAAGCTCGGCTCTCTCATTGGCCCAAGCTGGGCACTCCTCCAGCGCGTGTTGCGCTCTCTCCACGAGGCAGCCGTCGCAGTGGTTACACTTTTCAGTCGGCTCGCTCCCGGGTATCAGACTCAGGTATCTCCCGAAGCTGCCGTGCCCCGAGAGAACCTGAGTCATCCGGTATGTTAGCGAACCGTGACCTCGTGACAACCACTGCCTAAGGATTGGACGGACTGCCTCGATGGTCCTTTGGCCGGCGCTGGGATTGCCCAGCCTGGACTCCCACTCCCTTAAGGCCCCCTCATTTAGGATTTCCCTTTTTCTTCTTATTTCAGCCGGGGCCAGCCGCAGGCCCTGGGCTCTCTTCTCCTCGCGCCATTCGTAGAGCGACGCGAGGGTTCGTGCGTCCAGGTCCCACGGCACGGACCCGGCCAACACGCAGGCCGCCTCGCACGAAATCGTGCAGTACCCCCTGATCGTTCGGATAGCCATAGCTCTCTGTGGGCGCCTTAGGAGAGCTATGTTCCGGCGACTTAGTCGATCAGCCCACACGGGGGCACCGTACATGACCATTGAGCGGACGACCTGCGTGTACAAGAGTCTGCAGGCTACGCCCGGGCCTCCCACATTGGGCATTATTCTACTCAGGGCCCCTAGGACCTTCTGTATTTTAGGCAACAGAAGGTCAAAATGGGGCCCAAAGTCCCATCGGCTGTCGAGGACGAGTCCTAGGTACTTCATCGTACTCTCGACGCCGATGCGGACACCACTCACGGTTATGTGTGAGTTAGGGGGAGGCGCTCTTCGGGGGCCATGAAAATAGATGGCCTCCGATTTGTGGAGCGCTACTTCTAACCCCAACCGCCTTATCCTACTCACAACCTGAGCCACCGCGGCGGTGGCCAGGATCGTCACGTCCCGGTATGTATCACCGGTTGCCATCACCAGCGTGTCATCCGCGTAGCAGGTTACTTCCACCCCTCGGAGATTAGCTCCCCTGAGGACGAAGTCGTAGCCGATGTTCCACAGGAGCGGGCCAAGGACGGACCCCTGTGGAACACCGCACGTCACCTCATGCTTCCCCCACTCATTCCTCCCGGGGTAGACGATGCTTCTCTCCGAGAGGTACGCTGCTATCACGCGGCGGATGTACCCTGGCAACCGGTGATACCTAAGCGCCTCATGTATACACTCCCAGGGGAGGGAGTTGAACGCATTGGCGATGTCAAGAGATACCGCCAAGGCAACCCCTCCCCGGGAGACCGTTTCCTGCGCCTTTGCCCGGACCCTCATAATCGCAGAGATGGTGGAGCGATTTCGGCGGAAGCCGAATTGATTTTCCGCCAGGTCCGGGCCTGTCCCCTCCAAGTGAGCGGTGATACGATCGACTACCACCCGCTCGAACATCTTATTAACCTCGTCCAACAGGACAATGGGCCTGAAGGACGAGGGGGTCTCATCTGTGCGCCCTGGCTTCCGCAGGAGGACAAGTCGGCCTGTCTTCCACCTGCGCGGAATGGTGGCTCGCGCTAGACAGGCGTCGAACGTCCTCCTGAGTCGCGGTTCCAGGGCGTCGAAGGTCATGGCCCAGATCTTTCCATGGACTCCGTCGAGTCCAGGGGCCGCTTTCTTGGCCTTGAGCCTCTCTATCACCCTCTCCAGCTCTTCCCGGGTGACTGGTGGGGGAGGCTCATGGTCATCCTCTTCTTCGGAAGTCAGTACTGGAGGCTGGTGGTCGCCTCTTCTGGGAAAGAGAGCCCTGACTATTTCCTCTACTTTGTCGGGTTGGAGTGTTTGGGTCTCCGGGGGGGCATATGGGCGCAACTTGTCGCGCACCAACTTGTACGGCCTCCCCCACGGATCCCCATCCAACAGCTCAAGGAACTCTTGTCTAGCCGCGTCGATGGACCGCGCGATGGCCACCTGCATCGCCGTCTTCTTCTCCCTGTAGAGGCCGTATAGTCGGTCCTCCTCTGACGGATCGCGCCGTCTCCTTCGACGATAACGAGTGTACCGGCGCCTCGACGAGACACACTCGCTTCGCAGCTGAGCTATCTCGTCGTTCCACCAGTACACCCGACGTCTGGGGGAGGGACGCTCTCTCACCCTCGTCATGGAGGCGTCGCAAATATGCGTCATGGCCACCCGCAGCCAGTCCGCCTCTTCTTCCACACTAACTTCACCCCCTGGCACGGGCAGCCACGACTGCACAATGGCCGCCTCCTCCAGCATCTCCGGATCCAGGCTCCGGAGGCTCCACCTGGGATAGACATTGTTCGGGGCTCGGGTGGTAAATGCCCCTTCTGAACGCCAGGCGGAGACCTCGAACCGGATATACCTGTGGTCCGAGAGCGTCTCCTCGTTGACCCTGACTCCCCATCCATGCACGCGATCCGTCAAAGAAGGACTCGCGAATGTCAGGTCGATGATGGAGCCTCCGCTTCTCCTGACGCACGTGTCCTCCGACCCGCGGTTCAGGACGCAGAGGTCCATTTCTATTGCCCACTCGTTGAGCCTCTCGCCCCGTGTGTTGGTCGTCCTGCTCCCCCAAGCAGGCGACTTGGCGTTGAAGTCACCGCCTAACAGCACGGGACGAGGGTGCATCTGTCCAATGAGCGCACCCAACCGAACGAGGAACCCCTCGAACTGGGCCTGGGTCTTACTGGGGGGTACGTAGACCGAGACCACAGTTATCTCGCCCAGCTGGGCGGCTACATAGCCATCGCCCCTCTCCACACTCCTAAAAGAGGGGACGCCCAAGTTTGGTTTCCTCACTATCATCGCCGAGTCCGATCGGTCCCCCACACAGTCGAGGCTGTTCGGGGGGACGAAGTACGGCTCGGCGATGAGGCCCACTCCGATGCCCCACTGCACCATACTCTGCGAGAGGAGGTTCTGAGCTCTGGTGCAGTGGTTCAGGTTCGCCTGGATGAATTTGAGGCGAGACCTATCCATTAGTGGTCATCGGAGTGGGCACGTCGTTCGGCACCAGTTCTGGCGCCGGTTGACCGGTCTGCGGCTGAGTCGAGGGAGTTTCCCCAGTAGCAGCAGTTCCGCTTCCTCTCTTCTTGGTGGGCTTGAAGGCCGCAGCACAGCCTTTGCCCCCGACTTTGTGGTCAGCCGGCTTGTTCGCGAGAGCGCATACCGTGCAATACGGTTTTTGCGTGCACTCCCGCGCTATGTGCCCCAGCTGACCACAACTGAAGCATTGGCTGCCCCTATCCACTTCAGCGGTGCACCGGGCCCTGACGTGGCCAGGCTCGAGGCACCTGAAACAGCGCAGGACCCTCGGTTGTAGGAGCCTGACCTGCACCACTCCCCATCCCACTACGACCTTGCGACCGTCCGTGACTTGCTTGGCTGCTGCTACTGGGCAACTGAGCCAAAGCGCCCCCATGCCGTTCACACTCTGCCGGATCACCCCTACTCTTATTTCACTGACGTGACAATCCCCGGCCTTGGCTATCGCCGCGACCACCTCCTCTTCTGTGACAGAGTCCTCAATGCCGGTGACCCTGACGTCCGCTCTTTTGATGGCCCGGTTGATTCTGACGCCAGGGTCATCGAACTTGCTCCTCAGAGCGGCGGCCAGCGCGTCCGCTTTCTCACCGCTCTCAAGCCCCGGCACCTGCAGGACTCGCCCCCCTGTCACCGATTTCCGGACGTGGAGGTGCTCAATCCCCATACTGTCCAGATCGAGCTCCGTTCTGGCCCTCCTCATCACGTCCGAGTAGGAGAGCCCGGCCTTCTGCGACTCCTCGCTCAGGACAAGAGTGACAGCCGTCGTCTTTGGCTGACGGAGATTGGGCTGCCCACTCTTCTTTTTCTGCCCCTTCTTTTTTAGGTTCTTCTTCTTCGGAGCTGGCTGGTTGGGCTTAGCGCCTTTGGGACCGCGCTTGGCTTTTCCATTCTTGCCAGCAACCTGCCAGACCCCGTCTGTCCTCTCTTCTTCTTCTCGTCCTTTTTCCTGAGGCTTGGCCGTATTCCCCTTCCCTGCCTTATCCTCACTGCCCTCTCTCGCCTTGTTCTTCACTACCTTCTCTATCTTCCTCTTTTTCCTTTGAGAGGCGGGCTGTCCCAGTTCCGGGAACGACTCCTCGTCGAAGGTCACCTCTCCTTCCGGCCAGTCCGGATCCATGAGTGCGGGAAGCGTAGGGGCGTCCCGGCTCCTTGCTTTGTCTGAGGCAAGGGGCGGCCTCAAGCGAGGCTCCGGAGGAAGCAGACTCCTGAATGGAGCCAGCCTCACATCGAGCAACTTTCCGACGGCAAGTATAACCTGCCGCTCGATGCTGTCTGCCTGGGGCGCTGGAGTCGGCGCAGGCGGAGGGACTGAGACCTCCTCTCGCCGCGCTGCGCCCCTGGCCATCTCCACTCTTATCTCCTCGAGCTGCTTCTTCAGCTCCGCGTTTTCAGACCGCAACCTATCAACGTCTGATTGGAGCTTTGCAGTCTCTCCGGATACCGTCTTCTTATGCATGGATTCGAAGGCAAGGGTGAGTTCCCTCGAAGCCAGCTTAAGATGTTTCACGTAGGTGCCCTTTAGGTTACCCGACGTGTCTGCCACTTTGTTTATGAGGCCCGTGTACTTCCGCACAACGTCCTCAATCTCGTAAGCGGTCTGGTCCTCGCTTACGTTCGACGACGTCTCTGACAGTCGTGACGATCTTGTCTTTGGGAGGCTTCTGGCTTCTTCTAGGAACTCTTTCTCTACCTGAAGTTCCATAGCCTCCCTTTCTACCCGTAAGAGGTCCGCCTTTGCTTGAGCCAAGCCCACGTATTGGCCTGTGGTGGGCGGCCTGCCTCTGCCTCTACGGGGTTCCAGTGATCTGGTCCCCACTGGTGAAGAGTTGCTCGAGCTACTTTTGGAGCGAGCGCTCTCATACCTCCTCTTTCTCCCTGAGGAGTTTGATGCGACCGACATCAGGCTTTGATCCGATTCATCGCCCGAGTCGTCCGCATTTCCTCTCGCGCTTCTGTCAGCGCCATCTTGTCTGGACCTTTCGTGCTCCAGCACTCCCCTATCCAAACGACTTTTCATCTCCCGACTCTTCATCTTCTTGGTTTTTGGTTTTGAGTTTTTAGGTGACATTCTATTTTGTTCCCACGAGTATGGGGGAAATAAACAGTCCGCCCGGGCAGTGCCCCCTGTACCCGGGTAAGCCTAGCGTAACCCGTCAGAGGGTTGGCCGGTACTCTGACGGGGGTCGCACTAGAGACTGACATACCCTTCAGCCATGCATCCCCTCACGGTGCGCCGCCGCTTGGGATTAGGGGTAGTTTTTTATAGAGGTTGTCCTCCTCGCGGCCCGGCCAATGAAGGCAAGACCCTCGGTCCGGACCTGCAGCCGTGAGACATGACCACAGACGCCGCAGGCCAGATTACGAGCTCCTGACGCTTGCCAACAGACGCCGTACGAAGAAGACATCAACAACGAATCCTACCACAAGAATCAACAGGTAAGCACCCTAAACATTACAAGTGATCCTAGCAGACGAAATCGAAGAAGATGGAGCTTCTCAGCACGACGACTGATGACTTGCCCGACGGTATGGTAAGTACACGCCGGACACGTCTCCACTCCGGGGAAAGGAAATGAAAGGTAAGGATTTCAGGTAAAGGAGAGCGGAGGGGAGCAACGAGAAAGGTAAGGATTAACTGGGGAAGGAGTAACGAGGCCCTTCTCACTCCTCTTCTCATTCGAGAAGAGATAGCGAGAAAGGGCAGGCAAGGAAGAAGGAAAGGTAAGGTGGGAGGAGGAGGGGGCTGACTGACTGCACCGGCGAACCGATGGGCGATGGGGTCGTCACGTCCCGACGCCGGGAACCTAACCTTTTTTTTTTTTTTTTTTTTTTGTTACCCGGGGGAAATCCTCATAGGATCGTCAGGGGAGTGGTGAGGGCCACTCCCCCGGTATGCCGGACTTTTACCGACTAAAACCCCCGGGGTGGTCCGCCGAGCGCTCTAGGACCGAGGGGCATGACTATTCGCCTTCCCAGAGCCCGGCCCTGCGCGTTGCCCCATTACGGGCAGCCTTGAATGTAGGGGAGGCAGATGATTCGCCTCCCCACCGCCTTGTGGTGTGTGGGACCACACACTACACCACCGGAGTATGGTCTAAGCAGCTGGCCCCTCAGCCGAGCTGCCCGACACTCCGTGGGAGGACCTATGTGAAATGGGGTCCTCCTCCCGCGGCACAGCGGAGATTGTATTCTCCTGCTCTGTCTCCATTGCCGCGGAGGCGGCAAGGCGGGCGCCTCTGAAGTAGGCACTCCCTCTTCTCCTTGTCGGCCGTTTTGCGGCGGCGCACGCTGGGCTGCCGACGCGGTGGCCGGCGGGTTTGCTCACAGCGGCGCACAGCACGCAATAGGCACGACTGTCACATTCCTGGGCCTTGTGACCCGGCTGCGCACATCGGAGGCACAGTCCGCTTCGGTCCGTGCCGGCTCTACACTTTTCACTCACGTGCCCCGGCTCCCAACAACGGAAACACCGGAGCACGCGAGGCTCCACCATCTTGACCTGGGCCCTTATCCAGCCGATCTCTAACCCATATTTTAGCACCATTTCGGCGACATCGGCTGGACAGGTGGCCCAGCAAACGCCGAGACCGAATGTGCTGAAGCGGATCTGGCTCACCCGTATGTGTTCAGCCAGGTGAGCCCGCGACTCCATGCAGTTGCCGACCATCTTGATGGAGGAAAAGACATCCTCCTTTTCGACGGAGTCGTCCAGGCCCGACACGCGAAGGCTTACGCACTTCACGGGTCGGGTCACCTTGACTTCCGTCTCCGGGAGGATGCCCTTCAGTTTCTCATACAAGAGGTCGGCCTTCTTCGCTGCCTCTTCAGGCGGCCCAGGAATGTGCACTAGTCTGGCATCAGAGAGGGTGCCAGATAGGGAAGCTTCCTGTGCGCCAACTTCGCCCATGGCTCTTTGCATCTCCCTGCGGGCTGTTATTAGCACATCCCGGAGGGAGACACCTCGCTCCTTGGCACCCGGAAGCAGCTTAAAAGAGACGACTGCGTCCTTTGGCTTCCGGGTGCGGACCCGCTTGCGCGGCTTCCTTTCCTTTGGGGCCTCCTTAGCGGGGCCCTTCTTCTGTTTGGCGGGGCGGTTCGGTCTATGTTTGCCGTCCCGCCCGGCCGTCGCCCAGTCGCCACTATGGCCGGCAACTTGGGGCTCTCCTAAGGGCGGGAACTCCGCCACCGAGTCAACGTTAGGAGCAGGGCGGGTCTTCTTCCCCTTACCCTTGCCTTTGGGGGGTTTGGGGTTGGGGTGAGAGCTTCGCCCTGTTTCTGTCTCGTCCGTGATATGGGCGTCCTCCGCAGCGCCGCCGGCCGGCTTCGGCCGGGGCTTCCGCGCGGCCGACTTTGCCGCGTAGGAGACCCTCTCATGCTGCAGCGGCGGGCGCAGGAGTTGATTTTCCATCGCCTCCTGCCGCTGCTGCATCACCTTCATGGACCCCACGACCTCACCGAGCATAGAACGAAGCTCGGCAAAGCCGGGGGTCTGTGTCATATCCGGGTGGGCGGGGGAAGGGTCTGCCGACAGTGGTGGCACCTCTATCCCCCGCAGCGCTAGCTCGCGCTCACGCGCGCGCATGGCGACCACAATCTCGCGAAGTTCCCGGAGCTCTTCTCTGAGGCGGGAATTTTCCTTATGCACTTTCTTCACCTCCTCAGAGACTTTGCTCCGGACGATGACTTCTAAGTCTTCCTTTATGGCCGCCATGGCGGCTTTCACATCGTGTACGACCGTTCCCTTGACGTTCTTGGACTTGACAAGTCCGTCGCCAATGACGTCAAGGTTACGGCCGATGTTTTCCATGCGGGCGTAGCATGTGTCACCCTCGTCCTCTGATGTGGTCGCAGATAACCGCGACGTGAGGCGGGGACGCACGCTACGCTCCGTGAGTAGGAGCTCCTTAGCCGCCTGGCGTTCCTCTTCATCCTTTTGTTCCTTAAGGACCTTCTTCCTTGCCTCCCAAAGGCCCACGTGGCGGCCGTGGGTTGGGGGGCGTCCTCTAGATCTTTGGGGGAGGGCCAAGGTCTTGGCAGGCACCTCCCCGTCAGATTCTCCGTCTGTTGAATGCGCACTAAGGTATGAGCGCTTCAAACCTCCTGAATCGACCGTCATGAGGCTCGTAGCAGAGTCTGAGTCCTCGAGACGGTCGAGCACAATCATCAACTCCTTATCACCGGCAAAATCGGGTACCGTGTGGGAAGCATGGGTCGTCGGGACAGCGGAGGAAGTTCCGCTGTGAAGCACAGAGTTGCCCCCCCCAGAGAACAAGGGGCTGCCAGAGCGGGACCGAAGCACCCGCCCTGGGAGGGATTCTCCGACCGCGGAGCGGCCGGTACCCTCCTGGGGTAGTTCCTGTTTACTTTGTGCTTTCATCATTTTTTATTTAACGTTCATCGAATTTTCATACATCATCAGGGGTTGAAATAGAAGAAAGGGGGAAGTGAGTAAAGGGGGGAAGAAGAAGAGTAAAGATATAAAGAAGAAGAAGGGGGGAAACAATAGAGAGAAATCATTCGTCGCCTAACATAACCTAACACATAATCCTAACAAAGAAACCTAACATGAATATCCTGGAGTTGGGGAAGACGGGAGTAAGTGGGGATAGGATGTGAGTGGGAGAAGTAACTGGGGAAGGATAAGAGATTCGAGACGGGAATACAAGGTAAAGGGAAAGGTGGGAGAGGGAATTGTTGGTCCTCTTCGCCAATAGCCAGCAATGCCTATAAACATTACTGCCTATTGTTGCCCAGGGTGCACCACGAGGAGGTGAGACCAACTTCGCACCCCGCCGGGAACCTAACCTAACCTAACCTTTTTTTTTTTTTTTTTTTTTGTTACCCGGGGGAAATCCTCATGGATCGTCAGGGGGTGGTGAGGGCCACCCCCCGGTATGCCGGACTTTTACCGACTAAAACCCCCGGGGTGGTCCGTCAAGCGCTCTAGGGCCGAGGGGCATGGCTACTCGCCTTCCCAGAGCCCGGCCCTGCGCGTCGCCCCTTTACGGGCTCGCCGTGAATGTAGGGGAGGCAGATGGTCGCCTCCCCACCGCCTTGTGGTGTGTGGGACCACACACAACACCACCGGAGTATAGCCTAAGCAGCTGGCCCCTCAGCCAGACTGGCCGGCACTCCTAAGGAAGAACCTCGCAGGAAGTTCGGCGGAGCCGAAGCGAGGTCTTCCTCCCGCGGCACAGGGGCAATCAGAGACTGCTCCTGTGTCTCCATAGCCGCGGGGGCGGCATCTGGGGCGTCTCTATGGTAGACGCCCCCTCGTCTCTTGCGGACGGGCTTCTTGGCGGCCGCGCACGCTGGGTTGCCGACGCGATGGCCGGCAGGTTTGCCCGCAGCGGCGCAGACAAGGCAATAGGCCCGCCCGTCACACTCCTGGGCCTTGTGGCCCGGCTTCGAGCAGCGGTGACATAGCCCGCTTCGGTCCGTTCCGGACCTACACTTTTGGCTCACGTGCCCGGGTTCCAGACAGCGGAAACACCGGAGCACGCGAGGCTCCATTAGGCGGAGCTGGGCTTGTGCCCAGCCGTTGACCATTACGCCACGTTCCATCGCCAGGTTGGCGACCTCGACTGGGCAAGTGACCCAGCATACCCCTAACCCGAAGGTACCGAAGCGGACTTCGCTGGCCTTTATGTGCTCGGCCAGATGAGCCTGCCCGTCCGTCAGTTGGCAAACCGCCTTTATGGCGTAAAACACGTCCTCCTTCGTGACGGAGTCGTCCAGGCCCGACACGCGAAGGCTCACGCACTTCACGGGCCGGGTCACCTTGACGTCCGAACCTAACCTAACCTAACCTAACCTAACCTAACCTAACCTAACCTAACCTAACCTTTTTTTTTTTTTTTTTTTTTTGGTAACCCGGGGGAAATCCTACATTGGATCGTCAGGGGAGTGGTGAGGGCCATTCCCCCGGTATGCCGGACTCCTACCGACTAAAACCCCCGGGGTGTTCCTTCTGCTCGTCTGCCGGGGCCAAGGGGACCGTATTGACCTCCGTCCTCGGCGGCCGACGACGTCTGGCCCTCTTCGGGCCTCTTCTTTCTGAGCAGAGGGGAAAGGCTGGAAGGAGTGCCGTTTCCCCTGCTTTTTCTTCTTCTTCTTGGGTTGCGGGGAGAGCGGTGTAAAGGGTCGCTCTCCCCTCGTCATCGAGTGTTTAGTCACTAGAGCGGTGCGCAGGAACACGCACGCACCGCTCACGCCTGGATAATGGACGGCGCGCTCCCTCAAGCGCCGCCGTCCGGCGTCGTATCCGTTATGGGGGAAGGTCTCTGGCCAAGGCCCTCCTCCGTCGTCCTGGTTGGGTGGGGCGGCGGATCGGGTTATCAGGGTTGGCGGATGCCTCCCGATCCCGTTCTGCTGCCTCCTTAATCGTCATAATCTTCTCACAGTATGAGAGAACCGCCTGCCATGCTCTGTCGCTACCGACCATCGCGCGAACGAGTGCCGGTAGCGACAGATCACCACCCACCACCCTGACAAGGTCGGCCCTCTCCGTAGCCCATGCTGGGCATTCGTCTAGCATATGCTGCGCGGACTCGTCAAGGCATCCGTCGCAGTGGTGACATCTCGGCGACGGCTCGCTACCGGTTATGCGACACAGGTACCACCCGAAGCTGCCGTGCCCCGAGAGTACCTGCGTCAACCGGTAAACCTTTTTTTTTTTTTTTTTTGTTAACCCGGGGGAAATCCTGCATTGGATCGTCAGGGGAGTAGTGAGGGCCACTCCCCCGGTATGCCGGACTCTTACCGACTAAAACCCCCGGGGTGCTTCTCCACTCGCGTCTACGCCAGCCCCCGGGCACACCGAGGACCTCCAAAAGGGCTGACGCGCGATCCGCCCTGTGGGCTTCTCCACAATTGGGAGGAAGAATCCTCAACCAACGCCTAGTGGTGCGCGGAAGCACACACAACACCACTGGAGCTTGAAAGTCAGGCAACGGCCCCCTCAGGCTCGTTACCCGACGCTCCCCTCGAGGCAAATTTGCCAAGCAGCGATTTAGGTGCCGCCGCTGGCGAGGCCTCCCTCTCCATGGGCTCCACGCGCGCCTGTGACGGTGGTATGTCGTCGGCGGTGGCGGGAGGCTTTCTCATTTTGCCCGGAGGCCTCTTGATGGGCCTCTTGGCCGCTGCGCAGGCCGCGCTGCCGAGCCGGTGGCCAGCCCGCTTGCCGGCGTCAGCGCACACACAACATCGAGGCTGGGCCTCGCAGCCCTGGGCTTTGTGCCCGGGCTGGCCACACCTGAAGCAGCGACCACTGCGGTTCGTGGTCGCTTTACACGCTTGTCCCACGTGTCCGGGTTCCAGGCACCGGTAGCACCGGAGCACGCGGGGCTCCAGCAGGCGGATCTGGGGCTTGCCCCAACCAATCCTTAGCCCTCTCTCCAATAGGTTTTGAGCCGCGGTGGCTGGGCAGGTTACCCAGGCCGTTCCGAGGCTAAACCGTGTCATCCTTATTTGGCTGGCCCGGACTTGCTCCTCCGGGCAGCCTCCCACCATGGCGATTGCGCCTTTGAAATCCTCCCAGGTGACGGAGTCGTCGAGGCCCGTGATTTTCAGGTCTGCGCGTTTATAAGGTCGCGAGACCTTCACGTCCTCAACCGGTAAACCTTTTTTTTTTTTTTTTTTGTTAACCCGGTGGAAATCCCTAACGGACCGTCAGGGGAAGTGGTGAGGGCCACTTCCCCCGGTGTGTCGGAGCAACCGGTAAACCTAACCTTTTTTTTTTTTTTTTTTTTTGTAACCCGGGGGAAATCCTACATTGGATCGTCAGGGGAGTGGTGAGGGCCACTCCCCCGGTATGCCGGACTCCTACCGACTAAAACCCCCGGGGTGTTCCTTCTGCTCGTCTGCCGGGGCCAAGGGGACGGTATATACCTCCGTCCTCGGCGGCCGACGACGTCTGGCCCTCTTCGGGCCGCTTCTTCCTTGAGCAGAGGGGAGAGGCTGGAAGGAGTGCCATTTCCCCTGCTTTTTCTTCATCTCGGGTTGCGGGAAGAGCGGTGTAAAGGGTCGCTCTCCCCTCGTCATCAAAGTGTTGAGTCACTAGAGCGGTGCGCGGGAACACGCACGCACCGCTCACGCCTGGATAATGGACGGGGCGCTCCCTCAAGCACCGCCGTCCGGCGTCTTATCCGTTAGTGGGGAGGGCCTCTGGCGAAGGCCCTTCTCCGTCGTCCTGGTTGGGTGGGGCGGCGAATCGGGTTTTCAGGGTTGGCGGATGCCTCCCGACCCCGTTCTGCTGCCTCCTTGATCGTCATAATTTTCTCGCAGTAGGAGAGAACCGCCTGCCATGCTCTGTCGCTACCGACCATCGTGCGAACGAGTGCCGGTAGCGACAGATCACCACCCACCACCCTGACAAGGTCGGCCCTCTCCGTAGCCCATGCTGGGCATTCGTCAATCAGGTGTTGCGCGGACTCGTCGAGGCATCCGTCGCAGTGGTGGCATCTCGGCGACGGCTCACTACCGGTTATGCGACACAGGTACCACCCGAAGCTGCCATGCCCCGAGAGTACCTGCGTCAACCGGTAGGAAATAGAGCCGTGACGCCGGTTCAGCCATTCATCGAGCACCGGACGGATAGCCTCGACCGTCCGCGCTCCAAAGCTGGGTTGATCCAGCCTGGATTTCCACAGTTCTATGGAATCGGCGTCAAGTAGACGCCTCTTCATTCGTGTTTCCGTTGGGGCCGTCCGCAGTCCCCGGGCCTTACGCTCCTCGCGCCACAGGTAGAGCGACGCGAGGGCTCGGGCGTCCAGGTCCCACGGAACGGACCCCGCCAGTAGACAGGCTGCTTCACATGAGACTGTAGAGTACCCCCGCACAGCCGCAATCGCCATCGCCCTTTGGGGGCGTCTTAACAGCCGGGTAGTCCGGCTGTTAAGGGCGTCGGCCCATACGGGGGCACCATACAGTGCCATGGAGCGCACAACATTTGTGTAGAGGCGTCTACTAGACGCCCCAGGTCCTCCTATATTGGGCATAAGCCTCTTCAGGGCTGCAGAAGCAGCCACGACCCTGGGCAGCAGTCGGTTGAAGTGCGCCTCAAACTTCCATCTGCCGTCGAGGACGAGACCGAGGTAACTCATAGTCGCCCCGACGGCGATCCGGACGCCTCCCACCATTATGTGGGCATCTGGGGGTGGGGCAAGTCGAGGGCCGCAGAAACACAGCGCCTCTGACTTTTGCAGCGCCACCTCCAGCCCCAGAGTGCGGATCCTTCTCACTACGTGCGCCGAGCCGGCTGTTGCCAGCATGGCGGCTCGGCGGTAATTGTTGGCGCGGGCAGTGACCAGGGTGTCGTCGGCGTAGCAGATGACGTCGACCCCCGGTAGATTCTGCCCGCGCAGCACCCAATCATAGCCGATGTTCCACAGGAGCGGTCCTAGAACTGACCCCTGTGGAACACCGCATGTCACTTCCTTTGAAGTCCATCCTGTCTGGGTCGGGTATGTGATGGAGCGACCCGACAGGTAGGCCCCGATGATTTGGCGCAGGTATAGCGGCAGCCTGTGGTGCCGTAGCGCCTCCCTAATGCAGCTCCAGGGCAAGGTGTTAAATGCATTGGCGATGTCCAGGGACACCGCCAGCATTACCCCGCCGCCGGAGACTGCCTCCTGTGCCAGGGACCTGACGTGTCGGATCGCATCGACCGTTGATCGGCCTCTGCGGAACCCGAATTGATTTGGGGCCAGGTCCGGGCCCTCGCCTTCCAGGTGGTCGATAATGCGACCGACCACCACCCTTTCGAAAATCTTGGCCACCTCATCCAGGAGCACTATGGGCCTGTATGCGGAGGGGGAGTCGGCCGGACGCCCTGGTTTGTTGATGAGGACCAACCTGCCCGTCTTCCACTGCCGCGGAATCGCAGCTTGGGACAGGCAGGCGTCGAAAATCCTCTTCAACCAGTTGTCCAGGGCGTCGAAGGCGAGAACCCATACCTTCGCATGGACTCCATCCAGACCCGGAGCCGTGGATTTGCCCTTGAGGCGATCTACTGCCCTTTCTATCTCCTCCCTAGTCACCGGCGGCACCTCTGGGTCCTCCGGGATGTTGGCCCAGGCGGGAACCATCGGTGGGGGCAGATGTTCGGCCCTTTGTGGGAATAGGGAGGAGACTATGTTCTCAACCAGATGCGGCTGGAGTGTCTGCGTCAGCGGGGGGGCCCAGGGGCGGAGCTTGTTCCGCACCAGTTTGTAGGGCCGCCCCCACGGGTCGCGATCGATCATCTCCAGGAGCTCCTGGCGAGCTTTCTCTTTTGCTTGGGCAACGGCGATGTGGAGAGCGGTGCACTTCTCCCTATACGTGGTATACAGGGAGGTCTCCCTCTCCGGATCCCTTCGTCGCCTCCTCCGGCTCCGGGCATAAGCGCGTCGCGCAGCCACGCACTCCTTCCTTAGCCGCCCTGCCTCCTCCGACCACCAGTACACCTGGCGACGTCGGTTGGGGCCACTCTTGGCTCGGGACATGGAGGTGTCACAGATGATGGCCATGGCTCTCCGAAGCCGGGCCGCCTCCTGGTCAACATTTGTGTCCTCATTGTGCTCGGAGAGCCAGGCCTGTACGGTCGCAGCCTCTCTGAGGAGGTCTGCGTCCATCGTGTTTAGCCTCCATCTAATCGGGTCCCCTCGAGTGCCCCTGGGGCCCGAGATGTTCTGGGCCCTTCGACTCGGTACTACGTCGAACCTGATGTACCGGTGATCAGAAAGAGTTTCCTCACCGGTGATAACTCGCCAGTTTTGCACACGGCGCGCCAGGGCGGGGCATGTGAACGTTACGTCCACGATGGATCCGCCCTGTGCCCGCACGCACGTGTGCTCTTGCCCTACGTTGACCACGACTAAGCCGACCGTCAAAAGCCACTCCTCAACTGCCTCGCCCCGGATGTCGGTTGCCGGACAACCCCAAGCCACGGATTTGGCATTTAGGTCGCCGGCCACCACCACGGGGCGGGGGAGGGTCCTTGTTATTAGAGCTCCGAGCTGCGCGAGGAAGCTCTCGAACTCGGCGAATCTCCGATTGGGGGAGAAATACACCGATATGAAGGTGATCTCCCCCACCGTGGCCGCGACGAACCCTGGACCCCTCGAGATGTTGGTGAGAGGTGGGATCCCCGCGGCTGGCCTGCTGATGATGGCCGCCGTGTCCGTATCGTCCCCCGCCCAGTCGGAGCTGCTAGGAGGCACGAAGTACGGTTCTGCGACCACGCCCACATTAATCCCCCACTGCACCATGGTCTGGGACAAGAGGTCCTGGGCCCTGGCGCAGTGGTTGATGTTCCCTTGTAAAATCCTGAATCGGGCGTGATCCATAAATTAAGCCGTGGTCATCGGGGTCGGCTCATCCTCTGTCCTATTCACGTTGGAGGCGCTTTCGGAGCTTGGGATATTGCGCGGCAGCTCGGCATCGGGCGTCGCTGCGGGCATCTTCTTCTTCTTGAGGGGTCGGGTGTGCACAGCACAAGCCTTCCCCCCAACTCGGTGCGCCGCCGGTTTGCCGGCTGCCCCGCATACGGTGCAGTGCGGGGCTGGCGCTGTACATTCCCTTATTAGGTGGTCTGGCTGTCCGCACCGGAAACACAGCCGACTCCTATCTTCATCTGCCTTGCACGTGTCCTTAACGTGTCCCGGCTCAAGACACCGGTAACACCTCAGGACCCGCGGCTCCAGTAGCTTCACTTGGGCCGACGCCCACCCAACTGTGAGTCGGCCTCCGGCAACTATTTTCTTTGCGGCAGCCACCGGGCACTTCACGAAGGCCGAACCAAGGCCAGTTCGATCCTTACGAATCTCCCCTACCCTAATTAATTCGACCCTGCATTCACCCCGCCTGGCGACTGCTGCTGCCACCTCTTCTCTGGTCGTTGAGTCTTCCAGCCCACTCACACGGAAATCCGCCATCTTCGTGGGCTGGGTTATTGTCACCTCCTGTTGCGGGAGCACTTCTCTCAATTTAGCAGCCAGGGTCTCGGCGGTTCCTTCCGTCGCCGGACCCGGCACTTGTAAGATCCGTGCCCCCGAGGCGGCCGTCTTGACTCTGAAGCCGCTCGTAATTCCTAGCTCGGTTAGGTTGATCTTGCTTTTGGCCTCCGTGAGCACGTCGCCATAAGTAAGGCCCTCCCTCTCCTGTACCTTGATAACCACCGCTGCCGATCGAGGGACCCTCAGTTTGACAGTCGGTGGCTTGTTTCTCGGTGGTGCGGTCGGAGCGGTTTCCCCGGGTGCCGGTCGCGAAGCTTTAGCGGCCTTGCGCTTGGCACTCTTGCTCATTACCGTCGACCATGGGTTCACCGCTCGCTCAGCTGGTGGTGGCTGCGGTGCTGTCGTGTCCTGCGTGGCATCCGTGGGAGCAGGTTGGGTCTCTGGTCGGGACTTCTTTCCCTTCCCTTTTCCCTTTCCTGTCGGTTGGGGTTGGGGTTGGGTGCTTGTCCCAGCGACCTCCTCCTGTGATTGGACTCCCTCGGGTGCCGGTTGCGTCCTTTCCTTCTCCTTCTCTCTCTTCTTTTTACTCTTCTTCTTTTTCTTCTTTTTTGTTGCAGGCTCCGGAGCTGTCTCCTCCTGAGGCGCGTTGAGTGCCTTGTCCGAAGCCAGCTGAGGACGATGGCTCTTCGATGGAAGGAGACGCCCGTCTACCTGCAACCCCTCTATTCTCGCATCCATGGCAAAACTTAACCGTTCGAAGATCGACCGCTCCATATCTTCGTAAGTTTTGGGTTGTGTCAAAGCCGGTGGGGCTGGGGCTGATGAAGGTGTCAACCCCAGTCTGTCTCTAGATTTAATTTCAGCTCGCATCGCCTCCAAGTTATCCTCGAAGTCGCGCAGCTTCATCCTAAGTCGGTCATTCTCCAGTTTAAGTCTGCGGTTGTCCTCGTTCGTCGTCGTACGTTGGAGATCCCGCACCGCCTCTAAGATCGCTCTGACCGCGTCTTTCACGTCGTGAATAATTGTTCCCTTCACGTTCTTCGACTTGGTCAGAGCGGTCGAGATTACCTCGAGTTTCTTTTCTACTACGTCCACAAGACCATAGGACGAGTTGTCCTCAGGCTCTGTGGACGTCTCTGAGAGCCGCGATGAGTCGCGTGGCCGTGTGCTTCGCAGCGACACTGCCAGCTCTTCTTCCTCTCGGAGCCTTCTCTCTTCGTGTTCACGGGCTATCAGCTCCTTTTTGGCAGCCCAGTATCCTACGTGCCGCCCGTGTGTAGGCGGGCGGCCCCTTCCTCTTTTAGAGTCCGCCGCCGCGATCTTCTGCGGCGCGGTCTCTCCCTCTGAGTCTCCGGAGCGGGCACTTTCATATCGCCTCTTGCGCTCGGAGGTTGTCGATGCTACTGTTACGCAACTCCGTCCAGAGTCAGAGTCGTCGTAACGTTCGCATATCACCATCGCCGTTTTCATTCGCTCGTAATCGTGGTCCGTTAAACTAGCCGTTTTCGTCGTTGTTGTTGTATTAACAAGCACAATTTTGCCCCCCCCAGAGAACGTGGGGCAGCCCGGGCCGGAGGGAAGCTCCGACCCGGAGAGGGATTCTCCTGCCGCGGTGCGGCCGGTACCCTCCTGGGGTAGTATATCTTTAAATTGTGCAGCCATGATAGATTTTTTCATACATCAAATTTACATACGTCGCGCTGGGGTTGAAAACGAAAAGATAAAGAAGAAGAAGATAGAAAAGGGGGGAAAATAGAAGAGTAAAGACATAAAGAGAAGAAGGGGGAATACAATAGAAGTCATTCGTCGCCTAACATAACCTAACATAAGTCCCTAACAAAATAACCTAGCATATCTGGCCTGGAATTAGGGAAGACGGGAGTAAGTGGGGATGGGGTAGGAGTGGGAGTAATAACTGAGAAGGGATGAGAGAGACGAGACGGGAATACAAGGTAAAGGGGAGGTGGGAGCGGTAAACCTTTTTTTTTTTTTTTTTTTTTTTTTTTTTTTTTTTGTTACCCGGGGGAAATCCTCATAGGATCGTCAGGGGAGTGGTGAGGGCCACCCCCCCGGTATGCCGGACTTTTACCGACTAAAACCCCCGGGGTGGTCCACCGAGCGCTCTAGGGCCGAGGGGCATGGCTACTCGCCTTCCCAGAGCCCGGCCCTGCGCGTTGCCCCATTACGGGCAGCCTTGAATGTAGGGGAGGCAGATGATTCGCCTCCCCACCGCCTTGTGGTGTGTGGGACCACACACTACACCACCGGAGTATGGTCTAAGCAGCTGGCCCCTCAGCCGAGCTGCCCGACACTCCGTGGGAGGACCTATGTGAGATGAGGTCCTCCTCCCGCGGCACAGCGGAGATTGTGTCCTCCTGCTGCGTCTCCATTGCCGCGGAGGCGGCAAGGCGGGCGCCTCTAAAATAGGCACCCCCTCTTCTCCTAGTCGGCCGTTTTGCGGCGGCGCACGCTGGGCTGCCGACGCGATGGCCGGCGGGCTTGCTCACAGCGGCGCACAGCACGCAATAGGCACGACTGTCACATTCCTGGGCCTTGTGATCCGGCTGCGCACATCGGAGGCACAGTCCGCTTCGGTCCGTGCCGGCTCTACATTTCTCACTCACGTGCCCCGGCTCCCAACAACGGAAACACCGGAGCACGCGAGGCTCCACCATTTTGACCTGGGCCCTTGTAAAGCCGATCTCTAACCCATATTTGAACACCATTTCGGCGACATCGGCTGGACAAGTGGCCCAGCATACGCCGACGCCGAACGTGCCGAAGCGGACCTCACTCACCCGAATGTGCTCGGCCAGGTGAGCCCGCGCCTCCATGCAGTTGCCGACCATCTTGATGGACGAAAGGACATCCTCCTTTTCGACGGAGTCGTCCAGGCCCGACACGCGAAGGCTTACGCACTTCACGGGTCGGGTCACCTTGACTTCCGTCTCCGGAAGGATGGCCTTAAGTTTGCCATACAAGAGGTCGGCCTTCTTCGCGGCCTCCTCGGGCGGCCCAGGAATGTGGACCAGCCTCGCATCGGAGAGGGTGCCCGACAAGAACGCAGATTGCGCCCCTGCCTCCCCCAACGCTCTTTGCATCTCCCTGCGGGCTGTTTTGAGAACATCCCGGAGGGAGACACCACGTTCCTTCGCGCCCGGAAGCAACTTAAATGAGACGACTGCGTCTTTCGGCTTCCGGGTGCGGACTCGCTTCCGCGGCTTTTTGGCCATCGGGGCCTCCTTTGCAGGGGCCTTCTTCTGCTTGGCGGGGCGGTTCGGCCTATGTTTGCCGTCTCGCCCGGCCGTCGCCCAGTCGCCACTATGGCCGGCGACTTGGGGTTCTCCTAAGGGCGGGAACTCCGCCACCGAGTCAACGTTAGGAGCAGGGCGGGTCTTCTTCCCCTTGCCCTTACCTTTGGGGGGTTTGGGGTCGGGGTGAGAGCTCCGCCCTGCTTCTGTCTCATCCGTGTGAGGGGCGTCTTCCGCGGCGCCGCCGGCCGGCTTCGGCCGGGGCTTCCGCGCGGCTGACTTCGCCGCGTAGGACACCCTCTCATGCTGCAGCGGCGGGCGCAGGAGCTGGTTCTCCATTGCCTCCTGCCGCTGCTGCATCACCTTCATGGACCCCACGACCTCACCGAGCATAGAGCGAAGCTCGGCAAAGCCGGGGGTCTGAGTCATATCCTGTTGTTGGGCGGGAGAAGGGTCTGCCGACAGTGATGGCACCTCTATCCCCCGCAGAGCCAGCTCACGCTCGCGCGCGCGCATGGCGACCACTATCTCTCTTAGATCTCGGACATCTTCTCGGAGGCGGGTGTTCTCATTATGAACTTTCCTCACCTCCTCCGAGACCTTACTCCTAACAATAACCTCTAGGTCCTCCTTAATGGCCGCCATGGCGGCCTTCACGTCATGTACGACCGTACCCTTGACGTTCTTGGACTTGAATAGTCCGTCGCCAATGACGTCAAGGTTACGGCCGATGTTCTTCATACGGGCGTAACATGTGTCACCCTCGTCCTCTGATGCAGTCGCTGAAAGCCGCGACGTGAGGCGGGGACGCACGCTACGCTCCGTGAATAGGAGTTCCTGGCAAGCCAGGCGCTCTTCCTCGGCCTTCCTTTCGGCAGTAAGTGCCTTTTTCGCCTCCCACAACCCAACATGTTTCCCATGGGTGGGGGGCCTGCCTCTAGATCGTCGGGGGAGCGCCAAGATCTTGGCAGGCGCGTCCCCGTCCGAGTCACACTCCGACATTGACTGTGCGCTCTTATAAGAGCGTTTGCGCTCTAGTGTTGAGCTAGAGCCCGCAGTCACCATACTCTGACCGGAGTCAGAGTCCTCAAGGCGCTCCAGTTCAACCCGGAGTACCTTCTCGCTTGCAATTTCGGTGTCCATTGAGTGGATAGCCGTGGTCGTCGGTGCGGTAGGGGGGTCCGCCCTACCGCCAAGTACAAGATTGCCCCCCCCAGAAAACAAGGGGCTGCCAGAGCGGGACCGAAGCACCCGCCCTGGGAGGGATTCTCCGGCCGCAGAGCGACCGGTACCCTCCTGGGGTAGTTTCTCTTTGTCTTGTACTTGCATCATATTTCTTTTAACATTCGTCAAATTTCCGTACATCTCCTGGGGTTGAAAATAAAGAAAAGAGGGGGGAACATAAGGGGGGAGAAGAAGAATAAAGATATAAAGAAGAAGAAGGGGGAATAGAGATAGAAGAGAACATTCATCATCCTAACATAACCTATCATAAAATCCCTAACAAAATAACCTAACACATCTAGCCTGGAATTGAGGAAGACGGGAGTAAGTGGGGATGGGGTAGGAGTGGGAGTAATGACTGAGAAGGGATGAGAGAAACGCGACGGGAATACAAGGTAAAGGGAGGTGGGAGAAGGAATTGTTGGTCCTCTTCGCCAATAGCCAGCAATGCCTAAAGCATTACTGCCTATTGTTGCCCAGGGTGCACCACGAGGAGGTGAGACCAACTTCGCACCCCGGGAGCGGTAAACCTAACCTTTTTTTTTTTTTTTTTTTTTTTTTTTTTTTAACCCGGTGGAAATCCCTAACGGACCGTCAGGGGAAGTGGTGAGGGCCACTTCCCCCGGTGTGTCGGACCTGCCCCGACTAAAACCACCGGGGTGCCAGCACTGCCTCTCCTCGCCTTCGCCGAGCCTGGGAATCCAAATACATCCGACGGCTCGGCGAGCGTTGGCCTTTAGGCAGGCCTCCTCTCTTGGAGGGGGTATTGAAGCCCCCTCAGGACCTCTCTTGGGGAACGGCGTGTGGGCACACACACGCCGACCCTTCCACTCTCCACTGGACGGGGACGCCCTCAACGTCACCCGCCCAGCCTGTGTCAGGAGGGGAAATTGTCGCGCTGAGAGTCCAGCGCGAACTCAGACCATCTCCTGCGCCGTCTCTCTCCACGGCGGCGCCGAGGGTTGCGGGGATTGGCGACATGCCGCTCCCGTTCCGCCGCTTCTTTTTGTGACATGACGGCCTCACAAAAGGCCGCCAACCCTCGCCATGCCGATTCCCTGTCGGTGGCCGCTTTGATTACGGCCGACAGGGAAAGGTCGTTGCCAATGACCTGCCGAAGCTCGGCTCTCTCATTGGCCCAAGCTGGGCACTCCTCCAGCGCGTGTTGCGCCCTCTCCACGAGGCAGCCGTCGCAGTGATTGCACTTTTCGGTTGGCTCGCTCCCGGGTATCAAACTCAGGTATCTCCCGAAGCTGCCGTGCCCCGAGAGAACCTGAGTCATTCGGTATGTCAGCGAGCCGTGACCTCGTGACAACCACTGCCTAAGGATTGGACGGACTGCCTCGATGGTCCTTTGGCCGGCGGTGGGATTGCCCAGCCTGGACTCCCACTCTCTTAAGGCCTCCTCATTGAGGATCTCCCTCTTTCTTCTTATTTCAGCCGGGGCCAGCCGCAGGCCCTGGGCTCTCTTCTCCTCGCGCCATTCGTAGAGCGACGCGAGGGTTCGTGCGTCCAGGTCCCACGGCACGGACCCGGCCAACACGCAGGCCGCCTCGCACGAAATCGTGCAGTACCCCCTGATCGTTCGGATAGCCATAGCTCTCTGTGGGCGTCTGAGGAGAGCTATGTTCCGGCGACTTAATCGATCAGCCCACACGGGGGCACCGTACATGACCATTGAGCGGACGACCTGCGTGTACAAGAGTCTGCAGGCTACGCCCGGGCCTCCCACATTGGGCATTATTCTACTCAGGGCCCCTAGGACCTTCTGTATTTTAGGCAACAGAAGGTCAAAATGGGGCCCAAAGTCCCATCGGCTGTCGAGGACGAGTCCTAGGTACTTCATCGTACTCTCGACGCCGATGCGGACACCACTCACGGTTATGTGTGAGTTAGGGGGAGGCGCTCTTCGGGGGCCATGAAAATAGATGGCCTCCGATTTGTGGAGCGCTACTTCTAACCCCAACCGCCTTATCCTACTCACAACCTGAGCCACCGCGGCGGTGGCCAGGATCGTCACGTCCCGGTATGTATCACCGGTTGCCATCACCAGCGTGTCATCCGCGTAGCAGGTGACTTCCACCCCTCGGAGATTAGCTCCCCTGAGGACGAAGTCGTAGCCGATGTTCCACAGGAGCGGGCCAAGGACTGACCCCTGTGGAACACCGCACGTCACCTCATGCTTCCCCCACTCATTTCTCCCGGGGTAGACAATGCTTCTCTCCGAGAGGTACGCTGCTATCACGCGGCGAATGTACCCTGGCAATCGGTGATATCTAAGCGCTTCATGTATGCACTTCCAGGGGAGGGAGTTAAACGCATTGGCGATGTCAAGCGAGACCGCCAAGGCAACCCCTCCCCGTGCAACCGTCTCCTGCGCCTTTGCCCGGACCCTCATGATCGCCGAGATGGTGGAGCGATTGCGGCGGAAGCCGAACTGGTTTTCCGCAAGGTCCGGGCCTGTCCCCTCCAGGTGAGCGGTGATACGATCGACTACCACCCGCTCGAACATCTTATTAACCTCGTCCAACAGGACAATGGGCCTGAAGGACGAGGGGGTCTCATCTGTGCGCCCTGGCTTCCGCAGGAGGACAAGTCGGCCTGTCTTCCACCTGCGCGGAATGGTGGCTCGCGCTAGACAGGCGTCGAACGTCCTCCTGAGTCGCGGTTCCAGGGCGTCGAAGGTCATGGCCCAGATCTTTCCATGGACTCCGTCGAGTCCAGGGGCCGCTTTCTTGGCCTTGAGCCTCTCTATCACCCTCTCCAGCTCTTCCCGGGTGACTGGTGGGGGAGGCTCATGGTCATCCTCTTCTTCAGAAGTCAGTACTGGAGGCAGGTGGTCGCCTCTTCTGGGAAAGAGAGCCCTGACTATTTCCTCTACTTTGTCGGGTTGGAGTGTTTGGGTCTCCGGGGGGGCATATGGGCGCAACTTGTCGCGCACCAACTTGTACGGCCTCCCCCACGGATCCCCATCCAACAGCTCAAGGAACTCTTGTCTAGCCGCGTCGATGGACCGCGCGATGGCCACCTGCATCGCCGTCTTCTTCTCCCTGTAGAGGCCGTATAGTCGGTCCTCCTCTGACGGATCGCGCCGTCTCCTTCGACGATAACGAGTGTACCGGCGCCTCGACGAGACACACTCGCTTCGCAGCTGAGCTATCTCGTCGTTCCACCAGTACACCCGACGTCTGGGGGAGGGACGCTCTCTCACCCTCGTCATGGAGGCGTCGCAAATATGCGTCATGGCCACCCGCAGCCAGTCCGCCTCTTCTTCCACACTAACTTCACCCCCTGGCACGGGCAGCCACGACTGCACAATGGCCGCCTCCTCCAGCATCTCCGGATCCAGGCTCCGGAGGCTCCACCTGGGATAGACATTGTTCGGGGCTCGGGTGGTAAATGCCCCTTCCGAACGCCAGGCGGAGACCTCGAACCGGATATACCTGTGGTCCGAGAGCGTCTCCTCGTTGACCCTGACTCCCCATCCATGCACGCGATCCGTCAAAGAAGAACTCGCGAATGTCAGGTCGATGATGGAACCTCCGCTTCTCCTGACGCACGTGTCCTCCGACCCGCGGTTCAGGACGCAGAGGCCCATTTCAATTGCCCACTCATTTAATCTCTCGCCCCGTGCGTTGGTCGTCCTGCTCCCCCAAGCAGGCGACTTGGCGTTGAAGTCACCGCCTAACAGCACGGGACGAGGATGCGTCTGTCCAATGAGCGCACCCAACCGAACGAGGAACCCCTCGAACTGGGCCTGGGTCTTACTGGGGGGTACGTAGACCGAGACCACAGTTATCTCGCCCAGCTGGGCGGCTACGTAGCCATCGCCCCTCTCCACACTCCTAAAAGAGGGGACGCCCAAGTTTGGTTTCCTCACTATCATCGCCGAGTCCGATCGGTCCCCCACACAGTCGAGGCTGTTCGGGGGGACGAAGTACGGCTCGGCGATGAGGCCCACTCCGATGCCCCACTGCACCATACTCTGCGAGAGGAGGTTCTGAGCTCTGGTGCAGTGGTTCAGGTTCGCCTGGATGAATTTGAGGCGAGACCTATCCATTAGTGGTCATCGGAGTGGGCACGTCGTTCGGCACCAGTTCTGGCGCCGGTTGACCGGTCTGCGGCTGAGTCGAGGGAGTTTCCCCAGTAGCAGCAGTTCCGCTTCCTCTCTTCTTAGTGGGCTTGAAGGCCGCAGCACAGCCTTTGCCCCCGACTTTGTGGTCAGCCGGCTTGTTCGCGAGAGCGCATACCGTGCAATACGGTTTTTGCGTGCACTCCCGCGCTATGTGCCCCAGCTGACCACAACTGAAGCATTGGCTGCCCCTATCCACATCAGCGGTGCACCGGGCCCTGACGTGGCCAGGCTCGAGGCACCTGAAACAGCGCAGGACCCTCGGTTGTAGGAGCCTGACCTGCACCACTCCCCATCCCACTACGACCTTGCGACCGTCCGTGACTTGCTTGGCTGCTGCTACTGGGCAACTGAGCCAAAGCGCCCCCATGCCGTTCACACTCTGCCGGATCACCCCTACTCTTATTTCACTGACGTGACAATCCCCGGCCTTGGCTATCGCCGCGACCACCTCCTCTTCTGTGACAGAGTCCTCAATGCCGGTGACCCTGACGTCCGCTCTTTTGATGGCCCGGTTGATTCTGACGCCAGGGTCATCGAACTTGCTCCTCAGAGCGGCGGCCAGCGCGTCCGCTTTCTCACCGCTCTCAAGCCCCGGCACCTGCAGGACTCGCCCCCCTGTCACCGATTTCCGGACGTGGAGGTGCTCAATCCCCATACTGTCCAGATCGAGCTCCGTTCTGGCCCTCCTCATCACGTCCGAGTAGGAGAGCCCGGCCTTCTGCGACTCCTCGCTCAGGACAAGAGTGACAGCCGTCGTCTTTGGCTGACGGAGATTGGGCTGCCCACTCTTCTTTTTCTGCCCCTTCTTTTTTGGGTTCTTTTTCTTCGGAGCTGGCTGGTTGGGCTTAGCGCCTTTGGGACCGCGCTTGGCTTTTCCATTCTTGCCAGCAACCTGCCAGACCCCGTCTGTCCTCTCTTCTTCTTCTCGTCCTTTTTCCTGAGGCTTGGCCGTATTCCCCTTCCCTGCCTTATCCTCACTGTCCTCTCTCGCCTTGTTCTTCCCTACCTTCTCTATCTTCCTCTTTTTCCTTTGAGAGGCGGGCTGTCCCAGTTCCGGGAACGACTCCTCGTCGAAGGTCACCTCTCCTTCCGGCCAGTCCGGATCCATGAGTGCGGGAAGCGTAGGGGCGTCCCGGCTCCTTGCTTTGTCTGAGGCAAGGGGCGGCCTCAAGCGAGGCTCCGGAGGAAGCAGACTCCTGAATGGAGCCAGCCTCACATCGAGCAACTTTCCGACGGCAAGTATAACCTGCCGCTCGATGCTGTCTGCCTGGGGCGCTGGAGTCGGCGCAGGCGGAGGGACTGAGACCTCCTCTCGCCGCGCTGCGCCCCTGGCCATCTCCACTCTTATCTCCTCGAGCTGCTTCTTCAGCTCCGCGTTTTCAGACCGCAACCTATCAACGTCTGATTGGAGCTTCGCAGTCTCTCCGGATACCGTCTTCTTATGCATGGATTCGAAGGCAAGGGTGAGTTCCCTCGAAGCCAGCTTAAGATGTTTCACGTAGGTTCCCTTGAGGTTGCCTGACGTGTCCGCCACTTTGTTGATGAGGCCCGTGTACTTCCGCACAACATCCTCAATCTCGTAAGCGGTCTGGTCCTCGCTTACGTTCGACGACGTCTCTGACAGTCGTGACGATCTTGTCTTTGGGAGGCTTCTGGCTTCTTCTAGGAACTCTTTCTCTACCTGAAGTTCCATAGCCTCCCTTTCTACCCGTAAGAGGTCCGCCTTTGCTTGAGCCAAGCCCACGTATTGGCCTGTGGTGGGCGGCCTGCCTCTGCCTCTACGGGGTTCCAGTGATCTGGTCCCCACTGGTGAAGAGTTGCTCGAGCTACTTTTGGAGCGAGCGCTCTCATACCTCCTCTTTCTCCCTGAGGAGTTTGATGCGACCGACATCAGGCTTTGATCCGACTCATCGCCCGAGTCGTCCGCATTTCCTCTCGCGCTTCTGTCAGCGCCATCTTGTCTGGACCTTTCGTGCTCCAGCACTCCCCTGTCCAAACGACTTTTCATCTCCCGACTCTTCATCTTTTTGGCTTTTGGTTTTGAGTTTTTAGGTGACATTCTATTTTGTTCCCACGAGTATGGGGGAAATAGACAGTCCGCCCGGGCAGTGCCCCCTGTACCCGGGTAAGCCTAGCGTAACCCGTCAGAGGGTTGGCCGGTACTCTGACGGGGGTCGCACTAGAGACTGACATACCCTTCAGCCATGCATCCCCTCGCGGTGCGCCGCCGCTTGGGATTAGGGGTAGTTTTTTATAGAGGTTGTCCTCCTCGCGGCCCGGCCAATGAAGGCAAGACCCTCGGTCCGGACCTGCAGCCGTGAGACATGACCACAGACGCCGCAGGCCAGATTACGAGCTCCCGACGCTTGTCAACAGACGCCGTACAAAGAAGACATCAACAACGAATCCTACCACAAGAATCAACAGGTAAGCACCCTAAACATTACAGGTGATCCTAGCAGACGAAATCGAAGAAGATGGAGCTTCTCAGCACGACGACTGATGACTTGCCCGACGGTATGGTAAGTACACGCCGGACACGCCTCCACTCCGGGGAAAGGAAGTGAAAGGTAAGGATTTCAGGTAAAGGAGAGCGGAGGGGAGTAACGAGAAAGGTAAGGATTAACTGGGGAAGGAGTAACGAGGCCCTTCTCACTCCTCTTCTCATTCGAGAAGAGATAGCGAGAAAGGGCAGGCAAGGAAGAAGGAAAGGTAAGGTGGGAGGAGGAGGGGGCTGACTGACTGCACCGGCGAACCGATGGGCGATGGGGTCGTCACGTCCCGACGCCGGGGCGGTAAACCTAACCTAACCTAACCTAACCTAACGTAACCTAACCTAACCTAACCTAACCTTTTTTTTTTTTTTTTTTTTTTTTTTTTTTTTTTTTTTTTTTTTTTTTTTTTTTTTTTTGGTAACCCGGGGGAAATCCTGCATTGGATCGTCAGGGGAGTGGTGAGGGCCACTCCCCCGGTATGCCGGACTCTTACCGACTAAAACCCCCGGGGTGCTTCTCCACTCGCGTCTGCGCCAGCCCCCGGGCACACCGAGGACCTCCAAAAGGGCTGACGCGCGATCCGCCCTGTGGGCTTCTCCACAATCGGGAGGAAGAATCCTCAACCAACGCCTAGTGGTGCGCGGAAGCACACACAACACCACTGGAGCTTGAAAGTCAGGCAACGGCCCCCTCAGGCTCGTTACCCGACGCTCCCCTCGAGGCGAATTTGCCAAGCAGCGACTTAGTTGCCGCCGTTGGCGAGGCCTCCCTCTCCATGGGCTCCACGCGCGCCTGTGACGGTGGAATGTCGTCGGCGGTGGCGGGAGGCTTCCTCATTTTGCCCGGAGGCCTCTTGATGGGCCTCTTGGCCGCTGCGCAGGCCGCGCTGCCGAGCCGGTGGCCAGCCCGCTTGCCGGCGTCAGCGCACACACAACATCGAGGCTGGGCCTCGCAGCCCTGGGCTTTGTGCCCGGGCTGGCCACATCTGAAGCAGCGACCACTGCGGTTCGTGGTCGCTTTACACGCTTGCCCCACGTGCCCGGGTTCCAGGCAACGGTAACACCGGAGCACGCGGGGCTCCAGCAGGCGGATCTGGGGCTTGGCCCAGCCGATCCTTAGCCCTCTCTCAAGCAGGTTTTGGGCCGCGGTGGCTGGGCAAGTTACCCAGGCAGTGCCGAGGCTGAACCGCGTCATTTTGATTTGGCTGGCCCGGACTTGCTCCTCCGGGCAGCCTCCCACCATGGCTATTGCGCTTTTGAGATCCTCCCAGATGACGGAGTCATCGAGGCCCGTGATCTTCAGGTCTGCGCGCTTATATGGCCGCGAGACCTTCACGTCCTCCGCTGGGAGGATCTCCTTCAGCACCTCAAGGAGGGCGTCCGCCTTCCTATCAGCCTCCTTGGGCTCGCCGGGCACGCGGATGATGCGTGCGTCTGTAAGCGTGCCTCTGAAGGCGATGTCGCGGAGGCCGAGGCCGATCAGATGACCGTGCACCTCTCCTCGCGACTCCTCCAGGATCGTTTTAAACGACACGCCTCTCTCGATCGCCTGAGGCGTCCGCTGCAGAATCACTCCGGCCGTTTTGGGTGGCCGGATCTTGAGTTTCCGCGCTGGTTTTCCCTTCTGGGGAGGAGCCGTTTTGGAAGGGCCCCTGTCTTCTCTCTTCTGTCTGGAGGGCTTGCCCCTCTTCACCACCTCTGACCAGTCGCCCTCGGTGCCGGCGGGCTGGGTCGAAGTTGGAGGTGGTGGGGGTGCCTCCAGAGATGTCACTCCTAGGTCTGCAGCGGGGCGGCTCTTCTTCCCCTTCCCCTTGCCTTTGGAGGGTTTGGGGTTGGGGTTGGAGCTGGGCCCCGGTGCGTCCACATCCGTTGTGAGGACGTCTTCTGCGGCGTCGTCCGCCGGCTTGGGCTTTGCCTTTCGCGCGGCTTTCTTCGTCGCGGGAGGCGCCCTCTCATGCTGCAACGGCGGTCGCAGGAGCTTGCCCTCCAGCACGTCGTACCGCCGCTGCATGTCCTTCATGGTGCCCACGACCTCGCTTAGTACCGAGCGGATCTCGGCGAGGTCGTGGGGCTGTGTCTCGTCCTGGTGGGCAGGGTCTCTGGCGGAAGGTAGCAGAAGACCCTGCCTGTTATAGCCTCGTATTTCGGCTCGGAGTGCGGCGTAGTCCTCCCGCAACTCCTGGAGCTCACTCCTCAGACGAGCGTTTTCTGAGTTCAGCTTCCTCAGCTCGTCATTTACAGTGGAGGACTTCATCACCTCCATATCGGCCAAAATTTCATCCAGGAGGACCTTCCCCTCGTGAATGACCGTGCCCTTCACATTCTTTGACTTCGTGAAGAGGTCCTTCACGAGGCCAACGTTCTTGCGAACCCTCTCCGCCCTGGCATATGCCGACTGGTCTTCCTCGTCAGTGGACGTTGCGGAGAGTCGCGACGTCTGTCTTGGGCGCGCGTTACGCGCCGTCTCCAGAAGCTCTCGCCGGGCCTGCAGCTCCTCTGCCTCCTTCTGCTCGGCGATGAGCTTTTTCTTCGCCTCCCACAAACCCACGTGGCGGCCGTGGGTTGGGGGGCGTCCTCTGGATCTTTGGGGGAGGGCCAAGGTCTTGGCAGGCACCTCCCCGTCAGATTCTCCGTCTGTTGAATGCGCACTAAGGTATGAGCGCTTCAAACCTCCTGAATCGACCGTCATAAGGCTCGTAGCAGAGTCCGAGTCCTCGAGACGGTCGAGCACAATCATAAGTTCCTTATCACCGGCAAAATCGGGTACCGTGTGGGAAGCATGGGTCGTCGGGACAGCGGAAGAAGATCCGCTGACAAGCACAGAAGTGCCCCCCCCAGAGAACAAGGGGCTGCCAGAGCGGGACCGAAGCACCCGCCCTGGGAGGGATTCTCCGACCGCAGAGCGGCCGGTACCCTCCTGGGGTAGTATCTCTTTCTTTTGTGCTGCCATCATTATTTTTTACGTTCATCAAATTTACATACATCACGCTGGAGTTAGAAAGACGAAGAGACATAGAAGAAGAAGATAGAGAGGGGAGAAAACGAAGAATAAAGACATAAAGAGAAGAAGGGGGAATACAAAAGAAAATAACATACGAACCTAACATAACCTAACATAAAATCCCTAACAAAATGATCCTAACACAACTGGCCTGGAATTGGGGAAGACGGGAGCAAGTGGGGATGGGGTAGGAGTGGGAGTAATAACTGAGAAGGGATGAGAGAGACGAGACGGGAATACAAGGTAAAGGGGACGTAGGAGAAGGAATTGTTGGTCCTCTTCGCCAATAGCCAGCAATGCCTAAACATTACTGCCTATTGTTGCCCAGGGTGCACCACGAGGAGGTGAGACCAACTTCGCACCCCAACCTAACCTTTTTTTTTTTTTTTTTTTTTTTTTTACCCGGGGGAAATCCTCATAGGATCGTCAGGGGAGTGGTGAGGGCCACTCCCCCGGTATGCCGGACTTTTACCGACTAAAACCCCCGGGGTGGTCCACCGAGCGCTCTAGGACCGAGGGGCATGGCTACTCGCCTTCCCAGAGCCCGGCCCTGCGCGTTGCCCCATTACGGGCAGCCTTGAATGTAGGGGAGGCAGTTGATTCGCCTCCCCACCGCCTTGTGGTGTGTGGGACCACACACTACACCACCGGAGTATGGTCTAAGCAGCTGGCCCCTCAGCCGAGCTGCCCGACGCTCCGTGGGAGGACCTATGTGAAATGGGGTCCTCCTCCCGCGGCACAGCGGAGATTGTATTCTCCTGCTCTGTCTCCATTGCCGCGGAGGCGGCAAGGCGGGCGCCTCTGAAGTAGGCACTCCCTCTCCTCCTTGTCGGCCGTTTTGCGGCGGCGCACGCTGGGCTACCGACGCGGTGGCCGGCGGGTTTGCTCACAGCGGCGCACAGCACGCAATAGGCTCGACTGTCACATTCCTGGGCCTTGTGACCCGGCTGCGCACATCGGAGGCACAGTCCGCTTCGGTCCGTGCCGGCTCTACATTTTTCGCTCACGTGCCCCGGCTCCCAACAACGGAAACACCGGAGCACGCGAGGCTCCACCATCTTGACCTGGGCCCTTATCCAGCCGATCTCTAACCCATATTTTAGCACCATTTCGGCGACATCGGCTGGACAAGTGGCCCAGCAAACGCCGAGACCGAATGTGCTGAAGCGGATCTGGCTCACCCGTATGTGTTCAGCCAGGTGAGCCCGCGACTCCATGCAGTTGCCGACCATCTTGATGGAGGAAAAGACATCCTCCTTTTCGACGGAGTCGTCCAGGCCCGACACGCGAAGGCTTACGCACTTCACGGGTCGGGTCACCTTGACTTCCGTCTCCGGGAGGATGCCCTTCAGTTTCTCATACAAGAGGTCGGCCTTCTTCGCTGCCTCTTCAGGCGGCCCAGGAATGTGCACTAGTCTGGCATCAGAGAGGGTGCCAGATAGGGAAGCTTCCTGTGCGCCAACTTCGCCCATTGCTCTTTGCATCTCCCTGCGGGCTGTTATTAGTACATCTCGGAGGGAGACACCACGCTCCTTGGCACCCGGAAGCAGCTTAAAAGAGACGACTGCGTCCTTAGGCTTCCGGGTGCGGACCCGCTTGCGCGGCTTCTTTTCCTTTGGGGCCTCCTTAGCGGGGCCTTTCTTCTGTTTGGCGGGGCGGTTCGGCCTATGTTTGCCGTCCCGCCCGGCCGTCGCCCAGTCGCCGCTATGGCCGGCAACTTGGGGCTCTCCTAAGGGCGGGAACTCCGCCACCGAGTCAACGTTGGGAGCAGGGCGGGTCTTCTTCCCCTTGCCCTTACCTTTGGAGGGTTTGGGGTCGGGGTGAGAGCTCCGCCCTGTATCTGTCGCATCTGTGTAAGGGGCGTCCTCAGCGGCGCCGCCGGCCGGCTTCGGCCGGGGCTTCCGCGCAGCCGATTTCGCCGCGTAGGACACCCTCTCATGCTGCAGCGGCGGTCGTAGGAGTTGGTTCTCCATTGCCTCCTGCCGCTGCTGCATCACCTTCATGGACCCCACGACCTCACCGAGCATAGAACGAAGCTCGGCAAAGCCGGGGGTCTGTGTCGTATCCGGGTGGGCGGGGGAAGGGTCTGCCGATAGTGGTGGCACCTCTATCCCCCGCAGCGCTAGCTCGCGCTCACGCGCGCGCATGGCGACCACAATCTCGCGAAGTTCCCGGAGCTCTTCTCTGAGGCGGGAATTCTCCTTATGCACTTTCTTCACCTCCTCAGAGACTTTGCTCCGGACGATGACTTCTAAGTCTTCCTTTATGGCCGCCATGGCGGCTTTCACATCGTGTACGACCGTTCCCTTGACGTTCTTGGACTTGACAAGTCCGTCGCCAATGACGTCAAGGTTACGGCCGATGTTTTCCATGCGGGCGTAGCATGTGTCACCCTCGTCCTCTGATGTGGTCGCAGATAACCGCGACGTGAGGCGGGGACGCACGCTACGCTCCGTGAGTAGGAGCTCTTGGCAAGCCAGTCGCTCTTCCTCGGCCTTCTTTTCGGCGAGCATCGCCTTCTTGGCTTCCCACAACCCAACATGTTTCCCATGGGTGGGGGGCCTGCCTCTGGACCGTCGGGGGAGCGCCAAGAACTTGGCAGGCGCATCCCCGTCCGAATCACAGTCCGACATGGACTGGGCGCTCTTGTATGAGCGCTTACGCTCCAATGTTGAGCTGGAGCCCACTGTCACGAGGCTCTGACCGGAGTCAGAGTCCTCCATCCGCTCTAAGCGGACCGAAACCTCTCTTAAGCATGCGGAGTCCTTTGGGATCGCTGTGGTCGTCGGTGCGGTAGGGGGGTCGGCCCTACCGCCAAGCACTTGGTTGCCCCCCCCAGAGAACGCGGGGCTGCCAGTGCGAGAACGGAGTTCCCGCACTGGGAGGGATTCTCCGGCCGCGGAGCGACCGGTACCCTCCTGGGGTAGTTCTATTTTTCCAGGTGCTTGCATCATGTTTGTTTGTACATTCATCAAATTTTCATAAAATCCTCAGGAGTTGAAAGAAGAAGAAAGCAGAAGAAGAAATAGAAGGGGGGGAAGAAATAAGACAAAAGACACAAAGAAGAAGAAGGGGGGAATACAAAAGAAGAGTATCACACAATCCTAACATAACCTATCATAAAATCCCTAACAAAATAACCTAACACATGTAGCCTGGAATTGGGGAAGACGGGAGTAAGTGGGGATGGGGTAGGAGTGGGAGTAATAACTGAGAAGGGATGAGAGAGACGAGACGGGAATGCAAGGTAAAGGGGAAGTGGGAGAAGGAATTGTTGGTCCTCTTCGCCAATAGCCAGCAATGCCTAAAAAGAAAAACATTGCTGCCTATTGTTGCCCAGGGTGCACCACGAGGAGGTGAGACCAACTTCGCACCCCACCCCAACCTAACCTAACCTTTTTTTTTTTTTTTTTTTTTTTTTTTTTTGTTAACCCGGGGGAAATCCTGCATTGGATCGTCAGGGGAGTGGTGAGGGCCACTCCCCCGGTATGCCGGACTCTTACCGACTAAAACCCCCGGGGTGCTTCTCCACTCGCGTCTACGCCAGCCCCCGGGCACACCGAGGACTTCCAAAAGGGCTGACGCGCGATCCGCCCTGTGGGCTTCTCCACAATCGGGAGGAAGACTCCTCTACCAACGCCTAGTGGTGCGCGGAAGCACACACAACACCACTGGAGCTTGAAAGTCAGGCAACGGCCCCCTCAGGCTCGTTACCCGACGCTCCCCTCGAGGCGAATTTGCCAAGCAGCGACTTAGGTGCCGCTGCTGGCGAGGCCTCCCTCTCCATGGGCTCCACGCGCGCCTGTGACGGTGGAATGTCGTCGGCGGTGGCGGGAGGCTTCCTCACTTTGCCCGGAGGCCTCTTGATGGGCCTCTTGGCCGCTGCGCAGGCCGCGCTGCCGAGCCGGTGGCCAGCCCGCTTGCCGGCGTCAGCGCACACACAACATCGAGGCTGGGCCTCGCAGCCCTGGGCTTTGTGCCCGGGCTGGCCACATCTGAAGCAGCGACCACTGCGGTTCGTGGTCGCTTTACACGCTTGCCCCACGTGCCCGGGTTCCAGGCAACGGTAACACCGGAGCACGCGGGGCTCCAGCAGGCGGATCTGGGGCTTGGCCCAGCCGATCCTTAGCCCTCTCTCCAGGATGTTTTGGGCCGCGGTGGCTGGGCAAGTTACCCAGGACGTTCCGAGGCCGAACCGCGTCATTTTAATTTGGCTGGCCCGGACTTGCTCCTCCGGGCAGCCTCCCACCATGGCTATTGCGCTCTTGAAGTCCTCCCAGTTGACGGAGTCGTCGAGGCCCGTGAACTTTAGGTCTGCGCGTTTGTATGGCCGCGAGACCTTCACGTCCTCCGCTGGGAGGATCTCCTTTAGTACCTCGAGGAGGGCATCTGCCTTCTCCTCTGCCTCCTTGGGCTCACCGGGCACGCGAATGATGCGCGCGTCGGTGAGCGTGCCTCTAATGGCTATATCGCGTAGGCCGAGGCCGATCAGATGGCCGTGCACCTCTCCTCGCGACTCCTCCAGGATCGTCTTGAACGTTACGCCTCTCTCTATTGCCTGGGGCGTCAGCTGCAGGATCACTCCGGCCGTTTTGGGTGGCCGGATCTTGAGTTTCCGCGCTGGTTTTCCCTTCTGGGGAGGAGCCGCTTTGGAAGGGCCCCTGTCCACTTTTTTCTGTCTGGAGGGCTTGCCCCTCTTCACCACCTCTGACCAGTCGCCCTCGGTACCGGCGGGCTGGGTCGAAGTTGGAGGTGGTGGGGGTGCCTCCAGAGATGTCACTTCTAGGTCTGCAACGGGGCGGCTCTTCTTCCCCTTCCCCTTACCTTTGGTGGGTTTGGGGTTGGGGTTGAGGCTGGGCCCCGGTGCGTCTATATCGGTCGTGAGGACGTCTTCTGCGGCGTCGTCTGCCGGCTTGGGCTTTGCCTTTCGCACGGCTTTCTTCGCCGCGGGAGGCGCCCTCTCATGCTGCAACGGCGGTCGCAGGAGCTTGCCCTCCAGCACGTCGTACCGCCGCTGCATGTCCTTCATGGTGCCCACGACCTCGCTTAGTACCGAGCGGATCTCGGCGAGGTCGTGGGGCTGTGTCTCGTCCGGGTGAGCAGGGTCTCTGGCGTGAGGCAGCAGAAGACCCTGCCTGTTATATTCTCTTATTTCTGCGCGGAGTGCGGCGTAGTCCTCTCGCAGCTCCTGCAGCTCACTCCTTAGACGAGTATTTTCGGAGTTCAACTTCCTGAGCTCGTCGTTCACTGTGGAGGACTTCATGACCTCCATGTCGGCCAAGATTTCATCCAGGAGGGTCTTCCCCTCGTGAATGACCGTTCCCTTCACGTTTTTTGACTTCGTGAAGAGGTCCTTCACGAGGCCAACGTTCTTGCGAACCCTCTCCGCCCTGGCATATGCCGACTGATTTTCCTCGTCGGTGGACGTTGCGGAGAGTCGCGACGTCTGTCTTGGGCGCGCGTTGCGCGCCGTCTCCAGAAGCTCTCGCCGGGCCTGCAGCTCCTCTGCCTCCTTCTGCTCGGCGATGAGCTTTTTCTTCGCCTCCCACAGTCCCACGTGTTTCCCATGGGTTGGGGGGCGACCTCTGCCACGTTGGGGGAGCACCAAGGTCTTAGCAGGTGTCTCCCCATCTGTGTCACAGTCAGAAGACTGCGCGCTCTTATAAGAGCGTTTTCGCTCCGTTGTAGACGTGGAGCCTACCGTCACTAGACTCTGACCGGAGTCAGAGTCTTCCAAGCGCTCGCATATAACGCGAGCCACTCGCATGCTGAAATCGGGGTCCATTATGGATGCCTGGGTCGTCGGTGCGGTAGGGGAGTCGGCCCTACCGCCAAGCGCAACTTTGCCCCCCCCAGAGAACGTGGGGCTGCACCGGTCCGAGGACCGGTGGAGGGATTCTCCGGCCGCGGAGCGGCCGGTACCCTCCTGGGGTAATACATCTTTAAGTTGTGCTTGCATCGTGGTTTTTTAGCTTTCATCAAATTTACATACTTCTCGCTGGGATTGAAGAATGAAGAAAAGGGGGAAGTGAATGAAGGGGGGAGAAGAAGAACAAAAGACATAAAGAAGAAGAAGGGGGGAATAGAGATAGAAGAGAGCATTCATCATCCTAACCTAACCTAACATAAAATCCCTAACAAAATAACCTAACACATGTAGCCTGGAATTGGGGAAGACGGGAGTAAGTGGGGATGGGGTAGGAGTGAGAGTAATGACTGAGGAGGGATGAGAGAAGCAAGACGGGAATGCAAGGTAAAGGGAATGTGGGAGAAGGAATTGTTGGTCCTCTTCGCCAATAGCCAGCAATGCCTAAAAAGAAAAACATTGCTGCCTATTGTTGCCCAGGGTGCACCACGAGGAGGTGAGACCAACTTCGCACCCCAACCTAACCTTTTTTTTTTTTTTTTTTTTTTTTTTTTTTTTTTTTTTTTTTTGTTAACCCGGGGGAAATCCTGCATTGGATCGTCAGGGGAGTGGTGAGGGCCACTCCCCCGGTATGCCGGACTCTTACCGACTAAAACCCCCGGGGTGCTTCTCCACTCGCGTCTACGCCAGCCCCCGGGCACACCGAGGACCTCCAAGAGGGCTGACGCGCGATCCGCCCTGTGGGCTTCTCCACAATCGGGAGGAAAAAATCCTCTACCTACGCCTAGTGGTGCGCGGAAGCACACACAGCACCACTGGAGCTTGTGAGTCAGGCAACGGCCCCCTCAGGCTCGTTGCCCAACGCTCCCCTCGAGGCGAAACTGCCGAGCAGCGACTTAGGTGTCACTGCTGGCTCAGCCTCTCTTGGCACGGGCTCCACGCGCGCCTGTGACGGTGGAATATCGTCGGCGGTGGCGGGAGCTCCTCTTGTTTTGCCCGGAGGCCTCTTGATGGGCCTCTTGGCCGCTGCGCAGGCCGCGCTACCGAGCCTATGGCCAGCCCGCTTGCCGGCGTCAGCACAGACACAGCATCGAGGCTGAGCCTCGCAGCCCTGGGCTTTGTGCCCGGGCTGGCCACACCTGAAGCAGCGACCACTGCGGTTCGTGGTCGCTTTACACGCTTGTCCCACGTGTCCGGGTTCCAGGCACCGGTAACACCGGAGCACGCGGGGCTCCAGCAGGCGGATCTGAGGCTTGCCCCAACCAATCCTTAGCCCTCTCTCCAACAGGTTTTGGGCCGCGGTGGCTGGGCAGGTTACCCAGGCCGTTCCGAGGCTAAACCGCGTCATTCTTATTTGGCTGGCCCGGACTTGCTCCTCCGGGCAGCCTCCCACCATGGCGATTGCGCCTTTCAAATCCTCCCAGGTGACGGAGTCGTCGAGGCCCGTGATTTTCAGGTCTGCGCGTTTATAAGGTCGCGAGACCTTCACGTCCTCCGCTGGGAGGATCTCTTTCAACACCTCAAGGAGGGCGTCCGCCTTCTTATCCGCCTCCTTAGGCTCGCCGGGCACGCGAATGATGCGCGCGTCGGTGAGCGTGCCTCTAAAGGCAATGTCGCGGAGGCCTAGGCCGATCAGGTGACCGTGCACCTCTCCTCGCGACTCCTCCAGGATCGTTTTGAACGATACGCCTCTTTCAGTTGCCTGAGGCGTCAGCTGCAGCAGCACTCCGGCCGTTTTGGGTGGCCGGATCTTTACCTTCTGCGCTGCGCTCTTCTTCTGGGGAGGAGCCGCTTTGGAAGGGCCCCTGTCCACTTTCTTCTGTCTGGAGGGCTTGCCCCTCTTCACCACCTCTGACCAGTCGCCCTCGATGCCGGCGGGCTGGGTCGAAGTTGGAGGTGGTGGGGGTGCCTCCAGAGATGTCACTCCAAGGTCTGCAGCGGGGCGGCTCTTCTTCCCCTTCCCCTTGCCTTTGGAGGGTTTGGGGTTGGGGTTGGAGCTGGGCCCCGGTGCGTCCACATCCGTTGTGAGGACGTCTTCTGCGGCGTCGTCCGCCGGCTTGGGCTTTGCCTTTCGCGCGGCTTTCTTCGTCGCGGGAGGCGCCCTCTCATGTTGCAGCGGCGGCCGCAGGAGTTTGCCCTCCAGCACGTCGTACCGCCGCTGCATGTCCCTCATGGTACCCACGACCTCACTTAGTACCGAGCGGATCTCGGCGAGGTCGTGGGGCTGTGTCTCATCCGTGTGGGCAGGGTCTCTGGCGGAAGGTAGCAGAAGACCCTGCCTGTTATAGCCTCGTATTTCGGCTCGGAGTGCGGCGTAGTCCTCCCGCAACTCCTGGAGCTCACTCCTCAGACGAGCGTTTTCTGAATTCAGCTTCCTCAGCTCGTCATTTACTGTGGAGGACTTCATCACCTCCATGTCGGCCAAGATTTCATCCAGGAGGACCTTCCCCTCGTGAATGACCGTGCCCTTCACATTCTTTGACTTCGTGAAGAGGTCCTTCACGAGGCCAACGTTCTTGCGAACCCTCTCCGCCCTGACATATGCCGACTGGTCTTCTTCGTCAGTGGACGTCGCGGAGAGGCGCGACGTCTGTCTTGGGCGCGCGTTGCGTGTCGTCTCCAGAAGCTCTCGCCGGGCCTGCAGCTCCTCTGCCTCCTTCTGCTCGGCGATTAGCTTTTTCTTCGCCTCCCACAGTCCCACGTGTTTTCCATGGGTTGGGGGGCGACCTCTGCCACGTTGGGGGAGCACCAAGGTCTTAGCAGGTGTCTCCCCATCTGTGTCACAGTCAGAAGACTGCGCGCTCTTATAGGAGCGTTTTCGCTCCAACGTAGACGTGGAGCCTACCGTCACAAGACTCTGACCAGAGTCAGAGTCTTCCAAGCGCTCGCATATAACGCGAGCCACTCGCATGCTGAAATCGGGGTCCATTATGGATGCCTGGGTCGTCGGTGCGGTAGGGGAGTCGGCCCTACCGCCAAGCACTTGGTTGCCCCCCCCAGAAAACGAGGGGCTGCCAGAGCGGGAACGAAGCTCCCGCCCTGGGAGGGATTCTCCGGCCGCAATGCGACCGGTACCCTCCTGGGGTAGTACTATTTTGCCGAGTGCTTTCTTCATCGTTGATTTCTCATTCATCAGATTTTCATACCTATCACGCTGGAGTTAGAAGACAAATAAAAGTGGGAAGGGATAAAGGGGGAGGGAAAACGAAGAAAAAAGAAGAAAGAGAAGGGGGGGATATAATTGAAAGGGCATACGACCTAACATAACCTAGCACAAGAAGCCTAACATAAAACCTAACACGCAAATCCTGGAGATGGGAACAAGGGAGTAACAGAGCCCTTCTCACTCGTCTTCTCTTTGGAGAAGAGGTAGCGAGAAAGGGCCAGAAAGGAAGGAGGAAAAGGGAAAGGTGGGAGAGGGAATTGTTGGTCCTCTTCGCCAATAGCCAGCAATGCCTAAAAAACATTGCTGCCTATTGTTGCCCAGGGTGCACCACGAGGAGGTGAGACCAACTTCGCACCCCACCCCAACCTTTTTTTTTTTTTTTTTGTTACCCGGGGGAAATCCTCCTAGGATCGTCAGGGGAGTGGTGAGGGCCACTCCCCCGGTATGCCGGACTTTTACCGACTAAAACCCCCGGGGTGGTCCACCGAGCGCTCTAGGGCCGAGGGGCATGGCTACTCGCCTTCCCAGAGCCCGGCCCTGCGCGTTGCCCCATTACGGGCAGCCTTGAATGTAGGGGAGGCAGATGATTCGCCTCCCCACCGCCTTGTGGTGTGTGGGACCACACACTACACCACCGGAGTATGGTCTAAGCAGCTGGCCCCTCAGCCGAGCTGCCCGACACTCCGTGGGAGGACCTATGTGAGATGAGGTCCTCCTCCCGCGGCACAGCGGAGATTGTGTCCTCCTGCTGCGTCTCCATTGCCGCGGAGGCGGCAAGGCGGGCGCCTCTAAAATAGGCACCCCCTCTTCTCCTAGTCGGCCGTTTTGCGGCGGCGCACGCTGGGCTGCCGACGCGATGGCCGGCGGGTTTGCTCACAGCAGCGCACAGCACGCAATAGGCACGACTGTCACATTCCTGGGCCTTGTGACCCGGCTGCGCACATCGGAGGCACAGTCCGCTTCGGTCCGTGCCGGCTCTACATTTTTCACTCACGTGCCCCGGCTCCCAACAGCGGAAACACCGGAGCACGCGAGGCTCCACCATTTTGACCTGGGCCCTTGTAAAGCCGATCTCTATCCCATATTTCAGCACCATTTCGGCGACATCGGCTGGACAAGTGGCCCAGCATACGCCGACGCCGAACGTGCCGAAGCGGACCTCACTCACCCGAATGTGCTCGGCCAGGTGAGCCCGCGCCTCCATGCAGTTGCCGACCATCTTGATGGACGAAAGGACATCCTCCTTTTCGACGGAGTCGTCCAGGCCCGACACGCGAAGGCTTACGCACTTCACGGGTCGGGTCACCTTGACTTCCGTCTCCGGAAGGATGGCCTTAAGTTTGCCATACAAGAGGTCGGCCTTCTTCGCGGCCTCCTCGGGCGGCCCAGGAATGTGGACCAGCCTCGCATCGGAGAGGGTGCCCGACAAGAACGCAGATTGCGCCCCTGCCTCCCCCAACGCTCTTTGCATCTCCCTGCGGGCTGTTTTGAGAACATCCCGGAGGGAGACACCACGTTCCTTCGCGCCCGGAAGCAACTTAAATGAGACGACTGCGTCTTTCGGCTTCCGGGTGCGGACTCGCTTGCGCGGCTTCTTTTCCTTTGGGGCCTCCCTAGTGGGGCCCTTCTTCTGTCTGGCGGGGCGATTCAGCCTATGTTTGCCGTCTCGCCCGGCCGTCGCCCAGTCGCCACTATGGCCGGCGACTTGGGGTTCTCCTAAGGGCGGGAACTCCGCCACCGAGTCAACGTTGGGAGCAGGGCGGGTCTTCTTCCCCTTGCCCTTACCTTTTGGGGGTTTGGGGTCGGGGTGAGAGCTCCGCCCTGCTTCTGTCTCATCCGTGTGAGGGGCGTCCTCCGCGGCGCCGCCGGCCGGCTTCGGCCGGGGCTTCCGCGCGGCTGACTTCGCCGCGTAGGACACCCTCTCATGCTGCAGCGGCGGGCGCAGGAGTTGGTTCTCCATTGCCTCCTGCCGCTGCTGCATCACCTTCATGGACCCCACGACCTCACCGAGCATAGAGCGAAGCTCGGCAAAGCCGGGGGTCTGAGTCATATCCTGTTGTTGGGCGGGAGAAGGGTCTGCCGACATTGGTGGCACCTCTATCCCCCGCAGAGCCAGCTCACGCTCGCGCGCGCGCATGGCGACCACTATCTCTCTTAGATCTCGGACTTCTTCTCGGAGGCGTGTGTTCTCATTATGAACTTTCCTCACCTCCTCCGAGACCTTACTCCTAACAATAACCTCTAGGTCCTCCTTAATGGCCGCCATGGCGGCCTTCACATCATGTACGACCGTACCCTTGACGTTCTTGGACTTGACGAGTCCGTCGCCAATGACGTCAAGGTTACGGCCGATGTTCTTCATACGGGCGTAACATGTGTCACCCTCGTCCTCTGATGCGGTCGCTGAAAGCCGCGACGTGAGGCGGGGACGCACGCTACGCTTCGTGAGTAGGAGTTCCTGGCAAGCCAGGCGCTCTTCCTCGGCCTTCCTTTCGGCAGTAAGTGCCTTTTTCGCCTCCCACAACCCAACATGTTTCCCATGGGTAGGGGGCCTGCCTCTAGATCGTCGGGGGAGCGCCAAGAATTTGGCAGGCGCGTCCCCGTCCGAGTCACAGTCCGACATGGACTGGGCGCTCTTATATGAGCGCTTACGCTCCAAAGTTGAGCTGGAGCCCAATGTCACGAGGCTCTGACCGGAGTCAGAGTCCTCCATCCGCTCTAAGCGGACCGAAATCTCACGTGTGCAAACAGAGTCCTTTTGGATCGCCGTGGTCGTCGGTGCGGTAGGGGAGTCGGCCCTACCGCCAAGCACTTGGTTGCCCCCCCCAGAGAACGCGGGGCTGCCAGTGCGAGAACGGAGTTCCCGCACTGGGAGGGATTCTCCGGCCGCGGAGCGACCGGTACCCTCCTGGGGTAGTTCTATTTTTCCAGGTGCTTGCATCATGTTTGTTTGTACATTCATCAAATTTTCATAAAATCCTCAGGAGTTGAAAGAAGAAGAAAACAGAAGAAGAGATAGAAGGGGGGAAGAAATAAGACAAAAGACACAAAGAAGAAGAAGGGGGGAATACAAAAGAAGAGTATCACACAATCCCAACATAACCTATCATAAAATCCCTAACAAAATAACCTAACACATGTATCCTGGAATTGGGGAAGACGGGAGTAAGTGGGGATGGGGTAGGAGTGGGAGTAATAACTGAGGAAGGATAAGAGAGACGAGAGAGGAATGTAGGGAAAGGGAAAGGTGGGAGAGGGAATTGTTGGTCCTCTTCGCCAATAGCCAGCAATGCCTAAAACATTACTGCCTATTGTTGCCCAGGGTGCACCACGAGGAGGTGAGACCAACTTCGCACCCCACCCCACCCCAACCTAACCTAACCTTTTTTTTTTTTTTTTTGTTACCCGGGGGAAATCCTCATGGATCGTCAGGGGGTGGTGAGGGCCACCCCCCGGTATGCCGGACTTTTACCGACTAAAACCCCCGGGGTGGTCCGTCAAGCGCTCTAGGGCCGAGGGGCATGGCTACTCGCCTTCCCAGAGCCCGGCCCTGCGCGTCGCCCCTTTACGGGCTCGCCGTGAATGTAGGGGAGGCAGATGGTCGCCTCCCCACCGCCTTGTGGTGTGTGGGACCACACACAACACCACCGGAGTATAGCCTAAGCAGCTGGCCCCTCAGCCAGACTGCCCGGCACTCCTAAGGAAGCACCTCGCAGGAAGTTCGGCGGAGCCGAAGCGAGGTCTTCCTCCCGCGGCACAGGGGCAATCAGAGACTGCTCCTGTGTCTCCATTGCCGCGGGGGCGGCATCTGGGGCGTCGCTGTGGTAGACGCCCCCTCGTCTCTTGCGGACGGGTTTCTTGGCGGCCGCGCACGCTGGGTTGCCGACGCGGTGGCCGGCAGGTTTGCCCGCAGCGGCGCAGACCAGGCAATAGGCCCGCCCGTCGCACTCCTGGGCCTTGTGGCCCGGCTTCGAGCAGCGGTGACAAAGCCCGCTTCGGTCCGTTCCGGACCTGCACTTCTGGCTCACGTGCCCGGGTTCCAGACAGCGGAAACACCGGAGCACGCGAGGCTCCATTAGGCGGAGCTGGGCTTGTGCCCAGCCGTTGACCATTACGCCACGTTCCATCGCCAGGTTGGCGACCTCGACTGGGCAAGTGACCCAGCATACCCCTAACCCGAAGGTACCGAAGCGGACTTCGCTGGCCTTTATGTGGTCGGCCAGATGAGCCTGCCCGTCCGTCAGTTGGCAGACCGCCTTTATGGCGTAAAACACGTCCTCCTTCGTGACGGAGTCGTCCAGGCCCGACACGCGAAGGCTCACGCACTTCACGGGCCGGGTCACCTTGACGTCCGTCGCTGGGAGGACGGCCTTAAGCAGATCACAAAGACGGTCTGCCTTCTTCTGGGCCTCCTCGTGGGGGCCCGGAATGTGGATCACTCGGGCGTCGGTCAGGGTGCCGCGGAGATATGCATCCTTGGCACCCACGTCGAATATCGCCCGTCCCATCTGGCCTCGAGCGGCTCTTAGGACTCCCTCAAGGGAGGTGCCCCGCTCCTTCGCACCCGGCAGCAGCTTGAAGGAGACCACAGCGGTCTTCGGCTGCCGGGCGCGGCGCCGCTTGCGCGGCTTCTCCTTGGGTTTAGGGGCCTCCTTTGGGGGGGCCCTCTTCGTCTTCTTCGGGCGGACGGCCTTCCCGTCCTTGCCCACTCGTTGCCAGCCATCGGCGCTTGTGCCGGCGGCTTGAGGATCTGCAAGGGGCGGGAATTCCGCCGCCGAGTCCAAGTCTAGGGTGGGCGCAGGGCGGGTCTTCTTCCCCTTGCCCTTGCCCTTGGAAGGTTTGGGGTCGGGGTGAGAGCTCCGCCCTGTCCCGGTCACGTCCGGGTTAGAGGCGTCTTCCGCGGCGCCGCCGGCCGGCTTCGGCCGGGGCTTCCGCGCGGCCGACTTTGCCGCGTAGGACGCCTTCTCCTCATGTGCCAGCGGCGGGCGGAGCTGCTTTCGCTCAAACGCCTCGAGCCGCTGGTCCATCATCTTGCCCAGCTCCTGGAGCAGCGAGTTGTGAGACTCGCCCGCAGGAGTGGGCAGGGGTTCGTCGTCGAGATCATAGGGACTGATCCCTAGTCTCTGGCATAGCTTGCGCTCTCTAGCGCGCATCGCAGCCATCTCCTCTTGGAGACTTCGTAGGTCGGCTCGGAGGCGAGAGTTCTGGGTGTGGACCTTACGAACCTCGTCCGAGACACGAGACGCTACGAGCTCCTCTACGTCGCCCTTGATGTTGGCCATAAAAGTTTTGGCGTCTTTTATGACCGTCCCCTTTAAATTGCCACTTTTCAGGACCGACTGGTTCAACTGGTCCAGGTTGTGGCGGATCCTCTCTTGGAGGGCGTACGCGGACGGGTCCTCCTCCTCAGAGGTCGTGCCGACAAGCCGCGACGTGAGGTGGGGACGCGCGCTCCGCGCCGTTGCGAGGAGCTCCTTTGCCGCAAGGCGCTCCTCTTCCTCCTTCTGCTCCGCGAGGAGCTTTTTCCTTGCCTCCCACATACCCACGTGGCGGCCGTGGGTAGGGGGGCGTCCTCTACCTCTTTGGGGGAGCGCCAAGGTCTTGGCAGGCAGCTCTCCCTCAGATTCGCAGTCGCTCGACTGCGCACTCAAATAGGTGCGCTTCCGGTCAGATGATACGCCGGAAGCCACCGTCACTAGGCTCCGTCCTGAGTCGGAGTCCTCCATTCGTTCGCACAAAACGCGAACCTCCTTCATCACTGGCAAATCAGAGTCCGTATGTGTAGCATGGGTCGTCGGTGCGGTAGGGGGTTCGGCCCTACCGCCAAGCACTCGGTTGCCCCCCCCAGAGAACGCGGGGCTGCCAGTGCGAGAACGGAGTTCCCGCACTGGGAGGGATTCTCCGGCCGCGGAACGGCCGGTACCCTCCTGGGGTAATTCGCTTGGTCCTTGTGCTTGCATCTTGTATTTATGACATTCATCAGATTTTCATACTAATCTCGCAGGGGTTGAAAATAGAAGAAAACAGAAGAAGAAGATAGAAGGGGTAGAAAACAGAAGTAGAAAGAAAACAGAACAAGAAGGGGGGAATACAAGAGAAAATAACATACGACCCTAACATAACCAAACATAAAGTCCCTAACAATAATAACCTAACACATCTGGCCTGGAATTGGGGAAGACGGGAGTAAGTGGGGATGGGGTAGGAGTGGGAGTAATAACTAAGAAGGGATGAGAGAGACGAGACGGGAATACAAGGTAAAGGGGACGTAGGAGAAGGAATTGTTGGTCCTCTTCGCCAATAGCCAGCAATGCCTAAGACATTACTGCCCATTGTTGCCCAGGGTGCACCACGAGGAGGTGAGACCAACTTCGCACCCCCAACCTAACCTAACCTAACCTTTTTTTTTTTTTTTTTTTTTTTTTTTTTTTTTTTTTTTTTTTTTTTTTTGTTACCCGGGGGAAATCCTCATGGATCGTCAGGGGGTGGTGAGGGCCACCCCCCGGTATGCCGGACTTTTACCGACTAAAACCCCCGGGGTGGTCCGTCAAGCGCTCTAGGGCCGAGGGGCATGGCTACTCGCCTTCCCAGAGCCCGGCCCTGCGCGTCGCCCCTTTACGGGCTCGCCGTGAATGTAGGGGAGGCAGATGGTCGCCTCCCCACCGCCTTGTGGTGTGTGGGACCACACACAACACCACCGGAGTATCGCCTAAGCAGCTGGCCCCTCAGCCAGACTGCCCGGCACTCCTAAGGAAGCACCTCGCAGGAAGTTCGGTGGAGCCGAAGCGAGGTCTTCCTCCCGCGGCACAGGGGCAATCAGAGACTGCTCCTGTGTCTCCATTGCCGCGGGGGCGGCATCTGGGGCGTCGCTGTGGTAGACGCCCCCTCGTCTCTTGCGGACGGGTTTCTTGGCGGCCGCGCACGCTGGGTTGCCGACGCGGTGGCCGGCAGGTTTGCCCGCAGCGGCGCAGACCAGGCAATAGGCCCGTCCGTCGCACTCCTGGGCCTTGTGGCCCGGCTTCGAGCAGCGGTGACAAAGCCCGCTTCGGTCCGTTCCGGACCTGCACTTCTGGCTCACGTGCCCGGGTTCCAGACAGCGGAAACACCGGAGCACGCGAGGCTCCATTAGGCGGAGCTGGGCTTGTGCCCAGCCGTTCACCATTACGCCACGTTCCATCGCCATGTTGGCAACTTCGGCTGGGCAAGTCACCCAGCACACGCCTAGCCCGAAGGTTCCGAAACGGACCTCGCTGACCTTGATATGGTCGGCCAGATGGGCCCGCTCGTCCGTCAATTGGCAGACCAACTTTATGGCCAAAAGTACGTCCTCTTTCACGACGGAGTCGTCCAGGCCCGACACGCGAAGGCTCACGCACTTCACGGGCCGGGACACCTTGACATCCGTCGCTGGGAGGACGCCCTTAAGCAAATCATAAAGTCGATCTGCCTTCTTCTGAGCCTCCTCACGGGGGCCCGGGATATGAATTTGCCGGGCGTCTGTCAGGGTGCCGCGGAGATATGCATCCTTGGCACCCACGTCGAACATCGCCCGTCCCATCTGGCCTCGAGCGGCTCTTAGGACCCCCTCAAGAGAGGTACCCCGCTCCTTCGCACCCGGCAGCAGCTTGAAGGAGACCACAGCGGTCTTTGGCTGCCGTGCGCGGCGCCGCTTACGCGGCTTCTCCTTGGGTTTCGGGGCCTCCTTTGGGGGGGCCCTCTTCTTCTTCGGGCGAACGGCCTTCCCGTCCTTGCCCACTCGTTGCCAGCCATCGGCGCTTGTGCCGGCGGCTTGAGGATCTGCAAGGGGCGGGAATTCCGCCGCCGAGTCCAAGTCTAGGGTGGGCGCAGGGCGGGTCTTCTTCCCCTTGCCCTTGCCCTTGGAGGGTTTGGGGTCGGGGTGAGAGCTCCGCCCTGTCCCGGTCACGTCCGGGTTAGAGGCGTCTTCCGCGGCGCCGCCGGCCGGCTTCGGCCGGGGCTTCCGCGCGGCCGACTTTGCCGCGTAGGACGCCTTCTCCTCATGTGCCAGCGGCGGGCGGAGCTGCTTTCGCTCAAACGCCTCGAGCCGCTGGTCCATCATCTTGCCCAGCTCCTGAAGCAGCGAGTTGTGAGACTCGCCCGCAGGAGTGGGCAGGGGTTCGTCGTCGAGATCATAGGGGCTGATCCCTAGTCTCTGGCATAGCTTGCGCTCTCTAGCGCGCATCGCAGCCATCTCCTCTTGGAGACTTCGTAGGTCGGCTCGGAGGCGAGAGTTCTGGGTGTGGACCTTACGAACCTCGTCCGAGACACGAGACGCTACGAGCTCCTCTACGTCGCCCTTGATGTTGGCCATAAAAGTTTTGGCGTCTTTTATGACCGTCCCCTTTAAATTGCCACTTTTCAGGACCGACTGGTTCAACTGGTCCAGGTTGTGGCGGATCCTCTCTTGGAGGGCGTACGCGGACGGGTCCTCCTCCTCAGAGGTCGTGCCGGAAAGCCGCGACGTGAGGCGGGGACGTGCGCTCCGCGCCGTTGCGAGGAGCTCCTTTGCCGCAAGGCGGTCCTCTTCCTCCTTCTGCTCCGCGAGGAGCTTTTTCCTTGCCTCCCACATACCCACTTGGCGGCCGTGGGTAGGGGGGCGTCCTCGTCCTCTTTGGGGGAGTGCCAGGGTCTTGTTAGGCACCTCCCCCTCGGAGTCGCAATCGCTCGACTGCGCACTCAGATAGGTGCGCTTCCGGTCAGATGATACGCCGGAAGCCACCATCACAAGGCTCCGACCGGAGTCGGAGTCCTCCATCCGTTCCAGACGAACGGAAACCTCTCGTAAGCAAGCTGGGTCCATTGGGCTAGCGTTGGTCGTCGGCGCAGCGATGGGGGAAAGTCCACCGTTGCGAAGCACAGAGTTGCCCCCCCCAGAGAACAAGGGGCTGCCAGAGCGGGACCGAAGCGCCCGCCCTGGGAGGGATTCTCCGGCCGCGGAGCGGCCGGTACCCTCCTGGGGTAGTTTCTCTTGACTTTGTGCTTCCATGATAATTTTTACATACATCAAATTTACATACGTCGCGCTGGGGTTGAAAACGAAAAGATAAAGAAGAAGAAGATAGAAAGGGGGGAAAATAGAAGAGTAAAGACATAAAGAGAAGAAGGGGGAATACAATAGAAGTCATTCGTCGCCTAACATAACCTAACATAAGTCCCTAACAAAATAACCTAACATATCTGGCCTGGAATTAGGGAAGACGGGAGTAAGTGGGGATGGGGTAGGAGTGGGAATAATAACTGAGAAGGGATGAGAGAGACGAGACGGGAATACAAGGTAAAGGGGGAGATGGGAGAAGGAATTGTTGGTCCTCTTCGCCAATAGCCAGCAATGCTTAAAAACATTGCTGCCTATTGTTGCCCAGGGTGAACCACGAGGAGGTGAGACCAACTTCGCACCCCAACCTAACCTAACCTTTTTTTTTTTTTTTTTTTTTTTTTTTTGTTAACCCGGGGGAAATCCTGCATTGGATCGTCAGGGGAGTGGTGAGGGCCACTCCCCCGGTATGCCGGACTCTTACCGACTAAAACCCCCGGGGTGCTTCTCCACTCGTGTCTACGCCAGCCCCCGGGCACACCGAGGACTTCCAAAAGGGCTGACGCGCGATCCGCCCTGTGGGCTTCTCCACAATCGGGAGGAAGAATCCTCAACCAACGCCTAGTGGTGCGCGGAAGCACACACAACACCACTGGAGCTTGAAAGTCAGGCAACGGCCCCCTCAGGCTCGTTACCCGACGCTCCCCTCGAGGCAAATTTGCCAAGCAGCGATTTAGGTGCCGCCGCTGGCAAGGCCTCCCTCTCCATGGGCTCCACGCGCGCCTGTGACGGTGGAATGTCGTCGGCGGTGGCGGGAGGCTTCCTCATTTTGCCCGGAGGCCTCTTGATGGGCCTCTTGGCCGCTGCGCAGGCCGCGCTGCCGAGCCGGTGGCCAGCCCGCTTGCCGGCGTCAGCGCACACACAACATCGAGGCTGGGCCTCGCAGCCCTGGGCTTTGTGCCCGGGCTGGCCACATCTGAAGCAGCGACCACTGCGGTTCGTGGTCGCTTTACACGCTTGCCCCACGTGCCCGGGTTCCAGGCAACGGTAACACCGGAGCACGCGGGGCTCCAGCAGGCGGATCTGGGGCTTGCCCCAACCAATCCTTAGTCCTCTCTCCAATAGGTTTTGGGCCGCGGTGGCTGGGCAGGTTACCCATGCGGTACCGAGGCTAAACCGCGTCATTCTTATTTGGCTGGCCCGGACTTGCTCCTCCGGGCAGCCTCCCACCATGGCGATTGCGCCTTTAAAATCCTCCCAGGTGACGGAGTCGTCGAGGCCCGTGATCTTTAGGTCTGCGCGTTTATACGGCCGCGAGACCTTCACGTCCTCCGCTGGGAGGATTTCCTTCAACACCTCAAGAAGGGCGTCCGCCTTCTTATCCGCCTCCTTGGGCTCGCCGGGCACGCGAATGATGCGCGCGTCTGTCAGCGTGCCTCTGAAGGCGATGTCGCGGAGGCCGAGGCCGATCAGGTGACCGTGCACCTCTCCTCGCGACTCCTCCAAGATGGTCTTGAAGGTTACGCCTCTCTGCATCGCCTGGGGCGTCAGCTGCAGAAGCACTCCGGCCGTTTTGGGTGGCCGGATCTTGATTTTCCGCGCTGGTTTTCCCTTCTGGGGAGGAGCCGTTTTGGAAGGGCCCCTGTCTTCTCTCTTCTGTCTGGAGGGCTTGCCCCTCTTCACCACCTCTGACCAGCCGCCCTCGGTATCGGCGGGCTGGGTCGAAGTTGGAGGTGGTGGGGGTGCCTCCAGAGATGTCGCGTCCGTGCTGGCAGCGGGGCGGCTCTTCTTCCCCTTCCCCTTACCTTTGGTGGGCTTGGGGTTGGGGTTGAGGCTGGGCCCCGGTGCGTCCATATCCGTAGTGAGGACGTCTTCTGCGGCGTCGTCTGCCGGCTTGGGCTTAGCCTTTCGCGCGGCTTTCTTCGCCGCGGGAGGCGCCCTCTCATGCTGCAGCGGCGGTCGCAGGAGCTTGCCCTCCAGCACGTCGTACCGCCGCTGCATGTCTCTCATGGTACCCACGACCTCGCTTAGTACCGAGCGGATCTCGGCGAGGTCGTGGGGCTGTGTCTCATCCGTGTGGGCAGGGTCTCTGGCGGAAGGCAGCAGAAGACCCTGCCTATTGTAACTTCTTATTTCGGCGCGGAGTGCGGCGTAGTCCTCCCGCAGCTCCTGCAGCTCACTCCTTAGACGATTGTTTTCTGAGTTAAGTTTTCTCAGCTCGTCGTTCACTGTGGAGGACTTCATGACCTCCATGTCGGCCAGGATTTCATCCAGGAGGGTCTTCCCCTCGTGAATGACCGTGCCCTTCACGTTCTTTGACTTCGTGAAGAGGTCCTTCACGAGGCCAACGTTCTTGCGAACCCTCTCCGCTCTGGCATATGCCGACTGGTCTTCTTCGTCGGTGGACGTTGCGGAGAGTCGCGACGTCTGTCTTGGGCGCGCGTTACGCGCCGTCTCCAGAAGCTCTCGCCGGGCCTGCAGCTCCTCTGCCTCCTTCTGCTCGGCGATGAGCTTTTTCTTCGCCTCCCACAAACCCACGTGGCGGCCGTGGGTTGGGGGGCGTCCTCTGGATCTTTGGGGGAGGGCCAAGGTCTTGGCAGGCACCTCCCCGTCAGATTTTCCGTCTGTTGAATGCGCACTAAGGTATGAGCGCTTCAAACCTCCTGAATCGACCGTCATAAGGCTCGTAGCAGAGTCCGAGTCCTCGAGACGGTCGAGCACAATCATAAGTTCCTTATCACCGGCAAAATCGGGTACCGTGTGGGAAGCATGGGTCGTCGGGACAGCGGAAGAAGATCCGCTGACAAGCACAGAAGTGCCCCCCCCAGAGAACAAGGGGCTGCCAGAGCGGGACCGAAGCACCCGCCCTGGGAGGGATTCTCCGACCGCAGAGCGGCCGGTACCCTCCTGGGGTAGTATCTCTTTCTTTTGTGCTGCCATCATTATTTTTTACGTTCATCAAATTTACATACATCACGCTGGAGTTAGAAAGACGAAGAGACATAGAAGAAGAAGATAGAGAGGGGAGAAAAACGAAGAATAAAGACATAAAGAGAAGAAGGGGGAATACAAAAGAAAATAACATACGAACCTAACAAAACCTAACATAAAATCCCTAACAAAATGATCCTAACACAACTGGCCTGGAATTGGGGAAGACGGGAGCAAGTGGGGATGGGGTAGGAGTGGGAGTAATAACTGAGAAGGAATGAGAGAGACGAGACGGGAATACAAGGTAGAGGGGAGGTGGGAGAAGGAATTGTTGGTCCTCTTAGCCAATAGCCAGCAATGCCTAAAAAACATTACTGCCTATTGTTGCCCAGGGTGCACCACGAGGAGGTGAGACCAACTTCGCACCCCAACCTAACCTAACCTAACCTAACCTAACCTAACCTAACCTAACCTAACCTAACCTAACCTAAACCTAACCTAACCTAACCTAACGTAACCCTCTTTTGTGGAGGAGGAGGAGGATTATAATAGGGGTCCCGCCTGGACACTTAAAACCCGAGATTCATAAAACGGAAGGGCCGGATGTGGCAGTTTATTGGGCAACCGAAAGTACTTAATCTAAGGAACATATTTGTTTTTATATAGTAAATTTTGGCACCATCGGAGAGAGCTCATCGTCGCGAATCAGCCGAGGGGTCGCAATCCCGAAGACATACGTACTTTTCGGGATATTCACGAAAAACTGAAAAAACCTCTATGTTAATGAATTTAAGGTCGAAATTTGTATACGCAACCGGAACTTAACCCAATTTTTCGTACCATTTTATTTGTTTTTGCAAGCTTTTTTGCTAAATAGCACCGGATTATATCCGAGACGGACTATATTTGTTTTTTTTTTTGTATTTTGTGTTTTGCTTCTCGAGGGCTCAGCATTTACTTAGGCAAGCTTTGATGATATTAAACATTTTTTGAGAATATCTGTGCAGGCAAAATCGTATATTGGTTTAAACGAACAAAATATTGAATTTGTCAAATATTAAATTTATTAAATATTAATTTTTTTTCTATCTGCTTTCTTTTTGAACAATCATAAATTATATAGAAACATAGAGGGTTGTGGGAAGGGAATTTTTGTATAGAATTCTGAGCCTAACTCACAAACGGCCGTCAAATCAAAATTGTAACCGACAGTCTGCCTTTGTTTTTCATACTATTAGCAATTAGAAATTAGTATTCAGATTAAAACAGTGTTTTCGAAGTGCTTTTGACCTGATTTGCTTGATCATTGAGATCTTAGAACAGCATTGCTTTGCATATAGCTTGTAGAAAATTGTAGGAGACCACGAATTGTGAGTTTTTTAAAAAAACTAGATCCTCTTGCTTGTTGGCTTTTGTGATTGTTATAAGGTGTGTCGTACTTATATATGTTAACGCTATAAATATTGCAGAGCGAATACTGAAAGTGCTCGTTCTTCCTGCCGGGAGGCCTGCGTAGTGTCGTGTTGAACGTCTTCCTTCCTTCCATAGGGAAGGTTTTGAGAAACAACTGTGCAAATTAATAGCTGTCCCTGCTCGCCCCAAGTGCCAATAAGGTCAGATAGTATATAGTTTTTCTCTTTTTTAGTTGTTATAGGAATTGCCCATCCCTTTTGACCCTTATTTCTTGTCCCGGTTAAATATTTTGTGGAGAAGGAGGATTATATTAGGGATCCCGACCTGGCACGTCCATAATTAAAGATCTGGACCCCTTTTTAAGGCCAAATTAACACATAAATTGAACATATTAATAAAATTTTACAAGGCGCTTGTTCATAAAAATTTTAAAAAATTCTAAAAAATTACATTGTTCGACCTATAGCTACTTTTTCACCTGCAGCACGAGGGCCGCGTCCCCGGGGATCTGCCTGATCACCTAAAACCCGAAATTCTTAAAACGAAAGGGCCGGAAGTGGCAGTTTAGCGGGCGGACGAAAGTACCGTTTTTGAGGAACATATTTGATCTTATATAATAAATCTTGGCACTATCGGAGAGAGCTCGTCGTCCCGAATCAGCCGAGGGGTCGCAATCCCGAATCAGAGAATACTGGAACCCACAGGACTCGACACCAACTCGGTGAAACATAATCATCACCATCATCATCTTTTTGTATTGAGACCTGGTCATCTTTCGGCTCCAGCGGGTGCGCCCTTACGAGACGCGTCTTTTGACGTATCGTGCTCCTCTCTCCGATAAGTACTTCTCGAGATAATCACGAAAAACTGAAAAAACGAGCTAACCTAACCTAACCTAACCTAACCTAACCTAACCTAACCTAAACCTAACCTAACCTAACCTAACGTAACCCTCTTTTGTGGAGGAGGAGGAGGATTATAATAGGGGTCCCGCCTGGACACTTAAAACCCGAGATTCATAAAACGGAAGGGCCGGATGTGGCAGTTTATTGGGCAACCGAAAGTACTTAATCTAAGGAACATATTTGTTTTTATATAGTAAATTTTGGCACCATCGGAGAGAGCTCATCGTCGCGAATCAGCCGAGGGGTCGCAATCCCGAAGACATACGTACTTTTCGGGATATTCACGAAAAACTGAAAAAACCTCTATGTTAATGAATTTAAGGTCGAAATTTGTATACGCAACCGGAACTTAACCCAATTTTTCGTACCATTTTATTTGTTTTTGCAAGCTTTTTTGCTAAATAGCACCGGATTATATCCGAGACGGACTATATTTGTTTTTTTTTGTATTTTGTGTTTTGCTTCTCGAGGGCTCAGCATTTACTTAGGCAAGCTTTGATGATATTAAACATTTTTTGAGAATATCTGTGCAGGCAAAATCGTATATTGGTTTAAACGAACAAAATATTGAATTTGTCAAATATTAAATTTATTAAATATTAATTTTTTTTCTATCTGCTTTCTTTTTGAACAATCATAAATTATATAGAAACATAGAGGGTTGTGGGAAGGGAATTTTTGTATAGAATTCTGAGCCTAACTCACAAACGGCCGTCAAATCAAAATTGTAACCGACAGTCTGCCTTTGTTTTTCATACTATTAGCAATTAGAAATTAGTATTCAGATTAAAACAGTGTTTTCGAAGTGCTTTTGACCTGATTTGCTTGATCATTGAGATCTTAGAACAGCATTGCTTTGTATATAGCTTGTAGAAAATTGTAGGAGACCACGAATTGTGAGTTTTTTAAAAAAACTAGATCCTCTTGCTTGTTGGCTTTTGTGATTGTTATAAGGTGTGTCGTACTTATATATGTTAACGCTATAAATATTGCAGAGCGAATACTGAAAGTGCTCGTTCTTCCTGCCGGGAGGCCTGCGTAGTGTCGTGTTGAACGTCTTCCTTCCTTCCATAGGGAAGGTTTTGAGAAACAACTGTGCAAATTAATAGCTGTCCCTGCTCGCCCCAAGTGCCAATAAGGTCAGATAGTATATAGTTTTTCTCTTTTTTAGTTGTTATAGGAATTGCCCATCCCTTTTGACCCTTATTTCTTGTCCCGGTTAAATATTTTGTGGAGAAGGAGGATTATATTAGGGATCCCGACCTGGCACGTCCATAATTAAAGATCTGGACCCCTTTTTAAGGCCAAATTAACACATAAATTGAACATATTAATAAAATTTTACAAGGCGCTTGTTCATAAAAATTTTAAAAAATTCTAAAAAATTACATTGTTCGACCTATAGCTACTTTTTCACCTGCAGCACGAGGGCCGCGTCCCCGGGGATCTGCCTGATCACCTAAAACCCGAAATTCTTAAAACGAAAGGGCCGGAAGTGGCAGTTTAGCGGGCGGACGAAAGTACCGTTTTTGAGGAACATATTTGATCTTATATAATAAATCTTGGCACTATCGGAGAGAGCTCGTCGTCCCGAATCAGCCGAGGGGTCGCAATCCCGAATCAGAGAATACTGGAACCCACAGGACTCGACACCAACTCGGTGAAACATAATCATCACCATCATCATCTTTTTGTATTGAGACCTGGTCATCTTTCGGCTCCAGCGGGTGCGCCCTTACGAGACGCGTCTTTTGACGTATCGTGCTCCTCTCTCCGATAAGTACTTCTCGAGATAATCACGAAAAACTGAAAAAACGAGCTAACCTAACCTAACCTAACCTAACCTAACCTAACCTAACCTAACCTAAACCTAACCTAACCTAACCTAACGTAACCCTCTTTTGTGGAGGAGGAGGAGGATTATAATAGGGGTCCCGCCTGGACACTTAAAACCCGAGATTCATAAAACGGAAGGGCCGGATGTGGCAGTTTATTGGGCAACCGAAAGTACTTAATCTAAGGAACATATTTGTTTTTATATAGTAAATTTTGGCACCATCGGAGAGAGCTCATCGTCGCGAATCAGCCGAGGGGTCGCAATCCCGAAGACATACGTACTTTTCGGGATATTCACGAAAAACTGAAAAAACCTCTATGTTAATGAATTTAAGGTCGAAATTTGTATACGCAACCGGAACTTAACCCAATTTTTCGTACCATTTTATTTGTTTTTGCAAGCTTTTTTGCTAAATAGCACCGGATTATATCCGAGACGGACTATATTTGTTTTTTTTTGTATTTTGTGTTTTGCTTCTCGAGGGCTCAGCATTTACTTAGGCAAGCTTTGATGATATTAAACATTTTTTGAGAATATCTGTGCAGGCAAAATCGTATATTGGTTTAAACGAACAAAATATTGAATTTGTCAAATATTAAATTTATTAAATATTAATTTTTTTTCTATCTGCTTTCTTTTTGAACAATCATAAATTATATAGAAACATAGAGGGTTGTGGGAAGGGAATTTTTGTATAGAATTCTGAGCCTAACTCACAAACGGCCGTCAAATCAAAATTGTAACCGACAGTCTGCCTTTGTTTTTCATACTATTAGCAATTAGAAATTAGTATTCAGATTAAAACAGTGTTTTCGAAGTGCTTTTGACCTGATTTGCTTGATCATTGAGATCTTAGAACAGCATTGCTTTGCATATAGCTTGTAGAAAATTGTAGGAGACCACGAATTGTGAGTTTTTTAAAAAAACTAGATCCTCTTGCTTGTTGGCTTTTGTGATTGTTATAAGGTGTGTCGTACTTATATATGTTAACGCTATAAATATTGCAGAGCGAATACTGAAAGTGCTCGTTCTTCCTGCCGGGAGGCCTGCGTAGTGTCGTGTTGAACGTCTTCCTTCCTTCCATAGGGAAGGTTTTGAGAAACAACTGTGCAAATTAATAGCTGTCCCTGCTCGCCCCAAGTGCCAATAAGGTCAGATAGTATATAGTTTTTCTCTTTTTTAGTTGTTATAGGAATTGCCCATCCCTTTTGACCCTTATTTCTTGTCCCGGTTAAATATTTTGTGGAGAAGGAGGATTATATTAGGGATCCCGACCTGGCACGTCCATAATTAAAGATCTGGACCCCTTTTTAAGGCCAAATTAACACATAAATTGAACATATTAATAAAATTTTACAAGGCGCTTGTTCATAAAAATTTTAAAAAATTCTAAAAAATTACATTGTTCGACCTATAGCTACTTTTTCACCTGCAGCACGAGGGCCGCGTCCCCGGGGATCTGCCTGATCACCTAAAACCCGAAATTCTTAAAACGAAAGGGCCGGAAGTGGCAGTTTAGCGGGCGGACGAAAGTACCGTTTTTGAGGAACATATTTGATCTTATATAATAAATCTTGGCACTATCGGAGAGAGCTCGTCGTCCCGAATCAGCCGAGGGGTCGCAATCCCGAATCAGAGAATACTGGAACCCACAGGACTCGACACCAACTCGGTGAAACATAATCATCACCATCATCATCTTTTTGTATTGAGACCTGGTCATCTTTCGGCTCCAGCGGGTGCGCCCTTACGAGACGCGTCTTTTGACGTATCGTGCTCCTCTCTCCGATAAGTACTTCTCGAGATAATCACGAAAAACTGAAAAAACGAGCTAACCTAACCTAACCTAACCTAACCTAACCTAACCTAACCTAAACCTAACCTAACCTAACCTAACGTAACCCTCTTTTGTGGAGGAGGAGGAGGATTATAATAGGGGTCCCGCCTGGACACTTAAAACCCGAGATTCATAAAACGGAAGGGCCGGATGTGGCAGTTTATTGGGCAACCGAAAGTACTTAATCTAAGGAACATATTTGTTTTTATATAGTAAATTTTGGCACCATCGGAGAGAGCTCATCGTCGCGAATCAGCCGAGGGGTCGCAATCCCGAAGACATACGTACTTTTCGGGATATTCACGAAAAACTGAAAAAACCTCTATGTTAATGAATTTAAGGTCGAAATTTGTATACGCAACCGGAACTTAACCCAATTTTTCGTACCATTTTATTTGTTTTTGCAAGCTTTTTTGCTAAATAGCACCGGATTATATCCGAGACGGACTATATTTGTTTTTTTTTGTATTTTGTGTTTTGCTTCTCGAGGGCTCAGCATTTACTTAGGCAAGCTTTGATGATATTAAACATTTTTTGAGAATATCTGTGCAGGCAAAATCGTATATTGGTTTAAACGAACAAAATATTGAATTTGTCAAATATTAAATTTATTAAATATTAATTTTTTTTCTATCTGCTTTCTTTTTGAACAATCATAAATTATATAGAAACATAGAGGGTTGTGGGAAGGGAATTTTTGTATAGAATTCTGAGCCTAACTCACAAACGGCCGTCAAATCAAAATTGTAACCGACAGTCTGCCTTTGTTTTTCATACTATTAGCAATTAGAAATTAGTATTCAGATTAAAACAGTGTTTTCGAAGTGCTTTTGACCTGATTTGCTTGATCATTGAGATCTTAGAACAGCATTGCTTTGCATATAGCTTGTAGAAAATTGTAGGAGACCACGAATTGTGAGTTTTTTAAAAAAACTAGATCCTCTTGCTTGTTGGCTTTTGTGATTGTTATAAGGTGTGTCGTACTTATATATGTTAACGCTATAAATATTGCAGAGCGAATACTGAAAGTGCTCGTTCTTCCTGCCGGGAGGCCTGCGTAGTGTCGTGTTGAACGTCTTCCTTCCTTCCATAGGGAAGGTTTTGAGAAACAACTGTGCAAATTAATAGCTGTCCCTGCTCGCCCCAAATGCCAATAAGGTCAGATAGTATATAGTTTTTCTCTTTTTTAGTTGTTATAGGAATTGCCCATCCCTTTTGACCCTTATTTCTTGTCCCGGTTAAATATTTTGTGGAGAAGGAGGATTATATTAGGGATCCCGACCTGGCACGTCCATAATTAAAGATCTGGACCCCTTTTTAAGGCCAAATTAACACATAAATTGAACATATTAATAAAATTTTACAAGGCGCTTGTTCATAAAAATTTTAAAAAATTCTAAAAAATTACATTGTTCGACCTATAGCTACTTTTTCACCTGCAGCACGAGGGCCGCGTCCCCGGGGATCTGCCTGATCACCTAAAACCCGAAATTCTTAAAACGAAAGGGCCGGAAGTGGCAGTTTAGCGGGCGGACGAAAGTACCGTTTTTGAGGAACATATTTGATCTTATATAATAAATCTTGGCACTATCGGAGAGAGCTCGTCGTCCCGAATCAGCCGAGGGGTCGCAATCCCGAATCAGAGAATACTGGAACCCACAGGACTCGACACCAACTCGGTGAAACATAATCATCACCATCATCATCTTTTTGTATTGAGACCTGGTCATCTTTCGGCTCCAGCGGGTGCGCCCTTACGAGACGCGTCTTTTGACGTATCGTGCTCCTCTCTCCGATAAGTACTTCTCGAGATAATCACGAAAAACTGAAAAAACGAGCTAACCTAACCTAACCTAACCTAACCTAACCTAACCTAACCTAACCTAAACCTAACCTAACCTAACCTAACGTAACCCTCTTTTGTGGAGGAGGAGGAGGATTATAATAGGGGTCCCGCCTGGACACTTAAAACCCGAGATTCATAAAACGGAAGGGCCGGATGTGGCAGTTTATTGGGCAACCGAAAGTACTTAATCTAAGGAACATATTTGTTTTTATATAGTAAATTTTGGCACCATCGGAGAGAGCTCATCGTCGCGAATCAGCCGAGGGGTCGCAATCCCGAAGACATACGTACTTTTCGGGATATTCACGAAAAACTGAAAAAACCTCTATGTTAATGAATTTAAGGTCGAAATTTGTATACGCAACCGGAACTTAACCCAATTTTTCGTACCATTTTATTTGTTTTTGCAAGCTTTTTTGCTAAATAGCACCGGATTATATCCGAGACGGACTATATTTGTTTTTTTTTTGTATTTTGTGTTTTGCTTCTCGAGGGCTCAGCATTTACTTAGGCAAGCTTTGATGATATTAAACATTTTTTGAGAATATCTGTGCAGGCAAAATCGTATATTGGTTTAAACGAACAAAATATTGAATTTGTCAAATATTAAATTTATTAAATATTAATTTTTTTTCTATCTGCTTTCTTTTTGAACAATCATAAATTATATAGAAACATAGAGGGTTGTGGGAAGGGAATTTTTGTATAGAATTCTGAGCCTAACTCACAAACGGCCGTCAAATCAAAATTGTAACCGACAGTCTGCCTTTGTTTTTCATACTATTAGCAATTAGAAATTAGTATTCAGATTAAAACAGTGTTTTCGAAGTGCTTTTGACCTGATTTGCTTGATCATTGAGATCTTAGAACAGCATTGCTTTGCATATAGCTTGGTAGGAGACCACGAATTGTGAGTTTTTTAAAAAAACTAGATCCTCTTGCTTGTTGGCTTTTGTGATTGTTATAAGGTGTGTCGTACTTATATATGTTAACGCTATAAATATTGCAGAGCGAATACTGAAAGTGCTCGTTCTTCCTGCCGGGAGGCCTGCGTAGTGTCGTGTTGAACGTCTTCCTTCCTTCCATAGGGAAGGTTTTGAGAAACAACTGTGCAAATTAATAGCTGTCCCTGCTCGCCCCAAGTGCCAATAAGGTCAGATAGTATATAGTTTTTCTCTTTTTTAGTTGTTATAGGAATTGCCCATCCCTTTTGACCCTTATTTCTTGTCCCGGTTAAATATTTTGTGGAGAAGGAGGATTATATTAGGGATCCCGACCTGGCACGTCCATAATTAAAGATCTGGACCCCTTTTTAAGGCCAAATTAACACATAAATTGAACATATTAATAAAATTTTACAAGGCGCTTGTTCATAAAAATTTTAAAAAATCTAAAAAATTACATTGTTCGACCTATAGCTACTTTTTCACCTGCAGCACGAGGGCCGCGTCCCCGGGGATCTGCCTGATCACCTAAAACCCGAAATTCTTAAAACGAAAGGGCCGGAAGTGGCAGTTTAGCGGGCGGACGAAAGTACCGTTTTTGAGGAACATATTTGATCTTATATAATAAATCTTGGCACTATCGGGAGGAGAGGCTCGTCGTCCCGAATCAGCCGAGGGGTCGCAATCCCGAATCAGAGATACTGGAACCACAGGACTCGACACCAACTCGGTGAAACATAATCATCACCATCATCATCTTTTTGTAATTGAGACCTGGTCATCTTTCGGCTCCAGCGGGTGCGCCCTTACGAGACGCGTCTTTTGACGTATCGTGCTCCTCTCTCCGATAAGTACTTCTCGAGATAATCACGAAAAACTGAAAAAACGAGCTAACCTAACCTAACCTAACCTAACCTAACCTAACCTAACCTAACCTAAACCTAACCTAACCTAACCTAACATAACCCTCTTTTGTGGAGGAGGAGGAGGATTATAATAGGGGTCCCGCCTGGACACTTAAAACCCGAGATTCATAAAACGGAAGGGCCGGATGTGGCAGTTTATTGGGCAACCGAAAGTACTTAATCTAAGGAACATATTTGTTTTTATATAGTAAATTTTGGCACCATCGGAGAGAGCTCATCGTCGCGAATCAGCCGAGGGTCGCAATCCCGAAGACATACGTACTTTTCGGGATATTCACGAAAAACTGAAAAAACCTCTATGTTAATGAATTTAAGGTCGAAATTTGTATACGCAACCGGAACTTAACCCAATTTTTCGTACCATTTTATTTGTTTTTGCAAGCTTTTTTGCTAAATAGCACCGATTATATCCGAGACGGACTATATTTGTTTTTTTTTGTATTTTGTGTTTTGCTTCTCGAGGGCTCAGCATTTACTTAGGCAAGCTTTGATGATATTAAACATTTTTGAGAATATCTGTGCAGGCAAAATCGTATATTGGTTTTAAACGAACAAAATATTGAATTTGTCAATATTAAATTTATTAAATATTAATTTTTTTTCTATCTGCTTTCTTTTTGAACAATCATAAATTATATAGAAACATAGAGGGTTGTGGGAAGGGAATTTTTGTATAGAATTCTGAGCCTAACTCACAAACGGCCGTCAAATCAAAATTGTAACCGACAGTCTGCCTTTGTTTTTCATACTATTAGCAATTAGAAATTAGTATTCAGATTAAAACAGTGTTTTCGAAGTGCTTTTTGACCTGATTTGCTTGATCATTGAGATCTTAGAACAGCATTGCTTTGCATATAGCTTGTAGAAAATTGTAGGAGACCACGAATTGTGAGTTTTTTAAAAAAACTAGATCCTCTTGCTTGTTGGCTTTTGTGATTGTTATAAGGTGTGTCGTACTTATATATGTTAACGCTATAAATATTGCAGAGCGAATACTGAAAGTGCTCGTTCTTCCTGCCGGGAGGCCTGCGTAGTGTCGTGTTGAACGTCTTCCTTCCTTCATAGGGAAGGTTTTAAGAAACAACTGTGCAAATTAATAGCTGTCCCTGCTCGCCCCAAGTGCCAATAAGGTCAGATAGTATATAGTTTTTCTCTTTTTTAGTTGTTATAGGAATTGCCCATCCCTTTTGACCCTTATTTCTTGTCCCGGTTAAATATTTTGTGGAGAAGGAGGATTATATTAGGGATCCCGACCTGGCACGTCCATAATTAAAGATCTGGACCCCTTTTTAAGGCCAAATTAACACATAATATTGAACATATTAATAAAATTTTACAAGCGCTTGTTCATAAAAATTTTAAAAAATTCTAAAAAATTACATTGTTCGACCTATAGCTACTTTTTCACCTGCAGCACGAGGCCGCGTCCCCGGGGATCTGCCTGATCACCTAAAACCCGAAATTCTTAAAACGAAAGGGCCGGAAGTGGCAGTTTAGCGGGCGGACGAAAGTACCGTTTTTGAGGAACATATTTGATCTTATATAATAAATCTTGGCACTATCGGAGAGAGCTCGTCGTCCCGAATCAGCCGAGGGGTCGCAATCCCGAATCAGAGAATACTGGAACCCACAGGACTCGACACCAACTCGGTGAAACATAATCATCACCATCATCATCTTTTTGTATTGAGACCTGGTCATCTTTCGGCTCCAGCGGGTGCGCCCTTACGAGACGCGTCTTTTGACGTATCGTGCTCCTCTCTCCGATAAGTACTTCTCGAGGATAATCACGAAAAACTGAAAAAACGAGCTAACCTAACCTAACCTAACCTAACCTAACCTAACCTAACCTAACCTAAACCTAACCTAACCTAACCTAACATAACCCTCTTTTGTGGAGGAGGAGGAGGATTATAATAGGGGTCCCGCCTGGACACTTAAAACCCGAGATTCATAAAACGGAAGGGCCGGATGTGGCAGTTTATTGGGCAACCGAAAGTACTTAATCTAAGGAACATATTTGTTTTTTATATAGTAAATTTTGGCACCATCGGAGAGAGCTCATCGTCGCGAATCAGCGAGGGGTCGCAATCCCGAAGACATACGTACTTTTCGGGATATTCACGAAAAACTGAAAAAACCTCTATGTTAATGAATTTAAGGTCGAAATTTGTATACGCAACCGGAACTTAACCCAATTTTTCGTACCATTTTATTTGTTTTTTGCAAGCTTTTTTGCTAAATAGCACCGGATTATATCCGAGACGGACTATATTTGTTTTTTTTGTATTTTGTGTTTTGCTTCTCGAGGGCTCAGCATTTACTTAGGCAAGCTTTGATGATATTAAACATTTTTTGAGAATATCTGTGCAGGCAAAATCGTATATTGGTTTAAACGAACAAAATATTGAATTTGTCAAATATTAAATTTATTAAATATTAATTTTTTTTCTATCTGCTTTCTTTTTGAACAATCATAAATTATATAGAAACATAGAGGGTTGTGGGAAGGGAATTTTTGTATAGAATTCTGAGCCTAACTCACAAACGGCCGTCAAATCAAAATTGTAACCGACAGTCTGCCTTTGTTTTTCATACTATTAGCAATTAGAAATTAGTATTCAGATTAAAACAGTGTTTTCGAAGTGCTTTTGACCTGATTTGCTTGATCATTGAGATCTTAGAACAGCATTGCTTTGCATATAGCTTGTAGAAAATTGTAGGAGACCACGAATTGTGAGTTTTTTAAAAAAACTAGATCCTCTTGCTTGTTGGCTTTTGTGATTGTTATAAGGTGTGTCGTACTTATATATGTTAACGCTATAAATATTGCAGAGCGAATACTGAAAGTGCTCGTTCTTCCTGCCGGGAGGCCTGCGTAGTGTCGTGTTGAACGTCTTCCTTCCTTCCATAGGGAAGGTTTTGAGAAACAACTGTGCAAATTAATAGCTGTCCCTGCTCGCCCCAAGTGCCAATAAGGTCAGATAGTATATAGTTTTTCTCTTTTTTAGTTGTTATAGGAATTGCCCATCCCTTTTGACCCTTATTTCTTGTCCCGGTTAAATATTTTGTGGAGAAGGAGGATTATATTAGGGATCCCGACCTGGCACGTCCATAATTAAAGATCTGGACCCCTTTTTAAGGCCAAATTAACACATAAATTGAACATATTAATAAAATTTTACAAGGCGCTTGTTCATAAAAATTTTAAAAAATTCTAAAAAATTACATTGTTCGACCTATAGCTACTTTTTCACCTGCAGCACGAGGGCCGCGTCCCCGGGGATCTGCCTGATCACCTAAAACCCGAAATTCTTAAAACGAAAGGGCCGGAAGTGGCAGTTTAGCGGGCGGACGAAAGTACCGTTTTTGAGGAACATATTTGATCTTATATAATAAATCTTGGCACTATCGGAGAGAGCTCGTCGTCCCGAATCAGCCGAGGGGTCGCAATCCCGAATCAGAGAATACTGGAACCCACAGGACTCGACACCAACTCGGTGAAACATAATCATCACCATCATCATCTTTTTGTATTGAGACCTGGTCATCTTTCGGCTCCAGCGGGTGCGCCCTTACGAGACGCGTCTTTTGACGTATCGTGCTCCTCTCTCCGATAAGTACTTCTCGAGATAATCACGAAAAACTGAAAAAACGAGCTAACCTAACCTAACCTAACCTTTTTTTTTTTTTTTTTTTTTTTGGTAACCCGGGGGAAATCCTACATTGGATCGTCAGGGGAGTGGTGAGGGCCACTCCCCTGGTATGCCGGACTCCTACCGACTAAAACCCCCGGGGTGTTCCTTCTGCTCGTCTGCCGGGGCCAAGGGGACCGTATTGACCTCCGTCCTCGGCGGCCGACGACGTCTGGCCCTCTTCGGGCCTCTTCTTCCTGAGCAGAGGGGAAAGGCTAGAAGGAGTGCCGTTTCCCTGCTTTCTCTTCTTCTTGGGTTGCGGGAAGAGTGGTGTAAAAGGTCACTCTCCCCTCATCATCAGTGTTTAGTCACTAGAGCGGTACGCGGGAACACGCACGCACCGCTCACGCCTGGATAATGGACGGCGCGCTCCCTCAAGCGCCGCCGTCCGGCGTCTTATCCGTTATGGGGGAGGGTCTCTGGCGAAGGCCCTCCTCCGTCGTCCTGGTCGGGCGGGGCGGCGGATCGGGTTTTCGGGGTTGGCGGATGCCTCCCGATCTCGTTCCGCTGCCTCCTTAATCGTCATGATGTTCTCGCAGTAGGAGAGAACCGCCTGCCATGCTCTGTCGCTACCGACCATCGCGCGAACGAGTGCCGGTAGCGACAGATCACCACCCACCACCCTGACAAGGTCAGCCCTCTCCGGAGCCCATGCTAGGCATTCTTCTATCATGTGCTGCGCGGACTCGTCGAGGCATCCGTCGCAGTGGTGACATCTCGGCGACGGCTCACTACCGGTTATGCGACACAGGTACCACCCGAAGCTGCCATGCCCCGAGAGTACCTGCGTCAACCGGTAGGAAATGGATCCGTGACGCCGGTTCAGCCATTCATCTAGTACCGGACGGATAGCCTCGACCGTCCGCACTCCGAAACTGGGTTGATCCAGCCTGGATTTCCACATTTCAATGGATTCGGCGTCGAGTAGACGCCTCTTCATCCTCGTTTCCGTCAGGGCCGTCCGCAGTCCCCGGGCCTTTCGTTCCTCGCGCCACAGGTAGAGCGACGCGAGGGCTCGGGCGTCCAGGTCCCACGGGACGGACCCCGCCAGTAAACAGGCTGCTTCACATGAGACTGTAGAGTACCCCCGCACAGCCGCAATCGCCATCGCCCTTTGGGGACGTCTTAACAGCCGGATGGTCCGACTGTTAAGGGCGTCGGCCCATACGGGGGCACCATACAGCGCCATGGAGCGCACTACATTTGTGTAAAGGCGTCTACTAGACGCCCCAGGTCCTCCAATATTGGGCATAAGCCTCTTGAGTGCTTTAGAGGCAGCCACAACCCTAGGCAGCAGTTTGTTGAAATGCGCCACAAAGTTCCACCTGCCGTCGAGGACGAGACCGAGGTAACTCATAGTCGCCCCGACGGCGATCCGGACGCCTCCCACTATTATGTGGGCATCTGGGGGTGGAGCAAGACGAGGGCCGCAGAAGCACAGCGCCTCTGACTTCTGCAGCGCCACCTCCAGTCCTAGGGTACGGATCCTTCGCACTACGTGCGCCGAGCCGGCTGTTGCCAGCATGGCAGCTCGGCGGTAAATCTTGGCGCGGGCAGTGACCAGGGTGTCGTCGGCGTAACAGATGACGTCGACCCCCGGAAGATTCTGCCCGCGCAGCACCCAATCATAACCGATGTTCCACAGGAGCGGTCCTAGGACAGACCCCTGTGGAACACCGCAGGTCATCTCCTTGGTCTTCCATCCGGTCTGGGTCGGATACGTGATAGAGCGACCCGACAAGTAGGCCCCGATGATTTGGCGCAGGTATAGCGGCAGTTTATGATGCCGTAGCGCCTCTCTAATGCAGCTCCAGGGCAGGGTGTTAAATGCATTGGCGATGTCCAAGGACACCGCCAGCATTACCCCGCCACTGGAGACTGCTTCCTGTGCCAGGGACCTGACGTGTCGGATCGCATCGACCGTTGATCGGCCTCTACGAAATCCGAACTGGTTTGGAGCCAGGTCCGGGCCCTCGCCTTCCAGGTGGTCGATGATGCGACTGACCACCACCCTTTCAAATATCTTGGCCACCTCGTCAATAAGCACGATGGGCCTGTATGCGGAGGGGGAGTCAGCCGGACGCCCCGGTTTGCTGATGAGGACCAACCTGCCCGTCTTCCACTGCCGCGGGATCGCAGCTTGGGAGAGGCAGGCGTCGAAAATCCTCTTCAGCCAGTCATCCAGGGCGTCGAAGGCGAGAACCCACACCTTCGCATGAACCCCATCCAGGCCCGGAGCCGTGGATTTGCCTTTGAGGCGATCTACTGCTCTCTCTATCTCCTCCCTGGTCACCGGCGGCACCTCTGGGTCCTCCGGGATGTTGGCCCAGTCGGGAACCATCGGTGGGGGCAGATGTTCGGCCCTTTGTGGAAACAGGGAGGAGACTATGTTCTCCACCAGGTGCGGCTGGAGCGTCTGCGTCAGCGGGGGGGACCATGGGCGGAGCTTGTTCCGCACCAGATTGTAGGGTCTCCCCCACGGGTCGCGATCGATCAACTCCAGAAGCTCCTGGCGAGCTCTCTCCTTGGCTTGGGCAACGGCGATGTGGAGAGCGGTGCACTTTTCCCTGTACACGGTGTACAGGGAGGCCTCCCTCTCTGGATCCCTCCGTCTCCTCCTTCGGCTCCGGGTATAAGCGCGTCGCGCAGCCACGCACTCTTTTCTTAGCCGCGCTGCCTCCTCCGACCACCAGTAGACCTGGCGACGTCGGTTAGGGCCACTCCTGGCTCGGGACATGGAGGTGTCGCAGATGACGGCCATGGCTCTCCGAAGCCGGTCCGCCTCCTGGTCTACATTTGTCTCTTCATTCGACTCGGAGAGCCAGGCCTGCACTATTGCAGCCTCCTTAAGGAGATCCGCGTCCATAGTGTTCAGCCTCCATCTGACTGGGTCCCCTCGAGTGGCCCTGGGGCCCAAGATGTGCTGGGCCCTTCGACTCGGTGCTATGTCGAACCTGATGTACCGGTGATCGGAGAGAGTCTCCTCACCGGTAACGACTCGCCAGTTTTGCACACGGCGTGCCAGGGCGGGGCATGTGAACGTTACATCCACGATGGATCCACCCTGTGCTCGCACGCACGTGTGCTCTTGTCCCACGTTGACCACGACTAAACCGACCGTCAACAGCCACTCCTCAACTGCATCACCCCGGATGTCGGTTGCCGGGCAACCCCAAGCCACGGATTTGGCATTTAGGTCGCCGGCCACCACCACGAGGCGAGGGAGTGTCCGTGTTACTAGAGCTCCGAGCTGCGCGAGGAAGCCCTCGAACTCGGCAAACGTCCGATTTGGGGAGAAATACACCGATATGATGGTGATCTCCCCCACCGTGGCCGCAACGAACCCCGAACCCCTCGAGATGTTGGTGAGAGGTGGGATCCCCGCGGCTGGCCTGCTGGTAATGGCCGCCGTGTCCGTGTCGTCCCCCACCCAGTCGGAGCTGCTAGGAGGCACGAAATACGGCTCTGCGACCACGCCCACGTGAATCCCCCACTGCACCATGGTCTGGGACAAGAGGTCCTGGGCCCTGGCGCAGTGGTTGATGTTCCCTTGCAAGATCTTGACTCGGGCGTGATCCATAAATTAAGCCGTGGTCATCGGGGTCGGCTCATCCACTGTCCTAGTCGCGTTTGAGGCGCTTTCGGAGCTCGGGATATTGCGCGGCAGCTCGGCATCGGTCGTCGCTGCGGGCGTCTTCTTCTTCTTGAGGGGTCGGGTGTGCGCAGCACAAGCCTTCCCCCCAACCCTGTGCGCCGCCGGCTTGCCGGCCGCCCCGCACACGGTGCAGTGCGGGGCTGGCGCTGTGCAGTCCCTAATCAGGTGGTCGGGCTGTCCGCACCGGAAACACAGCCGACTCCTGTCCTCATCCGTCTTGCACGTGTCCTTAACGTGTCCCGGTTCAAGGCACCGGAAACACCTCAGGACCCGCGGCTCCAGCAACTTCACTTGGGCCGACGCCCACCCAACTGTGAGTCGGCCGCCAGCGACAACTTTCTTTACAGCAGCCACCGGGCACTTCACGAAGGCCGAGCCTAGGCCAGTTCGATCCTTGCGAATCTCCCCTACCCTAATTAGTTCGACCCTACATTCACCCCGCCTGGCGACTGCTGCTGCCACCTCTTCTCTGGTGTTCGAGTCCTCCAGTCCACTCACACGGAAATCCGCCATCTTCGTGGGCTGGGTTATTGTCACCTCCTGTGGGAGCACTTCTCTCAACTTCACGGCCAGGGTCTCGGCGGTTCCTTCCGTCGCCGGACCCGGCACTTGTAAGATCCGTGCCCCCGAAGCGGCCGTCTTCACCCTGAAGCCGCTCGTAATCCCTAGTTCAGCCAGGTTGATCTTACTCTTGGCCTCCGTGAGTACGTCGCCATAAGTAAGACCCTCCCTCTCCTGCACCTTGATGACCACCGCTGCCGATCGAGGGACCCTCAACTTGACAGCCGGTGGCTTGTTCCTCGGTGGTGCGGTCGGGGCGGTTTGCCCAGAAGCCAGTTGCGAGGCTTTGATTGCCTTGCGCTTGGCATTTTTGCTGGCCACCGTCGCCCACGTATTCACCGCTCGCTCAGCTGGTGGTGGCTGCGGTGCTGTCGTGTCCTGTGTGACATCCGTGGGAGCAGGTTGGGTCTCTGGTCGGGACTTCTTTCCCTTCCCTTTTCCCTTCCCTGTCGGTTGGGGTTGGGGTTGGGTGCTTGTCCCAGCGACCTCCTCCAGTGAATGGACTCCCTCGGGTGCCGGTTGCGGCCTTTCCTTCTCCTTTTGGCTCTTTTTCTTACTCTTTTTCTTTTTCTTCTTCTTGGTTGCAGGTTCCGGAGCTGTCTCCTCCTGGGGCGCGTAGGGCGCCCTGTCTGAAGCCAGCTGAGGACGATGGCGCTTGGGAGGAAGGAGACGTCCATCCACCTGCAGCCCCTCGATCTTCGTGTCCATGATAAAGCTCAGCTTTTGGATGAGGTTACGGTCCCTCTCCTCAAACCAACTGCTGAGCTGAGCCAAATCCAATGTTGTTGGAGCGGCCGGAGCAGCCGGAGCAGCAGGGGCTGGCAGAGCTCTTGGAGCCAGTCCCTGTGCTATTCGCGCTCTAGCCTCCGCCCGGTCGGCGGCGACGTCCTCCATCAGGTCCTTGAGCTGAGAACGAAGGCGCTCGTTCTCTCTAAGGAGCCGACGGTTCTCGTCGTTGGCCGTCCGACGATGAAGTTCATCGACCACCTCTCGCATGTCATCGGCGGCCTCCTTCATCTCCTTCATGGTTGTTCCCTTCATATTTTTGGACTTCCTGATGTTCTCCTTGATGAGTCCATAGTCCCGTTCGGCTCGCTTTAGTAGAGCAGCGGCCGTGGCTTCCTCCTTGTCCTCGTCCCCAGATGCAGTGACGGAGAGCCGCGAGGTTTCTCGCGGGCGGACACTCCGTGAGGACAAGGCGAGCTCCTTCTGCTCCTGCAGAGCCTTTTCCTCCTTCTCCATCATAAGGAGCTCTTTCCTGGCCTGCCACAGCCCCACATGTGCGCCTGTTGTGGACGGGCGGCCACGTCCCCTCTTGGGAATCGCCACGTATTTGGCGGGGACATCTACCTCCGGCTCGCTGTCCGAGCAGAGCAAGCGGTAAGACCGCTTTCGCTCCAGCGAGCCTTCGGCTTCGGACATTCGGCTGGATGCCGAACCGTCTGAGTCCCCGTCCATTCGCTCAAGAGATACCTGGAGCTCTCTCCCTTGGGCAAGATCAGTAACCATTTGAGTAGCCATAGTCGTTGGAGCGGTAGGGGGGTCGGCCCTACCGCCAAGCACTTGGTTGCCCCCCCCAGAAAACGCGGGGCTGCCAGTGCGAGAGCGAAGTTCCCGCACTGGGAGGGATTCTCCTGCCGCGGAGCGGCCGGTACCCTCCTGGGGTAGTTCTGTTTTACCACGTGCTTGTTCCATATTGTTTTTTAGCATTCATCATATTTCCGTACTTCTTCTGGAGTTGAAAATAGAAGAAAAGAAGGGGGGAACATAGGGGGGAAGAAGAAGAGTAAAGATATAAAGAACAAGAGGGGGGAAATAGATATAGAGAGAACATTCGTCGCCTAACATAACCTAACATAAAGTCCCTAGCAAATAAACCTAACATTACGAACCAGGAGTTGGGGAAGACGGGAGTAAGTGGGGATGGGATGTGAGTGGGAGTAATAACTGAGAAGGGATGAGAGAGATGAGACGGGAATACAAGGTAAAGGGGACGTAGGAGAAGGAATTGTTGGTCCTCTTCGCCAATAGCCAGCAATGCCTAAAACATTGCTGCCTATTGTTGCCCAGGGTGCACCACGAGGAGGTGAGACCAACTTCGCACCCCAACCTAACCTAACCTAACCTAACCTAACCTAACCTAACCTAAACCTAACCTAACCTAACCTAACGTAACCCTCTTTTGTGGAGGAGGAGGAGGATTATAATAGGGGTCCCGCCTGGACACTTAAAACCCGAGATTCATAAAACGGAAGGGCCGGATGTGGCAGTTTATTGGGCAACCGAAAGTACTTAATCTAAGGAACATATTTGTTTTTATATAGTAAATTTTGGCACCATCGGAGAGAGCTCATCGTCGCGAATCAGCCGAGGGGTCGCAATCCCGAAGACATACGTACTTTTCGGGATATTCACGAAAAACTGAAAAAACCTCTATGTTAATGAATTTAAGGTCGAAATTTGTATACGCAACCGGAACTTAACCCAATTTTTCGTACCATTTTATTTGTTTTTGCAAGCTTTTTTGCTAAATAGCACCGGATTATATCCGAGACGGACTATATTTGTTTTTTTTTGTATTTTGTGTTTTGCTTCTCGAGGGCTCAGCATTTACTTAGGCAAGCTTTGATGATATTAAACATTTTTTGAGAATATCTGTGCAGGCAAAATCGTATATTGGTTTAAACGAACAAAATATTGAATTTGTCAAATATTAAATTTATTAAATATTAATTTTTTTTCTATCTGCTTTCTTTTTGAACAATCATAAATTATATAGAAACATAGAGGGTTGTGGGAAGGGAATTTTTGTATAGAATTCTGAGCCTAACTCACAAACGGCCGTCAAATCAAAATTGTAACCGACAGTCTGCCTTTGTTTTTCATACTATTAGCAATTAGAAATTAGTATTCAGATTAAAACAGTGTTTTCGAAGTGCTTTTGACCTGATTTGCTTGATCATTGAGATCTTAGAACAGCATTGCTTTGCATATAGCTTGTAGAAAATTGTAGGAGACCACGAATTGTGAGTTTTTTAAAAAAACTAGATCCTCTTGCTTGTTGGCTTTTGTGATTGTTATAAGGTGTGTCGTACTTATATATGTTAACGCTATAAATATTGCAGAGCGAATACTGAAAGTGCTCGTTCTTCCTGCCGGGAGGCCTGCGTAGTGTCGTGTTGAACGTCTTCCTTCCTTCCATAGGGAAGGTTTTGAGAAACAACTGTGCAAATTAATAGCTGTCCCTGCTCGCCCCAAGTGCCAATAAGGTCAGATAGTATATAGTTTTTCTCTTTTTTAGTTGTTATAGGAATTGCCCATCCCTTTTGACCCTTATTTCTTGTCCCGGTTAAATATTTTGTGGAGAAGGAGGATTATATTAGGGATCCCGACCTGGCACGTCCATAATTAAAGATCTGGACCCCTTTTTAAGGCCAAATTAACACATAAATTGAACATATTAATAAAATTTTACAAGGCGCTTGTTCATAAAAATTTTAAAAAATTCTAAAAAATTACATTGTTCGACCTATAGCTACTTTTTCACCTGCAGCACGAGGGCCGCGTCCCCGGGGATCTGCCTGATCACCTAAAACCCGAAATTCTTAAAACGAAAGGGCCGGAAGTGGCAGTTTAGCGGGCGGACGAAAGTACCGTTTTTGAGGAACATATTTGATCTTATATAATAAATCTTGGCACTATCGGAGAGAGCTCGTCGTCCCGAATCAGCCGAGGGGTCGCAATCCCGAATCAGAGAATACTGGAACCCACAGGACTCGACACCAACTCGGTGAAACATAATCATCACCATCATCATCTTTTTGTATTGAGACCTGGTCATCTTTCGGCTCCAGCGGGTGCGCCCTTACGAGACGCGTCTTTTGACGTATCGTGCTCCTCTCTCCGATAAGTACTTCTCGAGATAATCACGAAAAACTGAAAAAACGAGCTAACCTAACCTAACCTAACCTAACCTAACCTAACCTAACCTAACCTAAACCTAACCTAACCTAACCTAACGTAACCCTCTTTTGTGGAGGAGGAGGAGGATTATAATAGGGGTCCCGCCTGGACACTTAAAACCCGAGATTCATAAAACGGAAGGGCCGGATGTGGCAGTTTATTGGGCAACCGAAAGTACTTAATCTAAGGAACATATTTGTTTTTATATAGTAAATTTTGGCACCATCGGAGAGAGCTCATCGTCGCGAATCAGCCGAGGGGTCGCAATCCCGAAGACATACGTACTTTTCGGGATATTCACGAAAAACTGAAAAAACCTCTATGTTAATGAATTTAAGGTCGAAATTTGTATACGCAACCGGAACTTAACCCAATTTTTCGTACCATTTTATTTGTTTTTGCAAGCTTTTTTGCTAAATAGCACCGGATTATATCCGAGACGGACTATATTTGTTTTTTTTTGTATTTTGTGTTTTGCTTCTCGAGGGCTCAGCATTTACTTAGGCAAGCTTTGATGATATTAAACATTTTTTGAGAATATCTGTGCAGGCAAAATCGTATATTGGTTTAAACGAACAAAATATTGAATTTGTCAAATATTAAATTTATTAAATATTAATTTTTTTTCTATCTGCTTTCTTTTTGAACAATCATAAATTATATAGAAACATAGAGGGTTGTGGGAAGGGAATTTTTGTATAGAATTCTGAGCCTAACTCACAAACGGCCGTCAAATCAAAATTGTAACCGACAGTCTGCCTTTGTTTTTCATACTATTAGCAATTAGAAATTAGTATTCAGATTAAAACAGTGTTTTCGAAGTGCTTTTGACCTGATTTGCTTGATCATTGAGATCTTAGAACAGCATTGCTTTGCATATAGCTTGTAGAAAATTGTAGGAGACCACGAATTGTGAGTTTTTTAAAAAAACTAGATCCTCTTGCTTGTTGGCTTTTGTGATTGTTATAAGGTGTGTCGTACTTATATATGTTAACGCTATAAATATTGCAGAGCGAATACTGAAAGTGCTCGTTCTTCCTGCCGGGAGGCCTGCGTAGTGTCGTGTTGAACGTCTTCCTTCCTTCCATAGGGAAGGTTTTGAGAAACAACTGTGCAAATTAATAGCTGTCCCTGCTCGCCCCAAGTGCCAATAAGGTCAGATAGTATATAGTTTTTCTCTTTTTTAGTTGTTATAGGAATTGCCCATCCCTTTTGACCCTTATTTCTTGTCCCGGTTAAATATTTTGTGGAGAAGGAGGATTATATTAGGGATCCCGACCTGGCACGTCCATAATTAAAGATCTGGACCCCTTTTTAAGGCCAAATTAACACATAAATTGAACATATTAATAAAATTTTACAAGGCGCTTGTTCATAAAAATTTTAAAAAATTCTAAAAAATTACATTGTTCGACCTATAGCTACTTTTTCACCTGCAGCACGAGGGCCGCGTCCCCGGGGATCTGCCTGATCACCTAAAACCCGAAATTCTTAAAACGAAAGGGCCGGAAGTGGCAGTTTAGCGGGCGGACGAAAGTACCGTTTTTGAGGAACATATTTGATCTTATATAATAAATCTTGGCACTATCGGAGAGAGCTCGTCGTCCCGAATCAGCCGAGGGGTCGCAATCCCGAATCAGAGAATACTGGAACCCACAGGACTCGACACCAACTCGGTGAAACATAATCATCACCATCATCATCTTTTTGTATTGAGACCTGGTCATCTTTCGGCTCCAGCGGGTGCGCCCTTACGAGACGCGTCTTTTGACGTATCGTGCTCCTCTCTCCGATAAGTACTTCTCGAGATAATCACGAAAAACTGAAAAAACGAGCTAACCTAACCTAACCTAACCTAACCTAACCTAACCTAACCTAACCTAAACCTAACCTAACCTAACCTAACGTAACCCTCTTTTGTGGAGGAGGAGGAGGATTATAATAGGGGTCCCGCCTGGACACTTAAAACCCGAGATTCATAAAACGGAAGGGCCGGATGTGGCAGTTTATTGGGCAACCGAAAGTACTTAATCTAAGGAACATATTTGTTTTTATATAGTAAATTTTGGCACCATCGGAGAGAGCTCATCGTCGCGAATCAGCCGAGGGGTCGCAATCCCGAAGACATACGTACTTTTCGGGATATTCACGAAAAACTGAAAAAACCTCTATGTTAATGAATTTAAGGTCGAAATTTGTATACGCAACCGGAACTTAACCCAATTTTTCGTACCATTTTATTTGTTTTTGCAAGCTTTTTTGCTAAATAGCACCGGATTATATCCGAGACGGACTATATTTGTTTTTTTTTGTATTTTGTGTTTTGCTTCTCGAGGGCTCAGCATTTACTTAGGCAAGCTTTGATGATATTAAACATTTTTTGAGAATATCTGTGCAGGCAAAATCGTATATTGGTTTAAACGAACAAAATATTGAATTTGTCAAATATTAAATTTATTAAATATTAATTTTTTTTCTATCTGCTTTCTTTTTGAACAATCATAAATTATATAGAAACATAGAGGGTTGTGGGAAGGGAATTTTTGTATAGAATTCTGAGCCTAACTCACAAACGGCCGTCAAATCAAAATTGTAACCGACAGTCTGCCTTTGTTTTTCATACTATTAGCAATTAGAAATTAGTATTCAGATTAAAACAGTGTTTTCGAAGTGCTTTTGACCTGATTTGCTTGATCATTGAGATCTTAGAACAGCATTGCTTTGCATATAGCTTGTAGAAAATTGTAGGAGACCACGAATTGTGAGTTTTTTAAAAAAACTAGATCCTCTTGCTTGTTGGCTTTTGTGATTGTTATAAGGTGTGTCGTACTTATATATGTTAACGCTATAAATATTGCAGAGCGAATACTGAAAGTGCTCGTTCTTCCTGCCGGGAGGCCTGCGTAGTGTCGTGTTGAACGTCTTCCTTCCTTCCATAGGGAAGGTTTTGAGAAACAACTGTGCAAATTAATAGCTGTCCCTGCTCGCCCCAAGTGCCAATAAGGTCAGATAGTATATAGTTTTTCTCTTTTTTAGTTGTTATAGGAATTGCCCATCCCTTTTGACCCTTATTTCTTGTCCCGGTTAAATATTTTGTGGAGAAGGAGGATTATATTAGGGATCCCGACCTGGCACGTCCATAATTAAAGATCTGGACCCCTTTTTAAGGCCAAATTAACACATAAATTGAACATATTAATAAAATTTTACAAGGCGCTTGTTCATAAAAATTTTAAAAAATTCTAAAAAATTACATTGTTCGACCTATAGCTACTTTTTCACCTGCAGCACGAGGGCCGCGTCCCCGGGGATCTGCCTGATCACCTAAAACCCGAAATTCTTAAAACGAAAGGGCCGGAAGTGGCAGTTTAGCGGGCGGACGAAAGTACCGTTTTTGAGGAACATATTTGATCTTATATAATAAATCTTGGCACTATCGGAGAGAGCTCGTCGTCCCGAATCAGCCGAGGGGTCGCAATCCCGAATCAGAGAATACTGGAACCCACAGGACTCGACACCAACTCGGTGAAACATAATCATCACCATCATCATCTTTTTGTATTGAGACCTGGTCATCTTTCGGCTCCAGCGGGTGCGCCCTTACGAGACGCGTCTTTTGACGTATCGTGCTCCTCTCTCCGATAAGTACTTCTCGAGATAATCACGAAAAACTGAAAAAACGAGCTAACCTAACCTAACCTAACCTAACCTAACCTAACCTAACCTAACCTAAACCTAACCTAACCTAACCTAACGTAACCCTCTTTTGTGGAGGAGGAGGAGGATTATAATAGGGGTCCCGCCTGGACACTTAAAACCCGAGATTCATAAAACGGAAGGGCCGGATGTGGCAGTTTATTGGGCAACCGAAAGTACTTAATCTAAGGAACATATTTGTTTTTATATAGTAAATTTTGGCACCATCGGAGAGAGCTCATCGTCGCGAATCAGCCGAGGGGTCGCAATCCCGAAGACATACGTACTTTTCGGGATATTCACGAAAAACTGAAAAAACCTCTATGTTAATGAATTTAAGGTCGAAATTTGTATACGCAACCGGAACTTAACCCAATTTTTCGTACCATTTTATTTGTTTTTGCAAGCTTTTTTGCTAAATAGCACCGGATTATATCCGAGACGGACTATATTTGTTTTTTTTTGTATTTTGTGTTTTGCTTCTCGAGGGCTCAGCATTTACTTAGGCAAGCTTTGATGATATTAAACATTTTTTGAGAATATCTGTGCAGGCAAAATCGTATATTGGTTTAAACGAACAAAATATTGAATTTGTCAAATATTAAATTTATTAAATATTAATTTTTTTTCTATCTGCTTTCTTTTTGAACAATCATAAATTATATAGAAACATAGAGGGTTGTGGGAAGGGAATTTTTGTATAGAATTCTGAGCCTAACTCACAAACGGCCGTCAAATCAAAATTGTAACCGACAGTCTGCCTTTGTTTTTCATACTATTAGCAATTAGAAATTAGTATTCAGATTAAAACAGTGTTTTCGAAGTGCTTTTGACCTGATTTGCTTGATCATTGAGATCTTAGAACAGCATTGCTTTGCATATAGCTTGTAGAAAATTGTAGGAGACCACGAATTGTGAGTTTTTTAAAAAAACTAGATCCTCTTGCTTGTTGGCTTTTGTGATTGTTATAAGGTGTGTCGTACTTATATATGTTAACGCTATAAATATTGCAGAGCGAATACTGAAAGTGCTCGTTCTTCCTGCCGGGAGGCCTGCGTAGTGTCGTGTTGAACGTCTTCCTTCCTTCCATAGGGAAGGTTTTGAGAAACAACTGTGCAAATTAATAGCTGTCCCTGCTCGCCCCAAGTGCCAATAAGGTCAGATAGTATATAGTTTTTCTCTTTTTTAGTTGTTATAGGAATTGCCCATCCCTTTTGACCCTTATTTCTTGTCCCGGTTAAATATTTTGTGGAGAAGGAGGATTATATTAGGGATCCCGACCTGGCACGTCCATAATTAAAGATCTGGACCCCTTTTTAAGGCCAAATTAACACATAAATTGAACATATTAATAAAATTTTACAAGGCGCTTGTTCATAAAAATTTTAAAAAATTCTAAAAAATTACATTGTTCGACCTATAGCTACTTTTTCACCTGCAGCACGAGGGCCGCGTCCCCGGGGATCTGCCTGATCACCTAAAACCCGAAATTCTTAAAACGAAAGGGCCGGAAGTGGCAGTTTAGCGGGCGGACGAAAGTACCGTTTTTGAGGAACATATTTGATCTTATATAATAAATCTTGGCACTATCGGAGAGAGCTCGTCGTCCCGAATCAGCCGAGGGGTCGCAATCCCGAATCAGAGAATACTGGAACCCACAGGACTCGACACCAACTCGGTGAAACATAATCATCACCATCATCATCTTTTTGTATTGAGACCTGGTCATCTTTCGGCTCCAGCGGGTGCGCCCTTACGAGACGCGTCTTTTGACGTATCGTGCTCCTCTCTCCGATAAGTACTTCTCGAGATAATCACGAAAAACTGAAAAAACGAGCTAACCTAACCTAACCTAACCTAACCTTTTTTTTTTTTTGTTAACCCGGGGGAAATCCTGCATTGGATCGTCAGGGGAGTGGTGAGGGCCATTCCCCCGGTATGCCGGACTCCTACCGACTAAAACCCCCGGGGTGCTTCCTTCGCTCGCAGTTTGCGCCTGGCCCAGATATTGCTATCGGTCGCATCCCTCAGCCAGGCGCGCGTTTCGCCCTGTGGGCGTCGTCTGAAGATATAGGGGTGGAGGGCGGAGTTTACCCACGACCCCTTCGTCTAGTGGTGTGCAGAAGCACACACACACCACTGGAGCATTAAGTGCTGGCGGCCGCCCCCTCAGGCTGGCTGCCAGCTGCTCCTTGAGAGAAGGCCCCCAAAAGCGACGGTGGAGCTGTCGCTGGGGTCTCTTCCCTGTCTACTGCGCCGATGACGCGCTCGCCATGTTGGCCAGCGTCCAGTCGTCTTCTTCTTATCGGCCTCTTTGCCGCGGCGCAAGCCGGGCTCCCGGCCCGGTGGCCCGCCGGTAAGGACGCGGCGGCGCACACCGTGCAATGGGCCTTCGGGGCCGTGCAGGTTTGGGATTTGTGTCCCTCCTGCCCACACCTAAAACATTGGGCGCTCCTGTTAGTTGAGGCCCGACACTTCATGCCCACGTGCCCAGGCTCCCAGCAGCGGAAGCATCTGAGCACGCGGGACTCCAGCAGTTGGATCTGGGCGAAAACCAGTCCGACCTGGAGCCCACTCTTCATAATTGTTTCGGCGGCGGGGGCTGGGCAAGTTACCCAGCACACACCACCGCCGAATGTCGTCCATTTTATAGGGCTTACCCGGACTTGCTCCTGGTCAACCATTGCCTTCCACTTTATCGCGGACTGGATTTCCGCCGGAGTGACGGTGTCATCCAGCCCGGATAGTTTCAGGTCGACACGCTTATAGGGGCGTTCGACTTTTACGTCCGCCGGGAGGACCTCGCGGAATTTGCGGACTAGAGCGTCCGCCTTCCTGCCGGCCTCCTCTGGCTCACCGGGAATCACGAGGATGCGTGCCTCGGTGAGCGTCTTCCTCATGTGCGCCTCCTTGATGCCCTGGTCGCTTAGAACAGTTGTGACCTGACTACGAGCGGCACCAAGGATGGTCGCGAAGTTTGCGCCCTTTTTTGCGGCGTCCGGCTTAATTGTCAGCACGACGGCTGCCGTTTTGGGCTGCCGAACCGTGCGACGCTTCGCCTTTCGCTTTTTCTTCTGGGAGGGAGGAGGCGCCTTTTTGGGAGTCTTCTCGACCTTCTTCTTCTTTTCCCTTTTCGGCCTCCCGTTCTTGCCCACCTCTGTCCAGGGAGCGTCCTGGGACGATGTCGTAGGTGGGAACGGGGCCTCGGGATTTGTCTCGTCCGGGTTTTGGGCTGGGGCGCTTCTCTTTCCCTTGCCCTTTCCCTTGCCCTTGACGGGCTTGGGGGGGACAGGGGCCGAGTGGTGCCCTGGCTCTGTCACATCCATATCGGAGGGGGCGTCCCCCTCGACGGGGGCGGCCGGCTTGGGCTTGGCCTTCCGCGCGGTCGACCCCGCCGTGCGGGGTGCTCTCTCAGATTGCAGCTGAGGACGCAGTGAGCGCCTCTCTGCCGCCTCCAGCCTGGCGTTCATAGAACGCATCTCCCCCACCATCTCGAGCATGGTCTGTTTAAGGACGTCCATGTCGGATGGGGAGGAGGTGTCTTCGTGAATTGGTTTGCCGGGGCCACCTAACGCGTGTGTTCGCGTGGGGTCCCGGTAACCTTGCTGGCGGACCTCGGCGCGCATGGCGGCCATGTCCTCCTGGAGGTCGCGCACGACCTCCCGTAACCGTTTGTTCTCCCGGTGGAGTTTCCGGGTCTCTTCCGTTACGGTGGCCGAGATCACGACCTCCATTGCCTGCTTGATGGCCGTCATGGCGGCCTTCATGTCCCTAGCCACCGTACCTTTGAGGTTGGTGGACTTCGAGATACACTCCGACAGTATCTCGAAGTTTCTGTCTATGACCTCCTTTTGAGCGTACACGGAGGTCCCCTCAACCTCGACCACGTCAAGTCTCGACGTTTGGCGAGGGCGGGCACTCCGCGACGTTTCAAGGAGGTCCAACTCCTGGCGTCGCCGCTCCTCCTCCTTCTTAGCAGCGAGCAACTCCTTCTTTGCGGCCCGCAAGCCGACATATTGGCCGGTCGTGTAGGGCCTACCTCTTCCCCGTTCGGGCACCGCCGCAAGTTTGGCGGGTACGTCTATGTCCGGCTCGCTGTCCGAGCAGAACGAGCGGTATGACCGCTTTCGCTCCAGCGAGCCGGATCTGTAGGACATATGGCTGGATGCCGAATCGTCCGAATCCAACTCCAGGCGCTCCAGAGAAACCCGGAGCTCTCGTCGTTGTGCAAGATCGGAAACCGTGTGGGTAGCCGTGGTCGTCGGAGCGGTAGGGGGGTCGGCCCTACCGCCAAGCATTGGTTTGCCCCCCCCAGAGAACGAGGGGCTGCCAGAGCGGGAACGAAGCTCCCGCTCTGGGAGGGATTCTCCGGCCGCGGAGCGGCCGGTACCCTCCTGGGGTAATACTCTTTGACTCAATGCTTGTTCCATGTTTTTTGTTTTAACATTCATCAGATTTTCATACGTCGTCAGGGATTGAAGATAGAAGAAAAAGGGGAAGTGAATAAAAAGGGGGGGAGAAGAAGAATAAAAGACATAAAGAAGAAGAAGGAGGGAATACAATACAAGAAACATACGTCGCCTAACATAACCTAACAGAAAGAACCCTATCACTGAAACCTAACATAATAACCCAGGAGTTGAGGAACACGGGAGTAAGTGGGGATGGGGTAGGAGTGGGAGTAATAACTGAGAAGGGATGAGAGAGACGAGACGGGAATACAAGGTAAAGAGGGAGATGGGAGAGGGAATTGTTGGTCCTCTTCGCCAATAGCCAGCAATGCCTAAAACATTACTGCCTATTGTTGCCCAGGGTGCACCACGAGGAGGTGAGACCAACTTCGCACCCCAACCTAACCTAACCTAACCTAACCTAACCTAACCTAAACCTAACCTAACCTAACCTAACGTAACCCTCTTTTGTGGAGGAGGAGGAGGATTATAATAGGGGTCCCGCCTGGACACTTAAAACCCGAGATTCATAAAACGGAAGGGCCGGATGTGGCAGTTTATTGGGCAACCGAAAGTACTTAATCTAAGGAACATATTTGTTTTTATATAGTAAATTTTGGCACCATCGGAGAGAGCTCATCGTCGCGAATCAGCCGAGGGGTCGCAATCCCGAAGACATACGTACTTTTCGGGATATTCACGAAAAACTGAAAAAACCTCTATGTTAATGAATTTAAGGTCGAAATTTGTATACGCAACCGGAACTTAACCCAATTTTTCGTACCATTTTATTTGTTTTTGCAAGCTTTTTTGCTAAATAGCACCGGATTATATCCGAGACGGACTATATTTGTTTTTTTTTGTATTTTGTGTTTTGCTTCTCGAGGGCTCAGCATTTACTTAGGCAAGCTTTGATGATATTAAACATTTTTTGAGAATATCTGTGCAGGCAAAATCGTATATTGGTTTAAACGAACAAAATATTGAATTTGTCAAATATTAAATTTATTAAATATTAATTTTTTTTTCTATCTGCTTTCTTTTTGAACAATCATAAATTATATAGAAACATAGAGGGTTGTGGGAAGGGAATTTTTGTATAGAATTCTGAGCCTAACTCACAAACGGCCGTCAAATCAAAATTGTAACCGACAGTCTGCCTTTGTTTTTCATACTATTAGCAATTAGAAATTAGTATTCAGATTAAAACAGTGTTTTCGAAGTGCTTTTGACCTGATTTGCTTGATCATTGAGATCTTAGAACAGCATTGCTTTGCATATAGCTTGTAGAAAATTGTAGGAGACCACGAATTGTGAGTTTTTTAAAAAAACTAGATCCTCTTGCTTGTTGGCTTTTGTGATTGTTATAAGGTGTGTCGTACTTATATATGTTAACGCTATAAATATTGCAGAGCGAATACTGAAAGTGCTCGTTCTTCCTGCCGGGAGGCCTGCGTAGTGTCGTGTTGAACGTCTTCCTTCCTTCCATAGGGAAGGTTTTGAGAAACAACTGTGCAAATTAATAGCTGTCCCTGCTCGCCCCAAGTGCCAATAAGGTCAGATAGTATATAGTTTTTCTCTTTTTTAGTTGTTATAGGAATTGCCCATCCCTTTTGACCCTTATTTCTTGTCCCGGTTAAATATTTTGTGGAGAAGGAGGATTATATTAGGGATCCCGACCTGGCACGTCCATAATTAAAGATCTGGACCCCTTTTTAAGGCCAAATTAACACATAAATTGAACATATTAATAAAATTTTACAAGGCGCTTGTTCATAAAAATTTTAAAAAATTCTAAAAAATTACATTGTTCGACCTATAGCTACTTTTTCACCTGCAGCACGAGGGCCGCGTCCCCGGGGATCTGCCTGATCACCTAAAACCCGAAATTCTTAAAACGAAAGGGCCGGAAGTGGCAGTTTAGCGGGCGGACGAAAGTACCGTTTTTGAGGAACATATTTGATCTTATATAATAAATCTTGGCACTATCGGAGAGAGCTCGTCGTCCCGAATCAGCCGAGGGGTCGCAATCCCGAATCAGAGAATACTGGAACCCACAGGACTCGACACCAACTCGGTGAAACATAATCATCACCATCATCATCTTTTTGTATTGAGACCTGGTCATCTTTCGGCTCCAGCGGGTGCGCCCTTACGAGACGCGTCTTTTGACGTATCGTGCTCCTCTCTCCGATAAGTACTTCTCGAGATAATCACGAAAAACTGAAAAAACGAGCTAACCTAACCTAACCTAACCTAACCTAACCTAACCTAACCTAACCTAAACCTAACCTAACCTAACCTAACGTAACCCTCTTTTGTGGAGGAGGAGGAGGATTATAATAGGGGTCCCGCCTGGACACTTAAAACCCGAGATTCATAAAACGGAAGGGCCGGATGTGGCAGTTTATTGGGCAACCGAAAGTACTTAATCTAAGGAACATATTTGTTTTTATATAGTAAATTTTGGCACCATCGGAGAGAGCTCATCGTCGCGAATCAGCCGAGGGGTCGCAATCCCGAAGACATACGTACTTTTCGGGATATTCACGAAAAACTGAAAAAACCTCTATGTTAATGAATTTAAGGTCGAAATTTGTATACGCAACCGGAACTTAACCCAATTTTTCGTACCATTTTATTTGTTTTTGCAAGCTTTTTTGCTAAATAGCACCGGATTATATCCGAGACGGACTATATTTGTTTTTTTTTGTATTTTGTGTTTTGCTTCTCGAGGGCTCAGCATTTACTTAGGCAAGCTTTGATGATATTAAACATTTTTTGAGAATATCTGTGCAGGCAAAATCGTATATTGGTTTAAACGAACAAAATATTGAATTTGTCAAATATTAAATTTATTAAATATTAATTTTTTTTCTATCTGCTTTCTTTTTGAACAATCATAAATTATATAGAAACATAGAGGGTTGTGGGAAGGGAATTTTTGTATAGAATTCTGAGCCTAACTCACAAACGGCCGTCAAATCAAAATTGTAACCGACAGTCTGCCTTTGTTTTTCATACTATTAGCAATTAGAAATTAGTATTCAGATTAAAACAGTGTTTTCGAAGTGCTTTTGACCTGATTTGCTTGATCATTGAGATCTTAGAACAGCATTGCTTTGCATATAGCTTGTAGAAAATTGTAGGAGACCACGAATTGTGAGTTTTTTAAAAAAACTAGATCCTCTTGCTTGTTGGCTTTTGTGATTGTTATAAGGTGTGTCGTACTTATATATGTTAACGCTATAAATATTGCAGAGCGAATACTGAAAGTGCTCGTTCTTCCTGCCGGGAGGCCTGCGTAGTGTCGTGTTGAACGTCTTCCTTCCTTCCATAGGGAAGGTTTTGAGAAACAACTGTGCAAATTAATAGCTGTCCCTGCTCGCCCCAAGTGCCAATAAGGTCAGATAGTATATAGTTTTTCTCTTTTTTAGTTGTTATAGGAATTGCCCATCCCTTTTGACCCTTATTTCTTGTCCCGGTTAAATATTTTGTGGAGAAGGAGGATTATATTAGGGATCCCGACCTGGCACGTCCATAATTAAAGATCTGGACCCCTTTTTAAGGCCAAATTAACACATAAATTGAACATATTAATAAAATTTTACAAGGCGCTTGTTCATAAAAATTTTAAAAAATTCTAAAAAATTACATTGTTCGACCTATAGCTACTTTTTCACCTGCAGCACGAGGGCCGCGTCCCCGGGGATCTGCCTGATCACCTAAAACCCGAAATTCTTAAAACGAAAGGGCCGGAAGTGGCAGTTTAGCGGGCGGACGAAAGTACCGTTTTTGAGGAACATATTTGATCTTATATAATAAATCTTGGCACTATCGGAGAGAGCTCGTCGTCCCGAATCAGCCGAGGGGTCGCAATCCCGAATCAGAGAATACTGGAACCCACAGGACTCGACACCAACTCGGTGAAACATAATCATCACCATCATCATCTTTTTGTATTGAGACCTGGTCATCTTTCGGCTCCAGCGGGTGCGCCCTTACGAGACGCGTCTTTTGACGTATCGTGCTCCTCTCTCCGATAAGTACTTCTCGAGATAATCACGAAAAACTGAAAAAACGAGCTAACCTTTTTTTTTTTTTTTTTTTTTTTTTTTTTTATTTTTATTTTTTTTTTTTTTTATTTTTTTTTTTTTTTTATAACCCGGTGGAAATCCCTACGGACCTTCAGGGGAGCGGTGAGGGCCGCTCCCCCGGTGTGTCGGACCTGCCCCGACTAAAACCACCGGGGTGTTCCTTCTCTCGTCGGCCGGATGCTAAGGGCAAAGCCGAGCCATCTTCCTCGGCATCCGGCGACGTCCGGCCTTGTGCAGGCCTCACCTACTAGGCGAGGGGACGGTTAAATAGTCGCCGCCCCCCGCACGCACCTAACACATTTCGGGAAGAGTGGTGTAGAGAGCCACCCCCCCCTCATCTCCTTGAAGTTGTCATCAGAGCGGTGTGCGGGAACACATCACACACCGCTCACGCCAGGATCTGGGCGACGTACTCCCTCAAAGCGCGCCGCCCGGCGTATGTCCGTGTCACGGAAGAAGGCCGTTGGCGTAGGCCCTTCTCCGGCGTCCAGTCCGAGCTGGGCGGCGGATTGGGTTGTCGGGGGTGGATATTGCCTCCCGATCCCGCTCCGCCGCCTCCTTCACCTGCATTGTCGTCTCCGTGAAGGAGAGGACCGCCTGCCATGCCCTGTCACTACCGACCATCGCGCGAGCGAGTGCCGGCAGTGACAGGTCACCACCCACCACCCTGAAAACGAGCTAACCTAACCTAACCTAACCTAACCTAACCTAACCTAACCTAACCTAAACCTAACCTAACCTAACCTAACGTAACCCTCTTTTGTGGAGGAGGAGGAGGATTATAATAGGGGTCCCGCCTGGACACTTAAAACCCGAGATTCATAAAACGGAAGGGCCGGATGTGGCAGTTTATTGGGCAACCGAAAGTACTTAATCTAAGGAACATATTTGTTTTTATATAGTAAATTTTGGCACCATCGGAGAGAGCTCATCGTCGCGAATCAGCCGAGGGGTCGCAATCCCGAAGACATACGTACTTTTCGGGATATTCACGAAAAACTGAAAAAACCTCTATGTTAATGAATTTAAGGTCGAAATTTGTATACGCAACCGGAACTTAACCCAATTTTTCGTACCATTTTATTTGTTTTTGCAAGCTTTTTTGCTAAATAGCACCGGATTATATCCGAGACGGACTATATTTGTTTTTTTTTGTATTTTGTGTTTTGCTTCTCGAGGGCTCAGCATTTACTTAGGCAAGCTTTGATGATATTAAACATTTTTTGAGAATATCTGTGCAGGCAAAATCGTATATTGGTTTAAACGAACAAAATATTGAATTTGTCAAATATTAAATTTATTAAATATTAATTTTTTTTCTATCTGCTTTCTTTTTGAACAATCATAAATTATATAGAAACATAGAGGGTTGTGGGAAGGGAATTTTTGTATAGAATTCTGAGCCTAACTCACAAACGGCCGTCAAATCAAAATTGTAACCGACAGTCTGCCTTTGTTTTTCATACTATTAGCAATTAGAAATTAGTATTCAGATTAAAACAGTGTTTTCGAAGTGCTTTTGACCTGATTTGCTTGATCATTGAGATCTTAGAACAGCATTGCTTTGCATATAGCTTGTAGAAAATTGTAGGAGACCACGAATTGTGAGTTTTTTAAAAAAACTAGATCCTCTTGCTTGTTGGCTTTTGTGATTGTTATAAGGTGTGTCGTACTTATATATGTTAACGCTATAAATATTGCAGAGCGAATACTGAAAGTGCTCGTTCTTCCTGCCGGGAGGCCTGCGTAGTGTCGTGTTGAACGTCTTCCTTCCTTCCATAGGGAAGGTTTTGAGAAACAACTGTGCAAATTAATAGCTGTCCCTGCTCGCCCCAAGTGCCAATAAGGTCAGATAGTATATAGTTTTTCTCTTTTTTAGTTGTTATAGGAATTGCCCATCCCTTTTGACCCTTATTTCTTGTCCCGGTTAAATATTTTGTGGAGAAGGAGGATTATATTAGGGATCCCGACCTGGCACGTCCATAATTAAAGATCTGGACCCCTTTTTAAGGCCAAATTAACACATAAATTGAACATATTAATAAAATTTTACAAGGCGCTTGTTCATAAAAATTTTAAAAAATTCTAAAAAATTACATTGTTCGACCTATAGCTACTTTTTCACCTGCAGCACGAGGGCCGCGTCCCCGGGGATCTGCCTGATCACCTAAAACCCGAAATTCTTAAAACGAAAGGGCCGGAAGTGGCAGTTTAGCGGGCGGACGAAAGTACCGTTTTTGAGGAACATATTTGATCTTATATAATAAATCTTGGCACTATCGGAGAGAGCTCGTCGTCCCGAATCAGCCGAGGGGTCGCAATCCCGAATCAGAGAATACTGGAACCCACAGGACTCGACACCAACTCGGTGAAACATAATCATCACCATCATCATCTTTTTGTATTGAGACCTGGTCATCTTTCGGCTCCAGCGGGTGCGCCCTTACGAGACGCGTCTTTTGACGTATCGTGCTCCTCTCTCCGATAAGTACTTCTCGAGATAATCACGAAAAACTGAAAAAACGAGCTAACCTAACCTAACCTAACCTAACCTAACCTAACCTAACCTAACCTAAACCTAACCTAACCTAACCTAACGTAACCCTCTTTTGTGGAGGAGGAGGAGGATTATAATAGGGGTCCCGCCTGGACACTTAAAACCCGAGATTCATAAAACGGAAGGGCCGGATGTGGCAGTTTATTGGGCAACCGAAAGTACTTAATCTAAGGAACATATTTGTTTTTATATAGTAAATTTTGGCACCATCGGAGAGAGCTCATCGTCGCGAATCAGCCGAGGGGTCGCAATCCCGAAGACATACGTACTTTTCGGGATATTCACGAAAAACTGAAAAAACCTCTATGTTAATGAATTTAAGGTCGAAATTTGTATACGCAACCGGAACTTAACCCAATTTTTCGTACCATTTTATTTGTTTTTGCAAGCTTTTTTGCTAAATAGCACCGGATTATATCCGAGACGGACTATATTTGTTTTTTTTTGTATTTTGTGTTTTGCTTCTCGAGGGCTCAGCATTTACTTAGGCAAGCTTTGATGATATTAAACATTTTTTGAGAATATCTGTGCAGGCAAAATCGTATATTGGTTTAAACGAACAAAATATTGAATTTGTCAAATATTAAATTTATTAAATATTAATTTTTTTTCTATCTGCTTTCTTTTTGAACAATCATAAATTATATAGAAACATAGAGGGTTGTGGGAAGGGAATTTTTGTATAGAATTCTGAGCCTAACTCACAAACGGCCGTCAAATCAAAATTGTAACCGACAGTCTGCCTTTGTTTTTCATACTATTAGCAATTAGAAATTAGTATTCAGATTAAAACAGTGTTTTCGAAGTGCTTTTGACCTGATTTGCTTGATCATTGAGATCTTAGAACAGCATTGCTTTGCATATAGCTTGTAGAAAATTGTAGGAGACCACGAATTGTGAGTTTTTTAAAAAAACTAGATCCTCTTGCTTGTTGGCTTTTGTGATTGTTATAAGGTGTGTCGTACTTATATATGTTAACGCTATAAATATTGCAGAGCGAATACTGAAAGTGCTCGTTCTTCCTGCCGGGAGGCCTGCGTAGTGTCGTGTTGAACGTCTTCCTTCCTTCCATAGGGAAGGTTTTGAGAAACAACTGTGCAAATTAATAGCTGTCCCTGCTCGCCCCAAGTGCCAATAAGGTCAGATAGTATATAGTTTTTCTCTTTTTTAGTTGTTATAGGAATTGCCCATCCCTTTTGACCCTTATTTCTTGTCCCGGTTAAATATTTTGTGGAGAAGGAGGATTATATTAGGGATCCCGACCTGGCACGTCCATAATTAAAGATCTGGACCCCTTTTTAAGGCCAAATTAACACATAAATTGAACATATTAATAAAATTTTACAAGGCGCTTGTTCATAAAAATTTTAAAAAATTCTAAAAAATTACATTGTTCGACCTATAGCTACTTTTTCACCTGCAGCACGAGGGCCGCGTCCCCGGGGATCTGCCTGATCACCTAAAACCCGAAATTCTTAAAACGAAAGGGCCGGAAGTGGCAGTTTAGCGGGCGGACGAAAGTACCGTTTTTGAGGAACATATTTGATCTTATATAATAAATCTTGGCACTATCGGAGAGAGCTCGTCGTCCCGAATCAGCCGAGGGGTCGCAATCCCGAATCAGAGAATACTGGAACCCACAGGACTCGACACCAACTCGGTGAAACATAATCATCACCATCATCATCTTTTTGTATTGAGACCTGGTCATCTTTCGGCTCCAGCGGGTGCGCCCTTACGAGACGCGTCTTTTGACGTATCGTGCTCCTCTCTCCGATAAGTACTTCTCGAGATAATCACGAAAAACTGAAAAAACGAGCTAACCTAACCTAACCTAACCTAACCTAACCTAACCTAACCTAACCTAACCTAACCTAACCTAACCTAACCTAACGTAACCCTCTTTTGTGGAGGAGGAGGAGGATTATAATAGGGGTCCCGCCTGGACACTTAAAACCCGAGATTCATAAAACGGAAGGGCCGGATGTGGCAGTTTATTGGGCAACCGAAAGTACTTAATCTAAGGAACATATTTGTTTTTATATAGTAAATTTTGGCACCATCGGAGAGAGCTCATCGTCGCGAATCAGCCGAGGGGTCGCAATCCCGAAGACATACGTACTTTTCGGGATATTCACGAAAAACTGAAAAAACCTCTATGTTAATGAATTTAAGGTCGAAATTTGTATACGCAACCGGAACTTAACCCAATTTTTCGTACCATTTTATTTGTTTTTGCAAGCTTTTTTGCTAAATAGCACCGGATTATATCCGAGACGGACTATATTTGTTTTTTTTTGTATTTTGTGTTTTGCTTCTCGAGGGCTCAGCATTTACTTAGGCAAGCTTTGATGATATTAAACATTTTTTGAGAATATCTGTGCAGGCAAAATCGTATATTGGTTTAAACGAACAAAATATTGAATTTGTCAAATATTAAATTTATTAAATATTAATTTTTTTTCTATCTGCTTTCTTTTTGAACAATCATAAATTATATAGAAACATAGAGGGTTGTGGGAAGGGAATTTTTGTATAGAATTCTGAGCCTAACTCACAAACGGCCGTCAAATCAAAATTGTAACCGACAGTCTGCCTTTGTTTTTCATACTATTAGCAATTAGAAATTAGTATTCAGATTAAAACAGTGTTTTCGAAGTGCTTTTGACCTGATTTGCTTGATCATTGAGATCTTAGAACAGCATTGCTTTGCATATAGCTTGTAGAAAATTGTAGGAGACCACGAATTGTGAGTTTTTTAAAAAAACTAGATCCTCTTGCTTGTTGGCTTTTGTGATTGTTATAAGGTGTGTCGTACTTATATATGTTAACGCTATAAATATTGCAGAGCGAATACTGAAAGTGCTCGTTCTTCCTGCCGGGAGGCCTGCGTAGTGTCGTGTTGAACGTCTTCCTTCCTTCCATAGGGAAGGTTTTGAGAAACAACTGTGCAAATTAATAGCTGTCCCTGCTCGCCCCAAGTGCCAATAAGGTCAGATAAGTATATAGTTTTTCTCTTTTTTAGTTGTTATAGGAATTGCCCATCCCTTTTGACCCTTATTTCTTGTCCCGGTTAAATATTTTGTGGAGAAGGAGGATTATATTAGGGATCCCGACCTGGCACGTCCATAATTAAAGATCTGGACCCCTTTTTAAGGCCAAATTAACACATAAATTGAACATATTAATAAAATTTTACAAGGCGCTTGTTCATAAAAATTTTAAAAAATTCTAAAAAATTACATTGTTCGACCTATAGCTACTTTTTCACCTGCAGCACGAGGGCCGCGTCCCCGGGGATCTGCCTGATCACCTAAAACCCGAAATTCTTAAAACGAAAGGGCCGGAAGTGGCAGTTTAGCGGGCGGACGAAAGTACCGTTTTTGAGGAACATATTTGATCTTATATAATAAATCTTGGCACTATCGGAGAGAGCTCGTCGTCCCGAATCAGCCGAGGGGTCGCAATCCCGAATCAGAGAATACTGGAACCCACAGGACTCGACACCAACTCGGTGAAACATAATCATCACCATCATCATCTTTTTGTATTGAGACCTGGTCATCTTTCGGCTCCAGCGGGTGCGCCCTTACGAGACGCGTCTTTTGACGTATCGTGCTCCTCTCTCCGATAAGTACTTCTCGAGATAATCACGAAAAACTGAAAAAACGAGCTAACCTAACCTAACCTAACCTAACCTAACCTAACCTAACCTAACCTAACCTAAACCTAACCTAACCTAACCTAACGTAACCCTCTTTTGTGGAGGAGGAGGAGGATTATAATAGGGGTCCCGCCTGGACACTTAAAACCCGAGATTCATAAAACGGAAGGGCCGGATGTGGCAGTTTATTGGGCAACCGAAAGTACTTAATCTAAGGAACATATTTGTTTTTATATAGTAAATTTTGGCACCATCGGAGAGAGCTCATCGTCGCGAATCAGCCGAGGGGTCGCAATCCCGAAGACATACGTACTTTTCGGGATATTCACGAAAAACTGAAAAAACCTCTATGTTAATCAATTTAAGGTCGAAATTTGTATACGCAACCGGAACTTAACCCAATTTTTCGTACCATTTTATTTGTTTTTGCAAGCTTTTTTGCTAAATAGCACCGGATTATATCCGAGACGGACTATATTTGTTTTTTTTTGTATTTTGTGTTTTGCTTCTCGAGGGCTCAGCATTTACTTAGGCAAGCTTTGATGATATTAAACATTTTTTGAGAATATCTGTGCAGGCAAAATCGTATATTGGTTTAAACGAACAAAATATTGAATTTGTCAAATATTAAATTTATTAAATATTAATTTTTTTTCTATCTGCTTTCTTTTTGAACAATCATAAATTATATAGAAACATAGAGGGTTGTGGGAAGGGAATTTTTGTATAGAATTCTGAGCCTAACTCACAAACGGCCGTCAAATCAAAATTGTAACCGACAGTCTGCCTTTGTTTTTCATACTATTAGCAATTAGAAATTAGTATTCAGATTAAAACAGTGTTTTCGAAGTGCTTTTGACCTGATTTGCTTGATCATTGAGATCTTAGAACAGCATTGCTTTGCATATAGCTTGTAGAAAATTGTAGGAGACCACGAATTGTGAGTTTTTTAAAAAAACTAGATCCTCTTGCTTGTTGGCTTTTGTGATTGTTATAAGGTGTGTCGTACTTATATATGTTAACGCTATAAATATTGCAGAGCGAATACTGAAAGTGCTCGTTCTTCCTGCCGGGAGGCCTGCGTAGTGTCGTGTTGAACGTCTTCCTTCCTTCCATAGGGAAGGTTTTGAGAAACAACTGTGCAAATTAATAGCTGTCCCTGCTCGCCCCAAGTGCCAATAAGGTCAGATAGTATATAGTTTTTCTCTTTTTTAGTTGTTATAGGAATTGCCCATCCCTTTTGACCCTTATTTCTTGTCCCGGTTAAATATTTTGTGGAGAAGGAGGATTATATTAGGGATCCCGACCTGGCACGTCCATAATTAAAGATCTGGACCCCTTTTTAAGGCCAAATTAACACATAAATTGAACATATTAATAAAATTTTACAAGGCGCTTGTTCATAAAAATTTTAAAAAATTCTAAAAAATTACATTGTTCGACCTATAGCTACTTTTTCACCTGCAGCACGAGGGCCGCGTCCCCGGGGATCTGCCTGATCACCTAAAACCCGAAATTCTTAAAACGAAAGGGCCGGAAGTGGCAGTTTAGCGGGCGGACGAAAGTACCGTTTTTGAGGAACATATTTGATCTTATATAATAAATCTTGGCACTATCGGAGAGAGCTCGTCGTCCCGAATCAGCCGAGGGGTCGCAATCCCGAATCAGAGAATACTGGAACCCACAGGACTCGACACCAACTCGGTGAAACATAATCATCACCATCATCATCTTTTTGTATTGAGACCTGGTCATCTTTCGGCTCCAGCGGGTGCGCCCTTACGAGACGCGTCTTTTGACGTATCGTGCTCCTCTCTCCGATAAGTACTTCTCGAGATAATCACGAAAAACTGAAAAAACGAGCTAACCTAACCTAACCTAACCTAACCTAACCTAACCTAACCTAACCTAACCTAAACCTAACCTAACCTAACCTAACGTAACCCTCTTTTGTGGAGGAGGAGGAGGATTATAATAGGGGTCCCGCCTGGACACTTAAAACCCGAGATTCATAAAACGGAAGGGCCGGATGTGGCAGTTTATTGGGCAACCGAAAGTACTTAATCTAAGGAACATATTTGTTTTTATATAGTAAATTTTGGCACCATCGGAGAGAGCTCATCGTCGCGAATCAGCCGAGGGGTCGCAATCCCGAAGACATACGTACTTTTCGGGATATTCACGAAAAACTGAAAAAACCTCTATGTTAATCAATTTAAGGTCGAAATTTGTATACGCAACCGGAACTTAACCCAATTTTTCGTACCATTTTATTTGTTTTTGCAAGCTTTTTTGCTAAATAGCACCGGATTATATCCGAGACGGACTATATTTGTTTTTTTTTGTATTTTGTGTTTTGCTTCTCGAGGGCTCAGCATTTACTTAGGCAAGCTTTGATGATATTAAACATTTTTTGAGAATATCTGTGCAGGCAAAATCGTATATTGGTTTAAACGAACAAAATATTGAATTTGTCAAATATTAAATTTATTAAATATTAATTTTTTTTCTATCTGCTTTCTTTTTGAACAATCATAAATTATATAGAAACATAGAGGGTTGTGGGAAGGGAATTTTTGTATAGAATTCTGAGCCTAACTCACAAACGGCCGTCAAATCAAAATTGTAACCGACAGTCTGCCTTTGTTTTTCATACTATTAGCAATTAGAAATTAGTATTCAGATTAAAACAGTGTTTTCGAAGTGCTTTTGACCTGATTTGCTTGATCATTGAGATCTTAGAACAGCATTGCTTTGCATATAGCTTGTAGAAAATTGTAGGAGACCACGAATTGTGAGTTTTTTAAAAAAACTAGATCCTCTTGCTTGTTGGCTTTTGTGATTGTTATAAGGTGTGTCGTACTTATATATGTTAACGCTATAAATATTGCAGAGCGAATACTGAAAGTGCTCGTTCTTCCTGCCGGGAGGCCTGCGTAGTGTCGTGTTGAACGTCTTCCTTCCTTCCATAGGGAAGGTTTTGAGAAACAACTGTGCAAATTAATAGCTGTCCCTGCTCGCCCCAAGTGCCAATAAGGTCAGATAGTATATAGTTTTTCTCTTTTTTAGTTTTTTTCATTATTTTGGTTTAGGGATATAGACTTCGATTTTAGGTGAAAAACTTTTGTTCTGGAATCACTCTTGGGGGACCCCTAGGGAACCGAGCGAGCACTCTCGGTACGTTTTGCGTGCGTCTCGGGCACAGAGTCGCGATTGTGGGGCGTTCGAGAGGCAAAGTTATGTATTGGTTGCGATAAGCTTATGTGTTTTATCCTAGATTGTAGGTGTATTGTGTTTAAAATATTAGAATAGATTATAAAGGTCAAAAATTTAAAGTAACCTATGTATGAGTGTGTGTATGATAAACGTTTACTGTTTGTTGGAACTCATCTCAACTGTCTTGTTCGATCTATCTTCTCTAGATTCATCTATAGAGGGTTGTTCAGGATAGGGAGTCGCTGCGGGAAGGACGAGAATTGGGTGACATGCTAAACTTCACAACGCTTGAGATGGAGACCATTGTGAGGGGTATGAGCCCAAAAAAGTCGCCTGGTAGAGACGGACTCACCGCGGATATATGCGCGAGAACAATAGGAGTCGATAAGGGAGTATTTCTAGCGCTGTGTAACCTTTGTCTTAGGGTCGGGCATTTCCCGAAGCCTTGGAAAATAGCTCAGGACAGGGTAGTCCCGAAGCCGGGTAAGGAGGATTATGCGGTGGCACGATCGTATCGCCCCATAGGCCTCCTCTCGGTTTACGGGAAGATCCTGGAAAAGCTGTTTTCCCGTAGGCTGGCCCGAAGGCCTGCTGGAAAGAAGAATGGTGGTGACGGTGTCCCTGGACATCAGGGGTGCGTTTGATAGCGCCTGGTGGCCAGGTATACTTGATCAAGTTAGGGCACTCGGGGTGGATGCATACGTCCGTAGACTTCTGCACAGCTATCATGAAGATAGGCGTGTGTTCTTGCACACACACTATCTATGCGGGGCACACTGTTACTGAGCCCAATTCCATCGGGTGCGTTCAAGGATCGGTATGTGGACCAATTTTGTGGAATATCCTTCTTAATCCACTATAGCAAATGATAGATGACAGTGAGGCTCACGTTCAGGCGTTCGCGGACGACATTTTAGTGGTGGCGTCTGCGGATTCTGCGCGTGTACTAGAATGCAAATTAAATCCGGTACTGGGAAGGGTAGCATGTTGGGGCACTGCGGCCAGGATCGCGTTTGCGCCGGACAAGACGCAGTGCATGCTTACTACACATAAACTCAAATACAACAAACCTACACTCACTATGCAAGGCACAACACTACAGTACACTGAACAGGTTAAGGTACTGGGCCTAACAATAGACGCAAAGCTGAACTTTACTTCACATGTTGCACAGGTCACGAAGAAGTCTATTGGTATTTATCAAGCCGTCACGAGGATGGCTAGAGCGCAGTGGGGTCTCAACTCCGAGATATTGAAACGCATCTATCTCTCGGTAGTTGAGCCCACTGTGCTCTACGCAGCCGGCGCCTGGGGGGAGACAGCTGAAAAGCGGTACGTAGTCTCAAGGTTGGGGGGCCTCACCAGGCAGTTTGCCATCTCAATCTCAAGAGCGCATAGGACTGTTTCAGCTACATCGTCAATACTTTTGGCGCGTATATTACCATTGGACTTACGAGCTTTAGAAAATAAGATGATCTATGAGTTTAAGAGGGGAAGGCCCATGCCCCAGTTTCCGGGAAGAACGTTTCAAAAGAAAATTAGCCCATTTGATCTCCCGCATCCGGCACTGAGGAGTAAGATCCCCTTCAGTTTAGCTGAAACTGATGAGGAGATTCTCAAGTTGCCAGAAACAGAGGTAGACATGTACACGGATGGTAGTAAGATTGAAGGTAGAGTTGGGGGGGCTGTTACTTGTCAGTGGGATGGGATGGAAATTGCCAGGGCGAGCTTTCGCCTTGAAGATTACTGTACTGTTTACCAAGCCGAACTGGTAGCCATCCTCAGGGCGCTGCAGATGGCAGCCGCCCGGAAAGTCGACTCCGTAAAGATACTCAGTGACAGCAGATCGAGTCTCGTCTCGCCGCGCTATCGAACCCCGACACTCTGCACCAGTTGGTGCATAGAATACGAGGCACACTAGGAGATTTGGAATCAAGGGATGTCCGCGTTTTGTTCGTGTGGGTGAGAGCACACACCACTATTCTAGGGAATGAAAGAGCCGACGAACTTGCCAAGAGAGCCGCACTGACCCACAAGTGCGCTCCGGCATTCGGGAAATTCTCGCTCTCTTCTGCTAAAAGGCTCATACGGGCGGACACTCTATAAAAATATCAAACTAGATATGAGGCGGCGACCACGGGGGGAGTTACAAGAAAATTTTTCCCGAGCGTTAGGGGAGCGCATCGCGCACTTGGAAAGATTAAAAAGAATAACATGAATGCTCAGATTTTTACTGGGCATGGAGGGTTCCGCGCGTACCTACACAGGTTCCGGCTAGCCGACTCTCCAGACTGCAACTGTGGTGCTGATCGGCCACAGAGCTTGCTGCATCTGTTGCTGGAATGTGGCAGGTTTGGGGCTAATCGGTTTGACTGCGAGTGCAGGATGGGGTGTCGACTGGCCGAAGATGTGCTTCCGGACATCCTTAGCAACGAGGATACTCGGCAGCCATTCATGAACTTTGCACGTAGGGTCGCGCGGATTGTAGGTAAAGAGAACGGGTCCCGGTTGAGTTAGCGGGCTGTCCTGCAAGGGCGGGAGAGCAATACTGATAGTGACGGGATGGGAATAAGATAAGATACGGGGAGGGATAGTTAAATAGTTAAATAATAGTAAACAATAGTAAAAACTTTGCAATGAACAGGTAGTAGGTAAGGAATAAATCAAAATAGGAAACGTAACCGATACAGGTAAGCCAGGATTGGATGAGGGAGCAGTAGGAATAATGTTACAGTTAGTACTTGATAGATAAGTTAGAGAAGAAATAATAGTATAGTTAAAACAAGACTACAAATAGTTAAGAGTATCACATAGAAGGAATAAGGTAAAGAGAGTAAGAGTAAGTGTTCGAGTAAAAGAACATTAGTCAGCTGCTGTGAGCAGACTATGGCGTGATGCAGGTCGGTTCGGTAGATGGCGCTGTGCCGGATTGCATCGCGTTATAGTTTCGTTCACAGCAGCTGCATATAAGGCAAAGGTGCCATATTGTAGATCGTGACGAAAAGACAGAGAAACAAAAGAGATATTAAGTATCGGTTTTACGTGCTATATATGTGAAGTAATTAAACCAGTGGTGACCTGTATCTAGTGGTTTCAATTCAATCTCCCCGCTCATGACCCAATAAAGGGAAATCTGTACATGGTCATTCGAGTCGGATTTTGAGCAATTTTTGGTAGTCATCGGTGGTGATATTGGTTATCACCCGTCGCGTTGAGGACTGGGCAGTGGATCGCTGCTCAGAACAATAGCCCTACAGCGGGGCATCAAGATTGGGGCCAGAGCTGGAAGGAGTTACCGCAGGAATGTGCGGCTTTCTGAGTGATCAAGGAGCAGCCGGGTGGAAATCCGGAGGAATCCGGATACTTGGTCTTTAGCTGTTACTTAAGTAATAACGATTCCATCTTGCAAATTTTAATTTAAAATGAGATTATTATTATTTAGCTATACGAATACAGCATATACAATAACATTATTTTGTATTCGTCACTACAAGGGCACATTTTAACATAAAAACTGGAGTTTTTTTAAAAAAATACTTAAATCTTGAATATCTCAGAAATTATCAAGTTACGGACATGGTGTCATATGACTTAAATGACTCCAAATAAGCTGTACTACAACGTCTATCAAGGAATGTATCGCATTACCGTTCATCCTGTATATTCATTTTATTTTTGGTACCTGAACACGCACCTTAAATAGTAGCATTCCACTCGATCTGTCAGTCTTCATATGTTATTTTTTCCTTTGATATTTTGTTTACTTAGCAAACATACATAGTTATAACACACATAGTTTCCACAGTTACCATTTATTTCCATATTTATTTTATATTTTTAACATTCATTATCTTCCTTCTCGCCTTCCCTTAATATATTATTATTAACTTTATATTTCTGTCCTTTTCTTTTCTTATTCCTCTATTTATGCTGATTATATTACATTTGTATTCTTTATTGTATAAAGTTACCATAGTTACTATATATTTTCATATTTATTTTATATTTTTAACATTCTTTATCTTCTTTCTCACTTTCCTTTAATATATATTATTATCAATCCTATATTTCTGTCCCTTTCTTTTCATATTTTTTTTATCATATGCTAATTATATCATTTTTATATTCTATATTTCTTATATATTTTCAGAACAGGTTGCCCACTTACCACTGTGAGATCTCGCCATATGTAACTCCATATGTACTCCCAGCTATATACCTGGTTAACTCTTCTTATACTTGCTATCAGAACAGTATGCCCGCTTATCATCATGTGTTCTTGTCGCATGTAATCATATTATATTTATATATTAATTAAAATATATATATATACTCTCAATTATATTATACCTAGTTATCTGTTCTGATACCTGCCATCATTACGGAATGCCCACTTACCATCATGTGATCTTGTCACGTGTCATTTTATTATATTTATATATATATACTCCCAAAAGGTGACTGACTGACTGACTGACATAGTGATCTATCAACGCATAGCCCAAACCACTGGACGGATCGGGCTGAAATTTGGCATGCAGGTAGATGTTATGACCTAGGCATCCGCTAAGAAAGGATTTTGATAAATTCCGCCCCTATGGGGATAAAATAGGGGATGAAAGTTTGTATAAATCTTCTCAGATTTTCGACTATAATATAATATAATAGCTTGATAGTTTTAGTGCCTAAACAAAAGTAAAGCCACAAAAACTATATCCAACTAATTATAATACTTCTTAACGCGAGCGAAGCTGTGGGCAAAAGCTAGTGTTATATAATTTATTGGAATTTATTAACGCTTATATTTGAAATCTGTCTTGATTGATTAATAATTGTTTTTTTTACGCGCACGAAACTCGCGACTACGTTCTGTTGAACTTTTTCTTGGTTTTACGTATTTTTTTTTCATTTTTACCACGCCGACTTTATCGCAAATTCTAAAAAAAAAGAATTATGATAAAATTTTATATGAAAATATTTTAAGTGGGGATTTTAACATCAATTTTGCATCAGACACAGCGCTTTCTTTGATTGAGTTTTAAATGCAGAAATTATTAACGCAAATGAGAAAATAAAACATTTTATTTTTTTTTTTTTTAATAATAATTTGTTAAAGGCTTGAACTCGTGTCCAAGGCTGCAGTTAGCGCGACAATTCTTGCTGTTGGATCCAATGCTCCAAACCAATCATAACGTAGAAATAATTAATCAAATGGAACACTACATTTGCTCTCTCACTCTAGCCCACTAATTTTTGTATTTGTGTCTCTTACCTGTCGTTATCCGTTGCATCCGGATTGAAATCAGAATGATTCTATAGAAGTGTCACTTAATAATACATAATATGACGACTCTCTTAATTGTCGCCTGTCACTTATGAGATGAATGACACAGGCTCACACGCGACGGCGGCTGCAGTTGCAGACAGAGCTCTGCAGCCAGCGGGGAACTCAATAAAACAAATAATCAACGTACAAGTTTATTTTTGAATAAAATAAAAGTACAACAGTGAGAGGAGGGCAGCGCGGTATGCGGGCGGGGGCCGGGAGCCGGGGCACGACTTGCGGTGAGCTGCGCCCGGGGCCCGCCCGCGGCCTCCGGTAACATCGCACACTATGGATATTGCAGATTAATTTACATTTACAAACATAATCGTTCGAATCATTTAACAACTACATAACGCTCGAGAATACTGAATTTGTCTTTAACAAGGATCGCCGGTGCCGGGGCCGGTGCCGGGGCCGGGGCGGGGCGGGGCCGGGGCCGGGGCTACGCCCAGACCCTGAGGGTGCAGTCCCAGGAGGCGGTCGCGAGCGCGGCGCCGTCGGGCGCGAGGCGCACGCGCGTGACGCGGTGCTCGTGGCCGCACAGCACGGCGGCACGGGTGCCGCGCAGCGCGTCCCAGGCGCACGCCGTGTAGTCCCCGTAGGCGGCGAAGGCGACCCGCCCGCTCACGGACCACTCGACCGAGTTGACGGCGAACAGCAGGCTCTCCTTGCCGTAGCGGGCCACCTCGCGGTCCGCGCGCAGGTCGAACAGCCGGCAGACGGAGTCGTCGCACCCGGTGAGCAGCGAGTCGCCGGAGGGGTGGTACCGCACCGCGTTCACGTCTGAGAGGTGCGCGTCGAACGCCTGCACTGGGCGCCCGGTGCGCATGTCCCAGACCAGCGCGGACCGGTCGCAGGAGGCCGAGGCGAACGTGTCGCCCGTGTCGGAGGGCGCCAGGTCGAGCGCCGTCACGTCGGCGGAGTGTGCGCGGAACGTCTGCAGCAGCTGCCCGGAGTCAACGTCCCAGAGCGCGCACGAGCCGTCGCCGGCGGCCGTCAGCAGCTGCCGGTCCGAGTGCGGGAACGCGCACGCCGACACGTACGCGGCGCGCGTCGCGACCGCCCGCCTGCGCGCGCCGGGCTCCTCCTCCGCGGCGCCGGCACCCCCACCCACGGCGCCCACCGGGAACACGCTCACCTTGTTGTCGAGGCCGCCGGCGGCGACGAGGGTGCCGGATGGTGCGTACGCGCACGCCATCACCCACGTGCTCGGGATGCCAATGGTGAGCTCCTTGGTGGTGGTGAAGGCATCCCAGACGATGACCTTGCCGTCCTGCGAGGAGGAGACGAGGTGGCGTCGGTCCGGCGACCAGTCGGCGCAGAGCACCTTTGCCTGGTGTCCCTTCAGCACGCGCCGCAGCTTCAAGCTTGGGAACGAGACAGGTTCGAGCCGCTCAGCTACACACGACACTACAGAAAGAAGATCCATTCATATATACATATCTTATGTTATTATAATTTTATAAAGTGAGTAGTATTATTGAGGATTATTAATGTAGAAAAAAAAAATAAACATTATATTGATAACTAGCCGTCCCGGCAGACCTTGTTCTGCCCTATTTATCTAAAACTAAGCTACATTTTTTTGAAGTGAAACTTCTATATAATCGTTCTGATTTCAAACGTTCATCAGTTGTCTCCCTGATCTGATTGTAAACAAACAAATAAATAAATTTTAATTTTAACCAAAACAAAAAGGCCTACGATAATAGTTTTGTATCTCTTGCTTAAGAGCATTCTTAAGAGAATGCCCCCAGACTTTGAGGAACACATTTCTTATGTGAATTTGTCCCATTTGTGAGGAACAAAAAAAAAACAATAACCTAACTGCTACACTTTTTTTTGTCTGACCTGATCTTGTCAACTTGTATGTAATTCAGATGGCATATGATTTTTTTTTAAGAACGTTTGCCCCTCTAGTGTAGGTACCTGTCCTATTTTATCCTACTCATAAGTTCAGTTTTTCAGAGAGTTTCCAGTGAGTCAGCATTATTATGTCATGTCACAATGTATAAACCTCATAGTACAACGCTTTTTGGTAGTTAGTATTAAAGAGAAGCACTAACGCTCGTCTCTGCTAACAAACCCTGCTCTTTTCGAAGGCATTTCGCTGAGTGTTAATCGATAACGTTGCGTTTCTGCCTATCCATATTCGTGAATTGGCTCAAAGTTGTATTGACTCACAGGAGACATCGTTCAGTTTCTGGCGTTCCTCCTCCAGCTTTTGCTTGAGCGCTTCAACTTCGCGCAGCAGAGACTCGAGCGTCTCCTCCGGAGTAGCCGCCGCTGCCGTGTCGGCTGCCATATCTCCGCTCTCGCTACGTCCGCATCTTGCCTCTGAAGTTATTAGGGATCTTATCACGATTTATACCCTATAATAATCCTCATTATTATAAACTCTCGTGATACACTATACAACATATACTTCGACGATCGCCTTCTGTTTAGACTAGCAATTGGGAACCACAATCGATAACAATTTCCCCTGTTGTCTAATTGACAATAGGGAAGGGCACAAAATATCGTCATATCAATGTAACAATAATTATGCAAAAAATAATCGATATATCTCGTTGATTATTTTTGTCAATATTTACGTCCGAGTATCAAATTCAATTTTTTTTTTCAGATCTTCCTTATATTTCATACTAATTATGTATTCCACTTACTATAGGACTTAGTAGTTTTGACAATGACATTGACACTGTTTGTTGGTTTGGTTGGTATCTGACTGCGTGTGTTGTGTTAGAGTGTTGGTAAGTATGTACGTTGTTTGTTGTGCTGTGGCTGGGCTGCCGGGGCTCACTGTTATTTTTTGTGTGAATTGTATTTATGATAAAACGTCATGTCTGCTGTGTGGAAGTTCTTTAAAAAGAAAGAGAAAAACGAACCTGTTTCTTGCAACTACTACTATTATTTCTTGCATTTTTTTAATTAATAAAACTGATGTCAAAACATCCAGATATGTATTTGCTTTAAAATTTTGAATGTTTTTTTAAATATTTTATCAATAGATAATCGCTTGTTGTGCAGAAAATATGTATATATCAACATTTCAATTTTTTAGGTGATATTTATATATATATGTATATATATTTCAATAATATCGATATTTTTCCCCATTTGCCCATCTCTAATTGATAATTTGACATTTTTTGGTTTAATTTTATTTTTTCTTATATGGTGAAGGCAAAGGCTTTCATGCTAAAATATGAAAGGAATAGCTTGTATACGTCGTATCGATACTTTAATGAGTTTTCATGTTTTTGTAGATCTGGTTGGTTTCATTTTACACATTTATGTAAGAAAAAGATATTTGACTGAACTACAAGACCAAAGGACTACAGGATTCACGCTGCTAAATATTTTCCCCAATGGTAATATATTTAGCAGTTTTACTTAACAATTTTAAAAGTTTTTTTTTTAGAGCTGTTACATATGAACTTATTACTTTTTATTACAATCAAATAACTCTTAAAACATATTTTAAAGTAAATTAGTTAAAATAAACGCACAAAAATCACAGCAATGACATTTAAAAAATTTAAAATTGAAACAATGTTTTTTTTTTATATAAATTATTGAAGTTTTATAAAAATATTAAATAATTATCTTCGCCTTTGTATTCAGATTCCATACCATTCCACAATAAACCGCCGGTAGCTGAAAGATATAATTTATATGGAAGTATATTTTTAGATCTTTGCCTTAATCCAGAAGGATTGAAGGAATAACTAATAATGTAAAATGACCGTTAAGTGGACGATTTATTTATTTGTTTACAAATAATAGTGCTTAAATATGAGCTCCGTATTTCACGTAGAAGTGGTCCAACAAAAGTGCAGCAGGGCCAGCAAGGAACACATTAAAGAGCTGGTGCATCGTTTTATCAGCAAGTTGAGTTGTCTGACGCCAGGGGCGAGTCTCTCCGGAGTAGACCTGAAGGAGAGCGGCGAGCTTAAGGAGCACGTCGAAGCGATAGGGTTCTGCGACCTGGAGCACGAGGCGGAAGTGAGCCCGGGCGACGTGGACATCGCGTATCACGTGTACCGGCTCGACGGCAGCGGCCCCGAGACCGACACGCTCGGCGACGCGTCCGCCGGCGAGGAGGTGGCCGCCGCGGAACTCTGGCCGCTGCCGTCGCGCGACCTGCACGGCCTCTGGGAGAGCCTCGTGTACGATTCGCACGTGAAGCGCGACGTGGTGCTCTTCATGGAGACCGCGCTCGAGCTCGCGGAGCGCGCCGTCGACCCGCACCTCGTCGGGTGCAACCGAGTCGTGCTGCTGCACGGGCCGCCGGGCACCGGCAAGACGAGCCTGTGCCGCGCGCTCGCGCACAAGCTGGCGGTGCGGCTCGGCGACCGGTTCCCGCGCGCGCGCCTGCTCGAGGTGAACGCGCACGGGCTGTTCTCCAAGTGGTTCGCGGAGAGCGGCAAGCTGGTCGCGAGGCTGTTCGAGCGCGTCGCGGAGGTGCTAGCGGACAGGCGGCTGCTCGCGGTCGTGCTGGTGGACGAGGTGGAGTCGCTGGCGGCCGCGCGCCGCGCCGCGCTCGCCGGCCTCGAGCCCTCGGACGCGGTCCGTGCGGTGAACGCGCTGCTGACGCAGCTGGACCGGTTGCGGCGGTACCCGAACGCGCTCGTGCTGGCCACCTCCAATGTCACTGAGGGCATCGACGTCGCGTTCGTGGACCGCGCGGACCTGAAGCGGCTCGTGGGCCCGCCGTCTGCGCGCGCCGCCTACGAGATCCTGCGCGGGTGCTGCGAAGAGCTGAGAGCGCGCGGCGCGGTCGGTGCGCCGGAGCGGCTGTTCGCGCTGCGCGTGCTGGAGGGCGCGCGGTTCGCGGAGTGCGAAGGCTCGAGAGTCAGCCTGCGCCTGTGGGAGGTGGCGGGCGAGGCGAGCGCGGCGGCCGCGTCGGGCCGCGTGCTGCGCCGACTGCCGTTGCTGGCGCTGTCGCGGCACCCGCGCCTTTCGCGCCCGGTGCCGCTCGAGCGGTTCGTGGAGGCGCTGGGCGCGGCGCTGCGGGACCACCTCGCCGACCTGGATCGCCTCGCCCGGGACCACTAGATCTGTGACACTCGCGCCGATAGCTACGTGTTTAGCGCATTCGTTTAAGGACACCATTAATATAAGACAAATAAATATTTAATGTAAAGGGCAAAATGCTTTTGTGTTATTATTATGTCATCGCTATTGCACATATGTACATACATTATTGCAAACAATTATTGTTTTTAAATGTCAGTTTCTGCTGTGGCGCCTCTGCATGGACTGAACGCGCGAAGCGAGGCCGGGGCCGGGGGGCACAGAGTGCGGACGACAGCAATGGGCCGAGTAAACTGGTCGTCCAAAGCTAATCGTTTATCAGTCCGCTTAACCCCCTGCCTTGCGGCTTACGATTAAATCTCGAAGAATAGTACGCGTGCAGACAATTAAATTTAGCTAGAATATAAAAAAGACCATGTGCATCAATAATAATATTTTTACAAGTTCATATGAAAATATATATAGTATGCGGGCGAAGCCCGTCAAATTCGAGTTTAGTATGGAAAATCTTAACGGACCAGGCCCGTCATTTGCACTCAAGGGGTTAATACATTCTCATATATTGCCCCAGGCTATGCAATACTATTCGAAAATGGTATGTGAGGGCAGTTCCGGGCTGAACCGTATTCGGCAAAACATTTTCCCTAGAAACCGTACTACTAGTAGGTAATTTCGCCATTAAAACGAATGACTGCATCCGATTTTTACTTGCCTTCTGCTATTCTCTACTACGCATCAGGAATATTGATGGCCGAAGTAGTCGCGGTACGTACTTCTTTTAAGAGTGCTTCTGCACTACATTCGAACCGAATCCCATAATTGCCGAGTCTAATTTCTAAGCCCACTATAACATATTCGTCACCGGCGGCACGGGCGGCGCCGACGACGACAAGATGGCTTCGTCAACTGTCAACAACGTAGTTACACCCAGAGATGGGCTAAATGTAATCTGATTAATGGTGAATGATTACAAAATGTAGTCGTAACTTTAATTTTCTTGCTCTGTAATCATGATTGAATCCATTTAAAACATTAAGGGCGACTTGCACTAACGAATTAATCTAGTTTAAACTTGTATAAAACGCTTATTCATTGAATTGGTTTGATTCCATCTTAATTATGATTTCAGTTTAAGTGTTGTTACAACTAGATTTTGATTTAGTGCAAGACAATAAGTACAGATCAGCGCTAAATGGCATTTTATATAACTCTAAATTAGATTTAATTTTTAGTGCAACCCGCCCTAAGAAATGATAAATGTGTATACAATCTGGGATTTTGTAGTGTTTAAAACGTAAATGAGCAAAATGCAGTCATATTATTGGTAAAAAAACGTAAAATGTAATCGTTAATCATTTTCATTAATCTGATTACATTTTGCACATCTATGGTTACACCCCAACGCAGCCTTGACTTTCTATCGGCGTTTCAAAAACTTATAATCAATCTTTGACTTAACAATCATGTTCTTATAAGGTATTTACATTATTATTCTAGAGTGAAAAAGCAAAAAATAATACATAATATTTGCTTTGATAAAAACATTTCAAATTACTATTAGGACTAATAAGTAATTTTGTACGAAAAATCGTTTTTGTGGGTTTCATTATATTAGTATTTTAACCGACTGAGATCGCAGACAAAGCGCAAGGCGCCGCGCAGCTGCGCTCGGCCTCGAGTGCTTGCGGTGGACTTTTCAGTTGTTATACAATTACAATAAAATACGTGTTATGCTTGTGTTTGTTTATTTGACACTAATTTAAATAATACATAAACTCCGCTCTTGCCTCCGGTGTCGCCTGTCAATGCACTCGCCAGTTCTCTAGAGCCGTGTTGTTACGGATGCGTCACGGGCGTCGCGCCCTACGCTTTTATATCACTTCCTTAGCAGCATTTCTGCGCAATTCTAAACCATCCTAGAGGAACGCCAGGGTGAATCTTACATGAATAATTCGAATATTTAATTATAAGTACTTTTTATTAACTCTAGAAGATTAAAATAGGCTTTGAAAGAGCACGGTTTGGCAGGCGGAGGAGGCGCTAGCGGCGGCCGATCACCCAGAGCAGGTTGAGACCGGCGCGGCCGAGGTGCACGCGTTGCAGCGCCGGCGGGTCCGAGCGCGCCGCCGCCGCCGCCACGAACACCAGCAGCGTCAGAAGCAGATTATCGCGGCCGCGCGCCACCTCTAGCACCTCCTCCGGCAGCGCCAGCACGTAGTGCGGCGGGCGCGCTGTGACCCGGTGCACCGCCAGAGCCCGGGGTCCCCGCGGCGGGGTTGCCGGCGCCGCGGACACGTGCGTCGCGGTGAACGGCCGCCCGGCGCCCGGGAGCTGCGTGTCCATGTAGGCCGCGAACAGCTGCAGCACGAGCTCCGCGTCCGCAGGGCGCGACTCGTCCCAGTCGGCGCCGCCGCCATCCCACCGGTACCCGCTGAGGCAGCCACCGCGCGCCAGCTCTGCGGGTGGACACGCGCGCGCTGCAGTGCGGGGCGGTGCGGGGCGGTGCGGTGCGGGTGCCGCCGCCGCCGCCGCGCCATGCAGCACTCACCGCGCAGCCGTTGCACGAAGTACCGCTGGTCCGGAAAGAGCTCGAGGAAGGGCGCGAGCGCGGCAAGGCGGGGCGCAGCGCCCGGGGCGGCGGCGGCGGCGGCTGCGAGGCGGTCCAGCGTGGCGGCCCCCACGCGCGCCTCTGCCCCGGCGGCGGCCAGCAGAGCGTCCAGCCGTTCCGCCTCGCGTACGACGCGCTCCAGTATCGTCACGTGGATCCACTGCAACAGCGCACGTGTTGCCGCGGTGAGCAAGCGCACACACGCACGCACACACACACACACACACACGCGCAGCACAGTCACGCACAGGCGCGCACTGACCAGGCGCAGGTTGAGAAGGTACTGCGTGACCAGCTGCGGCTCGAGGTGCAGCCGGCGCAGCGCCTGCGGGGACCGGCCGCCCGGCCCGCCCTCCTCGCCCGCAGGCCCGCCTGCTCCCTCCGCGACGCTCTCTGTCGACACTGAGATAAAAAATAAATATGTAAACAATTTGTATTTAAAATATCTTTGGTACAATCATAATACCCTGTTAATGCTGAATAAATAAATCATAGTAAACGATTATAGAACGGATAGAGCCAGTGATGTTTGGCCTGCTCACACCAAAAGGGATACAGAGTGATGATACATAATTGTTCATTAGAAGGCGAGATACCTGTGTCCAGCGGCGCAAGGTGGTACGAGAGCGGCGGCGGCGGCGGCGGCGGCCGCAGCGCCTCGCCCTCCGCCCTCCAGCCAGCCGCGGGCGGCTCGCTCGCCTCCGCCGCGCTCTGCTGTCGCTGGCTGCTGGCAGACGACGTGTCACATACAACGACATATTTTAAATCACATCAGACGTCTCGGAAATAGGTATGAACACTGTGCCGTCCGGCGACACCGCGGCGGTGGCGTTTCATGAAAGTAGGGGAACAGGGCTGGGAACTGTGGGATTAGTGGAACTGAACAGTTTATATATCTTCCGATAAGGTCGAGGACGGCCGGCGAGCGGGCGAGCGGACGAGCGGGCGAGCAGGCGCGCGGGCGCGCGCAATTAAATAATACGAATAAATATTTACGAATCGTGCCGACGGCAAAGTGTTAAGATACTTAGGTAGGTACAATCTGAAATAGCAGGTTACAGGTACTAATCAGTTCTTTCTTCTTGGTAACCCGGGGGAAATCCCTAACCGACCTCGAGGAGCGGTGAGGGCCGCCCCCCCCCCCCCGTGTGTCGGACTTGCACCGACTAAACGCCCGAGGTGTTCCACCTTCCACCTACCGGCATCGAGGGCACGGCAAAGTCAGGTACTGATCAGTTGTATTAACTGCTTGCAAAGTAATAACAAATAAAATCTTTAAAAAAGGGAGTTTCGGAGGCTGCACTGGCTCAGGGTGGTGGATGGTCGGTGGTGAGCTGTCGCTGCCGGCACTCGCTCGCGATATGGTCAGTAGCGACAGGGCATGGCAGGCTGCCCTCTCCTTCATGGAGGATACGATGAAGGTGAAAGAGACGGCGGAGTGGGTTCGGGAGGCTATCGCCCAGCTCGGACAGGACGCCGGAGGAGGGTCTTCGCCAGAGGCCTTCCTCCATAACAGGCCATACGCCGGGCGGCGCGCTTGAGGGAACGTGTCGCCCAGATCCAGCCGTGAGCAGTGGGTGATGTGTTCCCACACACTGCTCCAATGACAAACCAAGGAGATTTGGGGAGGGTGGCACTTTACACCACTATCCCCGCCAAATGTGCTAGGTGTACGTGGGGAGTGGCAACCATTTAACCACTCCCTGCCAAGTAGGCGGGCCAGCAGAAAGCTAGACGTCGCCGGGTGCCGAGGGAGATGGCCCGGCCTTGTTCTTGGCACTCGGCAGGCGGGAGAAGGAACACCCCGGGGGTTTTAGTCGGTGCAAGTCCGATAAACCGGGGGCCAACCCTCATCGCCTCCTGCGGTCCGTTAAGGATTTCCCCCAGGTTAAAAAAAAAGGCTACAATTTATAGCTCTTGCTTCACCTGTCACCGCCAAATAAAAATATAATTAAGCGGTAAGAGTAATAACATGTGCAACTCATATGTATATATATATATAACAATCTAAAAATTAATGCTCCATCTCGTTTGCCCCGCAAAACAGCTTTCCATTTTTTTCTATACCCTTCTTTAAAACTAATCTTGGACAGTTTTCTACCATGCCAAGGATCTGCAGGCAGTACAACACACTCTCGCGACTCGGTGACTTGGACCTGACTGTTTCTCTTTCAAAATTTAGAACAGCGTGTAGAAAGTGACTGTATTTTCATTTTTATTTTTTTTGTGTTACTTTTTGTATTACTTGGAATCAGTCACAGTTTCGTTTAAAGTTGTTATTTATACATTCTACAATATTGTCCTTTTGTGTTTTGTCTATGTATGTATGTATATGTTTTTTCTTTTTTCGGAATGTTTTTATTATTCCTTAATGTAAACTAGCTTTATATATTAATCACTGTGCATGCTGTGGTGCCCTATAATTGTGGGGGCATTTATATGTTCTATTTAAGTACCATGATCCTTTTGTTTTCTTGTCTAATGTTACCCATGTTGGGCACCCTATTATGTAAAATAAATAAATAAATAATAAATAAATATATATATACTTGTAAATGTGTGCAATGTACACTCACCTAAGATACTGTGCAAGTGCGCGCTGGTCCGCAATGAACTCATCACGATGGTTCGGCGACTGTGGTGAGTTTGGCGAGTGCGGTGGGTGAGGCGAAGGAGGCGAGGGGGGTTCGCGGCGCCAAGGGCGTGCCAGCGCATCCGGCGGCCACGGCGACGCGCAAGCCGGACTGCATGGCGAGGGTGTGGCGGGAGTTGCAGAGGCGGCGGCGGCGGCGGCGGCGGCGGGAGCGGAGCACGTGCCAAGCCTCAGCGCATGCAGCAGAGCGTTGGCCGCCAGCACGGCCGCAGCACACGCCTCCACATAATGTAGCAGGGACTTGTGTGAGGAGCACAGGCAGCACCTGCAGTGCACAGTGTGTATGCCACTGCACATAACTGCTACGTGTCACAAGCTCATCATAAGAATACATGGACCTTCACCATTGTGGAGCGACAACAACACAGACATATATATATAAATATATATATATATAAGTCAGTATAAAATAAAATTATAACTATAATGGTGATGGTTCCTTGTGTATATTATTTATGTCATGATTTGTGTTGTGTCCTTGTTCTTGTTCCTGTCTTATTAATAACTTTTTTATGTGTGTGATGTGTATTTTGTTGTAGTTAGTATATTTTTTGTTTTAGGTACTTCTATGGGACAATCTCAATATAATTAAAATTAGCAAACATGGATAAACCTTCCTCAAATATCAAAGTCAAAATCAAAGCACTGACATTGGCAAAATCTCATTTGTCATACACCAGTGGAAAAGCCACGAGATAGGAAAAAACAACATAGACATTCATGAGACCATATGACATAGCACATTTAAATCTATGTATTGTATACACATTGTGATAATAATAGTAATATGAGTGATAGGTGTTCTTGTGAAAAAACTTACTTTTAATTTTGGTTTACTTCAACCTGAAGGGCATTTCCTGAACTAGAAAATAATCAAATTCTACTTTCAAACTAATTTCAGTTTAACTAATGACAAAATAACATTATTTATATGGAGAACAAATCAAAACTGATATAGGATTGAAATATGGCTGAAAGTAGAAAAACAAGAAAGATAGCAGACAAAATAAGATAATTGGCTCTTCAGGCCGAAGCCTGTATTAACAATGATAAAAGCTTTATTTATGTATACTGTTATTTACACCCAGTATATACTTAAACAATTTGTTTATTTTAATAATAACTTCATGGCACATGTATGTTGAATTAATTATACATAATATAAAATTTGAAAAAGATTAAATGCCAGCTACAGTGACACTAAACATGTAAATACATACATACATGAATATGTGTAGTACATTATCTTCTGTAATTAATTCTGTTAAGAGTTCTACTTGGCAGTGCTAAGAATATTTGGACTGGTATATTTAAAAGAGAGGTTGATTAGGCAGAGTACAAATGATTCAATGATGTGCATTGTTCCTTATATAAGGACTCTTTCCATAAGTTACAAAACAGTGTACAGCACTTTGTGAAACAGAACACATATACTTTTGTAATGAGTCGCTAAACAAATTAAACAGTGGTGGGACTAGAGGTTATGTTTGGGTTTCCCGTCATATATATATATGCAATATATTCTGTTACTAAGTTAATTCTTTTGATAATTATGTCATCTATTTGGCGCCACCTCAACTGCTCTGGGAGACCTCTTTTTAATAATATGTATTCTGACAATTATATCAACCAGGAGTGTAAGCGCAGTGTTCGGTCGGTGTGAGCCGAGGCTCTGTTCCCTGGGCGACACAACTTACAAGTCATAAGCGAAGACCGCGAACAGCGCGCCGTTGACTGCCAACCACCGCAGCGAGCTCGCACGCATCTTCTTTTCATAATCTTCGTCTATCTTTTGCCTCAATAAACTAGACTTTGGGCTCCAAGACCTGAAGTTCAACATATACGTCGTAATGATAAAAATACTTTAAATATCATTTACTTAACTTACCAGTAATGATACATACATCTTTAAGATTTTAAATTTCGGTACGTATCCAAACTATGTTCACATGATAAATTGACTTATATTTACGAAAAATCGATACCTGCGTAATTATATCGTTACGTTAAAGTACAATTAAAAAATATTACTTATAAAAAACTAAACTACGAAAATGAAATAGCCCGTACTAAAAAACCACATCTTTTTTTTGCTCATGCTCATGCTCCACTCAAAAAAATATTCTCTTTGATAAAAAAAAAACTCGAGATACACAAAGCTACTAGGACTATTGATTAAATATCCAAATATCGATATTATTAATTCAAATTATCGATATTTATTAGTAATATAATTTTTAGTCGATAAATCAATAATTCAATATTGAAATATCAATATCGAAAGTCCATATTTTTTAAAAATAATTTTATGTTTATAATTTTTTTTTTCGTTATTTATATAATACACAAAATCATCGTCAACTTAATATACAGTATTTCATTTACACTACATTACGTTACATTACGTTTTTTATGTATTCCTGGCTTACTTAATATCTTACGACGACATGTAATTTTGTATAGGTATAACTCTGTGGCAAAAGAAACTATAATCTATGATATGGAGTATCTACTTTACTTACAATTGTTGTTTGTTGTCACTGTCAGTGTTAACGGCTTAACATAGCGTCTCTACCTCTAGGTTCTATTGAGTTTAGTCTGTGGCTAACATTGAGCGAAGTTAACACTTGGCATGCGGCCATATTTCACTGCCCAATTACACGTGAAGCAGGCGTTTCCACCACAAACCTACTAAATACGTGTTTTTACGTGACCCGCGCTCTATTAATAGACTGCAAAAAACATAAAAATACGTTGCCCGCAGGCCAAGTGTTAAAAAGAGAGGTTATTTAGATCAGCCTAATATTTTCAGGTCATCAAATGAGCTAAAATGTTTAATCAATATTAGGCATTATACTCCCGTACTATCAGAAATAGTTGTTAAATATTTAATTTCTTCTGCTACATCTAGCATATGAACGAGTTACTTCTACAGTCAATCTTTTAGTGTCTAATAATCGAAGTAGCCAAACAGCTGAACATACAAAACAAAAAGTATTTTTTTTAAATCTTACTGAAAAATATTGGTATATATAATTAACTTATTTAAATTTAAAAAATAATTACTAATAACCATAGCCTAACACATATAGATATATAATCATTTTATTTAATAAATATACTGCACTATAAACTGTGTAATCATTTCCATTTTCGTTTTTTTTTAAATAATGCCGTATTTCAAAATATCGATATTTTATATCGATATACAAAACTCCGATATTGATATATTTAAAAATATGGATATACCGAAAATCTGATATTTAAAAAAAACAACAGTCCTATTGTTAAAACATATAATGGTGCATTTACAGTAAATGTTACATCTACTCGTCATTTTCTTTCTTGTGGATTTGGAATTACTTCATATTACTCTTATTCTATAGACAAACGTTTTGCTTTCGCTAAAGCGAAAGTTTAAGCGTGTGTAAAAAAATAGGGCCTACAAAACTTCTTTGTACACAATATTCTTAACTAATCTGTCATTAGGCGTTAAAACTATCCAGCTATTGGGTGAACTTATTCGTGAGCAAGCAACATAAAACTGTCCATGAGAGAAGAAATGTTCTCTTAAATCAATACCTGCAAATTTGAGAGTTTGCCCCTGAGACTTGTTTATTGTCATGGGAAAGCAGACTTTTAGAGGAAACTGTAATCGTTTAAATTCAAACGGAATGTCATTAGGTATTAATGGGATTCGTGGTATAAATACAGTTTCCTCTTTTGGACACCAGTTAATATAGTGGCTTCCACTATATTGCGATGTAACGCTTTCACTTGCAGTCTCGTATCGTTACAAAGTTTTGGTAGTTTTAAATTTCGCAACAACATAATTGGAGTGCCCACACGCAGAATAAGCTTATGATAAGGCAAACCTGGCGGTTTCAATGAATCTTAAAATTCTACAGGGTAATTAGTAGCGTCATCTGTATTAACTACAGTATTAATCGAAGTATAGACCTTTTCTTCGCCCTCACACGACATGAGCAAGATATCGTTGATGACTGCTGCTTGATCGTTCTTTGGAGTAAGTATGGCACGCTCACATAAGCATTCAATAGGTTTGTCATGTATATGAATAATATCTGGATAAACTTAAGACAGCAATTCTTAAAATTCTAAGAAGATTTATACAAACTATCATCCCCTATTTTATCCCCTTAGGGGTGGAATTGATCAAAATCCTTTCTTAGCGGATGCTCACGTCATAACATCTACCTGCATGCCAAATTTCAGCCCGATCCGTCCAGTGGTTTGGGCTGTGCGTTGATAGATCACTATGTCAGTCAGTCAGTCACCTTTGAGTTATATATATATTTTGATAGAAGATGTGTATAAAAAAGAATTTAATATTACTTTTTAATCACCTATGATATCACGTTTTTTACATCACTACTATTAAACTGGTTGACAGCAGCTGTCAACCTCTGTCAGCTGGCTTTGTCAAGTTAGGAAGTAGAGATGTCAATTATTGCCAGAACAAATAATCTAATGCATTATTTAAATACAACGGGTAACACTGTTTATAAAAATCAAAAAAAGTTGTTGTCAATAATTCGTTGATCTCGCTATCAAAGACACAATTCCATTAAAAACAATTAATTAATAATCACTGTCTATTCATTTCAAAGAAACGCGTTCATAACATCACTCATTGGCAATCTGTCAACTCTCAACGAATAATATAACCAATTGTCAAAACAATGACACATGAATTATTGTAGACAGTTGTAAAAATTTTAAGCAAATAACGATACTACAAACCATTATTAAATGATTAATTACAATTTTGAACTTTTAACTGCAAGGAATAAAGTTTAATTTTATTTGATATGTTGTCTGCACAACGGATTCATCATTATCAGCTGGAAACAATTGATATGAGATTTACAATTTTGGTATTTTAGCTAAAAGAAATAAAGTTTAATTTTATTTGATATGTTGTCTGCACAACGGATTCATCATTATCAGCTGGAAACAATTGATATGAGATTTACAATTTTGGTATTTTAGCTAAAAGAAATAAAGTTTAATTTTGTTTAGTATGTTGTTAGAATAACGTAGTTTCAGATTATGGCTTGTGCCAATATTATATGAGAATTAGAATTTTGGGCTTTAGTCTATATAAAATAAAGTTTAATTTTATTTGATATGTTGTCAACACAACGGATTCATCATTATCAGTTGGAAATAATTGATATGAGATTTACAATTTTGGTCTTTATTAGTTTTGCAATAACGTTTCATTTTGTTAAACGATTACAATAATGAAAGAATGTTATTATTTTGCTAAAATATAATTTCAAAAACGTACGATTAAGACAGTTCGTTGCAGAAAGTCATTCACGCTGTTGCTATTCAGCGTATTTTTAATCTTATTTGTTTAAGTTCTATTAAATAATAGTATAGTATTTATAATGCCAAAAATAAGGTCGACAACAACTCATATATGAAATTATTTTGGAAAATGTGATATAAAAAAGCACCTTGTATTTTTTGTAAAACTACTTTATCTTACAAAAGTCCGATCACTAAATTAAAATTACATTTAAGTAAAATATACATAGGGATGTACGAAAAGTATAGTCAGTCGAAGTCATCAAATCTTGGTAACTTTATTGGAACTTTGAAGTACTTATGGAGTAGACACTTGACCGTATAAACATTTTGAAAAATTACGTACTAATAACAAAAATAGAGTGTAATTAGTACGAGAGCGTAGTAGTTCGTAGTTGAAATGTATGTTTTCTTGCGAATGTAAGTACAAGATTTGAAATAATATAAATAAACATAATATTGATTTCGTCAGAAATACTTGATGATTAGGGTTTGAACTTAGATTTTTGATTTCACAAAATATGTGTATACGAAAAAAGGTGTTGTTGTTCAGTACTCGCAGGTACAAGGAAACATTAGCTGCGGACACTCTATAAAGTGGACCACCATATTACCTTCCTCTGTATACAAGCAAACGAATATTTTTTTGTACATTTTATTTTACATATGGCTGTATCCACTAAATACAACATATTCATAATTTGCTTTTTGTGATACAGACTTCATTTGAATTTTTTTGACAGTTGAAACTTTTTAATTGCCATGAAGTTTTAATTATATTTACATAATTATGTATTTAAATAAATGATATAATATTTGTTATTACAATAGATACATATTTCAAATTATAAATAGATTTTTTAATATTGGTACTCTGGAGAAAATGCAATCGTACAAGTGCTATGAATGTATAATAGGTAGAGATGTTGTAAAATAACATGTTATGTAAACAACAGATTTAATTTTTTTTGTGGTACATCGAATTTATCAGCTACCAAATTAAAATCACCGTTGAGATTGACTCAAATCACTAATCTCTATTTATATATAGATGACATACTATTAATTCTAACTTAATACCAACATAATATTCGTTGATCTTATATTATTACTAGAGATGTAAATTATGGCTAGAACAAATAATTTAATGCATAATTTAAATTCAACAAGTAAGCCAGTCCAAGCTCCAAAATCAGCATAAACAAAAGCAGTAGAAGAAGTAGATATGGGCGTTAAAGAAGCATTAATTCCTCGGCAAGCCTGTATTCTACAATGGTGTCGAGAACATCAATATATATACCCATATCTATATTCGCTCTTTATAAAGCATGGAAATATTATGCTTGTATCAGTGCCATGCAAGAGGGAATTTTCTAAAGCAGGTTATATTATAACAGACAGACGTAGTAGATTAATCTCATCAGAAGTACCTCAGATTATGTTTTTAAATGGACTTTGTCTATATAAACACCAGAGACAAATCATATTTCCATGAATAATCTGTAATACTGTCTGTACATACTAATCGGAGTAAACCGAGGCCTTAGAGTACTATAATATTTTAATGGCATAGAATTAAAGTTTTCAAACACATATTATTATCTCATATTAATATTTTAGATTTCATAGTTAATATCTACATTACAAAAATCATCTATTAACACGTAATATACTAACGACAGCGACGTAGGCTACGACGTATAGGTTGATAGATAAAACATTCGTTCTTTTATACACAAATATTTAGTTATTAGTAATTGAAACTTGTTATTTTGTAATATTTGTTGTTGTTGGTGGCCTGATAGCGTAGTTTGTAGTGACTCTACCAGTGATGTTAAAGATTCTGGGTTCAAGTCCCGGTACCGGTAACCTTTTTTGTGATGAGCAGATTAGTTTGTCGTGGGTCATGGATGTGTATTTATATATAAATCTGTGTATATTTATCTATTACAAATATATGTGTGGGGCAAAAGTAAGTTTAGGCTACGTAAATTTTTTGATGTAATTATTTTTTGTTTTCTGTTTGTGTTTATTGAACATCCACTTTATAATATAGTAACAGTATTTTATGGAGTTTTTATACGTAGGATTAGATATACGAAAATATAATTTCTTAGGATTTTCATAATATGTTTGTTAAGCTCTGTGTAAGATTTTATTTACAAAGTCTCAGGATCCTCTGCGCGAGACAAATTCTGTGTTTGCTGGAATAAACGAAAATATTCCCTTTTTCCAATACACCAAACTCATTTTATTGCTACACAAAATGAGACCTACTTTATAAAAAAAATGAATGCTAAAAAAACAATATAATAAATAACAGTTTTTAAAAACCGTTATTTGAAAATAACATAACAGCATAATTCATTATTAAAAAACAGCTGTTATTACCATCTCTATTAGGAAGGTTGATTAGAATAAGTTTGTTGTTTAACTTTCTGTAATTCTATTTTGCATCACAATATAGTTTTAACGTTGATTGAAGAGTATGTACATTTAGAGAATAACTATAGCATCTGAAATAAAAATTATGATAAAGGTAAGTTATTATTAATTAATTTTATTTATAATGTTTCAGAAAATAACATTATGTATTTTTATTAATTATGCTATCGTTGAGGGACAAAAAATATTCCTTACTTACTTGTTACCCAGAATGATTAATGAACTAGTTTTTTTTTTTAATTAACGAATATAAATCCATTTTGAGTACACAACACATATGGCGAGTCCAAAAACTATTCGTCCAGTTAAATCTCGATTAGTCAAACAAGTTTTTTTTTTCAAACCGGGGGAAAGTCCTACATAGGACCATCAGGGCCGCTATGTGGGCAGCGACCCTGGTGTGTCAATTTCCTACTGACTAAAATCCCCTGGGGTGTCACTCTTCTTATTGCTCCGCCCAGGCCTTGTAAACCAAATTCATCCAGACACTTCGGGAGCAAAAACGCTTGTTGAGGCAACCTCTCTGGGAGGGGTGGGAGTAAGGAGCCAATTCCTCCAAATCTTTTCTCTCAGATGGCGCGCCAGACACTGCGCTCCACCTCCATCTCAACTGGGCAGCAGACCCTCTCGAGTCTATTTCCCGGTTATTGTCACCGGAAGATTTTGTGCTCGCTCTGCGCGAATACGTCCCTCGGACGACGATGTCTTGGGCACAAAATGGCCAGAGAAGATGTTTGTTCTCTGACCCTTTCTTCCTCGCGCCTTTTCCTCCAACGTCCTCTTTCTGCTTCATTACAACCTCACAGAAGGATGCCTCTTCATTGCCAACACCTCAAGGGTGTGCTGTGCTGTGTCCTATACTGAAGATTCACTTTTATCGTGTGTGAATCGCACACTCACCTTGTTTTTGTCTCGTGTCGCAAACTTATAAAACATTCACGTAATCCTTACATATTTTAATACAATATTTTATCAGCTATTTCCTATTGTTATTTTACACTCTTGAAGATAAAACTTTTACAAACTTTGAATGTCATATTTATTCATATCGAATCAACAGTCTAAAAAATAAGTTTCAAGCTTTTAGCTCTAAAAATGAAGAAACTTCCATACAACTTTTCATCCCTCCCTTTCAACCCCGTACAACTTTTTCAGATTAAAAAGTAGCCTATGTCATTTCTTAAGTTCGCTTCGAACCAATATCTGAACAGTAATAGACTCATATTCAATGTTGCGATAAGTTAATCACTGCTTATGCTCGATTGGTAAATACCAATATACTTTATAATAAAGGTGACACTCAATGAAAAACACATTCGAGACTGATCGTATTTATTTAGGGTAATTTTATAAATGCCCAATGTACCCTCTCATAGGTATACACCATTCTTCCCCCCCTGTTTACAAGTTAATTCACAATTAGAACAAAAAAAAATTAAACAAATGATTAGAAAAAGGAAAAAACAAAATATTGTGATGGTACAATTATAACTAAAGCTATTTTGTTGTTTTACTACATACATTTAATATAAAATTTGATCTATGTTCCATCCAAATATACAATTTTTACTATCATTTATAATTATTTATAGTTAGTTGTAGTGTACATACAATAACTTATTAATAGACTACTGCGAATATGGTTAACAATTTCATTGGTTAAGGATAATATTAACAATCGTCATATCAGTGACATTCGTCATTCAGCTTGATTTCTAGTTGTGGTTCTTAATACGTTAGCTAAAGTAGCGTTGGAATGAATCTGATTAATATATTTTTTTAAAACTTACTTTCGTAATCAACGAAATATAATAAAAATAAAATTGTTGATTTTGCGCTAATGTACTGATGTACTAGATACTCGAAACGCTTCTGTCTATTTAGAGTGTACATCCCTTACAACAAAGTAATAAACTGTATCAGCATGTCATGCGAAAACATTAACGTGCAAGCGGTACCACGTGTCTTGTGGCGCCACCCACGGACTCATCGATGCTGCGGGCGGAGTGGCTCGCTCGCGCGCGCACGTTCCGCAAGCTCGGTATACGCGTTCGATGCTGCGCCCTATGCCCGGCCAATACACATAATTACGAACCAAATTACATATTACGCTTTATCAAGCCCTGACGAGTTTCACGTATTTGCCCTAAAATACTCATTCGTAGTGACTGCGGATAAACTAAACGGCGCCTAAATATGAGCGCTAGACCTTCTGTACATATGGATGCGTAATTTTATTGAGCAGTAGTTAAGGTATGCGACACGTGCAGCACCGGGTGCTCCTCCATAATAATTTACTAAAACTAAAAATGTTTTTAAGTTTTTTATATTTTTCAGTACCGATGTATTATTAATAGCATCTACTTTTTGAATCTCTATATAATATCTATCTCTGTCTATAATATAGCTTAACTGAGATATCGATTTTTTTAAGAATCTACATATTTCCTCCCGCGCGACTTTTAACCTACTATTGGATAATTTAAAAATTCCAATAAGCTTTGCCCACGGTTGTTGTAATCTACTACTGTAATGTCTAGAACATCTCAATAGTGAGTCACATATTGCATAAACGTAACGTCGTGACGTAATGTGTAATGTGTAAGCCGCGGTGGCTGCCGGCAGAATAGAATAGCACCCCCTCTTCTTGCTGAGGCGTCGTAAAAGGCGACTAAGGTATCTCTTGAACACCGCAATTCAACCAGGTGCTTAGAGAAGGACAACTCGACCAAACCTGCATCCCGCTCCCTCCCGATCGTACTGGTTCTCCATTCCATCGGGCTTGAGGGAGCTCGGACGAGAGAGTGCTTTTCTGGCAGCGCGTACCGTTATGCACTAAAATATCTCCTGCGCAATTGACTGTTTCCGAAAACTGGACCTCGAATTTCTTAACCGGTGCTGAAACAGTCGCAGTGGCCGAAACCGGCTAGGACATCATCATCATCAAACGTAATGTATAATGTTCCGTTACATGTGATTTTAAGCAATCGCACCTCCCCGATCACCTTAATAGCAGGCGCAATGGAATTGCTGCACTCGACCGGGGACACTATACCTTCACGCTGAAACTGAGCTGACTCCGCGCCAACGGCAGGGCACAACGCGTGCGAGACAAGACGGGGGCGGTTCACCGCCAGCGTTGCATTTTTCTGTATATCTAATTTTATTAGTGTCTTTTTAAACATACTTTTGCCTGCAGGGAAATCCTCTGGAAACTGTTCTATTAAATTGTTTTGAACTTTATTACGACTCGAAGTATTTATTTCAACGCTATGCACCGTTGGCAATGTAGGATAATTTATTTTAAACGCTCTCATGCAGTTACGTCCTAATTTTGGCGGACTAAAATTATTGTTAATTACAATAAGCGACAACCCCTTGATAACTTGACCGTTTAATTCAACATCACATAATAATTGACCTGTTTGTTTTTCCTTTTGTCCACCATACATTATTAAATCTGCCGAGGTAGGTATTAATTCAAAGTCTTTAAATAGCTTTGAATATGTTTTGTATGATATAACGCTGGTCGCAGCGCCGGTATCGCCCTCCATGGTTAACTGAATGTTATTGACTTTCACCTTCAGCATCCAGCGGTCGTCACACGTCGAGCTGTCTTCCTCGTTCATCAAATATATTTGAGCACGGCCGGCTTCCACATCCGATGAGTTTGCCGAGCTGACATTCTCCCCAGATTCACCGGTCACGCGGTTTATTGCATTTCGCTTCCGAAAGCGGCAAACTTTCGCAACGTGCCCCCTGGCACCACAGACATAGCATTCGCTGTTGATAAATGAGCATTGGTTCTGTTGGTGGTTGCCGTCGCAACGGCGACAACGCATAGGTCCTGTAGCGACGGGCCGGCGCTGACCCCTGGTTGCTTTGCCGCGGTATGTATTGCGCTCTTGTGCATGCCACGCTGGCAATATATTATTGTGAGAGAACCGGGAGCCCCTGCTTCCCGTCGGTTCTACTGCATAAACAGCATCCGCCTCGCTGCAGGCTGGGCCGGCCTCCGCTGCCGGCTTCGACTCTCGAATGGCCGCCTCCAGCGACAGCGCCAGCTCCGTGGCACGAGTTAACGTGAGTTTATCATCCTCTGCTAATAGTTTTTGCCGAATAGAATCACTTAATACGCCGTAAACGAATTGATCGCGTAAATTTTCTTGGAGAATTTGATTACTCATAAATTTACAGTGCTTACTTAATTTTTTTAATTGTACACAATTATCAGTTACGGGTTGACCTTCTGTTTGCTTACACGATCTAAATAGCATTCTTTCCGCAATCACAGAACGTTTTGGTGTTAAATGTTGTTCCACAAGTTTCACGATATCCTCGAACACAAGGTCGTCCGGCTTGTCCGGGCAGCACAGGTCGATGATAATATCCAATGTGTCCGTGCCTACCACCGCCACGAGGTATCTCGGTTGTTCTGACGCCTTTATATTATGTAACAAAAAAAGCGTCTTCTACCGGCTAATGTAGGTCGACCACCGGGCAACATTTGGTTTAAACTCCTTCAACACACTTTAGTTCGGCACTTTATTTTCACTTGCTGACATCGTTTTTACTTAATTAGTTGCTAAATACGCGTATTGGTTCTACTTCGTCGCCAAAATGGTAAATACCAATATACTTTATAATAAAGGTGACACTCAATGAAACACACATTCGAGACTGATCGTATTTATTTAGGGTAATTTTAGAAATGCCCAATGTACCCTCGCACAGGCATACACCAGCGATGAGCACGATCTGCTCCGTGGTTCAGGAACGCGCGTGTGCAGGTGCCAGGGGCGCGGGCGCGGGCGGTGCGGGGCGAGACGCTGAAGGAGAACGTGGTGGAGCGTGCGCCGCTGTCCGCGTGGTGGCTGTGCGCGGCGCTGGCGGCCACGGGCGGCGCTCTGGCGGCCGCCGCGCGCCTGCACGCCGCCCTGCCCGAGCCGCTGCGCCGCGCCGCCGGCCCGCCCGACGCGTTCTCCGGCGAGACCGCTCACCGGCACCTGGTCAACCTGACCGCCATCGGGCCCCGGGTGAGTGCCGTCCGCGCACGCAGCCCGGCCCTCACCCCGCTGTGACGCATGACCCGTGCGCGCCGCAGGTCGCCGGCAGCTACGAGAACGAGGTGGCGGCGGTGCGGCTGCTGCTGGCGGCTCTGCGGGACATCGCGAGCTCCGCCTCGCCGCACAACCGCCTCGAGATCGACCTGCACACGGCCAGTGGCGCCTTCCCGCTCGCCTTCCTCGACGGTGAGAGACGCCCACCCTCCCGCGCCCGTCCCGCGCCCACACGTGCTACTCTCCGCCGGACTGGGCTGCGTAAGGAACGCAGACAAGAGTGAACGTCGCCAGATCACGCGAGGGTAAAGCGAACCTCGTTTGGACAAGCCCATCCCGCTCGACCGGCACGGAGACGCGGTCACGTCGCGTCGCGTGCCGGCTGCAGTGAGTGTGTGTGTGTGTGCGCGCAGGCATGAACAACGCGTACCGCGGCGTGCAGATGGTGACGGCGCGGCTGTCGGCGCGCGGCGCGGACGCCCGGCCGCGGCCGGCGCTGCTGCTCAACTGCCACTACGACACGGTGCCGGACAGCCCAGGTGCGCGCGCAGCACCGCTTCTGCACTCGAGACGGACCGAAACCGAGCCGGTTCTTTTCATCTCACGTGCGAGACGTCCTGCAACGTCCAATCGGTGCTAAAAATAAAGCAACGCCTACGTGACCAGCCCGCAGCCACAGCTCGGGAGCAGCTGCGACAGCAGCGCTGCGCTGCGCTGTGGGCCATGTCTCGAGGAGGCCCCGGTCCGCTCTCGCAATGCGAATGCGATCCAGGGGGGACACTGGGAACATCGAGAAAGCGCCGGGGAACCGCGCTGTTGTGGCGACGCGCAGGCAGCCGCTCGCGACCGGAGCGCGCCAGCGATGATGATTATGTGTATTCCTGATTAAATGCTTTTAAATATTAACGAGTCATATATTTGTATGCAAGTGAGCATACCTAAGTGTTCAAAACAAATAGTGAGATGGGAGAAATGTATACGGTTACATTGTGCTCATCTGCGGCGGGTGCGCGGGCGCGGTTGAGTATAATACTCTATGGGTGATGTGGGTGAGCACAAATGAATTAACACACCACCAATAATAATTGTCACTTATTTTAATAATCACGAACTTATTTACACGTTTGTACACAATAGTATATGAGACGGATTGATTAAATACGTTAGAGGTTAGCGTCCGCATGAATGTCTCGGTAGCACTACTCCAGCGCGCCGAGCGACGCAATCGTTTGCGAGGTACCCCCGCGTCGCCCGCTCGGGTCTGAGACTATTGAATAGGCGTTGGTGCGACTGCATAATATTGTCGCTACATATTCCCCCTTCCTAGACCGTGACTACGGTCGATAAAAATCTGGCATTCGCACAACTCTGCCACTCCGGGTTCTCTTCTCACTGTGCTATCTGTTGATACCTATTTTGAAACCTTAATCATTTGGATAATATTTATTTTTGAACACACACTGGCCCTCTACGCGTTGAAGAGTTCACTTGTTGTGGCGGCACCCGCGCAGCGAGCCACCCCAGAACAGTGCGCACTGCGCGCAGAAAACACACATGTGTCGGCGGCGCCAGCGTCGGCCGGCAGCGGAGAGTGAGGAGTCGCACGCACACGCACAGGCGCCAGCGATGACGCCGCCGGGTGTGCCGTGCTGCTGGAGACGCTGCGCGCGCTCGCCGCCACGCCGCGGCCGGAGCGCGCCGACCTGCTCGTGCTGCTGAACGGCGCCGAGGAGAACATCCTGCAGGGCTCGCACGGGTTCGTGAGTTCGCACCGCTGGGCCTCCGCCGCGCGCGCCTTCATCAACGTCGAGGCGTGCGGCGCCGGCGGCCGCGAGGTGCTCTTCCAGGCGGGACCGCACGACCCCTGGATCATGGAGGTACGCAACCCGCACCGGCCGCGCCCGCATCGACAGAGCCGCCCGCGCCGGGCCTCGCACTCTGCATTGCGCGCGTGCGCCGCCCACTGCAGGTGTACGCGAGCGTCGTGCCGCGCCCGTTCGCCTCGTCGCTGGCGCAGGAGCTGTTCCAGAGCGGGCTCATTCCGGCGGACACGGACTACCGCATCTTCAGGGACTTCGGCAACCTGTCCGGCGTCGACCTCGCGTGGAGTGCTAACGGCTACGTGTACCACACGCGGCTCGACGCCGCCGAGGCCGTGCCTCCGGCCGCACTGCAGCGCACCGGGGACAACGTGCTGGCGCTGGCTCGCGGTGAGTGCCGGGCGTCGCGTTGAGTCCCGCGCCAACGCCGCCACGATGCCGTCCCGGCTCTCGACGCAGGGCTGCTGGCGAGCGAGCGGCTGCAGGGCGCGCCGGAACGCACGGAGCGGCAGCCGGTGTTCTTCGACGTGGTCGGCCTGGCGGCGGTGTCGGCGCGCGGTCCCGTGGCGCTGCTGGCGGCCGCCGGCGTCGTCGCGCTCGTGCTGGCCGACGTGCAGCTGACGGCGCGCGAGGTGGCCGGCGACCGTGAGTATGGCGCGACGGGGCAAGGCGGGGCGCGGGGCAAGGCGGGGCGCCGGGCAAGGCGCCGGCGGTGACCGACCCGCGCCCCGGCCGCAGTGTACGTGCGGCGCTCATGGTGGTGGCGTGCCGTGGCCGCGGCGCTGGGCGGGTGGGCGCGCGCGCAGGCGGCCGGCGTCCTGTCGGCGGCGGCAGTGGCGTTGGCGCTGCACGCGGCAGGCGCGCGGCTGACGTGGTACGCGCGCTCGTGGCTGCTGGGTCCGCTGTACGGCGCGCCGGCACTGGCGGCGGCGTGGTGGTGCGCGTCGCGGGGCGCACGGCCCGTGGGAGCGGGGTGGGCGCTGCGCGGGTGGCGGGCGTCGCGGGCGTGGCAGCAGGCGGGCGCGGCGGCGGCGGCGGCGGCGCTGGCGGCGTGCTCGCTGTGCGGGCTGCGCTCCGGGTTCCTGCCGGCTCTGTGGGCGCTGGGCGCGGCGCTGGGCGACGCGGGCGGCGGCCGCGGAGGCTGGCTGGCGTCGCGCTGGGCGCTCGGCGCTGCGCTGCCGGTGCTGCAGACGTGCTACCTGGCCGTCGGTTCGCTGGAGATGTTCGTGCCGGTGATGGGCCGCGCCGGGGCCGGTCCGGTGCCCGCCGACGTTAGTATCTCGTATAAGCGTGCCGTGCCGTGCTGAGCGCAGGCTGGGAAACAATATCGGTTAAATATGAGTAGTACCGCGTCGTTCTTTTTGTAATCAATTTCGTATTAATAAAAAAATGATAAAGCTGCGAGTTCGGAACAAATATATATTAACCGTGTGAGCGGTAGGTACTGATGCAATTTTAACATTTTTACTTATACATTACAATAATAAAATTACCAAGTCGACATTAATAATTAATTAGAATAAAGAAAGTGGCCTGGTAAAATCAAAAACAACTAAAACTACAATCTTTTAGTTTTAGTATTTAAAAACTTTAATCTAGAATAATGAGGAAAATGAAAAAAGTTCTTCCTACCAATTTTTAATCCTATTTAATATTTTATTGAAATGTGAAATGTATAAAAAGAAAATAATAATTAAAAATTGGAATAGCAAGACACAGGTGCTCGGCCTCTCTCGGCCAGGCTACCCAGTGTGGACGCCGGCGCAGACTGGCCTATGGTTTAGTGCACCACCCCTCCCCCTTCTACCACAAATAGCCTGCGCGCGCGAAGCGTTTCGCCCCCTCCTTGTGGTTGCGAACCGCCGGGGAGTGGGGCTCGCTCCCTGCGCCGTGTTCCCAACTGCTTATGACGTGGGGGTTTTCAAACGCCAAGCGAATCGGTATTTGCCGGGCGAGCGCGCCCCAGCGCGGGCCTCGTTATCACTTTCCAGCACGTGAGATTGAGGTCAAGCGCAAGCCTGTCAGTAATAAAAAAAACAATATAAGGCATTACGATTTGGGCCGCGTGGTATTACTTTATTTGTTCAGTTGCATTGTAGCGGCGCCGCGCGCTGCGGCCGGCTGCGGCTCCCACTAACCATAGATGAGCGTAATCATGATTACTTTTAATCAGATTAATAATCAGATTACAAGTAATCATGACTACTTGTAGTCCGATTACTTTTAATCAAGATTACATGCGTAATCATTAATCTTGATTACAGTAATCATTCAATTAATCATGATTATTTTAATGATTACTTTTGAGTTCTGGCTGAGAGAGGCCGATTTAAATACTTGTTTATTTACTTTTTCAAGTTATTTGATTTCGAATTATATATGACCCCAAACTTCCGTCTAATAGTGGGGGGTGGCGTCCAGCGGAGAGAGGGGGGTGGCGTCCAGCGGAGAGAGGGGGGTGGCGTCCAGCGGAGAGAGGGGGGAGCGTCCAGCGGAGAGTGGGGGTGGCATCTATTGGAGAGTGGGGGGGTGGCGTCTAGCTGAGAGTCGGGGGTGGCATCCATCGGAGAGTAGGGGGTGGCGTCCGGTGGAGATTGGGGGTCCAGCGGAGAGTGGGGGGTGGCGTCCAGCGGAAAGATGGGGTGTCGTCCAGCGGAAAGGGGGGGGGGTGGCGTCCAGCAGAGAGGGGGGTGGAGTCTAGTGGAGGGTAGGAAGTGTCGTCGTGTGTGTGCTCACACGCCGCCCCAATGGGAGGTATTGTTTGGGTAGTTTTACGACCCTCTCCCAGGGAGGAGGCCTGTCTAAGACCAATCGCTCGCCGGGCCCCTAGGAAGTATCTGGATTCCCAGGCCCGGCGAAGGCGAAGATTAGGCAGTGCTGGCACCCGGTGGTTTTAGCCGGTGCAAGTCCGCCCCCGAGTATCCGTCTCGTTGAGCGAATCATAATCACTATAAGGGTCTTTGCAGTTGTGTACTGTGTAGTAACTCGCTTCGACCTGAGTACGTTCAGGACAATTTTTTGTGCTTTCAGCCGTTTGAGTTGGTAGGTTAATTGCCGGAATTGGGTCGTGACCATAGTACACTAGTGAAAAAACTGGGATAGTGACTTGCTTCGACCTGACTACTTTCAGGATCAGTTCGTGCTCGGTGGCCATTAAGTAAATCCAACGAAATCTAGCTAATCATAGATGATTTTACTATTGTTCTGAGTGATTCCTGCACTATTAGAACTGATTATCAAAGTACCGCCCATATTTTACTGAAATACCGACTCCTACCCGATAATCCACGCCAACCTTCGGGATGGAGAATACTTCTGATAATGGCCAAAGACTTTGTGTGCAATCCTTTAAGTTAAAGTTAAATATTTAAAACAGAAAAATGAAATTACTATTTTTTTTTTACTTTTATTACTCATTTAACAATATATATATAATTTGGTAAACAAAAAAGCGTTTTTAGTGAGATAAAAATGGCGCGTGCCCGTATGTCGATCGATATCGATCGAGATCGATATTTCTACTTTAGTTATGAGTTAAAATTTAAAATACGATACGAACACATCAAAGACGAAACCGAGTCAGGAGAGAGAGACGGATGACCAAGAAAGGTGATGTCGCGCTCTGCGCTATAGAAGCTTGTGTAAATTTGAGAAAATGATGTCTTGTTCTGATCAATTAAAATTTTGCGCTATCTTGCTCTGTCTCTCTACCTCCATCCCGAAGGCGGGCGTGGATTATCGGGTTGGAGACGGTATTTCAGTAAAATATGGGCGGTAGTTTGATAATCAGTTCTAATAATCCAGGAATCACTCAGAACAACGGTAAAAGCATCTATGATTAGCTAGATTTCGTTGGATTTACTTAATGTCCACCGAGCACGAACTGATCCTGAAAGTAGTCAGGTCGAAGCGAGTCATTATGCCGGTCTTCGCACTATTGTACTGCGGTCACGAGCCAGTTCGGGTAATCGCCCTAACACCTAACTATGTGCTGGTACTCAGTTCGCCAGTAGTAGTCGTACACTATAAATAAATAAAAGGCGAGCGCCTCTCTGCTGTCGGCAGCACATTTTACGTATCAAACAGAAAAGTAGTCATAAAAGTAATCATGATTAATTATAATCCGATTAAAGATTAATAATCCTTAATCACCCAAAAATGATTACATTTTGCCCATCTCTACCACTAACATTCAACAGGGGCCGTGTCATTGTGTAGACAAGCGCTTGGACGAGACTGTACTGCAAACGGCACGCGGGCCCTGTGCGCAGGTGCTGATGGCGGCGGCGGTGGCGGCGCTGACGCTGGGGGCGTGCAGCTGGGCGCTGCCGCTGGTGGCCGTGGCGCACAGGCCGGGCCGCGTGGCGCTGGCGCTGGCGGGCACGTGCGTGGCGGCCTGCGCGCTGGTGCTCCTGGCGCCGCCGGAGAGCGCGTACTCGCCGCAGCGCCCGCAGCGGCTGATGCTGTTTCACGTGCGGCGAGAGGTGGCACCCGCGGCGGGGGAGGCGCCGGCGCCGGCTGACCACTTCTATTGGCTGCCGGAGCTGGACGTGAACACGGCCCGGACGGCGCGCGCGCTGCTCGGCCCGCAGGTGCACACACACACACACACACACACACACGCACACACACACACACACACACACACACACGCACGCACACAAGTAGACAAGCGTCAGTAAGTAGAGTGTCGCGTTTAGGGATGTGCGTGCGCCCCCCCCCCCCCAGCGGGTCCTGCGCACGGGCGCTTGCTGTTGCACAACGCGCACACGGGGCTCGGCGCGGCGGCGACAACCGGCAACGGGCGCTGCCTAGGGGTGTCGAAAAAAAAATTGTTATATCGATGTATCGATATTTATTAAAATATAAATTTAACAGTTCCATCGCAATATATTTACGCTTGTATTATTAGGTCCTTACATATGAAATTGGCGTTTTGTATGGGAGGAACAAAAAGTCGAATATTTTTTAATATAATATATCTAATTAATCAAAGTATGAACCATTATTTTCTATGCACTTTTGCCATCTCATAGGTAGTTCATTGATCCCTTTACTAAAAAAACCAGTCGGACGGGAATCAATAAAATCTTTGAAGGCGATTTGGACAGCCCCATCGGAGTTGAATTTTTTCCCTTGCAAGAAGTTATCCAAATTTCGAAAAAAATGGTAATCTGTTGGAGCAAGGTCCGGGGAGTACGGAGGATGTCTTAGACTTTCTAATTGAAGCTCTTCTAATTTAGTAGCCGTCTGTTGCGCAGTGTGTGGTCTAGCGTTGTCGTGAAGCAGCAGTGGCGTGGAGCGATTGACCAGCCTAGGTTGTTTAGCCGCTAGCTTTTCCATCATGGTTTGCAATTGCTGACAATAGACATCAGCCGTAATAGTCTGGCCAGATTTGAGAAAACTGTAATGAACAATACCGGCACTAGTCCACCAAACGCTTACAAGTAACTTTTTTGGGGTTAATTTTCGCTTGGGGCAGGATTTGGCTGGCTGGCCAGGATCCAACCATTGCGCTGAGCGCTTCCGATTATCGTAAAGAACCCATTTTTCATCATAGGTAATGGTCGGTTTAAAATACCTTCATTATTGTGCCGGTTTAGTAATGTAACGCAGCAGTCGACGCGCGTTTGCCGGTTTGCTTCAGTCAATTCGTGAGGTACCCACCTTTCAAGCTTTTTAATCTTCCCAATTTGCTTCAAGTGAATTAAAACAGTTTTATCACTAACATCGCAGTCTGCAGCTAACTCGGACGTGGTTTGCGATGGATCCGCTTCCACAATAGCCTTCAACTCTTCATTATCAACTTGAGTCTCAGGCCGTCCACGGGGCTTGTTCTGCAGGTCGAAATTTCCAAAACGAAAACGTTGGAACCAAAAACGAACTGTGTTTTCTTTTGCAACACGACCGCCATACACATCATTCACCCTTCGAGATGTTTCCGCAGCACTAGTGCCACGGCGGAACTCGTACTCGTAAATAATGCGATATTTTAAGTTTTCCATTTTGTAAAATGAGTGACGCAAACAGAAAAAAACAGAAGAAAAAAACAAATGAATGACGATCATCGAAGCACAAATACATGAGTCTATAGCTGTACAAATTTGAATTTGGGATTCCTTACCAAAGAGGAGAAATTTGTGATTAAAGTGGCCAGTACGAAAAACGCCAATTTCATATGTAAGGACCTAATATATACATACGACAAAATCAGCATCTATTTTTGGCGAGGAGTGACATTCATAATGTTAATACTAGAAATAAACACAAACTAGTGTTACCTAATTACCGGCTTAAACAGGTTCATGGTTCCTACACGGGGCTCGCTATTCGCTTACACAATACAATACCTAAAGACATCTTGGAGTTACCACTATTGAAATTAAAAAAAAAAACTAAATTGCCGGGAAAGGGATATTATTCCATTAATGACTGTTTGAATGATAAAAGTGCGTGGTCTTAATATATGCAATCGTTCTCGCGGGGCATTCAATCCTTTATATATTATACCTGTTATTGTACCTCACTATGTTAAAAGGAGCAACTGTCAGAGTTCCTTGCCGGCTCTTCTCGGTAGATTCTGCTTTCCGAGCCGGTGGTAGATTCACTTTGTATTTTTTTGACGATTCAAAAGTGCTTGGAAGTAGGTCTATTTGAATAAAGTTCTATTTCATTTCAATATCGGCGACGATATATCGAAGGAAAAATATCGATATATCGATTAAATCTCAATAAACATTAAAGTATTTTGCCAGTATTGATTTTTATTAGACAAAATTACAAAAACATCAAGAACTAAAAGGCTATCTTCTAACTTTAAGACCTATTTAAGATATCAAACAAAAATAAATAAATGGCGGCAAATAATATACATGTAAGAAATTCCGACGTCAATGCATACAACATAACAAAACAAAATACTCAACAGTCATACACATAACTATACTACAATATAGTTCTTTTTTTTTCGTTCGGTCCTATCTTCTACAGTTTCAGATTTCAGCGACTTCAAAGCCTGTGACTGTGAATTAAAAAAATATCGTATTCGATACTGGATATTTTCTATCGATATATTATTACAAAATATGTCGCCCAAAAATATCGATATATTGAATTGAAAATATCGATGTGTCGATATTTATTCGACAAGTCTAGCGCTGCCGTTTGCGGTCTGCGCCGTGAGTGCCGTGACCCCCGCCCCGCGCCGTGCACTCGGCTACAATAAATAAATATCAATCCGATCAAGGTGACACACGCGGCGACGGATTAGTTCTAGTTTCAGCTCGTGCGGTACGCCGATGCGCGCTGTCCCGGCCGCTGCGGCGCTCCTATCGGGTAGCGCTGCGCTCGTATACATTGTTACAGAATGTAATCACAATCGTTAGGTTGGTCGCAGCTTGGCGGCGGATCGGCCTCGGCGCCGGGCCCGCGTGTGCCCGAGCAGACCGTTAGAAACGTTTGTAAACGCGGCGCAGGTGCGGCGGGCGGAGTGCCTGCCCTGGGCGTACTGCGGGCTGCCGTACTACCTGCCGGTGCTGTCGCTGATCCCGAGCTCGCTGCGGGCGCCGGCTCCCGCGGCCGCCCCGGCGCCTGCGACGTTGCGGGTGCTGGCGCAGTCGGAGCCGCTGGACGCGACGGTGCGGCTGGTGCGGCTCGAGGTGACGGGGCCGAGCCACGTGGTGGTGGCGGTGGCGCCGGGCGCGGGCGGCTCCGTGCCCTGGTCGAGCGTGGTGGAGCGGCCGCTGCGGTCGCGTCACGCGCCCGAGTACTTCTTTGCGCTGCACTCGGCGCGGGCCCCGGCCGCCTGGACCCTGCTGCTGCACGTCACCGGGCCCGAAGCCAGGGTTTCCGTGGCGGGGCACAGCCTGACCGAGCGGCACGAGGCGCACGAGCGGCTGCTGGCGGGCCTGCCTCCCTGGGTGGCGGCGACGGGCTGGCCGGTGCACCTGCGGCTGCTGACCGTCTGACCTCACCTCCGATTGCCGCGACTCGCGAGTGCGCCTGCGCCTGCGCCTGCGCCTGCCCCCTGCCGCGACACCGGGGCCGCGTCGGTCGTTCGGTCGGTTACTGCACCGGAAAACTTAGCAAAGCATCTTTCCGATTTTGAGCTTTCTAACAACAGAACGTGTCCCAGGCGAGCCCGCGGGAGCCGCTCGAGCGCCGCCGCCGCCGCCCCGCACCGCCGCCGCCGCCGCCCCGCAAACCCACGAGTCCCGGTCAGCTTGCAAGGCGGAGACTGTAATAATTCGCAATCTCGTTCAATTCTCATTTAGCTTGTTGAGTTTCTCTTCTTTATTGTTTCATATTTGTCACAAGCTGTCAGACATTTTTTGTATTAAACTGACAAAAAAAAAGTTGACAATGAGTCCGTCAAAGATTCTGAACGATTTTCCATTTCTGGGCATAATTTATCTCGAACATGTACAAAAAAGAACAAACATTCGTATTTGCCGCGAGACGCGGTGCCTCTGCACGATCTGCAGCCGTTCTGGAAATAATTAACTTTCTGATTGGTCTCAACCTATAACTAAACGATAGAAGATGTTTCCTACAAATACGTTAAGAGGTTTTTTAATAATTTGTTTTTATTTATTAATAAAAAAAAATCTTAGTGCAAGACTATCTTTTCTCGCTCTCATCAAACCGATATCCTTTATCGTCACTGGAAGGCGCAACCCTTCGCTGTAACTTTCACAAGGCCCTAGGGGTATAGGCGTAGTGAATTTGCCCTCAAAAGATATCGGCACGATACTTTTAGGTACTAATAAGATCCTGAAAGTTTTTGATTAAAGAATCCAATTAGTTTTTGTGAAAAAGTAAAATATGTAAAAACTGATAAAATGATTATTCTCAGCAACGGGTGAATCGATTCGTCTGAATTTTCGATATGTTTTGGCGCCTGACGGAAGCTTTCTATAGAAAAATTGAGAGCTAAATCGATTGATAAAAAACCTAAAAAAAATGACATTTTATTTTTCCAATTCCTCGTTCATTTTTCTATGAATATATGATCTTTCAAGATTTAAAAAAAAGGTACACCATATAACAAAAAATAAAAACCACTTTTTATGCAATTATTTATTTTATTAGTGTTTTAAGTATGAATCTTTATTTTTCTTTTTATTTTATGTTTTGTAAATCATCTGAAATAATCATTATGAGAATATTGAATTTTTTTTAAATTGCCGCCATTTGGCGTCACATGTGGTACATTATCGACAATCTTATTTCGTTAAATGAGTACCACGTGACTGACGCGCCGTCTCGCATATTTCACTGTAAATACAACAGCTGACACTTGAATTGTTTATGATCTAAGGCAGCGGTTCCCAATCTGAGGTACGCTAAAGCTTGCTTAGGGGTACTAAAAAAAAAGTATTATGGCGGTGTTCGAGTAAAGAACATTAGTCAGCTGCTGTGAGCAGACTATGGCGTGATGCAGGTTGGTTCGGTAGATGGCGCTGTGCCCAAATTGCATCGCGTTATATTTTCGTTCACTGCAGCTGCATATAAGGCAAAGGTGCCATATAGTAGATCGTGACGAAACGACAGAGAAACAAAAGATATATCAAGTATTGGTTTTACGTGCGATATATGTAAAGTAATTAAACCAGTGGTGACCTGTATCTAGTGGTTTCAATTCAATCTCCCCGCTCATGACCCAGTAAAGGGAAATCTGTACAGGCGGAAAATGCAATTCAAATCTATCCTAAAAACTCAAAAGAATCTTTAAACACATTGCAAGTGGTTATTTTCTTATATTAAAATAATTAAATAATATGAAATCATACTGTATGCTGATTTTTTAAACACATTTATAAGAGCAAAATACTCGCTAGTAAGCATAAAATTGTATACGGTCACTCTGGATGACGCGTTTGGTTCTGCTCTCTGATTGGTTACAAAGTTACCAGCAACCTTACTAACCTATAGATCTTATCGTTGGAGCCTACTTATAGAAGTAGCGTAGCAGTAGAACTATGTGCGGATACAACTTTAAAAGGCGATTTTAAAGCAAAAAGTCTACTTAATGTTTTGATAGCTATTAGCACAGAATTTGAAGTTCTTTCTGATAAAGCTCTTAAATTTTTGTTACCGTTTACAAGTACAGAGCTTGTAGAACGAGGTTTTTCTTCCTAGATATTTATTAAAAATAAATATCGTAATAACTAAAAAGCTAGTCTAGATTTAAGATTGTATCTCACATCTGTTGATCCTGTCATTAAAAAAAATCATGTGCACGAAAACAATGTCAAGGATCACATTAAAATATGTTTGAAATAAAATATGCTTTCTAGGATTAACAATTTTTTCTCGTATATAACATTATTTAACAGCATATTAAATTAAATATGTTTGCATGTTTATATTTCTTCAGCTGTATTTTTTTTAATTCTGAATCGACACGTTGACTGCACCATACCTGATGGTAAGCAGGGTGCAACTATCAACAAGTAAGTAAAACCCAACGGTAGTCGCAGCGATCATGCCGGCCTGCACAAAAAAATATATGTTTGTATATCTGATATTACTAAATGATTTCTTATTTGTGTGTAAACATATATATGTGTTTGTGTATCTGTTAGGGGTACCCACTTAGTAAACAATCAGGTAGAGGGATACTCTAATAAAAAAAGGTTGGGAACCGCTGATCTAAGGCTTAGATTTTAAGCGATAGAGTGTTCATATTTTATTGGTTAACCCATTTGCGCCTGAACGGGCACTTTTCGACACAAAAGTTCAAAGATTCACTGAACGATCAAATTGGTCGAAAAAAAAAATAAACTACTATACCCTATGTTTTGAAGTTTACTCTTTCGAATGGTGACGGTAACAAGTCCCTATAATGAATTTGTTTACGCAAAAATTGCAAATAAAAAAAAAGCACTGTTTTTGTGAAAACAAATTTTTCAAAACCCATTTTATTTCGCTTTTGCTTTTTTTTTTACATGCTTAATATCCATGAATATCGCGTCCATGGACCCTAAACTAAAAGATAGTAAGATTGAATAATGAAAAAAAATGTTTATTCATACAAAATTGCGTCCGAAATAATAAATTTTGGTTTTAATCTTTAGAAATGTTTTTCTCGAATTCTGTGGGCTTTATGAAAAATTCCCTAATAATAAAAACGTCATAAAATTAGTCAATGAATGCCCTCAATTTTTATCAGAACCGTAAAAAAATCGATTTTTCAGAATAACATTCTCTTGAAAATCACCTGAAAATTGAAGACCTTTATTAATATCCTTTAATTTATGCGTCTAGTATAATATATGTAACTTCCGCAAGCCTACCGCTAGATGGCGTTATACGGTGGCAAACATCAAACCTCTTTCGGATGCAACCATATCGTGCATATCGGATTTGTTTCGGAAGACCTATTTTTTATTTCTTCACGGCTTCGAACCTGTTTATATCTTGTTAATTGTGCTTTCGGTATTTGCGTGTGGGACAATATATTTATTTAGCACGGAGTCGCATTTCACTCATTTTTATTTCGGACTTGTGAATTTATCTTCGGGCACACCACAGTGCGGATTCGCTGCCACAGATTTAATAGGGACAGAAAAATAACCTACCAGCACCTACATTATGCAGTCCACTATCTTCTTTTTACCGGAAACTCCAGTGCAGCCCTGAGCGGCGTGTACAGTGGTTATTATTGCTAAAAAAAGCTGCCTAAAAAGAATAGAAAATAGAAGACTGATATGAGTTATAAATATATTAATCTTTATTACAGTTATCGTTAAATTAATCATGATTATTTAAATGATTACTTCTTACAGTGAGATCGATCTAAAAATTTCTATTTTTTACCTATTGCAGTTTTCTTGATCACGCTGATGAACGTGAAGAATCATATTAATCTGCTATTTTAACGTATGGACAAAGATTTAAACATTTTTATTGTTATATTGTTAAACATCGATTTTGCAATGTAGTAGAAAATACTCATTTTTCTATGATTTGATATATTGATGAACATTGATCATTCCTACTAAAGTTGGTTGAGTTTGACAAGATTGGCGGCAAAGCTACAAGTCGGAGTGGTTGCATCTCTTCTACATTCTCGTTGAATAGTTGTTGTTGTTGTAGTTGTTGTTGTCTGAGCTTGTGTTGTGGTCTTGGGCAGCAGTGGAATGCTCGGCCGGTCGTGGATAATGAGGAATCAATGATTTTTTGGCGAGACACCAGCGGAGTGAGTCATCCCTTGGTCAGCTGAGTTTTCCCGCCAATCTGTATAGTCTTCGTCGCCGTTTATATTGTGTGTATATAGAAATGGTACAACAAACAGGAATTGAAGACGAATTAAATTGAAACTACGATAGAGACATTGGAGCGTGGCGGGAAGACTTAATAGAAATTTAATAAGACTCGGTGAAGGTATGACCTTAGACATGGCTGTGTGGCATATATGCCTTTGCCTTCCGCATAAAGAGGAAAAACAAATAGTACAGGTTAGATTGGCGGCAAAGCATCAAGCTGGAGTGGTTGCATCATCATTATTTATTAGTCTGTGGTTGCATCTCTTCCGCATTCTCGTTGAATAATTGTAGTTTTCTTGTTGTGGCGGTCGGCTGGATGTTTAATTGTTGTCTGAGTTTGTATTGTGGGCTTGAGCATCATTTCATCATAATGAAATGCTCCGTGCATTGTGTGCGATTAGGAATCAATGGGTTTTTTTAGCAAGATGCTTCCGAAGTGATACGTCCCTTGGGTCGTTGAGTTTTCCCGCTAATCTACAAAGTCTTCCTCGTTGTTTCTATTATGTATGTTTAGAAATGGTGCAATAAACAACAAATGAAGATGGATTACAGTGAATTAAAACTACGAGAAAGATATTGAAGTTGAGATATATGTCCAGAACACCACAGGATTTTGAGAGCACAATGAAAGTCGACCGTACTTGAAATCATATATTGACAGAGAGAGAGTACATACAAAAAATTATTTACACAACGACTTAAAACTACCCTACATATATTACAGAAGTGTGGCGGAAAGACTACAGAAATTTAATAAGACGAGAAAATAAATTACCTGACATGGCTGTATGACATAAAAGCCTTTGCCTTCCCAACAAAGGAAAGAATATAACCAAAAAAATAGTACAGGTTATTGTTTCTTTGTGATTTTGCAGCTTAAGAAGTAAATGTCTTCAATATTTAAATGTATGCTATTGTAGTGATTTACAATGTCAAAGTGGGTTGGTTACGCCGTATCGGTGAACTGCGGTGAGCCGTTAGGATGCTACCAGGGCACGATTCTCGAGGCGGACGGAACCACGATAACGCTCACGAAAGCCTTCAGGAACGGGTTTCCATATCCTAAATCCAAAGTCACGCTCAAGTAAATGTTTTTGTAATCGTTAATGTTATCATGTGGAGCAATGTTAATAAAGACCGATTTAATCCGACAGTGCCGCAGACATAAAGTCCCTGCAAATAATAGAATGTCGGTCAGAGCCGCCGGAGCAGACTCACAGCACGGTCGCCGTCAGCAAGAGCAGCAAGAAGGGTCCGCGGTCCACCGTCTGTGAGAACCTGCAAGCTAACCCTACCACTTCCGGTATGTAGCAAATGCAATAGTTTTATACACATTGTGAAAACCTTCAGACTGTTACCGATCTCTTATCCAGCACCAGGACAGACGACAAGCACCAGCAAGGCTAGCAGCGGTCGGAGTGCAGGATCAGGTGTGGTGCGCAGTAAGCCCATTGACATCCAAGGCACCCGGACCAACAGGAGCGGTACCCATGCTGGTAAACTTTGACCACTAATAGAATACTCTCAACTTGTTTTATACTATGTCAAGTCTTGAAATGTGTTTTATATGATAAAGAAAAAATATTTCAAACCAACTGAAACCTCCCACAACTGCAAAACAAGTCTACTTGGGCCCAGTCTTTTAGGAGCCCTCTGTCTTAGTATATTACTCAGTGAGGCTGAGATTTATACATACAACTTTAAGTTAACTCAGACTTTACTGAAACATTATAATTTTTATTACACAATGAATGTCAAAAGATTTGTTAAGTCACCAATTTTGTCTACATGCACTTGACTCTGGGAATACTATGGCTATACTCAAGTTCCTATTATATTGACGGGTGAAAGGTTATTCAAAGTAATATTTATGGAATCGGTAAAAAACGCTGATTCCAAAAATATTACTTTGAATAACCTTTCACCCGTCAATTTATTCAGTTTTTTTTTTTATCAAAACGAAACAAAAAGTTCAAATAATGTCTATAAATCTTACCTTAGTCTCTGATTGAATTACATTGCCAACACAATGGAACAGACGATTCTAAATAAACATATTATTATTTGACTATGGCTGAATAATAGCAATTCTCGTCAAATGCAAGTTTAAGGTTAGAATTTAATTAAATGATTTTCTACAATGTTTCTTTGCATATTTTTCATATAAAATAATAATGTCACCAGGAGATCACAAAGATTTTTTATGATTTATAACACTTTATAGAACTAATTTGCAATCATTTGACTGAGCAAGTGTATTTGGACAGGAAGCTACGGCAACATAGGGTGCGGGGGCGGAGGCCCGGGTGGGTCCGCGCAGAAGGGCCCGCCGCTGCCGCAGGAGCGCGCGCGGCGCCGTAATGAGGCCTGCTTTGGAGACGAGGCAGAGCCCGCACTCGACGACGACTTCGACTTTGAGAGCAACCTGGCACTCTTCGACAAGCGAGCTGAGTGGGAGCGCCTGCGCAGCGCCCGGCCCGACCTGGTGCGCCACGCCGACGACAAGTACCGGCATGATCAGAACGTGCTAGGCGCTCCCGACGCGTGCGGCGCCTCCGCCCTTGGCCCCGGCTTGCGTGTGCCGGACGCGCTGCGCGGACCGCTCGACTACGTGACCGACGAGGGCGCGCTCGTACCGTCCGCGACCGGCGCGCTGCGGGCTGCACTGTGGGCCGGCATCGATCGGCTCGGGCTGGGCGAGGGCGCAGCGTTGCTGCTGGCGCGCGCCGCGGCAGACGTGTGCCTGCGCCTGGTGGGCGGCGGCCGCCGGCTCGAGGCCCGCAACGCGCACCAGTCGCCGACAGTGGTGGCCCTCGCGGGTCCGCACCGAGCCGGCGCGGCGGGCCTGGCTGCGGCGCGCCTCCTTGCCTCGCACGGCGCCCGCGTCGCGTACCACCTGCCGCCTGCCGCCGCCGCCCGCCGGTGCGCCGACGTGAGCCGAGAGATGCGTGCGCTGGCGCTAAGCGACATCAGCGCGACGGAGACGTTGGAGCGGCTGCCGAGCCCGGACCTGGTGGTGGTCGCGCTCTACGACCCACAGCTTGACGACGAGCAGGACGCGTACAGGGCGGCGCTGGCGTGGAGCGGGGCCGCGCGCGCGGCGGTCGTGGCGGTGGAGCCGCCTGGCGTGGGAAGTAGCGCGGTCGCCGGTGCGGGCGCCTGGAGCGGCGTGAGCGCGCGGGCCAGTGTGTGTGCGCTGTGGGCGCCGGCGTTGCCGCCCGCGCTGGGGCGGCTGTACCTGGCGGACGCGGCGCCTCCTCTGCGGCTGTACGCGGATTTGCAGCTGGGCTACCGGCCCCCTTTCGGCGCCAACTCCGTACTTGCGCTGCACCCGCACCCGGCGCTGCCGTGACCCGGCCGAGGATGTTGCTGCTGATTCCCTTGACATAAGATATACTGGAGAAGCGGCAACAGCAGCCTGTGGGTCCTGCCCCACTCCGCACAGAGTCTCCCCAGCGAGTACACTTGCCCGGGACGTGTGTCGGCACGGGGCGAGCCAGTGCGGCTGCACATAAGCAGTGCGCCAAGCGCCTGCATTTCCTAGCGGCATGCTGACTTTGCGTCCGAGTGCGGGAGCGCGAGGGGCTGAGCCCTAAGCCGTGACGGCCCGGGACAGTGGTCACTCCTTAGATCCGGGGGGCGGCTGGTGAGGCGCGACCCTGACATTTCCTAATTTCGATATCAATAACTATGTTAATTTGGATAATTCTGCGTTCAGAAATTGTGGATACTTATTCACGATCACGAATATCTTCATTATCCTTTCTGAGGAGTATCTTTAACACTAAGCCTACCAACAATTTCTGTATATGTATTGAGAACGCGCGCGGTCAAATTGACCGCTAATTTAAAAAAAAAAAAAACGATTTTATTATTTGATACACACAATGGTTGATTTATTGCTAAATGTATATAAAATAAAGAATTTTCATGATGTTCCGTCCAAGTTTATTTTTATATAATTTCTAAAATTATAAAAAAAAGAATATTAAATTTTTATATAGAAAGTTATGTATACATAATATTCTTTATTCGGCTTCCTCACATTGTTTACGAAATATTTTGGTCTAAAATGTGCATTTGATGCAAATGTATTTTTTGCATTTTGAACAGATTTTTGTTTTATGACCTTTACAAAATTTTTTTTTGATAAGTTTTCCGTACGTACACATCGGAACTTGTGGACGGTGTTGGTAAAAAGCTTTTGTCCTGAGATTTTTTTATAAAATTCCTGCCTCGAAATGTTTTCACCCATCGTTTCTTTAATACATCATCCAGGCATTTATTCCAGCGAGGTCCAAAATGTTAAAAAATATCCGAAGTGGAACCTACAACTTTTCGACTTCACGCTGTATTTCCTTGCCATCTAGTTTGCCACGTCTACACCAAATTTGGTTCTATTATAAAATCGAATAGTTTCCGGTATACGTTTGTTGCAGAATTACGGCTGCCGGCGCCAAGCGGATAAATATTTACTGATCGTGCGGACGGCAAAGTGTTCATAATAAAATTATAACTTATGATTTTGACAAAAGAATGAGATGAATATATATATAACAAGGGTAGGATAATTACAAAGTTTATTTGTTTAAAAATGAAAGTATTTTGATTAATTTTAAAAGATATTTTATTTAACGTATGTTACATAATTTATTGGTGTTTATTAACACTTATATTTGAACATCTATCGTGGTTGTTCAAAAATTGTTTTTTACGCACACGTAATGTATTATTTAGCACAACAAGATATAAAAATACTCACAAACACTTAAATGATAACACACCACGCTGACTTCTTACTAAAAAGCTGTAATACGCACATACGCACCGACATTTGTCTCTTGTTTTTTCTTTTACTTTGCATCCGGTTTGAAATCACAACGATTCTAAAGAAGTTTCACTTAAAAAAAAATATCAGTTACGTCTTGCTTGACTGTGTTGTTATATCAGCGATAGTGGCGTCCTCCTCTAGTTTTTACTCTTTTATGTCGCACTGTATGTCCGTTATATTACTTAGGTAATTTGTAATTTTCAAATGCTTTGACATTTTCAGGGTGAATATTTACTATAGACTACACTATGTAAGGAATAAAAAAATTACATCCTAGTTTCATACTTTACTTTATCTCAGTCGAATAAACAGTTGTAAAAAAAAAATGCTGTAAAGTACTTGAGACTGTAATCAATACTATTGTCGTCTACTGTTATCAATTGAAACTGACTTGAGATAGCTGTATAATATGTTTCATGCCGGTGATATTACCTAGGCCATAGCCTACCGTACCGGTACGTATAGTCCGTCAAGAAAGTCATGAAAAGAATGTTTTGAGAACTAAAGCTTTTACTTATTATGGCAACACTGTATTCCTGTCTAACTGAGTACATCAATTGTCACATCAAAGGTTATTGTGGTTAGCTTATTGGATTTTTATTAATTACTGCGAATATTTCTTATCGTTTAACCGTTTTGTGGCCAAATTGAATCGCACTGTTTATAAAAGTAGTACGAGGCAGATCATATTTAAGGTTTTTCAAGAATTTATGAGTGAATTTCAAACGGGAAAGCTATTTTCTGATTTGGGAGATGTTTACGGTCGAACAGCTAAAATAACAGGTATGTACTCTTATTTTAATGTTAGACACTGTAACAGAAATGAAATAGGTTGAAATTGTACATTATTAAGTGATATTTTAGCTTTGTGATAATATTGTTTACGAATTTTAAAAGGTTATGTTATTGTTGATATAGCTTTCCTATATTACTACGCTTGAAAAATTTTGATACTTTCGTATTTTTATTACAATGTTTGAATTTTTCTTTTTCTTCCAGGTGTTTCTGAAAGCATCGTTCGACGTATAGTGGACGAGGGTATGAAAAATGGAGGCGAATTTGTAACGCCTGGAAAAAAAGGAAGGGCAGACCTAGTAAACAGATTGATGATTTCAGTCTATGTGCTATTCGTCAAAAAGTTCAATTTTTCTACACAGTCCAAAAAGAAGTACCTACGCTAAGAAAACTATTAGCTGTGGTGAAACAAGAATTAGATTTTGATGGCAGCCATGAACTTCTCAGACAGATATTACATTCAATTGGATTTATGTTCAAAAAACGCAAAACAAATAGACTGGCGCTTATAGAAAAGCCAATTAAAGCTTCAAAACGTGAATATTATTTGAAGCAAATTCTTGAAAATAGAAGATTGCCAGAAGAGCTTCAAAAATACATAATTTTAACTTTTACAAAATTAGAACCGTTTTTATAATAATAAAATGTGGTCGAAATTAATGTATTATTTGTTAAGAATTATATCAACGTAATAATATTAATATTTATCCAAATAAATGTGTTGTTGATTAAGAGTACTTAATTGTGAACAAAATTGTCTTTGACATCACTTAATTTCAATGAACATCTTAGAAGATATTACAAAACCTTATATAGCAAAACAACGTTTGCCGGATTTGCTAGTTAAAAAATATTATCATATACTGTTTTTTTTTCAAATGAAGTATCAAAATTTATTAATCGAAATATATAGGGATACCATGTAAAAAACAGTGGCGCCCTCCTTTTTTTTCACGACTTTCTTGACAGACTATAGGGCGCGTCATACATTTTTCTTGGAAAATAGAAAAATATAACTAGAAGTAATGAGTGAAGAAAATATTATATTCGTATTCTAAGAATTGTTATACGGTTTCATGACGGCATTGTAACGTTTAAAAATGAGTAAGCTTTACAAAAGTTTGGAAACGATCAATTTGACCGGTCGGTACTGGTTCAGTGTTAATGTATCGGATGAGCGCCGCCGACAGATGAACATCATTGCACATGGACGTTTTCTATTACTCTATACAGACAGTGAATTTTCACAATGGACGGCAAAATTGGCAGGATTCTAGTCTGGAATTTTCTAGGTGATCTAGTGTGGGAGCGAGCTACCGATGGAGAGAGACAATAAAAGCTTGTCTACCAGGAATGATGCTCGTCTCGTGGCCATTATGTACTATAGATTTATTTTTTGTGATTGTCATCCAGAACGGCCCTTTCGTGCCTTGGGTTTTCATTTATTGAAATTAGGACTTTGACTGTTTGTAAAAAAACAATTATGAATAGGGAGTCCATCTTGAAGTTTGGCTAAAATGTTGGTTACCACGGAGCGCAGGCGCGGGCGCGGACTCGCTTGCTGCGCGGGGGCAGGGGCGCTCCGCTTCGCCGTTATGACAAGTCGCTGCGGTTGTAGGTCCAGACCAGTAGCGAGCATATATTTTCACACCAGGCGTGCCAATTTGCGGCGCAAAAGGAATGCTAACACAAAATTTAAATACAATGCAAATTCTATATAGCTACCCCCTAAGGGACTGTGCATATTTTGACGTTATAGAGAGTTGTCGTTAAATGGAGTGTAGAAAAATCTGTATTAGAAAAAGAAAAAGTTTATTTCAGACTAGTGTTAGTAATTACATAAAAAACAATTCTTATTTGACCACTATTGAGTATAGTCTGTTATTTTTACTGTTATTGTTCTTTTACTGCACCAGTAATTTTATTGTATTGCAGTGCAAATATACCAAACCCAATTTGTAAACAAAAGAACGGATTTCTTAGAAAGTTCGGTATGTGTAATGCCGACAGTCGAGTTTATTACGAGCTAGGATAATAAAGCGATAAACGAATATACACAGGTGCGCAGTTTTTATTAAGTTTGGCAACTTAAAAAGTACTTTATATTATTAAATTGCTGTCGTTGAGAGTGGGTGTAAATGCTATATATCATTGTATGGGAAACAAACTAAACCAAACAAAGCAGAGTAATATTGACGCTTTAGGGAGTTCGTCGTTAAATCGAGTGACGTTCCATGGAGGTTACACTGTACTTTTATTTAGAATTTGCTACAATTTATAACCATGAAATGATTTTAAATACGATAATTATAAATAGCAATTATATTGAATAAAGAACATTTTAAAAGTTTTGTTTACAAAAAGCACTTTTTATTTTGTATTAACAAACGTTATATTTGTCTCATCAGAACGATAGATGGCGTCGAAACGGTGTAATGATATGCTTCTGTACGTCCTAAGCCTGTTGACGTAGCCCAGGAGGTCACTCTTTGGGCCGGAGATTGTTCCGCCGGTGTGAAAGCGTTCAATTTACTTTTATGCATATATGGTGTAAATGCCACCGGTCTGGACGAAGCGTTTCATTTACATAAAAGCAAAGAAATAGGGAATGTTAGAATAAAACAAAAAATATCACAAGTCTGTTCGAGTACTTAAGGTGGACTTACAGTGGTTTTATAATTTGAATAAAATACGTGTTACACTTATGATTGTTTATTTGACACTAATTTAAAATAATACGTCAATCGTGCATTCGCTCCCTACCTGCATAAAACGCGGTAAATGCGCCGAACAAGTCCATCAATTTATTGCGTTAAAACATGGAAAAGCCACATCCTCTCGTCCGGCAGCAAGCGGACTTGTCCAGGTGAACCTGACACCGTGTGCGTTATTCACAATTTGAATACGGCAAACTCGATACGAAGCTGCAGTTAGTTTAGGAACACTCGCAAGACGAACGGACAGACATCGAGTATAAATATAATATTCAGTGCCGAAGGTGTTTGTTACATATGTATCGTTTGCGAAGAGCGCCGCGGCTCCCGGTGCAGCAGCGGCCGGTCGGCCGGACGCCAGCGCTGTGACCGCCCTCATGTCCATGCTCGCAGTAGTTTTTGTTGTCCGGTAATGCGCTCGAGCTGGTCGCACAGGCGTACGGGCACGCAGCGGTTCTACGGCCACACCACACTGGACGATGCCGCACCTGTATGGCGGCCCCGGCCCCGGCCGCGCCGCGCCGGCACGTTGCAACTTCCCTTACATCTATCACTGATATGGATATATTCGATCACTTACATTACATTGCAACGATGTAAAATATCTCAACTGCATTATTGCACTTATAACGGTTACATTGCTATTAAATGTATTCATATAAAATGTAATTATGTACACTATTTTATAGGAAGTCGTTTGAAACGACCGCGGCGAGAGGACGCGCTGCGAGAGGACGCTGCGGCGAGGCGCTGTGCGAGACGCGAGGGCCATTCGTTGCAACACAACACACTTGACGTTGTCCAGTGAATGTCGCACGGCGCTAAATGAACCGTAACATCTGTCATTATAAGGCGCAGAGTGGTGCCGCACAACACAATAATTAAGGCTGATATATTTTACTTTGACTTTTCTTAGACTTGATAGTAATATATCGTATATCTATATCCCTTTCGGGGTGAGCAGCGGTACATTCATGCCTGTATTCACTTTTAGGTGGAATATTGCAGATTATATTATCCAATTTATATCAATGTGCACGGGCAAGTGTCCCATATTGTCAATGCGACGCAAGCAAAGCTATCGTTTAGGCGGGCATTGCGCGCAAAGTAACTTTTAACTAGGGCTCGACGTTCGGAGCTCGTGACACGGGCCGCGCTCTCGGGCGAGCTGAAGCGACGCGGAATTTTAGATTTAGTAATGCACACAAAACGCAAACGTTCAATGTGTGATATTCAGTTTTTTGCTGAAAGTGAATTTATACGCTGAGCAAAACCTAAGGGACGTATATAAATCGGAGAATAATTGCAAGCACGTCTGGCAATGGAAGGAGTGCGCGCCGCGCCGGGCCGCACGGTGCGTGTACGTGCAAACACCTCGTCTTCACTCGCGTTACAGATTAGACTGACTACAATACAAAAGCTAGGAACATATAATAATAGGAATAAGGGACGCAGACCTGTTTGAAAGTTGCCAGTTTTGAATGTAAACTGTGTCCGGATAAGACAGGCCGGGTCCGCTAATTCCTATACAAGTCAGTTGGGCCGGGGACCGAGGGGATGCGATAAGATATCATTATGCTCTGCGGGCCTGAGACGTGCAGCAGTCATCAGGATTGGAACAGGCCATCGTATTAGAATCGCTCTCAGTGCGATGGAACGGGCCGCGTCGGGATCGGCTCTGGACATAAGTGGCGGGCCGAGGCGAAGTTATCGATATAGCTTTCCAAGAGGCGGCGGGCCGGCCACGCACCGCCGTCGCTGGAGCCGCAGCGGTCACCGCGAATCGACAACCTGACGTGCGGGATGCGCCGGCGCAGATCGGCCGTCCTCGGTGCCGCGCATCGGCAGAGGCCCGTGTCCAGCGGCGAACTCGACTCTGTGGCGGCACAATGTCGCCCGCTGCCGGTATGCGCGAGTTGAGAAATGGCCGCAGTGATAATACATACACACCTTGTTAAAAATATATAATGGAAGACATCAAGAATTTATTAAAAAAAAAAAACAGTAACAAAGGGATCTCCGTGGGCTCCGGCCACATGCGGCGGAGTGGCGGGCCGCCGCCTGCGCCGCTGCGGCAGCCGCGAGCCCGCGCGGTGCCACTCTGCCGATTGCGTCCGTAGCCCCGCCGGCGCAGCGGCTGCAGCGCGAGCGGCGCCCGACGGCTTGGGCCTCAGGCTGACAGTTAGACACGCTACTTGGACTTCGCTCTGTAAATAGGTTCGTCTTTAATCAATAACTAAATACAACAAAGCAACTTGAGTATAGCCTAAGTATTTGCAGAGCAGTGGCGTTCATCCCATATATGCGTAAAAGTAATGCATATCTTACAATAAAAATCTTGGATAAAAAATAAAACATTGACATTATTATAATATATTCACTTTTTACGTCATCTATCGTTCCGATGAGTACAACGTTTCCTAAGACGAATTAATGAAGCACACGCAGCGCCGCTTGCGGAACGCAAAGTAAACTTTGCATAGCTTCATATCTTAGAAATAGTGAGTGTAATTATGATTTTATATATAATTGGCTGAGCCGGCAAACGTTGTTTTGCCATATCGTTGTCTCTAGTAGAACAATCAAAACAAAAGATTTGTCCAAACATTAAAAAAAAATGTTAAGGGCGAACAACCCTAACAACTTAGGGGTGTGGAAATAGATGGCAGCCGGTTCTCAGACCAACTGAATATGCATATAAAATTTAGTAAAAATCGGTAAAGCCATTTTGGAGGAGTGAGGTAACAGACATTGTGACACGAGAATTTTTTATATATATATAGAAGATAAAGGTCATTCTCTGACGATAATATGAATATGATGACGAATACGATGACTGTAAATAGGAAATTATAACAAAATATTGACAAAAGCGTTTTGATTTAGCGCTCGCGTTCCGTCTGCCGCAGCACTGCCGCACTGCAGCACTGCAGCACTGCCGCGCGTTGCGGCCTGGCAGTCAGTAACGTGAATTCTGTACTCGAGCCTGGATCATCGCCATTTTTAGGTACTTTTAGTTGTTTATGTATTCTGTGTGAATTTAATTAAATATGCCATTTTGATTAGTAACAAAATGTATTTTTTTATACGAAATAAATGTATGTTTATATCTGTGAGTTACTTATTAAGTGTAAATATTATTGCATTATGTGGTTATTTCAAATATTGATAAACAACAATAATGTAAATGATTATTTTCAGTGAACAAACAATTTGCATTTGCGATGTGTCTTAGCGCGTTAGAAGCGCAACACTGCACGGCCGGAGCGGGTGCGTCACGCTCCGGCCGTGCACTGTTGCAGAACTAGGCTCGCGTTGACCAAATCGGCCATTTATACTTATACTTTGACATTCATTAAATAATACAATATGCAATGCTTGAGCGAAGGCTGAACAAAGTTTAAACAGCGCATTTAAATGTCCGCCTCAGGTGTCGCGGTGCAGCTGCGGCACTCCGCGGTCCGTTCGTGATTAAATCTTAGAAGAGTTTCGTAACAAATAACATAAATACTATATACAACGAGCGCTATGCGTGTGTACGCACGCACACGCACACTTGTAGCGGCGGCGGCGGCGAGTCGCAGTGGCAGCACTGTCGCCGCCGGCTCAGACACTCGTTGCGGCTCGACTCTCCCGTGACACTTTATAAATGCGCATAAACATATTTGTCGATTAGAAGAACCCGCACCATTGTATACACGAGAAAATTGTGTTTAAGTTAGAAACTGGTGAGCAGACCGGCCGCACTGCCAGCGCCGCGCCTCGCCTCGCCTCGCCTCGCACTCGTTATCGAACGGCTGTTTTATCCTATATTTACACTATGTAGCGATAGAACACACACACACACACACACGCACCCGGCATCGACATCCGTAGGCTCAAACGGTCGTCACATGTTACCTCGTATTTGGAAAGTATAGTATCGCTTGCGACTGCGGGCGTGTCCGCAAGGGACCGAGCGGAGCGGAGCACGACCGTGCTGCGTGCTGCGTGTTGCGTGCTGCGTGCTGCGGCCGATGTGTGAGGCGGTGCTCGTGCGCGTGCTCGAGGAAGCGATCGCCAATTAAAGAGAAATGACACTCGAGGAGGCATCTCTATAGATAGACCCGTTGCCCTATCACAACTAGCGCGATAAAAGACTGTTTTGAGATTTTCTTGAAAGAAAACGGTCCGCGATTGTATAATTATTAACGGCAAAGAGAATTACGCGTGACAAAGTACGACAACCCAACTGAATTAATTTTTTTGTGATGGCGAAGGGATTGCGCAATCCGCGTATGAGCACATCACCTATAACATGTATGTACAATAGCCCCCCCGGGGAGCCGCGCTCGCTCGAGCGGGCCGGCAGGACGACGCTGACTAGTTAGGGCCATAGGTGACCAAAACATCAACCATTGTATCAACGAATACATCTCATTATTTGAAAATAGTCGTTTCGGTCGGTCCTGATTATAGAGCCATATATTTATTAAACAATATTTGCGTATTTTTTGAAATGAAAACTATTACAAATTGAAAATGTAAACTTCGTGATGGTTATTCCCGATAGATGGCGCCACGACTCGGAACAGCCAACAGGGCCCAGCGCGCCCGCCGGCGCGAGTCCCCGGTATGCATCTGATCCGATTGAAAGGAATCACGATCACGTCCGTCTCCGGTAAGGGCTGGCTGCGCTGCACCGGGCGCGGCGTCGTCGTCCAGTCGGGAGAGCGGTGGAGCCGGTCCGGGCGCCCGTCGCCGGCGGGGCGCCGTGTTTATTGTGTGTGGGTTGGGATGAGGTTTCGCCGCTACATATAGCAGCATGTCCCTCGGCTCTGTTCTCTCCTGCGACGCGTGCCGCGGTGACAGGGCGGCAGGCGGCAGGCGGCAGACGGCAGGCGGCAGGCCCTGGCGCCGCGAGCGGGTCGGCGCGGGCGCGGGGTTGTCCAGGGAGACTTACACTATAACGACCACCTTTATAAAACTAATATCTACAATAAAGTAACAGTCGTCACGTCACCAAGTGATTCCGTTTGCGCGACAGATGCAACTGTCTGTACATTTTTCATATAACATTTAAACTTACACACGATCAAGTTGATATAAAGTTTTATAAAAAAATATTTGCGTCGGACTGTCCGGCGTCCGGCTGCCCGGCGTCCGGCGTCCGGCGACATGTCCCGCTCGATTGTAATACTATTTGGGAAGCAGTTGGAACACGCTACTGCGCGCCGCATCGGTTGCACGCGCCGGGCTTGACTCAGTGGTCCCGGTCCCGGTCCCGGTCCCGCCGCTTGCCGTTGTGCTGCGGCTGCGCGGGGTCGGGCGCGGGGTCGGGCGCGGGCGCGGGCGCGGGCTCCCGGGGCAGCAGGCGGTCGGCGTCGGGGCCGAGCGCGCGGCGGATGAGCGCGCGGGTGCGGTCGCGCAGGCGCGCCAGCTCCTCCTGGACGCGCTCTGTGATGGCCCGCCGCGTCTGCTCCTCCGACGCGTTCTCGCGCCGCAACCTGCCCGCCGCGGACCGACATCATCGTCATCGCTCACGCCGCGCCACACCGCACCACACTCGGCGCACTCGGCACACGCGTCGCCGACGGGCGGTTGTCTTCCAAAGTGAAACCTCTTAGGTGGCGGTGCGGTGGACGATGAGCGAGACTTAGCGAGAATACAACTGACAGAGATGTCATAATTAAACACTCCCCGTTACCATAACAGGGAAGAAAAATTGGACGTGGAAAGAAAGGAATAAGAAAGCCCTATGCGTATTCTGAGTGCAGAGGAACGACTCAAACGCTGCTGGCGCGCGGCCGAGCTGCGCCGCCTGCGTTCCTTTAGTAATATTCAACAAGTTCCACGTGTGCCGCGCGTATGATGCTACTCACGTTCTTTTTTATGAACTGTAAGGACACGTTTGCCCTCAAATTGGTGGCCTCAATCAGACTCCTTGAAAAGTGGATGCACACTCATTTGCTCAACAAATAGCAATTCGCCTAAAGTCACCCAGATCATACCGAACGCATATCTACACCTAGGGGAGCTTGTTCCATTTCTATGCTTTTATTTTGTTTAATAATATACAAACTGAACCAAGTGACTACGCCGCACGGTATGAGCAATGGAGTGTAGTCCCAAAGCGGCAGCAAGCGGAGAGCCTTCAGTGGCAGCAGCCAGCTAGCTGGACGCACGACGCGGGGGCGGAGGCGCGGGACACGTTACCAATATAGTATTTATGTTAACACTTACGATTCATAATTTAATTACAAACAATGATTACATTATGAATCGTAAGTCTGGTACCGGGACGCCGGATGCGTTTTAAATTTGAAAAACATATTATTTGAGGGCAAAGGGTGTGCCGTGGCCGCGGCAATGAATTCGGATGTATCAAATACCCAACGGCGAGGGCATCGCAATGAACTTAAAAAAATAAACATATTCGAGACGGCGGCCGGGCGCACGCGTGTGTTGGTGCGGTCGGTCGGTCGGTTACCTCTCCAGCAGATGGTGTATCTGTATGGGCTCGCCGACGTTGAGGAACACCCGCTTGCGGAACTTGAGCAGGTAGGGCTCCGTGTTGGGCAGCACGCGGTCCATGCCCTCGTGCCAGACCGGCAGCAGCAGGGGCGGCGCCGCGCTGTCCGCGACGAGCCGGCCCAGGCCCCACTTGAAGCGGATGTGCTCCTTGTTCACGTTGACGAGCCCCTCCGGGAATATGTGCACCCAGTCGCCGCGCGACAGCCGCTCCACGCAGAAGTCCATCGCCGGCTGCACAAGCAACAACAACGCGCCCGTGTACCCGCCGCCCCGTCCCCGCTGCGGGGCGGCGCGGGGCACGCTGGGCGCGCGGGGCGGGGACCGTCACCTGGTGCACGCCGGCGCCGCGCACGACGGGCACGCACTTCCCCAGCGCGAAGAAGTACGAGTGCAGCGCGTTCGTGAAGCAGATGTCGTGCGCCGCCAGCGACCAGCGCATGCGCGACCCGCGCACCAGCGTCGCGCAGTCCAGCACGCCTGCCGACACCGACCGTCCCCGTTACACACACAGCACGGCCTGCGTTACGCGCGCATGGGCTCGGCCGCGGCGCCGTAGCCATGCACGAGCCAACAACGTTCTGTACGATGCGTTTTAGTTGTGTTTCACACACAAACACTGACAAACTGTCATTTAGTTTTGTTATACTTTAACTTATATATACTTTGTTTTTCATTAATAAAACCACACTTACGTAAAATTTAAAACAATGCACATTTATAAGCCCTAATTTATCGCAAAACATATATGTCACCATCTTCGTGTATCTTAAAACCGAATAAATGAGTTTGCAGGTTCGCGCGAGGGGCGCCCGCCGCTGCGCACATCAGCGTGTTGAAAGGCTCTCCAGACACGATTAGTACTTAATCGAGGAGTTATTCCAAAAACTAAACTTCATATTTGTAAGCACCGTTCTGATAATATTAGCAAACGGCTCTAACTCTGCTCCTGCTCGCACATTCAGACAGGCACTTAAAAATATTTAGTTTTTATTTAGAAATCCCTCCGTAACTTTAAAATTAACTGCATTTGGTTACGGTTTTGATATGTTGTAACATATTCCTAGACCCCTCATTTTTTTACAGCCAATAACCCGGTCACATTTAGATCATTCGGATGATGATGTCCTAGCCAGATTCGGCCACGGCGACTGTTTCAACGCCGATTAAGGAAGTCGAGGTCCAGGTTTCGGAAACAATCAATTGCGCAGGAGATATTTAAGTGCATAACTGGACGCGCAGCCAGAAAAGCACTCTCTCGTCCGAGCTCCCTCAGGCCCGATGGAATGGAGAACCAGTACGATCGGGAGGGAGCGGGATGCAGGTTTGGTCGAGTTTTCCTTCTCCGAACACCTGGTTGAATTGCGGTGTTCAAGAGATACCCTGGTCGCATTGTACGACACCTCGGCAAGAAGCGGGGGGTGCCATTCTATTCTGCCGGCAGCCACCGCGGCTAATCATTCGGATACCAAGTGGGTGGTGGTGTCGTATATCCTCCGCAATAAAATTGTACATCGCTTTAAAGTTTACGTACACTCAGTGGACCGCGGTCGAGGCAAGAGCGCTGCGCCGGCACTCGCGGCCGTCCCCCGGCCACCCCCGGCCGCCCCCGACCACCCTGCCACCCTGCCGCTCTGGTGCACAAGCACTTACATTTATCGCTTCACTCGGGCACTGATGAGTGTGCCATCAGCGAGCCTCGATACAGCGACACTCGATAAACGATCATGTTAGTAGAAAGTGCTATTTATATAAAGCTTTGAAAATAAAACGTCATCATTTTATGTCAATTGTATACATTTTGCACGTTTTCATTAGCGTTATCGTTTATCGAATGTTACATTATCTGAGTTCTTAGATTAGCCCGCGGGCGGCGGCGGCGTCGGCGGCGGCTGCGGCGACGGCTCAGTCGCGAGGTGCCCGCGCTGTGTCGTTATTGCCCGAAGTTTCCCGACCACGGAAGAATGAAGTTCTCTTGTGAAATATTGTTGGATGAGTTGAATTTCAGGTCGTTTTAAATCATGCACCAAAGCATAATGTTTATTTATTGCCTACGAACAATGCCGACGATAGTGCAACGCACTCGAGGGCGGCCTACATTAAACTGTTCAAAGGCAGCCCGAGTCGAGTCATTGGGACACGATGAATAGGTCACCTTAGAACTTTTAAATTAAAGCAGAGCCCGGCATTCGCGCCAGTAGAGAGAACACACAATATACTGACGCACGCTTGACCTCGCACTCATTATCCTATCTATTTAACACATTCAATCTATGGAGGCACCACTACTGTGTTTTACTGACTAGCTCAACGCAAGTAATTGCCCGCCATTTATGTTTTTGTGAATTAGAAATCTATTTTATGATTATTTTCAGAGCCTGGCATCTTTATTTTTGGTAGTTCGACGGAACATTCTGCATAGGGCCGACAGAAGCAGACTCCTACTGGCCACAAGCCCGCAGGATGACCTTCAACTCGCTGCCAGCCGGGCCTCGGGCTCTGAATTACATTTACAAAAGGACAACTACTCACGGGCACCCTGTTGTTGTGCGGAGGACACTGTAAAGCTTTCCACCTCTTGTCTCTGTCGTGTTCGCGGACTGGGGAACGATCTTCCGTCAAGTGCGAATTAAATTTATTGTTTTCTTTAAAAGAAGTATGAAGAGACTTATGACCGACCGCGCCGGCAGCACCACGGCGGCTGTCCACGGTCAGTTTTTTGTTTTTTGGTAATTGCGGTGGCTTTGCCGCACTAGTATAAAAAAAGGATATTATTTATTGTCGCGGTTTGTTGAGTGTTCTCGCTCGTTCGTGCCGGGGTAGAGTGTGCCGTGTGAGCGCTCACCCCAGAGGCCGGGGTCGTCGAAGCAGGAGTGGTGGTTGGAGACGGTGAGCAGCGGCACGCCGGCCGGCCGGTGCACGGCGCGCGCCAGCCGCTCCTTGTGGTACACCGTCGTCTTGTTCAGCAGCTCTGCGGGATACCACATGCTCATTGAATACTACTAGCGCCGCCGCCTCGCTCTCCCTTCACACTACACACGAGTATACACCACGAAGGGAGAGTAGAGTGTAGACAAGAATAGCAGCAACTATCAAGAGATGAAAGTCCATTGACTGTTGCTATCGCTATACCACCAAACGTATACAAAATTAAAGATATATACATTAAGAAATCTATGTAGGTGTGTAAACTGGTCCAGCGGAGCAAGTACTTTGCACTTGTATACTGTGCTCATGACGTGATGTGGGTGAGGTGATTTCATTACCACACCACCTATAAAGAAACATGCACAGATTAGACTGTTCTATCTTTATACAAGAAAGATTTATCTTTACAGGTATATTACCATACAGCCTGAACTACCAAAGGTATAATAGAATCATTCAATTGTTACATTGGGTTCTTTTTATGATATTGTTACCCACTACAGCCAAACTTTTTTATATACAACCCCAAAGATGTCAAAATAGCATCTGAAAGTTTATTCAATAATCTACCAATTTTCAGTGCAAATGACACCTGCGTGAAGCCTGAACCTGGCCCATTATGCATAAAAAGTTAGATTCAGGCTTGTGCATTGAGCCGTGGATGGAATGTAGCATGATGACTCTATGTAGATGTATTGCACGAGCAACAAGTCTGCGGTGTTCATTGCAATACCTGCTTTGTGCTAAGCAAGGCAGCGCGCGGCAGCCTCGGGGTCCGTGTCAGTCTGCACTGTACTGCACTTCATGCACTTGATTGAACTATTCAACGTTTTCAGGTGATGCTTTATTAAGCCATAATATATTCAAGATGACATTGCATTATCCAAAATAGGGAGCCATCACAAACAGCTAAACAAAGAAAGATGAACTTTATATACACAAAAACAATACCCTTTCATACAATAACAATAAGTTTAGACATAATAAATAACTTATTAATAAAGGAAATAAATATGTGGAAATACACACATTCCTTTATCTATTGAAAGCCATATTAATAATGATTGAGTTTTTGTTTCTTTATTTTTAGTTTCTTTATTGAGTTCTTTAAATAGGCAAAAAGAAAACCAATAATAAGATAATTACACTTGTACTGAGACAACTCCTGTGGTTAGCTGAATAGATTAGCGTACAATATAATGAGTCAGGCTTAGAACCCATGCATTATTGTGTGGTGGTTAAGTGAAGCACATACATAATATATCACATTTTCCCTATTTTACCTACAGTACATATTAGAAGCAAGATTCCTGAAGTGTCACACATAGCAACAAGCTTAGAGCACACGATATCCAGTATATTGGCAACAGTTATTTAATACATTATTATACTAAGCCAGGTTAAACATGTTAATACATAAGAGCTCTTTCTTTGTTCCTTTCTTGTAATTATTTATACGTAGATAACAAAGATTCATCATATATCATATAGAGATATATCGGTTGTATATTTTGTTGTTCCTTAAGACTATTGTTTTAGAAAATAATTTAAATTCATCAAGATAATTAGCATGTTGGTTTCGCACAACACTGTGAGACTATTTTCAGTAATCAATTTATCAATCCCATTAATTTGTATATACAAAGACTTAGAAGAAAGCTTGTCTGTCTGTAATGAATAGGACCCCGCCATGTCAACAACAATATTGATAAAACAGATAGTATTACATGATAATCTTTAATAATATTTGTTAAAAGAAGAAAAGTTCAACTACATTGGTTTATATTTATGCCTGACATTATAGAAATGCTTATAAAGGACTTGTGATTGCACAAACCTGCACAGGCTGCCACCGCAATCTCCGAATTGTAACACATTCTAATGATTGTCATTGCTCACAACACGGTCCAGCTTTCAATAACAGAGTATCATTGCTACTTTATATTTAGCTAGAAGTCTTAAAAGCCTCAAAATAAGCATTATATAATATCTTTATTTTAAAAATTAATCATAGATACATATAATTTTGGTTTACCATTTGTTTGGTTTTTATTTCTACCCTGTTAAATATTCTCTTTTATTGTATTGCATGATTATTTCATAAGGCAGGAATTGTTGTAAGCATTGTCTTTGACCTAAATATGAAGTCTTAGTTATAATTCGGTGATACTGTGCATTATGTAAACAAATGTTGTAGGTAACCTGTTACTAATTCTTGAAAGCGCAAATAATGAGAAATGTCCATCGTAATATGTGTCCAAAGCAACTCTCGGCTCATGTTCTCATACAAAATAAAGGCTAATTCTAGACCGATTTGTGTCTCTTAACTCTAAAACTTTTCAGCAGTGTAATATTGTACAGTCATTTTTAGACATTTAAATAGATATTTCGGAAGAGTAGGTGAGTGATTTCCAGTACTCACCAATAATAATTTTACTAAATAATCCAACTACGGCCACAGTGAAGGAGCTCGCGCAGTTCCAGAGCCGCCCAGGGTTCCGCAGCCGAGGGATTATCCATCCTATGTCGTAACCCATCTTGTGGCTACACAGAGACACCCTAGACTAACATTATTACTGTAAATAATTTAATTAAAAAAACAATTAATTGTTTCCTGATAAGCATTTGTACATTATTTGTGCCACTTTGTGCGTAATCAAGCGAACCAATGATAAATTAGTGATGGGAGATGTCAATGACAAGTTGTTTATTCCGATTTAAATAATTCGATTACAATAAATGGTTTTCAATCAGAGTTGATTATATTGATCTTACAATGGTCGAAAGCGCTGATGCATCGTGACATTAGCAATAAAGTCAATGCATCCGTGCAAAATTTCTTAAGCGACCAATCGTCCTGACGAATTAATTATTGAGTTAATTATGAACCTACTCGCTTGTGAGTTAATCAATTATTAAAATCTCTCATACTGCCATCGCTATGATGAAACATGGACGTTTGACAATTTGTCACGTAACATATGACGTCAGGGTTGCCAGTTGTTAGGCTGTCGGTTTTTCTAGGTTAATAAAATAATTTTAAATGCAGTTTGGTTCACGTAATAATAATATATCGTTACGCTATATTGCTATCGGAGTGAGCAGAGATTTATTAATGACTATATTATGTTTACGTGACAGAAGTAAAATTTCTTTAGTGATAAGATATTCGTTCCCGACCAATCTCCTTCGTTTGTTGCACTACTTACATAACATTGGCAGAATCGTGCTTGCGCGTTGCCATTAAAGTAAGAAGAAGAAGATATTCGTTATTTTATTTTTTTAATGGATCCTTCGTTTATTCCCGATTGCGTCCACAAAGCGTAGTTTTCTCTCTGGGTAAGTACCCATTACGACATGGTTATATTCAAGTCATCTTATAACCTAATACATTTTGAACTCATTACAAATACTCTAACAGGTGACAAGTCTTAGGAAGGATTCAATAACTGGATCGCGCTGCAAAGCCAATAATTCTCTTCAGAGATTGTTGCTGCTTATTATCCAAGACTGGTTCCAGAAGCCAGAACAAAAATTCCGGCTTAAGTTATGATCGGCGTGAAACCCAGTGGTTAGAAAGGTAGGACCTCGTTTTATGTCGCTTTGTAAACATGCTAATACTGTGAGTGTCGTGTGTCGTGCCTATTCAAATTAACAAGAACAAAAGCGGGTAGAGGAGCTAACTTCTCGCCCCTGACGAAAACTCTTTGCTTGTGACCATGGCCTGCGTAACCAAATGGAAACGTCGTGACATAATTAAAAGTAAGTTAATTCCTAAAAAATGCCCGTGAAAGTATTTATAATACTAGGCTGTGCCCGCGACTTCGTTCGAGTGTAAGAAGTACTCATGCTATGACAATAATTATTTCTACCTGACATTTTTGTATAAATGTTATAAATGCCGTCGATTATTTCATATTTTTAATTACAGATAAAAAGACGTGCCCTTGACCTCAATCTCATCTGATGGAAAGTGATGATGAGACCGATGATGAAGCGCGCTCGCTCAACAAATACTGATTCACTCGTCGTTTGAAAATTCCCATGTCATAAGGCGCTGGAAAAACAGACGCGGGAAGCGAATTCCATTACAGTATACAGCTGACCCGTCGCACTGCGCACCGCCTGACAGTCTCCGCATGTCGTGTTACAGATTAGCTCAACTTAATGTATGATTTTATGAAAGCAATACAACGAATACAAAAAAAAATATTTTTGTATTTTTTTCCTTAGTTTACACAAAATAAATTTCTAAACGCATGCATAGATATATGACAAACACATTTTCTGCCAGTCCTTTTTCATTACTGACATTATTCTACATTTTTTAAATATAAAATACGCCCATGAAGGTCACCGAAACGTAGCCAGGAGCAGGAGGCAGACGAGTGTACATCGCGCCCGCCGCTGCTCGTACATGAAGCGCCGATGGAAGCGTCCCTGCAGCTCTTTGCTCTTGCATATAATTATCATGACACTGGCTCGACTAAATGACTACCGCGCACTTGATGGTGAGTGTAGTCCGAGAACGAAAGCGACTATCCAAGGACGACAACCTGTTGACAGTGTCCGTCATCGTGTCGGCAGTGTCGGCACGCGGCCCGCACACACCGCGACTCAAGGTCTCCAGGTATGCGAGTTACTGAGCATGCACAAGCTGATCCCGAAACGCGCCAGGCCAAAGCGAGGTACTATGATCGTCTTTACGTTCGTGTACTGTGGTCATGACGCAGTTCGGGCGATCGCCCTACCTACCACCACAAACGTAACGTAACCATATGTCACGTTAATGAATATCCGGTGCTCGGGTTCATGGAATGCACTCGGATCAAATCAGAAAGGGCCCCCCATTATTGAGTCCTTAACATATTATATGTGACGGATTTACAGTAGTATTACTTAAAATGACGTTGCTAAGAGATTTGTTTCAGGCGTCTGATAATAAGTTAGGACAATAAGCTTTTAAAAATTTCCATTTTTCTTTAAATCGTTCTATTCTTTGGTTTTACTTTTATAATTTAAAACTTCACAAGCGAGGTGAAGTCGGAACTTAAGTTTGTAGCAGCGACATGTGGATATGATTACCGCGAAATTCTTTTTTTTTTATCTTTATTTAAGGCTTAGTCGCACATGCGACTATTTCGCCCGCATACAAAACAGAAAATTAACAAAAAATAATAAGCAAATATGAACAAGTTAAAACTGAATACTATACAATACTATTGCGTCATGCGATAGGGGGTCGCTTAGTATGGAGTTGAATCGCGTGGTGTGGAACGCATCAGATGCACTGGGCCCAGAGCGCAGAGCCAGCGCCGGCGCCGGCGCCCCGGGCACGCTGCAACAGCACGTGACATGTACCGTCGACGCGGTCGCCGCCACAAGGCGTGCAGCCTGGCGACAGCACTTTACGCGTCTTAAACGCGAATTTATTTGTCGGAATATGTCCCGAGCGCAGCCTCAGACCAGTCACAGATTGCTCCCTGCTAACGATGCTGTTGCGATCCGTGTAGCCTCCAGTGGGTGTGGTGGAATCGTCTTGTACCATATGCTCTTTCCCTCAACCTTTCATCAAAGTACTCCTTCCAGTGCGAATAGCAGTCATTTCTCAAAATGCAACACCAATCAATATATGTTGGCAATGCGATAATTGTAATCCCGTCAGAAGATCCCTGCTTTGCCATAAGGTCAGCTCTGTCGTTCCCATATATATATATATATATATATATATGTGATGTGTGTGTATATATATATATTCTAGTAATTGCTTTAAAATAGTGTAGGCTATTGGTGCTCCTCGAAAGATCGACGAGGAGGAGGAGGAGAAATTCTTTTTAAATGGAAATCCTAAAGGATTGGTGTCGGTATTGCCCTAGGAATGGAAGCGAAAGAGATTTGTTAACGTGCGGAGCGCAGCATCCCTTCACATTCTACAGACGTATGCCTACACTCGCCGTAACAAGGGCGACGTGAAGCAGGCAGTCGAGCGGCTCGTCCACGATACAGGATTGAGCCGGGAGCGACCTGTTCGGCGCAAACTGGATTAGTCACAGCTCACGAGCAGCGGGCCGGCCCAGCGAGGCCCACTGTCGCTTACTGTTGGATGCAGATCAAGAGTACTTTCATAGTTTAAATGTAGTTTTAACATAAATAAAAATTCTCTTTAATAAATAATTTCTTTAATACAGTAATACGACGTCCGGTCGACACGGGCGAAACCATTATATTAAATTATATTTTCCTAAGCGTTATATTCCTCCGCAACATAAATGAATAGGAGAGAGTTACTGCAGACTCCACGGACACCTTCCGTCTTGCAATCGTTCACACGAAACCAGGTCGCCGCCGCCCCGGGCAACGCGCACACACGCGCACACACACGCACACACACACTGGCCACAGCTTGAGTCATCGCGATTCGTCTTTGGCATGTCCGCAACTAGTTCACGTCGTCTCGTCAGTGCCTCTGCACGGGCACGTTCAGAAATGCACGGCGTAGGGCTTCGAGTTCGGTTCCCGCGCTAATAACTCGAAGTGGTACACCTCGGTGCGGCACGGGCGCGGCGCGTCGTCCGCGTCCGCATCCACGCAGGGGGCCTTCACCACGAACACGTTCCTGGCGGGCGGCGGCGCGGCTGCGGGCCGGCCGGGCCCCGGCGAGAGCGGGGCGGCGCGCGTCGTCGCCGGCAGCATGGTGCAGGCGAGGCAGACGAGACACAGGAGGCGTGACATCGCGAAGGGTAGACCGCCTCGACTGCTGCTCGGTCCGGAGCCGGCGCATATATACCGGTGCGGGTGCGGGCGCGGGCGTGGGGCCGGGGGCGGGGGCGGGGGCGCGGACGTACTTCCCGCCACAGCCTGCTGCAGATGATCGCGATACTCGGGTTTTCCCACTGATGACGAGTGCAGCGCGGAGTTGGCGCGATGATTTCCTAAAGCTGCCGAACACGTTGTCGCAATAGCCGATGCTTAAAGCCATGCAACGGCCGGACTGCACGTTCGCGTGTGGGCGCCCACCTAATTATATCTCAGCTTCAACACAACCAATTTTATCAAAAGACCTGTACATATTTTCCCACGTTTTTTGGTGGAAATTGGTTTTTACTATACAATTGGTGTAGGTGATTTTTTGATCCCGCTTGGTCATTTATTTCGAGCACAGTTTAATCCATTTATTTATTTTATTTTAAAAAGACAAATTTTACAGAGGAGATGTATTTAAATGTGTATACATATAACACGTTAACACTTACAATAAGGACTTGCGCACTGTTGATAAATGTGCCCTGAATAGGAGTAATTCTATAGCCTCGATTATAGCTTTGTTGAAACGGCAACAGGGGAGTACAGGCGCCGTACGCAAGGGGGGGGGGGGGGGTGGCGCGGCCGAGGTGTGTCGGACTTGTACTTGTAACCTAAAACCCCAAGGTGACTACTTCTGCGCATTGGCGAGGGCTGCGGGTCCTGTAATCAATTCGCCACAGGGACGCCATACTAACTAATGTAACCTAGCTTACACATACAATATATATATAATATAATAGCTTACATACACTAAAATTGTCACATCAAACACACGCACACACAGCAATTTATATTGCGAGTTGACTGTTATCTGGTTTTCCTTTCCTTTGTTAGTTTTTAAATATTATCATTGTGTAATTGGTACAGCATGTAAAACTGTACCGTATGTAATGTATCTGTATTTCGTATAATATACGTGTAGTTCGGGCACTGCACTGGCGCCGGCTCAATGTGTGTTGTTGCTCGTGTCTCTCTGTCGCCCGGCCGGCCGGCGCGCGCGGGCTCGGCTCGAGCCGGACGCCTGCAAACTAAACCACAACTGTATCAGGTGCAGAACTATACTCCTTACGCAATGTAATCAGTCGGCAGCAGCTAAGCAGCAGCTCGCTTGGCCGGGCTCGAGCCGGGAGGAGTCCTTTAGTGCTGGCGGAACTGTGCGCACTGCTGTGCCTGCTGCGGCAAGAGCTTTGCACGCCTCGAGCTGCGGCTGCCGCGCGCCGCTTAGCATATCTATATGCGCTGTGTGCGCACGACGGGCAGCGCATGGCCTGGAGCCAGCCACAGTAACGGTTCTGTCCAATTCTTCGATGGTTCTTGAAGTAAATGTCCAGAGAACCCCACTGGCACTCCGCCGTACTTGGTAACATGTAATCGCAGACAGAGAGAGAACTTAGAAAAGTATGGATCGACACAATATTGTACAACCATCTTACTTGTATACATTCCAGGTATGTTCATAGAAAGCTATGATTTTCCAATCTGGTTAATTTTTTCTCAAAAATATAATCAGAAGCTGAGGTGTGTTCAAAACTAAAAGGACATTTTAATCGCCCTTTTGTTCGGGTGATATTAATAAATGGTCCACATACCTAATGTGACACGAGTGCATTTGATACTATCGGTTCATGTTCTCCCGGGCGGTCTTCTTTATTTAAAATGGCTCACATGCTGCTAGCTTGGAATGGCCTTCACAGCCCCACCGGGCTTGGGTGCTTGGCCAGCGATTTAGGCTCTGAATTTTGATTCAACAGGACTCGCCAAGGGGGCTTTATACGGCCGCTGCGCCGCTGGATGCATTGTATTTGCACGCGAGTTTGACTAATTCTTTTGCGTGGTGCGACGTCTTGTCGAAATAACAAAGACGAGGCGCCGTACACATGAGACTGGCCCGAGCGGTCCGCGACATTATGAGGCTATGAAGCGGCCCGAGGTCCAAAGCGCGCGGCGCGGCGCCGGGCGCTGGCTGCCGCTTGCGGTTGCGTCACGGCGTATTTTCCACGTGTGAATGTGTTTAGGGTTTCCTCAAGTGCCTTACATAAGAACGTCGTTCTCGGAAGCATTACTCAAAAGTATTTTTAAGCCTTCAAAGTTGCCTTGCGATGTGACGCACGTTCAGATAATTGCCAACGCGCCCTGGCCTCTTCGGCTTACACAATCTACGTTCCGCTTTGCATAAAGTATCGGCGTGTTTTTAAATTTTACAAGCAAACGCTTGACCTCAACCAGACCTGATGTAAAGTTTGGACAAAGCCGATGATGGACCGCGTCCGCTCAACAGTTGCTTATTTACTCGTCCGCAAAAGGCTCTCGAAACACGGAGAAAAATATTAGCTTAAAAGTTGAAGCCTATTTGACTCATTCGCTGTTCGTATTAACTGGAGAACCGAATATCCCTGTGCACGCGATCTGTGTAGCTGCGGAGCAACTTGCATCCTCAAACAAGCAGGCACGCGAGCCACCCGGCCAGTGTCGTCTGGAGCCGCGCGGCGCAGTGATACCATTATAGTGAGTGCGGGTATTCCCAAGGCAAGCGGCGCGCTGACGATAAAGTAGCGCTCCTCGGCGCCTGCAGATGCGGGCGCGTCCTCCCGCGCGCTGTTGCCCCCTCGACGCGCCGCAATGACACACTTATTAACTTGGGGAAACCCGCAGAGCGCCGCCCCGGCCGCGCACGGGCCAGCGGTGTCCGCGCTGCACTCTACCCTACTGGCTGCTGTACTGGCTGAAAGCCACGAGCCGATTTGTTGTATTTGGATATTTAATAAACATGTCGACTTACAACTTTGTACTTTGTATTGACCGACTAAACAATTCGATTTGCAGTTGCATAAGTCAAATAAATCAAACCTTAAGGCAATATACGGTATTTATTAAAGGAGTAAATGAATGCATTTATATAATTCTGTGGGAGGCGCGCCGCTGTCTCCAGGTGCCATAATTAGTTCTGCGCGTCGGTGAGCACCGAGAGACCTGTGGGCAATCCTCCGCAGAAGCCACCCTCAGGGGTCTCCGCTCTAAACGGGAACGTGCCCGCTTCTAGGACGCGCCGGTGAGCTTGCGGCACGCGAGGCTGAAAGTCGCCATCGGCGGCCCCCATCATGCGTAAGCGCCTTGAGAATGCTGCGGTATGTGCTGCGGTATGCGCTGCGGTATGCGCTGCGGTATGCGCTGCGGTATGCGCTGCGGTATGCGCTGCGGTATGCGCTGCGGTATGCGCTGCGGTATGCGCTGCGGTATGCGCTGCGGTATGTGCTGCTCACCTCGCACTCAAGGCGACACGCGAACGCAAATTGTATACAGTCGCTAATCTCTGTTCACTTCCAAAGAGACATAGTTTAAAACTAGAGAATTTTCATTAAATGGGGGGGGGGGGGTGGTATCTAATATGGTGTTCAATGGTATCGTGGGAAAATGAGGGCTAAAACGTAAAATGTAGCTCTTGCGGATGCTGTGTCGTAGCGCAGGCGCAGAAGTCATAAGAAATAAAGAATACGATGCGTCACAAATTGTAATAAACATACAAGCGTGTTTGCGATAGGATATTGGCACTGCGTGGCGCTAATAGTACTGCGGCAGGTGTCCCCGGGCTGGATGCCGTCGCTGCACCACGCTCCCGGCGTGCGGCACCCGGTGCGCTCGGTGCTGCGGCTGCGGCGGCGGCGGCGGCGGCGGGTAGTACAGCGCTGCCAGCACGGCCAGGTCCAACTGCGCCAGGGCCGCGCCCGCCAGGCACAACACCACTAGCAACACACGGGCCATGGCTCTGTTCAATTCGATAATGTAGTGTGACCAGCTGTTCGCTCAACAGCGCAGCGCGGAGCGGGCGGCGCGGTTCTATGAACGCTTGTGCTTGGTAATTGCCTGTTAAAAGTTAATTAGTAATAATGTTCGTGTAATGCGACAAGCGATTGAATTCCCCGCCGCCGCCGGCTCCTTATGTAATCATTGATTCGAGACCTTCTCCGTTTGCTATTGAACTAGCTGTGATAACCGACTGTTGTTCGGATAAATACGGTTGATCCGAATCATATAATTGTAGAGATCTGCTACCATTGAGTGCTGCTGTCCGTGATCCCACAGGACTCGAACGAGGAATTGAACATAGGAATTTATAACTATTCGTTTGTGGCAAAGGCATTTTTAGATATTATATATATTAGATAGTAACGACGCGGATAAAGGATTTTTCGTAATTTTGTCGCTTCAGTCTTAACGCTTATAAAGTAAAATTGAAAATAACTTAAGCCCACCCGCCCGGTTTAGTTCTGGAGGCCTTTCCCGGTCATCAATACGCGGTCAATCCGAAAAAATAAAAAAAGGCAATAAATTAAACAACGATATATTAGAGAAGAGAAATATAATAATATATCGTCACGCTATACACCTTTCGGGGCGAGCAGAGATACGTTTGTGGCTGAATGCACTTCGCGATTATATGTCGTACCCAACGTGACCAGTGGCGCCGCTGATCGCCGTTGTTACGGCACCAGCAAACGTGGCAGTTCCATCGGATTCCATGCGAGCTTCTTCACGCAGCTCTCCTCGGCCGTGGCGCATGCGCCGCCTCAATCCGTACGTAATCTGAAACAGTGTAGAGGCGCCGGCGCCAGGGCGGACGCGCTCGGGGAGACCAATATATTTATATTTATTAGATAATTTGGTGATTGCAGTAGCGAGGGCGCGGCGCGCACAATGCGAGTGCTGCGCGCGCGCACCAGAGATGCCCGAAACGTGTACGGTGGCCAACGTAATTGTAATCGTTTTTCATGAATCCGATTACATTTAGTTCGTCTACGGCGTGCAGTATTCCACTGAGCCATAGAACTCGATACCGACTTTATTAAATACATCGTCGGCTGCAGGCTTTACTAAGCTGCAGGTATCGAGGGCAAGATAGCGCATTCAATACTGACCCCACCTGGGACGCTGGAGGTCCCGGGCTCGAGTGTCGGTGCTGCGCTGTGCCGAGTCAGCTCAGTGTGCGCGGCTGCCGGCTGCCGGATGCCGGTGACAGCCCGTCATGGCGACACAGCGTCTAATCACGCTAGCTTCATTAGGTCGCACGTCAGATTTGCCGGTCGCGACTACTGATGAAAATTCCCGGGCATTTTGATCAGTAGTCGCGCCTCGCTGTACCTGAGGGCCGCCTTTAGACATTGTGCCGATGGTGCTTGTTGATGTCACGAACACAACACTGCTGCACAAGCAGCCGCGTTCCTCGCGAGTGCGACTGTTCAGTGTTTGCAATGGCCCGTGATGGAGCTCATACTTGAAATTAATATTTTTAGATATTTAAGACAATGTAACTTGTGTTAATGTCATCAACATATTAAAACAGTTCTGTGTCGACTCCGTGGCGCAACGGTAGCGCGTCTGACTCCAGATCAGAAGGTTGCGTGTTCAAATCACGTCGGGGTCAATTTGGTGCCTGGTTGTATCATTAGTTTTTATAATCAATTTAATGATTATCATTTATCAATCTCTATTTTAATATTGAGTGTAAAATGTGTATTTTGTGTTGTTTTTATACACAAATGAAACTTGCTGCCATAGCTTAGTTCGTTGTTGGCTGAGGGCTGTGGGCTGTGGGCTGTGTGTGTGTCTGTGGAGCAATGTCAGTGCGTAATTTGATATGTCCTTTTTCACTTTTAACTATATCTATTTAACTATATATATATATATATACATTACCTCGTGGATTGTTTTTTAATAATAGTCAAATTAATTAATAAACGTTTCGGTGCAAACACGGAGCGCTTAGACTGACATTTATAGACGCTATTTCGACTTTGCTTAGCAAAGCTCTTAAAAAATGAATTCGTTTTGACAAAAAACTGAATATATAATAGTAACTTGAGTATATCTGTAGTACTAGTAGAGCCAATTGCATCTTGACAAAATCGGTGACTTACCAAATCCTTTGAAGTTCATTGTGTTATACAAATTGTAACGTTTTAGTAAAGTCTAAGCAAACTTAAAATTGTATTAATAAATATCATCTTTAATCTGTCGAGTACTCTAATATTTATCAATTTGCGTAAAAACATGTTTTTTAGCAATAAATGTAAAAACAATAAAATAGTTGTATTTTAATATAAAAATCTGGAGATGCCGGGGATCGAACCCGGGGCCTTTCACATGCAAAGCGAACGCTCTACCACTGAGCTACATCCCCGTTTACAAATCATACAAAATATTGATACAGATGCTTCATTCGCAAAACATCAAAACTCTGTTATAAATTTTAGTTACAATACGTTAATCTAATTCCCGTTAGAACGAACTACGCCTGCGGGACAGCTGCGTGCACTTTACATACATACATACATGCAGTCGTTCCATGTCCAGATGGTTCTATGTGTGGAACTTTGTGTTTGGAATTCCTCACCTACATCAGAGGCGCAAGTGATATCATGAAGTAAATCGAAACGAGTTCATGTTCGGTGGCGGGGGGGGGGGTGGTCTTAGCCAATAGGAGCCCGGCACACGTGCGGGAAACGGGGAATGTCGCTCAAATCTCAAAAAAAAAATCAAACCAAATCTTTGGATTTTCTGATTAAGTGAAATCTCGAGGCCTTCGAGATGTGGTGCTACCGTAGAATGCTGCGCATTAGTTGGGTGCAGAAGGTTTCCAATGTTAGGGTTCTCCAGCGCGTTGGCAGAAACCGAGAGTTATTGCAAACCGTCAAGAGGAGGAAGATCGCGTATCTAGGTCATGTCTTACGACATGAAAAATATCGACTCCTCCAGTTAATAATGATGGGCAAAATAGACGGAAAGGGACGCGCTGGAAGGAGAAAGAAGTCGTGGCTGCGCAACATCCGGGAGTGGACTAGTATTTCCAGCGTCGAACACCTGTTTCGCTTGGCTCAGGATAGAGGAAAGTTCGCTGAGCTGACGGCCAACCTCCGGTAGTGGAGAGGCACTCTAAGAAGAAGAAGATTAAGTGCGGACTTAGGCAGCACATGCTCACCGGTGGAGCGAGACATCGCGAGGAAACCCGCGCGGCAACCAACAGAAGCGTCCCGAGAGCGCCGACCAGCTGCCCTGCTGGTTACGATGGGCTCGTTGTATAGGAGCAAAGCAGGCACTCGTATAGCCACTTATATATCTCTGCTCACACTGGAAGGCGTGCAGCGTGACCGTATGCCATTATTATTATCCTAACCAATACACGGGGTAATTTTATGGACGTGGGACATATTTCGGGAGTGTATTCAGCGTTCGATTCCAGTTCCGAATATGTAAAAAAGTGATGTCTTAATATTTTTATAAAAATAAAGTAAATTTTGTCACCATAGTAAATAATTCGAAGCAGAAAGTAGGTACCTGTTTTGAACCCAGTCACACTGGCAAATCATCGCCCGGGCCCTGCCAGCCGCAGATTTTTTCCTGCTTACTCAGTTCCCAGCTGGTCTTGGCCTACCTTACAGCTAGAGTTCGAGCGCTGTTCGGTTGCATGCGCGCGCATCGCTGTGACCGCGCCTCACTAGTAAAGCAAGTCTCACAGATGCAATAACGAAGAGTGTTGCATGGTTCGTGTCTATGCGTTGTCCAATGATGGCGCGCAGGCGGCTATTAATTTATAACGACCAACATTTCCAGACCGCCGCATTCCATTGTACAATTTAGTTTTAGGCACAAATCAAAGACTACGAATATTTGGACATTTGGGATTGCTGCACTAACCCCAATTCTATTATTGATCAAATGAAAACTAAATTATAAATTCCGTACAACTTGTATTGCGCGTTTGGTGTACTCGTACAAGGCAGACGGACGCGAACAATCTCTTGGATAGTATGGAGCACGCTGGCACTGAAGGCGCCGCCCCCAGTGCCTTTCGGGATTCGCGGAGGCGCTACAGACGTTTCACATCGCTGCGACGTGTGCAAACGGCCGTGAACACTGGACAGGTCGAGGGGGGCCTGCCCCGCGGCCTGCTCGCCGCCCAGACCTCGCTCCTCTTCATTTTTATTTATTGAGGTGAGTGTAAAAAGTAATGTTTATGCATCCGAATGTCGCAGTTGAGCCGAAAGAGATCTAAGATCGTGACTGCGTTAAGGCAGGATCATTTTGTGTTAAATACACTTATGTAAGTGCAATTTGCGTAAACGAGCGAGTTGCGTGTGTCAGCCACGAGGCGGCGCTCATTGCGAACTGTTTCTAAGGTTGCTGTAGAAATAAATAGTCAGTACAATTTGAATCGCTGTAAATAATGTTGATTCGTCTTTGAAATGCGCCAAAATACATACTTGCGAATATTATTATTCTAGTTCTTTCTTACATCAATGTTGTATCATTAGTTTACATTGAACACTTTTTAATTGAATAATAATTTATCATTAAATAGGTACTTTGCCTGTGCTAAGCCAGGATAAAGTACGAAGGGAAAACGGTCCAAGCTGCCCGTTTCCCACAGTGGTGCATCGACAAGCGAGTTTCATTTGTTCCATAACCTTGCTCGCATGTCAAATTACTCGTATCTCAAAGCAAAGTGCCCATTGAAATACCATTAACTGGTTCCACCTCCTAAAATACAACCTCGCATGTCAATTACACACCTCGCTTATGTTTTTGTATGATTTCATGCTTTGATTCAATAGACATCATATTTTTCTGCGGGACCCATGATCATAAAAACAAATGTGATAATGTTTTGTAGACGCACAAACGCGAAGCCGACTTATCAAAAATGCTTCGAAAACGTGGCAAACAAGCGCACCGACTGAAGTGTAGCCCGACCGACCGGGCCCGGGGCGGCGTGCGGCGCGGCCTGCGCTGTGCGATTCTGCGCTCCGACCTCAAAGCGGAATGTCGGCCTGCCGGGCCGCCGCAGCGCACCGCAGCGTACCTAGTGATGAAAATGCCTGGGAATTTTCCCAAAGTGCCAAAAACTTCCTTGGGAATATTCCCGGGAATTTACGAAATGTTCTCGGAAGTTTTGGGCACTTTGGGAAAATTCCCGGGCATTTTCATCACTAAGCGTACCGCAGCGTACCGCAGCGTGTCACGTAGCGGACGGCCGCGCTCGCGCTCGCTACGGTTTGTCCACAGTATTTACGGATCAACTCTAGTTTGTTCTACAATTTTTCTTTATGATTGATTAAGGAATGTAGTTTTCACATTGTTATTCGTCACAATGAGACAAACATTATCGTATCCTGGAATGTCTCCCTCATTTATAAAATCAGCCTGTGTGTTGTATCACTGAGTGCGTATGTATATACACACACAAACACACATATATAACTGTATACTGGTGCGATGACGTGCCTGCATCGCACCTGACGGCAAGTGCAGTACAGCCCGGGAACGGCAACCACCGCCGAGGGCTGGGAATCTGTCGACAGTCGCCATGGCCATGCCGGCCCGCATACAGCACGACGGAAGCTGTCTCTAGTTAAACGAACAACTAGCTGTTCTCAAGCTGGATGTATTCGCTTACCACATTTAAATATGCGTTTTTGTTAATTACACGCTTATCTCTATATAAAAACAATTAAAAAAAAAATAATAATTAATTAATTAATTATTCAATTTTATCTTTATGCAATGATCTTTCGATATTTTATATAAAAACTAGCTTAAGTGAGTTGCTCTGTAGAGAGAGAAATTTATTAATTAAACAAAGTTATTTTACAATTTTAACAAATACGCCAAATTACAAACTTACCTGTAGAGAGAGAAACAACATTTAAAGCTAATATTACGGATTATAGATAATTTTATATTTAAATTGTTTACTTTGTTTTGTAACTGTTTTGTTTACTGTGTGTTGACGTAACCTCCAAACTTAATGTCATCGAATCAATGTCGCCAACAGTTCCATAAAGTAAAGTGAGTTCGGATACGTTCATAGATCATACGCGTTAAATAAACTTTATTTAAATGAAGTGTCACACGCTTCGTTTACAATAAAATAAAATAAAATTCTCGTGTCACAATGTCAGTTACCTTACTCCTCCGGAACGGATTTACCGATTTGTACGAAATTTTATATCGTCGGGTGAAAGGCTATTTGGTTTTAGCGACATTTTTTGGTGATATAGTAATATATATATATATATATATATATTTGGAATGGGTAAAAAACGCTGATTCCGAAAATATATATGTATATTACGATATCACCAAAAAATGTCGCTAAAACCAAATAGCCTTTCACCGGACGATATGCATATTCAGTAGGTCTGAGAATCGGCTCCTATCTATTTTTAATATCGCTAAGTGATGAGGGTTGTTCACCCTTAATCTTTTTTTAATTTTTGGATAAACATTTTTGTTATTATTTTTCTGTAATGTGGCATTAAAAATACATACAACCCTAAATTTTTACTCTTTTATTACCAACCCCCTATTTCTTAATAGCCATTTTAGTAATTTAATCATTTTTCATACAGCTCGATAAGTGATCAATAATCAGCTAGATATAACTGATACGGCAAAGCAACGCTCGCCGGGCCGGCTAGTGGGCTTATATTATTTTAGAAATTTGAAATAATTTACATCGCGCAAGCGAAATTATTCTTTTAGCCGTATATTGTAGCTTTCAAATAATATTTCATGTGGTTAATATTGTCCAGGCGGGCGAGGAACGGACCTGCCACAAGTGTTGTCGGTACTGACGATGAACATGAGACTGATTGATGACTATGTCGTGTGCGGCCGGTATAAAGCAAAGGCAGTGATCAGAGTACATTTCACCGTTTACTTATATAATTTGACCCACTAGGTACCCACGTCCCCGCCCCCCCCCCCACATATATGAGAGTACAGTACATGTGTATTATGAAATGAAAATATTAATATAGAACATATCCGCGTAACGTGTGGATTCAGGTCGTAGCGCTAAATTAACATAAGGCTGAGAGCTACCTTTGACTTTGCTTAACCGAATATCATTATTACTATTTAATGGGTCTTATGCGCGAAATAATTTACGTTCAGTCACGGCTCGACGTTTCAGCCTGGTGACATATGCAGGCCATGTCCCGTACAGACTTGCGCGCCGCGGAGCCATCGCCGGGCACGCGGCGTTGCCGTCTCTGCGCTCTCTTGCTCATCGGAGCGGGCTGGCAGCGCGGCCACGCGGCGCCACGGGGCGAGCTCCTGGACCAGGCGCTTCTATCCGTTCGTGACCATGGCCTGTCTGACCGGCTCGAGAATAATTAAAAAAGTAAGTTAATTCACGCATAAGACCATTATTTCTTTTATTTTTAGGCGTTCAAACAGAGTGTGTACATATTTAACAAGTAATAATAGAGAACATGCCGCATATGCACATGCATGCAGCTACAGCGCACCGCTCCGGCTGCGTGAGCGCGCTCCGTGCGCTACAGAGCACGAACGGTAATGCAGGCGGCGCCGCGGGAGAAACGAGAGAGCTTCAATATATAAATGATACATTTCAGGTAATTTAACATTGGACCAATTGTAATACACTTGCTTTGAAACAGCTCAGAGAACTGTACAATAAATATATCTTGACCATCATTAGGAACGTTACGAGCCGGCGCTAGGCGCACACGTGCGGCGCGGCGGGCCGGGCCCCCGAGCCTGGACGCGGCGCTGCCAGCGGGACGGCCCGCAGGCACCCCGGCCCGCAGGCACCCCGGCCCTTGGCGCACCGTGGCGCATCGGCCGCCGCGTTAATAATTTTGAACAGAAACATCATTTCGTGAATAATAATGAATCGAAAATTGATTAGCTTAAAATGTTAATATACTCGTACAATAGGAACTTAGTATTCACAGAGCCAAGCTCAAGTTGACAGCATCGCTGCCTTACCACATACCTACTTTGACATTCATTAAATAATATAATTTGTAACGTTTAAGTAAAGGCTAAGCAAAGTAAAAGTAGGGTCATTAGTTCCCTGGATAAGTAATGTGGGGACCGTCCTTCGCGAGCATGTTTATTGCTGAGACTTCGCCCGAGTGCCAGGTGTGAGGAGCTGGCCGGGCACGGGTGCGCCGCGCCGTCGCCCCAATGTCGCTCGTGCTCCGTCGCTCTGTGACATCCAGCCTACTAAGCGTTCTTTGGTCCGTGCTTCTCGATAGTCGAGCTCGGCTTTTAGACAACACTGCAGTATTGAGCAGGTGCGGCGCCGTCGAAATGCCGAGCTCGTATGGAGGCAACGCGTGCGGGTCAGTCGAGTTCCGAGTCCATGATGAACTCTGCCATGAGCACCTCGGCGGAGGGGGCGAGGCCGTCGCGCCTGCAGCCGGAGCGGAAGCAGTCAGCGACGCGCAGCACGCGCCAGCACTGGTCCGGCTCCGCCTCGTGCTGCTGCTCGCACGTGTGCAGCAGAAGCACCAGCTGCTGCGACAGCGCCTCGCCTGTGCACACACATGCCGCAATATTACTGGATCTTAAGGACTTAATGCATCAGATAACTCCCTCTATCTCTCACCCTGGTGCTTGAGCACTGCCTAGGGTCCAAGGATGTTGGTCAATGTAACATCCTGTAGGCGTCCTAACACTGGGGTATATCGTCAAACGACCTGGGACTGCTGCTAACTTTCCAGAACGGACCAGGTTTCTAACAAAAACCTCCGCCGACCCTCAAATTTTAATGGAGGGTAATTTTAAAGATTTGAATATACATACATACATATGTATGTGTCTCCCATTCAATTGCAAGACTAAGGCTCAGACAAGCTGCAGCGCTTAGTTGGTTTGCGTAACGCTAGACGTGGTCCAGTGCAGCTGGAGCTGGTGCTGGCCGGGTCGGGTCGGGGGTGCTATGGCGTACCGTTGGGGAAGGAGCTGATGAAGCGCCTCGTGTTGTCGTGGTGCACGCGCCCGGCGGCGGTGAGCAGCCCGAAGTGCTGGCTCATGCAGTGCAGCGCGCAGCCCAGCTCGCGCAGCTCCAGCTTGAAGTCTTCGTGCCAGAATTGGAAAAACTCCTCCATCTTTTCCTCGGTGAGCTGACTCTGCACAGGGTACACACGGTGACTGCACAGAGCTGTGCGAGTGTGTGTGCGTGCCATTAGAGCAGCAGCACGTCTGCATCTGAGTGATACGCTGTAACGACACGGATCGGTCCGGGAACAGCGCGAATGGCAATTGGCGACAAGAGTGTAACGGCAGTCGCAGTGCCTCGGAATCAGTAATGTCAGCGAAGTCAGCCAATGTGAAGGATTTTACGCTCATATGATGCAGACGCGCTGACAATTCGTTACTGATCGATTATTACCGACCCGGGTTTTGACCTGGGAGCTGTCGAGAGAATATTCAATTTTTGGCGGGGAAAGTATGCTTCTAGTCTTATCTCCATTTTCTGTCATTGTTAAACCTGTGGGTTTATATCTCATGAATATTTGTACATTAGGAGATATCCGAGTAGTGGTCTGACGTTCAGTGGCCTTTTTTTGATTCGGTGGAAACGATTGCCTGCCCGACGGTTAGGACCCGGTGTGTCGGGCTCTCACCGACTAATGCCACCGCGGCGGCCCTCCTCCCGTCGCCGAGCGCTGAGGGGGAGGCAGGGCGAGCTTCCTCGGCTTGCCTTTCTGTTTCCTATAGAAGTATAGACTATACCTTGGAGAGTGTGCGGCTGAGTTGTACAATTCAGTAGCCCCTCTCCCTTAGAACAATAATTGCCAAGACGAGGTGCGCGCGTGTGCTTGTGCTACGCGGTGGACGTTCCAGCAGGTCGTACGGGGCGATTGGCCTCCTCTTCTTTGCTGCGAGCCGCCGAGGAGTGCAATTCGCTTTCCGCATCTGTTTTTCCAACTTAAGAAGTTCTTCTTAAGAAATGAGAACCTTCAAAAGATGAGTTAATCGGTACTTATTGGGTGAGCGCACTTCATCATTGGCCTCGTCATCACTTTCCATCAGGTGAGATTGGGGTCAAGCGCAAGTTTGTCTGTAATAAAAATAAAAGTGTAAATGCTATTACTAGAAAGAAATTAGAGCTGTAAAAATTGTCAGACTGACCTCTTGCCGGCACTGGTCCAGCGCCTGCCCGAAGCCGAGCGTAACGTCCTTCATGAGCGTGAGGTCGGCGCGCGCAGCACACAGCACGGTGACTCCGACACACAGCACCAGCAGCATCGGCGACATGTTCTCTCCGCGGCCGGTTAGTCAGCAGTCCGTGTGGCCGGCACTCGTGAGCTCATATAGTGCGCCAGAGCGCTCCGGTGCTGGCTAATTACTACTCACGTCCTTAACGATGGCCTCTGCTAATGTCTAGTATTTCAACGGTGTCTTTATAAATGTGGGCGGCACAGTTCAAGGGTTGACAAATAAAATATAATTTAAACAAAAAAATGAACCGATACACAGTGGCAATGGCGATTGGTACACTGACTTAAATTAACTTTTCTAAAATTATTATTTACAGGCGGACGCTTGACCTGAATCACACACCTGGTGGAAGGTGAAGACGAGTCCAACAATGGACCGCGTCCGCCCGCCAAATGCCTATTGGCTCTTCTCTTATAGGCTCCCAAGTCATGAGATCGCAGTATAGATGTGCAGAATGTAATCAGATTAATGAAAAACGATTCCGATTACATTTTGCGCTTTTCATCATTAACATGACAGCACATTGCTCTTCTATGTTTGAAGCACTACGTAATCCTCAACTGCATACACATTTATGAATCCTTAATGTTTTGAAGGGATTTAATCATGATTACAGAGTAACAAAAAGAAAATTATGCATGTCTAAAATAAAACGCCTATCATAATTTATTAGCAACAAGACATATCAGAAAAATAACAATTATTTAAGTCTCAGGCGTATTGCCATTTTTTGAGAAGTATTTTTTTAAATAATATTATTTTTATCTGGTGTAAAGCCCAACAAAGTAGTGACATCGCGGAGACGGGCGGCGCAAATCGCAGCCCTGCGCCGGCCGCCGTCCACATAATTGTACATTTTTACAAGACACTTGCGGCTGCATTGTGTTTACAATGTGGCCGGCGCCGCCCAGCGCTAATCACTCGATGCCGTAATGACTCTCAGCGATGCCAGCTCAGGCTAACTGCTTATTTGTATTTAATTTCTGTGAGCATATTATCGGTTGACAATATTTACGTTTTTAAAATAATAATAGTTGACCCGGCAAACGTAGTTCTGCAATAAAAAAAATTCTAGAGAATATTTTGGTTGTTAAATAAAAAATACCGAATGCATTGTGTGTGTGTGTGTGTGTGGGGGGGGGGGGGGGGGAGGAGCCACCCCTCGCTCTCCTCGATCTCTTGGATCCGTTTTCGCGGGAACACGTCACTCACCGCTCTCACCTGGATAAATTGGGCGGCGTGCTCCCTCAGGCGCACCGCCCAGGCGTCTTGTCCGGTTTACGGAGGAAAGCCTGTAGCGAATGCCCTCCTCCTTTATGCTGTCTTACGTGGGCGGCGGATCGGGTTGTCGGGGCCGGCTATTGCCTCCCTGTTCTTCTCCGCCGCCTCCTTCTCATTCATTACTACCTCGCAACACGTGAGGACCACCTGCCACGCCCTGTCGCGGCCGACCGTCGCGCGAACGAGCGCCATACAGCGTCATGGAGCGGACCAAGTCGCAGTAGAGGCGCTGCTGGACGCCCCTGGCCCGCATAAGCTGGGCATCAAACGCCCTTGTCTTTGCTGCGCCTTGGACAATGTTCGGCATGAGTTGCCGGAAGCGCTCACCAAAATATATGCGATTATTTATCTTATTTTCAGTCAGCATTTATTTTTTTCCAATAGTAATATTTTGTCAAAAAATTATAATTTCATCTTATAGAGAATATTTTGTAACTTACAACAAAACCCTGCTTCGATTCTCCGTCCGATCATTATTACCCAGGCAATCGATTGTCAAAGTCAAAAAGGGTTTTTTTACTTTGTTCAGCGATAACTCAGGATCAAATCGACGTGCAAAACTCGTAGGTGGGTCAAATGAAAGAGAATCACATTATCTAAAAGAATTATAAGATAAAACTATGGAATTAAAAAAAAGAAAAGTCCACAGATCACTTGGCAGACGAGACAGTTTTCGATTTTTTTTTCATTCGGTATTTTTCTTACGATTACTCAAAAACCATACGCGGGAAATAATGTTAACTATTACACTAGAACTGGACACTTGTTGGAGCTACAACCTTCTATTGTTACATCTTCTGTGCGACCTCATTCATTCCTCTCAAATACCCTCAAACAGACTGTTGAAAACACACAAAAAACAGGGGACTTTTTTAATGTCCTTTAATTAATGTGGCTAGTATATATAGATTCAAGATTTTATAACACTTCTTTAGCAGGCCCGTGAGCCACGTATTCAGTGTGTATAAGGCATGTGTAGTTGTCAACGGCATGTTTTAGTAGCAGGTAACCGGCTCGCAGTTGCACGGGGCCGGCTGCCACGGGGTGCGAGCGCGAGTGGCTTACTTCGCCGCTCTGACGCAATACTTGGCAGCGAGCTTACAAAAGTGCTCATAACAGCACAACTCACGGCTAGTACCAGTTTTCGACGGCATAAAGGCGTGCATCCGATTCCGGCAATCGCGACTCGGCAGCTGCGGCCGGCCTGTCGCAGTATACGGACGACTGCGTCCCCGGTTCGCCACCGGGCGGCCCGCAGCGCACACCCCGACACAGATCCGACGGCTGCTGCAGGTCCCTCTCAGAGTGTGCTCTTTATTATTGTAATGTACTTATACAGTCCATATTACTCACAATGTGGACGATACTGTCACACCTTGTCCGTGCGTATGCAATATATAGACCAGACTAGTCCTTACTTGTCCGGTGTCCGGTGTCAGGGCTAACACGGACAAACGCATCTCTTAATTACTCTCGGATGCACGTTTACGACGCTTCCATCTCTTATATGATACCTTCATTTATATAAATAAGCCCTGCGCAGTGGGCGAGCGGCGCGCGGCCAGCGGCGCGACGTGCGCGTACCTCATAGTTATCCAGTGATCCCACTTGAGGCTTAATGTGGTATTCATCCATACAATACTGTGCACTTAAAACCCTTTACAACTTATTTGACCTTAACACTTCCTCAGAGCTGCGCTTTCTGTTGAGGTGCCCGGGTTTTTGGTACCCCGGGGGAAATCCTGTATAGCACCATCAGGGCCGCCGTGAGGGCAGCGACCCCGGTGCGTCAGACTCCTACTAACTCCTCCCTCAGGGTGTCCCTCTAATCACTCCATACAGGCCTGGGAAATCAAACTCGGCCAGTCGCCCAGGGACCGAATAACCTTATTCAAGCTTCCTCCCTGGGTGTGAAGACCCAACGCCCCCCCCCCCAAACCTTTCCCACGGGCGGCGCGCCGGCCACTACGCGTCACCTCCCTCTCCGCTGGGCAACACACTCCATCGAATCTACTGCCCGGTCCTGATCAGGTACCAACTGAGCAAAATGAAGCCGAGGAATTCTTGCTCTGATCATTGTACCAGCCCTTGGCCTTCTTTGTTATTCATGCTTTATTATTAAATATCGACATTTACTTTCACAATATGCATTTTGCTTAAGGTCTAGGGTCGAAGGGTCATGTCGCTATTTTAATTCTCCGAACTGTACCTTAAGATATATTGTTACAAACTCAAACTTGTTTATGGTGATAGGGCGATTGCCCGAAGTGGGTCGTGACCACAGTACACAAGTGTGAAGACCGTCATAGAGACTCGCTTTGGCCTGTCGCGTTTCGGGATCAGCTTGTGTGTATCCATAACTGTACCTCGTATACCTGGAGACCTTCAGTCGCGGCCGACACGACGACGGTCACTGTCAACAGGTTGTCACCCCGCAATGGTCGCTTTGGTTTTTGGATGACACTGTACGTTACATGAGGTGCACTGCGGGCGCTTCGGCGAGCCCGTGTAACAAATAAATAAATATTACGAGCTATAAATACATTGTTAACAAGATTCACAAGAATAATTCGTATTTCATTATTATTACTTGTATTAAATGTGCTATAATCTATTAGGTGTATCTGTGATACTATGCGCCGTTTGGGTTCTCCATTATTTTAACAGCAACGAAGGTCCGAATGAAACGCGTCCTGCAGGTCGATCGCGTGCGCGCGCATTGCAATCGGGACGGTCGATGGTGCTTCTGTTTCCTATCGTACACTTGCACTGCACTGCATTGCACTGCACTGCGCTGCACTGCACTGCACTGCACTGCACTGCACTGCACTGCAGCGCCCGCGTGCGTCTGAGACCATTGACGCACGTACTCGTAGGATGTACATTCCTACAACCTTTTCATCACTTCAACTCACCATGCAATGCATGGACAGGCACGAGACGCAATAGCCAGTGGCTACTCCACCGGTAGAGACATTATAAAGTCTTAGTTCGTTCGTAATATCAATTTGATTATCATAAGTTAATCGTAGGAAATAAAAACACAATTTGTTAGGTACGTAATTGTAGGTGTCCTCAAGTAGCGATTACCGAAGCGGTTTGCGGGCGAGCCCGGGCGCCGCCGCGATGTCCACTCGTTAAACGTAATCACAACATGAGTAAGACGATGGCCCCATAAAGTATACATTTTATTTAATCTCGACAAGTTCCCGACAACAATTAAACTGATGATCGTAATTGCAAACTTTAGAGGTTTTAAAACCATATAAATTGTTATAAAAATGTGACAAGTATCGAAAAGCAAATTGTTTTAACGACCGTCATGATGCGAAATAAAATCGTATTCTCGGTCCGAACTACATTTCTGGAGCGAGCGGGCGGACTGGCCGACTGATAAAATTGAATTGCGGACATTTTGTTCGTTTGGCGGCAACGCGCCGCTATTTTTTGCATTTCGCGCGCAATTTTTGATAATATCGGTGCACTAGTGCTGAGCCGGACACGATGTCGATGAAATACTTTTAAAGTGCTCACATAATTCTGTGTATTAAGAGTTATGCTTCAGTAATATCCTCCAATGTATGTTTACGTTAAAATTGTAATTTGAATGAACCAAATGAAACCTTGGGTAACATAGGTTTGTTTTTTAACTGAAGTACACTCGGTTCCTGAGGGATCGCTGATAGCGACGGGACCGCAGGACAACGCGGTGCACTAATATCAAAAACTACTAGAGCTTTGAAACTTTTCCGAGTTTGTTGCATTACTGTAAAGGTAATACATGTTTGTAACAATATGTATACTCGTCCCCAGCGACCAGAGCTAGTGTTTTTATATATTCAAGGCGTAATCTTTAGTGATAGCTCCGTATTTCCCACGATATCTAAACTCGGCGTAAGCAATTCGTTATCGAGCATCGACAAGTGGCGTCACTATCGACGTGTCGCGACTCGCTGGGTGGTCGGCGCGCAGCCGGTAACCGTACGTTTGTGAAACGTTAATAAACTAACCTGCAATGAGATAAATAACGTGTAGCGTGTAAGGATACAACAACGCGACAATTCAATGTTTTTTGGTTCCCGCTTGTCCCTCACACACACAGCAGCAGTGTCTCACAGCAGCGGCGTACAGCAGCGGCGTACTGGTTGACCTTATATTATTCTCGTAATTTATCTAGTTTAATAAAATGTTATATAGCATTAAGTGTACACTATTTAATATTTATGAATTTTAAAAAGACATTTTGAACTAACTGAATTCGTCTTGAACAATGTATTTTGACTACATTTAGTCTGGCCATAGATACTGTTACAATTAAAAATAAACAAAATATTACTTTTGAATTGGAATCTGACATTTTTATACGATTGTTCGTTGTGCTTTCTTATTTTCGCCAATATATTGTACAATATTTTCAGATATTAAAATGGGTTGGGTTGACAATGTGAACTGAATCGTTGTGATTGCAATACATAAAGTAGGTAATGGAGCCAAATATAATTTTTAAAACCCTCCATACCCTTGGTATTAGTCAAATGTTTGTGTACCGGGCTATTGGTAGGTACAATGAAACCTCCTCTGTTTGTGACGTGAAAAGATCTGGCCGTCGACTTAGTGTTCGTATGAAAAAGGCGATCAAAGCAGTAAAGAAAATAATTCAAAGAAATCTTGTCTGAAAGCAAAAAATGTTATCTCGGGAAATGAAGGCAGCGCCTAGAAGCGTGCCGCGTATTTTAAAAGATGACTTAGGACTTGCATCGTGTTGAGACGCACTGGTCATTACTTGATTGATAGTTTAAAAAGAATAGCGCGGTAAAATGAAAACAACCCCTTGAGCGGCACGTGAAGGGAGGCCACAGAATAATTTTGTTTACGGATGTGAAAATGTTTTTACAATTGAGTAATATTTTAACAAAAAAAAAAGACTTTATTTATCCTGAAAGCTCTAAAAAAGCTTCCCAATCAGTCAACAGAGTACACGGCGGGCTGACACACCCCACGTCTTAGCTGTGAAGGAGCGACTGAGCCATATTGTTGTGAAAAAGGTAACAAAACATCGGCACAAGTGTATCGCGATGCTATTCTTGCGAAGGTAGTCAAGCTCTTTAACAACACCATGTTCAATAACCAAGACCTTAGAGCATGGACCGTGGACCTTGGAGCATGGACCGTGGACCATGGTCCCTTCACCCCTCGATATGTATAATCGATGACTAAGCTGTGTGCAGGTAACTTGTGATGACGCGCTTGCTTCCAGCGGTCGAATGTTTACCCCAACAACTGTTTCCAGGCACTTTGATCAAGTCTCCTGCTCGCCTAGCTCGCTGTGTGGCCTCCAGGGCTAGCGCGCGCACGCGCGGAGTCCGTCGTTCAACTGAATACTTCACTCACTTGATCGCGGTTGGTGATGCCAACTTTAAGAGTGTTACTTCCAAAAGCAGTGTATATTGCGAATAAAGGGATTTTAAAGGTTTTGAAACCTGATCTATTGACCAAAATAATGAAACACTATGGTATATACATTAGCTATAATTTGGCTCGATTAGAAATAATTGTATATCAGTTTTGAAAGCGGATTTATTATCGAATCGACGTATAATCGAGCTGAATCCAATTATCTCGATGCTTGAAATGTCTCGCAATCGGGCACCGCTAGGCCGGGCACCGGGCGGCGCGGGTCACGTTTCGCCAGTTCCCGAGATGCATCGCCTGCGGACTGGTCCGGCGCACCGCGCGCTGCCGCCGCGCTGCCGGCGGGGAGGGCCGGCCGGTTGCGCTGCGCTGCTCCTCTGCGCCGGTTGTTAAATCGTTTATCTTAACGTTAATTACCGGCCGGAGCTGGGCGCGCGCGCCGCCTGCTGGCCGCGTGGCTGCGACAGGGCCGCGCGACGTTCGCGCGCGCAGAATCGGATTTTTGTACAATTAGGGTAATGTACTTTCGATATATTCAGTGAGAACACTTTGAAATAAAAAAAAAATTCCAGAAGATTATGGTATTAGTTATTGTTTGTTTTTCTGTTTTCCTCTGTTTTATATTTTTAATTTTAACGTATGAGATTAGTTTTTTTACTGGACTTGGAGACCTTCAGTCATGCTATATGACATGGCACCGAAGACCGTCAGTGGATGTTCGTCTTCTGATAGTCGCCGTCGTTTTTGGGTTGCACTGTACTTACCATCAGGTGCACTGGACTCACTTTGTCGAGCCAGTGTAAGAAACATGTAAAAGTCCTCCAGCCAGTATGTAATGTAATAAAACGTACCCTCGTACTGTCACCTTTCCCGGCGCACTCGGCACGCGCCGCGGCCGCGCCGCCTGTCCGGCCGCACTGTCCGGCCGCGCCGCCTGTCCGGCCGCTGGGCGCGCTCCCGGTGCGCCCGTGGTTGTTACAGCTGGTGGCACCAGAGTGTCCTTCACTCCTTCTTCTTTCCATGATTAGTACCGCAACACAGTTGACAAGTAGTCAAGTACAAGTAACAAGTAGTCAGGTCGAAGCAAGTCACTAGGCCAGTCTTTGCACTAGTGTACTATGGTCTAGACCCAATTCAACTCAAACGGCTGAAAGCACAAAAAATGGTCTAAAAATGCTGTCCGTAGTCAGGTCGGTGCGAGTTGCTATGAGTTGGTAGGTTTATTGGCCGAACGGCGCCGTGACGCGTGGCCGCAGTACGCGACTGCGGAGACCCTTATGATGATTATAGTTCGCTCAACGAGACGGATATTCGGGTCAGCTAGTTCGAAATAAGATAACTTGAAAAATTAAATAAACGAGTATTTACATCGGTCTCTCTCTCAGCCAGAACTCAAAAGTAATCATTAACATAATCATGATTAATTGAATGATTACTGTAATCAAGATTAATGATTACTCATGTAAACTTGATTAAAAGTAATCAGATTACAAGTAGCCATGATTACGCCCATCTATGCTCTCATGTCAGCTAGAACTAAGAAGTTCTCTAACTCTTACGCGCGGCGCGGGGTGTCGCCGCGGGCCGAGGAGGGTTCACCGGCGAGCCTGTACCCACTGTCTTATGGTATTGGCTCCGTTCAAGGAAGCACGAAGACATATTTGTGCAGGCCGGCATGATCACTGTAACTGTCCTCTGGTATTCCTATACTGTCGATACTCGTTGTGATGTATTTGTGCAGGCCGGCATGATCACTGTGGCGCGTGGCGTGGTCACCGTGCCGCGTCAGCGACAACAAACAGCTCTACACGATGCAATGTTATAAAATTCGTCTCAATAACATTGGTGATTGATACCAAAACAAGTTGAGCAGTTCGTGAGCGCTGCCCGGGCTCTGGAGCGAAGGTGGGGGCTGAACGCGACCCCGCGTGATGCGTAATGTGACCGCTGCAACAGCAGACTATTTAATGCGCTGTTAACGGATAACACTAACACCACTGGTGCTAATAACTAAAACATTAGCTCTCAATTATTCGTTGGTATCGCTGTCGGACGCAATAACATGTCTACAGTAATATGCCATCTTGGAACTGGACAGAGGGCGTCCGATTGGCAATATTACAAATACTCTGCAAAACAATAGCGATTTGTGAACCCTTGGCCACTGGAAAGGGACGATTCGCTATACAAATACGGGAGCGCAAATATCTGTACAGGGCTTGTAGAACACGTTCACACTTCGCCTTGAGAGCTTTGTGTTGTAGCGGTGCGGGCCCCGGCAGGCGGCGCGGCGCGGCGCGGACATCATTGGAGCTGTTGAGGCGTGCCGGCCTCTATGCGGTGCGATGCCCGTGAACTTGATAATGAAGCTGGTACTTAAGCTCGTTTTGAATACCAGAGATGAGGTCAGGAGTAACAAATGAACGTCGCTAAGCCCGGGGAATGTCCCCATCACACCAATCCGAACAGGATCCAACACAGTCGCTGGATACCTCAGGGTAAATGTTACTGAAGTGTATACTCGGCAGGTGGATTCAATTGTAGTATGTTGAATATGAAGTGCGGTGTTCGACTCGCAGTCGCGGGCTCGCCGGGTGCCGGGAGCCGGGCGCCGGGCGCCGGGCGCCGGGTGCCGGGTGCCGGGTGCCGGGTGCCGGGTGCCGGGTGCCGGGCGCCGGGTGCCGGGCGCGGTGCACGGACCGCCACAGCATTAAGGCGACGGATACTTTCTATTTGTCTCTATGCGCTGGCGATCCGTGATCTGTCTACACTCTGTATTTTCTTACAGAATATAACTACGCCTCAATATGTCTATTTTGTTTTTCTTTATTTTAATTATTTTGTTACGTTACTAATTTGTTTTTTAAAACATTTTCTTTAATAATAGGGTTGTCTAACTTGAAAAGAAAAAAAAGAGATAAATGTCTTCTTAAAGACTTACGTTGAGATTTACAGAGACTACTTTGGATTTGCTTAAGCTTTGCTCGGGTATTAGGTTCATCTTTAACAAAAAACTTAATATATAATAACAACTTGAGTATTGCCTAAGTTTTCATATTTTATAGGGCTAAGCCCAAGATGAGTGTTATGTCATCTGTTCTCATGATTTTCGGGAGATCATGAGGGTGCACTGTCCGCGAATGAGTAAAATGGTCCATATAAACGGGACATGTATGCCCCGCAGCCGTGAGAGTGCCGCGTGACGCACCCGCGCGGCGGCGGCGGGCGCCCTGCCCGGCGCGGCGTCTCCTCGATCCGCTCCAAGATAACACAACTATTTCTATAATTTATTAATTACGTTTCCTTATTCACAGTCATTACTATAATTATATTTTATAGCTTCATATCTCTTCTTCTCTATCGATTGAATACTGCTGAGCGGCGTTTCTTTGATTACGAGAAATTGAAATATTATTATAGCTTTTAAATTAAAAAATCATAAACAGGTCCATAGAGGCACGTCAACAGCCTGCATTGGGGGGTGGCTCCTGTTGCACGGCGCTGTTGCCGCCGTGATGTCCTCTCTGAATGCATAATATTCTAATCCTGAGTTAGAATTTTGATTGGCAACTTCTAGTGCCACCGTAAATATCAACCAAACGAAAACAAAGCAAATAAATGACTACGTACAAATAATATGTGAATGCGCACCGCGCGGCCGGCCCGGCGCGGCGGGGGTGCGCTGGGACCTCCAGGCAAGCGCGGCGTCACCTGCACTTGGGGTCCTGCAAAGCGTGCGGCCGACTGGACGCGTTGCATGAGGCTCGCGGCCAGGCCCCGCACGGCACGCAGTTCGCATCTCCAGGGCGGCTCTGCGCAGTACTTACTCGATGCCCTGGCCAGGTCGCAGCGGCGGGCTGCCTGCATTGAGAATGATCCAGACGCTACTGAGCATCTTGAAGCGCTCCAGTTGCGCAGAGGTGTTGCCTCACTGAGCGTTTTCTAACATCTGTATCACGGCAAGTGTTCCGAAGAGTTGTTCAACCTTGTGCCACTCTCCCCCCCCCCCCCCCCCCTCCTCTAGTGGGCCCACGCGCACGCATTTGCGGGGTCACAGTTATACGGTAACCGGCATCTTACTGCAGCCGTGTCGCTGGGCTGTGAAATGGTCTTCCGGCGAGCGCGTTCCCACACCGTCCTATGATATAGGATCCTTTAAGCGATGCGTGAAGATATATTTGCGCAGGCCGGCATGACCGCTGCGACTGTCGATAGGTTTGCTACTTTAGTTAGCCGTTGTCGTTTTTAGACTGCACCGCGCTCACCGTCGGGTTCGGCGTGGCCGCTGCGCTGCGCTGACCCGGCATTGAGAATCGCCTCTCGAGGCGGCCACGCAGCGCAGCGCAGCGCGGATGTCCGAGTCTAGTTGGACCCTTAGCGAGTCTCCCTCACTGCGGTGACAGTTTCCGAAGCGACAGCGGCCAGTCCTTTCATCAGAGCTTTAACAAACGTTTTGATTGTTATTTACTGACACGTTTAGTTGCTCATCATGCAGCTGCGGGACTCATCTAGACAAAGGTAACAGTGTTCATATGGTTAACTGCTTGCTGTTCGTGGGCAATGCCTTTGTTTACTAATTTAGATATATCGTGCTTCATCTCGTTATTCCTTGATAAACAGATATCTATCGAGGGCGTTTCTTTTTTATTAAATTTCCCTTGTGGGCGACGGCGTCCTCGTAACCTGAGCGCTAGTTGGCATTCCTTTAGTGTCCGTTATCTCCGTATCGTTTTATTGTAAAGGTCGCGACGTGCCCGACGCAGCCGACGCAGCCGGTGCAGCGGTGTCAGGTGGCCGCGCCCGCTCGGCAGCACTCCGCGGTCGGATCGTTTGTCTTGCGGCTTTATCAACACGATCTGCTGCGGAGCCTGCATCATCATTGTACTACCTAGTATCCTGACCATAGCGTAGCATTGCTGTCTCGCTCGCACTTCATTTATCTTTCCTGATTTTTAAACAATTCCAGTGTTCATGTATTCTCCAAATAAATCTATTATATAAATATAGTCCACATCGTAGAGCAAAAACAACTGAAGAACATTGACATCATCAATGAGGGATTACGACACCAGCCAAGTGTACCAGCAGACCGGGGGGTCTGGAGCGGTTTCCAAGCGTGGCATGCACCTCTGGGCTTTTCCAGAATACATACAGATTTAGCCGGCACGTGCTCACCGGCGAAAGAAAAGCATCGTGAGGAAGCCCGCATGGCGTCCAATAGAAATGTCACGAACGGCCTTCAGTTGTGCCATTGGTCACGTTGAGCGCGACATATTAGTACAAAGTGAATACAGCCACTGGTGTGTGTGTCTGCTCACCCCGCAAAGGATATAGCGTGACGGTGTAGTATCGTGACCGCTCTAATGAAGTTAAAATAGAGGAGTTGAAAGTTTGTAAGAAAATTCTTCAATTTTTATATTATGAAAAGCGATCTTTAGTTTCTTGATAAGAAATAAAAAAAAAACACGTGTTTTCACTATTTTAGAAGATAAAATACGTTAGCCGGGCAAAACCGGGTCACCGCGGCTAGTATGGAAGTACAACTGTAATTGGGCTTGGGAACGGCTGCGACGGTGCATCGTGGAACGGCACTTTGGGAGCTTCTCCGCCTCCTTAACTATGAATCCTTTTGTGTCTCCATGACTTTACTCTTCATAAGAATTCTCTTTATTTCATCTTAGTAAGTATCAATCGTTTTATGCTTAATTCCTAGTAATACTTTCATTATTAATTCTTTCTGTGAGTCGGAACCAGCGAAGCATTCCTTTGGCAATGGAGTTCCACTCGATATGCCTAACTCAATGAGAAATCGCCGTGATGATAAACAGGTCACAAATGACGAGAGGCGCCGGGCCAGGGTGCGGGGTGCCGGGCCAGGGTGCGGGGCGCCGGGCCAGGGTGCGGGGCATTTCTTTACGTTTCGTTTAAAGAACCCAATATGATAGGACGGTGGGAACAGGCTCGCCGGAAGACTATCCCATAGCTCAACGTTCTCAACAAAAGTACTCGTATTATACTTTTGCTGAACCTTTTAGTCCTAGCCGGGATGTGAGTTACCGTACAGCCGTGACTCCGCAAACCCGCGCGCGTGGTTCTTTGATGAAAAGAAGAGGGCGGAACAAGGTTAAATAACTCTTCGGAACACTCGCCGGGATACAGACGGTAGAAAACGCTTACTGAGACGATATCTCTGCGCAACTGGAGCGGTTCAAGATGCACCAGGACGGTGACCTTCTGCTCCGTGCACCATCAAACGTTCTAAAGAGCTTTCGTTGCGGATGATGCAAACATCTTCAGTATTAGTGCTTGTCCGATCGACGACACTCTTTGCGTCGATTAATGAGTAATAATGACTGTGAGAAATGATATCGGAAGCCGTTAGCAGAGTCGCGAGCGCACCGGGCAGCACCGGGCAGCGCCGCGCCGCCGCCGCGTGGGACCGGGCCGCGGCGCGCGCAAAAAGCTCAGATCAGGTTGTATGCGAGGAGCCGCGGGCTGCGCGGGGCCAGTGCCCGACCGTCGCCCGGCTGCGCTTCACGTGCGCCTGCGCAGCGCACCCGCGAGTGACCGCCGACCGCTGTTGTGACTTGTGACCGCTCATGTAGGACCGATCGACCACCGCTCCCGCCACGGAACTGGTAACTATTAGCCATTTTATTACTCAAAAATCTGTTCATCGCGCCGAGTTATTGACATACCAGAATATCCTAACGCATTATTGCAGTAACTAAGCCTTACATGGTCACTGAATTCTCGATTATTTGGCAGATCTTTCTACGAAATCACTCACTACACGTCCTAAAGTAAACCTATCCCAATGATCAACTAAATATGTAATGTTAAATCCAGTAGCACAGCGTAGAGATTGGATAACAGAGCGACCTCTGAGCTTACACTGGAATAAAATGAAATGTAACATTATTCAAATAAGCTTATTTCCAAACGCTTTTGAATCGTCGAAAGGAACTGAATCCACCGCCGGTTGGGACAGCAGAGTCTGCTGAGGAGAAAGTGAGCTATAAATATAATTCACATTGGAGTGAATGTCCCGTAAGTTGAAGAGATTGCACACAGGCAAGCCTGCAGCGCTCTCCCTCTGCGCATGGAATCCGTAGTCGCTAGTCCTGCAATGCGATACAGATCGCGCTAAGCCCACAGCGGGCCCTCCCGAGTCACCGAGGTGCCGTATGTACGGCGCGAGCGCGACGTGCCAATGTTGATATTGAGCGTACAGGCGGCGCGGCGCGGCGGAGGGATCCGCAGCGACAGGGCAGCCAGAGGTCCGGTTGGGCTGCGGTCTCACGGGCCGGTGCCGATGCCGATGTACCGTGCGGCAGCGCGGGTGTACGCACAGGCGTCCCGACCGCGAGCTTAACACGAAAAGTTTGACCTTAACTGAAGCAGTTCCAGGCACCAATTCTCCCGTGGCTAAATGACAAAACTACATACATATGTAAAAACCAGACACCTATCAACAGTCTAAATGAATGTTAATCATGTGTTTTAAGTGACATATACATAACTTTTCAATTTTCCTTGTTTGTTTTTTTTTGTGTTATTATCTTAGGAGCACTAAACTAAATATTACAATTTTCACTGAATACAATTCATATGGCAGAACAATATGTATCTTGTTTATGTGTTATTTTTTTTGTTTGTTTTAATGTAGTCTATGTATGTAGGTGTTGTTACATATAAATAGCAACGTTTGCCGGGCCAGCTCGTTACAGATGTAGCAGTGAAGCTGTAGTAGGAGCCGCGCGCCGCGCAGCACGAGCGTGTACCGCGCACGTATACATACATACATACTGGTCATTCGTTAGCATTTGTAGATCGTTTGTGAAGGCCGAGTACATTGCTTGAGGCGTGCCGCGCGGGCGCAGCCGGGCGCGCTGCCTGTCGCCCGTACAAGCGGAGTGTGAGGGCATCAACTCAATCTCGTCCTCTGACGGAAACACTGGCACGTGATTGGTCAGGCATTGTGTTGGGCGCACGCGGTCCTTCCTCGGTGGCATCCTCATGTTCCACCAGGTCAGACTGAACTCAGGGGTTTGCCTGTATTCAGTTATTCATCGCTCCGGTTATTATGAACCAAAACAACCAAATTATCGGCTTGTTCAGTACACGTATAAAAATAGAAATACAATATGCCCTAAGTTATACAAATCCGTGAATAAATACTGTAACGGGTCTTATGCGTGAACTAACTGACTTTTAATTGAAACTTGACGTCCGACATAGTCCGGGTACAGAGGTCACGAGCAGACCGACACAAGTTATCGCGGTTTTTGCGTATATATTTTCATGTTTCCATGGTTTGGGAGCCTGTACGAAAAGAGTCACTGAGCATTTGTTAGGTTACCGCTGATAGGAAGGGAAAGGATCAAGTGAATAAAGGTTAAAGCGCGACTGCGTTACGGGCGCCGGGGACGAATCTCACGGAGCGGCCAATTCGCTACATTTTGCCTGCTATCAAGTGATTTTGTACAAAAAAACGATTATTTTTGTTTGTAAATGGGAATACTTCTAATTACGCGATAACTTTTTTTGCCTGATCCGGCGCAGTGACCACACCATACTTGATGATAAGCGCGGTGAGGTCCAAAAAAGAACAACGACTATCAACTGTAAAGAAAAACTATCGCTAGTCGCAGCGATCATGCCGGCCTGCGCGAATATCTCTTCGCGCTTCGTATAAAGGACCGCATATCATAGGACGGTGGGAACACGCCCCCCGGAAGACCATTCCACGGCCCAAGGAGTCGGCAGCAGTAAGAGTCAGAGAACCCCTTAGTCCTCTAGCCGGCTGCGATGTGAGTTACCATATAGTCGTATGAACACACACACGCACATATATATTATATATATATTATCATTGAAATATTTTGTGCGCCATTAGACACTCGTATACAGTCGTATTTCTAAATGCTTCTTTTTGGGAGTCGAAGCTGCTCGCGTCCGTAGGCTGTACCCTAGTTTCCCTACACGTGACTCCTGGGTGGTGCTAAACGAGCAGCAGCGAGGTGGTAGGGCGCCGGTGCCCGTCTGGATCGCGACCACAGTACATGGGTGTAAAGCCCGTCATAGTGACCAGTTTCGGCTTGTCGCGTTTCGGGATCAGCTTGTGTATATCCAGTGGCTCATATACCTAGAGACATTCAGTCGTGGTATATGTGGGCCGACATGACGATGTAGACTATCAATGGATTTTCATCCTTTGATAGTCGCTTTAATATTTGGACTACACTGTACTTACCATCAGGTGCTCTGTAGTCACTAAGTCGAGCCAGTGTAAAAAAAAAACAGTAAACTCAAGCCCACTAGAAACGTTATTATCGATTATATGTTACGATTTTTTTTAAAACAATCATTTACATGCGGACGCTTGATTTCAGTCACACCTGGTGGGAGGTGTAGATGAGTCCAGCGATGGCCTGCGCCCGCCCGCCAGATGCCTAGTCACTCTGCTCTTAAAGGCTCCCGAGTCATAAGATCGTGGACATATGGTCGCTGGAAGCATATTCCACTCCTTAGCTGTTCGCATGGTGAATGTAGAAGAAAAACTGTTCGGTTGGATATATGGAACGTCCGTCACGTACGGGTGGCATCCCACGCGGGGTCCAGCTAGCACAATGTTCAAAAGTGGGAGCCTGCACGGTTGCGGACGCGCTGGACAACGCTGTGGGTGACCGAGATAAGCATCGTCGACTCCTAAATGAATTTCACCTTTCACATTTGTACACAAGGTACCTACTTGTTGCTATTCTCTCACACATCTTTTTAAAGGAGCCAGTATCAGTAATGTGAGAGGAAGAGAATACAATAAAGGGTCGGCCGCTTCGTCCGGTTAAACCATAATTCAGTAATTTCATCTGCGAAACGAGTTCAGTGTTCGCCCATCGCCTTACGGAATCAACCAAGGTTGTAAATTACCTCCGGAAGCGAAAACCAATCTCCTACTGCGCGCTTTAACCACCGGCAGTGAAATAATTAAATACAAAATCATATTGCCACGGATGCTCTCGTTAATAACCAGTATCGGCCATCATCGCAACCCCGGACAACTCAACGCATTGCTTATAAATACTCGATGGATGTCAATCGCTGCAGCTAAATACTGAATATATATATATATATATATATATATATATATATATGTCGCCGCGCTACGCTATCGCCCGTCGGGGTGAGCTGAGCCTCACTCGGCGCTTCCACGTCGTGCGCGGCGAGACTGGCGGCCGCCACCGCCACCGCCCACGGCAACAGTACCTACATATGACACTTCTATTAGACGCCGCGCGGCTTTCCCCAGGGGACGTGTCCCGGGAGCCGAACCTAGGAGCACTCGCGTTGCCGCACACGGGTACCGGTCTCCAGCACAGCCGTTAAACTAAACTAAATAACGTAGTTACTTGCATATCGGCACACATATGTAGGTCGACTCGGCGACAGACACTGTCAATGGATTTTCGTCCTTTGATGGTCCCTACCATTTTGGGACTACACTGTACTTACCATCAGATACACTCCAGTCACTTTGTCGAATTGGTGTGAATTTTATTTTGTGCCATCATTGACGTCGGCCATGAGCACCCAGTGGTTGTATCCGTGCGTAGCTAGCGAGCCGTACGGCGCGGCGCGACGCGACGCGACGATACATATCATGGTTTATGATAATTAATAAAATGAAATAATGGATGTTCTTCACGATCGAAATGTCAAAATAATCCTAGCGAGCTCCGGAGACGAGCATTGGCCAAGCGGGCGGCGGGCGGCGGGCAGTAAGCGTAATCACTACCAAACGGACTGTGACAAATGGTAATGTTCACAAATTGTGCTGCGATGTCGTCGGAGTTGCCAGCTCGAGGCGTTATATTCCCTCCAACTTATTATATTCATGACTTAGTTGTAAGCGTATAAATGCAAATTCCAAATATACAAACACTTAAGTTATATATTCTTTTAACTATTTATTATTTTCTTATAACATAGAAGACTTTCCCACTTTGTGAACCCCACAAGATGGTAGATGTCATCATTCGCTTTGGGAATGTGGGCATAATGAACAGGCGAGGAGGATACTTCTACCTCAGGAGTGGCCAAGTGTCGGGAGAGTGAACATTGCGATGGGAGCACCGGCGCGGCGGCGGAGAGCGCGAAACCGATTCACACGATTGTCACTTCGTCACAAGTGATAATTTAAATTAAATGATACACCTTGGTAGACTGGCTCAGTTATCAAGGATGCACTGAAGCGTTATTAAATTTGATTAAAAGAAAACACCCTATGTCGGAATGTTGTTACCAGAGGGCAAAGTTAGAATTTTTTCGAGATGATTTTTTTGTTTATATAGAGGCCAATCTCCCAGCCGCTCCACGAATAGAGTCCTCTGATATTGAAATACTCCGACATTAGTTAACGGTATAATTCTGTGAAGAGTAGTGATGCCACGAATAGTGAATTGGCCGAATACCGAATACCGAATATTCGGCAACGCTGTCGGCCGAAGCGCCGAATATTCGGCATGGAATATATGCTTGTCGGGGGCGCGTTAGCTGGATTAAGGCAAGTTGCAACCTGTTTTCCTCGTTGCGTTGGCGCGGCCAGCAAAGACAATACAATACCCAATACAAACGAAAAACAATACCCAAAGCTTTCGAAATTTGCTAAAATTTATCTTTCTTCTCCTGGAAGTAGCGTGTTTAGTGAGAGGTTATTTCCTGAGGCTAGTAACATTTACGATGAAAAGCGTAATCGTTTGCTACCAAAAAATGCTGAAAAGCTTATTTTCATCCAACACAACTTACCACTGATCAATTTTAATTACTAAAGTGTTGTAATTTGGAAATAAATAGATAATTTTGAGTAATATAACGTGCCTTTTTTACATGATTTGGTATTCGGTATTCGGCCGAATAGTACGTACTATTCGGCCGAATACCGAATAGCAAAAAAAGTGGCCGAATAGGCCGAATACCGAATAGTTGCCGAATATTCGTGGCATCTCTAGTGAAGAGGCGAAATCATACGAATGAGAATATTAAAGCGGGCTCTTTACATTAACATTTTTTCACTTTCTTTTTTAGATTTCACTTTTTGTCCTTAGGGAAAGGACCAAATTGTGGCTAAATGCAGTACTTCAAATAAGATATTATTTATGAATTACAATTATAATAATCAATCTTCGTGTTGTGTGAGGTTGGCAACGCCGCGCCGATGGGAACTCGCGTGTGAATTGTAACGCTGTGAGATACGCGATTGAAACGATTGTGATGACGATCGGATCCGAACCCGTCAGCGCGGGAAGGTCGTCGCCTGCACTCGTGTATACAGGTTCAGCGATACCAGTGTAATATCAATGTTTAGAGCATGGCGCGTGCCCCGGCGCTGCGAGACCGGCGCGCCGGCGGCCCCGGGACCTCTCGACACTCAGTGGACTGGTTGACTTGTGCATTGCTATGCTACTTCACAAACATGACAATATCTAACATTATCGAATCGCTATCAATGCTTGTCCAAGGATTACGCGGAAGTTACTAGTCAGATACCTGCAAGAAAGTACTTCTGCGACATGCAATTCAACCGTCCGTGCACTCTTGTCGTATACAGTTTGGACAGGAGAAGCGCCTGCTGATTGCATCTACGCAATATTACAATTATCTCATACACTTTTAAGAAGCGTATTTTTATGGTTAGCTTCAGTTAAACGTCATAAACAATTTCGCCGCAATAAAACAACATATAGAAAAGTAAGGAATACAACATATAAAGAAATATAAACACGGTGAAAAGGGTTTCAGCAACTTAATGCCCTAGAAGATGTTTGTGGCGCTGGTTTGCACGAATGGCCCTGGTCGTGTTATATTTTAGTAAGATATTTAGCAATACATTGTTAACCAACGATTTAATAAAAAATAATATATTCAAATTATTAACTCCTAACATATTTAAACACTTCAGTTACCTCACATTGAGATTTGCTGCCATGTTGAACGCGCTACAACTGACCGGCTAAAGTAAGAGAAATATACAACTGTAGGCGGCGGGAAACAGGGCTTGTTTCTCGAGGCGTGTGGAGGGACAAGAGCGGAACCCGTCACGTCACCGAGGCATCACAACCGCGACCAATTGATTCGAGCGTGCGCCGCGCGCTGGCCGCTCCGGCCTCACCCCGGCCTCACCCCGGCCCGTGTGAAGACATTCCTTATATACTTTGATATCACACGCGTTTTAATAATTAGTTGCTTCGTACACGTTGTACTAACGTGGCAGCGGGTGGCCAGGCGCCGGCCAGGGTGCCGGCGCCGGACAAGAGTCGGTAGGCCCGTGCACATTTAGCAGGGCACAGGTGGAACTTTGGCGCGAGCGGAGCAGGCAACGTGCCTGTGTACCAACACAAGGGGCAGGCATACGTTCGGCGGCGGGTGCGAAACAGCCGATGATGACAGGTGTAAAGGTTATTTATTATTATGCAGTGCGGGGCTGTGCAGTCTCGTTCAGCCAGTGCCACTGCGACCCAAAGATTTCTGTCGCTAAAGCTACAGTAGAAGAGCTGTAGCACTTTATTGGTAGAGATGGCTGGAATCTCTTCTGAGTGTAGCACAAGGTGGCACAGAGTATAGAGTACGTTTAGAGCATTCCACAGCGCAACGACTCGGCCGCAGTAAGAGTTTTTGGCGTGGTAGGTATGATGGTGGATAGTTGACCTACCTTGCACTATAGCGCAGGATAGCGTGATACATGAGTTGATGAAGAATGAAATGAAGAAGTCCAGACAGCAAGTAGATAGACGTTTAATGAAGCACAGTACAAAGTTTAGTAGAAGTAGTGAAGCACATGTAAGATAGTCCAAGTAGAAGTAAAGTACAGAGCACAATAATACGAATAAGAACACGAAAATAAACACAATACGAAAACTATAAGTAGCGAGCGAGTGGTGCGTGGAGCTAGTCTCAGTGTGATAGCAAGACTGTTTGCCGGGTGCGCGGGCGGGGAAGCGCTCGCGTCGCGCGCGCCCGCGCAATCCCCCCGCGCGCGCCGGTACACAGTGGCTCTCAACCTTATCGCCCATTACATACGATTCCAAAGCATGACACAGTATGAAAGGAAAGAAGTTGAAGATAGTAGGCTACATCACTACCCTCCAGAGGCCGTCACTACGGTCGATAATGAATCAAAAAAGCGAACCGTTAGCCTGAGCGCTTCTTAGTGATGTTATCCTGAGTCAGGTGGTTCTGTTTTATAAGAATAGGTTTGGGATTAGTCGTAAGGTGGATATTAGAGGTGGTGGAAATAGGAGTGAAAGTGGCATCGGGAGCAGATTGTGATAGTGTATAGACCGGTTCGAGAGAAGTATAAGATGTAGGTGGTAATGTAGTCCTAATGTGATGTACTGTGTTACACTTTGAAATCACCGGTGTGCCTGATGGGAGAACAATATCAGGAAATTTTGTTTAAATATCGCGGGAACACGTGTCATCTTTCGCTATGTTCCGTGCGCTTCCCTTGTTGCCGTAGTCGCAAGGCTTATTACATTGTTGAGCTTGTGCACCAAACTTATTATGGTACCAGCATAGTAGGCTACAAGTTAGAGAACTCCTTAGTCCTAGCCGGGATGTGAGTTACCGTACAGCCGTGACCCCGTAAGGCCGCGCTCGTGGTTCTTTCATGGAAAGCAGAGGGCGGAACAAGGTTAAATAACTCTTCAGAACACTCGCCGGGATACAGACGGTAGAAAACACTTAGTCAGGCAATATCTCTGCGCAGCTGGAGTGATTCAAGACGCTCAGTAAGGTTACAGGAGCCTGGCTGCGGTTTCGCTCTACGAGTGTAGCAGTCATGTCCTCTGATGACGTCATACAAGTTGAGAAGAAGAAACTGTTCACAAATATTTGAATCAACTGCTATTCGTTTATATCTGAGCACCGTCCACATTTGTTGTTTATTATGGATCAAAAACACGTCACGGCCAGATAGAATTGACGTCGGGCGCGGAATAAATATCGGGTGCGTCTTATTTGGATAAGTTGAAATAGCACCGGCAAACGCTCGCCCGTTACGATGTGTCAAATGTTGCGGTTTACTTTGGACTTGTCGTGAAGGGTGACCACGGGTTCTAGTTGTCAAGGACAAACTCGGTACCAGGATGCGAGTAATGGTGCCGCAGCTTCGTCCAGAGACCTGGAGCACATGAATATGTTTTGCTGTTTTGTAATTTTAGATGGAAGGGATATGTGACTCTGCTATGTGGCCATCGCTGTTTACTATACGCTTCAGAGGATCTAAATAGAAGACACAAAACATTCAACCCAAAATCAGTCCTTTTAATTTTATTAGCTTATTTATGTCTTAAAAATAACTAATACATGGGATAAAAAGTATTTGTAAAAAAATATAAGCCAACTTCAAAAAGTAAATAATAATCGTAAATGTACCACACCGAATTTGCCATTTTCGAAGTTAGTGCCGTGTAACATATTAACTATTTTTTCTCACAATTTTCTGTGTTACAACACGGCATCAAATACAAGTTATTTATCGTGTTCGAACCTAAATCTTGCTTAAAATGAGCCCAAGCACGACGAGCCTAGTGCGTCGGGCAAGGTCTTCATCAAACCTTCATCAGGTGAACCCTAAGTAACCTTGGTGTATATCCTATTGATGAAAAAAAATCATCAAGATCGGCTTACCCAGGACGGGAATATAGAGATTCCGGGCGGCGCTCTTAAGGGAGTGGCCCGTCCAACATTTCCTGGCGTGAGCGGTACGTGATGTGGTACCTTCCCAGGTACGGCTTCAAGGCACGAAGCGAGCGAGCGCTGGCTCCCTATGCCGCCAGGGCTAAAGAAGGCCCAACGTCGCCAAGTTGCGGGAGGGATCTGGCATTTACCCCAGCACTCGGCAGATAGAATGAAGAACACCCCGGTGGTTTTAGTCGCTGAAAATCTGCCACACCGGAGTAGGGTCCCTCACCGCTACCCTGACAATTCATGAGGATTTTCACCGGATAAAAAAACAGAAATATTGAGGAAAAACTATTAATTTTACTGTTGTCCTTTGAAGTATTTATGGTTTTTATTAGTGATGCCACGAATAGTGAATTGGCCGAATACCGAATATTCGGCAACGCTGTCGGCTTAAGCGCCGAATATTCCTAGAAGTAGCGTGTTTAGTAATAATAATAATAATCTTTATTTCAACACAAAACTTATGCATATACACAGGGTGATAAGTCTCACCAATTAAGTATATCTTGTCTCTGGTGAGACTCGCACTTCCGTTCGGGTTATTCAAGGGTGTTTTTTGTTTTTATATGGATATTCACGGTATAAGTTTATTAGTATGTGTGTGAGCGAGAGAGAGAGTGTGTGTGTGAGAGGTTATTTTCTGAGGCTGGTAACATTTACGATGAAAAGCATAATCGTTTGCTACCAAAAAATGCTGAAAAGCTTGTTTTTATCCATCACAACTTACCACTGATCAATTTTAATTACTAAAGTGTTGTACTTTGGAAATAAATACATAACTTTGAGTAATATAACGCGTCTTTTTTACATGATTTAGTATTACGAATAATACTTACTATTCGGCCGAATACCGAATAGCAAAAAAAGTGGCCGAATAGGCCGAATACCGAATAGTTGCCGAATATTCGTGGCATCTCTAGTTTTTATCCCGAAAGACCTTAATTAGGACTCCACCACAGTGAAACGAGACCGACTATAATATATACCCAATAGCTTGAACAAGAATTAGGTATCCAAATCGCTCCATAAATCGCAGAGTTAACGGAGAACATACATAAAAAACATAGTAGAATGCAAAAACTCCTTTTATTTTTTGAAGTCGTTTGATTAAAGTTCGTTCCGATATTGAGGCCTGTCAAAGATTTTTAATTCCCCAGGATTACTACTACATGTCGATTACTAATAATAATAATGTACACGTGACATTTACATCAGACGCCGTGCGGGCTTCCACACGATGGTTCCCGCATCGGTGAGCATGTGGTGTCTAAATCTATACTTAATCTAAAACAATACAAACGTACCTGTCAATTAATACAGTCATTATTGAAATGAAATCAAATTAACCCATAATGAAATAGACCTACTTATAAGCACTTTAGAGTGAATTATTCCCATTTCGCAATGTTTATGTTTTGTATGTTTCTTTTGTTTCTATATGTTGTTTGTGTTACTGCATTTAAATTTCTAGTTTTTTGTTAGTTTATGGCAAATATATACATTTTATTTCAATTATTAACACGCTTTCGCCAACAATTATGTTTCTAGTGTGAATTACAAATGTCACAGGTCTCACGTCCTTGCATGATGTGGTCACACTAGTCCAATATGATCCCTGCGCTCGTAAACATGTTGTAAAATTAATAAACATACCGAGCACACGAACTTGTATTAATGGTCGTAAAAGTCCGTTAAGGATATTTGCTGCTTACATTTCACGCCTTATATAAATATATCAACTGTATGTACATATAAACGTAACGAAATCCTTCAATTGAATTAGACCCAGTTTGTAATTATTTCCTTAGTAATTATGATATAATGTTAGGCTGGACAGGTCAATACTCAAATGATGTTAATAATACTTTCGTTCCCGGCGTCGCCCCGCGCCGCGCCGCTGATACCTATGCATGCGTAACAAACGTCATTGCGACGCTGGCCGTCTGTTTGTCCTGTGCATCTGGCTCCTTGAGAAGTTACAACAATACTTTCATACTAAACTGACATTCTTTTCTTAGCATATTCTTAGTTTTTTTTTAAATATAATTAACTAGCTGATCCGGCAAACGTTGTTTTGCTATATAAGGTTTTGTAATATCTTCTAAGATGTTCATTGAAATTAAGTGATGTCAAAGACAATTTTGTTCATAATTAAATACTCTTAATCAACAACACATTTATTTGGATAAAGGTTAATATTATTACGTTGATACAACTCTTAACAAATAATGCATCAATTTCGACCAAATTCAATTACCATAAAAACGGTTCTAGTGAGTTAATCTTAAAAGATAGACATATGCTGTCGCGGACATTTTTTAGATCATTTCAAGAGGAATAATTCTTTCATACATATATTTTTCGTATCTTGAACCGTTTTCGCAGCGCACGCAATGAAAGCCCTCAAGGACGGATAAATTTCCCCGTTTCTTTCACATTTTTCATTATTTCTTCGCTCCTAATAGTTGTATCGTGATGTTATATAGCCTAAAGCCTTCCTCGATAAATGGTCTATTTAACACAAAAAGTATTTTTCGATTCGAACCAGTAGTTCCTGAGATTAGCGCGTTCAAACAAACAAACAAACAAACAAACAAACTCTTCAGCTTTATAATATTAGTATAGATTAGTTTTTTTGTCCTTTAGATTGTTTTTTGTTTTGTATTTCTTTTTTTGTGTGCGCTTTGCTGGTCTATGTATTTTTGTTATTGTTTATATACATGTTGCTGTATTTAATAGTGTTTGCCTGAATCCCGGCTCATGCCTCTGGACTTTTCCAGATGAGGTGGTACATGCTACTACTACATGCTTACCGGTGTAGAATAACGTCGCGAGGAAGCCCGTACGACAGCTAATAGACTTGTCACGTGTACTGGTCTCACGGCGGCCCTGACCGGAGTTGAGATGGCGAGTTCCGCCGGATCAAAAGGGATTACAATTGAATCTAAGTAACATTTGATAAGCATACAAAAGCTGGTTGCGTTTGTGCCGGTCCAGCTAGCTGTCAGCCGGGGCCGACACGCGGAGGTGCCGCGACTCCGTCAGCACTCGAGCGCCGACACAATGCGCCGTGCGGTCTGACACCTAGCAGTAAAACTTGTTTTCCGTTGCAGGTACTCGCTGGCGGATGTACTCCCGTCACAGATATTCTCCAAAACTACAATGCCAACGGATTAAGAAGTTGCAGGCGTAGGCTTATGTTATTTGGCGAGAGAGTCGAACTTCCCCTGGCAGCGTTGTGCGTGGGGCGGCGCTCGATCAACGCGTTGTAGTCGATGCGCGAGATTCGCTCACAGAAGGTCAATTATGACATTCAGATTGGAGTTCCGCAGTTTAATTGTAATTTATTTGAATATATTTTTGTTTTTTATTTCATACAGAATAAGTCGCTTGCATTTTAATTTAGCAAGAAATTATTAATTAATTATTTTGATTGTTGATAATACTATTTATAATTCTTACATAATTAATCTTCTTTTAAATAATAGAAAATGTTTTTAATTTTAATATAAACGCTGCGCGATCGTATGTTCGGACATATTCTGCGCAAATATGTAATAATGCGTTAAGAATATGTAATACAAAACTAAGAGCAGCATGGTGACGGCGCCCGTCTCAGCGGTTGCCGCCGTCTCGGACATACTGCAGTTCCCGTCAGGTGCGCTGTGATAATGTCATGTGGTTAAATTAAGAAAAAAAAGTTATAATTTCAGTTTGTTGTTTTTCCCTTGAAATTCAATATTAGTACGGAACTGTGATTCATAAGAACACGAACGAATATTCGCTGCGCACTGTTTGCCCATTAATCCCCGGACGTCAATTTTGTCCGATGAGTATTCAATATCGCCGGACCACGCGCGAGTTTATTTAAATTTGAACCCTACTCTCCAATGGAATAGATTATTTTCGTTTAACGATATGTGCATACAAAAACCTATTGAGGTGAGAGATTTTAACGAGTCACAATTAATTGACATGTTGTCCGCAGCAGCCGGAACACAGTAACTATACGCGGACCGTCCGCGCGACTGCGGAGACTGAGTACTTTTGGAGAATATCTTTAACAGACTGGGCGTCGGAATAAGTGTAAAACGGTGCAATAGGTGATCTAGAGGTGAAATAAACGATCCTGCGGTGAAGTAAGTCACCTCGCGGTGAACTAAGCGACCCAGCGTTGGAATAAGTGATGTCGCGGTGAAATAAGCGACCTGATAGTGAAATAAGCGACCTGATAGTGAAATAAGCGACCTAGTGGTGAAATAAGTGATGAAAGCGTGAAACGTGGGCAATACACAAAGCGGTGACGTGATCGCGTGGTGATGCTTCGCCAAGTGAGGTGATGAGTGTGCCTGGATGATGAAGCGCAGCAAGTCGTACACGTGGCTATCGGGGCTGCTGCGCGCGAGGGCGGAGGGCGACGCGGAGAAGTGGGGCGCGCCGCCCTGGGTACGCGCAGACCTCGTGCAACATGACAGGCAAGTTAATAATCACTAATTATATGAATTATTAATATCTGAACTCCTTGTACTATTCGAAATCGAAGTCTATAAGTGGTACGTGTGTAAGACACAGTGGACACAAAGGGCTTTTCCATTTATTTTGATTTTAGTAATGAAACCCGTACTAAGTATAAACTTTATTTATTTATTTATTTTTTACATAAACTGGAGTATAAATCATTAGTCTCGTTTGACTGTTCGCTCGAACTGCAAATTGGATCTCGATCCTGTTTACCGTTAGATTGTACATAGCGGCATGTCCAGTAGATAGCGCTCTAATCGCGAAGCGTGTGCCCAATCGCTTCAATTGATATATGTATGTATATCGCTTCTCATACAGGACAGTTGTCAGTTGTAGGAGATTCGTCATATTCCGTCGCCGTGTCGTGCTATCAGATTGTGATATTATTTGATATATAATATATTGCGATATTAATATAGTTAGGTTTTAGTGTAATTTATGAAATATACCCCGGAAGGTGAATTTTATTACATACATAGGTAAACTCCGTGAACAAACGCTAAATAGCTGTCACCACTGTAGACTCGGGATGTGATTTCAATAAAACAAATTGTTGCTATATCGCTACTCATCATTTATTAAATATTGTGGCAGAGTATTGAATCGTGTGTTACAAAACGATAGCGTGATTCAATACTCTGCCAGCGCCATCTCTTGAATAAATAAAAAACTATAAACGATACATTCTCAATTCAACATTCCGCCCACCATGGACAAAATATGGACCAACCGCCCGCCTTGCCTTATTCATTACATATCTAATTGGAATCTTGTATAACTCCAATTAGCCTTATCAATATTTTTTTTTATGCAATTGCCTACACTAAACTTGACCTTGAATTGCATTGCAACTGCTCCACGAGAAACAATATTACCAACAAGACAAGAACTCCTCACCTTACCCCGTAATGGGACGCATTTCTGACGAAAGGTTAATATTTTGTCCATTTTTATACAACTTTTGATACTGATGCGGACGCAGCCGCAATTGACTTATAACTATTATATTATAGCAAAGGTTCTTATTGTGTAACTGGGACAATTTTGACAAGGGCCTTTTAATTTGCGATCTTTTACATTTTAACCTACCAATACGGGTAATTCTGTCCAATTCAATATGTTTTAAATTATTATTGTCATTATCTTCTAAAATCAAATAATTAAGACTCTCTGTATACTCATCCTTCTTACTTGCTTCGATATTTGTTTGTTTGGTATCAACTGATTGCTTATATTCTAAATCGTGGTCAGTTGACACATCTTTAAAATGGAGTAACGAATGGTGCTTTCTTTTACACATGCGACATCTAGTTGGTAACCGACAATTATATACCACGTGACCCGGCCCGAGACAATTAAAACATAATCTGTTGGATTGGACAAAACTACGCCGTGAAGTTACATCTTTAGTGCTAAATTTTTTACAATTACCAAGTTTATGGTCAGCCTTACAGAATGCGCACGACAAATTAGCTACATGAAGTGTTGTGACAGGATAATTTTTTGTAACAATATTTTTAGACGATTTATTGTCTAAAAATTCTAGTGAGCGGAATCTTTGCTGCAAAAACTGGCGAAATTGCTCTAACGTAGGTAACTCTACAGAATGTTCGCAAATTTTCGCTTCCCATAATTTCCGCGACTCAGAATCTAATTTTAAACTTAATATATGTATAACAATTATATCCCAGGTGTCAACATTAATTCCCAAATTTTCAAGAGCATTCAAACAATCGTTACTGATGTCCAATAATTTTCTAAGCAATGAAGCTGACTCGCCTGATAGGTTTTTTTCATTAAGTAATCGCTCTAAAATACAATACACCATATATTTTTTATTGTTGTAACGATTGTTTAACTGTTCTCAAGAAGTCTGATAGTTTGAGCTACAAATAGGTACACTTCTCAGGAGTTGATCGGCTTCTCCTGTTAAATGACATTTTAAATATTGAAGTCGCTGAACATCATCTAAGGATTGGTTATTGTGAATCAGTGATAAGAATAAATCTCGGAAAGAGACCCACTCCGAGTACTGCCCTGAAAACATTGGTAATCTAATTTTTGGTAACTTTACATTGCAAGTATTATTTATGCAGTCTCCTGAACAAGATCGTGTCTGTGATGCATTTTGAGAACTTTCTGTTTTGCACAACTTAACCAATGCATCTCTCAGTTCCGTTTTGAAGTCTAAATATAAATCTTCAGTAGCCTCGAACATATTTGATGAACCATAGTGCGATTTATTGTACTCAGATTCCTTTACTTCGCTTAATATTTTATGATGCGTATCACAAAACAATGCCCAATGCGATTCCAAATTCTCCAACCTCACTTCGACATAAGACTGAGATATCCGATCTTTGGGTGATTTTTTAAAGTTAGACCTCACTCGTGCTATCGCCGTATTAGTCTCTACTTGTATTCTATTATAAACTTCCATCTTTTTTAGAATAACAATATAAACAGCTTACACAAATGCAATGTCCCAATCACCTCTTGATAATTGTACTTAGACCCAACAATCGTGATTTTTCTAAGTCTTTGTAAGGATTTTTAACTTCATAAAATTTGGGCATAGGTTCCCCGTCACTTCACTTTCTTACTAAATTTCCTAAGTTCAGGCAAACTACTTTTAATTCTTCAACTTTTGATAAATTTTTCTAAGTCCAAGAAAACTGCTTCTAATTTTTCAAAGTTATATTGTTTATGAGGATAAGGTTCAATATTCTATAGTTCAATACTCACAAACACACTCACATATGATGAAACTTGTTTAATTACCACCGCTCCGCCAGGTGGCTCCACTGCTGAATTGATCTTCACCAGGATGTATCTTGTATCTTCACTCGAAGATTGCGCCCCGAACAGCGATCCACTGCCCCTGGGTGCGCCGCTGACGCCAAAAAGGTTCTCGGGAACCGAAGCACACGGTACACTCACTTAACCGGAACAAAAACCCGACTTCGAAGGACCATGTACAAACGCTAAATAGCTGTCACCACTGTAGACTCGGGATGTGATTTCAATAAAACAAATTGTTGCTATATCGCTACTCATCATTTATTAAATATTGTGGCAGAGTATTGAATCGTGTGTTACAAAACGATAGCGTGATTCAATACTCTGCCAGCGCCATCTCTTGAATAAATAAAAAACTATAAACGATACATTCTCAATTCAACACTTCGTTTGGTGTGAGGCGTCACTTTGATGTGGTAGGGCGATTCCCTGAACTGGATCGTGACAACAATACACAAGTGTGAAACCGACATAGTGACTCGCTCCGTCCTATCGCGCTTCGGGATCCGCTTGCGTATATCCAGTCGTTGATAGACCGAGAGACCTTCCGTCGCGGTGCGTGCGGGCCGGCGGCGACGGATTTAATCTCTTTGGGATCGTTCTCGTCATCGTATACTCTCCATCAGTTGCAATGCACTCTTTGTGAATACAGTCAGAGAATAAATAAGCTGTGGCTGCCGGCAGCCGCAGCTCCAGTTCACATTCAATTTATTTTCGGTAAAACAAAGTGGACCACAAACAGGCCGGCCTAATTGATTCCGACCGCAGGCGGCTCCGCTGCGGCTGAGCGGCTGAGGAGGCGGCCATTGCCGTGCCGGTGCGATACCTCCGTTTGACTCTTGCTTTGTATTTGCACAGTATAAAAACTACCAGTAGCACCATGGCATGAATAATGCCGCGATAGTTAGGATTGACACAAATGAACTGTACGTGCCTCTGGCCGGTGTTACTTAGAGAGGGCGCACAGCCCGTGCGGCGTGGCGGCGCGCCGCACGGGCTGTGCGCGTCCTCCCGCACTACACCTGTCTTCAGAGAAGGGAGGGACGGGATGACTGGCTCCGTCTGCCGCAGTTGAGGAGCCCTCGTCGGGCCGCCGCACACCGGCCGTGGCGGGGTGCGGCGGCCACGCGGGTGATGGAGCACCCAGGAGGTTTTTAGTCGGTACAAGTCCGACATACCGGAACAGCTGACCTCGCCGCTGCCCTGAAGGTCTTATGTATTCATTTAGTCCTTTGAGATCAACGCAATCGCTCCGCTTGTAAATTAACAATAACCTAAATTTGAGTGAAAAATCTGACACTTAAGCTTATTTGTAGAATCATCCGTAAACAGTAGATGCACATACATACCTACGCTTTGGTTCCCGTCGTGCGGCGTAGACCCTAGACAACTGTCACTCGCTTGAAAACGCTTGCCGGTCGCTACATGCGTCAGCGTAAATATGTCTTAATTTAAAACAAGGGAAACTCGTTTAATTCCTGTAAACTGCAACATTTTCAAACATAATTCATGTCGTATTTACTATTTTAAATGAAACCGCGCCAAAGCAGCCGCAGACAGTAACTGTGCGGGGCCAGTGATATATATTGTAGTATACCTCCGCGTGTGTGTTGTGTGTGTGTGTAGTGTGTGTTGTGCGTTGTTGTTGGACACGCGGGTGTCCCGTAGTAACGTTACGATCCAACGCAACGGCGCGGTGTAGCGGAGGAACTTTAACTGTAAGAAGAAAAAGACGTGCCTACTTCATACGCGAGCTAGTTAACGAATACTAAAATAAATCATTTTTCACGTAATAGCTTCTGCTGTAACTAAAAATGTTAAATGAACATAAAATAAATCTATTCCTGCAAATTCTTGTTTTTATATAACTGTGTTGTGTATCTTCATAATTAAACATGACATCGGATGAGCCAATAGCAGTTTAGGCAAGTCGCACGTACTTTTTGTGAACAATCATGAAATATCTTAGATCCAGCGCTGGTATCGCTACGATTACTGCAATTCTAAAGGACCCCAAGACGGTATAAAACACCACCATTCGTTTATCATATATTTGTAAAAGCTGTCATGCGACATTAATAAAATAAATATTAGGTCCTTACATATGAAATTGGCGTTTTGTATGGGAGGAACAAAAAGTCGAATATTTTTTAATATAATATATTTAATTAATCAAAGTATGAACCATTATTTTCTATGCACTTTTGCCATCTCATAGGTAGTTGATTCCTTTACTAAAAAAACCAGTCGGACGGGAATCAATAAAATCTTTGAAGGCGATTTGGACTGCCCCATCGGAGTTGAATTTTTTCCCTTGCAAGAAGTTATCCAAATTTCGAAAAAAATGGTAATCTGTTGGAGCAAGGTCCGGGGAGTACGGAGGATGTCTTAGACTTTCCAATTGAAGCTCTTCTAATTTAGTAGCCGTCTGTTGCGCAGTGTGTGGTCTAGCGTTGTCGTGAAGCAGCAGTGGCGTGGAGCGATTGACCAGCCTAGGTTGTTTAGCCGCTAACTTTTCCATCATGGTTTGCAATTGCTGACAATAGACATCAGCCGTAATAGTCTGGCCAGATTTGAGAAAACTGTAATGAACAATACCGGCACTAGTCCACCAAACGCTTACAAGTAACTTTTTTGGGGTTAATTTTCGCTTGGGGCAGGATTTGGCTGGCTGGCCAGGATCCAACCATTGCGCTGAGCGCTTCCGATTATCGTAAAGAACCCATTTTTCATCACAGGTAATGATTCGGTTTAAAATACCTTCATTATTGTGCCGGTTTAGTAATGTAACGCAGCAGTCGACGCGCGTTTGCCGGTTTGCTTCAGTCAATTCGTGAGGTACCCACCTTTCAAGCTTTTTAATCTTCCCAATTTGCTTCAAGTGAATTAAAACAGTTTTATCACTAACATCGCAGCCTGCAGCTAACTCGGACGCGGTTTGCGATGGATCCGCTTCCACAATAGCCTTCAACTCTTCATTATCAACTTGATTCTCGGGCCGTCCACGGGGCTTGTTCTGCAGGTCGAAATTTCCAGAACGAAAACGTTGGAACCAAAAACGAACTGTGTTTTCTTTTGCAACACGACCGCCATACACATCTTTCACCCTTCGAGTTGTTTCCGCAGCACTAGTGCCACGGCGGAACTCGTACTCGTAAATAATGCGATATTTTAAGTTTTCCATTTTGTAAAATGAGTGACGTAAACAGAAAAAAACAGAAGAAAAAAACAAATGAATGACGATCATCGAAGCACAAATACATGAGTCTATAGCTGTACAAATTTGAATTTGGAATTCCTTACCAAAGAGGAGAAATTTGTGATTAAAGTGGCCAGTACGAAAAACGCCAATTTCATATGTAAGGACCTAATATATTTGAGGTGACCGGGCGCGATGTCTCCGACCTGCTCCTCTGCAGGGACGCGCCACGCCCGCAGGTCAGCATGGCGCAGTCCAAACAAACGACAGCGGCTAGCAGCAGTAATGATGACGCTATTGATAGTCGCAGCGATCATGCCGGCCTGCGCACGTCTGTTCACGTTGCTTTTAATGGACCCAATACTATAGAACGGTGTGGAAACACGCTCGCCGGGAGACCATTAACACCGCCCAGCGACACGGCTGCAGTAACAGTTAGAGAACTTCTTAGTTCTTAGCCGGGACATGAATTGCCGTATAGCCGTGACTCCGTAAATAGCGCTAACCGCTCCGGGATCAGTTCGTGTATATCCAGCTGTTCATACACCTGGAGTCCTGCCGTCCTGCTGTATACACGTGTGGGCAGAGATGCCGACGGCGACTGTCAACGGATGCTTGTCTCGTGGCGTTTGCTGCCGTTCTAGAACTACATTATACTTATCGCCAGGTGGACTGCACTCACTTCATCGAGCCACTATACAATTTAATTCTTATGAAACAAGCAATCGGTTTGTTTGCAATCGTTTAAATATCACGCCCTTGAAACAGCATTCCTACACTTTGCTGACACGTAATGAGCTCTCGGCTATCACTAGGAATAATACAATGTATACATTTAGCATCATTCTAATAATGCGACACCGTGTCGTGTCCCCCAGGAGTCCCGGCGCAGCACCCGGGGCGCCGGGAGCCGCCGGGGGCGAAGCGCTTCCGTATCTAACTCAAATCTCGCCCGTAAAATTTCCCTCCCACAATATTTCCTCTGCATTATCACATTTCATACTTGAGAGAAGTAAAATGGCATTTACCGTATGCTTCATAAAAGGCTCCTCGAACTTACTCTTGTGCCTACTCCCGTTACGAACTCAACCTTAAGTGGTAAAGTTAACGTTCATAATAGAATGGTGAGATTTATTGAATAATGCCTCCAGAGATAGCATTATTTAAATAAATGGTTTTGACATTTTTATTCTTTAATAAAGTCGGATATTGCGCGGCCGGGCCGGCGGGCGAGCGCACACCTGCGACCGCTGCTTGCGATTATTAATCGTTGCGGTCTTACGATTGTTATCAAAAGCTATATTTAAGCGCCATCTAAAACACCCGTAAATCCCTTTCTTTTTCTTTTACTTGGGAAAAATGCTCATCTGAATATCCCGGGCGCACGCGGGGTTGGCGCAGCTACGGAGTACCGGACTTGTACCGGTTAAAAACCTTAAGGCGATAACTTTTGCATACGGTCTGTATGCAAAAGTAATCGCCACTGTGGGTTCGCTAATTAAATCACTATAGCCTTATCAAGTTTCGCCTCTTGGACACTAGCTCGGGGAAGGACAAAAAAATTTTGCGACATTGCACAGTGTTTTTCAGCGGAGCGCGTCACCTCGCTCCGTTTTCTCGTGGGTCGCTCTACCTGGGAGTAAGGCGTCCGTCCATCGCTCTTCAATAGATCTCTCAGCTAGAACTGGTACGGCAGGGCGGTCCCCGACACCCCGAGGTCTACGCTTCCGAGTGAAGTGTGCTTTCTGCCGAGCTCGCTTGGTAGTTTTCTTCTGGGATATGACGCTCTCACAGAAAAAGACCACGGACCCTTAAATGTTAACAATATCAATTTTGCAAATTTAAAACAATAGATTAATTTTAAGAAAATGATTCAAGTCTTAGAAGTTCAATTATACATTTGATATTAGTTAGTACGAGGTAAAGGAGTGACAGAGAGAGTCGAGGCCGACCGAGAATTCTCTAGAGATTAAATAAAGAAAATTCTGATGAAGGCTGTGTTCGCAGTATGCGGAATCGTTGAGAATGCATCAAGGGATTGATGAATGTTAAGGAAGTGAAAGATCTTTTAAACACTTATGAATTGCAAGTAAATTTATAAATAATTTTCATGTTCAAAGACATTTTAAAATTAAAAAAAACAGTATGGAAACTGGGCGTTAAAATATTGTTATTAAAAGAACTGTCCTCTGATTTGAGAATTGTGTTGATGACTGTATTGTATATGATTCATTGTAAAGTTTGTTCGTAATTCCAGATTTATTTATCAGGAATTTATTTGTTTTGAAATCGCCTCAATTTCTTTTTGTTCGTCGTTTTATCGCGGATATTTTATCGCAGTAAAAATCTCCCGAAATAAGTCTATCAAAGTGACTTATCAGATAGAATCGCAGTATTCATTGGTCGCGCAAGGGGCCCCCGCCGCCGGTGTGCGCGCCCGCGAGCCGTAGTTTGAGATCAACTGTCGACTGAGGGAAAGCCCTGAATAAAGTATTGCATTATTATAGCCACTTCCGCACTACATTAAGGGATTTATGCAGCCTCGCACGATGTAGTCTGTCTGTACGAGTACAGGCAGGATTTGTATGTACTGTATGTATTTGAGTCAAGATTAGCTGATAACGGCAGCAGGTAACAGTGGCGTGCGGTGATCGTCCAAAAAGGAAATAAAACCTCTTTTATCAAATAAAAAAATATTATAAAAGCTACCGTCACGCTATATCCGTTGCGCGGTGAACAGGGATACGTCAGTGGCTGTATCCAGTTTGCGCTCGTATGTCGCGTCCAACGTGACCATTTCTGGCCATTCTCATGACTCTCTCTCTCTCTGGCCATCTTCTCAACAGCTCGTTCGCTCAGAGCGAGTGCTACATCCCTCGGAGACCCTAGCCGAGCGGTAGACTTGGGGGAGGGGGTGCGCGCCGCCCGGCTGGGAGGTATTGAAGGGCCCACCTCTCGCAGAGACGTAGCCTCCACGAGGGTTATCGCTCCCCGGCCGTCTAGGTGAATTTGGGTTTCCAGGCGTGGGTACAGCGATTAGAGGGACACCCCTTGGTATCGTCAGTAGCACTCTCACGCATCAGGGTCGCTGCCCGCACAGCGGCCCGATGCTCCTATGTACGAGTTTTCACCGGGCTTGCAAAAAAAAAAAGAGGACCTGTCTATGGCTCAACACAAGTGAGTCGCCAGTTAGTTCGACAGAGAGAAAGAATGCACTCATGGCTTATAGTGAGGGAGGGAATGAGTTGAATAGTCCAGTGCGGCATGCTCTAGGAGATGGCGGAAATCAACGCGTGGGCGTGGCTAATGGATCCGGCAAACGGCGCGTCCCGGAGCGCGTTATTTCATTGTACTGGATACTCTTCTCATGAGCTGTGAGCCGGCGCCATTGTTTCGCCATTATTTCTAAGCTTTTTATTCGTAACTAGCTGCGCCCGCGACTTCGTTCGCGTGGAAGTAGTACCCGCGGCCCGCGGCCCGTGTCACGCTCTATACGAGTACAGACGTAGTTCTGAACTGTAAACGCACGTACAACCTAAGCTGAACCCTATTGTTTATGATTCACAATATAGATGCGAGCCCAGTTGATATTGGGAGACTGCAAATACCCGAAAGTGTCCATTTATTTAATTTTATTTTGTTCATACAAACATTCGATCGTCATCGTGTTACCGACTAAAGTTAACTAAAGTTTTACTCAAACGAACCGAACAGTTATTTTATAAAAAACAAAAAAACATATTTCAACTTAAATCTTCCTTATGAATAACATTGTTTATTGGCGAAAACCGTATAAAAATCCCCTCAGTGATTTCTGAGTTTATCACATAAAGACAGATAGACAGACAGATGGACGCGGCGCGGCGCGGCGTAGGGCCGTGTAGTATGTATTCCAGGACATGTAGACATATTGTATATTGCAGCAGTTCCGATTCCGGCGGTCTCTTGAATAGACTCGACGATTGCCTCTTGGGTGTCAGCAAATAAGCACCCCGAGCTCGGAAGCCGACAGCGCCAGCCGTGTACCGGACACCACACTCCTGTCAGGGCTCAGGCGGGGCTCCCGACGTCGCTGACAGCGATTATTGTCACATTTGAACCGATCCACACGAGGCCTTAACAAATTATACACTTGAACCTTCCCCATGAGTTGATCTGTATATTCGTCGGTCGGCCCCGGCCCTCACATCTCCTCACATTCACATTGTGTATCTTTTTTGTCATCCTTTTATTATAATCATATGTTTGTTGATAGCGTTACAACGTGTTATCGTTCTGTAGATATTGCTGAATATCACGCAACACGCTAATCCATCGCTGTTTGTTGATAGCAGTACAGTCGGATTGTCAGATTGGCACCCAGAAGCGTCGACTCCGTGGCGCAACGGTAGCGCGTCTGACTCCAGATCAGAAGGTTGCGTGTTCAAATCACGTCGGGGTCAATTGGTGCCTTTTTTATAGATTATTTTTACAGGATCATTACGTGTCGCGTGCGCGCTGCGTGTCTATCTCGTGCGCCCGACTCCAGTGCGGCAAACTACATAACAAGAACACTTGAACAGAATACGGACGTTGCTTAATAACATAAATCTAGGTAACGAGGCAATTCGGGAAAATGACTTAGAACGGGCAAATGACCTCCTTAATACATAATTGTTATTCATTATTTCATGTGTGTAATTGGAAATATTAAGAAATTACAATATTTATATATTGGGAATTAGGATCGCAAGCTGAATGCTCCCGGAATATCTCCCTCGTGCATAAAATAGCCCTGTATACGTAACAGAAGATAATATATCTTTGTTTACTGGTATTTGAATACTGCGTGATTCTGAACTATGTGTGTCGATATAGCACACGTACACATTTCAATAAACCAGCTGTATGAATGTTGCGGTCCGTGCGTCCAGCGAGCGAGACCTCTCCGCCGGCTCTGCACCCTGTCCGCTGCAGGGCCACCTTGCTGGGCCCGCGCCTCGAGCCACTCCAACAGCGAACTAGTTTTCCATTGATTTCGAGGAATACACCGGAACTATGTTCGATATCACGATTAAATAAAGCAGAAATCGTATTGTTTTAATCTGAAAATACATTTTTATTTTTGTTTCACCCGAAAGTGGCAGCATTTATTGACCGATTTGAATAATGATTTATTTAATCAATGAGTGATATCTTGAAGTGGGCCCTCAGTGGAGCAGTTCCGATAAAGCTCTTCAGGGATACAGGTGGTAATGCTAACGCACAATAGCAGGACGTATCGCGTGCCCTCCACGAGTGTACCTCCGTCGCGAGTTCACTCATTTTGGTGTTTTTTTTTGTTTTGATAGAACATGAATCAAGGTTGTTCGAAGTTTCACATGCCCGAGGACTGATGTCAATCTTCTTTATCTACAGCAAATGTATCGTGTTTCGGTTCGATTCAACTATGACTTTGATGCGAACAGGCTTAATGACTTCATTTTATTGCCAAGGTAACACAGAATATAAAAAACTCTAACCGACTTTAAAGATTAAATAATAATTTTGAATCAATTCATATTGACTTAAAAGTGACATACATTTGTATGAATACATATGGAGGGCTGAAAGGCTATTTGGTTTAGGCGATATTTTTTTCGCAAAAAAAAAAAATATTCGGAATCAGCGTTTTTTACCGATTATTAATATCTTGCCGGTATATTGTTATTACTTAGATCTGTACTAGAAATGTACAAAAACAGTATTACCGTTCAAGTAGGTGAAAACGTGTGCGCGTAAAAACGTGACATCTTTCATATAAATCGCTTTAAAATGTTTGCTTGAATTAGAGGCACAGACCGGCGCTCGTACCGGTTATTAAGCTAACATTACACCCAGGACTCCGCAAGGGTAGGTAGAGAGGCAGTAGGTAATACGGCAGAGTGCATGTCCGAAGGACAGGTGCGGGGGCTGAGCGCCCGCTCGGCGGAGGTCGGTTCCCACCGCTGAGAAGCAATTTGTTATTTCATGCTCGAATTATCCGCTAGTGTTGTCAGCCCTGCTAAATTTTCCCTTGAAAATATATTGAAACCTTCCTAAATACCGTTGCTGTTACATACTTCGGCTGATTTTATTATTATTTATCTTTCTTTAAGAACCATATCCACACCGGTCACGGAAAACATCGAGAGCAAACCTGTAGCGCAAAAAAAAAACTAACAGGAATATTATGTGTACTAGTGCCGAGGGAATGGCGATGAGCTGCGCTACTGGGTCACGTTGGGCACGGGATATAAGTGCAAAGAAGGATACAACCATTCTCGCCGGGTCCGTAGGAACTATACGGGTATATAGGCCCGGCGAAGGCCAAGTGTACGCGCTGCTGGCACCCCGGTGGCTTAGTCAGTGCAAGGCCGACACACCGGGGGAGTAGCCCTCACCACTCCCCTGACTGTCCGAAGGGATTTCCACCGGGTTAACAAAAAAAAAAGGATACAACCATTAATGTATTTCTAATCACTCCATAAGGGATTTAGCGTGAAGATGTATTGTTTCTCCTCTTCTCTTGTCGAAGACCAACAGGGGTTTGATTTTTTTTTGTGTTACATAGTTAACCTTAAGTTAGTTTTTGTGTTACATAGTTTAGTTGTGATACATAGGTGGTATTAAACACTTTCCATTAAGGGAGTGTTAGCCTGCCTGACAATTTTTAGTAGGATAAAATATGCGCTTATGGATTCTTTTTTTTGCTTTTTTTATGGATCGTCACGCTATATCTCTTACGGTGTGAGCAGAGATACATTAGTGGCTGCATACATTTTGCGCTTGTATGTCGTGTCTAACGTGACCAGTTGCGCAGCTGATCGCCGTTCTCGGAGTACTAGTACATGTGAGATTAAATGAAATGTATTTATTTCGCCAAAAACTAACAAAAAACGAAAAATTTTAATGCAAGAACACATACAACATACAGAAACAAAAGAAAGTACAAAAGCATACAAACATGGCAAAAATGGTATCCCCATCAGCTTAAAGCCGCAGAGGAAGTCTGCAGCGCTGATTTTCGTGGAGGGCCCCGGTACACACGCGGTACAGCCATATGACACCTCTATGAGATGCCGTGCGGCTGGTGTCCGCACGGTGTTGATGAAATCATTGAAAAACATTGTTCAGTGTACAGAGGCTGTAGAAACACCACAGCCTTATGAATAATCGCCTTAATTCACCAAAACACAGGCTAAAACTATAAAAAAAACACACGGCAAGATGATATCGTAAGAATTACGAAGTGCGGTCTGTCTGCGAGATGCCGTATGATTCCTATATCATCGTCATCAATCATTACGGCGTCTGCGTCAATGGGTCGGAAGAGTACACGCTACAATCGCTTGTTATTTCCAAATTGTCCATACTTACCATCGCCTGAAGCATTACAATTTGATTTGTCTATTAAATCATTCCTTAATTAAGTTTTCCTCTTGTGCTTGACTGTGCTAATAGTGTTGCTAACGTAATATTAGTACTTATAAAAGTGTCAGGGTAAAGGGCTCCGGCTGGTGTGGCATCACTGCCGGCTGGTGTCGCACTAGCGGAGTCCACTCGCTTGGGCTGCACCGTTGTCATTGTCCCGTTTAAATGAATAATTAATTCAAAACTTGTGCCGTCATTTAGTTGTACAATTAACTTTTTATGGACTAATTATTTTACACTTCTTTTAAACAAAATAATGCTTTTTTTTAAATGGAATACCACTTTGAAATAGATTTTCTCATGTGAAATGATTTTCAATAACTTGTTCGGCTTATTTGTCCGATGTTACGTTATATGTATCGTATATGTAGCACGAAGAAGAGGTTGCCGTGTACGAGCGGGTGAGTACAGTTGCCTTCAACATTATCTGGTCAGACACAGCTTGTCAGCGCTGCGCTGGTTGCGCTGGCTGCGCTGGATGTGCTGGCTTGTGTCTTTGTGCTTAATCTATCTGTGCATACAAGTCCGTCTTGTACATTCGGCTCATTTAGAATATCGCTGAGAAAAAAATTGTCAGTTTATTTATTTTTTTGTTGTATTTGTCTTTCCTTACACAATTTGTTAGTTTTCTCTTATTGTTTTGCGCCCCTAAGTTATACTTTTATTGTAGAAACTTTGCTGTGTATCCTTATTTATGCTTTTTTATGGTTTATAGGTATGTCGGCGCACGTTTCCGTAAAAATTTAAAACATAAACAAATTCATTTCCTCAAACGGACACTAACTGGATTTAATTAATAATTAATTTTTTTCTTTAAAATAATATTTAAACCTGTGTAAAACACAATTACCAAGAGTCTTAACAACACAAACAAAAATATCTACAGCAAAAGAAAATGCAAATCGAAGGAGCGCTTTAGAGACTGCGCGTGACACTGCTGCGCTTCACGTAATACCTGGTGCGTAGAGACGGCCGCTGGTGCGTTATAGAATATATCGGAGTTGGCAGTTTATTGCACCCATTGAGTGCTGCGAAATAAACAAACGGCGGCCGCACGCACGGCGCGCCTCCGCATACACGTATATATATGTATATATATATTAGGTCCTTACATATGTAATTGGCGTTTTGTATGGGAGGAACAAAAAGTCGAATATTTTTTAATATAATATATTTAATTAATCAAAGTATGAACCATTATTTTCTATGGACTTTTGCCATCTCATAGGTAGTTCATTGATCCCTTTACTAAAAAAACCAGTCGGACGGGAATCAATAAAATCTTTGAAGGCGATTTGGACTACCCCATCGGAGTTGAATTTTTTCCCTTGCAAGAAGTTATCCAAATTTCGAAAAAAATGGTAATCTGTTGGAGCAAGGTCCGGGGAGTACGGAGGATGTCTTAGACTTTCCAATTGAAGCTCTTCTAATTTAGTAGCCGTCTGTTGCGCAGTGTGTGGTCTAGCGTTGTCGTGAAGCAGCAGTGGCGTGGAGCGATTGACCAGCCTAGGTTGTTTAGCCGCTAGCTTTTCCATCATGGTTTGCAATTGCTGACAATAGACATCAGCCGTAATAGTCTGGCCAGATTTGAGAAAACTGTAATGAACAATACCGGCACTAGTCCACCAAACGCTTACAAGTAACTTTTTTGGGGTTAATTTTCGCTTGGGGCAGGATTTGGCTGGCTGGCCAGGATCCAACCATTGCGCTGAGCGCTTCCGATTGTCGTAAAGAACCCATTTTTCATCACAGGTAATGATTCGGTTTAAAATACCTTCATTATTGTGCCGGTTTAGTAATGTAACGCAGCAGTCGACGCGCGTTTGCCGGTTTGCTTCAGTCAATTCGTGAGGTACCCACCTTTCAAGCTTTTTAATCTTCCCAATTTGCTTCAAGTGAATTAAAACAGTTTTATCACTAACATCGCAGCCTGCAGCTAACTCGGACGTGGTTTGCGATGGATCCGCTTCCACAATAGCCTTCAACTCTTCATTATCAACTTGAGTCTCAGGCCGTCCACGGGGCTTGTTCTGCAGGTCGAAATTTCCAGAACGAAAACGTTGGAACCAAAAACGAACTGTGTTTTCTTTTGCAACACGACCGCCATACACATCATTCACCCTTCGAGTTGTTTCCGCAGCACTAGTGCCACGGCGGAACTCGTACTCGTAAATAATGCGATATTTTAAGTTTTCCATTTTGTAAAATGAGTGACGCAAACAGAAAAAAACAGAAGAAAAAAACAAATGAATGACGATCATCGAAGCACAAATACATGAGTCTATAGCTGTACAAATTTGAATTTGGAATTCCTTACCAAAGAGGAGAAATTTGTGATTAAAGTGGCCAGTACGAAAAACGCCAATTTCATATGTAAGGACCTAATATATATGTATATATGTACACAGAGATGTGTCGACTGTGTTGTTGTACGAGTGCGTGTACCGAACTGTAATATCTATTTATCAATAATATGATATTGTCACGCTATATCCCTATCGGAGCGAGCAGACGCACATCGGCGGCTGTACCCAGCTTGCGCTTGTATCTCGTAGCCAGCAGCCAGCAGCCAGCAGCCAGTAGCCAAGGTGGCCAGTGGCGCAGCTGATCGCCGTTCCCACAGCACTTGGCACACACGCCATATCTGTTAGACGCCGTGCGGGCTCCTACACGATGTCTTTCTTGACCGGTGAGCGCGTGCTGTCTAAACCTGCACTTAATCTAGACAAACCTGTGCGGGCATCCACACCCACCCCCCTCCCCCCCGACAGGTTCCCACTGAGCTTCGACAGCGATATAATGACTGTCAAAAGTCAAGTACTACATTTTTAACTTGTTACTTCTCATTTGACGTGCGCGAAACTGATTCCCATTATTTCACACAGAGCTCAATGTGTATACATCCAACCCTATTTATAGAAGGTTTTTTTATCTGCAGACAATTACTACGCGAACATTTAATTGGCAGCAATGTGAAATACGAGTAGAGAGTTGAGTTGAGAGCGGTCCGCAGATGCTGCGGATAGTGCGCCGCCCGCGCCGCCCGGGCCGCCCGCGCCGCCCCGCGGTCACGCACGGAGCGCGCAACGCGCCGGATGCGCACGAGATTACTCTAATTGTTTTAAACGTATTATATTTCTAGCTTATTTCTTTTTTCCAGGTAGAAGACGCTACACTGTAATAAGCCTCGCTACTTATCTCCTGCCTCACAATAATTATGAACTTCTGAACTAAGACACGAGAGAAAGACGGGACAGGCCGAAGGAAAATATATTCAAGTATTTTTTATACACAGTTTTTTTTTTTATATTGGACCGACAAAGTTACGCTGATGGACGAGAATCCGTCGACGGTCGCGATCGTCACCCCCATCGCTGTGTCAGCCCACGTATACCATGACGGAAGGACTCTAGGTATTTGAAAAACTGGATGCACCCAAGCTGATCCCAACACGCGACAGCCTGAGGCGAGTCATTATGACGGTCTTTACGCTTGTGTGCTGTGCTCATGACACAGTTTGGGCAATCGCCCTACTGTCTCTAAACTATTTTTTGGTAACCAGACAGAAAGCTCTGCATAAGAACGGCAAGGTCGCCATGAGGGGGGAGGCCCGGGGCGTGTTGGACTTCTACTGGCTAAAATCCCAGGGGTGTCGTCTCGGCATACCTTCCAACCGTTCTAAGGGTCCTTTATTTGCCCTTCGGCCGCGAACGAAAGACTTATATAGGTCTCATCTCTCGGAGGGGTGGATATAAATGATCCGCCTCTCCGATCCCCGCGCACGTGGTGTGCTCCACACACCGCCTGTCTCTTGCAGGCAGCAGACACCTTCAAGTGTCCTGTCCGATTGCTGTCAGGAATCTGAACCGGAACTGTGTCCACCGCATACAGAGCGACCGCAGTTACCTTTCCCCCCCGACACGGATGTATTTCTTAATTCGATAATGGTAGTGCTATACGATATTGTTTTGAACTTATCAAGGTCTGGAATTCGAAGTGTTTTTTTATCTAGTTATATTTATATTTTCTGTCCTCATTAGGAACTCCAAATGTTGATAATATTGATATTGTGTTTATTGCTTTACTCGGGAGATCACTATTTAAATATTAAATGGCTTTAAAATCGTTTTATCAAAGTATTTTTATGTTTGTCAGTATGAGCATGGTCATTAATAAGAACCTGGAGATTACTATTCCTAAATCACTCAGGGTCGCTCCGATACAATCCAATACGAGTTCGTACTCTACGCTTTTGTTACGATGCCAAGTACTTTCAGTATCGGTTACATTATTTCGATACTAACTACTATTGAAACGAAAGTAGTTGATATTGAATCAAATGAAGCTGAATGAATGTTACTTTACTATTTTTGATTTATAAAGGCACCTCTCTTAGCAAACAAGTCATACAGAGTGAAACTCCTTTCTCTCGTTCCTGCACAAGCATTTAACTGTTATTGCAACGTCAGTGCCAAGTGAGTGCTTATTTTCCAAAAGCTGGTTCAATCATGTCACGAACGGGGCACAGATTGTCCCCAAAATGCCTGGAGCAGTTACTGTTTTTGGGTGATTTGCGTGCAATAGAATTATTTGCTTGTATGATGCGTTTTTGTGTATCTCTGTTTATAATATACTAGCTGTCCCGGCAGACCTTGTTCTGCCCTATTTCTCTAAAACAAAGTCACATTGTTTTTTTTTATGTTAATAACTATTGGCCTGTCGGCTGTTTTTTGAAAATTGTTAAAATATGATTCGTTGTATAACACACCTTTACTTGCAATTATAAATTATGTGGCTATTATTTTCATAACATGTTAAAAAAAGGAATATTAATCACTCCCAAGACATTTTCCATTTCTACATTAGTCGCATAAAAAAAAAAAATGTATCGATATAAGTACATGCAAGTATCGATACTACTTTAAGAGTAGTCATACGAGTAGGATCGAAAAATGATTTAAGTGCCACTTAAATGAGTAAGTGTCGATATCTTGTGGGTATCGGAACACCTCTGGTGTTGTTTAAGGCAATGATATTGATATGATTTCTTCACTTAACGAATAATAAGATTGTTTTATCGCGTTGAACAATATTCAAAATGTGCTGGTGCGTGCACATGTCCTGCAATGTCCACTGCAGCTTGTAACAAAGAGCTCAGCTCGCGGCCGAGCGCGCACACTGGGCGCGGCGCGACGCTGCTGGGCGGCGCGGCGGCTCGGCGGCGCGGCTGGGCTGGCTATATTCACATAACTTCCAACTGTTCGGTTAGATGTTCACTTGAGCCATGATGTCTGTCTTGTATCGCATGCTGCAGTCCTAGATCTATCAATACATATAAAAATTCGTTCCTCAGCCATCTATATAATATTACCATATATAGATGAAAAAACATTTGAACGCTTCTACATGTACCGCCTTACAGAAAAATTTCCATTGCGTGTTGTCGGTCAGTGCAAATGGATCGTTAATCAATGCGCACCCGTCTGTACGCACTCGTGCCCGCTATCGCGGCGGCGGCTTAACCGAATGACATGCGGTTTTTACTATTGTATTTCGGAGAGCTGCCTTTAACATTTAGGTACTTTAAATTTTATTTTAATGCATTCATAAAAAAGGTATGCTAGTTTAAAAAAACACATCGATCATATATTGGATTTTTTTTATAAAACAATTTTTCAAGTGATTTGGCTGATATAGATATATTACATATACTTTTAATAAAATCCTAACTGATCGCTGTCTTGTTAGTGCTCTCTCACTTAATGCCGTAGAGCCCAAAACAATGATTACTAGAATGTTTGTCTGCGTATTTTTTGCGCGCCAACACCAGAAACTGTTTAACCGTGTAACTTATAAGGGTGCTTTTTATTTGTAAGTATTATTATATTCTACTTCCGTTTTAAAGAATTGTAAGAAGGCACTAGCGACATCTATTGTAAGTCATTTGTACTAATTTACTTCTACGTGTAGGTGTTGTTGTAGTTGATGTAAGGAACACTCGATGACATATATATATAGTATCATCAGTACTACAGGTTCCATTCTGAAATAACTATTGTCATAGCGACAGCACTAGTTCCACGCGAACCGAGTCGCGGCCACAGATAGTCCGTGCGTAGTTCGCTTAGGTTCGTTTGTTTCGTGTCGGACTCTTCCAGTTTCGTACAGACAACATAGCACATCAATTCTAGTGAATTCGCGCGTGAGACAATGAGTACAGAACATGAAAGTTTATATTGTTTTACAACCTTAAGAAATTAACCTAAATCTCTTTAAGGGCTATGTAATATCTTGTTCTTGTTGCAGGGCCGCATGCCGCGGGCCCCGGGCGCAGTTTCCACGAATTTCGTGTAGAATCGTGACCATTATTTAGTTTTTGTCCGTCGGTTCGTCTGCCCGCGTAATTGGCCCTGACGGTACCTGCTCAAGGATACCGTCAGTAAACTATATGGAATTTCGCTTACAATTTGTTACAAAATAATGTTTACGCCGTTTTTTGTTGGTGTAGGTAGAAAGTATGAAACACCGATCTGTCTATTTTTTTAATATTGATTTGACAATGCACCTAATGCGCAGTGCAGCGCAGCGCGTCCCCGGAACGCGGCGGCAGACATTAGCGAGGAACAGGCAGCCAGTGGCAGCCGCCGGCGCCGTGTCGGCCCGCACGTGCCACAACAAAATGTCCCTAGCTATACATGTGAGGAACTGGCCGTGCACAAGCTGACCCCGGAGCACGGCAGGCCGGAGCGAGTCACTGTGGCGGTCCTTGCGCTTGCCATACCGCCTTGATAATTGGAATCCCTATGCACAATGTCGACGATTCCGAGTACTTGTATCTCTACAGTCCGCAGTGGGGCCGCACCTCGGCGAATTGCGTTTCGCAATCCGCATATACAGCATGTTTTGAAAACCCTGTTCAACACATGTTGAACCAAAATACACCAAAATATTATATTATTCGTAAATATTTTAAAAGATTATAAAATAGTAGAAATTGAAGTATTTTAAATGCGATCTAAGCTCGGATTATTTATACAAAGCAGTTAATACGCATGAAACTATTTCAATAATATGGATGCTTGGTGATGACCCTTCTGTCGTCATGGCCGACTAGTATGATCCTTTGATTTCCTCATTTCCTTCGTTCAACCAAGCTTCGCTCGCAAGCTGCCGCGGTTACCGGAGTGATCTAAACCTTTTCAAAAATATTAACTGTGAGAAGGTATCACTTATAACTGCGCCTACTCTGGCGGTGGACGGGCTACGGCGGGCTATCGGGCAGGGTCCCGGCTACGTGCAATTATTCAGAGTCGTGTAATAAATGGTAAATGATATATCGAGCGGGGTCCCGGGCCGGCCATAGCGCGCGGGTCAGAGCACCAATAAATATCCGTCCGCGTCAGACAGCGCGCACGCGACATCTGCCGGCAGAACGCTTTTAACTATTACCTAGCCTCGGATATATACAACAGATGCACAATATTTTTCACCCAATCATTACATATAGTAAATCAGTTCGTCAACCACCTGTATAATATTGTCTAGAAGCCGTGGTGGCTGCCGGCAGAATAGTATAGCACCTCTTCTTGCTGAGGTGTCGTAAAAGGCGACTAAGGTATCTCTTGAACACCGCAATTCAACCAGGTATTTAGAGAAGGGAAAACTCGACCAAACCTGCATCCCGCTCCCTCCCGATCGTACTGGTTCTCCTTTCCATCGGGCCTGAGGGAGCTCGGACGAGAGAGTGCTTCTCTGGCTCCGCGTCCAGTTATGCACTTAAATATCTCCTGCGCAATTGACTGTTTCCGAAAACTGGACCTCGAATTTCTTAACCGTTGTTGAAACAGTCGCCGTGGCTGAAACCGGCTAGGACATCATTGTCATCATCATCATTGTCTAGATGATAAATCATTTGAATATTTTTTTTAACTTGCTCCATGTAGATGAGAATATACAGACATCTGTACGCGTTTGTGCTCGCTAATCTCAGAAACGACTTAACAGATTTATATGCGATCGCCACAAGTGTATCGTGGAAAGTTGCCTTTAACATTTAGTGTTAATTTTGTTTCAGTCAGTTCGTAAATAAAAAACGAACTGACGCAGCGCCGTGACCCGAGGCCGGTTGACAAGCCAGCTCGTTCCCGGGCTCCCTTTCTCAGCTCGGACACGGCACTGGCGCGGAGGCGGCGCGGCAGGCGCCTGAACGCGTTCTCTCGACGAATGCTTATTCACTCTTCCTTTAAAAGCTCTTACATCATAGGACCATGGAAAATCAGGCGCAGGAGTGAACAAGCTGGTGTTGGTATTGTATGTTGTACGGGGTGTCGCGAGCATGCGGCCCTGCACGCACGCGCTCGCCGGGCGCACACGAGGCGGCTCCTCGCGCGTCAACATTACACTACGCTAGATATCGTGCCAGCTTTATCAATATGAGCTGCGGTATCTGCGACCGATGTTTGAAAAACTGCCACATGCTCCCCGGTAAAGGGAAACGTCGCGAGGAAACCCGCGCGGCATCGCGTACACATGCCACGCGACTTGCCAGTGCCGTGAGCACGGCGATCAGCTGCGCCACTGGGCACGTTGCGCGCGACATGTGAGCGCAAAGTGGGTTACAGGCACTAATATATCTCTGCTCACCCCGAAACGGATATAGAGTGACGATATGTTAATATTGTTTTATGAGCTTTTCAAGCAAACTTTAAAAAGTTGATTATTTTCAAACACAATAATTAGGTTTTTGGGAGTCTGCTTGATAACATAAAAATAGATTATTTCGCTTATAAACAGTATATTACAGTTGCAAAACTTATTAAACTGGTAACGTACTTGAGACCAAGACAAAGTTACATTTGTCTATCGATTACGCTAACAGAAAAGTGCTAAATATATAGAAATGACGAGCGTTCGAAATTTGATTTCTTCGTAACATTATGACAATTCCATATATGTATATATATTCTGCATTTATCTTCTTTTTTTGGGCAGGACATTATGCTGTCGGTCGGGCAAAGCCTTTGCAACCGCACCGGGCGAGACGGGGGGACACTGAAGGAGCTCCGCCAGCGACTCATGGGCTGGGCGGCAAAGCAAGGGCACCCGTGCGGGCACAGATCTCGACCTGGGCGGACTGCCAGGGTGGGAACCTAACAGTGATCATCTAATGCCGTTTCGGAAGCGACCTTGAGAAGAAGCACCGAAAGTCACTTAAGGCCGCGTCAGGGTGAACCGTTGTATTTTTTCGTGTTCCTTCTCCGTCTAAATATTTTTTGATGGTTTTACATTTAAACGTGATATTTTAAAAGAGTAATAAAATGATGCACGCGTTACGTGCGTTGCCCAGCCGTGGGAAGCGTGTTCACCGCTCCCCTGCCCCGTACGCTGCGTGACGCGCGGCACGCTGCACGTCGCGCGGGGCCTGCCGTTTGCGGAGGACCTGCCTTCGTCGTGCACGAGACTCTCTGCGCGCCCTCCTGTTACCTCTGCACTTTGACTTTTTGTCAACATAATGACCAGAACGTGGCTCAGACTGCGGCAGGCGCGGGGCGCGGGGCGTGGGGCGCGGGGCGGACAGGGACGTGACACTTTTGTGTTCCAAGTTATTCACCTCACTGTTTGTATTTTAATCCTTGTAGTTAGTTTTAAGTTAATTTAAATTGGTCGATTAGGTATATCAGATTTGAAAAGAATAAAAAAATAATGTTATAATAATAATTAGATTGTTTTCTAAAAAACAAATAACAGTCCTAAATCAACCAACTAGGTTTTGTCATTTTTGAAGTTAATGTTTTGTAGTCTGTTATGCGTTACTGAGTATTGAGTTTCGTTTTGTACCCCGGGCGTAGGTCCTGCACAGAGAGAGCACCAGGGCCGCCGCGCGGGCAGCGAGCCCGGCGTGTCCCACTCATACTGACCTCCGGGGTCTGATCGCTCCACCGGGGCCAGGGAAACCAAACTCATCCAGACGAAGTATTGAGGTGCTGCGTGACTGGGCTCTCACTTTAATATAATGATTAACAGTTTCCAAGGCAAAATGAATAGAACAATGTGTGCACACACACACACACAGTGCGCAGTGCGGCCGAAGAATTTTAACCCTTTTGACATGTTTATGTCGCGGCGCTTGGCGACGTGACACAGACTATAGCTTCATATACAGCTACAGCACCCCACACCCCGGTGCACCGTTTTAATGGGATAAGAGCATTGCCTAAATAAATCCTTACTTACAGACGGCTTTACATTTAATTGTCTGCAAAAACCAATTAAATTAACTGCCGGAATGCGATGGCTCGATGACAAGTTTGACGGTTAACTGTCTCCTGCGATAAAAAAACTGAATAATTTATAGATGAGTCGAGCGTGTGATGTGAGTGGACGAGTTTAATCAGTTAAGCGGCTTTCAACGAGACCACTTACATATTTTGTAAGTAGATGCGTCAGGAGTGATAGCAATAATGTGCGCTATGTCCCTTTCGAGGCGAGCTGAGATACTTTATTAGCTGACCATCCTGACCAAGCTCATCTGATGGTAAGCGGATACCATCGTCCGTAGACAATTGTAACGCAAGGAGCGTGGTACTAGAGGTAAGAATTGGAGAATTCAAAATCTTCTGTAGCTATGCCCATATCGCTATCTCTCTCATACATATAGTGTATACGGAACAGCATCATAATCATATATATATATATGTATATTGTTCGTGCATTTGTCGTGTAATCTTAAAAACGGCCTAACCGATCTGGGCGCCATTTCCACTAATACATAGCGATAAGTTGCACTCAATATTTAGTGTTCGTTTGTTTAAATCCGCTCAAAAATAAAAAAACAATGTCAAATTAAGAAAATATTGAGGAATATTTTTTAAAACAAAATGTTGTAAAATAACTGTTTGCTTGTTTGAGCAGTCCATTATGGTACATCGGCGAATAGTATTATAGCACGGGTGGGACGGGCTGGCTCGTTTAGGCCGCTTGTACGAAATAAGGTACATCACTAATATCGATAGACGAGTATCACAGCACAGCTCACCGTGTGTTAATGATGTGTTTCATATTAACGAAACCTGTTCGGTGACCTTGCAGTTGGAATCACTCATAAATATACACATTAGAACGATTAGAACGTAATCACATACTTACAGTTGACTTTTATGTTCGTTCCCGAGCCGGCCTGGGTGTCCGCACTGCATCGGCAGCCGCGATCCCCTGCCCTGCTTCTTAAAATATATATATAAAAAAATGTAATCATCATGTGTCATCATAACTAAAGAGTAATATAAGTCATATTATAATTTTCTACCGTCTGTATCATGGCGAGTGTTCTGAAGAGTTATTTAATCTTGTTCCACCCTTTCCATTTTCTTAATAGAACCACGCGCGTGGGTGTAGGGATTCACGGCGATACTGTTACGCGCATCCCGGCTAGGAGTGAGGAGTTCTCTAACTCATACTGCGGCCGAGTCGTTGCGCTGTGGAATGGTCTGCCGGCGAGCGCGATATCCTTTAAGCGTAGCGTGTAGAGACATTAGTGCGGGCCGGCGCGGCGTGGGCGCTGCGACTGCCGCGACGGGTTTAAGAGTTTGCTGTCGATAGTCGTTGCTTTTGGACTGCACCAGGCTTACCATCTGGCGCGCTGCCGTCACTCTGCCCAGTCTGAATAAAATAAATTCATATAATTGACAATTGAATTAGATCGGTTTGCGCGCTGAGGGCAGTGGGTTCCGTTCCCAGAAGAGCAATTATTGTTGTCCTTTTTGAACTCGAATTTGTTTCACTGACTCGACAGGTGCCTACATCACACTTAACTGAAAATGCAGTATAGACAAGAACAAGAGGGCGCCAAAGGATGTTAATCCATCGGCAGTCGTTGCTGAGATACTCGCCAATGTCCTTACTCCACATGTTTTAGGATGAATGATAGTCGCTCACTTAGTTTGCTTGTAACCTTACTAATACAGTTATTTCAGTGATAAAATCAGTTTTCTAATATTGTTAATTTATCTCAAAACATAGTAATAGTTTAATTTACATCTTAACACTCTGAATTTTTTGAAGAGTCTTAAATAAAAAAAAATCTCCGCGTTCTACCATTTAGTCTTACGACTAAGGTATGGATTATGGAGATTCTTTATATAAGGGCGCACGTGCCTGGTGGCAGGCGGCGGTACCTATCGCTGACGGCGGATAGAATAACTCGATTTTAGCCAAAATTAATATTACCATGTAAATGGCTTCGTAAACTGTCGTCCGCGCTTCTATTATGAAAGGGAAATGGCTGAATAATAAATTTAAGTATAATTTATTGTTTTCCAGGCGTTATTCTTTGCAGACAACATAAATGTCATTCTAGTGCAGACCACGATGATTATAAATTATAACTCTCGCCAGACGTGGAACAGCTTTCCTGTTAAACGAATGTGATTCATTCGTGTGATTTTAAATGTAATAAAATAAAACTAGTTCCATTTTAAACGGAAATATATTAATGAGATAAAATTGCGTCTGTGCAGAAATATTTTTAAGTTTTTACAAGTCTATCTAAGCTTGTGTTTTTTGTTTTGTTATCCGGCTTGAGTCCAGCCCACCGCCATTAGCAATGATCCGGGTAGCTTTGGTTCTCTGTTCAATAAGTTAATTTCTGATTTGCAATCCTTTTATTGCAATCATTTTATTCCTATTTATTTGTTTGCCTGTTCCATAACGAGTCAATCTTGTTTATTCATCTACAAACGAACTGTTTTACTGTTTCCTACGGGTAACCCGAGATGCATTACATCTTTTCTTTCAGTGTGCTCCCTGACTCCAAGGTATTAGGTAATATACGAAAACAGCTCCGACAATATCGCAAACAATTTGTTTGTGGTTGTTATTCATAAGTGTAATGCGGAGCACATGCTCCGGAGCCCGAGCAACAGAGGGGCCTAGACTAACATAGACATTTGCTATAGACTGCCTGAATCGTATAATAAACCGGGAACGCTTACTTCACGAGTTCGTTTCATGTCGCCCTGTAAACATGCTCATACTGTGAGTGTCGTGTGGCGTGACTATTCAAATTATCAATAACTAAAGCGGGTGGAAGAAGTAATTTCCCGTCCCAGATGAAAACTCCTCCGTACGCCAGTCTGCCTGTGACCGTGACCTGTGTGTCAGGTCGAAACGTCGAGCCATAATTGAAAGTAAGTTAATTCACTCATAAGACTCCTTAAAGTGTTTATTATGAATACAAAACGCAAAAATGTTTTTAAACAGGAAGGTAATTTTGTCAAACGACAAGGGTTGGGTTGGCTATGTTGGTGGAAAACTATGCGTTGATATGTCTAATCTCTGAGGACAGCATGTGGAAGGAAGCTGCACCGATGCTGCTCAGCAGCTAGCAAAATGACTGGTTGACGCAGCTCTCTATAGACCGGCTAGGTACTCAAAATGTGTTCATTATATTTTGGTCATCACGTATTTGTGTTTATTCGTTTTAGAATTCCCCGTGTTTCGTATTCAAATATGTGTACACGGGTAATTTCGATTTATCTCTGACAACACTGCGGCCCGTCGGTTCAATTCATTGTCGCGATCCACCCGCCGTGTAGCGACAAGCACCGGCAAACAGTGTAACCACAATTTGTAACCACCACAACCAGAAGCCCCTAGGGAGCTGGCGAACTGGCGAACGCGGTCAGTGAACTTCTGTCGACACTCTATAGAATCACCTTAAGCCAAAAATAATGCTCACTTACTGAAGTATCCTGGAGGTAAAGGAGTTTTATGCGCCCTCGGAGTCTATTTTTCCACCTGTTCATAGCTTTTTATGGGAAGATTGAACAGGCATTTGTTGGGCGGATGCAATTCATGGTAGAATTCATCTACACCTTCCTCCAAAACAGGTATTATAAATGAAGGTGTAGTTTAGGTTAAACGCTTGCCTGCGAATCGCAAAGGAAGACGCGACATATAATTATGCAATTCCACTGATATGTTATCGGTGGAACAGATCGGACGTCTTATAGCGAATAGTCGCGGACGCTGCGGGGACGACATATTGAAAAGCGCCCGACGTGACCGCGCCCCGCCTCAGCCGTGCTCTTGTTCTACATACTGCGATAAACTGGTATTGATACTTTTTGTTAAATAATAGTTGAGCATTTTTATACATAATAATAATAAATCGTCATACTGTGTCCCTTTCGGGGTGAGTAGAGACACGTTAGTGGCTGCTATGTCGTGCCCAACGTGACCAATAGTTCAGGTGATCGCTGTTCTCAGGGACTTGCACATTACACTGCTATTAGAGCCCATACGGGCTTCCTCGCGATGTTTTCCATCAGCGGTGACCACGTGCTGCATGAATCCGTACGCAATCTGGTGAAACCCCGCGGCGCGGCCCGGGGTACTAACTTACGAGCAGTGAGTCGCGTTGCCGCGTTTGTATTTTATCCAGATCAATGTAAAGCACTTCCTCGTGACTGATGCCATATGTAGCGTAGTCTAAAGAACACGGTGATAGTCATAAAAGGTGAATCCAAGGCCATTCGTCGTCATGCCGACCTGCACATATCAGAGAGTAATTAAACTGTTTATTTATTTTACAATTTTGTATAATTATTAAGCAGCTGACAACTCATCCATATGCTTATCTTTGTACAAACAATACTGTTTGTTGAAGTGAACAGGCATTTGCAGGCTGAACGCGGTCCGTCGTCGGACTCATCGTCACCTTCCCCCAGGTGTCACAGGGGTCAAGCGTCCGGCTGTAAAACATTAAATGAATTCCCGACTGAAGGTCTCCAGGTACGAGTGTACGAACAACTGGACGGGCCAAGCCGTTTGTTGAGCCCCGCAGACAGAAACGAGTCACTGTGACGGCTTTCGTGCACTGTGCTAACGACCTGGTCCGCCATTTGCCCTGTCACCACAATATCGTGAATTAGCTCAAGTATCAATTTTCTCCGTCGATTTATAAATTTCCGAGCACGTTCTTTGAAAACTTGTAATTCAGCGCTTGTGTTCCAGCCGGTTGCCTTGGCGACCGGATCACTCCATCGACACCAGCACGGAGTCCCGTTCACCGGCCTTAGCCCACCGAGTTTATACGAAAGGTGGCGAACAGAGTAACAGGCACCGTGATGGGAAGTGGCCACTGTCGCCTACAGTCGAGCGGCACGCCAGAGGTAGAGCTCTATCGCGCTGCTTGCCTTGAGCCAAGGCAAATACACAAGCTTGAATTGGACCAGCCGCGGGGGGGGGGGGCGGTCGGACGCGGCGTACATTATGAATAGTGCCTGACGGAAGGCCTCGGTTTCCGGTGTATTGCGCACCCGAGGGAAAATATTGGGAATGGATGAGAAAAAAAAGACTTGCAGGTTTGCAACAGGAAACAATTGATTTCTGTGATGTAACTACATATTTATTTCGATTCCCGCGTTAAATTGTATATTTCGCAACATAAAAGGTGGACCTTTTGAATTGCGTTGACTTGTTTGATATTTTCACAGCTACAAGGGACCGCAGATCTGAATATTTCATATTTTAGCGTTCGAAGGCGGCGTGACACAGTTATTCACTACTAAATATATTTATTCCATCAAAACTTAGAGTAAAAACACCTAATACTAGATAGAATAGGCAATAGTCTCCCGAGCTAGTGTTTGCAAGGCGCGCCCGACCACGAGATGTCGTACGGTTAAATTGCCTGCCGAGTGCCGTCCACAGCGGCCGGATATGATTACGGCGTCCGCGAGACTGGGTTGGCAGAGTGCACGCCACAGTATCAATTTCAACTTTGTAAACATACACAGATAGCATTACAGCCCACTGCTCACTGCTCACTGCCCACTGCCCACTGCCCACTGCCCACTGCCCACTGCCCGCTCCATTACTGTAACTTTGTGATAGACTTACTGTGCCAGCAGCTTCGTTTGCCAAGAATTAGTGCGTTTATTAGGAAAATTTTTAAATTTCAAGCTTTTTCTTTAAACAGCTAAAAATTTCAAATTTATTAAAAGTAATATATAATATGTATTTCAGCAAAATCATCTGAACAATCATTTTATACCATTTTGTACAATAAATTATTTAATGATAAATAACCGAATGAAATATAATTACAAGTAAATGTTAAAAGCAACTTTCCAAAATACGTTAGTAAAAACTGCATCTGCATCGGTTAAGCCATTTCTGAGATAAGAAGGCACAGACGCTCGCAGATACATACACAATGGTTTACGATTCCGATACATTTGCCAACACATTTATTTTTATACATCGCGCAAGCGAATGTTTATATAAGATGGTATATATTGAAGCTCTTAAATATTTGTGCATCTACCTAGATAATATTATACAGGTGACGAAGGAATGGCTTCACTAACTGTATTGATTTGCTTTAAAATTATCTTGCTTCAAGTACATATTGTTGCCATTCTGTTTGAACAGAAATGCAATATTGAAAGCGCAACCCTTAGTTCCTAACTAATACACCTCACCCTCGGACAGGCCATTCATCACGCCGCGCCGCTGCGGGGACCGACAGACTCTATTAGCTACACTCAACGCACGACTGTTTATTTGTTTCCTGTTTTAAATAAATATGTAAATTAGATTGTGTAAATGGATATATATATAGCTCCGCCTTCTGAGTCTCATCTTAACAGTTGATAATAACAGTATATCGTCGCGCTATGTCCCTTTTCGAGGTGAGCAGAGATATAGTAGCGGCTGTACCCACTTTGCACTTGTGTTTCGTGTCCAACGTGACCAGTGGCGCAGCTGCTCGCCGTTCTCACGGCACAAGTACACATGCCATTGTTATCAGATGGCGCGCGGGCTTCCTCGCGATGTGTTCCTCCGCCAGTGGATATCTAGACATGTGTTCGAGTCAAAGAACATGAGTCAGCCGCTGTGAGCAGACTGTGGCGTGGTGCAGGTCGGCTCGGTAGATGGCGTTGTGCAAAATTGCATCGCGTTATAGTTTCGTTCACAGCAGCTGCATATAAGGCAAAGGTGCCATGTGACGAAACGACAGATATACCTAAGAGATATCAAGTATTGGTTTAACGTGCTATATATGTTTAATTATTAAACCAGTGGTGACCTGTATCTAGTGGTTTCAATTCAATCTCCCCGCTCATGACCCAGTAAAAGGAAATCTGTACAATATGCAATATTCACGAGAGGCGCCGTTACGCATGCGTCAATTATTTGCACAAATGTTCGGGTTACTGAATATAGAAATTAAAAAAAAATGTTTTCTTTAAACCTTGTTCCCACTCTCCCATCCATAGTAGATCCACGCGCGCGGGTTTGCGGAATCACAGCTATGGGGTGACTCGCATCCCGGCTAGGACTAAGGAGTTCCCCAACTCCTACAGCAGCCGAGTCGTTGCGCTGTGGAATGGCATCTCGGCGAGAGAGGCCGCTGCGACTACCGATGGGTTTTTCTTACCTGTCGATAGTCGATGCCGGAGTTTGGACTGAACCATGCTTACCACCCGGTGCGGTGCGGGGTGGTCACTGTGTCGAGTCAGAAAAGAAAACCGTGTACTCCAAGAACGGCGGCGACCGCCAAGGAATGCAAATCCGTTGACAGTCGCCGTCGCAGTGTCGGCTCACATATACCGCGGCTGAGGGTCTCATATATATGTGAGTCAATGGGCGTACGCAAGCTGATCCCGAAACGCGAACCACTACGACAGTCTTTAAACGTGTGTACTATGGTAACGACTCAATTCAGGCAATCGCCCTGCCACCTCAAATGTCGACCTTTTGTACCTTTTTTATTAAGTTAACATGTCCATCCATCCATCATATCAGCAATTAAAACTGGATATCTTAGAGCTGTGCGATGTGGGCGCCGTCTGACTAGTTTCCATGTTATTTGTCAGTCTGTCCGTACACACACTCGTAAACATTCTGTTCCCTCGATAACGGCTTCCATCAACAACGCGCCGCCTGTCTCTCAGATGATACGCACTCAATTAATAACGTCTTAAACGCATGCATTACCCACTGGATCGTTCCCTAATCGGGTCCACTTAAATAATTTAGATAACTGAACTATATTTGTTTATTGGGCGATTTTTCATCTTAGGCTTGTATGCCACTGCGGAATTTCATCGTACGGTAAAATGACGTGTGAATTTCTTCGAGTAATTTCTTAATCTGTATCAGACACAGTACGGTCGCGTGTGGAGTATTGCTGCCACCTACGGGGCGACTTTGCCAAACACCATTCGATAGCCTTGGACTCAATCCATCGCCGAACTCGGCGACTCATTGCCGACGTGAAAACTACTCAGCTCGGAACACCGACGTAGAGTGGCTTGCCTTTCAATAGACAGTACTCTAGAGAGTATGTGGCTGAATTGGATAATTGTGTTCCCCCTCCTACTTCTACCATGAATTGACAAGACGCCGTGCGGGTTATCACTCTTATGTTGTTGACATTCTAGTTGCTCGCACGAAGCGATTCGCCTTTTTTGCAGCGAACCGCCAAGAAGTGGAATTCGCTTCCCGCGTCTGTTTTTCCAACGTGTTATGACATGGGAATTTTCAAACGACGAGTGAATCAGTATTTGTTGGGCGAGCGCGCTCCGTCATCGGTCTCATCATCACTTTTTATCGTGTAAAATTAAAGTCAAGCGTAAACATATCTGTAATTAAAAAAAAATACAGATATTCACAGGTAGTTTTTATACATAACGTTTATATCAATATTTGCAGATTCAAAATCGGTGTAGCATAGAAATAAAATCGATTGTTAAATGAAAATATATACCCCTAAATGATTCGTTTTAAATATAATTGCTAACGGGTTTATGCTGTAATTCTGCATAGCGCCACCTGTGGGCGGTTTCACAAGTTTTATATGTTTTAGTTATTTATATATAAAAAAAATCCTAGTGTAACAAAGTTTACGGTAAGAATTGCGGGGTGAAAAGTCGCAGTGCGTGCTAGGCCTAAATCTTGTGACTAGAAATGACAGTAACGAGAGAAGCAAATAAAGATATGCCATGTAATGGCGCCGTAATGTAATAAAAAGTTTTTGTAATTAAAAAAACTTGTACTTATAATGCTTGTAATTAATAAAAATATGATTAAATTTTACGGGTTTGTTCCCCAGAATGGGAATAAAACCTGTACACTAGGGGTGTTCCGACTTGAACTGCTGGCGATTTTTTTCTCAACATCACGTCACGTAACTTTTTTATGCATATATGGGATGAACGGTACTGGAAGGCAAGTAGGCAGGGATACGAGCAGACGGAGGCAGCACGCGGCTGCGCTGCCAAGTCGCGGCCCGCACATGCCAGTAATTGCCGGATTAAGATGCTACCCGCGGGTGTACGGTACCTCCAGGTATTGCTTGAGGGACGTCACCTAAGACTCATTTCTTTCATACACTAATCTAGACAAGGCAATGTAAGTTGAACACTTTCTCTCTCTCTAATACTTAAAATGTAAACGGCGTCAATTTCTGTGGCCGTGGTGACGTAGTGCACAAGGGACCGATGTCCATGCCCGACAACGCGGCTGCTCGCAGGTTCACACCCCGGTGCGTACTTCTGCGTCTCTCCAGATCAGGCACGGATTAAGGCGTGACATGCTCACCGGTCAAGGAAAACATCGTGAGGAAACCCGCCCGCATGGCATCATATAGAAATTTTATGTTTACTAGCGCTGTCAGAGCGGCGACCAGCTACGCTTCTGGTCACTTTGGACAAGGAACATAAGCATTGAATACAGCAACGAATGAATCTCTGCTCACACCGTAAGGGGTGTGGCGCGATGATATGTTATTATTGTTTATTAATTTACCATGATACACACGCCAAAAGACAGCTAATAATCATATGTAAAATAGAATAATATCAAATTGAAACTATTTATTAGTATAAATAGTTTCAATTTCATATTGTTCTAATAGCCAATTTACTAATTAGCTTGTGAGCTCTTGACAAAGAAAAAAACACTATTGAACAAAATAATCTTACGAAAATATGTTGCTACAATTTTAAAAGTGAGCTTATTCTGGATTACTCTTCTATATATTTCTTAATACTATGTACTCATTGTATTGTAGCGAGGTTATAAAGATGTATCCAGTTGTCACGAAAGGGACAGGACGCGGGTTTTCCTTAAATGCGAATATATCCCAGCGATCCGGCGTACGGGGACGTCTGGGGGCGGCTCGCGTCGCCGCGAAATGTCGTTTGAGGGAACGCTTATTCAGCACTTTGCAATCGGGTCACGCGCGCCCGCCTCTTCTTGCCTGCGCCGATCAAAACTGATTTTATTATTCTTGAAAATAATATAAAAACAAGGATTTCTTTTTCAGGACGCAACAAAGTCCTATATACCAGAATACATACAGGTCAGGAGAGTCAGTAATAAGCCAGTAGCTCCTGTAGCTGGCAGAGCGTGTCGTCTCCGCTGGGGAAAGGGACTGCCGAGATATCATGCCATGCTCCAACATTTTAGCTATTTTTTTGACCTTTTTATTGAGAAAGTGACTACAGCGCACCTGATATAAAGCGCAATGAAGTCCAAGAATGTCAACGACTGCCATGAGACGGGAATCCATTGACAATCGCCGATGTACCGCCGGCCCTGCTGAGCTCACCACAAGTGAAGGTCTCTAGATATATATATGCCCACTGAAGATACGCAAGTACGATACGAGATGCGACAGGTCGAAGCGAGCCACTCTATGGCGGTCTTTGCACTCGTATACTGTGGTCACGACACAGTTCGGGCTATTGCCCTACCGCTTCATGCCCTCATAGAGTTTGGATCAGTCTATGCACGCCCAATATGTCATACACCTGCAGTGTCGCGACATACACGCGCCGTCGTGGCGGCGGCGACTGCCAGTCGACACTCCTCTCATACATCCTCTGACAGTCCACCCTTCACATTCCACCCGGTGCGATGTACCATCTACACTGAGACAATAGAGAACACTTTTTTTAAATCATATCATCATGTCATCTGTCTATGTTACTTTTGGAATAAGTAGCCAATATATTAATGGCTATATAATTATATTTATGACTTCTTTGCGTTTGGAGGTGGTGCCCAAAGTGACCAGCAGCGCGGGTGGTCGCGCGGATTCACAACTGGTATTTTTTATTCTGACTCGGCAATGACTGCACCGTGCTGCGACTGTCAGTGTCAGTGTCAGTGGCGGTCGCCGCGGTCATGCCCACCTGCACGGATATCTCTGAACGCTTTGTATGCTGATACGGATTGACAGGCGCCCGCTTGACCTCAAACGCACCTGGCAAAGGTGAACTGCGCCCGCCCAACAAATGCATGCCTATTCACTCTTTTCTTAAAGGCTCCCGAGTCCTAAGATCGTGGAAAAATGCGCTCTGGGAATGTATTGCACTCCCTAACAATTCGCATGGTGGATGCAGAAGCGGATCTCTTCGTGCGGATATGAGGAACGTCCAGCACACACGGCCGGTACAGCCGACACGGCGTCTCTAGTGGTGTATGATGAAGTGGGGCTGGTGGTATTAGAGAATGTATTTTCTAAGAGCACTCTCCACTGTGCGACCGGTAGAAGACTGCGAGGCGGGTGGCGGCTTTGCGTCGGCGCTCGATGTATATACATTTAGGGTGGTAGGTATGGTGGTAGTAACCTACCTTACACTATAGCGCAGGATAGCGTGATAGAGATGAGATGATAGAATGAAATGAAGAAGTCCAGACGGCAAGTAGATAGACGTTTAATAAAACACAGTACAAAGTCCAGTAGAAGTAGTGAAGCACAAGTATGATAGTCCAAGTAGAAGTAAAGTACAGAGCACAACAATACAAATAAGAACACGAAAAATAACACAATACGTAAACTATAACTAGTGAGCGAGTGGTGCGTGGAGCTAGTCTCAGTGTGATAGCAAGACTATTTGCCGGGTGCGCGGGCGCTCGCGTCGTGTGCACATGTACAATCCCCCCGCGCGCCCCGGTATCCCGCAGCTCTTGGGCTTAGCGCCGTTTCCATCGCACGACACGATATTAAAGAATAAATATCAAGTGTGTTAGTATGAATTGTTTTGATAAAATTACTTAGATAAATAAGTGAAGATATAATAATGCTATTTAAAATAGTTGTTAGTTATAGGTCAGTATAGTATAAAGAATTAGAAAATAGATAATGTTAAGGACAGAAATAAATAAATAGATACTGAGTATGCCACATCACTCCCCTCCAGAGACCGTCACTACGGGCGATAAAAAATCAGAAAATCGGACTTTTCGGACCGAACGCGTTCTTCTGACGTCTTCCCGAGCTAGGAGATTCTGTGTTAAAGTAACAGGATGTGAGCTAGGACGGGTATTGGGAGGAGTAGAGGTAGTGGTATAAGAAGTAAAAGTATTGGGAGCAGGATGGATCAGTGTGTATGCCGGTCTCCGAGGGGTACAAGCTATAGGTGGTTCCGATGCTGTCCTAATATGTACCGTGTCGTGCTTCGGAATCACCGGTGTGCCTGAAGGGTATACAAGCTCTGAAATCCCATTTTTGCTGTTGCTATAACACATGTCATCCGTCGCCATTACAGCCTGAGTGTTTACTGAGTTCCCAATCTTGCTGAAGTCACAGGGTTTTATGCATTTCTGTGCCTGTGCCCCGAACTTGGTATGATACCAGCATATTGGGTATTTGCTGTAGCTGATACGGGACCGATTTTTCTTTTGAGAAGATGGACGTCGTCGATCCTGTGATCTCGCGCTTTTGTTGTTAAAGCAGGCTGTTGAGGTGCAGGATGTTTGAGAGTGCTCCTCCAGCTTGCTAGCCAAATGTTGCACCAACTTCTTTAACTCTCTAATCTCGTCCGCTTCATGCGATCTGTGTATGCTGCCGAGAGATGTAGCGTAGACGTTGGTCGATGTCGTCATGTTGTGGACGTGGTCAGCAAGATCCGTGAGCTGTTCCAGGGGTTGGGTGGGTTGGGATGTCAGCAATGCCTGGAGGTCACGTGGGAGACGGTTGCACCAAATTGTTGTAAGTAAGTCTTCGGGCACGGAAGGTCCAGCTAAGTCTTTTAAGTGGCTTAGAAATTGGGACGGCTTCCTATCACCTAGCTCCTCGTGGGTCAGAAGCTGTTTGACCTTGATTTCATAAGATGCAGAAAGGCGCCTGATAAGCTCGCATTTTAGTTTTTCGTACTTATCTTGCGTCGGTGGATGTATGATAATGTCCTTCACAATCATGCAGTGCTCCATAGGTAAGTTGCTTGTGACGCAAGAAAATTTTATCGTGTCGTTCGTTATATGGTAGCTGTAGAATTGTGCTTCCAAAAGTGCGAACCATAGTTCAGGGTCTTCCGACGAAAAAGGGTGCACTTTAATTTTCAAGTGTCGGAATTCGTTCCGTGATGTATTGTCGGGTGCTGTAAAAGCGCGTACTCGGCGCGATGGCTGTGTGTTTGCGGTACCTTCATGGTTTAAAGTAACGGTTTTTACCGTATCACTCATCTTTCGCGTCGAGGGTCACCAGTTTAGGGTGGTAGGTATGGTGGTAGTAACCTACCTTACACTATAGCGCAGGATAGCGTGATAGAGATGAGATGATAGAATGAAATGAAGAAGTCCAGACGGCAAGTAGATAGACGTTTAATAAAACACAGTACAAAGTCCAGTAGAAGTAGTGAAGCACAAGTATGATAGTCCAAGTAGAAGTAAAGTACAGAGCACAACGGTTTCAACCGAAACTCTAAATAAATAATAACAATGAGAACAGTACGAATGACGAGCGAGAGGAACGTAGTGGCGCGTCAAATGTGATAGCAAGACTATTTGCCGGGTGCGCGGGCGCTCGCGTCGTGTGCACATGTACAATCCCCCCGCGCGCCCCGGTATCCCGCAGCTCTTGGGCTTAGCGCCGTTTCCATCGCACGACACGATATTAAAGAATAAATATCAAGTGTGTTAGTATGAATTGTTTTGATAAAATTACTTAGATAAATAAGTGAAGATATAATAATGCTATTTAAAATAGTTGTTAGTTATAGGTCAGTATAGTATAAAGAATTAGAAAATAGATAATGTTAAGGACAGAAATAAATAAATAGATACTGAGTATGCCACATACACTCGTATTATGAGTTGAAACATGTCCAGTGTCTGTGCTAGCGACTGCGCCTCGGTCGCTCAGGCCGCGGGTTCGATTCCGCGCCGGCCCGCCGCGTGCTCGACCGCGGTTCATTGCGCCGCGGACTTACGGTGACCGACTCGACTACTGTGGAAAAGGACTGAATATAATTCTCAATTTTCTTATAATTTTTGTAGCTTTTAGATTAGCGGATAGTGTTGAATTTGATTGAAAATAACATTTTGATAATAATAAATAATAATATGTCGTCACGCTATATCCCTTTCCGGGTGAGCAGAGTTACGTTAGTGGCTGTAAATACTTTGCGTGTGTATGTCGTGCCCAACGCGACCAGTAGCGCAGCTGATCGCCGTCCTTAGGCCACTTGCACATGACATACCTTCAAGCTAACTATCGAATAATTTACTCTTTTTTTATAGTTCCAGAAAGGTGAGTACACCTACCTCACCTGATGGTGTGCGCATGCGCTCGAGTTTTCACTTCAAAAAACAAGTCCGAGGGCGAATAAATAGAATGAGCTCCCTCCATACAGCGACAACTTTATTCACAAAATATATTCTCATGTTCAATATATCATACGGGCCGTTATCAGGCCGCCTGACCAGACCGCCCATTACGGATTAAAAAATACTTCGAGCCTCCGCACGACCGGAAGCGAAACGGCCTAACTGCCGCGGAAAATTTACAGGAAAGATAATCTTAAATATTTCCAAAACTGCGTATTGGAGCGAAATTTCGTGATTAAATAACCTTAGAGTGGATTATACGGGGAAATTTTAATTCAGCGGCTCGTTTAGAGAATTAGTAATGCAATGAAGTGGCCCCAGGGGACGCGCGGGTTCGGTTCCCGGGCAATGAAAACGGACATTGTTTTGTTGAATGAATGCGGCCCGGTGCTGTTTATCGCGAACGTTTTACGGTTCAAACATTGTAATATCTGTTACTGTAACCATCAAATTAATATAATTGAAAAGCCTAGAGCAATATTTCTTTAGGGTGGGAATGGTTCTCCTTCTGGGAACAACATTATCTATTATGATTATGTTGGGCCTGTCGCGTTTCGGGATCGGTGTGTGTATATCCAGCTGCTCCGTCCTGCTGTGTGCACGTGTGGGCCGAGCTGGCGACGGCGACTGTCAACGGTTTTCCGTCCCGTGGCGGTCGCCGCCGCTATTGGCCACAGTGTCTACTTCTCACCAGGTGTAATGCAGGCACATCGTCGAGCCAGTATTAAACAAAATATAACTCTCGTCCTTTCGTTGATACACCGACAGATTCTTAAACATCGAGACTGTTTTAGGCACAATAAATACACGAAACGATTTACTTGTACATTCATCAAGCGAATAGCTAAGCTAATATAGCTAAGGAGCGGCATATGCTTCCAGCGAGCGTATTTCCACGATCTTATGACTTGGGAGAGCGTGTGGCGGTCCATCGTGAGACTCACCTTCATCTTCCGCCAGGTGTTACTGAGGTAAGACCCCGCCTATAAACCATAAGAAATGAAATGAAGGGAAATAAATATGGTATGGTATATCTACAAACAAATATGATGTAAACAACAACACCCGCTAATGAATTGGATTCCAATTCAGTTCCGATCAGATATCGATATCGATCTACAATCTGCCACTAATCAATAAATACAATTCATCTGTTCCTCCGCCGCCCGCCTACATTCCATACATGTCGTGCTTTGCAAGGTAGTGTCTATATATACATATGTGAGTGACCAGATAAATATTGCTTGCGCGATGTATGTAGGTTAGTAAGAATATATCGGAATGTATAATAAATACGCACACACACCTGTACACCGTGTACACACACACACACACACACCTGTGCGCGTTCCTGGTTCGCTAGCCTTAGCGATGGCACAAACGATTTAATTAATTTAAGTTAATTTTAATTCCATCGGTTTATAAATAAAAAACGTTTTAAAAATAAATCGATCATTTATCCACAGTAACTGTCAAAGCCACTGACTGCCTTGGTCATCTGTCATCATTAGGACTGATTTTTGAAAATTCAACTCGTAAGAAGTTCAAATACGGGGGAGAACTTTATATGTAACTTTGTTATCAGTTATGTTAGAGATGCGAGATTTCGTACTATGATATTACTTTCGAAATAAATAAAATTAATTTTGTTACTTTTTTAATAATCAATTCTTGTGGGTAGAAATAGCGGATTTTAGGATTTGTATGGGTTATATTTTATTAGAAACATGACAGCTGGAATGAAAACACATAATTACATATAAAAAAAAATGTTTTATTATATATATTTATAATCTACCGCTGAAGCGGTGATACAGGCTGTTTTAGTGGTTTATTTGATTGAGTCGTCAGAGTCGTGAAAATTAAAATATACACGTAACTGGTAAAAGTTCTCACGTAGTTCTCTTTATCTTTCATTCCTTCTTTGAATGGATGAGGTTGAGGTTCATGTGAAAACTGCTTAAATTGGTATCAAAAGGTTGTAATGATATGATATGACATTGACGTTGAATGCAGAATCAGAATGACCAACAGAACATACGAACGTATCTCTTTTTTTAATGACCTTTGATGGCGTGATATGGTGGGACGAATATAGGTAAATTTAAAACCAATGATGTAACAATAAGAAAACAAGATGTTTTTTTTTTTACTTGGAGGCCTGTAGCGTATTCCAATGAAAAAATTGTATAACAATTACAATTCATCCTTAAATCTATTCCTTAAAGCGATGCCCCTTCTGTAATTTCCTTCCTCCTTCTTCCCTCCTCTTCTGTTGGTGTTTTCTTAGTCGAAACTGTCTGAAGCCAAACATTTCGGTCGGACGTTATAAATATTGTGTCCGATGTGTTGTCCCAACTGATCCGTGCCGAGAGCCGCGCGGCTCCGGCTCCGGCTCCGGCTCCGGCACCGGCACCGCCGCGCGGCGACGCGGTAATCACGCAACTAGCACAATACCGCGTTGTGTACTCAACCGGACTGACGACGCTCTCCACTTAAACTGACAATATTTATCTGTCAATATTGGACTTCATTTGACACTCCTAGAGATTTTTGTAAGGTTAATTTCAACTTGACTTTTGAGTGTACATGAGTTTTTGTAACGTGTTGTGGCAGTTTGTTAAATATTTTCTGCGATATTGATAAATGTTTTGAGGGATACTGCAGTTACATTAATATGGAAACTTGTTTGGAGGCTAGGTTCGCTTTATCTGATGCTTTAATGATGCTTGTAAAGTCTACCTACTTGTTCTTCATCCGCCGTGCTAATGCCAGCCTAGACTACCCAACGATTCTGGCAGGCAGCAAGGCATTGTGAAAAGTCTAGGGCCCTGATAGGGGTCAGTTATCAGTACCCAGACATTGCATTCTACCCCTCTCTAAGTGGGGCGGTCCTCCGTCCCATTAGAGTAAGAGGGGTTTGGAAGAGAGGATGCGACTATGCATTCACGCACCAAATATATTCTGCGCAATTGACTGTTTCCGAATATTTTCATCAGCGAGCTCATTTTTACCGAGTGGGGCTCCAAACCGGGCGCACTTGACGTGATTTGGAAACGTCGCCGAGGCAGAGATCGGCCAGGATATCATTATAATCATTTGACGCACAAATGAGACATTACACGGAAATGTGCGCACTTGAAATAGCTCTTAAACTATACTTTAAAGGCGGCTTGCACTAATGAATTAATCTAGTTTAAGCTTGTATAAAACGCTTATTAATTGAATTGATTTGATTCCATCTTAATGATGATTTCAGTTTAAGTGTTGTTACAACTAGATTTTGATTTAGTACAAGACAATAAGTACAGATCAGCGCTAAATAGCATTTTATATAACTCTAAACTAGATTTAATTTGTTAGTGCAAGCCGCCCTAAGATGTGGATCTTAAAAAGTTATAGTTGAAAAGTTAATCTTTATATATGTACCTGACAGTAATTGGGTAAACAACACTTTACGAGTAAGTTCAGTGTGGTTAAAGGAAAATTGAAGGAATTGGTGAAGCCATTTGATTCAGTAAATTTTGGTAATAAAAATTTAGACCTATTATTTATTAGTGTATTTTGGTATATTAATGGATACTGGAAATATCTTATTAGGTAATATAGAGAACCTAGATATATATATATATATATATATATATATATATATATATATATATATATATATATATATATATATATATATATATATATATATATATATATGTATATATTCCTTGCAAATTAATAGGTCTAGTAACAATTCATAAATTGAATACGACTAAAGGCAACATAGCATTCGATTGTAAATACATTTTAAGATCATCAACATACCTACCACTTGTAAGGATAAATAAAGAAGTATTTAGTGATGCGAAGCGGCTGACATAAAATATATTCCGAGCCTTCGGGCTGCTTAGTCGTAATTAACGCAAAAGTGTTTCGCTTAATCTCGATTGCGATTGCGTCGGTAAGCCTGCGACGGCTGCCGTTAAATAAAAGATAAAAATAAAAAGCATCTGACGGCAGATAACGCCACTCTCAGCAAACGCGTAACATCGTCGCAAGCAGTGAGTGCGTTCCTCCAGACGTGAATTTTATAAAAGAAAACCTCAAGTGCATTACTCAGTCAAAAGACAGGTTCTCCGGCACCGGGCATTCCGGCCCGATGGACAATTATACCGGCGGCGAGGAATCGCAACCGCCGCACCCGACGCGTCCCAAACGGAACCCTGACCTCGGCAGGTTAAGATGCATAATAGATCGAAAGCGGGCCCCAGTGTGGACCCTTGCGACACCGCACCGGGAATGGCATATACAATGACATAAAACGTGACAAGGCCCGGACGATCGCTCAATAAAAGCGCTTTTATTCCGTAACCACAACAGATCAGTCTTCCTTACGTGTTCGTGTATGTTTGCATAACTTTCTTTTATGGACAGCTCGGTCGAAAGCCTCGGCGAATTCTGCGTAGTTAGGGTGACGTTGCAAATTGCGTTTAATCGTGCCGAGATTTGGTTTATTTCTCTTAGATTGTGGTTCGTTTTATGAGTAGTTGTGTCGTTTCGTCAGCCGTCAATTAGCGTTACTGTAGGGACCGGTTCGTGCCGCTGCCCGCACCGCCTCGCTGCAGCGTGTGCCAGTGTGCCGGCTCCAGCCGACACAGCTCACGACTAACACTAGCGTATCTTGTTCTTACAGAAGCGTTTACTTGTATTAAAAACATTATCTTGTAATTCTTCTTTTTTAGTCTAACATTGTCGACAAGTTTTTTATGGTGAAATGTTCTTCATTTTGCGCGATGTTATGGTCCCAGCGTGTGACTTTAACATGGAGGCTGTTACATTAGTTTCCCCTTACTATTGTTTTTCTATTGATTAATAATTATTATTAGGATTAATCTAAAATATATTAGTTAAAGTTAAAATTGCAATTGTTATTAAATAAATGTTTCAAAGGAAATGTTAAGGAGACATTACTAGATAGAGTTGCCAAGAGAATAAAGATATAATAATTTACTTGCCGATTTACTTGATCGCGGTTTTAAAAAAGATTTACAATTATGATATCATCTTTGTATTTAGTGCTATCGGTTATCATATTGAAAAATAACGCATAATATTTTTTCTATTTGTTAATTATCTAAATACTTACTTTGTTTCACGTATTCTTAATATAATCTTAGACTATTTTGTCCGATAAACTAAGATTTATTTAACCTGTTTTTCTTTAATAAAACCCGGATATTTATAATAACAAACGTATTTATAAACGACAAAGAAAAAGAGAATCACATTTACGTAACAGAGAAAAATAACATTACAAAGATGCGTTGGAAACACCCGATGCGATCAGCCCGGCTGTAACGGGCGAGCAGTCCGCATGCACAGCTGCACAGGTATATTGCAAGTTCTGGTCTTGAGGCCTCTCATTGAGTTCAATTCTTTAGGCAGCGCGTCGGTCAACCTGACCTCGAGAACCGATCGAAACGTGTTGAGGATGTTATTCATTTTACTAAAGTAATAAACGAGAACATAAACTTAACAATCATAGAAATATGAAACATTCTAACCTTCGCGCACAATAATACCACTCGGGGTTTACTTTTGAACCCTCAAGAGTTTTTTTTTCGCTATTTAATAGCGGTGAGGCTGTTGTGTTGCATTTGCGGCACCAGAACTTGGTTATAATATCCTATTTTGATATTTGGCGAGAGCTGTAATTTCCTCTTGACCGGGCGAGCCTCATCACCGGCAATCATCTCGAAGCGGACTCCTCAGCGAGAGCGGACGCACCGTTAGACTGTTTTATTTTAGCGCTGTGTTCCGTTTCGTTAGCTTTATTATTATTGCCAGTTGCTTTATTTTAAATAACATAAATAACAATATACATTTTCCCGAGTAACATGTATAACGTTTTTTTTTTGCAATTAAACCATTTGATTTAGTTCTATTACTATTGCCTTCTACATCTATAAAAGACTATTTGAATCACATTCTGATAGTATTTATTTTCATAGGTATGCGCGTATGTAGTATTCAAGACCACACTGCTGTACTTGTGTTCCTGACAAGGAATTACAGGATCAGCAGCTCCTTGATGGCCGCAGTACGTTTACGATTTATGAAAACACTATTAAATTACAAGGATAAATGTAACGGATTGAGGACGGATTTGAGTGCTCGTTCATTTGGTTTATGAAAGTGTATATTGTGTGACAGTGCCGGATAAGTGGACGCGTCGTGGGCAAGGCCCTGCCGGCATGCCGCGCTGCAGCGGCTAGTGCTCTGCTGAAGGGAGCCCATGTCGGCGGCGCGCTGCTATTTTCATTTTTTACTTTCCCTTCTTTGTATATATTATCTTGTTTTGTGGTTGCCAATGATTGAACGTTTTCTTTTCTTAAATTTGTATGTTATTCAGCATTGTAGGAAACTAGCCATGCTGCAAGTTGATCTGAGGGATTGCAAGGCACAAGTCAGAGGATTAGTAAGTTGAAGTGCGAGCGAACCGGACACAGTTGCTAAGGAACTGCTAACCCTTGGAGTAGATTTACTTTGAGTAGAGGAGACAAAGATCGAGCTCAGTAGTAAACTTTCAGGGAGGTTTATGCCCAGCACTGGGCAGTAAAATGTTAGAATAACTTATAACAATAAATTGTAAAGGATTCTCTGTCCTATTAATAGATTACAGCGGGACGGCGCTAAGTTCCCGAACAGATCGATAGGGCGCTCAGATTAAGCTATTATCAGGTTTGTCTCAAGTCGCTCCCTCAGCCGCGCCTCCTTTGTCGCTTATGGATGAAATCATTTGAATAAAAAACCCATCGACACGACATTGTTGCCGGGACGCGGAAGGTATGCCCACTACTATGGGGCACACGTATTGAAGCCGGAGGCGGATTTTCCACAACAGTGAGAACCTTATGGTTATTATTTAAGTGTGTTATATGCAATACATCAACATTCCGTATGAAGTGAAATGTGCTATGCAATAGCCATGCATCATTGGAGAGTAAAAGTAGGCCACTTTTGATTTTGCAAAGCGAAAATCAATTTCAACCTATTAATAATATCTGCATGAGCATAGGATACTTAATGTCAGAGACCGGATATAGGCTCTCCAATGGAATTGAGCAGGACATCTGGCTAGACGAGATGATGGCAGGTGGAATCATGGAGTAAACGTGTGGCGGTCAGGCTTGTGCAAGCGAAGCTCGACAGCTGCGAGACAGGCAGACGATATGTCACGGTAACCATATTTGAGTAATATGAAACGAAATCAAGGATGATGGTACAATATGATGCAGCTTATACGCAGCAATCACCTGAACCGGGTAGTAAAGGATGATGACGATAAAGGAAATCTGATGCTGATGACACTTGATCGTAATGATGCCATGGAACGGCTGGCTGTGCAGCGAAGTGCAGATGCAGGCAGATCTCGTGTAAGGTCACCGCCGCATTCAAACTGACAAATGAAAGATTCGCGTCTAACGCGTCGTTCAATGAAAACGCTCGTCAAGAATCAATCACATTGTAATGCCTGACCTCGACTGTCCTGCCAAGAGCATACAATTGAGTCGTCAGCACAGAGTAAATTCGGAGACACTTGAAACAATAAAATAATGTGATCCTGCGCTTCTGAACCGTGTCGCTTTATTGTAAAATGTAAATTCTATTGTAAATCGGGTATCGATTGGCCCTTATCTCGTCGCGACGAGATTATCCGCGTAAGAAGCTATGCTTGCCGGCGTCACGCCGCGGGATCCCGCCATTGACCGTTCTCTGGTTATACCGTCATAGGAGATTTAATAAATATTATTATTAAAGTTGTTAGGTTTCGTTTTGTTATCCTAAGCTTTGAATACTATTAATTATAAGAGAGTAGATATTTGTTTTTATATCACTCAGCGCCGCTGCCTTCTGTTACGTTCCCGTTTATTTTTAATTGATCCCTCATCGGGCGCCTTTCCCTCATGTCAAAGTCAACAGGGCGTGTTCCGATGCGTTTAGACAGTTACAAGTACATACGATCCAATCTCACTGTGAGTTCTCCTAACCCTGCATTCCCGTACTTTGACCAGCTGTATGTTGGTACAATTATGCTATTTAATGATTTGCAAAGAGTTGACAAATTTACTTACTTTCTATTGGTAGAAAACCTAATGAGTCTTTTATGGTAGATATATACATCATATACTAAATTCTAGCTCGTTGTAATATTACTTTCGTCAATCCATTTGAGTGTCCCAATTAGTGTAGATATTTTCTAACACTGTTTTTCAAACTTTTAACCAGGCAGAGTTGCATTCGAGGTGTGAAAGGCTTTGAACAATATTTCTTGGCGAAATTAATTTATATATAGTACTTTCGTTATCAGCGTTTGTCATTGTTTTACAAAATACATGTACTATTAGGCACCAATAATAATAATAGAAGTGGAAATACTGGACTCTGTCACTCGTCCACGTTAGGTTGCTGGTCTCAGACTGACTTCATAACGGAACCGCTGCCGCTTTTATACTGAGTCGGTCCAGGCACCAGTTCCAGCACGCTCACGTGCTCAATCATTAAACGAACTGGTGTCGACGTGGCATTCGTAATCGCGTATCGTATTCCCAGTTGCTGTTTTGACTAATTCCTCCCTCTAAAGGATTCACCCCTAAGAGGATAGGGTTAGAAAGTTTTTTTGAGAATTCGTCAATTTTTTCCTACCCGGAGAAAGCTGGGACCTCTCACACAACAGCTCGTCTTACATAAGCTCAATAGAGACCTGATTCTGATTGAGGCGTCCAGTATAGCTGTAATCGTGGGTTCGTGCTGGTCGAGCTGCTTGTAACTATGTAAGAAGAAATATATCCTTTTCTTTTAATATTTGTAATATATGTTTGTCTGTGTTCAGTGCAGATTTATAAACAATCTTGGGATTTAGGTCTAGCACAAAGAATTGGTTTAATTATATATTAAAAAAAAAACAGTTGTGTTTATATTCAGAGTGTGTAGAAAGCTGCAGGCTAAAGCTGGCTTATTGTATAACGAATTGTAGAGAGATACATACGCCGCAGTTAACTGAATTCAGAACTTTCCAACTAAATTGTATGGGACTCGAAACAATCATTGTTTTTTCTGCGCTACCCAACTTTTAGCAACTTCGAGTTCCGTTATATCAAACCTTATTTCAAGGGAACTGTGTCTGATATAAATATTTGATTTGATAGTGAATGGTAAAGATATTTTTGTTTTGTTGGTCTTCAGAAAGGATAGTTTAGTTATCTCCGAGCTGTTCCATTTCATTTGTGAAGTATTTTGTTTATAAACACATCCACAAAGTCTAAGGCAACACTTTTGTCGACTTCAGAAATCGCAGTTTTTAAAATAAATAATGTTATTCGATTACAAACGCAACTGTGTGCTTGTTTGTAATCAATACATATAATGAATCCGTTTCTCAGCCACCTTTATAATTTTACTCAAAGGTAAAAATATTTGTGAGCTTCTAGCGCTATGCAGGTAACATGTCACTTGCGCAATGTACATAGCTCAGGCACCGCTGTAGCGCTCGCTGTAGACAGACGCGGCTCATCATTGTATTGTGGAAAGCTGTCTTTAACGTTTTATGTTCATTTTATTTTCATCGAATCATAATTAATATGTCAGTTTAAAAAAAAAGCCGATCTTTTATTAAAAGATAACGATATAAAAAAAACTGTTCAGTTTATTTAGCTGCAATACGTGTAATATTATACTTATAATACAAAAGTACCTGATCGCCGTCTGTACGTGGAAAACATATCAGGCAAACTATTATTAGGCGCCTTACATCCGAAACAATAATTGTTAGAATGTTTGTCCAGGTGTTTTTTGAGTTTTAATATCGGAAAATCTTTAACCTTATAGCTTACATACTGGTTAAATTTTTATGCTGCTTTGTATCCTGAAGAAATCGAGGATGTTTCCTTGCCGATGACCGATAGTCTTGAGCTCCTCGGTTTATAGCTGACAGCAGATTTGAACTGTGGGCGGTCGATTAAGCTCAGAGCGAAAATAGCTGCTAAAAAATGGGGTGTCCTTTTTAAGGTCAGACGGTTCATCTCACCATCGCAACTTGTTTACCAGTACCAAACGCAGGTGCGGCCGGGTGCCGAGTGCTGTTGTCATCTTTGGGACGGATCCGCTAAACATCAGTTGGCGGCCTTGGACTACTGGCGATGACTCTTTGACAAAAATTAAAATGCAGAGCATCGAGCATCGACGTAGAGTTGCCTACTCACAGTATTTCACCGGTTGCACGGTGGAGAGTGTTCTCAGGAACTACATTCTTTCATTCCACCAGCCCCATTCCATCACAAAACTACTAGGCATCGTGTCGGATACCATCCGTATGTGGTGGATGTTCCTTATATCCGCACGAAAAGATTCGCTTCTACATTCATCATGCGAACGGCTAAGGAGTGGAATATGCTTCCAGCGGCCATATTTCCGCGATCTTATGACCCGGCAGTCTTTAAGAGAAGAGTGAATAGGCATTTGTTGGGCGGGCGCGGTTCATCGTCGGACTCATCTTCGTCTTCCACCAGGTGTGATTGAGGTCAAGCGTTCGCCTCCAAATAATAATAATATGTTAATACGAAATATTCTTTTAAATTAATAATTCCGATACAGTTTTGCTAACCTACATCGCGCAAGTGAAATTGTTCTGGTCACTCGCAATATATACGAGTTCTTCCAAATCATCGTATCTACGGAATGTTAGAGGTGGTTGAGGAACAGATTTATTGTGTGCATTGCTTGATGTTCCTCTGTGTATAGAGGAGAAGCCCGCATTGTATTCTAATTCCTTGCTCGACTCTATAAGCGACCAGGCGAATTCCACATTCGTGTCTGTACCAGAAATACCGATTTCTCAACCTACGAATATAACCCTAAATGCGTAGTCATAAATGATATGATAAAAACCGAAGATACAGCTTGATCTATCTATAGTACTTACTGTTCAGTATTACACAGATATCTAGGAAAACTATGTTTAATAATACAGCAATCCACTTGGCGCTTACTATTTATATATGCCGTGCCCAACGGGACCAGTAGCACAACTGATCGCCATTCTCACAGCACACATGTATGACATTCCTATCAGACGCCATGCGGGTTTCCTCACCATGTTTTCATTCACTGGTGAGCACGCGAGGTTTAAATCCGCACTTAGTTTGGAAAGACCCAAACATACGTGCCGGGATATGAGCCCAGGAGCAGTCGCGTCGCCGCGCCGCGTGGCCGCTCGCGCCGGTCCACTGCCCTTGTCCAGCGCCAGCGCAGCAGCCAGACAGAGCACTGTATTAACTTCGTACTCCTTTTTAATGTTGTCAAAATGGCTAACGTAAGGAAAGTTGCAAGCAAATGATAATGCTGTAATAATATTTTGAAAGACACTCCTGAACACCGCTCTATATGCGACGGGCTCACATCGAAAGCTCTCGAGTGCAAATAGTTATTTACTCTTGTTTGTGGTAAATATAGTATAGTAATAGGGGGGGGGGGGGGGGGCAAACTATTGCCGCTAATATATCGCTATGTAAATGAGGCGACGGCGTTGGGACCCGTGTCTTCGCTTCACAGTGAGAACATACACGCTCGCGTTGTGCGCCAAAACGCTGCGTTTCGTTTATATGATTTTATACAGGTTTAGCAAAGTTTCAGCAATGATAATGTTCTCAAGCGTTTGAACGACTTGAAATATAGAAAAATTACTCCACCTACATACCCTAAAATATACCTAGATCAAATTTATGCGAAAAAAAATATCGATTTTTCAAATCAGTCACACGGAAGGACCCCCTTAATTGGATAAGGAATAATATTGTAATATATATATGTAAAGATAGTTTCTTCATAACATTTAATTTACTCTATAATTATAATCTATACTATCTCTATTTTATACTCTATCCTATCTCTAGACACGATGGTCGGTACCGGCGCTGTTAATTGGTCTAGAATTGACAGCTGTCACTAGTGTCATTCTGAACGAACCGAAACAACCTAAACAATCAACGATATCACACTGTCCGCCGTAAGCCGTGGTTTTTCAAATTTAATCAAGGTAACAAACATTCAACTTCTACCATTTGCCGCTTACGCTTAGGCCATTCTTGCTCCCCAGTGTCCCTCCACAAAATTAGGGTAAGAAATCATTCCCTCTGCGAGTGCGGAATTGATGAGGGTACACTTGAACACATATTTTTTTCTTGTCCCAACCATTCCACTTCATTATATGACATTCTCCCTAATTTCATCCCCCGTCCTACCAACTTTAGTTCCCTTCTCCAATTAATAGATTCCCCTTTAGTTCATGTTTTGCTCCAGTACATAACCCGTTTTAATATTAGGTTATAATTTTACTAACTCCTTCTTGTTATGTCTAAATGTGTTTCCTATTATATATTTATTTATGTATATATTTGTGATGTTGTAGTTAGTTTGTGTTGTTTTGTTCTAGGTACCGGACAATCTCAAGATAAATAGTACAACTTGACATCCGTCCAATTACTTAAGCACATTTGAAACAGCATAACCGGCCAACTTTCCTCGCTTTTTAATTATTACACTGACATTGGCGAAGTCACAAAGGACCAGTCCTTGGAATAAAGTCATTAAATAAAAAAAAAAAAAAAAAACGATATCACACAGAATAATAATTAAATATAAATATCATCATAAAGACGGAATAATAGCTTTAATGGTTGTTTCTTTGGTTTCAGAGAAACTCATTTGCTATTATTTCTAAAAACTTATATAAGCACATTATATATAAAATACCTGAGTCCGTAACGCATTTTTTGTATTAAAAATGGTTACTGTGAGTTATCCTTTAGAGATAAATATATACCATCGTGGACTTGTTTATCGATTTTGTGAAAATATATAATTCCGTAGTACATTAATTTGATCTATCTCGTAAAGTTTAACCAGCGTTTGCGATTTAATGGCACAAAAATATGTTTGTTACGGCATCACATTAAAAATCTTTGAATTTTTCGATGTATATGTATTAAACATATAAACTTTCCTCATGAATCTCTCTACCTGCTGAAAACCGCATTAAAAGCCGTTGAACAGTTTAAAAGATTTAAGAGAACAGACAGTGGAAGCGGCTTCGTCTTATACAGTGTGAAGATCCAAATAGCAATAATTCTTACGCTAGTTGCCCTGATTAAAATAATAATAAATATTGTTATACATATAATTGCATATAAAGTACTTACATCATTAGATTACATGAAATCTTTTCAGATATTTCGTAACAGGTAGACAATCTAACTCTTAACCATTAAACCATTATCAATGAAATAATGACTGCCAGTAATGCTTTTAGCTTTATCACTGGCCATGTAAAGGATCAGGTTGGCTATTTCTGCACACTCACTTGCCTTCTCCAATGCCGTCTGCTTTCCCAGTTCGGTAGCTGTGTGTGGTGCACCTGGGACGTCGAATATTGGAGTCACCACTGGACCTGGGTTGACAGTATTGACCCTGACTCCGTGAGGAGCTAGTTGCAGCGCGGCGTGTCGAGAAAAGTGATCCACGCCCGCTTTCGTGACACTATAGGGCATATACGATCCTAGAACTACTTTTGATAAGGCACTAGATACATTGATAACATTTCCTGTAGTCGCTACTAAGTGCCGAGCGCACAAGTTCGTCATCAGGATCAGAGCCCGCAAATTAGTCTTCATTACTTCGTCGAAACTTTCCATCATATTGTCGTCCAAAATATGTGCGTAACGCAGGAACCCTGCATTATTAACGAGAACATCTAACTGTCCGAAAGCCTCTATAGTTGCTGTTACTGCATTTTTCGCTTGCTCGTCCTCTGATATGTCTGCTTTGTAATATAGGACTTTAGCACCTCGCGACTGGCATTTCTGGGCAACTTGCTTCAGGCGATCTTCATTTCTCCCAACTATAGATAAAAGTGCACCTTCTTTAGCGAATGCTTCAGCAGTTTCCGCTCCGATGCCAGAGCTAGCACCAGTTATTAAAACTACTTTATTATTAAAACTCATATTGCTAGAATAACTTGTTACTTGCTTGAACGTCAAAAATGGATTGACGGAGCGTTTATATGAGTCTTATTAAATGATAAGGACTTTTATATGCTAATATATGTGAATGTTACATGCAACTAGAACTTAATACCGCGACTTCGTTTACGGTTGTAATTTATTTATTTATATATATAAGGTTAAACAATCTTCAACGGTTAAAGAAAATAAACTCTTTTGTTGCTCTGAAAATACAAAGTGGAGATTTAATACATACATGTTTCACAATGTATATAATAATTAATATCACTCAATATACCTGAAAATACAAAGAAACGACAATTATGTTTGTTTCTTTATTTTCACCGGACATTAACGACACGCTTTATAACGAAAAAACTATATTCAAAAACACCACGGCCGAGTCTCAGTTACCTGTCAAAACAATGTTCCACAGTTTATAGGAAGTTGTAGTGGCATAGACTTTGTCACATACAGCCGCGCGAAGAGTGACAACATTCAATACCCTGAAGGAATTATATTTCCTTTACATATATAAGAACACCTACACAGTATACATTAACTCATGCTTAAATATATAAGACATGAACAAGGTACATCACAAATGCGGCTGTATTCAAAAGTGTAGACTACTTGCTCCGAAGGAAAGAAAAATGAAAATACAACCAATAGACGTACTGGAACAGTAACAAAAATGTAAACAGAGGAAAAGAAATAAAAATAAACAAACAATAATCTATTCCACAATCCTTTCGAATAAACTTTTTTTTTTAGTTTCATAATATTTTCATCTAAATATTGTATATCGAGATCTACTGATCTACTGTTAGAATTGTACAGCCTTGTCATTCTGCATACAATTGCAGTATGGCCTAATGTCAGAATTCGGAACAAGTTAAAATTAGGCGTTCTGAAAAATCTAATAAGAGCTGAATATGCTATAGATGCTAAAATTCTAGGCGCTTCAAGAAGATTGTCAACAATTTGGAATAGAAAGTTCAGTAAGTTCAGCGCGACATCTCAACAAGCACACAGCAATATGTTACATGATTCGTGTTGAGAACGGAATTTGATCGTAAACTGTTTTCTAATAATAGAAAAGAGTGAGTCAAATGATTAATTTCGAGCAAAGAAATAATTTAATTCAATAATTATATAGCTGCACTTCCAGAAGGACATCGAGATAAAGTTTTGTTTGTATACACAAACACGCAGGGAAGCACTTCATCTACACGATCACGTTGATTGTACCTAATGTATAATATTTGTAGTTTTTTTCAATGCAAAAAATATCCGGAATATCGTACTTGCAAGTTGCAACCCGCATTTTATAATGACTTTAATATGCAGATTCAAATAGACAAAAACCACACGAATACTTATAATTATGCATGTGAATAAATATTAAATAAATAGTGAAGTCATTACATCCAGTCGCAGTAACGATAGGTACTAAGAAGAAGTACTACCATGGCGTGCGTTAGTGTGGACCGTTTGTGTTCAATGCATGCTCGGTTCTTTATAATCAGTGAGCCATACTCATCTGCCCACTCTGGTCCAGTGCTGCACATAAGCCTCTGCTGATAGGCGCCATCGCACCCGCTCCTCTAATCTACTCAACCAACCTTTGATGGCAGCCCTTGTGCAAATCGTTGCTACTCTTGGCCGGTGGACACCCCGTGCTGTTTGCCTGAACAGAACTCGCCTATTCCATCGATTTTCGGTTTATTTTAAATTTTCCTAATATTTATCATAGTTCACTACATAATATGATCTCGCTCTATCCCTTCCGGGCTGTTCAAGTCACATATCAAAGAGAGCTTTACACTTTGGTGCAATACGCGACCAATCACTAGCAAGCTTTACTCTCGCGGTTCTTAAACTATGTAGATTTATACAAATAGCTGGACACGGAAGTTGTGACCAATACAATAGTCAAGGCTACAAACTAGCTATACGCGAAATAGATACGCGTCTTACGAATAATATTTACAAACAAAGATACGACATAATAAATGCATAGAATACACTGTTTTGTTTTATTTATATTATAAAATGTCAAATACAATATAAGCACAGCCCGGGGCCTTGAAACGTTACCGATAGAGGACATGACAACTGTCTTACGGTATCGTTTAAGTTCTTATACCTATGTTCCTCAATTACATATGTCGGTAACTCTTCAATACAAAATATTAATAGCACAATTAGAGAGTTTGCAACGACTTGTGAAAATGTAAACATCGTTTAAGTAAAGTATTCACGAATAAATTCTTGCAAAACTCAAAATTTGATAACTACGTCTTATGAGACTTTTAATTGTCTTTTAACTTCTGAAATGTTAATACCAAAGGTTTCCACTTTTTAGACAATTTGTTATGGAAATATTAGGGCACTTTTTTAGATATAGCATTCATTGGGTACGCTGGGCGACGTGCTCGCCTGCCGCCCGGGCGCGGCCCCGCCCCCCCTCCCCCCTAGGTTTGGGTCTGTATGAGCGCTGTGCGGCCCAGCGTGTGTTGTATGGTGTGGTACCACACAACACACGACATTACATTACATTTTGCCAATAAATTGATTCTTATTATTTAAAAAAAGGGACTTCTCTGACTATCGTAATGCACTGAAGATGACTTAAGGGTAGTTTATTTCTATGGTATATACAATATGTCCGGTCATCAGTGTCCGAGACTCAAAGGGGGGTAAAATATGGTATTATTTATCGACAAATATCTATTTGGATTTCGTCATGTCCTCTCCATAACAAAATGGCAGACATTTTGTTTTTTTTTACCTCGCAGTTCTGGCGCCCGTACTGATTTAAACATTGCAATGGATGTTGACGTCTTAGGAAGAGAATAGATGTGTCATTTGAAAGCTAACAATGTAGGCAATCAAATAAAGATACATTTAATTCAATATCATTTTCATAAACCAACCAAAAATGAATAATACTTTTTTTTTTGTTAAAAAATGTTTTTTTTAGTTTTTTATAATTTTCTTAAAACTAACCTATCAACCTACATTTATTGTGTTGTTTTCTCAAAATACAGAATATGTCCTTTAAAATAAAATTAACATCATAGCTGTAAGTAAGATAATTTAAAAGTTATGATAATTACAACAAGGAAGTGTTTCTGACCCTGGAGTTGGTAAAGATTGGGAAAAGTTAATAAAACAAAGTAAAACTCGACTTTTTTTAGATCCGTATCTGCGTATTGCGTGAGCATTCGGATGGGACGCAGGGCGTAGCAGCGGTTGTTGAGCGCGCCCGGCCCGAATACAGACTCGTGTATTCAGACGTGCAGGGCGAGCGCGCGACCGCGGCGGCGTCGCCGCAGATTCACAAGATTTGTGCCTTATTGTTCTCCTTGCGGCGCGCCATTTAGCCTATTGCCAGATGGGATTCAAACTCTAACTCACTGGAAGTGATTATAATATTCCAAACGTTATCCTAGCAATAATAAAAAACAGGACCATGTTGAGGATTTGCAATAATTTAATTACAAATAAAAGCTTACGCAAAAATAATCACAAATGGTATGATACCGGCGCCGGCCAGATACTATACATTTTGCAATGTTTTTCGTTTAGCTAAATCAAAACGCACTCTCAAGTCACCAGTCTCGAGCCTTCATGTCAGCAGAACGTGCACTATACTATTACATGTTAGAAAAATGACAGTTTAAATTTTTTTTTTCTTTGTTGTATTTGAAAGAAAAGAGTAAAAAAGAAAGAAAAATCATTTAATTGACACAAAACATAACACGCAATAGAGAAGAATAGGTTCATGAAGACAGAAAACAAAAAAAGCAAATACCCTGCGTATTTGCTTTTCTTTCCGTTCCATACGCGGAGTGGCGCTCGCGGATCGCGTTAGGATCGAAGACATGCGCAGAATGGTTGCTTCGAGAGATACAGTCATCGACAGCGTGCGCAAAAGCATGATATGAGTGATGAAATAATGACAAAAGAAGCAAGAGTGGGATGCAAGGCGGACATTTATACACGCCACTTTAAGTTTACTAAGATTTTACTAAAACATTACAAATTATATTACTCAATGAATATCAAAAGATTAGTTGGTAAGTCACCGATTTTGTGAACAGGAACTTGGCTCTGTGAATATTATGGCTATACTCAAGTTTCTGTTATATATTTAGTTTTTTGCCAAAACGAATATATTTTATGAGAACTTTGCTTAGCAAAGTCGAAATAACGTCTATAAATATCAGCCTGAGCGCCGAGGCTGACCTGCGCAGTCCAAATTACAAGAAATCTGTTGGACGGTATGGTAAAAGTCCGTATTATGAGACACATTTTCAGGTTGGTCGTACATTACCGCTATTATATAATCTGTTAAAGTCAAAAATACTATTTAAATCGTATCATACAATTGTCTTATGATTATTTAATTAATATAGCTGGTTTTTATTGAATGTTAATTTGTAAAAATAATATTAATAGCCTTTTATGAGAGGAACCTCTATGTCCCTATTTATGAGACACTTAAAAAGTAGATGACCCCAATGTCTCATGATGTATGTCCCTATTTTTGAGACAGTTTAGAAATCAATAAGACTGATTTTAAAATAACTATTTATTAATTTTAAATCACAATACTTATAAAATAGATAATAAGCTTGAATCTGAAATAACAAATAATTAGTCTTTACTAAATTAAATGAGAAATAAATGAAAATTATAAAAATATTTAATTCACTTTTATTCTTTAATTTTCTTCTGCAGTTCTTTTACTTTGTCCATCAGTTTTTTCTTTTCTTCTTGTAACTTTTTTTTATTACTTATAGGCGAACGCTTGACCTCAATCACATCTGGTGGAAGGTGAAGATGAGTCCGACGATGAAACGTGTTCGCCCAGCAATTGCCTATTCACTCTTCTCTTAAAGACTCCCAGGTCATAACATCGCGAAAATACTGCCTCTGGAAGCGTATTCCATTCTTTAGCCGTTCGCATGATGAATGTAGAAGCGAATCTTTTCGTGCTGATATAAGGAACAACCACCACATACGGATGTTATCCCACACGATGTCTAGTGGTTTCGCGGTGGAATGGTGATCCTTTTTATGCCAACACGCTCTCTGCTTCAGGACAGAGGAGTAAACATCTTTCATCACTGTTAAAAAAAATTGTAGGAGAAATATTACATACATTTTTACTTTCAAAATATGCTCCAGACTTTTTAAACCACTCTTGCAATTCTACACAAGTGACAGCTGCTCTTGTAACACTCAAATGTTGGGGTTTCCTTTAGCTAATTCGGAATGACGTTTTCTAAACCCTTCATACCAGTGGCGACTAGGACGACTCTGTAAACGGAGTTTTTACAGCTAATTTTTGGACATATTTTTGAACACAATCCAATAACTCAGTTTTTGTTACAGGTGCTCCTATTGCAGCCCTGTCTAGCACCCATTTGACAATATCATCTTCTTCCTGAGACGATAAGACTGTTTCTGGTTTAGATTTTTTTTTATCTCATCTAGCCCAATACTTTTTTTCTGCCTAGAGTAGCCACAGATACTTCGAAGGCAACAGCTACTCTCCGTAATGGTGACCCGGTATCTTTTATTGCTTTTAAAGCATTTTCTACATGTATTGGGTCATATTTAAGTCTTTTATCAAGCACTTTTGAACACAACACTTTCTTTTTTGCTGATTGAGTCGGCTGTTGTCCCCATTACTCCGATTTTCAATAATTTGTTTTTTTGTTGTTCACTGTTGACACGTAACCTAAAATATCGAGAGATATGTCGATGGGGGGAGTCGAAGCTGCTCGCGTCCGTAGGCTTTACCCTAGTTTCCCTACACGTGACTCCTGGGTGGTGCTAAACGAGCAGCAGCGAGGTGGTAGGGCGTCGGTGCCCGCCTGGATCGCGACCACATTACATGGGTGTAAAGCCCGTCATAGTGACCAGTTTCGGCTTGTCGCGTTTCGGGATCAGCTTGTGTATATCCAGTAGCTCATATACCTAGAGACCTTCAGTCGTGGTATATATGGGCCGACATGACGTTGGAGACTATCAATGGATTTTCATCCTTTGATAGTCGCTTTCGTTTTTGGATTACACTGTACTTACCATCAGGTACTCTGTAGTCACTATGTCGAGCCAGAGTAAAAAAAAAAAATTCACTAATTAATAAAAGTATAAAAAAACATATTTTAAATATTTCAATAAAATCAAATAAAAAATTAAGAAAAAAAAACTTGCAAAATTAATGTTTTGATTTTAGGTTAAGTTTTGAAATTATCGTAATTAAATTGAAAATACTTACTCAGAAATAACTATTTGAAGTTATGCTGATAAATAATTTGTTATATTTAATCATTTTACTTTTTTAATACTAAAAATTATTGATATTTTAATTAAAAACGCATAACAGTACACTGTCTCATTAATGGGGACAATTTAAGACTTGATGTCCGTATTGAGTGATACGCGGTGTAAAGTGTTCCATATACCGGTACGTCTACGTTAACAAGTGTCGGTATTGTGAGACACTCAAAAATAAAATAATATTGCTATAAATTAACATAAATGCAAATAACATACAATATCTATAATTTATAAGCTTTTAGATTACACTTACATTATGTATATAAATATAATAAAATATATAATTTCATCCAAGTAAAAAACTGTACAGTAGTTATCGTTCAACTCTTTTAAGCCACGGTTTTGAATACCAACAACAAACCTCATGCTTTTATATTTTTTTTCTAAAACATACAAGTAATAATTAACAATTAGACTTGTTAATTTCATTCAAAAATGATAAAATTATGTGTTTATAATTTTTTTTAAAAGTATAATTTGGTATTCTTTTTATAAATGATTATATTCACATTGTGTATCATAAATAGGGACAGTGTCCCATAATATGGACTTCTACCATAATGTCAAAAGCACGCGGAGTCGGCGCGCGTGCGTGACGGACCTAATTAATGTTAATGAGGCGAAAGAGGCTTACAAGAATTGAGAGAAGTGGTGCTCCATTCTCTCTGCCTACACCAATAGGAATTCAACGTGAGAATAGATAGATAAATAGATATAAGTCAGTTCCAGTACCGCTTTACATGGTCGTCAGCCACGGCGCGGCGTGTCCGCTACGAAAATTGCAATGAAACGGGACCTACTGAATGCCTCGGCAGATTTGAGCCGAATCGCGTTTCATTTGACAAATTCGTTCTTTTATTAACTGCTATTTAAAATTATTTATGTAACGAAAGTGTCGCAGTTGATAAAAGGTTATTTCAAATTATGTCTGTGCTGGCCCAGTGGACACGGGGCCGGTGTCCATGCGCGGCGACGCGAATGATCGTCAGTTTGAATCCCGATACGTGCCTCTGGATTTTCCCAGATCACGCACGGATATGGGCACTGCATGTACACCGGTAAAGAAAAACATCGCGAGGAAGCCCGCACGGCATCTGATAGCAATGTCACGCGCACTGGTGCTGTGGGAACGGCGATCACGGCACAATGTGCACGACGTATGAATGCTGCGTGGGTACAACCACTGATGTATCTCTGCCCGCGCCGCTAGGGATATAGCGCAACGATATAATTTTTTTATTATTATCATAGCAAAAATACTATTTACATGCAAATGAAGTTGCGAGCATAGCTAGTTAAATAAAATAATTTGTAAAGCTTAAGTAAAGGTTAAGTGAAGTGAAAATAACACCAATAAATGTCTGCCTTAGAGTCGCTGCAGTTGCGCAGAGATATTGCCTCACCCGAGCTTTTCCTGTCCTGGTATCATGGCGAGTGCTCTGGTGAGCTGTTACTCCAACTGCCACTGTCCACTGTCGTCTCACACACCGCAGCGGAAGCGCACCGACCGGCCTGCAGCGCCGCCGTGTCGCCGCCAACCCCGCCCCGGCACGCGTCAAGTTCCCGGGGGCGAGCAGAGACACATTAGTGCTTGTATTCACTTACACGCGTTTATATGTCGTGCCCAACGTGACCAGTAGCGTAGATGATCGCCGTTTTTACTGCACAAGTGCACATGACATTACAATTACACGCCATGAGAATTTTCCCACCATCTTTCCTTCACCCGTGAGCATGTGCTGCTTAAATCTGTACGTAATCTGGAAGAACCCGGTGGCACGCGCCGGTGCTTCGTATCCACAGGCATTCGCGTTGCCGCGGCTGTCACAGTATAATCACAATACTCAAGTGCCCTTTCTGTATTCCTGCACATTGCTTGCTTACGCGCATTTTGGCCCCGTGAGAAACAAACGAATCACGATGGCTGACGAAAGTATTAATCTCAACGAATGTAGAGCAAGTTCCAGTGCAACTGGTTGGAGAGCAGCGCCAAGGCAACTGGTGCACGGAGCCAGGCAACGACACCGCTCGCAATACATTTGAGTCAGACCGGATCGCGCGGAGCTATGGTACCGAGTAGCCGGCGCCAACGCCGCGCCCCTGCCTGCATACACACTATCTGCGATTTAATTTCTTGCATTGTGAACTAATATTTTAATCCTTTTTTTTGGCAACAAAGGGAAATTCCTGGAGAGGACCATCGGGTTGAGGACCCCGGATACCAATCTCCTCCTGACTAAAAACCCCCGGGGTATCTCTCAAATCGCACACTTGGGGATCCGAATTCCTCCAACAACCCGGCCAGCGTATATCTTTTATGCTCCTTCTCTTAGGTAGTTGGATGCAAAAGGACTCTGCTAGCTGCAAGACTGGTAGGCGGTGCGCAGGAAGGACAGGCAGATACCCTCATGTCTACCGACCGGCTGGGGAATCAAATTCTACAATAGCACATTTCAAACTTGCATTTTTAACTATTCAGAACTAGCTGATCCGGCAAACGTTGTTTTGCTATATAAGGTTTTGTAATATCTTCTAAGATGTTCATTGAAATTAAGTGATGTCAAAGACAATTTTGTTCACAATTACATACTCTTAATCAACAACACATTTATTTGGATAAAGATTAATATTATTACGTTGATACAATTCTTAACAAATAATGCATTAATTTCGACCAAATTTTATTACTATAAAAACGGTTCTAGTGACTTAATCTTAAAAGATAGACATATACTGTCGCGTACATTTTTTAGATCATTTCAAGAGGAATAATTCTTTCATACATATATTTTAGGTATCTTGAACCGTTTTCGCAGCGCACGCAATGGAAGCCCTCAAGGATGAATAATTTTCCCCGTTTTTTTCACATTTTCCATTATTTCTTCGCTCCTAATAGTTGCATCGTGATGTTATATAGCCTTCCTCGATAAATGGTCTATTCAACACAAAAATAATTTTTCAATTCGAACCAGTAGTTCCTGAGATTAGCGCGTTCAAACAAACAAACAAACTTCAGCTTAATAATATTAGTATAGATATCTTCTCGAGAGCGTAGATGGAGCAACTTCCCGCCCCCGAGGATAACTCCGCGGCGCGTCAGTCTGCTCGTGACCACCGCCTGTGTCACCAGGTCGAAACATCGACCTTCGATTAAAAGTTGATTCGCACAGCCGGCATTTTTCAAAAAAGGTTGTTTTCAAACCTAGAGAACTTTTGTCGTGTTATAGTATACATATGTGGGCCGACACGGAGACGGGCAGTGTCAGTGGATCCTCGTCTCTTGGTGGTCGCCGCCGTTCTACGATTACACTGCTCTTTCCATCCGTTGCGGTGTACTCACTTTGTTGAACTACTATTTAAAAAAAAAGTTGAAATCGAGTCTAATAAATCTACGAACTTGAACGGAACCCTCAGTAGCGAGTCCGATGTTCGATCAGCCGGGGTTTTGGCCCAAAATTAAGAACGAAAGAATAAGTGACTGGCCTTTTATGAATTTGGTTTATTGTGTAGTATTTTCTAGCCCCCTACAAGTTAAGCGTAATTACAAAAAAAATACTCATGTCGCTATTTCGACATCTCCAACTTCCTTTTTGAATGGTCCCAGCACGTACCTACTATTTGCGAGTGTTCGAACACCGAAAGCAGATGTGATACTTCCAAAGGCCGCCCTACACAGGCCGGCAGTCGGCGACGAGCGCCCTAGCCGACAACGCGCCTTGCCGCCCTAGACGCGCCGCCCGCCTTACAACTTTTGCGCAAAAACGCGAACTCGCGCGAACTGCGATCTATTTATACTGCTTTGTTTTACATTAACTGGAAACAGCCAATTGACTTGATAATAACATCTTCAAGAATTTGAGTGAGAAATGTACGCAGGAAGTAGTAAAGTTATCGAGTGATAAATTGCGTCTTATGTTAACAGTAGGTAACGGGTAGGTCACAGTGTCCGGTGGACATTTGGACTGAATAGAAAAGCTGCTGTAATGGCCTTTAGTGTAATATGGAAGGGAAACCTTGATACTTGTGTAAATTCATAAACAATATATACTTTTTGTTTTGCAGGCATAAGTTAATTAATAGTAACTGTGGCACTCAGAAATATTCTGGAAACGGATTTATATTGAACACGGAATAAAAGTACCAAGGAAGTCGTTCAAAGTGACATTATACTATAAAAGTTTTCGTACACTTTGTGATTATGTGTTGTTGTGGGTTTTTCTATACGTTTAGTGAGTAACTTCCAACAAGTGATACATAATTTCAGCAGAACGTGACTGAAGGTAAGACTGAGTGCCAACCACATTAACGAACTGATGTATATGTATGGAAGAATACAATAGACAACACAGGTCTGCGGAGCCCCTTAACTGTTTTTGTATGATTCACAGGCGGACGCTTGACCTCAATCACACCTGCTGGACGGTAATCATGGGTCCGACGACTACGTCCGCCCAATAAATACCTATTCAATCTTCTCTTAAAGACTGCCAGGTCATAAGATCCTGAAAATATGCTCGCTGGAAGCATATTCCACTCCTTAGCCGTTCGCATGATGAATATAGAAGCGAATGTTTTCGTGCGGATATAAGGAACGTCCGGCACATAGGGCCAGTATCCGACACGATGTCTAGTTGTTTTATGATGAAGCTGGTCTGGCGGAATTAGAGAATGTATAATAGTTTTTGAGATCGCCCTCCACTGTGCGACCGGCAAAAGACTGCTAGGCAGGCAACTGTATGACGATACTCGGTATTCAGCTTATTTAATGCATATAAAAAAAATTACTGACGAAAGTAGAATCTCCTCTCTTTTTAAAGTCAATTAAAATATCAAATAACTTACTTTCTTAGCAAAAGTCGCATGAAATTCTAAACGATTGGGTTATGTATATTAGATTACAAACGGCGTATAAATAAATATACGCTTCGGGATATGTGATGGGTTTTCCTGATATCATAATATAATTGCATATCCTGTTCTTGATACAAGAACAAAATTAACCGTTCTAAGCAACATAATAATTATACTCGTAAATATATTAAAACACACGCAAAATGACTTCAAACAAATAAATACCGCGGTAAGCTAAGAGATAAGGACACCCTTCCACTAACGAGGTAAACCAACCGGCGGGCAGGGCTGTCCACTGGTGAAACTCGGTGGCTTCGGTAACATCGACGCGGGCGGGATCACTGCGTGGCTCTCGCGACGGCCGCAGCAACCTTTGCCGACACTGATCAGGAATCTGCTGCTTGGATGAGTACGAGCCCTGCGTCCTGCCTCCTGCCTGATAAAGGGGTCCTGAAGGGAGACTTGTATAGATCTACCCCCTTGCTGAGATGGCGTCTGTGAAACCCCGAGGGTTTGTAGCCAGTGGGAGTTTTGCACATCGGTCTTGTGCAGGATTTTCTTCCGAGCTACTAAAAAAAGAGCAACCAATTGATTAATTTCCACCTTTATAACCATGCAAAATAGGTGTTAATGTTAAATTGTGATTTTCGTTCAGTTAAATATAGTTTTTATTGGATCACTAGCTGTCCCGGCAGACCTTGTTCTGCCCTATTTCTCTAAAACAAAGTCACATTGTTTTTTTTAATGTTAATAGCTATTGGCCTGTCGGCTGTTTTTGAAAATTGTTTGAAGGAATCTGGCCTTAATGCTTATATGTATAAAAATTGACAAATATTGATATTAATATTTATACGTCACTCGATTGTTTTGCCTTCCCGGAACCCGTCCACTAACATTTAAACTTTATGGTGTGGTATTAAAGTTCAAAATGACTTATAACGAATTTTTTGTATGAGAATACAGAAAAGTGTTATTTTTAGACAGTTGCAGGGAATTTTCAATTTTTTTCTCTCCGTAATAATCTTCCTCAGACTTCATCAAACACAACAAAAAAAAAAAACAGCCAATTCGGTTCAGCCGCTCTCGAGTTACGCGCTTATCAACACATTTAGCGATTCATTTTTATATTATAGATATATGTACTCATAATAAAAAAATACTATATAGTCGCGCTATATACCTTACGGGGTGAGCAGAGATACATTAGTGGTTGTATCCACTTTGCGCTTACATGTCGTGCCCAACGCGACCAGCGCCGCCGTTTCATTTCTATCAAATGCCATGCAGGTTTCCTCGTGGTGCTTTCTTTCTCCGGTGAGCATGCGGTGCCTAAATCTCTATGTAATCTGAAAAGACCGAGCCGTGCGCACCGGGATTCGGGTCTACGGGCATTCGCGACGCCGCGCACCTAAACCGGTCCTCTATACCCTGGGCCACCACAGCCGCTTGGACTTCTGTATTACTTCTGTCTTCATCTGTATTGAACTTGCTGTATTACTCTGATTATGTTATAAAAAAACTGGGGTAGCCATTAGTAATTGTAACTAATATCTGACTGAGTTTTGAATATCTCTTCTCTATTCTGTCTTCCTTTTTTTCATCTTTTTTTGGTTGTTCTTGGAAATACATTAAATGGTATATGTACAAATTAAATAGTTTTTAAACATGAAACAAACCCAAATATAGATTGTACAATAGTTGTAATGCACAGGAACAATAATACCAATAACAAAAATTGAACGCCATTGATTAATGTTAAATATAAATATTTTATCGCTTTTCTTGGTGAACTTTCAATATTTTACTTCATTTTTCTGTGCAATGACGTCAGATAGCTAGTATAAACTTTCAGCCTCTTTAATACTTCACCGGAGGAAGAGGGCGATCGCTTAAGTAATTCAGCCAGCAAGTTACGGGCCGGGTGGTAACGCACCGGCAGCCCTGACGGTGCGGGCCTCGACTTGGGCGTCCAGCCCGGGAAAAAGCTAACGGTGAGCTACTGTCGTTTCGGAAGCGACTATCTTGAGAAGTAACGCCGAAAGAAAGTCAGGGGTACGCTAGAATGGAATTCAACTGAGTAACTCGCGGCAGCCCTAGTTGCGTGATGTGGCTTCGCATTTAGCTTGTAATTGGACGCTTGGCCTTACATCTAGTGCATTAATGCTTCTCGTTATTTATGGACTGTGATTGCTCGTGCTTGCACTGCGATTACCATAACGAAGGCCCGGGTTCGCTTCCGGCGCAGGCTGTATTTCAAAGGTAAAATGTAAAACCATCTGTGAGGCGGAATTTGTTTTGAACTTTGGAGATGGATATCTCGACGGATCGAAGAATTACGTAGGGCTTCTAATCCTGCAGCTTGTTCTCGATCTCGGTGTTTGCGGCACTAAACATTTCCAGCCCGGCGGGAAGCCCGCGCGCGAAACTTTTAAATCCTCATTGGGCGCAGCGAGCACACCTTGGCTGATTGATGAGTGAGCGCGGCGCAGTCCAAAAAACGACTATAACTATCAGCAGTAAAGAAAAACAACCGATAGTCGCGGTGATCATGCCGGCCTGCGCATACGAGTACAACCGTTTGAAGGGCATTGTGATTGGGTCATAGGACGATGCAAGCGCGTTCGCCGGAACACCGGCCGCAAATGTCACGTGTACTGGTGCCGTGAGAACGGCGATCAGATGCGCCACTGGTCGCGTTATATTAGCGCAAAGTGAATACTGCCACTAATATATCCCTGCTCACCCCGCAAGGCGTATAGCGTGACGATATACTATTATTATTTTGTTTATTTAGTTCTTTGGGATGCATTGTCTTAAGAAGTGGTGCTTCATTTGAATAAAAATTACATAATAATATTATTATAGACAAGATCAATACCAGAGTCGGCGGCGATTGAACCCGCTGCCAGCTTAACCTGAGCCGGTACCGTGCGCGCTGGACCCAGTTCGGAAGAGACGTTCTCTCCTTCGCGGGGCCTATATCTAACCAGAGAACATGACAACTTATTTTAGATAAAATCTCTATGTCTAGTCACTAACCATCAGGTAAATTTAATAGCCGCCGTTAATGTATTTATCGTTATTTTTATAGAGATATATTTTTATGATAATTTTAGCTTGTAAAGGACAAAATTATAAATTGCATTTGTCGTATTTATTAAATAACAGGCGAGCAGTCGAAACAGCTGACAAGTGCCTGTGTGCTGCTATTGCACTTTTTTTGAATTATTTCTTTTTGTGCTTGAGATATTATTTGTCCAGGCGATTTTTGAATTGGTTCACATTTAGAACTGATAATACATTTTCTGGGAGACCATTCCATGCTCTGACAATCCTGTTGCTTAGAATGTACTTGTGTGGGTTGTTGTTTGATCGACTGGTTATGCTGATGGCCTCTGAAACGGCGCTGCCGCTGAGTTTTATCACAACCTTTAAGGTCGTAATGGCCATTTAATATGTTGTTGTATCTTTATAAGTTAGGGAAACAAGAGAGTGTCGAGTGCAGTTCTGTCCGCGGTCAGACGGAAATAGATCGGAGAGAACCAACTTGTAAACAAACTTGCAGTTAAATCCGCCGCCGCCGCACCGAGCCAACGCGCGTGCTTCGATTGCACTCCGCCGGGCCCCGCGGGCCAGCCACTGGGCAAGTCCTTTTTGAGTGGATCGAATAAAAATAAAATAGCGCTAATTACTTACCTACTAATATTTCTGTGCGCGTGCAGAAGCATCTGTTGCATTGTTTTGATTATATTACGTTTTAACGGTATTTAAAACTTGAAAAACTTTACCCCTTAAAAATATTTACCTAAGATATACAATTAAATCTAAAATTGTTTTTTTACTTCAAACACAGTTGCACCTGAACTCAATCTCGCTTGATGGAAAGTGATAATGAGGCCGGCAATGGTGCGCACTCACCCAATAAATACTCATTCATTCGCCGTTTAAAGATTTCAATGCCGCAAGGTGCTGGGAAACGGACGCTCGATGCGAATTCCACTCTTTGGCTGTTCGCGGCAACAAAGGGGAGGCGGATCGCCTCAGTTGTCAATATCACATATTTTTGTATTCTGGAGGAAAATCTTACATGTGACCATCAGGGCCGCTGTGAAGGCAGCTATCGCGGTGTGTCAGATTCCTACTGACTAAAACTCCCGGGGTAGGCTTATAATCGCTCCACCCGAGCCTGGGAATCCGATTTCGTTCATAAGTCCAGGGAGCGAACAGCGTTGTTAAGGCTTCCTCGCTGGGAGAAGGTGGGTGTAAAGGAACCACCCCTTCGGAACCCTCTCAGGTGTCTCGCAGGATACTGCGCGCTGCCTCCCTCTCATCCGGGCAGCAGACTTCCTCAAATCTACTGCTCGGGTCAATATCATGTTAACATAAGTGATGCCACGAATAGTGAATTGGCCGAATACCGAATACCGATATTTGGCAACGCTGTCGGCCGATGCGCCGAATATTCGGCCGCCGAATATTACTGGAAGAAGCGTGTTTAGTAATAATAATAATCTTTATTTCAACACAAAACTTATGCATATACGCAGGGTGATAAGTCTCACCAATTAAGTAAATCTTGTCTCTGGTGAGACTCGCACTTCCGTTCGGGTTATTCAAGGGTGTTTTGTGTTTTTATATGGATATTCACGGTATAAGTTTATTAGTATGTGTGTGAGCGAGAGAGAGTGTGTGTGTGAGAAGTTATTTTCTGAGGCTGGTAACATTTACGATGAAAAGCGTAATCGTTTGCTACCAAAAAATGCTGAAAAGCTTGTTTTTATCCATCACAACTTACCACTGATCAATTTTAATTACTAAAGTGTTGTAATTTGCAAATAAATACATAACTTTGAGTAATATAACGTGTCTTTTTTACATGATTTGGTATTCGGTATTCGGCCCAATAGTACGTATTATTCGGCCGAATACCGAATACCAAAAAAAGTGGCCGAATAGGCCGAATACCGAATAGTTGCCGAATATTCGTGGCATCTCTAGTTAACATAACAAAATATATTTTAATTCGTATATTTTTTGTCATCTGAAATAAATCTGTACTGTTTATTAATATAGTTATAATTATAACCTGCATAAAATGGATAATACTTAATCATAATTCATAATCATTTATTTTCTAAATATTTAAATATAGCATTCATCCTGGCAGTATTAACCCTTTAGCCACACTATAAGTAATATTTTAGATCTCCTATTAACTTTCCATTTGAAAATATGTGCAGTTGGTAATTACAGGGTTACTATTAATTTCGAATGTATAAAAAAGTTTAAATCTTGAATACTTTAAATGGGCTATAGCGGCAGCGGTGGCAGCGGTGGCCCAGTGGACATGGGACCGGTGTCCATGCGCGGTAACGCTTATTGTCCATATTATCGATGTTTCCAGATTAATTACGGATTTAGGCAGCACATGCTAACCGGTGCAGGAAAACATCGTAAGAAAATCCGTGTGGCACCTAATAGAATTGTCATGTGCAAGTGCCCTGAGAATAGCGATCAACCGCGCCAGTACTCACGTTGAGTGCGACCTACATATATATCCACAATGGATACTGCCACTAATATCTTTGCTTACCCCGAAAAGGATATAGCGGGATGATATATCCGTACCCGGAGTGGTATGCATGGTGGTAGGCCTATCTTTGTCTAGTACTCATAGTATATACAAGTTCGACCTACAAAGATGGAAATAGCTATAAGCGAGAGCAGAGCTTAAGATTAGGTCAATGTGAGTGACTTGTTCACAAATATTATTATTTGTTTATTATTTAAAACCTGATAAAGTACAAATATGTGCACAAAATGCAAGACTATAAATTGAGTTGTTGCAAAATTTTTTTTTTTCGAAGGCTTTTGGTTTATTTGTTTTATCTTTTTTGTGTATTTTTATTTTTTATGTAAACTATATATTTATTGTTCATATGTTGCTGTATGTTTCCCTAAAAATGTAAAAAAAGGTTGAAATAAGTGTAAGGACAGTAGATAATGAAATCCAGCGTTCCAGCGACTTGCGTCATATAAACGCGCCCTGAACTCTGCTCCGGCCGCGACACGTGCTCGCGCGCCGTCTGCGCCGGAAGCTGTAAGCTGCAATACAGCCCAAACATACGTATATACACCTTTACAAACGAATCTATTCACACAAAATGACTTTTACATACAAATGACTTATTATTTGGTTAATAAATGTATAATGCTGTGTTTATTGTGTGGCTGCGCCGTCCGCAAGGCCCAGTCAGAATATCAGCGCTGCAGAGTCCAGTGCTCTGCAGCACAAGCTGAGACTGGGTCCTTGTCGGCGTCCGCGTCGGCCTGACTCGGCACAGTCACTAAATCACCCCTGAGTGTAAGGATGGTGAAGAACAAGAAACGACATCGACAATCAACACTTAAGAAAAACCTATCGGCAGTCGCAGCGATCATGCCAGCCTGCAGGGATATCTCTACGCTACGCATAAATCCATTTTATTTTCATATTTTTACCTATCCTTTTTTTGCGGCTGCCATTAATTAAAATTTTCTTTTCGTTATAATAAAAATGTCGTGAAAATATTGCGCAATGCTCGTGCGATTCATCGTCCGTACGTTCGTGCAACGCGTTGGAGGGCTTTCAGTCACATATTGCTTATTGAATATGCTAAAGGGCCCTGTACAGCGACTCGCTCGCTTGCAGGAAATCGAGCGAGCTTTTATTACGGTCGGGTGAAGTGAAAATGAGGACCAAGGCAAAGCAATTCCGCGCGCCTGCAGCTTTATGCAAACGAGCCGGGCCCACTACTCGCGTCCCTGCCGGCCCCGCTCCCTGCATGCTATTAAGATAGCGCGCGGCGGGGTCGCTCCGTGTTTTGCAACACTTCAAAAATCTGTCAACTTGAGATATGGCAACCGGGAGCTACGAACATTCTAGAAGTGACAGATGATTACTCTAATGGGTCAACACAATTTTAGTGAATTTTATTATTTACTAGCTGATCCGATAACGTTGTTTTGCTATATAATATGTTTGTTGTGTGTTGTTATCTTTTGGCTCAATAAACTTTTTCTTTCTTTCTTTCTTTTTTTTTATATAAGGTTTTGTAATATCTTCTAAGATGTTCATTGAAATTAAGTGATGTCAAAGACAATTTTGTTCACAATTAAATACTCTTAATTAACAACACATTTATTTGGATAAAGATTAATATTATTACGTTGATACAACTCTTAACAAATAATGCATTAATTTCGACCAAATTTGTTTACCATGAAAACGGTTCTAGTGACTTAATCTTAAAAGATAGACATATACTGTCGCGGATTTTTTTTAGATCATTTCAAGAGTAATAATTCTTTCTTACATATATTTTTGGTATCTTGAACCGTTTTCGCAGCGCACGCAATGTAAGCCCTCAAGGATGAATAATTTTACCCGTTTTTTTTCACATTTTCCATTATTTCTTCGCTCCTAATAATTGCATCGTGATGTTATGTAGCCTAAAGCCTTCCTCGACAAATGATCTATTAAACTCAAAAAGAGTTTTTCAATTCGAACCAGCAGTTCCTGAGATTAGCGCGTTCAAACAAACAAACAAACTCTTCAGCTTTATAATATTAGTATAGATTCTGTTCGACGAAATGACAGTTTTTTGTTTTTCTTTAAGTAATTAGTTTTTCTTTATGTAATTAGTTTTTCTTTATGTAATTAGTTTTTTTTATTGTTTATGCCCCTTAGCTAGATTTTTTTTGTTTTTATTTATTTGTGTAAAATTAGTTTGCATATGTATTTTTTTTTGTGTATTTCGTATTGTATATATATTGATTGCTGTATGAATTATAAACAATAAATTGATTTTGAAAGTTATACAGACTCCTCATAGCGTCCCAACGATATCCGTGATAAAATGTTCCCAAGAAGGCGTAGAACAATTTTTATGAAAGTTTACGCACTCATCCGTCACCCGATTTTTTCTCCGGTATATTATCTCCGAATCAGAACTGAATATTGCCAGACCGAAATAGCTACAGCATTATTTATCCGTGTACTGCGTCCGAATGGTGTCTGCAATATGTTGAATTTCTTGCCTTTCTTTTTTATTTTATTTAAACACAGGTATGTTTTCTTCCCGACAAACAGAGACTTTCCCACTTTACTTTCACATACCGGGCTATTTCCCTGCCAGTGACCGATGCTCTCGAGCTTTTCGGTATAAAGCTAACAGCTGATCTGACTTTGGGCATTCGATTGAGCTTAGATCGAAAAAAGCTGCAAAAAAATTGTGTGTCTTTTCTAAGGTCAGACGGTACTTCGCACCATCGCAACTTCTTAACCTGTATCAGGCGCAGGTGCGGTCGGGTGCCGAGTACTGTTGTCACCTTTGGGACGGGTCCGCTAAACACCGGTCGGCGGCTCTGGACTCGATTGATCGTAGGGCTCGTAGACTCGCTGGCGATGACTCTATGACTGAGGCTACAGTGCAGCCACATCGAGCATCGACGTGAAGTCGCCTGCCTCGCAGTCTTTTACCGGTTGCACAATAGAGAGTGTTCTCAGGTACTACATTCTCTAAATCCGCCAGCCCCACTTTATAATAAAACCACTAGACGCCGTGCTGGATACCATCCGTATGAGGTGGACGTTATTTATATCCACACGAAGAGGTTCGCTTCTACATTCATCACACGAATAGCTAAGTAATGGAATATGCTCCCAGCGACCATATTTCCACGTTCTTATGGCTTAGGAGCTTTTAAGAGATTAGTAAATAAGGTTTTATTACCATTCTCGTTCTTATTGTTCATCTTTGTCATTCTTCCTTTCTTCTACGCACCTGAGCCATTGCGATATTCCTTAAAACAACACAACTTAACTTTGTAAACAATTACAGTAAAAACAAATGGAAACGTCTGCCGTGTCTGCGCCATTCTAGGCTCTATTGTACCGCCCCTACTAAGGTGACACGACAAAATATGAATATTATTCAAAGTGATTTGTCACAGATTGAAAAGAGCCAAGCACGTACTGAGCGCGCGCCGTCTGCGGGCGCAGCGGGGCTCTGCGGGCCATATCAACACTGTATCCCATTCGGGGTAAACAGGCATTCATAGCTATAGCTGGTTATACGCATAGATGGGCAAAATGTAACCAGATTAATAAAAATGATTACGATTACATTTTACGTTTTTTACCATTAATATGACTGCATTTTGCTCATCTATGCTTTAAATATTATGGAATCCCAGATTGCATACACATTTATGATATCTTAATGTTTTAAATGGATTTAATCATGATTACAGAGCAAGTTTATTAAAATTACGACTACATTTTGTAATCGTTAATCATTAATCAGATTACTTTTTGCCCATCTCTGGTTATAGTAGATATGGTATGGCCTCATTTCTCTTAGATGTGTACTAGGCGCTTAAAGAAAGCGGAACATTGAAAATGATTGCAGTGTTGTCGTAGGTTCGCATCCTGACACGTACTTGTGGACCTGTCCACACTAGGTACGAACTATGGCACCACACACCCACTGATGTGCATCTTGTGAATGGCATGTAATAGAAATGTCATACGTGTTAGTTATGTGAGGACGGCGATTCGCTGCGCTACTGGTCACGTTGGGCACAAAAGCGCTAAGTGGACAGCCGCTAATGTATCTCTGCTCACTATGAATCTGCAATATGAAGCGATGATATGTTATTATTTAAATATATTCATATTACAATTTCGTTTTTTGTTATCTCATTTGATCTTCTATCACTGAGTGCTAATTGTGGGTTTCTCTACTTTAATTCTTTTATAGGAATTGCGAATTTCGGTTAAACTTGTTTAGTCTTATATGCGTCTGCACACTGAAGCCCACAAGTGTGCACGCACGCACGCACGCACGCACGCACAGACTTAGCCACTGTTACGTATCCCAGCGATTGGCGCGTGTCCTCGCGTTCATATTTATATTAATATTTGCGTTTTTTGTTCCAGGTAAGGATCGGTCCGCACGCGGCTTGGTCTCGGTGGGTAGTGCTAATTCATTCGACCCCTGGGCTCTTATTTATGCGCGGGCATGTGGCGCCTGGCGAGCGCCGAGCGGCGCGCCACTGCCGGCTCACAGATTACATTCACTCGGTTATTTCATTTAAATTTTTTTTTGTATACGTTACGTTTTATATTATCTATTGCTAGCCAGTGTCCTACCGCTGCAGAACGAAGGCCTCCCTTCCTTTTCACCACTATATTTGCGGAATCCACGGGAAGGAGTTTGGACATGTAACCCAGCACACAGAGTCCCATGCGGGCGGGCGGGCTGGCGGGTGTGCGCTGTGTGCAGAGAAGGTGCCTGCAGCAGCTACCAGCGTGCTGTATGCTGTATACCTTAGTCGGCTCTATTCTATTCTTTCGGCAAATCTAACCAGGGCTTGTGTGAACGTACATAGACTTTTAAAAAATTCAACATTATTTGAAAATTGTAAAATAATTTATTGATTTGACTATATGTAAGTGTTGTACATTTGAGAAGGGTGCAAGCACTCTTCCAGGTCGGCAGGTCAATAATAACTCTTCTTGGGTGACAGTTGTGTATAGGCGAAAGTAATCGCTTACTATCAAGTGGGCTGTTCGCATGGTTCCCCTTCTTTCACAAAAAATAACTCAATGCCAAGCCTCGGTCTTCGCGAGTCTCGTATAGGTGCGTTAAACGCTACCTAAAGACATTGAGCTTTATACGAGGCTTACTGGGGATGTACAGTTTTTATAAATATTTTTTTTTAACCATTTCCATTATTTTTATTTTTTTTACACTGGCTCGACATAGTGACTACAGAGTACCTGATGGTAAGTACAGTGTAGTCCAAAAACGAAAGCGACTATCAAAGGATGAAAAATCATTGATAGTCTACATCGTCATGTCGGCCCACATGTACCGCGACTGAAGGTCTCTAGGTATATGAGCTATTGGATATACACAAGCTGATCCCGAAACGCGACAAGCCGAAACTGGTCACTATGACGGGCTTTACACCCATGCACTGTGGTCGCGATCCAGACGGGCACCGACGCCCTACCACCTCGCTGCTGCTCGTTTGGCACCACCCAGGAGTCACGTGTAGGGAAACTAGGGTAAAGCCTACGGACGCGAGCAGCTTCGACTCCCAAAAAAGGAACTTTATAGGAATGTTTACAGATTATATCTTTATTTTTTAATTTAAAACAGTCGATATATTTAATGATGATTGATTGAATGAATGAGTGGATTTTGGGACAACAGATTTCAGAGAAAGAGAGATTCTCACCGTAATATTCATCGACAATTTCCAGAGAAGTCAGGCAACATGGTTATCACGCCGTAACAAGACTGTTATATCATACTAATAAATTAAAAAAAACAACTACAGGCCACGTTTAAAGGTGCGCGTCGCATTGCAACAGTCGCGGCTCAGCGCCGGCCGCCACGCCTCGGCCGGTACGAGTACAACCCGACGCAGCGACGGTGCCGTTACTGCGATCGCAGCCTTACAAATGATACACAGTCCTTTAACTGAAGCGTGAAGAGATATTTATGCAGGACGGCATGATCACTGCACCTAGCGATAGGCTTTTCTTAACTGTCGATAGTCACTGGCATTTTTTAAACTGCAGAATGCTTAAAAAAAGTGGTAACTAAGCGGTAAAGCGAGTCAATTGCGTCGGGTGCGAGCTCGATGTCCAGTTTGCGACGGACCCTCGGCCCTCAGCACGGCCGCACGCTAATCGGTTCAAAGGACACCGACGCAGTACCCTATACATATGTACGTGCACTTTAAACAATATTATACATTATTAGTGTAGTATTTTATTTGTAGAGGAAATTTTGCACATTTTGTCACACATTTTTTTTTATCTTGAGCCGACCTAGTGCCTACACCACGCGTGATGGTAAGAAAACTGCGGTCCATAAAACGACTGCAACTATAGATAATCAAAACAATCGCAAGTCGCAGTGATCATGCAGACCTGCTCCTGATATCTCTTCACGCTTCGTTTAAAGGATCTAATATAGAACGGGGAAATTTTGGAGAATATGGCTCAGTCCCTTCTCTATCTAATGGTGAAATAGAAAGAGCACATAAGTCAATATTTGTATTTATTCCACGAGGAGTGCGAATTTTAAATTGAGTGAGTCTGCAATTCTACATAGTTATTTACGTTTTTTTTAGAGTAGACCAAAAGTGTCTGAGTGTGCGTGTAGGGATTGCAGAGTTTCAATTTGATTAATATTTAAACAAATACAATAAAAATAATCAACATAACGCGTAAGGGTGCGAGGGACACTGACAGTCTATGGCCCCTCCCACACCGCAATCGCGAGGGGAGGGGTCGACTGATTGCACATTTTCGAAATTATTTAACTTAATATTTAATGTCATGACCGCTTAAAACTTTTTCACATGATAAATATTTATTTATTGCTTAGACCGTCTGAAGAAAAGTCCATTCGATTTCTGATATCTTAACCTTTGAGTAAAAATCTTTTTTGCTGCATAGACAATATACGTCGTGATTTAAAATGTACTAGCGCGGAGTAATAAGACGCCGGTGTCGACGAACAATTGATTTATTAATCGAAGAAATGAAACAATATTAGCATTGTAACGTCTCAAACCTCATTCGTCGAATAATCGAGATGTCCAATTGCCGAAAGTTCCAAAAATTCAGTCGACGAAAGTGCCCGAAGTTCGTCCTTTAAAAATCCAATCCCAGCGAGTTCTGTCAAAAGTACTAGTAAGCAAAAACCAGTTAAAATATTCGCACATAGAAACAATACGAACGGTATTATATCGATGCCTCAGTCTTCCAACAGTTTCGAGAAAGATCTAATCTGTGCATTTTATGCATTTGCACGGATGTTCCAGAACGGCTTATCGATTTTTCGCGACTCGACATTCCACAGATAAACAAATCTCTAATTAATATTCAGGTCACATGCTCCTCATTTCTTTAAATGAACGATGTAAGTAAGCGGATTGTTTTGTGTTTAATCATCATTGACAATTTATTTGACAGTTAGTCCATTTGAAAGAGCACCTCGAGACAATCTCCGCGTTTTAAAGTAACAGCATGTGATACTTAACATATAAATCTAGAAATGTCACGTTTTTTTACACTTTGATAGTATTGTATGGGATTTTATTCTTAAAGTAAGTTTTTCACGCTTAAAATCTGACAAAATATATAAAATATATATTTACACAATGTTTACATGTAGCTATTTCTTTACGCATCTCCATATTTTTATTCAATCTGAGTATTCTCGAATTGAAATATATTTAATAACAAGATATCGTTACGCTATATCCCTTTCAGGCAGAGCAGTGGCCTCTTAATGGCTGTATCCACTTTTAGCTTATATGTCGAGCCCAACGTGACCAGTGGCGCAGCTGACCGCCGTTCTCACGGCACTAGTACACGTGACATCTCTATTAGACGCCGCGCGGGCTTCCGCACGATGTGTTCCTTGACCGGTGAGCATGTCCTAAACTTAATCTAGAAAAACCTAAAGGTACGTGCCAGGATTCGAATCTACAACCATTCGCGTTTTCGCATGTGCGGACCGTTCCCTCATGTACTAGGCTACGACAGCGAGCAATAATATATTTAGTACCGGTATAAATGTATACGCAGAAGTTATATAATGGTTGGCAAGGTCAAGGGACGACTCGGCTCCGCGGCACCTTGTGCTGGCGCTGGGGTTGAATGAATGAACCCGCGAGGGGCGCGCCGGACACACGCGGGGCTGCTACTACGCCAACCCGGACATATATGCCTTGATACTTGCATTGCCGTTACTACGATTAGTACTTTCATAAAAACAATAAAGGTTACAATTATGTATTCAGTTTAATACTGATCATACATATTATTAGTATTCACAGGACTGTGTGGCTGCGGTGGCCCAGCGGATAATGGACCGGTTTCCATGCAAAGCAACGTGAATGCTCGTAGGTTCGAATCATGGAACTTAGCTCTGGGGCTTTCCAGATTACGTGTGGATTTAGGCACCACATGCTCACCGGTGGAGAAAAACTTTGTGAAGAAACCCGCACGGCATCGAATAGAAATGTCATGTGTACTAGTGATGTGAGAACAGCGAACAGCTGCGCTGCTGGTCACGTTGGGCACGACATATAAGATAAAAGTGGATACAGCCACTAATGCGTCTCTGCTCACACCTAAAGCATATAAAATTAATTGGACACTCATGCACGCATGTTCGTAAAATACTATTTTTATGTCGATTGATTATTTCTCAAGAAAATCGCTGAGAAATAACTCACAGTATTTTTCAAAATTGTCAACAACAATAAACAACAAATAACAAGAAATATGATAAGGCATGATCGTTGTTTGTTTTTAGTTTTTCCGACGCTTACTGAGATGTTAAATACATTTGCTGCAAACATTAAGCAATTACATTTTATCGGCCACCGCAAACAATGTCATATTTAGTACAAATATTTATACATTGTAGCTTCATAAAAAATTCAATTTTCTTCATTCAGTGGTGCTTATGGTAAAGGCAACCTGTGGAATATGCACTTATAAGGTTATTTAAAGTTCGACGCACTCGTGAGCGCAATGCACTGCGATATCTAGGTCACATAAATTAAATAAAACGCGCGGCAATAAAAAAAGACAATTCCAGTTATGTGTGCCTTCTGATAAACATGTCCCACCACAATCGGAAGAGGCCACAACAATTGGCTCATGCTCCACAACTAGTGACTCCGACGCGATGACATCCCGATAGCAGTCGTGATCGGAGTAGACTCTGACGGCAGCGAGCCCCGCGCCGCCTACAGCCACAGGCCCACTAAGACTGGTTCTTATGGAATCGAATTTTTCTTCATTGCTGTTTTTCTAGACTGGATTTTGCTATTATTTTAATAGAGGCGTTAATAAAGCTTATCATACACTCAATAAGCTTGTTTATTTCTGATATGGCACAGTGGCTACAACGCCGCATAAGGATGCAGTACATACATCATGGAACAGTCCAAAAAAGACAAGGACTATCAACAGTAAAAAATCTATCGATAGTCGCAGCGATCATGCCGGCCTGCAAAAATTTCTCTTCACGCTACGCTTAAAGGACCCCATATCAAGACGGTGAGAAAACGCTCGTCGGAAGACCACTCCACAGTCGAACGATTCAGTAAAAGTAAGAGTTAGAGAACTCCTTAGTTCTAGCCGGGATGTAAGTAACCGTGTAGCTGTGATTCAATAAACCCGCGCACGTGGTTCTACTACGGAAGGGAGAGGCTGGAACAAGCTTAAATAACATCCAAACACTCACCATGATACAGACAGCTAATTATAATATAAAATCAGAAGTGAAATATTCCTCCAAAAGACTTGAACTGATTTCTAGTCACTTATTTCTGTAATTAAGATACAATGCTATAAAGTAAAATAATAAATTGCGGTAATGTGAAATCTTTATAAAACAAAATATCAAATATTTTAATGAGGCTTCAGTGCATCCTTGAGGGCCAAGCCAGCCTCGAATCTTTATGATAAAGCACGTTTCGTAGCGCGACGAGACAGACTACAAGTCAAGGATCAAGATTATTAAAACTGTTATAGGAATTTTACGATCGGTCCCGACTGCACGAGGCTAGGTTAGGTTAGTTCGCAACGTGGCCGCATACACGATTCACCTCGCGCGGTATTTTCAAAAATCTACGACAACTATTTACATAAAACCATAAATAAAAACAACACAATATAATCAGTGTGAGTGCACCTTTATATGAGACAAAAGTTAAATAATTCCGTGGTTGACTTCTAAAAGTTTTTAACTTTAATCATAATTAATTATGTATCCAAAATAATTTAATTAAAAATGTATTATTCAACAGTATTGTGATTTTTGACCGGGATAGTATTAATATCCGCAAGCGAGTCGTTTGCACGGCGTGTATATGAAATGCAAGTGTTTACAAACAGGGTTGCATCGATTTCACATAAACTGGAGCTCGCGGCGCTGCCGGGCTCGTGGGGCCGAATGCAACTGTCAAACGGGGCAAAGACAACTGACTAAACTTTCGGTGCATTAGAATCTCTCTAGATATTATCACAGAGCCTAGACAAATAACATTCGATCAACGAGAGTTGTACAATGCAAAATAGAATTGACGTGATCATCCACTGGTTAATTCTCGTGATATTCCGAAAGATTTTGCGAATTCCATACATTTTGTATTTTTCTATTAGCTTTATCGATGGTCGAATGTTATTTGTCTAAGCAAAATTGATCTTTATTTACGTATAAATAAATGTGAAGACTACATTGTCATTACGTCAGATTTGCTCCATTCTTGAGTCAACTTTATATATATACATAGAACTTTTGGTGGAATTAATACTATTTAACATATATCGTTCGTTTTCATTTTATTATTGTTTTTAAAATGTTGCAATTTTTTTTACACTGGCTCTATAAAGTGACCGCAGTACACCTGATGGAAAGTACAGTGTAGTCCAAAAATGAAATTAGCTATCAAAAAACGAAAATCACCCCGACTGAAGGTCTCTGGGCATATGAGCTACTGGATATACACAAGCTGACCTTTAAACGCGATAAGCCGAAGCGAGTCACTATGACGGTCTTCACACTCGGGTACTGTAGTCATGATTCACTTCGGACAATTCCTTGTATCTTTCTGAATAATTCGTCCTGTACTTAATTAAATTTAAATCCGTATTACATTTCGTTCCTCAAAACAGACGAATTTTCTTTTCCTTTGTTACTTCTCACGGTACATGTCTTTATCTTAATGTTAATGATTATAAATGGATACAGCGATTTCTTTGAAGAAGAATATTCTTTTATAAACAAATAAATGTATATTCTCGGTGCCGGGATGCCTACACGGCGGGTAGCGCCTGCGAGCGCCGGGTTTTACGGTGAGTCACACCGCGCCGCGCCGCGCCGTCTCGTTGCTCACACATATCTGTCAGGCGTTCGAACGTCAATTATTTTTATTTTTTTTATTTTTATAATATTATATTGGTTTACTAAGTTTATTCTACCGTGTATATCGCGGCGAGTGTACTGAAGAGCTATAAGCTTATTCCATCCTTTCCCTCCCACAAAAGAACCACGCGTGCGGGTTTACGGAGTCAAACTCATATCTCTGCGAAGACTTAGAAGTTCCTTAACTCTTACTTTTGCCAAATCGTTGAGCTGGGGACTGGTCTTCCGGCGAGCGTGTTTCCGCCTTGCTTTGATGTTTGAGAGACATATGTTCGGATCGGCATGGTTACTGCGACTGTCGATGGTTTTCCTTTACTGTTGATAGGTGTGGTCGTATCGTGGGAACTACGCTGAGTCAGCATAAACAAAAAAATTCACAGAACATCAACAATCTTATAACAGATTAGACGGACTCGGAGTATCGTGTTAATTAATATGAATGAATTAACAATTCGGAAATTGCTAAATATTTGTTTAGAAAAAGTTATTTTTAGTATCGTTCGATTTGTGAGTAAATAATACGTGTTTTTGTATTACTTTTTTTTAAGCGGACTAACTACTGAGTGCCGGGAAAGGCATTTACAGTTCAACCGGGCTTAAATTTTTGTATTACTATTGAAACTCTACATAAATATTACTCTATGCTTAATTATCACCTCCGCGGCATCACAACAGTTAGCCAGTTAACTGAATTTGCGCTTTAAACAGTTAGCGTTAAACGTATTTTTCAATTACACCCCAAACAATGGGGTTGCAATCCCCTAATGTAGTGTAGTCCGCGCCTGAAGCATTTTGTGCTGACTAAACAAAAAAAATCTATATTTACATACGTTTGACAATTACGTAAGAACGTAAGAGAGAAGAAAACCCAAAGGCAATGGAACATTACAAATGTACGCATTAGTTCTTATGATATCGAGGCCCTTCAACTTTTTTACTTAGTAATATGGATCTGTCTTTCAATGACTATAATAAACAATATGTTTAAGGAAAATCTTGTTTCTACAATACGTCGGTTATTTTATAATACCCTGTACATCGACTAAGATTCGATTTTGTACAAGATGTTATCAAAACGAAGTATTTTTAAATCCAGTGTAGTTTTATTTTACTATCGAGTTAAAATGGAGCGTTAACATTTCAAGATCCGTCTGTTGACGTATGACGACTAGTTATTGTGAGTTAAAATAGACAGACCAACTGTTAACTGCGTCATGATCGATATTCAAGCAGGCTATATGTAATATATGTAAGTAGAGCTTATGCATTGAGCGAGGGAATGCGCCCTCCATTGCTGCAACTGATTTATGGACCACCGGCGCGGGTAGACACCACACGCGGGCTGTCAGCCTGCCATCACGACTCTAGAGCACTGGGAATTGCATAGTTGCCTGTTATGAAGCTTTCCGATGAAAAAACTGTTCACCAACATTGATATCAATTCGGCGCCACAATGATCCGGCTCGAAGGACTATTTTATCGTCGCTGATAGACAGTAATTAATGAAAATTCTTTTTAAAGCATTATAAATTGTAATCTATACATATTTCAGTTAGAAATTAATTGCTTAGTGCACAGAGTAAAAATGCATGGGTTTCACATGTTGAATGTCGTCGCCAACGTCACCAGTCCCAGCGCAGCTGCGAATGCTCAGCCCGTTCTCGGGTCTGCGCTGTGCTGTTCATCAGGCGCAGTGTACTCACTTTATCGATAATACGAGTACGAAAATAACATTTATTTCGTGGGCTGTAGCAATGAAGGGGGGGGGGAGGTGGTGCATGACGTCATAGGTCTGGAGGTGCAATCTGCGATATTTCAAAGGGCTTTAAGATTTATTATATACTATTATCTGCTTTAATACTCCACCTGTCTCTTTTACGCATATCTGATTCGACAGAGACGGAGTGAGTTGAAAATTTTCTTGAAGCTGTGATCGTGAATGGGGTTTGAAGGGATAAAAGTGTTAGTGAGGGTTTGAAACACAAAGATATTTTTGCGTATTGTTGAATTGTATTGTTAACGCAGTAAGGTATACTTTTGTTTACTTTTAGTGCGATTAAATGTGTTTATTGTTATGGACTGTCGAATATGAGTTCTTGACGTTGTTACTGTAACAGTAAGGTTGATTTTCGCTTAGTTTTATTATATTGTTGGATAAGTTTGTCCGTTTATCAATCATTGTAAGTGTTTAATAAGATTTTGAGTTGAACGATGGGCTCGCTGAGAGGCTGTGAAACTTTCAGATGTTGATAGATGATCTTCGTTTCAATACTAATTACTAAGGCGTGAAGTGTTAACTATTGAAAGAAGATAAAAATACTAAGAAGTCTCTCAAGATTTTGAATAACTAAATCGTTTAACCTTCTCGCTAGGGCAGGCCTCGCTGCCAAGTGTTTCGCAGGAAATGGAGTTCCGAGCTGCAAGCGCGCACATCAGACGCAAGCGCAGTCTTCAGCATTCTGGGCTAAAGTTTTAGATGCAATTATTTCCATAGCAGGTCCTCAGTACCATTATATCCTAGACTAGGCAACCAGTCCCTCAGCCTCGCCTTACATTCGTAATTAGGTTGATTCTAAATATACATATAAAATATTGTTAACTTTTTATATATTCTTGAACTAAATTAATATTAGCATGTATTAACTATAAATGTGAAAGTGATTTATTCACCAAGTTGCCAATAATACAATGCTGTAAAGAGGCGATGCAGATTGTAGCGCTGTTTGAGAGGTAGTTGCAATGTAAAATTATAATTCAAATGGCAGAATAGTGGCTCAAACGGCAAATACATATAAAGTGACAAAATGTTTTAGTTTAATTGGCAAAACTGTGGCTGAAACGTTAAAATATTTGTTCGAGCTGCAAAAACAGCGGCTCAAGTGATAAATATCGGTGGACGTTGTCTCAACCGGCAAAACGTTCGCTATACGGCGATGGCGGAGCACTGGTCCTGGCTGACGGGGGCGGAGGCCGCGGAGTACACGTACAGCCCGCCCACGAGACCCAGCCGCCCGCCCCACCGGCCTCTGGTCAAGTTGGCCACAAGCGCTCATCTGCACACCATAGCCAGGTAAGTGAGATCATTACGTTGCTTTTTATGTTTTAAAGGCGGGCAGTCCCTTACTTTTTATACTTTTCCACTAGCGATATTACTGATCGATTGATATTTTGTCTATGGCTTAAGGTCGCATTACATACTTATGAAATAAGAATAATTGTAGAATAATAATGTAGAAGAAAAACTAATCGGAATAAATCTGCTGAACCAAGGAAGGTCTGCATCAGATCTTTACCGTATTAAACCTCTTTGGAATCCCCGGGGAGAACCCTGCATAGGACCATCAGGGTTGCTGAGAGGGCAGCGTGTGTCAGACACCTACTGACTAAAAACCCCCGGAATGTCCTTCCAATCACTCGACCCGGCCCCGGGGAGCCAAATTCGTCCATTGATTGAGGAAGAAATGGCCCATTCAGGCTTCCTTTCTGGGAGGGGTGGGTATAAAATGTCCACCTATCTATACCTTTCTCACAGAGGGCATGCCGGTCATCGCGCGCCCCCTCCCTCTCATCCGGGCAACAGACTCCCTCAAACCAACTACCCGACAGACCCCAAGCAACCTCGACGGATATCCTATTGAACAAAAAATAATCATTAAGATCGGTCTATCCAGGGCGGAGATATAGAGGCATAATTTTCCTGCAGTCATTTTAAGCAATATGGTCTTTATCTCCAAAGATCATCAGAACGGCACCGCATTGAATTGGGACCGACTTCATGATATACCCGATAGCTTAATTTTTTTTTATCCAAATTGGTCCATAAACAGCTTAGTTCTCGGTGAACATACATAAAACAGATATAGTCGAATGCAAAACCTCCTTTTTGAAGTCAGTTAAAAGACACAAACAGATTCTAGATCGGCGTGAACTGGGTACAGGTAAACGTGGCCATTACCAACAGGTCTGGAGATGTACAGGCCCGGAGAAGTCGAAGGATATTCGCAGGACTCTTCAGGCCACTTCTTTTAGCCCATAGCCCTACCGGAATTCTGGATAACTCTCTTATGCAAATACTTTTAAGCAAATTCCTATCTTTGGCGAAGTAAGGTTTCCTAACCTGGAACTCGTATTCTATGTTATATTATATAGATTGAATGTTCCTAGCTTCATTGGCTTGGTCTCTACGATGACATATCAGTCAGAACATACGGCATTTTGGCGACGAAGTGTCAAATATTGCTTGATTTGAAGGTTTCGTCTAGAACTGATTATAACCCAGTTTCCTTTAAAGAATTCAACATAACTTCTGTCTTATTAACAAGTTTATTCCCGCCTGTTTAGTATTCAAGACGTTGTTTACTTGAGAAATGGCCGCGTCCCCCGAGGAACTGCTGCTTTTTGGAACCAACTTACGTTTGCTGACGCCAAACACCATTACCAAGTTTTAACAGAATATTTCTCGTCTTCTATACTCTGAAATACACCTTTATACTTTGTTTGATATCGCTTACATGTAATGCTATACGTTCTGAAAACAAAGCAAGAATTTCAACTTCGTACCCCAAGCATAGGGTCTAAACTTTTTATGACGAAAAAGGAATTCCTTAATGATGTATTCGCAAAAATATATTTGCTGTTAGTATTGCTATTTCTAAAGGAATTTAAGATAAACAAGTGAATATATAAATTTGTAATGCAGTACCCGTGCCTTGACTGCAGCGACAGGTTGATGGATTATTGCCACGCGTTTAAGGATTTCATTCGAAGTCAGGCAATATGGTGTACCTACCTATAGTTCAACAGCTACTTTCTCAGCGACAGTGACATTGAATTGGGATTTTTTTATCGTAACTCTGCAGAGTGACCACTCCACTGATGGTAAGCATGGTGCAGTCCAAAAAACGACTGTTAACAAGAAAGAAAAACGTATCGACCTCACGCACGACACAGCTGCTTTCCCGAGACAGTCACACATTCCACGTTCCCTAATGCAATCCAATGTCAACATTTCTTGATCAGCTTCAGTAGTTTGGGCGCTACGATGATAAGTTGGTCAGTTTGGTCAGAATAAGTTATTTCTTGGATATAACATATACAGATGCATATATAGGTACGGTTGAGGTGACCTAGTTGATGAGGGACCGGGTCGGCGGCGACGCGAATGCTCGCAGGCGGGGATCTCGACATGTGCGTCTGAGTTTCTAGATGACGAACTGATTCAGGCCGAACGTGCTCACCGGTGAAGGAAATCATCGTGAGGAAGCCCGCACGGCATCTAATAGCAATGTCATGTGTACTGGTGCTGTGGGAGCGGCGATCCGCTGCACCACTTGCCGCGATGGGCAAGACATATAGCACAAAGTGGATACTGGTACTAATGTATATCTTTTCACCCTGAAAGGGGTATAGCATGATGGTGTAGTATGGTTATATGTATAGATAACTATAGATATAGGACCCTCATGGGCTTAGGAATATGTTAAGATTTTGGAAGGAAAATAAAGACTTTTTAGGAAATAGAAAAACTTTATAGAGCAGTTTTTGCATATATCATGGTAACGATTCCCACCGTAATAGAATTCAGAAACAATCACAGTACACCGAGTACGGGGAGCGCCGTGTGTCGGCCGGGGCACTCAAACGGTCGGCCGCACGGGCCGAGCGAGTCGATCTCGGGAACATATCACCTCTATCGATCGACTCACGATTTTGCTTAGATGACTGCGTGATTCATATATATGTAAAAGAATTTGCAACAATATACAAGTTATACACCAGTGCTGATATACCAAGCGGATGCCAGTTGAAAGTCAGCGCCGGGTGGCTCAGCTGGTCTTTTGACATTTGCTGAAGTGACTTCCCTTTGGTGCATGACGGGTGCCTGTGCATTTGATTTTATTGTTTTCTACCTTCATTAACCTGTCTTTCTGTGTTGTGTGTTATGTACAAGCATTCGCGTTGCCGCACATGAAAACCTATCCGTTATCCGCTGACCCACCTCATCCATAAACCCCTTGTTGCCTCTTGATATCTGGACAACACTCTACTAGAAGCTAAAGGCGGCTTTCTATATCTATTATGTTAAATAAAAGTGTTTGTAGCGTAATACATTGTTTTATTACAATGACAATTTTATGATAATTATGTTTTTATGAATGATTATGACATCGAATCGAATGTGTATACAAAAAGGTTTAATACTGTAAAAGAATATATATCATATAGCAAAAAGCATTTGTAAAAACAAATAGAGATGTGTTTTTGGACCTGTACAGAGTCGATCGCTTGTAGTTTAACCTTTCTCTTTGTTTGAAAGTTTGAGCATCCCTGATGTAGTGTGTTGCCAACTTCCTACATGGCATTCGCGGCACGTAGTGTTGCCAGGGGAGAAATAAATATTTTCCACCGGAGAAATAGCACGTTTTCTATATGTAAATTTTTATATTTTCTCGTTCAGCGGAGGCGGTTGTCGCGTGTGATTTTATTGTTTGTTGTGATGCGGGGCTCAGGTGTTCAGTTTAAATTGTATACCGGTATATACACACCGGGCACATGTTATAATATATTATATAGTATATTGTGGCTGTGGCGGCTTAGTATATAAGAAGCCAGAACCAATGCATGGAAACAATAATGATTCTAGGTTCAAATTCCCGCACGTGTCTCTGGTATTGCCAGACTCCGTGCGGACACAGGCAGCACGTGCTCACCCGTGAAGGATGACCCAGCTCGGGAACCTGCGCGACATCTGATAACAATGTCACATCTGCTGTGAAAACGGCAACCGGCCGCCCCGCTCGTTCCGGCGAGCGCGACGTGTAAACGCAAAGTGGATACAAGCACTTTTTTCTGGTAACTCAGAGAAAAATTCTCCATAGAACAATCAGGGCCGCCGTGAGGGCAGCGACCCCGGTGTGTTAGAGTCCTACTGGATAGAAACTCCCGGGGTGTCCTTCCAATCTCTCCACCCGGGCCTGCGAATCTGGATTTTTCCGGAAGCCCGGGAAGTGAACAGCCTCTCTTTATCTCTGGGAGGGGTGGATGTAAAAAGCTCACCCTTCCAAGCCTTTGCCATGGGCGGCAAACAAAACACGGTGCACCGTTTTCTCATCCGGGCAGCAGACTTCCTTAACACTGCCGCCCGGCGGGGACAGCCACTAATGCCTCTCTGCTGACCCCGTATCATTTTATTCTAAATTCGTACTCAAACGGGTCTTATGCGCGAAGAATCTTTTAATTATTGTTCAACGTTGCGACCTGGTCACACGTACTGTTGCGGTTGCCATGGTAACGAGTTAAGTGAAGCGTCGCGGATTTTTGATGGGAATAAGTAAGAGGCGATTTCAAGACTGGGATCTTTCTTGGGTAAAATACCTCTACCTGCGCCTTATTCTTTTCTATTCTAAATTATCAAGAGAAGAGGTTAGTGGAAGTAACTTCCTGTCTATTAGTAACTTACTCCTTTCTTCTCAAATAGGTTTGAGTTGTTTCCAAATGAAAATTGTTCCGTCCAAGTTGGATCAGAATTTTAAATTTCCAAATCATTTTCTTTACAACAGTGTACGGACCAGGGAAAATTATGAAAAATATAAATCAATTCGATCCATTATCGTCTGAGCCCCTCAGGTAGCCGTCACGGGAGTTCATTACGCTGACAGATTGTTTCCACTGGCGACCCCCGACCGTCACCTTATGATTGACGATACTCAAACCTACCGAATAAAATAACAGCGCTAGCTTGCGCTGGAAATTAATTCAGCTAACGATAGTTCACGAACTGGCAGTTACTTTCATACCTTCGTATTCATTTTTCCCCCATTCTATATGATCCGTGTTGGGGACATATGCAGATAAAATAAAAACGAAGTGTGAAGTGATATTTGTGCAGGCCGTCATGATTGCAGTCGCTAGCGCCAAATTTTTCTTTACTGTCGATAGTCGTCTTACCATCAGGCGTGATACGGTGACTATACTGAGCCTGAATCATAAAAAAACAAAAACAGTATGAATAAACTCATAAAAACAGAAAATATGGTATGTTGTTTCTCTTTTATACGCGTGCTTTGTCCTTGGCGGTCTTTCCTTCTATTTATTCATTCAAAGGTATGCACTTGCTGCTCAGTATACAATGAACTGAGGAATTCGCAGACACAGCGCCCGTGCCCGGGGCCCGCGCAGAATACGGGCTCTATTCGAAGGAAATAGACTTGGAATAAGTTGTTACTATTCCGGTCACGAGATCCATTCCACGGACCATCGCATCGGCTGCACTCGGGGCGCGCACCTCTTAGCTTGATATATCGCCGCGCGCTTAGAGCCTTCAGCCTACTTTATAGCTAAATATTTTACAACTATTGCCGTGGACATGATGCCGTGGTCAATTTTTTTTTTTACACTGGCTCTACATAGTGACTACAGAGTACCTGATGGTAAGTACAGTGTAGTCCAAAAACGAAAGCGACTATCAAAGGATGAAAATCCATTGATAGTCTACATCGCCATGTCGGCCCACATATACCACGACTGAAGGTCTCTAGGTATATGAGCTACTGCATATACACAAGCTGATCCCGAAACGCGACAAGCCGAAACTGGCCACATAAGCGAGTATCGAAGGAGGAAAATACATTGCCAGTTGCTATGCCAGCTTACATATTATGGCACGAGTGAAGGCCTCTTGGTAAATGAGTTAGTAGACGTACACAATTGAATCCTGAAACGCAACAGGCCGAAGCGAGTCACTATGAAGGTCTTTACACTATAAAAATAGTGATATCTTAATATTTACAAATTAAAGTGTGGCCGTGTTGGCTCAGTGGATAAGGGACCTGTATGAATACGCGACATGGCAAGCGGTCGTAGGTTCGTATCTGGCCACGTACATCTGGGTTTTCATAGATTAATCACGGACTTAGCCACAACGTGCTCACTGCTGAAGGAAACATTGTGGGACATGCCGCCACGGCACCACCACCATCACTGAGGATACTGCCGAGTGGCGAGGCCGGCAGGGTCAGGTGTCACTGCCCAGGCACTGCGCCTTGTCTCTCCCTGGTCGTGTCGTTTCCCTGTCCCATTATGTTACGAGGGGCTTGGAAGAGGAGGGGGGGGGGGGGCTTTTGCGCGAGCGCTAAATACATCCTGCGTAATTGACTGTCTCCGAATATATCCATCAGCCTACTTCCGCCGAGTGGTGCTGCAGCCCGCGAATACTTGATGTGACTTGCTAACGTCGCCGAGGCCGATGTCGGCGGGATTCCATCAATGGGTTATTATTATACTTATGTATGTATGAAACAGAATATCAGTCAATGAACATTATGAAAGTATCTTTGGTTTTTTTTTTACACTGGCTCGACATAGTGGCTACCGAGTACCTGATGGTAAGTACAGTGTAGTCCAAAAACGAAAGCGACCATCAAAGGATGAAAATCCTAAGGAAGGATTTTAACTTATTCCGTATTCAAAATGATTCCACAAACTTGGGTCAAAATGCACCCCTATGCAGAATGAAAAAGTTATACAATTATATGTCGAGATCATTAGATCTCGATATATTTAACGAAAGTATTTACAAATTTAAAAAAAAGGATATTATTAGAGAGGATTGTTGCATAAATTATTGTTTTTTATTTCTTGCTTTTTTTTTGTTTTATTTCTGTTATAAATTTTAATTACTTTAATTAGATTAGTTTATTTCTTTTTGTGTTGCTCGTATTTTTATTTTTATTTTTCTTATCTTCTGTGCATGTAGTCTACACTTTTAAATATAGTCGCATTTATAATGTATCTTGTTCATGTCTTATATAGTTTTATGTGTTAATGTAGACTGTGTAAGTGTACTTATAAATAAATAAATAAAATCCATTGATAGTCTCCATCGTCATATCGGCCCACATATACCACGACTGAAGGTCTCTAGGTATATGAGCCACTGGATATACACAAGCTGATCCCGAAACGCGACAAGCCGAAACTGGTCACTATGACGGGCTTTACACCCATGTACTGTGGTCGCGATCCAGACGGGCACCGACGCCCTATCACCTCGCACCTTGGTTTGGGATGTTTCAATAAAATAAGGGAATAGCTCACTTAGCATGTTTAAAATACTAAGAAGCCATTGTTGCCGGTAATTCTACTGTCGAAAATTATATATACTGGGTATAAATAGGCAAACATGACTTTCGGAAAATGTATACGATTTGAATGAAGGTCGCGCGGGCTGGTTAGCTAAATTACTGCCTGAGCGATGACTGGCAAGCACTCAATTACACACAACATGCGTTATTACACTACATATCGCTACTTATTTACATAGAATTACCCCGAGCCCATTGTAAACAATAACCGACCTTATCCCACGGATATAAAACTTGAAATGCTCTAAACTGGACGTAATATACAATTTGGCGGTTTAAAAAAATTGTATAAGATATAATATGCCGAAGACGATGTCGTCCCAGAAGGCAGTTGTTACGAAGATGGAGTACAAGTTGGTTTTGGTGCTCGTTGCTCTCATCGCCGATTCCGTGATGGGCACGGCTGAGGTGATGAGCCACGTTACGGCACATTTTGGAAAAGCTCTGGACGAATGCCGAGAAGAGGTTAGTTATTTTTGTGATCAAAGTAAATAAGTAAGTATAAGATTTGAGATACATTTAAGGGTTTTTCACGGCGGAACAACTATATTTGTTGTATGAGGCCCAGGTCAAACCCTGTATGGAATACTGTCCCTAGCTCTGTGACGGTTCCGCTCAGTGCTTAATCACCGCCCTGGATAGGTTGCAGCGGAGGGCTGCCCGCATTGTGAATGACTGCTCTGAACTGCTCCCGGCTACACTGTAACTCGCATCCCGGCTACGACTAAGAGTTTCTCTAACTATTACTGCAGCCGAGTCGTTGGTTTACCGGCGAGCGTGTTCCCACCGTCCTATGATGGTCGATCAATTACCGATTACAAGATAGATCTTCGTCAACAGCGACGATGTCTGAAGTTATTAACTTTTAATTCCTTTGCCTGATATTTGATGCTCAGTTTCAATAGGTAAATGTGATTGCACCGGTTACAGTCTGGCCTGTCCGTTGAAGTTATGGACGAGTTCAAGCACTTCTGGAGGGAAGACTTTGAGATCGTCCATCGGGAGCTCGGCTGCGCCATCATCTGCATGTCCAACAAGTTCTCACTTCTGAAGGACGACACTAGGATCCACCACGTCAACATGCACGATTACGTCAAAAGCTTCCCAAATGGTTCTCTTTTTTTATATCTACTTTTTTTTTCACTACAGAGCCTCTACTTATTTTGAAAGTCGTTGTTGATAACTTTATGATAAATGGACAAACATTTTAAATGAACACAGCGTTAGCTTAGCGACCTTACGCTCTAACATTACTTTCGCAATCAAGTTGAATATCTTTATTGGTTAAACTAGATGCATCTGGCTAATCCTTCTCTTTCAGTCGGCTTCATGTAACTACAAGAGTTGAATACATTATATTTGCACTGCACCCAATAGAAAGGACAAGCTTTGTACAAAAACTAACTAACACTTCATTATTTTTTTGTAAATTTCTTTCTTCTGTTTAATATTCATGAATCCCTTCACACGCTCCCGCTGATTCCGCCTACTGTCGACACTCTTTTTATTTGTTCTGTGTTAAGTAAGTCACGATCGGCCTTGGCCCTTACTTCCACTCACGTTCATATTGTATACCTTTTTTTGTCATCCTTTCATCATTCATCCTCTCTACGTGCTCGAACCATTGTGGCATGCTTTTGTGCACGCTGTCGATGACTGTATCTTTCAAAGCAACCATGCTGCGTATCTCTTCGTTCGTAACGCGATCCGCAAGCGTCACTCTGCATATAGAACGAAGAGAACGCATTTCTACTGCATGTATACTAATTTCATGTTACTTCAGACATGCCCCGGCCTCATTGCCGTACAATATATATTGCTATTTATAATGAATGAAGAATAAAAATGTAAGTTTTATCTTCCAGGGGAAGTTCTATCAGCTAAAATGGTGGAACTGCTTCACAATTGCGAAAAAAAGTATGATGACATTACGGATGACTGCGACCGGGTCGTGAAAGTGGCAGCTTGCTTCAAAGTTGATGCTAAGAAGGAAGGAATCGCGCCGGAAGTGGCTATGATTGAAGCAGTCATTGAAAAATATTAACCCTAGCATTGAAAGTGCACAGGGAGTCGCTTTTGATAACGGAATGAGCCCTGCATTTGATTTAAGAGTAGCAAAATAAAAAATGAACAAAAAAATGTGTTATATTGTTGAGGAATAAAGTCGTTTTAATTTGACATATATTTGTTTTATTCCCTCGGACATTAGAGCCTTATAAACATAATACGTTATCATGGCTGTTGCTATACCTATATATTTCATGATTTTAATTTCTTTTTTGTCATATAGTAACTATGTTGCCTAAGTGATTGCGTTGTATATTGTAATACAATCAGAAATCAAACTAGAAGATCTTAATAACATAGATTACCTATACTAATTAAAAAGTCTAGACTATGTGTTTTAATGAACACGCCTAGGCTTAGCGACAGCTTATTATTCAAATCTGTGATGAAACAAATACCTGCACATTGAATTTATTCAGTAACTTCAATATTGTTATTAATATATATTGCTGGTTCATACGTCTTTTTTAAATTACGACGCCTTGGTATATCCAATTGCTTGTGTTTACAAACCATTAATATTGTTTTTGATCATTGAGATGCGATATTTGCTTCTGAAAACATTTAATTATCTCTACATGTTTATTTGAAAATTTTGGTGATCTTTTATATTGCATTTAAACGTTTGGTGTGGATTTGGATGGGATAAACTGTTTCAAAACGGCGATGTATAAGCTTTGCTGGACAGCCGGCATGGAACACATCGTTGAATAGACCCTGGCTGTAATAGAGATATGGTTTGCAAATAATGAGGTGACAGGTAAGGATATCTGTAAAACTGTAATATAAGTGACAATGGGATCCTGTCCGGGTTCCGCCGTGGCGACGTTTGCAAATCGTGTCGGGCAGGCGCCGGCTGCAGGCCCAGTCGGCGGAGGGGAGCTCCTCGATGACTTGCGGAACCCGTCTTAAACAGGAATGTCCTGTAACCTGATGTGATGTGACAAGGCAAGAAACAAGATCAGAAACAATTTCGACGATCGCAACAAAGGCAGACTCGATATTATCTATATTAATAAAGTTCATACGGAATATTAACAAAACGTTTTCTGGAGTGTGATTGCATTGAAAAGTTGAGGAGTAGACTTTCTTCTGAACATTGTATTGGAAGATCCGACCTCGCGTAGCGCTAAAATAATATACAGGTCTATACAATTGTCACGTCGGCACAAGTTATTTTAAATAACATGATATACCTCACGAGAGTGGCGTAGTCATCAAGGACGCACGAAAGCCCAATTAAGATATTCGATAAAAAAATATTGATAGTTTTGAAGAGATCCTACTAGTAAGCATTCAATGACCGCGTCTAATGGGTACAATGACACACGGAATAGATGTAGGTCACTAGAAGCGTTATCCGCCTGAAGAAAGGAAGGTCCTTCAGGACCGCACTGGGGGCGATTTCTCGCTGCCAGCGGTGGTAAAAGCCATGGCCGGCAGGAAAGAGGCATGGTGCGGAGTCACAGCCTTCTGCGAGGTTGTGATGAAGCAGAACGAGGCTGCCGAAAGGGTCAGAGGGCGAACATCTTCTCTGGCTATTCGGCGGCCAAGACTCCGTCGCCGGAGGGACGCGTTCGCTCAGAGCGAGCGCGACATCCCCCGGTGACAATAGTCGGGCAGTAGACTTGAGGGAGTCTGCTGCCCGGATGAGAGGGAGGCGGTGTGCAGTGTCCGGCGCGCCGCCTGTGAGATAGGTATTGGAAGGCTGGGCTCTCTACCCCCACCCCTCCCAGAGAGGCAGCCTCGACAAGGCATTTCGCTCTCCGGGCGTCTGGATGAATTTGGTTTCCCAGGATCGGGTGGAGTAGTTAGAGGGACACCCCGGGGTTTTTAGTCAGTAGGACTCTGACACACCAGAGTTGCTGCCCTCACAGCGGCCCTGATGGTCCTATGCAGGATTTTCCCCCGAGACACCAAAAAAAAAAGCGTTATCCACACTTTTCTTAAAATGTCCATGAATTCTAAATAGTAAAAAATTTAGCTACACTCAAATATCCTCAATTTTGGACAAATTTATCAAAGTGGAAATGGCTTGCGATACACTTGTCATAAACATGATTTTGATTATTTGATTTTATTAAATAAAAATAATGTATATGGTATGTCATGGCTGTGTAACATACTTATATGTGTGTTCATGTATATGTATGACACTTTGCAATAGTTCCTAGAGCTGCGTGTCTATGCGTTATTATTCCCTTTCTCGCTGCATTCGGCGCGCTGGCGCAGCAAATGGGAGCCAGCTGGAGAGCAGCACTGGGTGAGGCGGCTGGTCGCCTGGCATTTGCTGAGCTCACTCCCGTTTGGCGCATCACAGCGCAGGGTATTATGAACCTATCCTTGTATTTCGTGTGTTATGTTATAAACTAAATACATGTTTTTTTTTTCTTTTCTATGTTTATATCCGCCATCTTTCGAATGTTCTGAAGAGCTATTCTACCTTGCTTAATAAAATAACTCCGCGCGTGGGTTTGTGGAGCCACGGCTATACAGTACTACAGTACTCTTTTCCGGCTAGAACTAAAAAGTTTTCTAACATTTACTTTTGCCGAGTCATTGAGCTGTGTAGCAGTCTTCCAACGAGCGTGTTTCCACCGTCCATTGCTATTGGATCCTTTAAACGGAACACGAAAGGATGTTTGTGCAGGGATGTTCAATGTGACTATCGATTGGTTTTATACTGTTGATAGCTACAGTCGTTTCTAGGATTTCGACATGCTTACCAGCGGGTGTAGTGTGGCAGTCACTGTGCCGTGTCAGGATAAAAGAGCAGTAAAGTATCAGTCAGTGTGCTGTTTGTAACGACATCGTCAGGTAACGTATGGATTTTGATATACAAAGCTTATGTTGAATCATTCAGACAACATAAAGGCAGTTGAAACGAAACATCAATTAAACTCTAATGGGTGCTGATAGACTGGTCATCTTGCTTAATGGCAGAGGAAACACTACAGAAAACAAATAATTCTAACTAATTAATTCATCATCACGACGACAAGCCAATTACGAACAATTAATGCTCGAAGACTGTATATAAACGAGCAGTGGTGTGGTAATCAAAGTCGGGGGAACATTTGTGAACTTGGACGTGCCCAAAACGTCAAAGATGTTGAAGAAGCTGACATTTCTACTGCTGGCGACGGTGCTTTTAGTAAAGCAGGCGGATTCCTCGCCCGAAGTAATCAAAAACTTGTGTTTAAATTTTGGTAAAGCCATGGAAGAGTGTAAAGCCGAGGTATGGAATCTGAATTAATACGAGCTAATACTTGCTATTTTGAAGACCAACTATACAAACCAAATGCTATACATTGAAACTTTAATATTTCTGTTGTAATTTCCCCTAAGTTAAATATATTTATTTATTTAATAATTGTTTCACATTAAGGATTTAAATGGCGCACTAACATGATCTGCCAGTCTTTCGCGTAACAGATGTATTTATATACCAGTAGCTTTTACTACGGAATGGTTATTTTCAAGAAAAGGTTTATTCTATCAATAACTACAATTTCTTTAGGAATTAATTTCTTCTCGGGCATATTTTTCCCGCTTAGGGGTGCTTCATAAATGTAAACATAGTAAATAACTTACATAAAGTTTCTATATTGACTATTGTAATTAATTTATTCAGCTTAATATTCCGGATTCGGTGATGAACGACTTCTACAACTTCTGGAAGGAGGATTACGAGTTGACTGACAGGATGATTGGCTGTACCATCAACTGTTTGTCTACCAAACTCGACATGCTTGACCCTGACGGCAACCTTCACCACGGCAATGCTATGGAGTTCGCTAAGAAGCATGGAGCCGGTTAGTCTATTCGAATAATAGTTAATATTAATATATCATTACGCTATAACCCCTTCGGAGTTAATAGACATACATGAGTATCTCTTTTTTTTCTCCTGCTCTCAAGATCAATTAATACATTACATAAACAATATGTTGCATTGTATATTCTTTTGAATTTTATTCACGTCTAATGCTAAAATCATACGGTTTTATTCTTAAAAATAATATTAAACAATTGTAAAATAGAGATGATATTCAGACATTAATATTCATAGCATCTTTGTTATAAAACATTTTTATGTCCTTAGATGAAGCGCTGGCCCAACAACTGATCGATATCATACACGGATGTGAAAAGTCCGCCCCGCCAAGCGACGACAAATGCCAGAAAACATTAGACGTTGCCAAGTGCTTCAAGAAAGAGATCCATAAACTGAACTGGGCTCCTAGCATGGACCTCGCAGTGGGAGAGGTCCTCGCTGAAATTTAGATTTCCAATTGACTTGCAATCCAGATATCAGTGAACGTATTATAAAAGCCAATCGAAATATCACGTCGTAACGCTATACCAGTTTCATGCACTTTGGACTATTCTACTGTCCTTGTCGATGAATGAATGTTACCCGGTCTAAGCTCTCTGGTCGCGCCAAAATATTATCTTGTACACAACTTCCTTAATCATTGAAACCGAAGTAAGGGAATGCACCTTAGGAAGAGGATAGTTATCCTTTATTACTTCTCTATAGATAGTTCATCGTATTGTAATGTGATGAATAGTCTCAGAAGGATGTTCTCTAATTTATCAATTGACAGCGTTAATGTTATAATATCTATTGTTCTTTTATGATTGTCTCACTATATCTAGATTACAATATTACCAACGATATTTCGATTTTTGATTGTACAGATTGTATTAGAGAATTCGTATTGTAAAATAATTGAATCAGCGCATAAGAATCCTGCGCAATCCGGTGCAGTCAACGACTTATCAGCTCGCTCAAGGGAATCTGGATGATACCTGTTCAACTCTTTTGTGAATATCAGCCAACGTCAATTAAGAAATGCCAAAATAATTCGGCACTATAGCGTTTGTGCTGGTGAGATACGTGGTCACTACTGAATTTGTTAGAAAGTCAAACGAATTTAATTTAGAGTTTCCATAAACTATAAGAAAAATAACTTTCTGAATATTCAATTTTTTAATACTAAAAAGACAAAGATGTACACACAAAGTTGCATAAGCTTTGGGATTGCTCTAGCTCAGACATATCAGAAATAAAGAGACGGGAAAGCAAATGCATATATTCTGAGAAATTACATCATTGTAATTTATTTGATGACACCTTTGGACAATCTGGTGTTATTATCATGGAGGACAGAATATCTGATTAATTTTGATCAACAATATATCTATTTGATTATGGGATTCGATTATAGTTCAATGATCCGGATTTTTTTGTAGAACTAGATATCTATCTAGACATAAACATTCATCTGAATGTTTCTGCAAAAATTTCAACTAATTTATAAAAGAGTTGTTACAGCTTTCTTCTTATGTTAATGTTTCACAAATAATTAATATGCACATGCCTTCATCACTAGTACTATTACACTGCTTTTATATTGTTTCTATACAGCACGGATAAAATAATGTTCCTTAATGAAATAAATAAAGATTTATTGATGTATTACTTTGTTTTAAATGAGGCTCCCGCGTGATCCTTTGGAAATGAATTATATCTTTTATATTAAATGATAATTACACGTTCAGTTTCAGAATCGCTTCGTAAATCTTAAAACACTTTGAGCAATATATCATTGTCTTTACTTGAATTCTGCATTATATTTCAGTTTTCGTAAAGAAATTAACACTATTTGGTGTTTAATTATTTTCGTTTTTGATATTACGCATACCAATACATTTTTAACTTTGGTCTTATCTGCCATGTTTGACAAAAACAATTAATATTTTAATAAAATGAAACAGGTAATGTATCGATCTATATCTGCATATATCATCTACCTGTATAAAACTCCTGTTCTGACTGATACATCATCGAAGACTAGAAACATGAAAGTAGGACATTGGATTCTTTTTATGATGTAGGTAGCCACTAATGAAGGCTTTTTTAATATACCATCCCAAGGGGATGAAATAGGGATAAAAATGTATTTCAAATATGACATAAATTACGTGTTTTGACGTATTTGAAAAATCACCCCACTGGAGTAGTGATGAGCGATTTTTATCGAGCAACACCAGTTGCTAAAATTAGTCATCTATAAACAATAACAAAGTTCACACGTTTCGGTAAACGTTCAGGAATTTGAAGTTCGTTTCCCGTGTTGGATAAATAATAAACAAAGCAGGTATCGCGGCATCAGATCTCTATTATAGGTTTGAATGGCTGACCGGAGCCGACGTCTGCCTTCGATTGTCCTGTCTAGCTCTAATGGCCTGATACGCCCGGAGTTATGGCGCAATTAAACTTATACCCGGTGCTAAGAATCGGTGATATGAGTTGGGGAATCATTTCGGTGTAATGCATTATCATAGACCCTTGACTGTGTTAAACCTCTCAGTGACTTACGACGCTTATAACTTTTAGATTACAATGAATAAATGTCTTTCTATATATTAATCAGTATCACTCCACTATTCGTAGTGTCATTTACTTGTCATTTCCCAAAATGTTGTACTATATAATTTCAACGTCAGTGTTTTCTGCGCATCGACACAACAAATGGGTGTTAGGCTGGATTTACATCAAACGAGCGAATGCTCATTCTATCCCCACTCTATCAAATTCGGTTACTGTAAACAGACATCGAGCGTTTTTTCGTTGTTCTTCCTGCGCTCGCAAAGATTCTATAGAATATTCTAAGAATGCTCGTTCGCTTTATGTAAACAATACTAGAGCGTGGGAACAGATTTTTAGAGCGTTCTTGCGTGTTCGGACGCGCTCGCCCGCCGGAGCGGTCTCTTCAAAGTGTTCTTGTGTTCGAGCGATCTCGATCACTGATCTGAGTATACTCGTCGATTGAACTATGGATTGGTCTCAAGAAAAATGCCTATTTATGATAGAAGCCTACCGAAATTCCAAATGTCTGTGGGATCCGATGTTTGAACACTACAAAAATACATATCGCAAACAAACTGATTAGCTGGAGATTGCAAATATACTAGAATTCAATGCTAAAGAAGTAAAAAAAAGATGGACTCACTTCTCGCATCTTATCGCTGAGAAAGGGTATGGTTACAGAACCACAGAATTAACACGAATGCGCAATGAGCATTCGTTCGGCCGCTAAACACCTGAATTCTAGTTCTTGATTCTCATTCTTGCTCGTTGATCGTTTGGTGTTGACGCTAAGACCGATATTTTGTTTACACTAAAAGAGCGAGAAAGAATGCTCTTGTTCTTGCTCTAGCTCTATGTTCGTTTGATGTAAATCCAGCCTAAGCTGAAAGCAAGCGCTGGGTAAACCAGCTGGCCACTTAGCACTTGCTGAGCTGACTTTCCTGTGGCGCATCATCACGGCACAGGCTATTCGCTTTTGTAGTGTTCTATCTTGATTAACCTGTCCTTCTGTATTGTACGGGTATGTTATGTCACGTGCCAAATACATGTTTATTCTTCGTTTGAATTGGCCGAGCACATTGAGCGATTGCTGCTCCAGTACGGTGAAGTTGTGTTGGCTCATACTGGCCAACAGCATTCATATTTAAAAAAAAAACATCGATTTTTGGTATAATGGAAATAGTAACTTGTAGGATTACAAGCAATAATTGTATCAGATGCTATATGCTCTCGGTATGGATTGCGTACGCAGCATAGGCAAGAATATCACACGTTGACTTATTTTACATGATGACCAATGTGCATAGGCTAATGTTATACGCAGGTTCATATATAATATATTTATATATTTTTAATTTCCTTATCTTCTTCAAATCGAATACTCCTATCGCTCGTCAAGATTTATAGCTATCGGAAACAATATATCGGTAAATCATTATTACATCAACGCTAAATAATTAACTAATGATATGATAGATTTATTATTACATTGATACTGTACCAGTAGCGTTCATTCCATAGATGCATGAAAGCATTGCTTGCCCTGACGATAAATAAGTCTGGAATAAATTGTTTAAAGTTAAACAAAAAACGAACCTTTTATATTCATTTTTATTCTATATTCACACCACCTTTCTTTCCTATGAAAGCAATATAATATTTACTATTATAATATAATACTCAAATTAATTACGCGAATTCTGCCTACCCTGTCCAAATATCTTATGCACGTCACTGATACTACCGGATAGTTACTTTGGATTGGGACTGAGAAATAAAGTCATCATTATTAGAAGAAAATGCAAAACAAAAAAGGTCTGGCAAAATATAAATCTATTCTAGAATCGAATGTGATAGCATCATCAAACATGCCCGTCGCAGTCAGTTTGCGCATCTGGTCGCGTATTTAGTTTTATCGTCAGCCCTCCGATCGGCCGGATACACGACCTCCCTATTTTTCCTTATTTATATAAGCATTGGAAATCTGCTCATTGTTTCCTAGACGCAGGTGTTGCAGATTTTATTACCTCTTTCTTCCCTTTCCGTATTGCTTTGGATTGTGTATTTATGAGCCCTTTGTGCTTCGACGCGGAACAATTTGAGAATCTAAACATTCTGTTAAAAATTTTTCAGTACTTTTAAGATAATTTAATTTCCCTAATTATCATTAAATGCACGTCTTTTTGATATTTGAGATTATGTTTAAAATAGACATTTGTATTCTAAAGAATTTCCTCATACAAGATATAATACAAACTTGGTTTATATAATTTAAAATCTACAACAGCGAGACATTTTTTTAGATTGAGTTACATTCATTTAGCGGATTATAATTCTGCTAAATCATTGTAATGAGGCATGTTTTTAGGCTCTGACAAAAGGTATTAAAATAAAATATAGTAAAAGATATTTACCGCTACACATAACAGTAAATATCTTTTGACTAGTGATGAAAATGCCCGGGAATTTTCCCAAAGTGCTCAAAACTTCCGAGAACATTTCGTAAATTCCCGGGAATAAAAAAAAAACTATGGCTACAGGCATTCATAGCTAGTATGATAGAGCGAGAATTGAGCAAAGTTAAGGTGGAAGGATTAAAGTATGGTGTAGTTAGGTGAATAGGTACTATGTATAGAGTAAGGACTTTGGGGTGATGATATGGGCGTTTGCATTGCTGATTGTTAAATGCGATTTTTTGCATTCGTGTTATTGTTACCAACAGCTGCTGCTTCATCGACGTACTATCACTAAAACAGTCAAGAAACGTGTCAGTGACACTTACGGGGGTGCGTTTGCTCATAGACAATGGTATCCGCTTTCCAACAGGTATCTATCAGCATGCTTGCCATATTTGTAATAAGAACATTTAAACCGTTCCAAAAGAATTAAATCAATATAATTGTAACCAATAAACACACATTTTATTTATAATTCCTTCACCTAGAATATAACACGATACAACTTATCCATGTGTTACACAAGCGACTACTATCTGAGAGAAACTTGTGTTTTTATAACTAAACAACCTTCATTCCGTGCCTAATTTAGTAATTTAGGGACACATTTACAAAGTTGGTCCAAAGTGTTCCTATACAATATGTGTATCGCGATTTTGAAATCACAAATGTTGATTAGCACATTATGTAGTTTGTTCTAAACTAAAGTCATGAGTTCTTCCAGAATGACCTCCATAGACGGAGCCCAGTTCAACGCGTTGATCTTCTTTCGGAAGCATTTGAAAACCTCCACTACCCGCATACAATGGTCCTCCACTGCGTCATGTGGTGTCTCACACTCGTGAATCATACTCACAATCTGCTTTGCCACTTCGTCGTCTGAAACAATATGCATCTATGATTACCAACGACTGGATACCTACAGAATGTAATTCTAGTCTTACATATTTTAATTAAATAGTATTGTTAAAATTAATATTTAAGAGATTTTCCATTAGTAGGATACGAAAGTAATATCTCTTTCACTAAAAACATAGACCAAATTAATAAAACTTCAAAGGAAGATTAATTCAATAGAATTCGGATTTGAGGAGAAGCTGGGAGTGGGAACAAATTATAATAGTTAAACTTAAGGAGGCGAAAAGCTATTTATAATGAAAGAAGGATGTGTGGCTTAAATTCTACTTGTCTACTCTAGCAGAAATTTGGCATAATGATGGATGCAAAGACAACATTTTTGTGAGTTAGGTACTAAAATAGAAAAGCCAATCTTTTTTTTGTCAATATTCAACCGTAAGGTAATAAGTTTTTTGTTAAAGAATAAAAAGGACTTATGAATGAAATACATGTTTCTTAGTTTGTTATTTTAAATATGAACAGTTTCGGTAGTCCTTACCAGCACCGTGTGCTTTGGCGAACGCGTGTGCGTTTCCGTGAAGCATCTTATTGTTTTCATCAATCAGGTCGAATTTGGAAGCCATGCAGATCACCATGCAGCCGAGATCTCTGTTAAGAAATTCATAGTCTTCCTTCCAGAAGTTGAAGAAATCTTTTAATACGTCGTCTCCCAGTTTTAGCTGCAAGTTCAATATATCAAGTTCATTGCTTACATCAAGTTGAGAATGTATAAGAGTTGTTCGAGCATACTGAACAGATCAAAATCTATAAATCTCTGATTGAGGTTCAGGAGTATGTTTTCCGTTAATAATAATAGTATACAGCGACTACAGTTTCGATAATTTAATACTGGAACATTTTAAACTGCACTGATTCATATATTTGTCAAACTATAACCTATACATTGAAGTTACTGTAAATTAGAGGAGAGTTGAGCAGCTGCTGCCTGCTGCAGCATTAGCTGAAGGCTGCCATGTTGTTGTAGTTGTATTAAAGTATTAGAATGCTGTATCTTGAATAGATCAGATCAGAAGACATTACCGCATCCTTTCAACAATTACAATATAATTAATGACCTCAAATAGCTGAATAGATTTCTTAAAATCATAACTAAGAATATTATTAATCGGGTCACGAATAAAAAAAAAACTAATACAAAATATTTGTATCCATAGATTTATAAATCGATTTCTTTTTTTACAGCGAATTTGATTTTTACAGCCGTTCTTATAACATATGACTTATCTCTCAGAGGAGTAGCCTCAACGTGGCCTTTTGTGCCCTGGACGTCTGGACGAATTTGGCTTCTCAGGCCCGGGTGGAGCAATCAGAAGGACACTCCAGGGGTTTTTAGCCAGTAAGAGTCTGACACACCGGGGTCGCTGCCCTCACAGCGTCCCTGATGGTCCTATGTAGGATTTTCCCCCGGGATACAAAAAAAAAAACATATTACTTACCTCGCTCTTACAATCTTGAAAAACTTTAGTGAACCCTTTTGTCACCTGATGCATGATATCTTGCGATGGAGTGACTTTCTCCACCATCACTGTTAGACAAACGACGACCAGCAAGCTAGTTTTTGCAAGATCCATAATGCTTCAAGTGTCGCTTTGAATAATGCGAGAATCATTCGCTTGTAAGTTTTTATTTCATTTTTGAAATTATATAATTCTTTCACACTGGCGTTTTTTTAAAGGCAATTAAAAAGAGTTTACAAGTCTTTACAGTGATAATTTGGAGCCACAGTTTTACGGTGACTTCTATTTCCGCTAGAACTAAGAAGTTCTCTAACTGTCCCCTTTGTTGGGTCATTGAATTGTGGAACGGTCTTCGTGCGAGTGTGTCCCCATTGTCCTGCAATATTGGGTTCTTTAAGCAAACCGTGGAGAGCCATTTGTTCAGGCCGACGTGGTAGCGGCGACGGTCGTCCGGAGGTTGTATCGGTATTTGTATTGCTCTGTGCTTTCATTAGGTACAGTGTAGACGCTGTGCCGAGTCATAGTACATTTTTTTTCATCATTGCACTGTAGTCCACTGCTGGACACAGTTTCTCCTAATGGGCGCCATCGAGCTCGGCCTCCGGGTTTTCTAGTGCAGGCATTATAGCCGCTTATAGCAATATAGCGCAGCCTTGGTATGATACGATGTAGTGAGCAGAGTCTGTAACTTGCGCGTGTAACTGTTAAGGTAACGGGCGTATCAAAAACGCCAGTGCGAAAGTCATTCCAGTAATCGCCGGCTTGGACTTAATGCTTGACCTACGTACTAATTAGTACATCTTTACCAGTGGATTAATTATAGCGAGTGTGATTACTCCTTTGATCACGTGTCAATTAAATTATACCGTCTCTCCTACCACTGTATTATAGGTATAAATATAACCAAAGATTGCTCATTATATAGTGATACTTCGGCTTCGGTCGAAAAGACCATATTCGACAAATACCGAAATTGAATGAATGTACGTACGTACGTATGCACACGTTATTTTTAACAAGTTGTAAGGTTTTAATCACCTCCATATCTATTTATCATCACGCCCAATCCCTATTGCGGTAGGTCGGAATGGAACGCTACTTCTTTCTATTCTTGCAAAACTCTATCTCGTCCTTAATCATTGCTCAGCTATGAGTGGACTGAAACTCGGAGGCACCCTAATTAGATTTAAACAATACCCACAAACGAGACAATTAAAATTATAAAGCAGCCATTATTCGGTGCGGGATCGCAACACGGTTGTGTGTTTAGCGCAGTATTAACTCAAATGGGCTTATATGAACCCGCTGGAAACGGGCGCGTCTCCATTCCTACGTGTCATCCGATAATTATTATTTTACCAAAAAAATTAGGATTTTTTCTAAAAAACATTATTCAATTGAAAGCTCTTCTCTTCTGAAAAATTAATTCGAGTTAGAATCATTATTGTTTTAGACATTGTTTTACTGTTATTACGAATACAAAACAACCAAACAGAACGGATGATGATCCTTTTATGCGGACTAAATTATTTTAGTATGATAAGAAATGGATCTTGTAGTAATAAATAAAGCAGCAGTAAGGTGCAGTCAGCGCGACACACGTCTGATATCTGTGACGTCCGCCACAGTAATGTTCCCCCGACCAGTCGTGACCTGACATATAACAGCCGCACGCAGACATATCTGTATAATTATAGCAATTATTTTATTAACTTTCGATAATGTTATGTATGAATTGTAAAAGGAAACTCTGGTATTCCGTATTCAATTTATTTCTACACTGATAGGACAGACAAGAGAGCCCATTTCTCAGCAATGTTAATATTCATGGCGTGATATCAGGCAGTGTTGCCCATATTAAAATAAAAACAAAATCATAAACACATAATTTGTATATTTTTCCATATGAAAATACATAGTAGAGAATTGTTATCTTTGCTTTAGGCGTATAAAATGAATATATTCCAAAAAAAGACTAATCCAAAAAATATCTAAAATAGTAAAGATAAATGTCACTTAAAAAGCATTTTCCGTGTACTTATAACCATTAATATTTTTCTGCTTATCACAAAAGGAATATAGCATAATTATATTTATTGTAAAATCAATCACCTATTATAACCGGAGTTTAAAAAAAATCGTGTATGCAATTTACCAGATACACATTTTTTGTGCACGTCTAAGTTACATATATTTTTGTTAGTTTGTGGCGAAATACATACATTTCATTCAACTAATGTTTATCATTTCATATTTCTATTGATATAAGTTCCTTTTTATTGCACTGGGTCGACAAAGTGAGTACAGTGCACCTGGTGGTAAGTACAGTGTAGTGCAAAAGCGATATCGACTATCAAAGTACGAAATTCCATTGGGAGTCTCCATCGTCGTGTCCGCCCACAAATACCACGACCGAAGGTGTCTGGATATACGAGCCACTGGACACATACAGAAGCCGATCACGAAACGCGACAGCCCGCAGCGAAACGCTATGACGGCCTTCACACTTGTGTAATGTGGTCACGGTTAACCATACATCACGATCACCTAAACACCACCTAAACATTCATTCATTTTTTTAGTAAAAATAAGCATAACAGCACTTAAATGATTGTTTTCGTCATGTAATTTTGTTGCCTCGCGTGATAATGGAAACAGTGTCACGTGGTATACACAAGCTAATCCAAACCAGGATGTGTATTAATCTCCATTATACCTTTACAAAGGATATTTATTGCAGCAACACTAAGCGGTGCACGCGAATTTGTCCTTATCACATGGGAGTAAATAATTTATTTTGCTTCTAATTGGAAGAAATTTTATTAATTTTAAAATTAACAAGTTATGTCTGAATCAAATTCTTAGTTCAACTGTATCTATTGTATAAGGCCCAGGTCAGGCCCTGCATGGAATGCAGTTCGCACCTCCGGGACGGCTCTGTCAAGTACTTACTTGACGCCCTGGACAGGTTGCAGCGGAGGGCTGTCCGCATTGTGAATGATCCTGACGTGACTAAGCATCTTGAACCGCTCCAGTTGCGTAGAGGTGTTGCCTCATTGAGCGTTTCCTGGCGTCTGTATCAGAGCGAGTGTACCGTAGAGTTATTTAATCTTGTACTACCATCTCCTTTCCACAGTACAGCCACGCGCGCGGGCTTACGGAGTCACAGCTTTACGGTAACTCACGTCCCAGCTAGGACTAAAAATTTGTACAACCCTTACTTTTGCCGAGACGTTTGGCTGTGGAATGCTCCTCCGGCGAGCGTGTTCCCACCATCCTATAAGGTTAGGTCCTTTACACGTAGCGGGAAGAGATACATGTGCAGATTCATTATCCACGAGGCCACCCCAGCCACTAACTTTTTTAATTTAGTTTATTAGCCACTGCCAACTTGCCAAACTTTAAAAGTGCTAAGTACAAAGCGTTAAGGACAAGGTCCCGAAAAATCCTTTTTCTGTGTCATTACAATCTGGAATACTTCGAGGTCTCCGCTCGCCACAAGCAACTAGTTGATTATTTATCATTTGTTTTCAGATTTGATTTTGTTGAAAGATTTTTAAAAAAATAATTTGCTCTTTGTTTCAGGTAAATCAGTTATTATAATGAATCTACAGTAATAGATGAAGTAAGTTTGCTTATTTTTTAAAAACGGGTATTATAGATTTAGCTATTTAAGTAACGGCTGTGTCCCCGCGGCGGTGTGCTGGCGGATGAGGAGCTGGTTGGCGCGCGCGGCGACGCGGACGCGGGCGGGTCCGTGTCTCGGTTGTTTCCAGATGACGTACGCGTTACATGTTCACCGGTGAAGAGAAACATAATGAGGAAACCAGCGCCGCGTCTAATGTCGAGTGCACTAGCGCTGTGGGACGCTGCGGCGGTTAGCTGCGCTGCCGGTCACGCAGGGCACACGACATATAGCCGCGAAGTGGATACAGACACAAATGTATCACTGCTCACCCCGTATGATGAGATGTAGTGTGATGATATACTATTTATTATTATTATCATTTAATTAGTGAAAGAGCTTAAATAATAAATCACTGTAAGCGGATATTATAATAGTGGACTGGCTTTAATCGCTGCGTCTATAATGACAGTCGTGGTCAGTTTTTTTGTGCAACACCATGCTTACCATCATGTGTGGTGTGGTCACTGTGCTGAGTCAGAATGACGTAGCAAATGAACATTTTTTGTAAGGCTTACAATATAAAAATATGTCCGAGGAAGTACAGTTTGATATAAAAAAGGCAACAGGGTGTTCAATGTGAAGACAAATATATTTTTCAAGATATAGTATGTTGTTATTTTTTAGCAAACAAGTTTTTGTGATTAGTCGTATTGTCTTAAATAGGAGCTCGCAAACTTTATTTTCTCGTTGACCCACCCCTTTTACAATTTTACTGGTTTCTTTGACTGCTGTTACATTTTTATAATAATCTGAAAAACGCTTACAAAAGAATGTATACATACAGCTCCTAAAAATTTTTAGAAACAAAATTGAATCTTGAAACTACAAAATGCTCTTTTAAAAGTCTCAATGTGACTATTTTTGTCGAAAATCACCGCAGATATTAGATTTTATTGTTTCCTCAATTTTATGTTTTAGTACTGTAGTATCTACACACATTGATAGGTAAAGCCAAGCAAGCTTGTTTGACTTTACTATCGAAACTATATATTTTTTTGTGGCCATATAACTCGTGAACCCTCTCTTTTTTACGTCAACGTAGACTCCACTCGAGTCTCTCATGGACCCTTGGGGGTTCACTTGGACCGCTTTGGAAATGACTGGTCTAAAACATCTAAACAATCGACGAAATATTTGAAGAGGATTTTAATTTTTTTAGATCTTAAAATCGAACAATTAATACTGGAAATGTTTAATGCGACAGAACGTAATATGCAATTACTAATCACAATTATTGTAATTTGTATTATATTTAAACTTCTGTTAACTAATAATGTTGAAAAAGTATTTATGTAATATTAAATTTCATATCGAAATTATAGATTTGATTTATTTATAATTAAAAATACTAAGTCTTATCCGAAAATTTTATCCCAGTATCTTTTAATAAAACCTTTCTCTTCTTCAGGCTTCACTGCATTTGCCGTACCATCTGCTGCGATCTGATTGGATCGTCCTGCAGAGCTGTGTACTTTTTCAGTTGGAAGTGAATTATCATCATTGATGAAATGCACGTCGGCCCTGGCCTCGTAGGTGCCGGACACGTCGCCTCCAGCTCGTTTGTCCAGTGACGTGTTTAGCAGATTAGACGAGACCGCGGCGCCGACCTGACCGTCCGCCTTGCCGGACATGGCGCTGCCCACCGAGCCTTCCACTCCGTGCTTCATGCCGTTCCTATCTAAAACATACACTTGGCCGAAGATGCCTTTCTTCCACTTTCCGGACACTTGTCCATCCAACTCGCCGTCGACTGATAAACCCTTGGCCAAACTTACTCCAGGCTTAACCTTGTATCCAGTGTTCGTTTTTATTTCCGCATCAGAGCCTCCTCCAACTTTGAAGCCGAAACCGAAAGGGGCAGCTACAAATGACAAAATAATAACAATTGTACGTATAAAGCACTTGTTCTGATTGACATGAGGCAGTAGGGCGATTGCCTGGACTGGCTCGTGACCTCAGTACATCAGCGTAACGACCGTCATAATGATTCGTTTCGGCCTGGCGCGTTTCGGGATCAGATTGTGTCTATGTAGTTGTATATACCTGGAGACTTCCCGTCGCAGTATATGTACGTGTGCAGATATAACGACGGCGGCCGTCAGCGGATTGTCATCCCTTGACGCGCGTTGCCGTGCTTAGACCACACTGTACTGTCTATCAGGTGTGACGTAATCACAAATAAGAGCCAGTACGAAAAAAATCATGTCAGAGTTTACACTACGAAGCTGGGTACATGAATTGAACATTGAGTTTTTTTGTATGATATAGGCTTCCACTACGGAGTTGTGGTGACGGCCTGTACCGCTTCTTGCGGGAGCCCTGTGAATCAGAAGACAGTGTTAGCGTGAATTCACTTTGATATTAATTTAGTGCGAGTTTTATATAATTCACGTGACCCAGGCATCGCATATCGCAGCGCATTGAACTGCGGATGACCTTACAAATGCATTGCGCCATAAATATATTGACAGCCGCCGTCATAATGTCGGTCCACAAAAATAACGATTGAAAGTCTCTATGTAAGTACTTGAACAATTGGACGTGCACAAGCTGAACCGTGTACGCGGTAGGCTGAAGCGAGTCACTGTGACGGTCTGTACACTTGTGTACTGCGGTGACAGCTTGCGCGTTGTGCTGTATATATAATACTTACAATGAATGCTGACGACAAACGTGGCGAGCAGCGAAATGAGTACCTGTTAACAATCAAACAGTTTCATATAATTCGAAACTACTTTAAAAAATGCCACCCCCCGCTGAAAAGCGGATTGTCTCCAAAAAATCACGGTCTGGTTGATAGATTTAGGATATTTTTTACATTTGAAAGTCTGTTCAATTTTTAATAAAAATATTTCATTTTTATTTTAATATTTTTAGGAAAACGTACAGTAATATATAAACAATAAAGTACTCGTAATACAGAAAAAACGATTAAAATTTCAGCAAATGTTCCACAAAAACTAAAACTAAAACAAGCTAAAGGATACAAAACAATAAGGGAAAACAGAATAAATAATTATAAATAAAAAAAAAACTATAAAAAAACTGAGAAGTTTTGTTTCACCAATTTTTTAAAGGAGACAAAACGTGTCGAGTCGTGTTCATTAGAACACTACGTATGTAGATGGCGGAGGTTCTAATACGCTGCTGATTTAAAAAAATGTACTCAAGTAAAAATTAACTGTAATAATAATAATACAATATATCGTCTCGCTATATCCCTTTCGGGGTGACCAGTGACACAGCAGTGGCCGCACACACTTTGCTTTTATACGTCGCGTCGTGCGCAACGAGACCGGCGGCGCGGCAGGTCGCGGCAGGTCGCGGCTGGTCGCGGCAGGTCGCGGCTGGTCTCCGTTTCGTCACGCTTTTCTTAGGGCACTTACACATATAACAGTTACATTAGATGCCATACGGGATTCCTCACGATGTCTGCCTACATCGGTGAGCAAGTCCGTACCTAATCTGGAAAATAACCTCTGGGAGGTTATGGTACATGCCGAGATTGGAACCAAAGAGCATTATCGTAGCCGCTCTTGGATGCCGACACCGTACTCTCTGAGCCAACGCAATCACAAAATCAGTTAAAAATAAACTGTGTCATTAATAAAATGCGAATACAACGGATGTACAGAAAGTATAATTTTTATTCCCTGGCACAAAAATGGGGTTTGTAAGTGTATACGTGAATGCGAGCGCTTGCACAAACGCACCCACGCGTCCAGACCCCTCTTAACCTCGGCGACGTGGACGGGAATCCGACACAACTAAAGAGAAGCAGGATCCAGTGCCTGGGTACTGATGATTAACCCCTGTCAGCACCCCAGGTCTTTCATGATGTCTTGCTACCTCGCCAAAGCCCTCGGTATATTAGGCAGGTGATGAATAAGTCGGCAGACTTTTGTATTAAGCAGGAACCACAAATACTTGTGCGATAAAACATCGTGCAGGTCCCCTCAACCAGAGTGTGGCCGCTGCGTTCTGCACAGCTACTAGGAGCCGCTGGTGAGGGTTCATAGAAACCAACGCTTAACTCATTTCTGTCAGCTCTGATTAGAGGCCGGTCGACAGAAATAAACGCAGAGTTCCTACTTCACCCCAACGGATAAATAATGGATTTGTAAAACTCACTTTGTGGTCCATATTTGTCGCCCGTGCTGCAGAGTTCCTCAAGCTGTCAGATGTCACTTCTGACGATGCAGTGAGCTGTTAAGCCTTCGCTATACTTTATATACAATTATGTTATCGTTACAAACATACCCAGAAATTCCCGCATTAATTAATTTTTATGTCAGTATCCTGGTGGGACATGGAGATAACATTGTTACCGTGTTTTTGATTATGTAAAAAAGGAAATTATAATATTAAATACAATACCTAACCTATTTAACCTCGTTTAATTAGGTTTTTAATGTGCAACTGGGTTTTACTAAACCTGTTTGCTTAGATATATTGTTGTTAGTCAGTTTATAAACCAGAGATGAGAACTTTTAATCTCCCCATAAGGGTGGAGAACAATCAAAATCCCACCTTTAGTACCACACTTATAGAGACTTAGTGTCAAAATTTCATGTTTCTAGCTTCTATACATTAGGCTCTATGATGACACAATGGTCAGGGTAATGTGTTATATATATGTAGATATAATATAAATAACAAGAGGATAACGTACAAGCATGAATACGTGTCATTATACTCTCGCAGCGCCAGGCACATCGACACAGTTTAAGGCTCGGGCACACTGTTGACGCCCACTGAGAAAGTACAAAAACTAAACTATAACAGCTCCCCTTACTTGCATCGGCATTAGAACCAAAGATGGCCGTAACGATTTGTTGTTGTTGAACAGCCACTTCATTAAAATCTATAAATACATAATTAATAATTATATGTATAACATAAATTGTCCTTACTGTAAACTATTTTAAATCACACGGGTAAGATTATTGATTAAAGTAATTAAATAATAATACATATTATTGTATATTAATTATAATATATATATGTTATTATTTACTATATTTCCCGAGAGGGATATCCCTTTCGGGGTGAGCAGAGATACATTAGTGGGTGTATGTCGTGCCCAATGTGACCAGTGGCGCAGCTGACCGCCGTTCCCAGCAGTGGCCAGTGCACATATCATTCCCATTAGAAGCAGCTACCCGGGGCTGCGCGCGATGTGCTCCTGCGGCGGCGAGCGCGCGGCGCCCGTGGCTCGGCGCCCGTGGCTCTGCTCATTGACATCGTCACACCGCGCCTGCCGGTGCCCGTGGCTCGGCGCCCGTGGCTCGGCGCCCGTGGCTCGGCGCCCGTGGCTCGGTGCCCGTGGCTCGGCGCCCGTGGCTCGGCGCCCGTGGCTCTGCTCATTGACATCGTCACACCGCGCCTGCCGGTGCCCGTGGCTCGGCGCCCGTGGCTCGGCGCCCGTGGCTCGGCGCCCGTGGCTCGGCGCCCGTGGCTCGGCGCCCGTGGCTCTGCTCATTGACATCGTCACACCGCGCCTGCCGGTGCCCGTGGCTCGGCGCCCGTGGCTCGGCGCCCGTGGCTCGGCGCCCGTGGCTCGGCGCCCGTGGCTCGGCGCCCGTGGCTCGGCGCCCGTGGCTCTGCTCATTGACATCGTCACACCGCGCCTGCCGGTGCCCGTGGCTTGGCGCCCGTGGCTCGGCGCCCGTGGCTCGGCGCCCGTGGCTCGGTGCCCGTGGCTCGGCGCCCGTGGCTCGGCGCCCGTGGCTCTGCTCATTGACATCGTCACACCGCGCCTGCCGGTGCCCGTGGCTCGGCGCCCGTGGCTCGGCGCCCGTGGCTCGGCGCCCGTGGCTCGGCGCCCGTGGCTCGGCGCCCGTGGCTCTGCTCATTGACATCGTCACACCGCGCCTGCCGGTGCCCGTGGCTCGGCGCCCGTGGCTCGGCGCCCGTGGCTCGGCGCCCGTGGCTCGGCGCCCGTGGCTCGGCGCCCGTGGCTCTGCTCATTGACATCGTCACACCGCGCCTGCCGGTGCCCGTGGCTCGGCGCCCGTGGCTCGGCGCCCGTGGCTCGGCGCCCGTGGCTCGGTGCCCGTGGCTCGGCGCCCGTGGCTCGGCGCCCGTGGCTCGGCGCCCGTGGCTCTGCTCATTGACATCGTCACACCGCGCCTGCCGGTGCCCGTGGCTCGGTGCCCGTGGCTCGGCGCCCGTGGCTCGGCGCCCGTGGCTCGGCGCCCGTGGCTCGGCGCCCGTGGCTCGGCGCCCGTGGCTCTGCTCATTGACATCGTCACACCGCGCCTGCCGGTGCCCGTGGCTCGGCGCCCGTGGCTCGGCGCCCGTGGCTCGGCGCCCGTGGCTCGGCGCCCGTGGCTCGGCGCCCGTGGCTCGGCGCCCGTGGCTCGGCGCCCGTGGCTCGGCGCCCGTGGCTCTGCTCATTGACATCGTCACACCGCGCCTGCCGGTGCCCGTGGCTTGGCGCCCGTGGCTCGGCGCCCGTGGCTCGGCGCCCGTGGCTCGGTGCCCGTGGCTCGGCGCCCGTGGCTCGGCGCCCGTGGCTCTGCTCATTGACATCGTCACACCGCGCCTGCCGGTGCCCGTGGCTCGGCGCCCGTGGCTCGGCGCCCGTGGCTCGGCGCCCGTGGCTCGGCGCCCGTGGCTCTGCTCATTGACATCGTCACACCGCGCCTGCCGGTGCCCGTGGCTCGGCGCCCGTGGCTCGGCGCCCGTGGCTCGGCGCCCGTGGCTCGGCGCCCGTGGCTCGGCGCCCGTGGCTCTGCTCATTGACATCGTCACACCGCGCCTGCCGGTGCCCGTGGCTCGGCGCCCGTGGCTCGGCGCCCGTGGCTCGGCGCCCGTGGCTCGGCGCCCGTGGCTCTGCTCATTGACATCGTCACACCGCGCCTGCCGGTGCCCGTGGCTCGGCGCCCGTGGCTCGGCGCCCGTGGCTCGGCGCCCGTGGCTCGGTGCCCGTGGCTCGGCGCCCGTGGCTCGGCGCCCGTGGCTCTGCTCATTGACATCGTCACACCGCGCCTGCCGGTGCCCGTGGCTCGGCGCCCGTGGCTCGGCGCCCGTGGCTCGGCGCCCGTGGCTCGGCGCCCGTGGCTCGGCGCCCGTGGCTCTGCTCATTGACATCGTCACACCGCGCCTGCCGGTGCCCGTGGCTCGGCGCCCGTGGCTCGGCGCCCGTGGCTCGGCGCCCGTGGCTCGGCGCCCGTGGCTCGGCTCATTGACATCGTCACACCGCGCCTGCCGGTGAGCGTGGCGCAGTCCAAAAAACGACAGCGAGCATCAACAGTAAAGAGGAACCCGTCGGCACTCGCAGCGGTCACGCCGGCTGGCACAGATATCTCGTCATGCGTCCCTTAAAAGACCCCGTATCATAGGACGATGAAAAGACGCTCACCGGAAGACAGTTCGACAGCCCAACGACACGGCAAAAGTAAAAGTTTCAGAACTTTTTCCGTACTTAATCTGGAAAAACCCACAAGTACACGCATATGTGCCGGGGTACCAGTGACGCGCATAGGATATTTGGACAGGATAAGCAGATTCACATAATTAATGATAATAAATATTATATTACTTTCATAGGAAAGATAGATGGCGTGAAAATAGAATAGATATGAGTATAAAGGGTTCCTTTTTTTGCTTAAATTACAGCAATTTATTTCAGACTTATTTATCGTAAGGGCATGCAATGCTTACATGCATCTATGGAATGAATGCTACTGCGGGATACGAACCTACGACAACTAATGTCGCCGCGCAGGGATACCAGCTCCTTCTTATTGGAGTTTTAATTTAAATAGCGGCCACACTGGCTGGCCATTACGCCTTTACATGGGTCTATATACTCTCTCTCTCTTACCACCAGACTACGCACGGTGCGCTATCTTCTCGTGTAATTGTATATACTTTTAAAGCAATAAATATTAAATCACTGACCGTGGTTTCTGTATACAATATAAAGACCCGCTCACTTAACCACTAGACTGCCACGGCCACACAATCAAAGTAAATAAAATCTTTTTTTTCTCTTAATTCGCTAATATTTTATTTTATTTTAATAGGCTTTCAAACAGAGTGTATACATTCAAAAATAACAATAGACATCATGCCACACACACATACAGTGCACCGCTCCAATTGCGTGAAAGCGCAACATACACTACAAAGCTAATTTCCATATAAACAAAGTGAAATTCGAATGCGAAAATTCCTAATGGCACAGCGATAGGAAACAAGAGATCCTTTTTACACAAATTATGAATTCTTAATTATATTAACCGTGTTTGAATCTATACGACTGTAATGTCCCAGTATAATGAGAATAATAAGCTTTACTATGCTCCTGTGGGCGCACGCTGCTGAGTATGGGCACCCCTGTACTGAACTAATGCAAGATTAAATCTGTCTGCGCGTTTCCGTGCGATCCCTTGGAGTCCCGTCAAATCCCGCAGGCTTCTTCAGACGCAGTTATAACTGGAGCAGATGCGTGTAATGAGCCGAACTCTCTGAATGACCACTCACGATTTGTCCTCACAAGTTTGTACTATAGTTATGTATCGCGTAGACATAGAAAGGTCTAGAACACACTTGACAATTTGATAATAATACTTTTTATCTGTTAACAGTCAGCAGTCCACATGCCGGCTCATATTAAGCGATTTTGCATTAACGTTTTCACTGTTCGAAAGCCATTTTATGAAAGCCCTCTGCGCATATACAAGCTGATGCCTGTACGGGACAGGCCAAAGCGAGTCACTTATAATCCGTGCACACGATGCGTTGCGGCGCCGCTACTAGAGATGAAAATGCCCGAAAGTTTCGGAAAGTTTCCGGGAATCTTCCCTTTATTCCCGGGAAAATTGGGGAATATTCCCTGAAAGTGTCCAAAATTCCCAAATCTCATCAATTTTGTCAATCATAATTTTCTCGATTCGTGCTTTCTTAAGGTTGTTTTTAAGGTGTAATTTATACTTAGTACTAATAAACCTCGGTAATATATTACATTACAATGAAATTATTATAAACTATGTGATTAAATTTAAAGTTAAAGGGAAACTATGACATTCGTACCTTCCGGCAAGCCGAACCCATGTGTTTTTTTTTATTTCACGTATGAATTTTATAAACAAAGGAAGGCGATATTATTCATGAGTTAAATAAATAATATTTATTTAGTTTTAACCTATGTTCAAAAATCTATATACATATGTATATAAAATCACTTGTCCTAACATTCATGACATAACATTCATGTATATATCATCGTTAAGCTCAAACGACAAAAGCCAGAAACATGAAATTTGGAAATTGGTTTTTACTACTAATTGGTATGATGTAGGTATCCACAAAACGCAGAGTTTTTGTGATTCCATCGTTATGAGGGTGTTGAAACTATGGTTGGAAAAATGTTTGAAAAATCTGCCAATTTTGAAGTAAGCACTATCAAAACCAGTATTTCGACTACTGGATGGAAATTAGAAAAAAAAAAGTTTCGACCTTATTGGAAAATCAATCCCTAAGAAGATAAAATAAGGGTGAAAAGTTTGTTTGTTTGTTTAAAATCCGTCAATTTAAGTAAGCCCTATAAAAATTGATATTTAGTTTTTTAGTTAGAAATAAAAGAATATGTGTTTCGTCGTTTTTGAAAAACATATGGCGAAGTGAGTAAATTATTTCTTCCCGAGGAACGCCGGGACACACAGCTAGTGTGTAATGTTTTTTGTGTATGTACATGAACTACTCCAGATTTGTGTATTTTTTAATGATATTTATTATATATATAATTTATATAATATTTTATAGTATAAATAAATCCGGAGTAGAAGTTTTTAGATCCACTGCAGGTGACAATCTCCTAATGGCGGTGTTTCAGGTAGTTCTTTAAATGTTTGACTGGCGTTTAGTGATTATTTACCAGAGCTATATTCACTCTCTGCTATAATAATATTTTCTGTATCTTTTTACATAATGTATATGTAGGTACAAAAATATAATTACACTGCATTACTTTTTAGAAGTCGTTATTTGAAAAGGAAAAGAGAGCCTTTATAGAACCAATTCCTTGTCTGTCTGTCTGACACTTTTTCTCAAAAACGCCCAGAGGTATTAAGCTGAAATTAAAATCAAATACTGATATTAGCAATTCCTTGTACCTCTAATTTTACTTTTAAGATAATACTAACAAAACATGTACCCTTTTATGTCGCATATTTTACAGTTTATGATGTTTTCACAAAGGAATCATATTTTAAAGGATATTTTCTGTTCATCTAGAATCATGAAGATCTTAAAAGAAAAGTACACAAAAATAAAATAAATTCATTCTTAATTATTAAGACTCTCATCTGTGCGGCATTTTTGAGCGGTGACATAAAAGTGTCAGCGGGAACGTCTTGCTGCGCTCTCACTCACACGCTCACAATCTGTATAATGCCGTCGCATGCGTTGTTTGCCTCCGCGCAACTTGTCGCTTTGCCGGTCCACAGTTGGTAAACATATCGCAGAATACGAATAAAATCCGTCAAAAATATTTTGTAGTATAGCGGTGGTGGCCTAGTTGATAAGGGACCGGTTTCTATGCGCTAGAGTGTGAATGGTCGTAGGCTCGAATCCCGGTACGTACTTCTGGGTTTTTTCAGATTAAATACGGAATTAGGCATTACATGTTTACTGTCGAATGAAAACAACGTGAGTCAACCTACATGGCATCTGATAGAAATATCATGTGTAAGTGCCTTGAGAACGGCGATCAGCTGTACTTCTGGCCACGTTAGGCACAACATATAAGCGCTAAGTGGATAAAACTACTTTTTTTATCCCGAGGAAAATCCAGCATAGGACCATCAGGGACGCCGTGAGGGCAGCGACCCCGGTGTGTCAGACTCCTACTGACTAAAAACCCCCGGGGTGTCCCTCTGATTGCTCCACCCGGTCCTGGGAAGCCAAATTCGTCCAGACGTCCAGGGTACAGAAAGCCTTGTTGAGGCTACCTCTCCGTGAGGGGTAGGAGTAAAGCCCACCCCTCCAAAACCTGTATCTCAGGCGGCGCGCCGAACACCGTGCACCGTCTCGGATAAAACTACTACTGTATCTCTGGTTACCCCGGATTATAGTGTGAGGATATATTAGTATTTATCATGATTTTTTTTTTATTGTTCAACAATAAAAATATTTTAAATAATAATATACAAACATATCTATTTTGAAATATTTTGTGGTTTATTACGTCTCAAATCATTTTGAAAAGTTTGACCTCTTCATACACACACAATTTATACACTACACTCGTGTAACTTTCCTATATAATAAAGACACCATCCTTAAATAAGTATAAATAAAAAGTTTTTTGATTATTTCAAAATAGTTATGACTTCATCCGGAATGAAATAGCAAAGGTAATTTATTTTTTATATTTAAATTTTAAGTAAGAAAATAAACTGCAATATAAAAGTCTCGTTTTGATATCATATGTAACCATGTTTACAATCGACCCACAGGCCATTATTTTATTTCGGAAAGAAACTTTAAGAAATAAACGTATATTTCTGTTTACACGTTCCATGGGAATATTCCCGGGAATTAACGGAATGTTCTCGGGAATTTTGGGCACTTTGGGAAAATTCCCGGGCATTTTCATCACTAGCCGCTACGCACTATGTGCCCACCATTTATAGTCGTGTGTAAAACGACGTTTTCAGTTAATCAAAATAATATTAATTTCATTTCTATTTTGCAGTATACGCATAGTTATAAATTTCAAACCCCTGTAGGGTAGTTTGAAGATAACGTCCGTTATCTTAAGTCGGTCACTTGTACCCCAGAATCCGGGCGACGGGGGCGGGGGAGGGGCCAACTGACCAGGATTATAAAGGACAATCAGATTACAAGCTCGAGGGTTAATAGTTCGGCTGCTCGATTTGCTACGACGAATGCCCCTGTTGTATTTATTTACAGGAAAACTAACAAGACGAGTCATTTAAACTTTAAAACTATGTTTTTTTTTTTAACCCGGTGGAAAATTCTACATAGAACCTTCAAGGCGGCTGTGAGTGAGGGCAGCGACCCCGGTGTGTCAGACTCCTGCTGACTAAAAAACCCTCGGGATACCTTTCACTCTATCTGGGCCTGGGAATCCTAACTTATTAACTAATAACTTAAAACGTGACAATACCTTATGACACTTTTTAGTTAATTTTTAAAACGTCAAACCAAAGGCTTGTACTTTTCAGCCAATTTTTTATGGAGAGAAGGGCCCTCTATTTTAGATAGGTTCATTATTCAGCGGGCACGCTGCGTGATGTGCTCAGCTGTCGACTCCTGTGATATTGGGTCCAACTTGTTCAAAGATCGAGTCCTGGTCAATGTTGTGGAATTAGATTTAGATGCGTCGGTACGCACGCATCCACGCATTACAATTAGAATTTTTTAATTTAGTGCGATGTACGGCTAGAAAATAAATAAATATTTAGCAAATTACTTTCACAGTTTCATGACGGCTGTTGTTCTTTAGAGCTCATTTGCTTTTCTGTTTATGATTAAAAAAATAAGAAACTCGAAAATACGTAAATTACTGGAGTTTTTTTAAATACTGACAACCACAAATGCGGGACCACTATACATTTTGTATGGATGTTGTCCTTTGAGCTTTAAATTTTTTTTAAAATGGCTGGTAGATGATATTATAGCTCACAACTTTTGCTTATAGCTTTACTATAATACGGAGATTGTAGTGATGAAACTAATTTTGTAATATTCGTAATTTATCCTAGAACATAGTAATGGACAATATACATTTTAAAACTTTGTAATTTACGTAAATCCGGGTTAAAAAAAAAAGATTAATTTATGGAGAAGATTCGCGGAAACGCGAATGCTCGTTGGTGTCGAGTCCTGACACGTGCCTCTCTCTCTGGGTTTCTCCACATTAAGTACGGATTTAGGCACCACATGGTCACCGGCTAAAGAAAGCATTGTAAGTAAGACCTGATAGAAATGTCATGTGTACTAGTGCCGTGGGAACGGCGACAAGCTGCGTCACTGGTCAGCTTGAGCACTATGTACAAGCACAGATTGGATACTTACAATAATATTTCTCTGTTCACTCCGAACGGGACCCAGCATCACGATATATTATTATTATATGTATAATTTGTGATGTTTGAGCAAGTTGAGTGACATTAGAGCCGATGGCACTCGTTTTAATCTCGAAATCATAAAATTTGACCGAGAACAAGTTTATATTAGTACATAAAGGTATATAGATAAATAAGTCGACTAACAAATAACGTAGTGTTTGTTTATATAGAAAGCTTTATCGCAGTGGAGCTAGACATAAACCCCCCGTAGTTGTCGATAACAGCTGATTTACGTTGGAAGTACATCCGGGAAGTAGACGCGAGGGAGCCTGCTGCCCGGATGAGAGGGAGGCGGGGGGTCGTTACACTGGTCTCTCCCAGAGAGATAGCCTCAATAAGATTATTTTCTTCCCCAGGAATCTGGATTAATTTGTTTTCCCGAGCCCGAGTGGAGCAACAAGAGTGGTAACCCGGGGGTTTTTAACCAGTAGGAGTATGACACGCCGGGGTCACTGCCCCGACGGCAATATTGAGAGCCTGTGTAGCTTGTAAACAAAGGAAAATAGAAAAGCAAAAGATATTGCTAATAGGTGATGATGTCAAAAGGGTCATGATTCTCGACCATTCATCAATTAAATCAATTCTTGCTTACTTCTTCTTACTTAAATGCTTCCCTTCGAGCGTGGTGTGGCCATTCTGTCACTATCACGATAGTTTATTAAAAAAATAAAAATATCTTCCGAGCCTCGAAATGCATGAAAATCGCGGGACTAATTGATGGATTCCCGTTTTCTAGACCAGAAGAAAGACCCTTCAGGATCCCGGAATTTAGACAATCGAGAGCCCCCGGAAGGAAGCCCTAGTCGTTAGTGTAAACGCTGCTATAAAATGCGAGTTATAAAGGCGCCATCTGCCGGAATGTTGGTGTCATTCTTACGTAAGTGCAGCTACAATAGAGTTAGCCACGTGCGCGGGCGGGCAGATGAGCGTTTTAAAAAACGTCGTTATTAATCGTCTGCTCCCATTATCACGAATTATATATTTACTTTTCCCAAATATTGAAACATTACTTTATAACATAATTTACACTTTGGCTTTATGCCCCGATCGAGCACACCGAGTCAAATGCGCCCGTACAAAACCGTTTTAAGATTTCTCAAATCAAATATAAATGAGTTAAGATTTTCGAGACTTGTCGAAATTCTTAGGCATTTTTTTTTTCAAATAAATTGTCACGGTTGAAATCGTGCGGCTGCTATCTATGAAGTATACGGATGGTGAAATAAATTTTCACTAGTACAATTTAAGGTGTACAGGTCAGGGCCTGAAAGCCCTTAAGTTTGGGGGCCCGATGCCTGCCTCTTGATGTGCTAGGGCGATTGCCTGAACTGGGTCGTGACCACAGAACGCAAATATAAAGGCCGTCATAGTGACTCGCTACAGCCTGTCGCGTTACGGGATTAGTTTGTCTATATTTAGTCGTTCACCTGGAGACTTGGAGTTCTTGGTTCATTCACTATAATTTCTATTTGGTGCAATGCAGTTATTTTGTCGATCCAGTATTAAAAAAAAACTTTCCAGCATTTCCAGCTTATCCACTGTTTCAAGCAAGACTAATTTGAATCGCGGCGCTTTACAAGCTCGTCTGCAAAGTCTAATACGTAAGGCTGCACATTTTCCGTTTAAGGTAATGCTTTTAGAGGCATGACCTAGATTTCAATATTCTCATCCTGTTTACACACAAGTCTACATATTTATCAAGCCTATGTTTACAGGCGACACAATTACTTACCATCAGATGATCCGTCAGCCTGCGCTACTGTCTGCTCGGGTCACCTATGAAATGACATCCTGATTGACATATGATAGTACTACCTGAATCACTGTAGCTAGAAGCTGGAACTTTGGACGTAGGGTTTTGTTCATGACGTAGGCGCTCACTACGGGTAGGAGTTCTGATAGCTCACCTCGGACGAGGAGAAATAGTGGTCGAAGATTTGTTTGAGAATTTGTCAATTTTAAAGTAAGCACTATGAAGGCTTTTTTTTGGTAGCCCAAAGGTATACCTCGTGGATCGTCAGGGGGCGGGGAGGGCCGCCCCCCGGTATGCCGGACTCTTACTGACTAAAACCCTTGGGGTGCTTGGGGTTTTTGCGCTATGGACGCCAACGAGCAAACGAGTCCGCGCTGCAATAGGTGTCCGTTGTTATAAAGATGCGTGGTCACTGGAGGATAACGGTTTCTGATATATCCAACACTTTGTGAACAACAGCTTTTATTTGCCCAAGTTAGGTTGTGTTGTGTTGTGTTGTGTTGTGTTGTGTTGTGTTGTGTTGTGTTGGGTTGGGTTGTGTTGTGTTGAGTTGTGTTGTGTTGGGTTGTGTTGTGTTGGGATGTGTTGTGTTGGGATGTGTTGTGTTGGGTTGTGTTGTGTTTGGTTGTGTTGTGTTTGGTTGTGTTGTGTTGGTTTGTGTTGTGTTGGGATGTGTTGTGTTTGGTTGTATTGTGTTGGGTTGTGTTGACCCAACTTGATATACGCCGACGATGCGCTTGAGGGAGCGTGCCGCCCAACTTATCCAGGCGAGAGCGCTGTGTGACCCCGGGGGTTTTAGTCGGTAAAAATTGCTGTGTTTCTTATTAACATTTTCCCATTAACAGTGAACAAATTAAATCAAATTTGCTCCAGGGTTGTTTTTGTGTTAATTTGTGTTTTACTTAATTTAATGTAAATGTGAAATAAAAAAAACCTTTTAGTAATCAATTTGAATGTACATTTAGTTTTAAATATAATAATTTTAATCATATATTTTTAATTTAAATTTTTAAAAATGTCTTCTATTAATGAAGTAGCACTGATTGTTTGATTAATTGATATTATGTTACAACAACATATAAAATGAAATCAAATGAATTGAGTACAACAGTGGTGGTGACCTCCGATGAATACCTTCGATTAAAAAGTTTCGGAACCGAAGTCGGAACCGAAGGTGTAATAACGATCGGAAGTTCCGACTTATCGGAGTCGGAGTCGAAGCTCCGTAACATCCCTGAATTAAAGATCTTGTATATATATTGCCTTGCATCTAGTATTAAGTAGCAAAAACTATTGTGACGTCTTTTTAAAGGTTACTTCTGCTTGACGCTAGATGGCGTAAAAAACAATAAATAACATGTTAAAGTTTTCAATAATGTTTCGTTTAAAGAACGTATAAAGTATTATTTAATTAGTAAATAAATAATTAGATCAGATAATTTTTATTTTCGATCTTAATTTTTTTATTAAATAATTTATACTTCTCAAGTCACATGTGATCCGTTCTCGCAAGCTTTGAACAGAATCACCTCAGGTGTATTTAATATGGAGTTAAAAGTCTTTTATCACTACATTTCGTATTTAAAACTGTATGTTGATGGAATTAAAGTCGATTATTATTCACTTTGACATCAAAAGTGTAATAGCAGACCGGCTGTCCTGTCAAACAAGTGCGCATGCTTATCCGAAACGTTCACCGAGCTAATTTGATTTTTACTGATGTAGTGTAAGGTTGATTTTTAAATAACACCAACAATATCGAGGAATATCGATTGTTCGTTGTCTCTGTCTGCCAGACGCGCCTGAGAGCGCGCTGGCGAGAGACGTGTACAGTTTTTTGTTTTAGCAAAAAAATGCACTCGCGCACGAAATGTTCACTATTTGCTGGCGTAAAGTGTCAAAATATAAAAGACCCGTGCTCACGTTGTTGGTCTACATAATAGCTTATCTTTTAATATGGTTTGTTGTCTCTCCAAAGCCAACGGTGCTCTTCTTAAGTGACGAATTTCGTGTGGGTGACAAATACGCGTTCCTGTTTCTCGATTCGCAGAAGACGCCTGTTTTTTCCGACGCAGACGGAGTTAACGTTTTTGCTTCCAGACGATGCGAGCGATGTTTCATCACGAACAATATCGGTTTCCTGCCTGCACTGGAGTACGACGCTATATTAGTCCTCGGTGACGAACAATCAGAGGCAATGTCTGACACAGAAAGGGACAGAAGATACTTAATTGAAACCAGTGAGAATTGCATTATGAACAAGTTCATCGGGTGCGAACCGAAGATAAAATCTTTAGCGAGGACAGAAAGCTATGATCTTTGTAGGTTATGTGATTATTTACAAATGAAAAGGAAACCGGTCGAGTGATAAATACGGTGTTATGCATATTTTTATTCTGGATATATTAAAAAAGTGATAAGAATTAGGAAGGATTGAAAAAATAATGAAGAGTAGCTTTTAAGGGTAAAAGTTTCAATGCATCTTTGTTTTCAGTTAACGTAAGTTGCATTTTTTATATACATAAAACATAGTGTTGAGTTGTCAATATCGGCTTAGTCTAACAGGAAAGCAAATTCAGAATATTCTATACCTGTGGAGTAAAATATAATCAGCAGAATGTACGTACGAGGTCTGTTAAAAAAACACGCGGACTGTTTGAGTTGCGCGGCTCCAGTTGATTGCAAGACAATCCGCTTGGTGGTAACACTGGTTTCATACAGATTAGTTGATTAAAACGCCGTTTATCTGTTACAAATATCTTTATTTGTTGATAAGCTACAGAGTTTTTAGTGATGAAGGTTTTTTCTGTTTGTCGGATTGTAAAATGAACAGCCTGAAGGAGCAACTAAGTGCTATTAAAATATTGAGTAAACTAGGGAAATTTGTTACGCTAAATGCGCCTTACGGCGTTGAGGCGTGCTGCATGTTTTAGTGGCATTTAGTGTGCAGCAGTGGCACTGCAACTTTTAAAGGGTGGCCGACAGCCGATTGACGACGATGAGCGTCCTCGGCGTACGTGCATTGATAACCCACACGTTGGCAAAATCAACACCCAGGTGCGCGCAAACCGACGTCTGGCCATTAGGGAGCTTGTCGAAGAGTGGCAAATATCAATTGGTTCTTGTTACGAGATTTTGCCCGAAAAATTGAAGATGCAATGTATCGCTGCGAAATTTGTACCACGCCTGATGACCGACCATCAAACAAACGCTCGATCACTGCCCTCCCTAACTCTCCCTACTCACCTGATCTTGCTCCTTGTCACTTTATCTTATATTCAAAACTAAAAAAATCCCTCAAAAGGAAAATATTTGAGACGATATTGGAGATTGAGGCAAATGCCACAAACGAGCTGAAATCCATCATGAAGGAAGTGTACCAGGACTGTTTCAATAAGTGGAAACACCGTTGAGATAAGTATGTGCGTCGGAGAGGAGAGTACTTTGAAGGGAACCCAGATATGGAACTTCCAAATGTCGTATATTTTCTTCTGCCGTGGTGGCTGCCGGCAGAATAGAATAGCAACTCCCTCTTCTTGCTGAGGTGTCGTAAAAGGCGACTAAGGTATCACTTTAACACCGCAATTCAACCAGGTGTTCAGAGAAGGAAAACTCGACCAAACCTGCATCCTGCTCCCTCCTGATCGTACTGGTTCTCCATTCCATCGGGCCTGAGGGAACTCGGACGAGAGAGTGCTTTTCTGGCTGCGCGTCCAGCTATGCACTTAAATATCTCCTGCGCAATTGACTGTTTCCGAAAACTGGACCTCGATTTCCTTAATCGGTGTTGAAACAGTCGCCGTGGCCGAAGCCGGCTAGGACATCATCATTTTCATCATCATATTTTCTTCTATGACTTCAGTCCGTGTATTTTTTTAACAGACCTCGTATATTTAAAGTCATGTATTCTGTGCCGTAGTGATAATTTTGTTTCGTTCATAACGCGATATAAAGTTATCACTAATATGTTGTATTGAAATATCATAACATTGTACGTTAATGATATAGTTTCTGTTATATCAGTATTATTAACTTATCAGTAAACACAGTTTCTCCTAAGCTTGATTATAAAGGTTGTGATATCGCACGCATCGTTTCGATGACTTCTTTGGAAGGTGTCATTGAATTGTTTATTCAGTATTATGTATTCTCAATCATGCTAAACTTTCTTATATACTCAGTTATGTAGAATGATTGTTGTTTTAAAAGCAAATGTAAATAATTGTATTGTTAATACAAACATATGCTAAAACTATGTAAATAATTTGGGTGTAGCGCCGGTAGGGGGTATAAACCCTATCCTTTGTTGGTTTTTAAACCTTTGTTATATAAAGGCTTTAGTATATATGTATACATACGTAACTGATTACGCTTATGATATAATTGTCTCTTAAGCTTAAATAAATAACCTAATTGTCATTTCAACATACACAAGGAAATATACTGATGATTTGTAACTCAGGTATATCTATATTTGTGACATGAAATCTGTTGGTTTTTTTTTAAATGTTTTTTATCATATTGTGAAAAAATTATCATTTCATTTTAGAAACACACCTTCCATGAAATTTGTAGATTTTGTTTAAGTTTAATCATATCGATAAGAACTATTATTGTAGGCAACCTCGTAATGTACAGGCCGCTTGCATTGAGTGCTCCGGTCCTGTCAAGGTCCTCAAATAATGGTTGCAGCCCTGGCTTAGCATTTTTAAAAGCAATATTATAATGGACTGTGTACTTTAAAGCGTTTTAAATGAGTGTAATCTTATAAGGGCGTACTATGGTTGTGGATATGACACAACACGTGTAAAACAAATGTAAAAATATTATTGTATGCCTATGTATACATATGAATAATATGTAACATAACATAACATAACACTTATGAACTCGCATGAAGGTGTACAGAGTTGTTTGTGCGCCGTGTCTGCTGATCAAGGATTTTTTTTAATAAAAAGTTTTTTATGACTATTCTTAGTTTTTGATACCCACTTGTAGCCATATAAATACTTTAACGGGTCTTATACGTGAATGAACTTTTAATTATAGCTCGCTGTTTCCACTTGGTTTCACAAACCATAGTTACGAGCAGAGACTGACTCGCCTCTAAAAGTGAAAAAAGGAAAAGTAAGTTAATTCACGCATAAGATCCGTTAAAGTATTTATACGAGTAATGAGCACAAAAAGCAAAAGTTTTAATTGTGGTGAGACAAGTTATCAGGCCGTGAGCGACGGTGTTTCCTGTTATTTACTACTTTATTAAACGTGCAAATGCGTTTTTAGCTGCTCTGAGCTCTTTTTTTTTATACGGGCACAGCATAGTGACTACACCACGCCCGATGGTAAGCATGGTGCAGTCCAAAAACGACGAGGACTATCAACAGTTAACTATCTAAACTAAAAAAACTATTGACGGTCGCAGCGATCATGCCGGCCTGCACAAATATCTCTTCACGCTTCGTTTAAAGGACTCAATATCATAAGACAGTGCAAACATGCTCGCCGGAAGACCATTCCACGGCCCAACAACTCGGCAAACGTAGGAGTTAGAGAACTTCTTAGTCCTAACCGGCATGTGAGCTACCGTATAGATGCGAATCCTTAAACCCACGCGCGTGGTTCCACTATGGAACGGAAAAGCGCGGACCAAGGTCAAATAACTCTTCGAAAATTCGCTATGATACAGATGGTAGAAAACGCTTAATGAAGCAACATCTCTGGGCAACTGGAGCAGTTCAAAATGTTCAGCAACTCAATTTATAGTTGAGTTCGTAGAATTTATGTGCGACGACTCTTTGACTGAAGTTATAATCCATAGTATCGGGCATCGAAGTAAATTTTTTAACCGATTACACAATGGAAAGTGCTTTCTCTAATTTCACCAATACCATTTCCCACAAAACCACTAGATGCCGTGTCGGTTATCATCCATGATGTCGTGAATATTTCTTACGAAATATCTTCCTGCACGAAAAGATTCGCTTTTAAATCCGTCATTCGCATTTGTCAGTGAAATATGTTTCCATCGAGTATATGAACATGGAAGTTCTTATAATTTTGGAGCCTTTAAGAGAAGAGTAAATAGGCATTTATTGGGTTTTAACTTCACCATCCACCAGGTGTGATTGAGTTTATTATAAAAAAAAAAAAATGGTAAAACAATTTATAATAGCAATAATTTAATTGATTACTTCCACTAATGAAATATGAAACTTTGGCCTTCTATTGGACCAATTAATTTTTGGTCTGGAAGTGAAACACTGCTGCCGTACCGAATATAAATAGGTAATATCTTAGAAAAATCGTGAATTCTTTAAATTAAAACATTATTTCTAATATGAATATTCCATAAGAATATTTACTACAAAAAGAAAAGAAGAAACTGTTATATTAAGAAAATGGATTTATCGACAATTGAATACAGCCCCGAAAGTAGACAAAAGCTAGCCGGGGCCCATGGCCGGCGGGCGAGCACATTCCCCAGCGTAACCTCTAAATAATATATCTAAAAAAGTGAGGCCACTAGTACTTAATGTAGTAGTAAAGTACCCACGCTTTTCTGTACCCCTGAGAGCGTATGTGGCAAATATGATGGTCGGTTGTGTAGTTAAGACATGAAAGCGAAACAAATTAACTCATTTATGCATTTCTAATGTTTAAAATAGAATTAAACATTATGTTCTTATCATTGGAAATTGTGTCTTTTTCTATCGAGAACATTGTGGGGTAGGAAAACAAAATGTAAGAATATATTAATTACCGAGTATATCAAATGTAATACCTTCGCTTCGCTTTGAAAACTGATTTCATCGGAAGTTAGAACGCGTATTTTTTTATTTATATAATTTTATCAGTAAACACTGTTGAGTCTGTTAAGTAAATCTGATAATTCTTATCCTCTCTGATAACACATTGATACGCATCGTTGACGCGATACGTTGCAATCTAATTTTAGTCTTAATAATAGATATGTTTATTATTAGCTGTAGGGTTTACCGGCAGAATAGAAAAGTGCCTCTCTCTTCATCATATTGTATATATCATATACTAAAAAGCCTTTCAATGTTATAGTACTGACTGTGTTCTCCATGATCTCGTCCGTGCCACCAATGATTGACAAATCAAAACGTACTTTCAATCTAAAATCGTTATATTCTAAATGATGAAGAAATATTTATACACTGAAACAATCTAACAGACGAATGAAATGTTCAATGCGCTTTGGAGGTGATCTTGAAGGTCGGGTTCGAGATCCGTTTGTTTTCCCGACAATCGCAACACAGGATAGAGTTCAGTTGAGCGTAAAAGCGCATCGTTTCCATTGCTCATTTACCAACAGCACAGTGGACGATCTGCTACCGCCCGCGTAAACTATACTATTAAAAAAATCTGTTGATAATCGAATAAAATGAAAGCTGTTATTCTGGAGTAAGTAGCTTACGCCATAGTTATACACTTTTAAAACTGTGTCAATGAAAACCAAGAATCTTGATTATTATCTGTGTCACTGGTTACTTCAGTTTTCAAGGAATGACATTATATATTACTTCGATAAAGAGACTACCGACTGATGAAAAGTACGCTGTAGTCCGAGAATGGGAACAATTGCTATGGTACGAGGATTAATTTGTTGCCGTTATTATGCCGGTTCTCATATATCACGACTGAAGGTCTGAAAGTCGGAAGCAAGGTACTATGACCACCCGTGCGCTTGTGTTCTGTGGGCACGATCTAGTTCAGACGTTCCTAGTTCATCTCGCCAACTAAACAATGGTTGATAGCATTATTTTTAGATCAATGTTTTTAAACTATCCACGGTAAACACACGCCTCATTGTTTGATACTTTACCAAGCTTAGGTCTGCGTTATATGTTACAAATCAGGAGCATCGTTAATAACTCTCGAGAAACAATTGTTTTGAATATGACAATGGTATTTTGATTGAGATTGCGCTGTACAAACATGAAAACTAATTATAGAGTCATAAGAGATGTTTTCCTAAGTATTTGAAAGTCATTGCTGCTTAAATAAGACATATCCATAAGTATTGTATTTCTTCAGATCATGTTTGTGGTTGATAACTACATTCTCTGCGGTGGTCAGAGGCGACTTGTTCTCCAAGGCGACAAGAACAAGGGCTGATGAAACTAATTTTAGGAACAGCGTGTTTGATTTTATTATTGTGGGTGGTGGGACTAGTGGCTGCGTACTAGCTAATAGATTGTCTGCTATCTCAGATTGGAAGGTAAGACCTACAAATACGCTTAGCTGTGTCCTTAATATAACTTATGTTACTATATCCGACGTATGCACAATTCTCCCTAAGGGTTATCATCATAAAGTAGGTGAGGATTGCAGAAGATCAGACATCGCTGGGAGCCAAGGAAGTTGTCGTGGCCATATTCTTGGTCTCGGCAGAAGAGTAAAAGGGACACCCCGGTGGTTTTAGACAGGTTGAAATAGAGCAAAAGCCTGATTGTAATTTAAAAAAATCTAAATAACAGCTTTTCTTCAGATACTTGTCTTGGAGTCGGGCGATGACGAAAATATAGACTATGACATCCCAGGTGTTCCGACTAAAGAGTACCGCCCAATCCTCTGGAATTTCAGAACAGAGAGGAATGGGTACTCGTGTCTCTCAAGACCAAGTGGGAGTTGTGAAGTAAAGACAGGAAAAGTGCTTGGCGGTTCCAGTGTCATCAATGATATGAAGTACACACGAGGATCTAAGATAGATTACGATGGATGGCATAGCCCTGGCGCACTCGGATCCTTGGATTGGAAATTTGAAAACCTTATTGAGCATTTTAAACACTCTGAAAATAATGGTTAGTTGAAAATCTTATCATGATAAACAGCTATATATATAGCTTTAGGATTATAATCCTAAAGGTTCTTCTGATATAAGAGAAAGTATCGTCGCTTTTTCTTATTTTAAACATAACATTTTAAGGGGTAACAACATTTTAAAAATTTTTGGTTGTTTATATTTAATTTAAACAAAAAGCATAAACTTTTTCAGGTGATTATGACGTACTTATGAACTCTTTCTACCATGCTCGAGGTGGAGAAATGCACGTGCAGAAGTTTAAATACGTTGATAGATACATCGAAGTTTTCACTGCTGCTTTCACTGAAATGGGCTTTAGGAGTTTGGACATAAACACTAATGTACCTGAAGCTATCGTCAATAATCAATTTGCAATGAACAATAACACTAGGTTAAGTGCAAATTCAGCATTTTTAAAACCTGTAAGACATCGGAAGAATTTAACAGTTATGAAAGGTGCAACGGTTACAAAAATTGTCGTTAATAAAGCTGAAAAAACTGTTGAAGGCGTTATTTATGAAATAGAAAAAGGCAAAGAGAAACGGGCCTTTGTTAAGAGAGAAATTATTTTAACCGGAGGAGCCATTAACAATGTAAGACTCTTGCATTTATCAGGAATAGGACCTAAAGATGATTTACAAAAACATAATATAACAGCTATTGTTGACCTTCCCGTGGGATTAAATTATCAAGATCAAGTTACCACAGGTGGTCTTGCATTTATGTTAAATGACGTCGCTCCTGTAACTGAGGACCAAATTATAGAAGATTTTAAAACCTGGTTCCAAAGTCGTGGTGGCCCTCTAGCTTCTAGAGGTATCAACCAATTGTCTACTTTTATTCAATTATACGAAAATATAAACGCACCAGACGTTGAGTTGGCTTTAGAAGGAAATTTTATTAGAAGTGACAAATTCATGCTAACAAATGTGAGTATACATTCAGCTGAGGAGTCAAATCTGCCACTGCCTTATTATAATCTAGTTAATATTTACCCAATATTATTACGACCTAAGAGTAGAGGACGTGTTCTGCTTAATAAAAGAAACCCGAAATATGGTCGACCAATAATTCAAGCTAACTTACTTAAAGATTCGGAAGATTTAGATTCTATAGTAGATAGCATTGATATCGCACTACAACTTTTAGATACGAAAGAAATGAAGAAAGCAGATGTTAAATTTGCTGCCCTAGATTTATTTCCATGTGATAGATTAGCTAATAGGGAGCAATGGAATTGTATTACGAGACATTACACGAAAGCTATGAGTCATCCCGTCGGAACCTGCAAGATGGGAGATAACAGTACAGATTCTGTCGTTGATTACCAATTGAAAGTTCATGGTATAGAAGGTTTGAGGATAATTGATGCTTCCGTTATGCCAACACAGGTACGTGGAGGTATCTTTGCTCCTACATTAATGATAGCAGAAAAAGGAGCAAAACTACTCTTAAAAGACTGGAAAGAAAATAAGGGAAATTACTATAACAGAAGATGATAGTTAACTTATTTTAGTAAAATAAAGTATTTTTCAATACCATGTTGTTTTTATTAAATCACTTGCCTTTTCAGCTATCATTACAACCGGAGCAGCTGTGGAACCTCGAGGTATTTTCGGCATTATTGATGCATCGACCACTCTTAAATTGGTAACACCGTATACTAATAAATTTGAATCCACAACCGATCCAGGATCTCTTGAAACTCCCATTTTACACGTGCCGACGTAATTATGTGATGGTGCGGAGAAATGCTTTATTATGCAGGACCAAAACTCTTCAGAAACGCTTTTGTGGTCTTTACATTCATTGTTAAGCAATGGACGCGGATCAAATTCAAATTCAGCACTTTTAAATACTTCAGTATCAAATAATTTGACGGCATGTCGTATTCCTTCTAATAATTTCTTTGCGTCACTAGGAGCTTTGAGGAAATTTGGATAAATCAAAGGTTTTCCCAGCCAAGGATCTGTTGCGTTCAAGATAACTTGTCCACGACTCTGTGGTGTCAGCAGTGTAATACATACGTCTATTTTATCGTAGTACATATTGGAGTCGTGGCCTTTAAATCTTATTTCAATGTCAGGAGTTCCCAATATTTCTGATATGCTTGATTCAATGAAAGTAACAACTTGAAAATTAGCTGCCAAGGGACCAATACCTTTAGTGTAATAGTCTGTTATGTCCTTTAACTTCTGTGGAAATTTCCAAGTTGTTGCTGTTTTACTTATTTTGATGATAGGCAGACAAACGGATAAATGATCATGAAAATTACTTCCAACTGGTAAATCATAATAAACTTTGATACCCAGGTACTCTAAATATTCTTTAGGTCCCAGACCAGATTGCATTAGCATCTTCGGTGAATTAAAAGCACCAGCACTTAAAATTACTTCTTTCAAAGCGTTTGCTTTGAATTTTGTACCATTTTTTATATATTCTACACCTAAAGCCTTAACTGAATCTCCTATATCTTGTAATATTATTTTGGTTACAAGAGCTTCTGTTTCTATACGTAAATTAGGTCTCACATATTTTATCGGGTCAATAAAAGCTGTGAAAGTGCTAACTCTTTCTCCATAGTATGACATGGTTTGTATCCTCATGAAGCCAAGTTGGTTTCTTCCATTAATATCCGTATAGTTGTATTTTAATTCGTTAAGAGCACTTAATATTACATCTACGTTATCATCTACATAAGGATATCGACCGATATCCAGCGGACCTTGCGTAGAATGGAAGTACTTGTTTTTCGAAATGTCTTTATCATAATTTCCTTCAGAATATTTAAAAAATGGGAGGACTTCATTGAAGCTCCAGCCTTGATTTCCATTCAAAGCCCATTCATCATAGTCGGCGGGACTGCCTCTCATGTAAGCCATGTCATTGATTGACGAGGTGCCTCCAAGAACTCGGCCTTGGACAACTTCGCAGCCTTGATCAAAACGGTCCTGACAAAACCTGAAATTAATTCTTCTATACAAAAAATCTTCGAAATAGAAACAAATTGTTACTTTACGAAAAAACGCGTACTATTAGTATAAATTAATTTAAGCGATAGGTAACAAATAACGTAAAATTTATATCTTACCCTTTCTTGGGCCGCATACTGTACTGCCAGTCTAAATTAGATCCTTTAAATTCACTTGTAAGGCCAGGGATTAATGCCATTTTAGGTTCCTCGGGCCCTGCTTCTATTAATAAAATCTAATAACAAATGACAATTAAATTATATTTTCACTTTATGTATAAGCTTAGTAAACAGTTATGAAAAATACTCACATACCTTCCAGTTTTTATTTTCTGACAACCTGCTTGCTACGACACAGCCTGCAGTGCCTCCACCAACAACTATAAAGTCATATTCTAGTGAATCATCACTGGTGTCTTCGTTAGAAAACATGTCACTGAACGGCGGTTGTATACGCTGCGCACCAGGATGTCGTGTTTTAGTTGCTTCTTCCAACTCGTCAGGAGTTTTCCTATGTCTTCCAAAATAATCAGGTTCTGCTGCAATGTGCCCGTATAAAGTATGGACTAGAGTTATCAACAGGATAGCTGTAGGTGCGCATTCAATTCTGCCATCACATATTTGACAGAGATCATCGGTAACGTTTCCTGTCATTGCATCTTCTTGATCAACTTAATTACCCTTTTTTATCAGTTTCACTTTCATCTTTGGTAACAAATGTAGAAAACTGTAGGTATGTTTATCAATTATTCTAATCTTATTTAATTTAAATATCTACGACATCACTGGCTATGGATTTTGTGTTGTATTTTTAAAAACAATTTTGTGCTTATCACTTTTAAAGCTTCCTTTTCTAACCTCTTCGAAATTATTGTAAATTTAGTTAAATCGTATTATAATAAGGAATCAGTAAAATATGTTTGCTTCGTCTGGGAGCTCCTTTGACAATGTCACGCGTGATTCAAAGCTCGCGGAATGTGTTGTGTACATCCATTGTGCGTGCTGTTTACTGATGTTAATAATACATTGTTTGAAGTTCCAAGAGATTTAGCGGACTCTCTCACAGAGAATCTGTGTCATTGGTCGCATGTATCACTGTAGGTGACACTTTATAATAATTACTTTCTACATTCAAATTAATTCCTTCGAGTGGCTTTTTATTAATATTCAAATTTTATGTTTTAAACATATTTCTCTGTTACTTTAAAAAATACTTCCTTATGTGTATATAAATGTGCCTCAAAACAATATTTTTAATTCATAAAGCCAACAGCAAGTGTGTGGAATGCTCTTTTCTGCGACTTTTGAGGCTTTTGGAGCCCTTAAAAATGCTTCATCACCATCCATTAGTTGTGAAAACTCTCATGAAAACCAGCGCTGCTGACTTTCTCTGTGGCATTAAACTAACGGAGACCGTTTCGCCATATTTTTATGTTTTTGTATTTTCTTCTTTTTTGTGTTTTGTTTATGTTTCTGTATTTGAAATGTTTTTTTGTGTGCCATAATTACATTTCATTACATTGAGATGAAACATCTTCATCTAAATCATAAATGAATTACAATGTTATTTTAAGTGGATACAATCATTTCATGAGATGTGACTGTTCACACAACAAAGGATACATCACGTTGATATTATTAATATCTTAACTCGTGCCTATCGTACAACTGTTGTTTCCACGTATCGATTTATTTAATCACAATACATTTTAATTAGTCATTTGCTTTCATATCGTCGTTCATGCCATGCCGACCGATTAGTACAGGAATATCGCTCGGTAATTGGATATCATAAGGCAGATTCATTAATTAATTATGATTACAATCAATGCTTAAACGGGTATTACACGCGAATCGACTTACTTTTAACTGAGTACATAATAATATATTGTCTCGCTATATCCCTTTCGGGGTGAGTAGAGATACATTAGTATTGACATCCACGTGTCCATCTACATGTTTACGCTTAAATGTCATGCGCGCCGCAGATCGCCATTCCCACAGCACTTAGCACACATGACATTTATATTACAGTACATGACGTATGAGTTTCCTCACTAAGTTTTACTTCACCGGTGAGCACGTGGTGTTGACACGGTATTAAATCTGGAAACAGCCAGACATACGTGCAAGGATTCGTACCTACGACCATTTGACCGATCGCCACATATGGAAACCGGTCCCTTATACATTATACCACCACACACCCACATAATCAAAAGTATATAATCAATTTATTTATTTTATTGCAAAGTTTTCAACCAATTACAAATAGTTACAACTAGCGACCCGCCCTGCTTCGCCCGGGTGCCATGTACATACTAATATGGGGAGGGGGAGGGGTGGGTTTGATGTAGATTAAAAGTACAACGTATTTAATGTATTTAATTCGATAAGGATACTGCATTTTATAAAATAGTTATTAGTAGTAAATAACACATATTTTTTAATATGTAAAAGATAAAAATGATTACTGCGGGTTATCCTTTACAGATAAATATATACCATCGCGGACTTGGCTATTGAACTTTTGAAGATATACAACTCCGTAGTACATTAATTTGTTCTATCTCGTAAGGTTTAGCCAGCGTTTGCGAATTAAGCACACAAAAATATCTTTGTTACGACATCACATTGCAAATATTTGCATTTTCGGTTTTTCTATACTATGATATATATGTATTAAACGTATAAATCTTCCTCATGAATCTCTCTATCTGCTAAAGACCGCATTAAACGCTGTAGAGTAGTTTAAAGGTCTAAGAGAACAGACAGCGGAAGCGACTTCGTTTTATACTGTGTGAAGAAATTTCAAGATCATTGATTTTTTTTTATTACTGATGTACTCTTCTCCTCGGTGACAGGAATTATTAATCTTAAAACTAAAGATACATAATTATTTGTTGTGATTACCACGTATGCGAGATTTTATTTAAGAAGTTTCACTTCTAGCTTATATACTGCGGTGAACGCGTATTTTTTTTTTAAATCTACAAGTATGTTTTACGGGACGTTCCCAGCAGGGTGGAAATACTATTTACGAGTCGTTGGGTGCAATAACTGGATGAGAAAAACCGAAAACCGAGTTTAATGCCGCTTATTATGCACATACATACATATGTAATATATAATCAGCAGCGGACTAAAGTAGTCTAATGAGCCCATCAAATGGCTAGGTGAACGTTCATATTAAAATTTACAAATTCAAAAGCGGTGCACCATAGAAATGAAATCGATAGATAAATGAAAATATATAATTCTAAACGATTCGTTTTAATTACTATTGCCAACGGGTTTACGCGGTAATCCTGAATAGCGCCATCTGTGGGCGGTTGCAAAAGTTTTATTCGTTTTAGTTCCCCTATCGCCCGCTGTGGCAGTGGCATCGTAAAAAGTAACTGCCTGGGCGTGCAGCTAGGCTTATTGTTATGCAAATTGTGTATTTTATGCGTGTGTTCAATGTGAATTGCGATGAAAATTTACGTAAATCAAGCAACTAAATAAAACGTATGTTATATACTTCAAACAGAATTTATTAAAACTCTAGTTTTTGTACTCTAATAAATATAACCAATCAATAAATTATATGAGTTCAACCGCTTCAAATAAATAACATTTTAACAAGTTTAAACTAGGTTTCATTTGTTGGCGTAATTAATATACGAAAAAAGTCATATTCAGACTCTGCTTTGTGGACCGCAATTAGAATCTCAGGGCCGCACTATGGTCATTTATGCTCTATATACTTCATTTTATGCATGTATGTGTATGACTGTCATAATATATTAACAATGATAATAGGAGACAGAACACAAAATAAAATAAAAAAAACGCATTCACAAACTATTATTCGCTAAAACCAGATAAACTACGAACTCAACTTGAAGCTAACACAGAGCTGCAAGTGAGAATATTTCGAGATGTACTATTTCTAAGCTTAGTTGTCGTTTTTAAATGACAAATTGTATGTAATTAATGTTTCCCAAACTAGTCGGTGGTGGCGCTGATCAAAATGGTCAAATTGGAAATTAAAATGATAATTCGACACTTAAAAACTAATTCGAGAAGCAAACCTCGAAAAACTCACATTTGCGCCTCAAATCTGCAATTAATCACATGTTACGAACGAGTACAGTGATTGTAAAAATTATTTTGCCGAATAATTATAAAACTTATGATGATGATGATGTCCTAGCCGGTTTCGGCCACGGCGACTGTTTCAACACCGGTTAAGAAATTCGAGGTCCAGTTTTTGGAAACAGTCAATTGCGCAGGAGATATTTAAGTGCATAACTGGACGCGCAGCCAGAAAAGCACTCTCTCGTCCGAGCTCCCTCAGGCCCGATGGAAAGGAGAACCAGTACGATCGGGAGGGAGCGGGATGCAGGTTTGGTCGAGTTTTCCCTTCTCTGAACACCTGGTTGAATTGCGGTGTTCAAGAGATACATTAGTCGCCTTTTACGACACCTCAGCAAGAAGAGGGGGGTGCTATTCTATTCTGCCGGCAGCCACCACGGCTTAAAAACTAAAAACTTAAACTAAAAAAACTTAAAACTAATAAAAACTTATAATATAATAATGGATTCTCATGGTATATCTATTTCGTGGTGAGCAGAGATACATTAGCGGCTGTTTCCACTTTGCGTTTGTATGTCGTGCCCAACGTAATAAGTAGCGTAGCTGATCGCCGGTCTCGCAGCGCTGGTACATATGACGTTTCCAGTAGACGCCACGCGAGTTTGCTCACTTTGTATTCCTTCAGCGGTGAGCCCGTGCTGCCTAAATCCATACTTAATCTGAAAAGCCAAAAACTCCGAGCTCGGATACGAACCTACTACAGATAGCGTCGCCACGCATGCATACCGGTCCCTTAGCCACTATAAAAGTTGTTTAATCAAAGGTAATTACGCATGAATAGTAACTTAGGTAGATATTTCCTTCCAGTTTGCATCTAGTTCTTACTCAGATCCACTTTCTACGGATTCCTGCCGTCTGGTGTTATTGCACTCTGAGCTATATTGCCTGATTCATGGACAATCTTTAAATACTAAAAACCCAAATTCGATCAATATTTCCTGTCCTTGTTTTATGGCCGATCTTCACTATTAGATATAGCAGTTGTAAATATATAATCGATTACTAAGATTTATTTTGAAAGTCAATGATCAGAAATAAAGTGCTATTATAAAAACAGAGTCCATGTCTTGACCTTTATTATCGGTATTTTTGAAAAATATGTGATATTTATATGGCTGTTGTGGTTTGTGGATAATAAACCAGCCTACATGAGCAGCAACGTGAATGGTCGCAGGTTCGAAGCCCGGTACGCACAACTAGGTTTTTTTTTAAATTACGTACTGGTATAGGCATCACTTGCTCACCGGTGAAAGAAAACATCGTAAAATATACCGCATGGCATCTTATAAAAATGTGATGTGTACTAGTGCTGTGAATGTGGCGCTCAGACGCGCTACTGATCACGTTGTGCGCAACATAACACGCTAATTGGATAGAGCTACTAATGTATCTCTGCCAACCCCAAAAGTGATACAGCGTGACGATACATTATTATCAGTAAATTATTTTTTCACGATATGATTGAAATAGTAAAATTTCATTGACTCTTTTATTTGAAAAGTATTCTCTGAGTGAGCGACAAATTGAAGCAATAATGAAATAAATGTTATACATTTCCAACAGGCAATGGCCGGGCTTCCAATAAATTTTATACACGTAGTCTTTGATGATTGCAATTCATTTAATGATTTGCGCCGTGCAGCGCCTTCCCGCCCACTGTGCGGGTAATTAGGGGATATTAAGCAGGCATTCCGCACTAACGGACCACTGTCTAGAACCCAGGGAGAAATGTTCATTAATAGATCTCGCTAAAGGGACTAGCCAATACAGGTAAACCTCATTATTTAATTTTTTCCACTGACTGCACAAAGTGACTACTGTGCATCTGATGATAAGTACAGTGTAGTCCAAAAAAGGCAACAACTATCACAGAACAAAACTCCATTGACAGTCTCCGTCGTCATGTCGGCCCTCATATACCACGGCTGAAGGTCCCTAGGTATATGGGTCACTGGACGTACACAAGCTGATCCCTAAACGTGACAGGCTAAAGCGCGTCACTATGACGGTCTTTTCTGGTTTTGTGGTCCCGACACAGCACGGGCAGTGGCCCTAACTTACAATAAACATCAGTAGTTTTGAATATTATCAATAATTTCCAAAACTATTTCGGCTAAGATTGTGTGATAGATAGAATAAACACGTTAATTTCGGGGCGGACAAGACATTACAAACAGATGGATATAAATCTTTATATATATATAACGTATAATGGCACGTAATTCTAGGGTCCCACGAACCCGAGGCGTCTTTCAAATTTGTACCAAATTGGGACCGGCAGGCGGCCGGCGAACTGGTTTGTGAATCAATAGATATTTGGTATTTTTATGTTCTCAATTTGGTTACATTCGGAGAAAAGGTGCATTCCTCATAGGCTCTGTACGATAATTTCGTACTAAGCATTGATACGGTAATGTAAAAGACTAGGCTTGTTTATCACGTAAGTTATTGCCAGCAAACCAGTGGAAACAACCGATATCTCGTGCTCTTTGAAATAAGAAATTATTTGTGAACGGATTGTGCGATAAAAGTTAATAATGAAAGTATAGAACAAGTAAATGATTTCGACTTAGTTTCGATATAATACATTATGAGACGAGTGTGCTAAGTTTGTTCATTACAGATAAGGTGCATAATCTTACCTATGTATACACTTCTGTGCTATATAAGAGCCGAGTCTGTAACAGAGATGGGCAAAATGTAATCTGATTAATGATAAACGATTACAAAATGTAGTCGTTATTTTAATTTTCTTGCTCTGTAATCATGATTAAATCCATTTAAAACATTAAGAAATCATAGATGTTTATACAAACTGGGATTTTGTAGTGTTTAAAACATAAATAAGCAAAATGCAATCATGTTAATGGTAAAAAACGTAAAATGTAATCGTTAATGATTTTTATTAATCTGATTACATTTTCCCATCTATGGTCTGTAATGGCAAAACGCGCACCCGTTAATGTTATATAAGTTCAGATATATAAAAAGACTTTATTTATCGCAATTTTTAAAGATTTTGTAACTTTTTAATTTTGTCTTACAAGTTTTGTGACTGTTCTTCTATTGGAACGTCCATTATCTAATTCTATTCAACTAGAAATCTGTTTAAACATGTTTATCATCTGATTTATAAAGCTTGCGAAAGTAGCGACCGAATCTCACATAAAGTAATGTAAAGAAATAAAATGTTACATACAAAGGTCTCCATTAAAGCGTAAAATAAAATAAAGCTCGTTCGCATGTTGCGATTACCGACGCGCGCACGCAACGCGCCGATACCATCGCCGGGAATCGAACCCGGGACCGCTAATTACCGGCCTCGGGCGCGGCTACTTGCGCGCTCTACGCCTTTATTTAGTCATGCGAAATTATCTCGGGGATGTGCGCTGGAATGTTCTCTTTGTCGTGATTATTTTTCACCGGTTCCTGCGCGCTATCGGCAGTTAGGCCGTTTTCTTGGTAAAATCGTCATAGGAGCTTCCCGGCTGCACATGGGGGGCTGGCAGCCGGACTTGTACCGGCTGAAATCCCAAGGTGACTACTCCTGCACATTGACGAGGAATTTTTTTTTTTGTAACCCGGGGGAAATCCCTAACGGACCTCGGGGAGAGGTGAGGGCCACCCCCCGGTGTGTCGGGCTTGCAACGACTAAAACCCCCGGGGTGTCCACCTTCCACCTACCGGCATCGAGGGCACGACTGGGGTCTCATCCTCAATGACCGGCTGGGCGTGCGGCCGTGAGTAGGCCTCTACTCGTTTAGGGAGGGGTGGTATATAGAGCTACCCCTCTCGTGCCTCTGTGCTGTAGAGCGGCACGCGGGAACACATCGCGCGCCGCTCGCACCCTTGTTGGACAACACAGAGCGTTCTGTAATCAACTCTCCATAACCCCTCCGCTTTTCTTTTTCATCTAGACGCCCGGAAATTATTCATTTAAGTTTGGTAAATTCTACTGTAATTTTGTAGATGGTATTCTGTTTTATAAGCTACACGAAATATAATATACTGATGCAATTGGAGGCAGGTAAATGAGAGCATTAACATGGCCGTAGCTCGAATATCTCGCATCCCGTCACGAAGGTGTGTAATGGCGTCCCAAACGTTGCTGGATTGCCGGATGTAAACAACTACTAACGCATCACTCGGCTCAGTTCATATGAATATTACTGGCATGGCGTAAGTAACGGCGACCAGCCTAGATCAATAACCATAATTCATCTATTTTTTCAATTCATTAATTGATATTCATATGTTTCTTTCACGCCTGTTCGTGTGAAAAGGGACACAGGCAGGGTAGGATCGTTTACTCACAGAGAGCACCAAAGTGTTGAGATCGTTATAATATTATGTATCTAAAAATAGGAACGTTTTGTTTAAGTGACTTAGGATTTCAAAATTTGCTTGTCTGGTATGCATTTCCTATACTCGCCGCAGCTTAATTCATTTTAAATCTCAGTTAACACTTTTTGGAAGTGGTTATATCGTTTGAAATTGATACCACATACAAACATGAGGAAGCTTAGTCTAGTGTCGTCGATGGCTCAGTGTAAACTGTTTTAAATTCTCTATTGGGCTGCCTACCAAGCCTACATCTGGTAGCCTAATGTTTGTATTGTCGGAAAACTACACGGCCATTGTGAAGAAAAAAAGGCCATTACGCGCAGAAATTATTTATAAACACGTTCTACTAAAACATTTCTAAACGTAATTAATATAAATACAAAAATTATAATAAAAGACAGTGAATTAATGTTGTGAACCTACATTTTAATAAGCCTTTTTAGTAACACTTTTGAATTACTCAAGAATTCGTATAATATTCAATTTAATATTGTCACGTTATATCTTTTGAGGGGTGAGCAGAGATACGTTAGGGGCTGTACCCACTACACGCTTACATGTCGTGCGCAACGTGACCAGTGGCACAGCTAATCGCCGTTCCCACGGCACTAGGACGCATGACATTTCTATTAGGTGCATTACGGGCTTCCTCACGATATATTTTTCACCGGCGAGCATATTAGCTCTAGTCCATACTAAATCTGGAAATACCCAGATGTACGTGCCGGGATTTGAATCTTCTACTGATCCCTATTCCAGGAGGACACCACAACCATGTAGAATATGATAACATTTTGATGAGACGCTATGAAAATATATTATCAACTGTGGGACGACTTTTCAATACAGCGTAAAAAGTTCGAATTATTATTAACCGTAGGACATTGCTGTTTATACTCTCAAAACATAGTTGTAATGATGACGAGCATTAATGGAGATATTGCTTACAAACTGACCTCTGACTCGTAATAAAGGCACATCCAACGGACTGAACAGTTCATGCCAAATATAGCGACGTGCCTTGATAAACATCGCGGCGACGAATGTCCATAATAAAACTCATCGCAGACATTGGTCTTGCTTGCAACTCATTCGACTGCCAAAAATGTATGACGAAAGTATAGAACAGAGGTACGCAACAGGCGGACCGTCGAAGGTCTTGGTACCCTGAACACAGTACGGGTCAACTGTACGTATTGTGTAAGGCCCTCGAGCAGGGCCTGCATGGGACACTGTCCGCATCTCTGGGATGATTCTGCTGATTATAACTCGACGCGCTGGATTAGTTGCAGCGGAGGGCTGTCCCCATTGCGAATGATCCAGACGTTACTTAACATCTCGAACCGATCCGGTTGCTCAGAGATATTGCCTCACTGAGCGTTATTTACTGTCTGTATCACGGCGAGTGATTTGAAAAGTTACATAACGTTGTTCCACCCTCTTCCTACCACGAAAGAACCAGGAGCACGGGTGTACGAAGTCACGGCTAGGACTAAGATGTTCTCTAACTCTTACTTTTGTTGAAGTCGCTGAGCTGAGGAGAAGTCTTCCGGCGAGCGTGTTTCCACCGTCCCATGGCATAGGGTCCCTCAATCATAGCTTTCTCACGGGCGGAGCGCTCACTAACTAACCTTAACCTAACATATGCTCCCTTAATAAGCAACCTGTCCTTGTTTGTTGTGTGCCAAATAAATGCTTTCTCTTTCTTTCTTTTCTCATTGTTCTTAAACTAGGCAACGGATAGTTGATTCGAGAGATTTTTTTTTTGTATTAATATTACATGTCTGTTTAATTCACAATAATACTATATAATGCAAATATAATTAATCTAACAGCATACGTATGTCGTGGTCAACGCGGGTCATCGGTGACGTTCCGTACACTTTCACTGGCTCCGAGCTGACCGCGCCTGAATGGAGTCGTATTGCGATTGTAGTTGTAGTAGACCGTGCCGCCGGTACTCTTAAAAAATGACATACACACACACGCGCCATGTTTATTTAATAATAATATTATATCGTCACGCTATGTCCCTTGCCGGGTGAGCAGAGGTATGTTAGTGGCTTTATCCACTTCGCGGCTCTTTGTCGCACAGAACGTGACCAGTAACGCATGTGCTCGCCGTTCTCAGGATGCATGACGGGTCTGTTAGATGCCATGCGGGTTTCCTCACGATGAGTCCTTCCTTCACCGGTGAGCATGTGGCGCCTAAGTTCGTACGTGATATAGAAAACCCCAGAGGTACATGTCGCGACTGTCGCGAGTCCAATATACTAGCATTCGGGTCGTCATGTTGTTATTTAAAACGTTAACTCGACAATAAAATGTAGTACAAAGTCACTCCTAGGCATAAATAATACTAATTTGATAAATGGTCTATGAAATAAGGATCTTGTAAGAGAGAGGAATGGTTTTATGAGCCATTGAATTGCAAATATGAGCTGTCAAATTATACAGCCGCTTTGCTGCTGGCTGCCAGAAAAAGCTAATGCTGTCGATAGACTTTGGTGTCAATTGTGGTACAAGATTGAAAGCGACAGCGATTATTATCATTATTGTCAGCTCACATTAGTTTACCGCTAATGCTCCGAATAAGTAACTTTGATAATTGGCGGCCTTTGGGCGCTTGTTTTGCTGCTACAGTGCCCCTGATGGTAAGCGCGGTGTAGTTCTATAACGACAGCGAATATCAAAGGACCATTATTCATTACCAGTCTCCGTTGTCATGTCGGCCCACATATACCACAGCGGAAGGTCTCTAGGTATATGAGCTACTGGATATACACAAGCTGATCCCGAAATGCGACAGTCCAATGCGACTCACTATGACGGACTTCACACTTGTGTACTGTGGTACCGACCCAGTACCGGCATAGCCACCCAAATAAAATTTATTTAGGAACAAATAGGGTTTTTTGAACATACGATAATTGAACCAACATACACTTGTGTACTATAGTAATTTGTAAGTCAGTCGAATTGTTGAGAGTCGTGGAGCTTCCCTCTACTTCAATTAAACATCTTTTTCACATTCTATTTTAATAATATAACTTTTTTATTAACGGCCATTACTCATTCGTGCTGCAAATAATGCAACCTATTTCGACGGACTTCTTGCTCACCTATTTATTACAGTACTGTAGTCCTGACCCAATCCGAGCAATCGACCTACAACCTCAAAGCAAAGAAAAAATAAATACCTGAGTATGATGACACATCTATATCTAGGTTTAGCGAAAACACATTTACTATATTTCTTAAAGGCATCTGCATAGATCCCATAGAAGGGTAAAAAAGCATTCTCTGTCTATACTTTGAAGTATAGTACATATATAGTGATTAAAAAACGGTCCAATTGCAATTCTCGTAATTACCAAGAGTCAATGTATTTATTAAATGTCCAAATATAACAAAATAAAGCTTTTGTAGAATGAAAGCCAAAAAATTAAAAAAACAAAGGAAAATGAATACCAAATCGCTATCAGCTTATGCTGTGTTAAGCGCGATCATGTATAGTAACAAGTTTTTGTACCCGCCGGTCCTTTACGAGTGTTACGTGTGATCAGTGTACAGCAGAGATAGGCCTGCCTCCGCGGGCTCGCGGTCCATGGGCTAATGGATGGCGAGAGGCAAGGGCATTACTCCTCTATAACGGGGCGCGGCGCTTAGGATACCGAATAGATTCCAGCTGATGATTTATAAATGTTTCTGAACGGACACCTTTTCATAGCAAGACGTAGGCAATGTGGGCGCAATGCTTGATGGCTCGGGGTGAGATTTACTTTATTTTATTTTTCAGTTTCAGGGAAACATGCAGAAATATATAAACAATAAAAAATACACAAAGAAATAAATAAGCCAGCAAAGTTTCCACAAACAAAATACACAAAACTGTATGTTTATAAAAATTCAAGGTGACATTTTTTTCTCTCATCATTCGTCTAAAGGAGCCAAATGCGCAAGACACAGTGTCGACATAAAAACAACGTTTATTATATACAGACACGAACAATAAAAGTATTATGAACATAATTTGAGTCCACAGAGAACGCTTCAAACAGCGGAAAGTGTCTTGCATTGGAATGTGGACACCTGAAACCTATTTGGCTTAGCAAAGAACACAGGACGACTCTGTGGAATATGCGTTCAGCGGCCATATTGCCACTATCTTAAGCCGTGGTGGCTGCCGGCAGAATAGTATAGCACCCCCCTCTTCTTGCTGTGGTGTCGTAAAAGGCGACTAAGGTATCTCTTGAACACCGCAATGCAACCAGGTGTTTAGAGAAGGGAAAACTCGACCAAACCTGCATCCCGCTCCCTCCCGATCGTACCGGTTCCCCATTCCATCAAGGCCGAGGGAGCTCGGACGAGAGAGAGCTTCTCTGGCTGCGCGTACCGTTATGCACTAAAATATCTCCTGCGCAATTGACTGTTTCCGAAAACTGGACCTCGAATTTCTTAACCGGTGTTGAAACAGTCGCCGTGGCCGAAACCAGCTAGAACATCAACATCTTATGACCCGGCATTCTTTAAGAGAAGAGTGAATAGGCATTTGTTGGTTGGACGCGGTCCGCCGTCGAACTCATCTCCACCTTCCACCAGGTGTGATCGAAGTCAAGCGTCCGCCTACAAATAATAATAAAAATATATACGATATTAATTAAATACCGTAATATTAGTTACTAGCTGATCCGGCAAACGTCGTTTTGCTATATAAGGTTTTGTAATATCTTCTAAGATGTTCATTGAAATTAAGTGATGTCAAAGACAATTTTGTTCACAATTAAATACTCTTAATCAACAACACATTTATTTGGATAAAGATTAATATTATTACGTTGATACAACTCTTAACAAATAATGCATTAATTTCGACCAAATTTGTTTACCATAAAAACGGTTCTAGTGACTTAATCTTAAAAGATAGACATATACTGTCGCGGACATTTTTTTAGATCATTTCAATAGGAATAATTCTTTCATACATATATTTTTGGTATCTTGAACCGTTTTCGCAGCGCACGCAATGGAAGCCCTCAAGGATGAATAATTTTCCCCATTTTTTTCACATTTTCCATTATTTCTTCGCTCCTAATAGTTGCATTGTGATGTTATATAGCCTAAAGCCTTCCTCGATAAATGGTCTATTCAACTTAAAAAGAATTTTTCAATTCGAACCAGTAGTTCCAGAGATTAGCGCGTTCAAACAAACAAACAAACAAACAAACTCTTCAGCTTTATAATATTAGTATAGATAATGCTTGAGTACAACCAGAGCAAAGTCAAAATATTTTTTATAAATCTCAGTGTTAGCCAAAGTTACATTCGGTCAGCGATAACGCTTGTAGAAAAGTGTTATTCTGAAATATGTTGTATTTCAGTAAATTACTACCTACCGTGTAAATTCCATATCATTTGGATTCCTATACTTTGTAATATATTTTTTATTTCTTGTTTCAGGTAATCATTGTGGAAAAACATCTCTAGTTTAGTCATAGTTCATGCCGATTCATCTATCTGTAACTCATGTAAGTAAGTTTTAATAAATAAAGGTGCTTTTGCAATATGTAAGTATTATAATAATACAAAGTTGTTCAAGTAATGGCCGCCGTATATCACTGAATTTATAATAATAATTATAATTTAATTTTTTAAGGTGGTAGGGTGATTGCCCGAACTGGATCGTGACCGCAGTAAACAAGTGTAAAGACGACGGTCTACGGCCGGACGTCATAGGGACTCGATATGTCGCGTTCCGGAATCAGCTTGTGTATATCCAGTTGCTCGTATTCCATCTGACATTATATAAATAACTAGCTGTGTCCGAGACTTCGTCCGCGTGGAATAGTTATTTTGGGCATAATTGGTAATATCTTCTAAGATGTTCATTGAAATTAAGTGATGTCAAAGACAATTTTGTTCACAATTAAATACTCTTAATCAACAATACATTTATTTGGATAAAGATTAATATTATTACGTTGATACAACTCTTAACAAATAATGCATTAATTTCGACCAAATTTGATTACCATAAAAACGGTTCTAGAAAGTTAATCTTAAAAGATAGACATATACTGTCACGGACATTTTTTAAAATCATTTTAAGAGGAATAATTCTTTCATACATATATTATTGGTATCTTGAACCGTTTTCGCAGCGCACGGAATGGAAGCCCGCAAGGATGAATAATTTTCCCCGTTTTGGTCACATTTTCGATTATTTCTTTGCTCCTAATAGTTGCACCGTGATGTTATATAGCCTAAAGCCTTCCTCGATAAATGATCTATTCAACACAAAAAGAATTTTTCAATTCGATCCAGTAGTTCCTGAGATTAGCGCGTTCAAACAAACAGACTCTTCAGCTTTATAATATTAGTATAGATTACGTTCCGTTTGAAAAGACTAAATAAATTATTTGAATATTGTTCATACAAAAATACTAAAATCGCGTTAAAAGGATGAAACAGTGGAGCAGTAGGGTGAAAATTTGGGGTACGTAAAGCCGTAAAGAGATATTGCCTGACTAAGCGTTTTCTACCGTCTGTATCCCGGAGAGTGCTCTGAAGAGTTATTTAGCCTTGTTCCGCCCTCTCCTTTCCATGAAAGAACCACGCGCGCGGGCTTGCAGAGTCATGGCTGTACGGCAACTCATACCCCGGCTATGGCAAAGAAGTTTTTTAACTCTTACTGCAGCCGAGTTATTGAGCTTTGAAAGGGTCTTCCGGCGACCGTGTCCACCCTCTTTTGATATTGGCTCATTTAAACGAAGCGTAAAGAGATATTTGTGCAGGCCGGTGTGATCACTGTTTGCATTTTCTTTGCTGCTGATAGTCACAGTCGTTTTGTGGAGTGCACGGAGCTTACCATCAAGCGTGGTGTGTTCAAAAAACCAATCAGTGACATCTCCAGCTGGAACAATGACAGCGCGTTGGAGTCCGAGGCAGTCATTATTGAAATTGACTGCAATTTGAAAGGCAGCGTCAGTAATGTCCGCAGCGGCCCACAATTACACATAATGACGGCCAGCTCTCGCGTCCGCCTTCAGATGTTTAGAATCTATTAGCATTGCTTTGGGTCAGCGCTCTGGTGCCATATCTCTCCCATGATTAACTTTATCATAAAACCAATCATATCGTCACGCTGTGTACATTTACGGATAAGTAGATATCTAAGGAAAAATACCTTAAACCACTGGTGTAAAGCCTTGTGGCGATGTACCTCAATATGAGTTTTTTATTTTTTTTTATTCATCCTTTGTATTGCTCCCATGGCACGTACCATAGCATACTATTTAGTTTACATATTTATGCCCAAACCTTCGGCATAATCGCATAGAGTACAATTGAAAGCCGTACGATGTCATAATTTAAACATAGCAGGCGTCCCGTACGAGATCAGCAACGGCGACGACGGCGAGGGCGGCGGAAGCATCCCCACCCCCCAGGGGGCTCCAAAAGGGATGTGGCGTGACGACATATTATTGTTATTATCATTTAAAGTCTAAATTAGATTTAATTTGTTGGTGCACGACGCTCTTAAACTTCAAAGGAGACTATACGATATATCTATTCTCACGTTGAATCCCTATTGGTGTAGGCAGACAGATTGGTACGCCACTTCTCTCAATTCTTGCAGGCCTCTTTCGCTTGCTTAACTTTCATGAAACCCGTCACGCACGCGCGCCGATTCCGCGTGCTTTTGACATCACCGTCCAACAGAACTCCTATTATTTGACCCGCGTAGGTCAGCCTCGGTCGGCCTCGGCCCTTAACTTAAACGATAATTAATCATGTAATTTGTGACTCTCGAAAACAAATACATTTAAATTATCTATTTATGACCTCAAAATTTATAAATACCAAAGTTGCTTCAAATAATTCCAGTTGCTGTAGATTTACTTGAAAATTATTCAAAGAACTCGCAAAACAAGTGGCGACGTGTTCCGAAGGCGCGCTTGCCAGAAGCCTCGGCGTCCACGAAACGAGACGAGATAATTTACAAGTTCATTCGTTATTCATTTAAGAGGCTATTTATTTAAATTCAAACGATACGAAAACGAAACGTTATCGACAATAAACATCAGCCGCCTTCATCACAAAGGCGTTTAGAATCGGAACAGTTAGGGCTGCGGTCGCACTGCAATTAAAACCGCCAGCGATTGATGTGTATCGAATGGACTCGAGAATATGTGTTATTTTTAACCGACTTCAAAACGTAGGCGGTCTGGATGATTTTATATTCAACAATAATTTCGCCGATTTTTTTTTCCATTGTAAATATTTTAAGGATCCTTATCCGCGAATCGAAGGGTCTGCTCGTGATCATGGCCGGTGCGACCGTGTCGAACCATAATTAAAAGTTTGTTAATAGTAAGTGTTTATAACGAGCACAAATTGAAAAGTTTGACATGTGTTTTATTTTTTTATTTCAGTCAATTTATAGCAAGTTTCTATGATCTGTTGCTATCATAGTCTTATTTTATAAAAACAAATAGAATAATTTCTTTTGCAATACATCGTACTAAAATTAACAGTTGTCCTTAGTTGTCCTTTGTTGTGTTGATAGGTATTAGACACTTTAGTAATAACTTCAAAAACTAAGTTAAAATCATTCGAGTTTGGAAAATCTTAAAAAAAATGTGTCGCTTATAGTGTGATTCCTGAAGTGTTGCCACTAAGCCATTGCTCTAAACTAAGTTAAAGTCGACGCTGGAACCTCAGCGCCCTGCGTGCGGCCGACATCGTTTCCCGCCGCAGTCGGACATACGCCTTAGCCCCTAGAAAGTTAGACTAATTGCTTCCTGACCTGAGGGCATGGGTCGAAAAATGGACTGCGGGCAGGCGTGGCCGCCTCACGAGCAGGCGCTGCCGAAACCTGTTCTGTCGGCGCCTGCTGACGATGCCGCATCAGTTTCACGTTTGAATCTTGAGATAGATTACGCAATGCCTCCGACGCAGTCTTGGGTTTCTTTTGGCGGTTCTTCTAAAAGTAGTCGCTTCCAAAAGGCTAGCGGCCCCAGTCGATGTCCGTCCACACAGCAGTGCCCTTGCGTTGCCACCTAACCCATAAATTGCTGGCTTTAGCACCCTAAGTGTTCGCCCTTTCCTTCCGATGTAGTTGTGAAGGTCTCTCTCGATTGCTAGCATTTTTTCTGACGAAAAAAAAGAAGACTTCGATCTCAATCCGTCAAAATATGAGCCGTGGGAACCTCGCAATTTGAGAACAGCAAAAAAATGATCTGTGCCAGTGGTGACCTAGTCCCATAGAGACCGGTATCCACAATGACAGTGCGAATGCTTGCAGGTCCGAATCTCGACACATACCTTTGGATTTTTCAAGATTAGTTCCTGATTTAGGCACCTAGTGCTCAACTGTGAAGGAAAACATCGTGCGGAAACCCGCACAGCGTCTAATAGAAATGTCGTGTGTACTAGTGATGTGACTCCTGTCTCTGTGCTGTAATTTGTATCCTGTCTCGGCACAGTGACCACACCACATCCGGTAAGTGCGGGGGAGTCCAAAACGACAACAATGATCAATTGTAAAGAAAAACCTATCGGTAGTCGCAGCTATCATGCCAGCTTGCATTTCTTCACGCTTCATTTGAAAGAGGATGCTGGAAACACGCTCCATTCGCTTCCGCAGCTCAAAGACTCGGCTGCAGTAAGAGTTAGAGATATTCCTAGCCCTAGGGACATAGTCTTAGCTACCGTGTTGCTGTTAGTCCGTAAGCCTGCACGCGTGGTTCAGTTATAGAGCTTTTTGAATTAGATGTAGATTAAAAAGTGCCATTAAATATATATACCATCTGTGATACGAGCAATCTTACTCGTACTTTCATTTATAGCATTTATTAATAACCGCATTACAAAACGCACTTTCCATTAAAAAATTATGGGTTATATATAATTGGAATAAAGGGATGATGCGCTATCTCTTTTACACATTAGTCAAATAAGATCTTCCGTCGCCAGTCCGTCGAGGCCTCCGGTTGGGCGGTACGGTGATGTCATCTTGTTGATTTTCCCCAAATATTAGTGCTATTTAATATGTCTACAGGTATTTTTCGGGAAAATATTGTTTGAGGTTTTAACCTATTTGACTTAAGACATAGAATAAAATGCAGTATTTAATAGACATGCCAATTTATAATTCGTTCAAAGGAATCGGTGGCAACACGCTCGCCTGAAGACCATTCCACAGCTCATCGACTCAGAAAAGAAAGAGAAATTGTAGCCCTAGCCGGGATATGAGTTGCAGTATAGCCGTGACTCCGCAAACCCGCACAAATGGCTTTATTATGGAAGGGAGAGCGTGGAACAAGGTTCAATAACTTCAGAATACTCGTGATATAGACGTTAGAAAATTTTTACTTAACAAAAGTAACAGAGAAATTTATAGTTCAAGCTGGGTATAAAATTATTATGGGTTGAATATTATTATTTCATGTGAAAGGGAGATTTGTTTGTCCGATGCTGGCAATAATTTCGTTTGATTGCCAGTTAGTAGCGCGTGCGCAGCTGTGGGAGGTGTTTGCGTTCGTTACTGTAGTATTTTCGCGCGGTGCCTCTCGTCTGCGGTGACTCTAATGTTTTGATTCCGACGCAAATAATGCTTTGAGGGTGTGGGCTCAGCCGGAATCACGCCCGTCTGCCCTTCCCCGGTTCAGTGATTGTGAGGAAGTTGGTGCTTCGGAGAATTCGGATTACAGTGTTTGGATGTGAAGTTCCTTTATGGTGAATATTACATGTGGAAGGAGATCGGGTCTCTCACATTTATATTAACGTAATAGTTATTTGAGAGTTTTGTGCTTTGGTTAAAGAAATTGCCGATATAATAAACACGATGCCAGTGGCGTGCATCCCATAAAAGCATAAAACATCATTATGCATAAAATCATCTGTTTTAAGGAAATATAATATACAGTTAATAAGTTAATTAACACTACGTCTGTTAATGTTTATCCGCACCTTCCGTCTGTAAATGCGGGTCTTTCGCGTCCTGCCAACCTCTCACCCCCTTAATGCATTCAAAAATTTAGAAAAAATTCATACTACTATTCAAAACATTTATTTTGAATTATCAATTGAAAATTAGGGACAGAAGGGGGCACTCGCCGCTTCTCTATTTAGCAGGTATAAATAAATTGATTTTGCTCGAACCCAGAGGTCCCCCGTTTATAGGTGAAGTGTTATATATCCAAGTAAAACCAGATTATATATTTTTACGCTTTTTTATTTATTTATTATCCTAAACAAAAAAAAAATAGACTTAAGCCAGCAAAGTTTCCACAAAAAAAAAACACTCCTGCCTGATTCTCTTTGTTTTATGAGATCCATGCCGCTGATGATTGCCATGCTAACAGATATAACATACAAAGTATTTAATAATAACTTGTCAATTGTAATAGCTATCATGTTTTGAAAGCATATCCTTTAAATACGTTATTAAATTATTAAAAACTATTATTATTATTATTAAAATTATATAATATATGTGATTAAAATTCTCGTTGTTATCAATTTACAAATTTGTACGGTATACATACAAATTGTTACTTTTATGAGTTTCCATTTATATAATGTTTTTTTTTTTCTTATATATTGATGGGTGTGTCCTATATACATTGTCTAAAGTATATTTGCTGAGGCTGAAAGAGATAAAACGTGAATATGGTCGCCAATTGGATTAGGGACTAACTGGGCGGTAACTACGCGCGGCAACGCCAATGTTCGAAGGTTCAAATCCCGGCCGGTACATCTGGGGCTACCAGTTCAAATACGAACTCAGGTCCCACATGCTCACTGACGAAGAAAACCATCGTGAGTACACCCGCAGGGCATCGAATAGAAATGTAACGTGCACTAGTGCCGTGAGAACGGCGATCAGCTGCGCACGACATACAAGCGCAAAGTGGATACACTCACTACTGCACCTCTGCTCGCCCCCGAGCGAGGGATATAGCGTGACGACATATTGTTATTATTGAAGAAGCCTTCACCTGGTTCTAACAGCAACAAATCGATGTTTTATGTCTTATTAGAAAACGAGTTTTCAAACTGGTGAAACTCAGATGTTACAAAAAACAGCTTATAACTTTAAAAAAATTAATACTATATCAACTGCTAATCAATTTTTTATATTAGCCATAAAATATCTTTTACAGTAAGTCTTTTCGACACTACATATATTAGAATTCGTTTTGTAATAGAGTCGATAGTGTTTTAAATTATCTTGCAATTGGATGTCAAGCTAAAATCCGGAGCAATAGCTCCGCAGGTCTTTTTTTTGTAATTTATTATAAATTGATTCCTGTGACCATTTATTTCGTCACATCCTTACATTCTAGTGTACAATAATTAGTTTGCTTATACTATATGCTTATTTCCTATCAGATTATACAAATTGGTTTCACTTTATTTTGTTTTATTTTCTTTTACTATTCTTTCAATTAACATTGCGCCATACTCTAAAAATTTACCTCTGTATTCTTTATTAGCTCCGTAGGTCATGCGAATTGTTATTTCGTAGTTTATCCCTGTAAAGTCGCAGCGTGAAGGTAATATTTCTGGCACTTGGCAAGTGGTGAAGACAATGGAATGATTTCTCCGTTGTATAAGATTTTATAACGCCGTTTATGTTTTCACACGACTGTGCGACGGGCTGCCTTCATATATTCAACTCACTATTTCCCGCGTCCCGCGTCTCGACTCTCGATTCAACGATGTATAATCAAGTTTTTGAGAATATTCCAATGAGAGTAAACGCAATAATTGTACTGGAAGTTCATGAATAGGACACTAGCATAGTTGCCCAGAGATATTGCCTCACTAAGCGTCTTATACCGTCGGTATCGCGGGGAGTGTTCTGAAGAAGCCTTGTTGCACCCTCTCCCTCCAACAAAAGGTCCTCGTGCACGGGCTTACAGAGCAGTTGTGCTGTGGAATGCCTTTCCAGCGAGCGTGTTCACAGCGTCCTATGATATTGGATCCTTTAAACGTGGCGTGAAGACATATTTATGCAGGCCGGCATGATCACTGCGACTACCGATAAGCTTTCCTTTCTTCTTACCATATTACTGGTGTAGTGTTGTCACTACGCCGAATCAGGATAAAGATAATTAGTGTACCAATTTAAAGTCGCTCAGCGTGCGATGGAACGAGCTAGGTTGGGCATCTCTCTGAAGGATGAAATACCAGATGAGGTTATCCGACAGAGAACTAAAGTTGTCGACTTAGAGGCGAGCTGCAGTGGCATTGAGCTGGTTAGATATGCCGAAGAACTGATGATCAGTGGAGCAGGCGGGTTCTTGAGTGGAGACTGCGAATTACACAGGCATAAAAACATCTTAACCTGGTGTACATTTTTTTTTTACCCTGGCTCGACATATTGGCTACAGAGTACCTGATGGTAAGTACAGTGTAGTCCAAAAACGAAAGCGACTATCAAAGGATGAAAATCCATTGATAGTCTACATCGTCATGTCAGCCCACATATACCACGTCTGAAGGTCTCTAGGGATATGAGCTACTGGATATACACAAGCTGATCCCGAAACGCGACAAGCCGAAACTGGTCACTATGACGGGCTTTACACCCATGTACTGTGGTCGCGATCCAGACGGGCACCGGCGCCCTCCCACCTCGCAAACACATATACACATGTATCACATATGTAGGAGCATGAGGGGACCGACATTAACTAAAATAATAGAGCTTCACAATCCATCTGATCCACTTCTAGTCCTCTATAACGGTTTGATTGTCTGTCGAATTCTATTGCTAGCCCGTTAACTATTGTAATTTAACAAAAGGGTCACACAAAATGAATACTGCAAACGACTGCTCCGCAATACGTGCACCGAGCAACCGTTGCTGACCAAAATGATGATGATGAATGATCTAGAGTAGTGCGTGCGACCTTTGTATAGTAGAGTTTGAATGGTGGGGCTTGGCCGTTGACAGTTGTTGGTCACAATAATTGAGAATAGAGTCATTATATTGCATTTATTTATGTGCATTATATGCATTTATGCATGCTTCGATGAGACTATCTTTCAAAGCAACCATTCTGCGTATCTCTTCGTTCCTAACGCGATCCGCAAGCGTTATTCTGGATATAGAACTAAGAGATCGCATCCCCACAGCATTCATTCTACTTTTATGCTTCTTCTGGCATATCCTAACCCTAAAAATAATATTTAGGGGTATTCTATCAGCCAATATCACATTAAGTTAAATCAATAGGGAATAAGGATTATTGCAGTGAATAATTCCAGTGCAGAGCAAAAAATTTACAATATATACGTGTGTAGGATAGAGCGCGTCTCTGTGTGCGGACGTTTTTACTTAATTTGTCCTTTAACTTGTTCCGTTCGGAAATTAAACCCACGACCCGCACCGCAGGTTGATCGGGCAGCCAATGGATTTCAGCTTTTAAAAGCCCCTCATACTAATTACGCATATTAAATAACCTAAGGACATGTAAATCTTTGTGTGTGAGTGCTGGTGCACACGACGCGTCGCCGCTCCGCCGTCTTGCTTACTAATGATGATGATGATGATGATGTTCTGGCCGATTTCGGCTACAGCGACTGTTTCAACACCGGTTAAGAAATTCGAGGTCCAGTTTTCGGAAACAGTCCATTGCGCAGGAGATATTTAAGTGCACAACTGGACGCGCTGCCAGAAAAGCACTCTCTCGTCCGAGCTCCCTCAGGCCCGATGGAAAGGAGAACCAGTACGATCGGGAGGGAGCAGGATGCAGGTTTGGTCGAGTTTTCCTTCTCTGAACTCCTGGTTGAATTGGGGTGTGCAAGAGATACCTTAGCCGCCTTTTACGACACCTCAGCAAGAAGAGGTGCTATTCTATTCTGCCGGTAGCCACCACGGCTTACTAATATCCATTGTAGGGCACACGGTGCGTTGTTGCATTGCGCCGCTCGTGCACCGTCTGTCGAGTTACGACGCGGACTGGGACTATCTTTTCCGATACATCTCGGCGATTTGTTGCGCTACTGCTGATGTTGGGCTTGACGCATAAGCGCAAAGTAGATACAGCCACGACTGTAGCACTGCTTACCCCGAAAGGGACATAGCGTGCCGATACGTTATTATTATATTCTCAATAACGGCCTGCATTAAGCGATGTAGTTGCAAGTTGGAGCGCCGCCCCTTGCCTGTGCGCGACGCTCCACAAAACCTTTGCATTACGAAGCCGCACAACCGCCGCAACGCATCGTGGGCGCCGGCTCTAAGAACCCTATTTGTATGCAAATGTAATGTACGCTAGTCCAGGGTTCGATATCATGGAGTGGCCACTCTCTCAGCACGAGATACGAACATAAAAATATCTTTAATACTGTAATGAATTTGATTTTGCATACTATTACATCCTTTTTTACTGATTTCAATACATTCTTCGGAGGTCTTTAAAACGTTAATAAAAGTTTTATTTACGTTTTCTCTGTCGTAAGTTCAAATCTTGGCATGTAATTCTCTTTCCATTGACAGTGGTACTGTGGTACATATCCATAACGGTGGAGAAAAAGGATTTCAGTAAAGAAATCCCAATAATATCAAATACTATATAGAGGCACGAATACGGCTATCAGCTGCTGGCAACAAAGACGGGCAAAATGTAATCAGATTAATAATAATCAGTAATTTTAATTTCGTTAATCTGTAATCATGATTAAAAGTGGATACATCCACTAATAATATATCTCTGCCCACCCCGAACAGGATATAGCGTGACGATAAATATATTGTTTCTAACAAATTTCACTTGAGCCTTCATATTTTGATCCGCGCCGGCTATCAACCCCGGCAATTTGACCGAAGAATATCCTGGAGCGATAATTACTGAACTAATTACATCGCTTTTGTAATTAAACCTTAAAACTATTACTATAAAGATCAAAATGAATATCTAAGAATATAGAAATTCGTGTCAGGCAAGACTATTAAATTTCAACTTAAAGTTATGTTTTTAAAGTCGATTGTTGGTTGCTGGTAGCTGTCGCCATGTGCTTTACATGCGGGTTTGCTTGGGGCAACCGCCACTGCTGCTTTGTGGTTAGTTTTTTCATTTAATAGATATTGAATGCATTTTGTTCTTGAATTCTTTTCTGTGCATTGGTGAAGGTTATTGAATCGTTCGTGTTCGCGGTGTGTTGTGGCTCAGTTACACCGGGCTAACAGTTCATGCAAATGTTTTAGGTTATAATTATTTGTCATTAATTTGGTGATTTCGTGCTACCATTAATGTATTTCATTTATCCATGCAAGTCAGTGAAATAGCAGACGATTTATTAGTGATTAAAAGCGTTTTTTTTTTTTAAATTTAAACGGTTTCCATCATCTCTGTACATCCCGGAAGGGACATAGCGGGTGTATAAGGCACAGCTGTACGGTAACTCAAATCCCGGTTATCACTAAGGAGTTCTCTAACTCCTATTTTTGCCTTATCATTGGGCTGTCTTCCGGAGAGCGTGTTTCCAAAGTCCTGTAATATTGGGTTCTTTGGGCGGAGCGTGAGGAGATATTTGTGCAGGCCGGCATGATTGCTGCAATTATCTATAGGTTTTTTTACTGTTGATAGTCGTTATCGTTCTTGTACTGCATCATGCTTACCATCAGACGTGGCGTCATTGCTGCGCAGAGTCCAGATAAAAAAAATAGTAATTCGTCCAACAAAGCAGGTAACTAAGTAACTTCCTATGATAATGTAAAAACAGGTGTTTCTAAGGCAGGTGTGTGGAGAAGGCCCGATAATAACCTTTCCCTGCACTAATGTTATGAGCAAGCAGAGCCCGGACAAGCTATTTACCCGTTCCGGGCAAAAATAAAATAAAAAGTTATTTTCTTAATACTACTTTACTAATCAAAAGGTTATTTTATATCAATAGGTACCTATACAGTGTGTTTTGAAATCCTGTCTGACCCGAAAGGGGCATATTGGTGACACAATAACAATACAAAATATATTAGAAAATTATTACTTATTAATATTATACTTAGTAATATTCGTCAGGTTACGGAGGTATCGAGAGGGAATTGTAATTTATCGAGTATTTCTGGACAATCTACGTGATTGTTTACAATTTTAAACAAGAACATAAAATCCGAAATATCTCGACGTGTTTTTAAAGATTTTATGTGGAATTTATTTAATATAGTTTCAGACAACTTTTTTTTTTATAAGTAAACAATAAGCTAAGCGTATCATAAAACGTTTTTGAATTCGTTTATATTATAATTATTACAAAATTAATAAATTAATGATATAAATTATATATAAATAAAATAAATATCCCTGTAAAAGCCACTTTTAGTAATAAACCCGGATCCTTTAAGAATATTCCGTTGTGCAACGAATAAAATTTGAACACAAGCAAATTGAGAGCATTTTATCCCGCTCGCTCTCACGTATCTGGTTATAGTCTGAGCGAGAGAGGTATGTCTTGTCCTCATTAGCATGCATGTATGATCAAGTCTCCGTGTTCAGGGTTTAATAAGGCTTATGAATAAGATAGCCGGGTGACGACAGGGCTTCTAGCATTCCTATTAAGCTAATCCGATTGTGTCGAACATTTGCAATTACTTTAGACATTTAGTTCGGTATCTATTTACTTCACCGGGCAGTAGACACGAGGGTGTTTGCTGCCCGGGTGAGGCGGAGACGATGCGAATTTGTCTTGAACCCGCGTGATAAGGAATTCCTGACGGGTGGGCTCTTTACACTCAACTTTCTAGACGTCCCCTATTATATATAAAGGCTATTCGCCCGCCGATGAGCAACGGTTAGAGGGACACCCCGGGAGTTTTTAGTCAGTAGGAGTCTGACACACCGGGGTCACTGCCCCCACGGTGACCCTGATGGTCTTGTGCAGGATTTATACCCGGGCTACAAAAAACAGGTCTATTTCTCTCATGAGACGGAGGCCCGTGTATCCTACGCGCCGCCTGACAGGTCTTGAGACCTGGCCTCTTTGATAAGGGTTACAGTTAAGGACTTATGAGGTGAAATGAAGATTTAAAACCCTTATTAAAATCAACACCATTAGTAGCGCCACGAATTGATGTATGTCTTCTCAATAATCATGTTTCGAAGCTTCACTTCGACTTATTCGATAGCTTATATCCGTCCCGATCGTAATGAAGTCTACGATACAATCTTTTATGTGCAATAAACATACAAAGTGTTAAAATATTTAACAGTTTTGTTTATGTTGGTGAATACAGTTACTCATTCGCTGAACCGTTAGATAGTTTCCCATCAAATCATTCCATAACTAATCTACTCTTGGTGTGTCCTTCTGTTTTGTGTATAACATTTTGATGTCTATTGTAACGATAGTAAAACTGTTTTTGGTTATCATATAAATTAGCTGTCTAACTTTATTCATTAAGATTGTTAGAATGTTTTGTAGTAGCTTTATAAAAAAATACATATTCGTTATTACTATGAGCTTTATAAATTCGAGCCGGGCTATCAACACCGTTAGTATGAGCTGCAGTTAGATCAATAACTTTCTGAACTCATTTATTACGTACGGTGTGTAACTACAGGGAAATCTTTAATTATTGTCTAGTTCTGATGTGACTTACTCTACTCTTGTTCTGTGAATAATTTTATTTCGATCGTTTAGTTAACTATAATTAAAAATATAGCATTTTTGAGTAATTTATTGCGGAATATAAAATAACATAACAATACACAAAATCTATAAATTTAACTACTTCAGACGATGCATTTTTTATTCTTGTTCTTTTAACAATTACATTACAAAATCGTTGAGTGTTTATTGACTTATTAAGTTACATAGGTCTATTATATTTTATATTTTAAATAGTTGTATAAAATGAAATAAAATATCTGTTACATCTATGTTAAAAAATGTAGGTGAATCTGTCATTCGAAGTTCATCAATGTTCCGGGATGGAACGTGATTAGAATAGGAGGTATAGACCCCAGATGTAGGGGCAGGCAGGGCTGAAGAAAACTGAATAGAATAAAAAGAGAATGTTTACGAGTCTTCAAGTAACTGATTAGTCACGCATTGTGTGGCCGAGTGTCGCTTGACTTTTTATTAGTGTCAACGTCTCGGTTCAAATGAATTGTATCAATCTATTTTTAGATCTTGTTTTATAGTTGCCTGCGTCCTGCCTTATAATATTATGTGCTATTCACAATTACCCTGCACTAAATTCCGTCTGTAATCTTCCCTGTTTCGTGCGTCTTACGTTTTTATCAATGAAAGTTAAGGGAACATTCGATTTTTAGAGACAGATCGCCTGCCTCGCAGTCTTTCACCGGTTGCACACTGGAGAGTATGCTCAGAACCTACATTCTGTGATACCACCAGCCCCATTTCATCATATCATAGAATCACGGGACTCCGTGTCGGATACCATCCGTGTATGGTGGATATTCCTCATATCCGCACGAAAAGATTGGCTTCTACATTCATCATGCGAACAGCTAAAGAGTAGAATATGAATCCAGCCAGCATATTTCCATGATCTTATGACTTAGAAGTCTTTAAGATAAGAGTGAATAGGCATTTGTTGGTTGGACGTGGTCCGTCATCGGACTCATCTTCACTTTCCACCAGGTGTGATTGAGGGCAAGCGTCTGCCTGTAAGTCATACAATCAGAAAGATGAAATGGGTTTGCCCAAAAATTCACTCTTCACTAAAGGCTCTTAAACCATAATAACGAGGAAATATAATCTGTGGGGACATACTCCACTCCTTTGCTGTTCACATTATGTATATCCAAGCGAATGTTTTCGTGAGGACATTAGGAATATCTATTATATATGTATAATATCCAACACCAAGGAATAACTTTATTTATATTAATTTATATAGTCATACCGTTACATCACTACTTTCCATAATGTGTAAAAGATTAATCTTAGGCTTGTTAGTATTAAAAACATTTATATTCATTGATTAACCTACTTAGATTACAGTTTTACATTTTCTAATATGAATATTAAACTTGAGATAAAGAAATCTAAGAGAAAGTAACCTAATGACATGTGAAATCCATATCATAAATCGTTAATTTCTCAATGATGTAAAGCAAATAAACGCATAAAGTTTAATATTGTTCAGTGTATCATGTTTCGGATGAAGCAACTTGCATGAGAATAAATAAATCGCAATAAGATACGACCACAAGATTAGGAGCGGGGGCAGGGGAGAGAAATTGGCCTGTGCACGGGCTGCGCGTGCTCCAAATCAACCGTTATGATAGCTCGTAGATTATACCCAACACTGGGGGCATGATAGTGCGCTGGAGACTGATGTTATATATTTTAACCTGTACTCTATATCTTTATAAATAAATCGCAACGCTGAGAATCTTTAGACCAACACAAAGCATAAAATAGATGTCATTACAGATGTATTTCTTATATAAGATATTTTAATTTAAGATGTACGTATGAATTCGCTTTCCAGTAATTACGGTTCTATTCAAAGTATGTATTTAATATCAAATTAATAAAAACTTTATGTATATTAGATCATTAAAAATGCAGACTTAATCATTAGCAGAACCACCTTTAAAAAAGGGTTGTGAAAAAATTATCCGTTATGATAGCAATCGAATTCAGATCGTTACATCTCATTTTTTATGACTTCATTAAAATGTACAGCTTATAAACCGCTGTGAAACATAAAAACGAGAATTTTAATCATATACTTTATTTCATAACACCATAAATTAGCGTTTTATCTCCTTCCATATGCAACTTGTTTTTACACAGCCAAAATGTCCACGACGGCGACCCGCCATGTGAAATCGTCTAACTCGGCGAACATACTGATGTGCAAGCAATGGTGGAAAGTGTGTTGGATGTATGGCGACCAAGAGAAATACTACAGACAGTTGTATGGTAGAAGAAAACCTAATAACGACTTCTTAAATTTCGATGACTCCAAAAGATTAGGAGCTCAGATCACAGAACTCACTGATGATTTTTTCGAAGACACCTCACAGATCGATCCAGCCCCTGACGAAGAGGCAGAGAGGACAGTGTCAACGTTCGGAGCAGAAGCAGAGCCTGTCTATGGCTTCGATTACAAAACGACGTGGCAGAGAGACCAAAGAAGACAACCGATAGCTCAAAACTACGAATACATGAACACAACAGATTTAGATAAAATCTGTATTAGCGGAAACAGTATAAAGACAATGCTCCAGGCTGGAGTACCTCTTGATTCAGATGTTATAGACTCTAAAGAAGAAACCAATAGAGATGCTGATACCGTTGGAAAGACTTTGAAAATCATGAGTAAAACAAAGAAGGGGTCTATGGTTACAGAAGAAATGGAGCTATCCACAGATAGGACGACATGTGCAGGGTTAAAATGCCAAAGATCTACAACAATAAGTGGTCCTAATAAGTTGAAGGAGGTTCTCCAACCGCTCAGAGAAGATAAAGTGTTAGACGAATGTTCCAGAAAAAAGTGTATTAGTAATACGTTGAATACGACAACTATGGCTATGATGACTGTTTCGCAGAATTCGGTGACATCATGTAATGAGTAAGTATTGGCATGCATTTTTATTTTTTAATTCAATGAGATCATTATTATCAGCCCTCTTATGTTAGAAGCTAGGTGTAGACCTTTCCCCCCTCCAAAAAGTCGGGCTTTGAACAAGGCTAGACGTCGCCGGGTGCCGAGGGAGATGGCCCGGCCTTGTTCTTGGCACTAGGCAGGCGGGAGAAGGAACAACCCGGGGGTTTTAGTCGGTGCAAGTCCTACACACCGGGAGGCAACCCTCATCGTCCCCTGCGGTCCGTTAGGGATTTCTCCCGGGTTAAAAAAGAAAAAAGGTAAAAGAAAATAGACATTGAGATCAATCTTGGGCTTTCCTTTTCTCTCTTTATATATTACTGTTTCACCTTACCAAGAGTGCCTTACACTAAGTTAGCCAATTCGCAGCCTCCCGTAAAAACACATATGAAGGAATTCAGTGACCATTGAATCTGCGACGTATCTGGCCAACACACTACTTCACCTTTCTAATCTGAAGATCTATGTCGATAGTTTTGGTTTTCTGTTGGTATTTTTTCAATGATGTGGACATAATAATGCTACCTGTAATGATGCACGGAGCTGAGACGTGGACACACACGGTACGATTAGTCCACATATTTAAAATCGCTCTGCTTGCTATGGAAAGTGCTATGCTCTGTGTTTTTCTGAAAGACTGAATTAGAAATGAGGTAATCCTTAAAAGAACTAATAGTCATCGACATAACGCAGAGGATTAACAGGCTGAAGCGACAGTAGGCTGGTCATATTTGCCGCAGACCTGCGAACCGCTGGGGCAGACGCGTTCTTGAGTAGAGATCGCACCTCGGTAAGCGTAGCTTAGGACGGCCTTAGGCAAGGTGGAGCGACAATTTGTGTCAAGTGGCAGGCAATTGTTGGACAAGAAAAGCCAAAGGTTGGGCTCAGTGGCGAGCATCGGGAGAGGCCATTGTCCACTACTGGGCATATTAATGAAGCTTTAAGTATCGTCCGGAATCTTAGACAATTGGTACTTTATTGTATATTTCCATTACTAGTTCATTGAAGTCCGACATTTAGAGATCACAAAAGCTGTGCAGCGCCGTGGAGACTGCGCACAGGCCATTGTTGCGTGTGCGCGCTCGCCGCAATTTCTCCGACCAATAATGACATTACGCGGAACTCCACAATGGTTGTGGTTACGCTATAATTTGTATTCGTGGACGGTTCTACATTCACGGGGTTTGAATGTTCGTTTTATTAGTTTGTAACACAAAATACATTAAGAGTTTAAAAAAATGTTATTTAACCACGCTTTCTGATGATATATGTATGTATATCCATACTGTGGGCTTACCAGATTTATCTAAAATGTAAACAAAAAATATATCGGATTAATGAGAAAACGTGGCTGAGTTTATTTTCATAAAAATAAATATTAATATAAATAGAAGATATACGGTAAATGACACGAGGTCCTTTAAGCGAATCGTGAAGAGATATTTGTGTGTAAGAGATGATCTCTGCTGCTGTCGATCGGTTTTTTTTACTGTCGATAGTCGTAGTTATTGGTCTGTAGCACGCTTACTATCGGACGTGGTGTGGTCAGTATGCCGGCGAGGCTGCACTCGTGTCTATTGGCGCACGACAAATGAAATGAGATCTATCTGTTCAGGTAATTTTCTTAACTCGTGAATTTTTTTTTTACCTCTTTTTTCATCATGCATGGCTCATTTTTTATGTTTAGGTAGGTAGATATGATGATGATGATGTCCTAGCCGGTTTCGGCTACGGCGACTGTTTCAACACCGGTTAAGAAATTCGAGGTCCAGTTTTCGGAAACAGTCAATTGCGCAGGAGATATTTAAGTGCATAACTGGACGCGCTGCCAGAAAAGCACTCTCTCGTCCGAGCTCCCTCAGGTCCGATGGAAAGGAGAACCAGTACGATCGGGAGGGAGCGGGGTGCAGGTTTGGTCGAGTTTTCCTTCTCTGAACACCTGGTTGAATTGCGGTGTTCAAGAGACACCTTAGTCGCCTTTTACGACACCTCAGCAAGAAAAGGGGGGTGCTATTCTATTCTGCCGGCAGCCACCACGGCTGAGGTAGGTAGATATAATTAATATGTTACAGATAACATAAAACAGCTATGTCATGAATATAAACAAGTCATATGTACCTGTAAATAAATAATAATATATCGGTGCGCTATATAGTTTACCGGGTAAGCAGAGATATATTAGTGGCTGTGTCCACTTAACGCTTATATGTCGTGCCCAACGTGACCAGTGGCGCAGCTGATCGCCGTTCTCACAGCACTACTACACGTGACATTTCTATTAGTCGCCATGTTGGCTTCTTTATTATGTTTTCCTGCACTGGTGAGCATGTGGCGACTAAATCTATACGTAATCTGGAAAAATCCAGAAGTACGTGTCGGGATTCGAGCCCGCGACCATTCGCGTTGCCGCGCATGGAAACCGGTCCATTAGCCACTATGCCACACAGCCACCTACTCGTATAAACGCACGTACGTATTATAAGGTTAAAGATTTTATAAACCAATAACAGACATTAATGTATAAACAATCAATAGATGACAAGATAACTCGTCCATTTCCTTTACGTTTTTCGATATTGACAGTTTAATAGACGGCCATCAGTGCAACAGATTAAAAGCGAAGAGCATAAACGACTATCACTGAACGATGCATCGTAATGAGAAAACGTTTGTAATTCCCATTCAATAAAATCATTGATTTTTATCGTAATTTACAGCGTGGGCTACGACACAAGCGGCGCAGTGTACGGCCGCTGCACAATTTTATCCGCGCAATTTAACGACAGGCTGAGAGCGCGCGGGCCTTCGTCTGCCGCTTCAAAAATAAAAAAAAGCAGTCGAGGGGCAGAGACAAGGCGATCTTATCTCCGCGGACTACCGTTTACAGCCTTTTATATCAGTTTACAGGCTCTATTGATCGGTGTAATGGAGAATTTTTACGTACATAAAGCTTTAAAGTCATTAAAGACTTTTATGTTCAGTTTTATCTTTCTTATGTCGGCTGTGCGATGGAAAGAACTCTGGTGTTGCGTTCGGCTATAGTCGACTGTGGCCAATTTCCACCAGGAGTTCTATTAAGCTGTCCGTTTTAACTAAAGAAATGCTTTAGTAGCGCATGATCAACCTTTGACTTGTATTTGGTATCGACATGGTGTACAAAATGTTCTCTCATGAATATTCACGCAGGAAGATGAAGTGATACATTTAATGGCTCGATGATTTAAGATGTGAAAGTGAATCTGCGCGCTAGACGTCCTTCCGCTCAAACCAGTCGACCGTTACGTGCTGGGGAATAAAACTGGAACACTTTAGGAGTTACAGCGGCCCTTAAATGTTTCCTGTACGTTCCATATCTAATTTGTATATGTAATTCTGTATTATATAAATACATATAGATATATTATAATTCTCGTGGGGGCTGTGTTAGCCTGGTGCAATGGTCGGCAAACTTATTAGCCAAAGAGCCAAATATCAATACAACAATTAAAAAAAAATGCGAGTCAAATCTTCTTGCTTAGTAAACTTTTATTAAACTAAATTGAATACTTAATAAGTATTTATAAATGCGAACAACTTGCTCGCATCTCCTTGGAAAGTTTGAGTAAGTCAGGTTTGTATGTTGTTGTTTTTAATTTTAGGCATGATTCCGAGTTCGCATCAATAAGACGACATCTCAGTTTGCTGTTGATAATGTTCATGCTTGAAAAAGATTGTTCGCATGTCTGTATGAGTAGAACCGAAAAGGATAAGAGCGGCAAACGCGAGCTGTTGCAGCTGGTCGCAAGAGTCAGGAATACTATTTCATTACCTATGTATCTTTTAACTTAAACAAAAAAATTATACATGTTCTCGATTTATAAAAGAATTTTAATTTATCAAAATAAGATGTAATTTTTTTCTTACGATTTTTTTAAATTAAATTACGTAAAATGAAATTTATGTACTTAACATTAACTCTCATATTCAATTCTCAATTGTTCGCAGTGTTTCTTTATGATTTGTTGGAGAATACATTTAGTACACATTATAATTACAATTACATTTTTGTTAGTTACAAGAGGGTACATATTATGCTATCCTGAAATATTTCCCTTGTCTATAAACTCACGTTGTATATTTTTCTTTAGTTTTAAAAAGAGTTGTATGACTTGGAAGAGAATAAGGACGAAGTCGCGGGCTTTCGCAAGTGAATATATAAAAATGTAGCAAATACCGCTCGTCGATTGAACAGATACGAAACAACAAGTAAATTAATAACGGTAGTCCGATCCGGAGCGACTCCGATCCGATCGTGTAGGAGCGAATAAATACTCACGAGCAGGGTTGTCACATTTATATATGAATTATAATCGTTATATAAAAAAAACAAATACGAAACTCAATTATTGTAATATATATTCTATTAAAAATATAAAAAATAAACTAGAATTCGATATATAACTATAATTTTCATATACGAGATAAGCTAATATTTCAAATGAAATAAAATACATTTATAAAAAAAGAAAGAAAAGAAAAGAAAAGACAAAATCATACAAATACGGCGATGTGGGCCCTCCGTCAGATTAATGCCGAAGAGGAAATCTGTGGCGCTGGTTTGTGTGAAGGGCCCCGGTCGTATTACATAGTTATTAAGACAATTAATAAAACATTAAAAAAGAAAGACATGTAATTGTATAATAACAACATACTTTCTTGCCACTGTTTAAGTCATTAATTAAATTTCTCAAATTGATATTCATATTCTAATATGGCGAATAGTGTTTACGAGCCATAAAGTATATGCAAAAGTAAAAAAAAATATTAGAAAATATAACATCATCCCACAGCGAAACCACACAGCGCTGGCCCGGATTTAGGGAGCAGAGGGTTGTTGGCGGCAGAGGAGCACTTCCCCCAGCGTACCCACTGCATACATAGAAACTAGGCTGAAATTTTATACTTGCCTTTGTTTGACGTTAACTCCAAAGTGTGTATGTTATAACATATCGCTACTGCGCCGTAAGTTACGTGAGGTCAAGACTTGTTTTTCTGAATGTCCGCTTCTTATGCTATAAATGATATTTAACAACCATCTAAAATAAGCAGTACGATGTATTTGAGTCGACTAGATGAAGTTAATGGAGGATTAAGTTGGCAGCCCTAACAGCGTGATGCCGCACTCTCTGGTTAATCTTAAACGAGCATCAATGCGGAGCGCCCGCCGCGGCTCCACTCCTTTCATTATAACAAAACAATAAGGCTGTCATTACAAAACCAAGTTTAATATTTGTATGCCATTAAATAATTCGTTTAATTACCTTTTTTTTTATCCCCGACTCGCGACGACACCACGCCTGATGGTAACCCATGATATAGTAAAAAAAACGGTTATGGCTATCAATAGCAAAGACAAACCTGTCAATTGTCGCAGTGATCATGCCAGCCTGCACAAATATCTGTTTGTTGCCGGTACAAACTAACCGGAATAGTACTCGCCGGTTGGCGTGGAGGGTTCATGAGATTCTATACGCTTAACGCTTGCGTTGACAATGTAGCAGGTGCACGCTGGTCAGCGGCTTGGTGAGTGTCCTCGCGTCTGGAACCAGTGCACCCCTCAGCACTTAAGTACTAGAGTACTGTGTTTTCTGTAAAGCGATCCTCTAGGGTGTTGTAGCTCACGAGTAGGGGCGAGCATAACAAATACAGTCCGGGTATGCAAATTTTCAATACCCGACCCGCTTAAAATAGCCTTGAAATAGTAAATAACAATTAATATTAAGAAACAATACTTTAATGTCCTTTGTTTACAAAAAACACTGCTTTTAATAGCAAAGATTTCCGAGAGTTGTGGGTGTGGCCAAAACTCACATTTCTGTGGCGCTCTGCAAAAATTACTTTGCTTTCCGTAGTCGCCGCTACGTTAGTGTCATTAATTTGTATTACAAGCTACAAAGGAATTTATAAATGTTAAGAGAGCGAAAGACCTATGCAAAAATATACACAAGTGGCGTTCCATTCTTTCTGCCTACTCCAATAAGACAGAATAAACTATCCTTTGTCTACAAAATAAAATAGTTTCAATGTTTTACATCTGTTAGGCGTCCGCGACTGCTTTTTCAAGCAATATATCATTTATATGTTAATTAAAAATGTACTTATCTTTTATTTTTGATATCTTCAAGAACCAATGCTCGATACAAGAGCAGTTGTATTCGGGCTTCGTGATCGGCCGCTATAAATCCTGTCGAGTCTATGATATACCTGGCAAACGCGTTCGGAATCAGCCACGCTATGAATTGACCTGAGGGGTGGGCAATATTTCATAGAACATCGATGTTATTTCGATAAATATCTATACATACATAAATTCTTGTCCTGATTGTTGTTTTTTTTTACACTATGTCGACAAAGTGATTAAGGTACTGTACTTGAAGACAAGTACAGTCTAGTCCAAAAACGACAGGAACTATCAAAGGATGAAAATCATTTATAGTCTTCGGTGTCATGTCGTCCCACATGTATCACGACTGAAGGTCGGACTGGACGTACACAAGCTGATCATCATATCATGTCATCGTAGAGTCTAAACTTTTCAAGCTGCAAACATTAACACTTTATATTGGATTGTTTTTGGCCTAGGAATCCAATATGGCCATTTTTTGATATTCCATTTCTAAGAGCGTGAAATAGAGGGTGGAAATTTGTTTGAAATTACTTCAGGTTTGAGTGTAAATCGCACCTGGGCGAAAATAGGCCGAGCCTACTAGTATGTTATAAAATAATTTGAATAAACTTTGAAATTGTGGGTGTTCATCAGCTAGATAAATAAGTGAGATTAAGTACGGAATTAGGCCTCACATGCTCACCGGTGGAGGAAAACAGCGTGAGGAAACCGGCACAGCATCTGAAGGATTTGTTATGGGTCCTAGTGCTCTAAGCATGGCGTTTGGCTACGCTACTGCTCGCGTCGCACTCGACATGTTAACGTAATGTGGCTATAGCCACTAATGCATCTCTGCTCACACCGGAAGGGATATAGCGTGACGATATTTTATATTATTATTAAATAAATGTAAACCCGAACATCGCATCCGGGTGGGGTTATAAATGTATATTCATCCAGAATATGTGTGACGTATACCATTCGATATTTTTTATATTTCCAGGCAAACATACACCAATATATAACAATAAAACGTATACATAAGAAAGATAGATAAGCCAACAAAAAAATACAAAACAATAATCAAGCTAAGGAGCATAAAACAATAAGAGAAAATAAACTAATTATATAATGAAAAACAAATACAACAATAAAAGAAAATTAAATTTTTATCTATTTTTTAATACGAGTATCGATAAAAAGCAGCGCAGCAGTAATGGTACTCGCAATATCGTTGAATATTGCCCAACTCTAATAGATACTCGACTTATAATTGCCGTGTCAGATATTTTACTGTAAAATCGTTCTATTAATTGTTGATATTAAGTTTTATGCATTTCGCGTAGCATCTGCCAAGCTCGGGCTATTTTAGTGAAATTAAATAACTTTTGAATAAATTGAAATATAATTTATTCATAAATAACAACCGTGTTGTTGGGAATTCATTAAATTCCATTTAAAATGTGACTCGTGTGTACACTAAACTTCATAAATTATGATAAAAATGTCTCGTAAATGTACAAATGTTGATTGAAATTAATAATAGTATATCGTCATGGTGGCGGGCAGAGATACATTAGTGGTCTGTGTCTACTTTGCGATTATATATCGTGCCCAAGGTGACCAGTTGCGCAGCTATTCGTTGATCTCACAGCACTAGTGTACATGTCATTTCTATGAGACGCCACGCGGATTTCCTCACGATGTTTTCGTCACCGCTGAGCATGTGAAGTCTAAACGTGTACATAATCTGCAATTACGCAGAGGAACGTACTGGGATTCGAACCTACGCCGCCACTAACTGCATTGTGAGTGAACATATCTCAGTCTGGGCATCATTTGTGTTTAAATACCACAAAAGACGCATTTCCATAAACGTTGGGCGAACAAATATTTGTGAAGAGGGATCCCGGCAGAGGCGAGGACAAGTTGTACCAACACACTACCGTATAACGAGAATGGACGCGGGACATTGATCCCCGGACACCAGAGAATAGCGTTTTGTATATTTACCTATGCCTAGTTGGAACCCAAGGAAACGCAAAATGATTTTTTTTTTACACTGGCTCGACGTAGTGACTACAGAGTACCTGATGGTAAGTACAGTGTAGTCCAAAAACGAAAGCGACTATCAAAGGATGAAAATCCATTGATAGTCTACATCGTCATGTCGGCCCACATATACCACGACTGAAGGTCTCTAGGTATATGAGCTACTGGATATACACAAGCTGATCCCGAAACGCGACAAGCCGAAACTGGTCACTATGACGGGCTTTATACTCATGCACTGTGGTCGCGATCCAGACGGGCACCGACGCCCTACCACCTCGCAGCTGCTCGTTTAGCACCACCCAGGAGTCACGTGTAGGGAAACTAGGATAAAGCATACGGACACGAGCAGCTTCGACTCCCAAAACGAATTTTATACTATCTATCTATCACACGCCGAATCACTATTGGGGTACGTAGAGGAAAAACTCCAGTTTCGCTTCCTTAACATTCATTAGTTTCCGCGTACTCTTAACACAGCCCACCATCAGATCTCTTTATTTGCTCTGCGTGGGCGAGCCTCGGTCGGCCTCGGCCCTTACTTCCACTCACGTTCATATTGTATACCTTCTTTGTCATCCTTTCATCATTCATCCTCTCTACGTGCTCGAACTATTGTAGCATGCTTTTGCGCACGCTGTCGATGACTGTATCTTTCAAAGCAACCATTCTGGGCATATCTTCGATCCTAACGCGATCTGCAAGCGCTACTCCGCATATAGAACGAAGAGATCGTATGTTCACTGCATTAATTCTATTTTCACGCTTCTCTAGACATACCCAGGCTCCAGTGCCGTACAACAAATTGGCCACTAAATTCTAAGCTAATGTATCTTTTAACTTTCGTCGACAAACAGGTTGAAGACTCTGTGTTTTTTACTAACCCGGGGGAATATCCCACACAGGGTCATCATCATCAACTCCCGGTACTGGTCACATTGTGCAAGACATATAAGCGTAAAGTGGACACAGCCCCTACAATATCTCTGCTCATTCCAAAAGTAATATAGGATGGCGGTTTATTACTATTTTTTCTTTGTTACAAATATAAACTGTAGCTGTAGTAGCTTAATGGATAATGGACCAGTTTCCATGCGTGGTGATGCGATTGGTCTTGGGTTCTAATGTCGACTCATACCTCTGGGTTTTTCCAAATTTCGTACGGATTTGGGCGTCACAGGCTCACCGGTGAAGGAAAATATCGTGAGGAAACCCGCACGGCACCTAATAGAATTGACATGTGTACTAGTGCTGTGAGAACGGCGATCAGTTGCACTACTGGTCACACTGGGCACGGCATATAAGCGCAAAATAGATACAGCCATTAACGTATCATTGCTCACCCCGAAAGGGATATAGGATGACGGTATATTACTATTTTTCTTATTATAAATATTAACTAAAATATGAACTGCGTTTAAGATCTGTTGTTAACAAAATAGAATTAAAAAGCCTCTAATTTCTTAGAGTAATTTAGCCTATTTAGGGTATACCAGCGCTGCGCTGTACACTGCCTTGGTAATGAGCGCCCAGCGTGGCAGCCATACACGACACCAATTACCCAGCCGCGGGTCTGAGCTAGAATTAATTTATATTCATTCGAGGCCATAATTTTATCCTGAGACACGTAATTATAAACGTAATTTGGTCTTATGAAATCGATTTCAGCAACATGGGCGAGCTTTTTATGTAAGTATTACATAGTTGTAATTATATCGTGACATGTTTATGATTATTAAAATTAGACATTTTGCAGTTTTGTGGTAATATTTTTAGTTTAATATCTAGTTAGCGGAGGCTGTTAGGTGCCATCCATTTATTACACCATTTTTTGTCACTCGGGAGGAAATCATATACGGGACCGTCACGAACGTCGTGAGGGCGACACCCGCCGTGTGTCCGACTCTTTCTGGTTAAAAACCCCCTTTACATCGCGCTACCAGCTGGGCCTAGGAGTTTCCATTCAAAGAGTCTATTCTCATAAAGATACAAATCACTTACATGAGGATATTTGTTGGTATTTTTCTTTCTTTCTCTTTTATTTTGGTTTCCTCCTACAGTCCAATAAGCGAATAGCTCCTTCTAAGCTGCACCTTTAGGAAGGATGGGTGTAATTTGCTCACTCCTCAAAATCGGAAGGTTCGTATAAGTACACCGTCCACGCCTTTTGGTGGTGGCCTAGAGAAGATGAGATCGGCATGCATGCACGGTGACGCCAATGGTCGTAGGTTCGAATCCCGGTACGAAGAACATAGGGTATCCCAGATTACATACGAATTTAAACACCATATGCTCAAGGGTGGCGGAGAACAGCATAAGGGATCCCGCATGATATCTAACGGAATTGTCACGTGTACTAGGATTGGGAGAACAGCGTTCAGCTGTGCCTCTGGCCACGCGGGGCAAAGTGGATATAACCACTAATATATCTCTGCTTACCTTGAATGGGACATGAAGTGATGATATTATTAACACGACGTAGCTAACGACGTTTGGGTCCAGGGGGATCCCATTGTCTATTTCTGTCAGCCGATCTCTATTTAGAGATAACAATGATTAGTTATACTTTCCGTGAACTCTCACCAGTGGCTCCTAATCAGAGCCCTACTTCTGTCCAGCTGTGTCGGTTTCTCGTCTCATGAGATTAAGAAGGGTTTTGACGAGAGACGATATCATCATTAACACAGCCTTCATTACCTGTAACCAGAGATGGGCAAAATGTAATCTGATGAATGATGAACGATTACAAAATGTAGTCGAAATTTTAATTTTCTTGCTCTGTAATCATGATTAAATTCATTTAAAACATTAAGAAATCATAGATGTGTATACAATCTGGGATTCCGTAGTGTTTAAAACAGAAATGAGCAAAATGCAGTCATATTAATGGTAAAAAACGTATAATGTAATCGTTAATCATTTTCATTAATCTGATTACATTTTGCCCATCTATGCCGTGACACCGTAAACCCGTGCGCGCGGTTCTGTTAGGGAAGGAAGGGGGGTGGCACGAGGCCTGTAAGGCGGCACGAACTTCGAGAGGCTAGCCAGTTAGTCATTTTAAAAACGAGTGAATACGGCCTCGTGAACATCACTGTCGTAATTACTGGACGAGACTTAATCTATTAGAGAATGTTAAAATCCAAGTTAAGGTGAGAAGACGCCTACTGTTTGTCTGGACATTGACCTATATACAAGTACCATCTGCATCTCCTCAGCATAATTGAATAGACCAACGTGATCTTGAGGGTTCGACAAATATTGTACATCGCGGGCTACCGAGAAATTTACTACGTGCTCTCTCTTTCTAACGCACAGGAAGACGCGAGATAGAGGCATGCTTGAAAGAGACAACGATTATTGGGTTCTGTGTGAAGATACTATTAATCTATTTTAATCTTTCGCATTTTGTACTCATTGTAAATATTTTTACTGGTCTTACGCGCAAATAACCTTACATTTAACTAAAACAACTACTTATTTACTTCTAAGACTGGTTTGATATGATAAGCGATTGAGATATGTGTTTAAGTTATCTACTGCGGATTTGTAAACTAGAAGCTCGTTTTATGTCGCCTTGTTGTCGCCATGCTGATGCTGCGAGTACTGTCTTGTGACTATTCAAATTATCAAGAACAAAAGAGGGTCGAGGAGTTACACCCCGCCCCTGGCCATAATTCCGCGGCAAGTCGTTCTGCTCGTAACCATAATCTGTGTGACCGGGTAGAAACGTCGAGCCATAATTAAAAGTAATTTAATTCACGCATAAAAACTGTTAAAATATTTATAATGAGAACTTTTGTAATTTTATAAAACACATTTCTCCATGCAGGAGTAGTCACCTTAACATAGCGTCATCGATAGCATACACAAACGGATAGCATGCATTCGGGCACCTGCAGAGGACGAATGACGAAAGGATCATAAAAAAGATATACAATACGAATGTTGAGTGGATGCGAGAACCTCGCCAGACCGAGACTGACCTTCAAAGACCGAAGAGACTTGTTGTGTTGGATGGTAGAGATAGTCACAAGTAAGAGATATCGGCGAGAGTTCATGAAGTGATTAATGAATGTTAAGGAAGCGGCAGAGGTTTTCTATTCTCTTTGCCTACCTCAATAGGCATTTGGCGGGATGATAGATACAACATACCTAAAAATTATTATATTAGTACATAATATATTTTTTAACGAGCGGAACCCTAAACCACGCGTTCAGACCAACAGACAAGTGAGCAAACACTCGACCACATCTCACAGACATTAGAGAATGTTCCACAATAGCGTTTTATTTATTGTAGATGGTATTTTGAACTCGTGTCTTTGGTGTTACGTGCTAACTGCCTGCGCGCGACCAAGCCATCCAATCTCGATCACTATTGTGCAAACAGCCCGTCATAGTGACCAGTTTCGGCTTGTCGCGTTTCGGGATCAGCTCGTGTATATCCAGTAGCTCATATACCTAGAGACCTTCAGTCGTGGTATATGTGGGCCGACATGACGATGTAGACTATCAATGGATTTTCATCCTCTGATAGTCGCTTTCGTTTTTGGACTACACTGTACTTACCATCAGGAACTATGTAGTCACTATGTCGAGTCAGTGTAAAAAAAAAAACACCGTCACAGTGACTCGTTTTGGCCTGTCGCATTTCGGGACCAGCTCGCGTACATCCAGTTGAGATGCCACGTATCGTCATATATGTAAAGGGCAAGGTGACAACTGTCAATGGATTCTCATCCTTTAGTAGTCGGAGCTATTCTTGGACTGCATTGCACTTTCCATCAGGTGCAATATAGTAGCTTTGTCGAGCAAATACAAAAACCATTTAACTTTCGAGACCATAATTCATAAACTATGATCAATCTCAAGACTCAAGAGTTTCCTGAACGGAAAAATAGCACAAGTGCAATACAGAAGCAGCCCCTAATGTAATTAAAAACTGAAAGTTTTAACGCAGCAACTCGCTACGGATTGTTGACATTTCTCGTCCTATTATCTTCTATAATATAAAAATGAATCGTTAAATGTGTTGATAAGCGCAAAACTCGAGAACGGCTGAACCGATTTGGCTGATTTCTTTTTTGTTGTATTTGATGAAGTCTGAGGAAGGTTATAACGGAGAGAAAATTAAAAAAAAATGCCTGAAAAAGTCTAAAAACAACACTTTTCTGTATTCTCATACTAAAGATTCGTAATAATACTTAAAAGCCAATTTGAACTTTATTACCATGCCATAAAGTGCAAGTGTTAGTGGACGGGTTCCGGGAAGGCAAAACAATTGAGTGACGTATAAATATTAATGTCAATATTTGTCAATTTTTATACATATGTAAAGATATTATCTATACTATCTCTAGACACGATGGTCGGTATCGGCGCTGTTCATTGGCCTAGAATTGACAGCTGTCACTAGCGTCATATGAACGAACCAAAACTAACCCAAGATATCGCACAGAATAATAATTAACTTTCCCATAAATATCATTAGAAAGACGAAACAATAGCTTTTATGGTTGTTTCTTTGATTTCAGAGAAACTCATTTGTTATTGTTCATAAACTTATATAAGCACATTATAAAACAACCATAAAAGCTATTGTTTCGTCTTTCTAATGATATTTATGGGAAAGTTAATTATTATTCTGTGCGATATCTTGGGTTAGTTTTGGTTCGTTCATATGACGCTAGTGACAGCTGTCAATTCTAGGCCAATGAACAGCGCCGATACCGACCATCGTGTCTAGAGATAGTATAGATAATATCTTTACACATATAACATTACACTCAAAAATCATTTTAAGTGTTTTATAATTTTTGACATAATGTTATTTTTTGACCTATCAACTTTCTTATTTCTTTTTTTTTATTTTACTAGCGGACCCGGTGTCCTGAATAGCAGAATAGCTATAAAAAAGAAAATTAAAGAATCTGGTGTTAGGCCGTACGAAGTTCGCCGGATCAGCTAGTCTATAATATAAAAATGAATCGCTAAATGTGTTGGTAAGCGCAAAACTCGTGAACGGTTAAACCGATTTGGCTGATTTCTTTTTTGTTGTGTTTGATGAAGTTTGAGGAAGGTTATTATGGCGAGATATTTTTTTAAATTGCCTGAAAAAGTCTATGTCATTAGAAGCACTTAATCGAACATTGAAAGATCAACGCAATGACTCGAGATGTTTTGGAGGCGCGATGATTTTACTGTCTGGCGATTTCCGCCAAACTTAACTGAAGACTGCCTGTTACAGAATCATTGAAATGCTTGATTAATAAAAACAATTATTAAATCAAAAATCTGCTTATTTATTGCCTTTTAGGTGGAACAAAGTTCGGCGGGTCAGCTAGTTTGTTAATATTTTATCATGTTCTTGAGTGATTGTTCGAACTGGGTTGTGACTACGATTCAGCTATGTAAAGACTTGCTCTGAACAGACTTGACATCGGGATGTTTAACAAAATCTTAACAGAACTATTATCTGATGAGGCGTCTGGCTTTTTCAGATCAATGGCACCATATGTAATATGTTAGGTATTTCTTTATTAGGGTACGATGGGGCTGACATACGTACACACGTAAAAGTCCCTTAAATAAATAGAATAAAAAAAGAAAAAAAGCTATGTAAAGACCGCCATAGCGCCTCGCCTCTGCCTGTCGCGTTCCAGGATCAGCTTGTGTACGTCCACGAACTCATATTAGAGACCTTCAATCGAAGTATATGTGGGCCGATATGACGACGGAGACTGTTAATGGGATTTACATAATAATCGCTGTCGATTTTGGACTACACTGCACTTACCATGAGGTGAACTGTAGTCACTTTGTCGAGTAAGTGTAAAGAAAATTGGCTTCAGTTTTAGCACATGTGTGCGGTTTCTTTATACTGCACAATTATATGATTACGTCATTCAAAGCAAGTTAAATGATAGTTTATAGTAAAACAGCCGAGTGTAGGTTGCCGTGGGAGGATCAGCAGATGCAGGCCAAGCTAGCCGGACAGAGCGGAGATAATATTAATCAAGGTCCCATGTGAATAGGCTCATTAGTCGCAGCTCAGTTGCGGCAACATGACGACGTAAGTCATCGCTAACTCTTGCTACCAACCCAACAGTGTTTTCTCATAGTCAGTCAGCTTAGAATTAGACAAATGTGGAAGGATACTCTAGTACAAAATGCGCAGGTAAAAGTGTAACAACGGTTTTTCTATGATTTTGTAAGCTGAATCATGCTAATTCTGTCCTATTGTGTTTTCCATAATTCTATAAATACAAAAAGCATTTGTTTAGCGCACAACATATCAAGGGGTCAGTAAAAAACGCTGATTCCTAATATGTGTATTTATTTATTTATTTATTTTTTACATTTTAAGGGTGGCCAGTGGCCAACACACTACAAGACACGAAAAAAACAATAAAAAAAAATGCACATCAATGCGTTGCGCCACTCAAGGCCACCACATCGTGCACCGAAAACACAAACAATACTACTTACAAAACAAACACACTAACAAACAACAATAAAACATCGAAAGAGAAAACACAGGCAAACAAAAATAATACTAACAACTACTGCGTGTCCCTCAACCACCCGATGATTTTTCTTTATATTACTATATCACCATAAAATGTGCCTTAAACCAAATAGCCTTTCATTCACCCTCGATATAACACAAAAGGAAAGCTTAAACAAGTTAGAAAACAACAGAAGCAAATACCCAGTGCTGTGATGTGCCAAACGAAAGTCACCTCAGCAAATGCTAGGGACCAGCTGAGCCATTCAGCGCTGGTTTTCAGCTGATACCCTTTTGTTGCGTAGACGCGCAGAAAACGGCGAGGAAGGGATTAATTGAGTGTCGATTCAAACTCTAGAGAGTATTTCAATATGTCACAGATAATGTTATGTACATACATACACAGGAACACACACATATAAGTATAGTACATACCATACAATATATATTATTTAAATTTTAATATACATATAACATATACTAATAAATCCATAATATAATATCCATAATATATAGCAATCCATAATGCAAGTATTATGCAGAAACGGAATCATCTTATATATATATCGGAAAATCAAGTCGCGAAAATTTTTTAATTTTCAATGACGATTACTGCGCGCGGCTGCAAGTCTATTTGCCTATTTTATTTTTTTCTGTTCAATATATTATCTAGTTTTTAAGAAACTAGAAGCCAAACACGAAGCAAATTGAACGAACCTTAGAAAAAATAAATATGTTTTTCTCCATACAACAAAAAACGGCGTTATATTTTTTTTCTCGAAAACTATATTTTTAGAAAGGTCGTCAGCTATCCTGAAAACAAATTTGTTCGAAATCTCAACTTTAGCGCCTATGTTCACGAAAATTCAGAATCGAACCACTGTGTGTCGCTACACTTTCCACACGTGTATGTGATATCCTTTTATTGCCTAATTCTACGATAATCTGTAACAAAAACTGCCTGTTGTTTTGTCAGTTTGCTTTTACTAGCACAAATTACCTTCAATTTTAAATCCACTTGTAAACATTAAAACAAATTAGCATTTCAATAATCTTACTATTCTTTTTTTAACATTCAAGGAGAAGAAGCCCGCACCCCAACAATCCTTAGTGGATACCGAGTCACTGTGAAGGAGCTTCGCATCCGCATACTGTGGCGTGGTCAGCCTCAGGCGCTAATGCGTCTCACAGAAATGATGGTACTCAGCACACGAATGTAATCCAGGTGTTTTATCTCACAGAAGCTCGTATCAAACAGTCCGTTACTCGCTAGCAACTATCAAACCCGTTTGAAGCATTCCTTCGTCTTTTGTTTTATGGCTTCTAGATGATAATAGTGGTAATAATACGGCGTTCCGCGGACATTCATTCCAATATATATATATATATATATATATATATATATATATATATATATATATATATATATATAAAATCAGTTGTCCTAACCGACATATCATCGTGGACCCGTGGCAGTTTACTACTGAAGCTGACAACACGAAATGTTTGCGCTGCGCGAGGGAAGTCAAGCTGACATTGTTCAGAGCATATTGTCCTTGTACTCGTGCTGTTTGTGGGTGAGGTGCTTACAACGCGCTGTGAATTCAGTGTAACAATGCGTTCAGTGTGTGTATTATTATTATACTATTTACAGTTATTTTGATTACGCGGAGGACGGACCGCTAGTTATGTCGTGGTGAAGCCTGTACCGCCTGTGGGAGGCTTGTTAATGACAGGCAGTCTTAGCTTGAATCCTCTTTATTATTTATTTGGCGCGCGGTTTATACAATTCGCGTGACCTGGATATCGTGCATTGAATTTCAACTAATCTTGCAGTGCATTTAAGTGCATTGACTACATAAAACTCTAATCAGTCCTACACAGCATGTCACCTACATTACATTGACATATCACTATAGGTGGAGTTTATGAGATTTCACGCGTAAAATATTACTCGATAGTCCTGGGTGGCTCAGCAAGTCACTTAGCATTTGCTGAGCTGACTTCCATTTGGCGCATCATCCTAGCACAGGGTATTTGTTTTTGTTGTTATCTGTTTTCATTAATCTATACTTCTGTGTTTTAGGCTATATTTTGTGCCAATTAAATGCTTTTTCTTTCTTTAAAAGGGTGAAATAGAGGGACTTTTTTAATATAGACAGGCTTGTGCTTGACCTCAATCTAACCTGATGGAAAATCATGAGGCTGATAATGGAGCGAGTTTACCCAATAAATACCGATTCACACATCATTTGAAGATTCCCATGTTGTATTACAGAAAAAAAGAGGAGGCGCATCACCTCGTGTGAGCAGCTGCAATGTCGACCACATAAGGATGCAAACCCGCACGGCTTGCAGTCAATTTATGGTAGAAGCAGGAAGGAGAAATTCAATTGTACAACTCAGTCTATGAAACTCGCTGTGATCATACGTCTGCATACGTCTGAAGAAGGCCAGCTTCTCATGACCGTTGACATCAATTCTCTGCTGCGATGGGTCATTGCCAGGGCCTCATTGCTTATTTAAATTAATTTCATTCAAACTTATAAAAAAAATATCATGTAAATGTATCTACTCGTTGGCAAACACACTGCAGGGAATGTAAAACCCGGAACCGCGCGCCGGGGGCAGGTTACAGCCTAAACTTGTTATTTTTGTCTAGTTCAGGTTTGACGAGCTCAGCGTCTACATTTTTCTGATCTTGTCACCTTTCCTGAATTATTCTCGTCCATAGAATCACAAAACTAGTACAAATTTTAAATTGTCACAAACCTGTCTTTCTTTCAACCAATTCTCTATTAAATGTACACAGAGAGAATAGCTCGTCATTACTGAATGTTGTGGTCGCGAAATAATATTTCGTTAATTTATTTATTTATTTTATTTATTTATTGAACAGCACATATATACATTTTACATACGGTACAGTTGACAAGCTGTGCCAATTACACAATGATAATATTTAAAAACTAACAAAGAAAAGGAAAATATAACAGTAAACTCACAACAATTAGAAATAAATGTGTGTGCGTTTGTTGTGATAAGGTGAGTGTAAGAGAGCTATATGTATATGAATGCAGTGTGGCGTCTGTACCCTCCTATTGGCGATTTAACTTTAGCAAAGCTAAAACCGAGGCTATGAATTTGTTTCTATTTTGGGAAAATGTCTCAATAGTGCGAAACCCCTTATTGTACGTATCGAGGCATCTGTGTATTACAGAGTTCTTTGCGTAATTGTAATGTATTTTCGGCAAGGCGAACAAGTTCGGCTGTCTAGTGGTTTTGGTGTTTATTTTAAAATTAATTCTCCTCAACAAATCTGGGCAGTCTATGTGATAATTTAAAATGTCATATAAAAATTTCAAATCACAAAGAGTTCTTCTGTCTTTAATAGATAACAACCCATACTTATCCAAAATTACGTTATACTCAATGTGCTCCTTTTTAAATTTAAAACACAGATATCTTAGAAAATTTTTTTGAATGTGCTCTAGCAGACTTTTATATGTCACATAATCCGGGGACCAAATTGGGGAGGCGCAATCGAGGTAGCTTCTAATGTATGAATAATAAAACAACAAAAGAGAGTGCACACTATAGTTAATAGTTTTTTTTCTATTCTGAGTCGTTACAGTGACCACAACACGCCTGATGGTAAGCACGAGGCAGTCCAAATACGAAAACGATTATCAACAATTAAAAAGCTTTTGACAGTAGTTATAGCACCATCCTCGATTCTGTGCCAAGTTCCTCAGACTTCCAGCAGCGAGGTGGTAGGGCGTCGGTGCCCGTCTGGATCGCGACCACAGTACATGGGTGTAAAGCCCGTCATAGTGACCAGTTTCGGCTTGTCGCGTTTCGAGATCAGCTTGTGTATATCCAGTAGCTCATATACCTAGAGACCTTCGGTCGTGGTATATGGGGGCCGACATAACGATGTAGACTATCAATGGATTTTCATCCTTTGATAGTCGCTTTCGTTTTTAGACTACACTGTACTTACCATCAGGTACTCTGTAGTCACTATGTCGAGCCTGTGTAAAAATAAAAATAAATAAATACTTCCGCACTTAGCCCACTACTTAATTCAGATTATCTGTGCAACTCACATTCGGTAGATGGCTTATTAAAACTACAATTGAGTATTATTATTTAGTATTTGCCTTCCACATGCCCCTGAACTACAAGTAGATCCGTGAAGCATGGGTTTTGAGAAACGTGTCATGAGGAAACCTGCACGGAATCTACTAGAAATGTCATGTGTACTAGAGCTGTGAGAATGGCTATCAGTTGCGCCACTGGTCACGTTGGGCACGTGGTACAAGCTCAAAGTCTCAATAGTGTTTTTATTAAATAATTTTAAGTTCTAGACAATCGACCTTGTAGCTAGTAGCCGGTGGCGTCACGCCGTGGCCGACACGCTTCTGTAACGACAACGAGCCGTGAACTGATTTTATCTTTACTGTTGATGACTTTTAAACATCTGATTTCGGAATGTTTGATATGTGTGAACTAATGCTGAGATTTATAAACACAATTTTGACTACGCTCAGACTTTGCTCAGGAAATAAGTTCGTGTTTGGTTAAAAACTAAATATATAATAGGAACCAAGATCTAGGAAGGAGGAGAAGGGTCAAGCAGGGCCTCGCGCCCCCAATATCCAGGCGTGGGCGGTGTGCGATGTGTTTCCGCACCATCAGGCGTGGTCACTATGCCGAGTCAAGATTTACAAACATTTAAAAATTAACTCAAAAGTCTCATAAGATGTCGTTACTACGTCTTAAGTTAAGCAAGGACAAAAAATACAAAGCTTGCGCTCTCGCGCGGAGGCCCAACCGGGCTAAGTGGAGATAGGACAACGCCCAGGCTGCAACCGGGGCCGAAAATGTGTCGTAATGGGAGTCCCTGCCCATTTTAGAGGCTCCTCTAGTAGTGCTGAGCAGTACTGCCTAAGGGGGCTGCTATTCGGATATACTCCTACGCCGTACGTTATATGCCGTGGTGGCTGCCGGCAGAATAGAATAGCTCGCCCCTCTTTTTGCCGAGGTGTCGTAAAAGGCGGCTAAGGTATCTCTTTAACACCGCAATTCAACCAGGTGTTCAGAGAAGAGAAACTCGACCAAACCTGCATCCCGCTCCCTCCCGATCGTACTGGTTCTCCTTTCCATCGGACCTGAGGGAGCTCGGACGAGAGAGTGCTTTTCTGGCAGCGCGTCCAGTTCTGCACTTAAATATCTCGTGCGCAATTGACTGTTTCCGAAAACTGGACCTCGATTTTCTTAATCGATGTTGAAACAATCGCCGTGGCTGAATCCGGCTAGGACATCATCATCATCATCATCATACTCCTACGGTGTTGTGCGTGTTCCCAAGCACCACTTGTCGTAAGGGGCTTGGTGATCATTCTTCCCTCTCACCTCCACTCTGGCTCCATATGGAGTTGCCCTTGTCGCGCGTTATTGTCGTGGTAGGGCTCCTTAGCCGATTGCCCGTAGCCCGGAGCATTATGCTAGTGGGGAGGGTTTTAGTCAGTAGAAGTCTGACACACCGGGGTCTGGCCCCTCCCCCCAGAGAGAAAGATCTATGAGGATTTCCAGCGTGTCAACAAAAAAAGGCAAATTTAAGAATTATTTTTTGAGAATATTTCGCTTATAAGATAAATAAATAAATAAAATAAAATAAAATAAATAAATAAAGTCTTTTATTAGACAAACAATTACAAGCAGCACATTAAAATCAGCTGACACCCAAACTAGGACAGCCTGTATCTTCGATGTCAGCACATTTCACACAATTTGTTACAGTTTATTACCGCTGCGTACCTCCAATCTTAACTCAAAACAATACAACAATAATATTACATACTAAACAATAGACTATACAAAAAAAAAAGTGAATAACAATTTCAAAAGAATGTTAATGCTAAAGCCCAAACACATCTATTCCTGCAACAGTTTCTCAGTATCATTATAACAAAAAAAAACATTATTATTAAAACAGTAACAACAATAGTATTATTATTATTAACGGTATTATTTAAATATTAACATTTGCACAAAGTTGTTGAGCACGTGATCATCAGCCCACCGATGCTATGCCTTAGACGGCTCTCACGACGCCTCCGTATGATGGAGAGGGAGGGAGCTCACATTGAGCGCGACCATACATATTATATTATTATTATTTTAACTGTCAAGTTACACGTGATTGTAATTCCGAGATCTGTTGCTACTGAGAACCAAGTCGATAGTCAATTATATACCGTATACGAATATCAATCGAGAAGACATTTTAAATTACAATTCGTTATTAAAAGTGAATCTTCTGTTATTAATATGGCCATCCGTCAAGCGGTCTGTCTGCTTTTGATTAATGGACCCTAGGCGTGTGTGTTTCCAATATACCATTAAAAGTAACCACAAAATAATTGATCGTAATTGTTTTTACACTGATTCGACTATGTGACTACAGTGTACCTGATGGTAAGTACAGTGTAGTCTAAACACGAAAATGACTATCAAAGGACGAAAATCTATTGATAGTCTACATCGTCATGTCAGCCCACATATACCGCGACTGAAGGTCTCTAGGTATATGAGCTACTGGATATGCACAAGCTGATCCCGAAACGCGAGAGTTCAAAGCGCTTCACTATGACGGTCACACTCACACTCACACTGAGTTTACACTCATGTACTGAGGTCATGACACAGTTAGGGCAATCACCCTACCACTGAAAAAATAATTATGCACTGTATTGTGAATTGTCACTTTTTTTTTGTTATATTTGTTATTCTTTATATAATTATTTAGTCTTTTCTTGTGTCCCTTAGCTTGATTTTTGTTTGGTATTTATGTCTTGTGGAAACTTTGCTGAAAAGAAATAATATATAAGATGTTTAAAAAAAAAGATGAAATATATCATCGCTTCGGAATACAGAATCTACCGATAAGAGCCAGTAAGAAACTGGTAGATGCTGTGCCCAACATAATGTGGAACAAATATAAAATAAACAATGCAATCAATGTCCAGTGAGAAAAGGTGTATACAGTAAGACCAATCACTCTTATCATTTAAACAGTCATTAATGGAATAATATCCGTTATTTAGTCATTTAGTTTCAATAGCTGGGTTGTGTATCTTTTTTTTTGTGTAATTTTTATATATTGCTGTATATTTCCCTAATAATATTGTGGTGGAGACCTCACCGTTTGCGGGAGGCAAGGCAGAAGGCAGTCTTACCTCGAATTCTCTTTATGATTTATATGATTCTCGTTTTATATCATTCGCTTGACATAAATATCGCAGTGCATTGCACTAGTACCATAAGTGGAACTTTAAATAACCCAACAATTGCATTGACTATAATATAAAAAATAAAATTATAAAGTTATTCGTACCTGTCCTATTGATGTGACAACTTAATAGGACTGCGAGGAACTCCCCAAAATATGTGCTAAGCGAGTTTTAAGAAAAATGAGCTACAAATACTGAGGGAGTGTAAAAAAATGTGTTTCCACTCTTTATTAAGAAGTGATGGTACAGACAAGAATCTCGTGCCTTACAATGGAAACAGATTATGCTAGTCAGAGTTGTTAGTGTGAAATGAATATTTCTACTTAGAAATAATCGAAATCAATTTACCATAGAAATTACCAGTAATTTAGTGGAACTCATTAAAATGTAATGAAACTGCATAAACTATGATCACGCCTTTACGCTTCTGAGATAAGCTGGACCGTGGAGCACTATAGGAGCTGTTATTATAAAAACGAAACAGGAAGAAACAATATTAATATATTTAAAAAATTGATTGTTGTCAAACATTTAGAACTATTTAACATAGTTTTTGAATATTTTATCTGCATTTGTACACAAACATTAATCATTTTGGATAGGGGTTTTTTAATTTTATTGTTGATTTAATATTTCATATTCAAAGTTCATATTTCTGTATGTTTTGAAGAATTATTCATCACCAGGATAAATAAAGATTTATTAAAATTAATTGGATAGAAATTGAGATACAGCTGGATCTTTCCGAAGAGACTGTCAATAGATTGGTTATTTTCGTACTATACTATACTTACCGCTGGGTGCGGGCAATCCAATTACCAATTTAATGAAAAAAAAAATCGTGCCAGTTTTTACGCCAAAACTATAACAAAGGGTTTTGACATTATAATTGTAAGTAATTAACCATAAAGTCTTTAAAACAGTTTGATTTTTCTCGAAGCTTCGAGAAATATCCAGAACATGCTCCCGCTTTCCAGTGGCATGACATATAAATTACCCCATAATTACATACAACTGCTTCTATGTTTTCAATGGAATTTCTATAAAACCGAGCGCAACCTTAAGGCACACTTCGGATTCCGACAGTCGCAGTCTAGACGCAACTGCCAGGTCTTTTTTTCGGCGCGACAGAATGCTGTTTGCCAGGAGAAACCTTTACAACTTTACTGAGCGTGAGGGGCGAGCACTTGAAGTGTTCAGCCAGCGAGTTACGGGTAGCTGGCAACGCAAGAGCACCCCTGAGGATATGAACCTCGACTAGGGCGGCCGGCTCTGAAACGAACCCTAAGATGATCTACTAGCGTTTTGGAAGCGACTCCCTTGAGAAGAAATGCTGAAAGAAACTCAAGGCTATATCGGAGTGCAACTGCGCCTCGGAGCGTTAACTATCCGGTTAGCAACTGTAAACTAAACTATTTTTCGCCGGCGACGCCGGTGTCTTCGGATGAATCTAGTGCGTGTGTGAGCACCTCACTGTTACTCGGATCAGCGGCTGCAATGGCCGCGGCAATCGGGTCTTCGGTATTTAACAGTACATGACGCGGACGGAGCTGCTAAAAACTGTTTAATTAAAAGAGAATTGAATTAATTGGGGAATCGTCGCCTTATCGAAGTGTTGACGAGACGCCGTACGCATGAAACTGGTGCCTGTCTCCGTTTCGAGGTCGTCATGTAGATCTACGTTGCGTACAAACAAAGGGGCACCTCTGGCATTGTGCAAGACATTATTCTGAGGCTGCCAGGCCGCGAGGCAGGCTCTGTATGCCTGTATATGGGAAGGCGAATGTGCGGGCGCGCCGGGCCGCGGCTGCCGGGACCGGACCGCGCCTCCAGGAGCAGACAGCCGTCCAAACAGCGTGTGATGTCCTACGTATCAATTATGTACCAAGTGATAGTTACTTGTGTAGCGCGCTGTACGAGTGTATAGCGTATAATTTCTCAAGCTCTTTATTTTATTATCTCACTCAACATCAAATTACCTTTATTTATTTATTGAATAAAACTCATAGCTTATTATATCACAATAACCTTTTAAACTAATACATATTAAACAAAAAAATTAACCAAAAGTGATTGTCTATTTTTAAATTAATCTTTCATTAAACAAAAACCAATAGGGTGTTCTTATAATTAAAAAACCATTAACACTTTCCGCCTTTGTTACGTATGTATGGATGGTTATGTGTAGAAATATACATGTGCGTTTGCCTGTGTGTGTTTGTCGTGTATGTGGGTGTATTGTGTGAATATATCTGTAATTAAACAACAAATATACCGCCCCATACAAATTTATTTACTGTTTAAAATATTGCGTACCCTTTTTCTTTTTAAATATGCTTATCACAAATCTCTTTCAAATTGTCGATAACCTGAATTCATTACTGATTTGGGAAATAGCTTCTATCGAGAAGAGTTAACAAGTAAATGTAGTTGTTGTACTTTTCAAATTATTGCCCCTAAGGCTAAAATTTAGCGGAGTTTGAAACAACAAATTAACTCTAATTTAAATGCATAAAACTTTATTTACGGAGTCACAGCTATACGGTAACTCATACTTCGGCGGTTAATATACAAATTAATTAACGTAAAATTAAAATGAAAAAGAAAAACATATATTTTTACATATTTATAAAGATTACACTCCTTTGAAGAATAAATATTTTCTCCTTTAATTTTTCCAAAAGTTTCATCGATCGGGAAAGAAAACAGTTTAATGGATGAGATATAAAAATTCGTAAGAGCCAAGGCCTCTTTATATTATCAACATTCGTGAAGATGCAGTCGACATACAAAAATAAGAAAAAATATGTTTTTTGGATTTTACAAGTATATCGTAGGTGGATAATTTGTTTCCGTTTTAATGTATCAATAGAAACATAATTTTATAATAGGTTCAGAAACTGTCCTTTAATTTTTCAATGTCTGCCTTTAATAATCATGTTTGCTGAGATATCGATAGTTAAGGACAAAAAACCTAAATAAACTAAAGCTATCAGAACCATGTAGATGCTTAACAAAAAAATTAAATGTTGTATTTTTTTCCTGTGTATTGCGTTTGATTATGCAAAATTTGTTCTAAAAATTGTTTGTCAAAAAGGCGAAAAATTAGACTCTTTATGCTTCAAAATTATTTTTTTAGATTTGCAATATGATTATTTTTCACTGTGATAGAGCCCGTTCGAAATTGGGAAAAAAAACTTGAATATTTTTTTGCTCTCTTATTTGTTTCCGCAGTTTAGTCAATAATATTGTGTATTAATTTTATTATTTCTTACATTGGGATATTCTTAGAAACGTTAAATTACCCAGTGACCGCGAGAACGCTCCGATAATACTTTTATTTTCATTGAATACCGGGTCTAAAGGTACAGACGTCGCTACTTGGAACTAGCCGCCAGTAAACGCAATACTATTTGCATACATTTGTATTATTACTTTGCTAAGTTATAGCTGTCCATTAATGCGCATATTTATTTATACTACCTCGGCATAGTGACTGCATTGCGCCAAATTGAAAGTACACCAAGGGACAAACATCCGTTGACAGTTGCCATTTCCATACCGGCACAGCGACCGCGACCATTCACACGTATAAGAACGACTGAATATATACGAGCTGGACTGGACCGTAACTGCGATGGTCTATTTGATATTGGACCGGTTTCCATGCGCGGCGTCGCGAACGGTCGTTATATCGAATCCCTTTGGGTTTTTCCAGATTACGTACGGATTTAGCCACCACATGCTCACCGGTGAAGGAAAACCCGCATGGCATCTGATAGAAATGTCATGTGTACTAGTGCTGTGGGAACGGCGATCTGCCACGCTAATGGTCACGTTGGGCATGACATATAAGCGCAAAGTGGATACAGTTACTAAGTATCTCTGCTCACCCCGTAAGAGATATAGTGAGATGATACTTTATTATTTATATACACAAACTGATACCAAAACGCGACAGGCCGAAGGGAGTCGCTATGACGGTCATTGCACTAGAACAACAAGAATAGGTAAGTCAGTCTTAGAAGATATAATGTTACTAATGTGTCTGGGATTCGATTTCTAATAGTTTTGAAAAAAAATCAAGAGGATAAAATAGGGTATTGAAGTTTATTTTAAAATCCGTTTATTATGTTTATTCCTACCCCAGTAAAACCGGGTAACTGCCACTAGTTAAGCAAATAAAGGCCCTGAGAACCTGTTAAAAGACTAATCTAGATTATTTAAAGCCTAAATGACCTGATGACGGTGTCGGATCGGATTACTGTCCGAGATACAGAGGCTACCTCGAATTAACTACTTATCAAGTATATTTCTACACGTTTAGCAAAACTCTTTGGAGTATATTACAAAAAAATGTTTACCGGTTTAACCCATGCTTACATTTTCTAAAGGTATAAAAGATTATCACTGGCAAGTAATCTTAGCTACAATGCTAAGGGCACACTATCTTAAGGAGTTCTGTAATCAGAAGTCCCGGTTTATTTAAATAAATGCCGACCACATCTACCGGCTGTATCACGGCGAGTGTTCTGGAGAGCTATTAGACCTCGTGCCACCCCCCTTCCTTCCCTAACAGAACCGCGCGCGCGGGTTTACGTAGTCACGGCTATGCGGTAACCCGCATCCTTGTTAGAACTAAGAAGATCTCTAACTCCTCTTTTTGCCGTGTCGTATGTCTGTGGAATGGTCTTCCGGCGAGCGTGTCATAGAATAGCATATCAAAAACGAATCGGATTGAGAGGGATGGAGAGTGGAGAGGGGGAGGGGGAGTAGGCTTATGTAAAAGTTGACACGATATTCATTGAATATTAGGCGGCACTATAAACCGGGTTGGCTAGCAAATAAATAAAACAAATCGATTCAAAGTGATGTCAAGTGGAATCGATTACATGTGTAAGTCGATCGAGATAATCGTTGCTCGGCTACCTCCGCATATCTCGTCATCTTCACGCCTGTCGCTCCGGGTGATGGACAGTTAACAACTGTAACTAATACGTTCGGATTTGAGGCGTTGGCTCGTAAAAAATTGACTAATTTTTCTGTGGGCAACATTTGTAACAGAGCATTATCGAGTTGTGTTGTCTGTCTCTTTAAATATTTATCGTTCAGCCGACTGCGATGTGCGGTGAACTTTGGAAATGGAAGCCGGTTCAAACTCGTACTTTTGAAGCGGTCATGACCACAGTACTCAAGTGTAAATATCGTCACAGTGACTCGCTTCGGGCCTTTAAGGTTTCCGGACCAGTTTACATATATCGATTTGTTAATATACCAGTCAGCGATATCAGGGATGGCAACTATAAAAGGATTTCATCCAATCAAGAGTTCCATCAGGTGCATTGTAGTCACTTTCTCGAGCCAGAATAGAAAAATAAAAAAAAATGTAAAGAAACAATGCGTTTACTGAAAACAAAATAAATACCACTTGACAGATATAAAGGATGTAGTCTTAAATAGTTAAGGTGCCTACCCACTATAGAGTGAGCAGCTGTCCGTCTTCTCGCCACGACTGTGGAGAATTGATTGCAGGTCCTTCAGTTACCACTCGCTGAGTTGCGGAGGGCGCTGGCTCTACTTTTCCATCAGCACATGGCACACGGAAGAAGAAACATCCGGTGGCTAACTACGGCCCTGGTAGTCTGTGAGGATTTCCACCGGGTCGATAAAAGGTCTCTTAGTTCCGGTCAATGCGCAGAAGTAGTCACCTTGTGGTTTTCAGTCGGTAAAGTCCAGCACACCTTGGTTGCTATCCCCCTGTAGACTGCCTGGACGGTAAAAAGTTTATATCCTGACTATAAACAGACGTTTACAGTCACAGTGATCTTGTATATCTGCGCAAATATCTCTTCACGCTACGTTTAGAGGAGCCAATACCATAGTGGTGCCAATACCATGGTGAGAACATGCTCGCCGGAAGACCATTCTACAGCTCAACGAATCAGCAAAAATAAGAGTTAGAGAACTTCTTTGCTGCTTTGTCTAACCCCTCTATTCTGAAGATGAAATGGACGCTATTTGAAAAATGAAAAATATCGATTTTTTAGCATATGTCCAGACGGTAACAGCCAATATGATTTGCTCTAGTGGGTAATGACCATAAGTAGTGATGTATTTTCAACGTCGACGCCCACTCAGTGCGTAGGTGCCTTCAATCTAGCCACGGAATCTGCAACTGTGGGTAGCCGCAGGACATATTTATATGCAAGGTCTCCTATGTTTTATTTTGTCAATTAAATGTAATGTAAAATCAAATATTGCCAAACTGTTTACTTCCAGAAGTATACTCAGCTTGGAACATTAACGTACAGTGGCCCGCCCTTCATTTATATTATAGCCTATATATACTATGGAGTATGTGTGGCTGAGTTGTACAATTTAATTCTCCCCTCCCCCTTCTAGCATACATTGACTGCGCGCCGTGCGTGCATGGACTCTTGTGTGATTGACACTCCAGCTGCTCGCACGAGGCTATCGGACTCCTCTTCCTTGTTGCAAGTCAAGGAGTGGAATTCGCTTCTCGCGTCTTTATCTAACATCTTACGACATGTGAGCCTTCAAACGACAAAAATATACAATAAAACGTTGTCGGCCAGTATACAAAAAAATTAAAAACGATATTTGTCTGTGTGCCAAAATAAGTAAGTATAATAACTAATTATATACAAAATATATAAAAGTTTGAGCATCTGTGTCCAATTTAGTCCGCCCACACACTGCAGGCAGCACGCGATGTAGCGATACACGCGCGGCTAATGTGCTTGCGGACGGAGCGCGTAATGTATTGCTCGCGTACAAATCCTGATGTATTATGCTTCTATGAGATTGCTTATTTTATAATTTACATGCGGACGCTTGACCTCAATCGCACCTGGTGGAAGGTGAAGATGCGTCCGACGATGGATCGCGTGCGTTAAACAAATGCCTAGTCACTCTTCTCTTAAAGGCTCGAAAGTCATAAGAATGAGGAAATAGGATAGCTGGAAGCATATTCTACTCCTTAGGTGATCGCATGGTGAATGTAGAAGTGGCTCTTTCCCCTATGCGAAGTGTGAAGAGGTATTTGTGCGGGCTGATATGATCGCTGCGCTTATCGATTGTTTTTCTATGCTGTTAATGGTTATAGTAGTTTTTCGGACTACACCATGCTTACCATAAGGCGAAGTGTGATCACTATGCCGAGTCAGAAAAAAAAAACTCGCAAATAATTCTATACAATTCGTCGTTAAGCTGCCTGAGTGTGATTTTTTTTTATAATCACAGAATAACTTGGCTCTGCTTGCGTCCCTCCAATCCGTTTGTATAACGCGAAAGAGGGTGGAACAAGGTTAAATAACTCTTCTGAACACACCGTGATACAGGCGGAAAAAAGCGCTAAGTGAGGCAATATCTCTGCGCAACTAGAGTGGTTCAAGATGCTCAGTAACGTGTGGATCATTCACGGACCATCTTATAAATATTTGACTGTCGCTCCTACTTGTTCATGTGCAGTTGCCCTAATTAAAAACTGAACATGCTCAATTTAACGGACACAATGGTAAAATCTGATATCCTTGTTTCATTATAAATTCGGCGCAACGATATTATCTTACCGGTGCGGCGTATGAAACAAAAAATATCCACCGATGCATTAACGACAGGTACGTAACCAGCTGTAGGTATGGGGGACTCAGGTCACAATATAACTAATTTTTCCGTTAGAAAGTATTATAGCATGCTGATTGTTGCAATCTTGTTTCAAGATGTCTTCATTACAATTCACATAAAATATTATGTTATGCAGTTTCAAGATGAACTCAAAATTTTTTGGTAAACAGACACATATCGTAGAAAACTTCTATCAAAGTAAAGTTTGTTTGCACGGTAATCAGAGACTATTGATTTTAAAAAATACAAACGATGGGCTCCAAACGATTTGTATCCAGCGCCGTAAACCTAAATTTGAAAAAATGTTTTATGTGATAACATTTTTTGCCCCGCAGAATACTTGAATCCGTACCACGCGCGCGGCCATTATGGTTTAATATTTCTGTGATGTGTTATTGTGCGTGGATTATTTTCCCATCATGCAAGATGTCAATTTACTCGATTCCTTTATTATCACGAAAGTTTTAAAGGTCGGATGTTTATCCGTATACATAAATTTCGTTAAAATAACTTTATCAACAGACTTTCATTTAAAATTCTCGGTATTATTTTAAACTTGTTGATAGTGTCGATAATGTTTAAAAATCCTTTTGAATTTCTTTTAGCAATCTTTATTTTACGGATTCCATGTCTTAAGTAGATGTAGAGAAGTTTCGTCGTAGAATATGTCTCTTAGCGGGAGTCCCCAACCATCCGGAGCCCTGCACAGGGAGTGCCGGCCGGTCCGTCTGACGGCACGACGGTGCGAGGAGTTCCCACGTACCACTTCGCGCTGGAGAGGTGCTGAACTCCAGCCACCCCTTGTATTTTCATGGCGTGTTACGCTCGTTGTTAAAGTGGCAACACTAATCGTTGTCTTGACGTCAAAGAGAACTATTGAGATGGCCACACTATTTCTTTGCCCTTATATACCACTACCGCGAGCTTGAATGGTCAGTCGTCTGCCAGCTCCCAAGCGAGGAACAAGTCTAAAGAAAGTATCAAAGTGAGCTAAGTAAAAGTGGAATTGATTATCAGGATTCATTTTAACATATTATGGAGCGAGTTTTACAGGCGTTGCTATCAGAGCATTGCTTGCTGGGCCGCGGCTATGCACTGATGAGCTATCTCGTACCTTGCAAATGGAGGAACATCCCGGTGGATTGGTATGTCTCTGTTGCTGGTCGTTGCCGTAGTTGGATTACGCTGCACTTTCCATCGTGTGCGATGTAGTCACTATGTAAAGCCAGTATACATAAAGTGGAAAAGTGACCCTTATTATTTTGCTGTTTAAACGAAATGGGTGTCAGCTGAAGAGCAGCGCAGCGCTGACTCAACTGGCTGACTTCCTTCTGCTGCATCACAGCTCAGGGTTTTTGCTTTTGTTGTTTTCTATCTTGATTTATCTATATTTCTGTGTTGTAACATAAGTTATATTGTGTGCCAAATAAATGCCCTTTCTTCCTTTCTTTCTTTCCTTATTGGAATATTTGCTGTTCATCTGTCTATCAAACTTAAAACCAGTTTTGCGTTTTGTATTCATTATAAATACTTTACCAGGTCTTATGCGCGAATTAACTTTTCGACTCGGTTTCGACTATTTCAATTATCAAAAACAAAAGAGGGTCAATACAATAATTTAAAACTCCACGGCGCACCGGTCTGCTCGTGACGATGATCTGTGTGACCAGGTTGAAACGTCGAGCTATAAATAAAAGTAAGTTAATACGCGCGTAAGACCAGTTTGAGTATTTATAACGAAAAATCACACTTTTATATTCAACAATAGTCCGTAGTGAATATAACTACTGCAAACGTATCAATTTGTGCAATAAAAACTCGATGGCACCTAATGAGCGCCTTTATACTCAAATTGACATATAAAAATAATCTCTAATCGAATGTAAATAAAGTTCAAAAATGGATTTAGATGATTCTCAGGAACGAGGCTACAGTTAAGAGGAAATATTGGATTAGTCATCATAAAGGTTATGACGTGATGCGCTGACGAGATTATCTTAGGCGCTTTTCATCGGATTACTGCTTGTTTGTTCAATATACCCAGGGCAATTCTTATAGTGGCCGGTATTTTATTTATTTATTCACTATCATTGGGGGGCATAACCATAATAAATATACATAAGCATAAGCATTGGGGGGGCTGATTCATAGTATATATTTTGATGTATGACCTCCCAAAAGTACTTTATTTATAAACCGACTTGGATTTTTTTAAGCTATTGGGTATATTATAAAAATATGGTCTATATGATGAAGATCTTCGGAGACAGACCATAATGTTTGAACAGACATCTGCAAAATATATTGTTTTTCCTTCTACATATACATATCTTCGTTGTGGGTAAATCGATTTCGACGGTTTTTTTTTTGTTCTATATAATAATCACCAAGGTTTTGAAGGCTTAATACAAGAATTGTGTGATCAAAATCATCATTGATACGGCAGATTTTACGAATGGTGATAAACTAGGCGGTCCTAATAGCCATTTTGTGTCACCGCTTCCGAACAGCGAATGTCGGAATGTGAATTGCGCCTTTTATTTTTATTTAAACTCTATAAAATATTATATTATTTTTTTTTTAGAAAATTATACTTAGCACCTTTTAGCACTGAGTTACAGAAGTCTAATGAGTACATAATAGCTATAAAATTGATAACCTTAATCATTACTAAAAGGGCTGCGTGCTGTGATAATTATCAGAAGTTAATTTAATTAAAGATACTTTAAAATGGCCGCCAGCTCGTAAATATCTTCGGCTAATCAAAGGCTTGCTGTAATTAAGGCCAGAGATACATAGTCATGCGCTTTCTAGAATGTTGTAAATATTTATAATTTATTACATCTGTTTATTTGGTTTAATTTGTCTTAAATCATTTATCATCACGCTATATTCCTGAGGTGGTAGGGTGATTGTTCTAACCATTTTGGTCGCGTACAGAGGCCTTAGCACAAATGTTTGCGGTTCTGAGATCCGAGATTTAAAAAGAAAAACGCGATGCACACAAGACCTGCACCGACCGCCGAGGAAGCAGGCCCACATACCATGACGGAAGGTCTCGAGGTATATGAACAACTGGGTATATAGTAACTGAGTCTAAGCAAACACAAAGTAGCGTCTACAAAGCTCAACCTAAGTCAGTGAAGAGTTGGTATCCTACTGTTCTCAGGTGCTGCAGCATCAGGTCCAGATTGCTATGTTATTGTAATATCTTTGACGTCACTAGATAGTATATTTTGAAACAATTAGACCAATAGAAGTTGTCTACATCCCATCAACAACTAGAAAAGAGGTGATGATCTTAAAAAAAAACTAATCAGATTTTCTTCAATCTAAGAGCATTCTCGATCGAATTTTCTATTAAATAAAAGAAACTAAATCAAAATCGGTTCATCCGTTCAGGAGCCACGCTCCTACAGGCCGCTATACAAACACATAGAGCTACACTTTGACGTTTTAAACTTATAACGTCTTTTGCATTGGAGCTTAAAAATAAAATAACATTTAAAATAAGCTTATTTGCATTAGAAACGCGGGCTCGCTTGGCATATACAGAACTAAATTACTACAATATATTAAAGATAAATACTAACAAATATAGTTCTGTATTTGCTAAGTGAGCTCTTAGTATTCTACTGTTCCAGATAGTTTTTAAACAAAATGTTCTCATGTAAGCGATTTTGTATCTTAATGAGAATAAACTCTTTGAACTGAAGGAGTTTCGATAGTCTAGAATTTTCCGGAAATTTCGAGGCCAATCCAAACCTCGAAACCCGAAATTTCGATTTATTACACCGATTTAAAGCCCTAATCGAAAACTGCACCTCTAGCCATAAATGTCGAATAGGTATAATTCGGCGGCGCTGCAGCAATCCCTTGAGGCTATTAAAGTCATATTTTAAGATACTTTATTGAGGTTATTTTTAAATTAATTAGTAGAGACGGGCTGTGCGCGCTACGGCTGCGAAAAAACGGTTTTTGTCCGAATCAGAAGGTTGCATGTTCAAATCATGTTGGGGTCAACAATTGTGGTGACGTGTCAATAAAAAGGCAGTCTTGTCATGATTAATAATTTTATTTGTTTAAATAAAAATTGAAATACAAACCGCGTGACTTGGATTATTAAAATACATTGCAATCCTCAAGGGTGTCAGATTAAAACTATAAAGACGTGCTTCAGATTCTGACAGCTGGGGCTCAGCAACGGCTCCTAGTGCGTAGTGTTGTCCAGCGGTGATTCAATCTCGCGATCACACATCGGACAGTGTTTTTAATACATACTGTATTTGTTTCGTGTCGGGATCAAACCCTATCATTCGTTACGCAATAGTCGGCATACTGCGTCAGAGTAATTACAATTATAATATAGTCTTGTGGAAAATGAGATACCGTACTACCAGTATGTACCTGAGCCAGTTTAAGAAAATGCTCTTGCAATGCTGTACCGGGATCGATATATTATAACTGATAAGACTATTTTTGCTAATAGACCTGACATTGTGGTAGAAGACCGGTCGGTGCGCCGGGCAATACTCTTTGGTATCACCATACCACATGATGAGAATCTCGTGAAAGCAAAAAAAGAGGAGTGTAAAAATAAAAATATTTAGATCTCACGAGATTACCAGCATGTGGGATGTGCATTCAACGATTATTGTCCCGATAGTTGTATCGACTAATGGGCTGGTCGCGAAGAGCATCGATTACCAACTCGAGAGGCTCTCGCTGGGTTACTGGATCAAGGGCTGAACACAGAAGGCAGTATTACTCGATACGGCGCGCATTGTTAGGAGGTTCCTCACTACCGGGAGTAGGTCCACATGTATTTATATTTTATCTTTTTACACGTATTTTAAAATGTTGTAAATATGATGAGTTAAAAAATAATAATAATATTTTTGAACAATGGCACACATTGACCTAATCCCAAATTAAGGTCATGATTGTACTATGTGTACTAGACAAACATATACGTAATAAAATATATGTATTAAGCAAGAACTAAGAAGTTCTCTGACTCTTGCTTTTGCCGAGACGTGGAGCTGTGGAATGATCTACCAGCGAGTGTTCCATCATTCTATGATATTGGGCTCCTCTCTTTTAAACGAAGCAAAAAAAGGTATGTGTGAAGGCATGAGCGCTGCGACTTTCGATTGGTTTTTCTTTACTGTTGGTAGCCGTTGATTTTAGACTTCACCTTGCTTACCCTCAGGCGTGGTGTGGTCACTGTACCGAGTCAGGATAAAAAATACATCTATGACTCGCGATAAACTAAACTATTCGTTATAGAGAAGCGGAACCCAGTAGCTTCAACGTTCCAGGGTTGCAGCCATTGCGATATCCGGCCATCAGATGTTATAGTATAAATACATGTGCGTGAATATAGTTTATACTTGCAACCGGCTATTCGCCGTTAATTTTCCGATTACAAAAGCCGGCAATCAGTTACATCTCTATTAATTAGGCAGGGATTGACGGCGTGGGAGTGGCTGCCTCGTCCACTCGCGGCGAGCACTTTCAGTTGTTTTCTGTTACCAATGTCACTATTATTTTAATTTCTTTATTTTTACGTCATGAGCGTTGTCATTGCGGCCGTGGCGACCTAGTGGACAAGGAACCGGTGTTGTGTGCGCCCGACCACTCGTGGAAGATACCATAGAGAGCTTTTAACATTTGGTGTTAATTTTATTTCAATCCATTTTTAGCGAGGTAGGTATGCGGGAAGAAGAAAGTAGACCTACCGTAGGCTAAAGCGCAGAATAGCGTGTAAAGATGAGATGATAGAATGAAATGAAGAAAGTCCAGACAGCAAGTTGATAGACGTTTAATAAACACAGTATAAAGTCTAGTAGGAATAATGAAGCACAAGTAAGATAGTTCAAGTAAGATAAAGTTCACGACACAAAAATACAAATAACAACACGTAAATAATAACAATGAGAACAGTACGAATGGCGAGCGAGAGGAACGTAGTGGCGCGTCAAATGTGATAGCGAGACTGTTTGCCGGGTGCGCGGGCGCTCGCGTCGTGTGTACATGTACAATCCCCCCGCGCGCGCCCGGTATCCCGCGGCTCTCTGGCTTAGTGCCGCTTCCATCGCACGACACGATTTTAAGAAATAAGTATCAAGTGTGTTAGTACGAAATGTGTTGATAAAATTACTTAGATAAATAAGTGAAGATATAATAATGTTATTTAAAGTAGATGTTAGTTATAGGTTAGTATAGTAAAAAGAATTAGAAAATAGAAAATGTTAAAGACAGAAATAAATAAATAGGTAGTGAGTATGCCACATCACTCCCCTCCAGAGACCGTCGCTACGGGCGATAAAAATCAGGAAATCGGACCTTACGGCCCGAGCGTGTCCTTCTGAGGTCATCCTGGGCTGGAAGATTCCGTGTTGAAACAGGATCTGGATGAGGCCTAGGATGGGAAGAAGGAGGTGTGGTGGTGGGAGTAGTGGTAGAGGGAAGGGAAACGGGATTAGGATCGACCAGTGTATAAGCCGGCTTTAAGCGGTCTATGGTCACTGTTACGCTTTTCCCTTTGACCTGTATTCTAAATGTCTTGTCACGACGCTCGAGTACTAGGTAGGGACCGGTGTAGGGGGGCTGTAAAGCGCCGCGTAATGAGTCGTCCCTTAAAAAAACGTGACTCGATGAAGACAGGTCTTTATGGATAAAAATTTTGTCTTTATTGTGACGTGCTGCTGGTGCTGGTTGGAGTTTGGTAACAAGTCGGTGTAGGCGAGTAGAGAAATCCGATATATCGGTGGAAGCAGAGTCTGTGGGGTGAAAGAATTCCCCAGGCAGACGTAACGGCTCACCGTACACCAATTCCGCAGAAGAAGACTGAAGGTCATCTTTGAAAGAACTTCTTATACCAAGCAGCACCAAGGGTAATGTGTCCACCCAGTTAGAGTTGGCGTGGCACATGATGGCTGCTTTCAACTGGCGGTGGAATCGTTCCACTAGGCCGTTACACGCAGGGTGGTACGCGGTTGTTCTGCGATGTTTGAACCCAATCACTTTCCCTAGATATTGGAAAAGTGATGATTCAAATTGTCGTCCACGATCTGTGACTATATCACTTGGACATCCAAATCTGGAAACCCACGAGACCAACGCTTTTCCCACTGTCTCAGCTGTAATGTCCACCATGGGTGTAACCTCTGGCCAGCGAGTGAAACGATCCACCGCTGTGAGGCAGTACCGATAACCCTGTGAAATAGGTAATGGACCAATAATGTCAACGTGTATGAATGCGAATCTAGCGCGAGGTAGATCAAAGGTGCCTAGTGGAGATGACACATGGCGATTAACCTTGGCGCGTTGACATTGTAAACAATGACGAGACCATTCTCGACAGTCTTTGCGCACGCCAGGCCAAACAAAACGCTCGGCGACTAGTTTTGCCGTGGCATTGGCACCTGGGTGGCTGAGACTATGAAGACTGTCGAATATTTGTCTCCTCAAAGTTTGTGTGACAAAGGGTCTGGGAATGGGAGTGCTGACGTCACAATAAAGTTCTGCGCGAGAGTTAGGCATGCTCAACTTTTGCAGACGGAGTGAGGATTGTCCATTGAGAAGTTGAGCCAGTTCTTGATCAGAAGCTTGTGAGTTAGCCAGCACGTCCAAGTCGACTGGCATCTGCAGTTCATCGACACGGGAAAGTGGGTCAGCGACTACGTTATCCTTTCCCGAGATGTGTCGAATATCAGTCGTGAACTGTGAGATGTAGTCGAGGTGACGGAACTGTCTAGGCGAACAGTTAGCCTTGCGTTCGCTGAAGGCGAAACTAAGTGGCTTGTGGTCCGTGTAAACCACGAAGTGTCTAGCCTCTAACATATGGCGAAAGTACTTGATAGCTTCGTATATAGCTAACAGTTCGCGGTCGTAGGGAGAATATTTTTGCTGAGAAGGGCTCAACTTCCGAGAGAAGAATGCAAGAGGTTCCCAAACGTCACTTACCAGCTGCTGCAAAACTGCACCCATAGCCAGGTCAGACGCGTCTGTTACCAGAGCGAGTTCAGCCTGACAATCGGGGTGTGCCAGTAATGTAGCATTGGCAAGTGACTCTTTGCATTGGTTAAAAGCTAGAAGAGTATCACCAGTGATATCAACTGGGTGGGAGGCTTTAACATTGCCGGCAAGTAAGGCGTTGAGAGGGGCTTGGATGGAGGCGGATTTAGGTAGGAACCGTCTGTAAAAATTTAGCATCCCTAAAAATCGTCTGAGTTGCCGAACTGTTTTGGGAACGGGAAAGTCTGCAATTGCTTGAACCTTGGACTCTAAGGGCTTTATGCCAGAAGCAGAGATTCGGTAACCTAAGAAAGTTACCTCAGGCGCGCCGAAAACACATTTAGAAGTGTTGACAAGAACGCCATATTCCTTCATGCGCGTGAAAAGTTCGTGAAGGTGTGCTTCGTGCTCGGCTTCGTCCTTTGAGAAAATAAGGAAGTCATCAAGGTAGCAGTAACAGAAGTCAAGACCTCTCGTCATCTCATCTACGAATCTTTGAAACGTTTGACCTGCGTTACGTAAACCAAATGTCATGTAGGGAAATTCGTACAGGCCAAAGGGTGTGGTGATGGCAGTTTTGGGTATGTCGGCTTCATACACTGGAATCTGGTTGTAGGCCTTCATGAGATCAATGGTGGAGAAGACTCTACAACCAGAAATGGAGTAGGTGAAGTCGTGGATATGCCTAATTGGATAACGGTCTGGGATAGTCCGTGCATTAAGCATCCTATAGTCACCACATGGTCGCCAGCCGTTATCCTTCTTAGGAGCAAGGTGTAAGGGAGAAGCCCATGGACTTTCAGAAGGACGCGCTGTGCCGTTACTGAGCATGAGCTCAAATTCCTGTTTGGCGATTTTTAGTTTGTCCGGAGCCAGTCTGCGAGGGGTAGATGATATAGGCGGTCCGGGTGTGGTCCTGATATGATGTACCGTGTTGTGCTTTGGAAACACCGGAGTGCCTGAAGGGCGTACAATTCCTGGGTATTTTGCCAAAATACCATGATAACGCGTGTCGCCAGTCGCAACTTTCACAGACAATATTTCGCCATTGGCAATATATGCATTTGATGCAAGAGTTGTGGTATTATCAACAAGGCGTTGATTACGACAATCAACAATTAAATTATAGTGGCTGAGAAAGTCAACACCTATGATTGGCTTGGTTACATTTGCCACAGTAAAACGCCAGACAAAGTTACGTCTTAATCCTAAGTTTAAGTTAAGTTCAACAAAGCCGTAGGTATCTATTGTTGATCCGTTGGCAGCAGTGAGCTCGAAATTCGTTTTGGTTCGACGTTCCCGCAGCGCAGAATGTGGGTAGACGCAGAGGTCGCTGCCAGTGTCCACCAAGAACTGTGTATTGGTTCTGCGGTCAGTGACGAACAGGCGACCCGGAGAGGATGGACAGTCATTTGTCGCCATTACTGTCTGGCTGTCCTTGGAGTTTACCAGCTTGGGGAAATCGCAGGGCTTTAAACATTTTTGTGCCTGTGTCCCAAATTTGGTATGATACCAGCAAACAGGGTATCTTTGGTAGCTGGACTGGGTGCGAGTAACCTGTCGCGAACAAGATGGACGTCGTCGAAGGTCTTGTGGTCTCGCGCTTGTGGTGGTACTGCAGTCTGTGGAATTGCGGAGTGGTCGAGAGTGCTCCTCTAGCTTTTGTGTGAGATGCTGTACCAGGGTCTTGAGCTCCACAATTTCGTCCGCTTCGTGTGACGTATGTGTGCTGCTATTGGATGCGGCGGCGAAGCTGGCCGATAATGTCATCTCGTAGATGTGGTCAGCCAGGTCCGCAAGCTGTCCCAAAGTCTGTTTAGGCTGTGATGCAAGTAATGCATGGATGTCCCGTGGGAGTCTGCTGCACCAAATTGTTTGCAAGAGGTCGTCGGGCATGGAAGGTCCAGCCAAGTCCTGTAGGTGTCTCAGAAACTGGGACGGCTTCTGATTGCCTAGCTCCTGATGGGTCAAAAGTTGCATGACCTTTCTTTCGTGAGATGCTGATAATCTCTTGATGAGCTCGCTTTTAATGACGTCATACTTGTTGTAGGCCGGAGGATGGAGAATAATATCCCTCACAGCCTTGCTATGTTCTATAGGCAAGTTGCTAATAACATATGTGAATTTTGTCGTGTCGTCCGTGATGTCGTTTCCATAAAATTGTGCTTCTAAGAGCGCAAACCATAGTTCCGGTTCTTCGGATGAAAAAGGTTGCACTTTGAAATGTCGTGACGAAATGTCGGAAGGTGTGAAAGCGCGCGATGATGAGCGCGATCGCTGTGTGGTTGCGGTACCTTCATGGTTTGAAGTAACGGTTCCAACCGAAACTCTCATCTCTCGCGTCGAGGGTCACCAGTTTAGCGTGGTAGGTATGGTGGTAGTGACCTACCTTACACTATAGCGCAGAATAGCGTGTAAAGATGAGATGATAGAATGAAATGAAGAAAGTCCAGACAGCAAGTTGATAGACGTTTAATAAACACAGTATAAAGTCTAGTAGGAATAATGAAGCACAAGTAAGATAGTTCAAGTAAGATAAAGTTCACGACACAATAATACAAATAACAACACGTAAAAAAGAACAGTACGAATGGCGAGCGAGAGGAACGTAGTGGCGCGTCAAATGTGATAGCGAGACTGTTTGCCGGGTGCGCGGGCGCTCGCGTCGTGTGTACATGTACAATCCCCCCGCGCGCGCCCGGTATCCCGCGGCTCTCTGGCTTAGTGCCGCTTCCATCGCACGACACGATTTTAAGAAATAAGTATCAAGTGTGTTAGTACGAAATGTGTTGATAAAATTACTTAGATAAATAAGTGAAGATATAATAATGTTATTTAAAGTAGATGTTAGTTATAGGTTAGTATAGTAAAAAGAATTAGAAAATAGAAAATGTTAAAGACAGAAATAAATAAATAGGTAGTGAGTATGCCACACATTCATAAATAAAAAAGCTATATTAGTAAACACGCCGATAATTTATTGTATAAAATAAATGTTCAGATTATTATGATTAAAAATAGACAGTTTATGTGACTTGCATTTTTCCAATGTTAGTTGAGCTCACATCTATTTCGTTACATATAAAATAGGCTACAACTAACATTGTTCTTGCGTTCAAAGTTCGGAACTACGTCTGTATAGAGCGTGACACGGGCCGCGGGTACTACTTCCACGCGAACGAAGTCGCGGGCACAGGTAGATAAATTATATAACTTTTAATGTTTGAGTTAAACTTAAGCAAAGTCAAAGTAGCGTTTACAAATCTCAGCATTAGTTCATTAAAAAATATAATAATAAGCTCGCCCAGTTAAAAAACATTCAATAACTTTTTTCCACATCTTCTTGTCTTGTTCGTTTGGAGGAATTAAAAGCCTTCCTTCAAACTCGTTCAATAAAATTATTTTATTTCCTTCTTGTAGGTAGATAATTGATTCGCCATGATGAAAATCGAAGTGATCAGAGTCCATAAACAAGATTAGAGGAAATAACAATCTGTTAGGGGCAGAACACACTTACACGATACGACACCACGACATGCTTGCTGTCGTCGTGATGCGAAAAAGCTCTTCTCCAGTCGTGTCGATGACTAATCAATTTGACATAGTTGTAATAGTTAAAAACCGTTTTCATATCCTCATAAAAATTCAAAATAACTAAAAAAGTGTAGTCTTAACTGAAAATAAGTTAATTTCAACAGGTTTCTAGGACACAAGTTTCTAGGACCTCGTTTTATGTCGTCTTGTAAAAATGTTAATACTGTGAGTTGTGTGTGCTATAACTATTCAAATTGTCAAGAACACGTAGTAGAAGAAGTAGCTCCCCACCCCTGACGGAAACTCCAAGACGCGTCAGTCTGCTCGGAAGGGTGACCTCTTTGACCAGGTTGAAACGTCAAGCCATATTTAAAAGTAAGTTAATTCGCGCATAAGACTCGTTTTTAAATCGTCAAAACATAAAGAAAAACCTGAATCTATGTCCATTTAGAAAAGATTAGCTTCTACATTCAACGTGTCAACTGCTAAGGAATGGAGTATGCTTCCAGCGAGCGTATTTCCACATTCTCAAGGCTTAGGTTAGGAGCCTTTAAGAGAAGAGTGGACGCGGGACGTTGTCAGGCTCATCTTCACCTTCCACTAATTGTAATTGAGACCGAGCGTCCGCCTGTAAATTATTTAAAAAAAGGTAATGCAATAAATACAATGGTGTACCAAGAATCTAAGATCTGAACAACGTGAGCTTAAATAAGATAACATGACAAAGAACTGATGCAGCATCAGGCCTATTCAGGATCAATAGCTCCATATCTTAGGTATTTTGTATAAGGTGACGATGGGGCTGACATACATATGTTCGTATACACGTAAAAATCCCCTAAATATGTAGAATAATAAAAAATCATTTGACGATATCGTTTGGCGCAACGCGTCACGCACGTGTGTGTCGCCTTAACGGTCGGGCAGCAGTGCGCCGGGCGCGGTAACTGCGGCGTCTAATTAATCAAGATTCGATTAGGTTTAATACAACCGGGCCCGCAGCAACCGGGACGGATGGCACAACTGCTCGCTTTGATTCCAACCTGCCACTGGCATGCCTACTATTGTAATTAAAATATGATAACAGTGACCACAGCTACCGTTATTTTCTGGTGTGGTGTACGGAGTATTATTTTTTATTACTTATAGGCGAACGCTTGACCTCAATCACACCTGGTGGAAGGTTAAGATGAGTCCGATGATGTACCGCGTCCGCCTAACAAATGCCCATTCACTCTTCTTTTAAAGACTCCCATTTACATGATTTGCCTACATAGGTAAACGAATACCAATAATATGCTACCAGCGGCCATATTTCCGCGATCTTATGACCTGGGAGTCTTTAAAAGAAGAGTGAATAGGCATTTGCTAGGCGATCGCGTTTCATCATCGAACTCATCTTAGCCTTCCACTAGGTGTGATTGAGGTCAAGCGTTTGTATATAAGTAATAATAATAAAAAAAATCAAGTAAAAATTACACCTTTGTGAAAAAAGGACGTATCTTTAAATATCGACTTTTCGAGAACAATAAAAAGCAGATTTGCAAACAAATACGAAATCCTGGAAATTAACTAAGGTGAATTATAATATCGTGCCGTGCTAATCGCCGTTCCCACAGCCCTAGTACTCGTGACATTTCTATTAGCTGGCGCGCGGCTCAGTAACAAAATACTGCTGAACCTAAAAGATAGTTTTGTTAAACGGGATAGAGGCCGTGGAACGTCTTTGTGAGTTTAGTATGCGCGTCGCAGACGACCCTGCCTCTACGTGGGAATGTCCGTTGGTCCTGCCTGCTGACGGATGCGTTTCAAATATAAATTGCTTTATGAAAATTGTACAATTATGTCCTTACTTATGGACCGCCTGCGGAGCGAGGGCTAGCGACTAGTTAAGAGTTTTATTTCTCAAAACGCGCTTGTAGAATTAATATATTTTGTATGTTGTGCCGCAAATGCCAATTAGTTGATTTTTTTTTCGACATGACAGATTGTTTACAACTCCACCTCAATTAATGTGCTTAGCCAGCGGGTGTTGTGGGTTGGATGGAAACACAAGGGCATTCCTGACTTAGTCGGCCAGCCAGCGAAAGAACCTAACGGTGATCTGCTAGCGTTTTTGATAAAATATATTACAATAATAAATTGCAATTAAAAGAAATACAATAACAAGACATTTTAGCTTGTGTTTGTGGGCTTAGACAACAGTGGAATGCTCTGCTGACCGTGCGCGATAGGGAATCAGTGATGTTTTGGCGAGGCGCTAGCGGAGTGAAGCATCCCTTGGGCCACTGAGTTTCCCACCGATCCGCGTAGTCTTCCTCGCCGCTTACATTGAGTGCAAACGTTTAGAAATGGTTCAACAAGCAAGAAATGAAGATGGATATGACATTGAAACTATGTCAGAGATATTATAGGCAAAGTGGAATGCTCGGCTGACCGTGTGCGATGGGGAATCAATGATGTTTTGGCGAGGCGCTAGCGGAGTTAAGCATTCCTTTGGCCACTGAGTTTCCCACCGATCTGCGTAATCTTCCTCACCGTTTATATTGAGTGCAAACGTTTAGAAATGGTTCGACAAGCAAGAAATGAAGATGGATATGGCATTGAAACTATGACAGAGATATTAAAGCGTAGCGGGAAGACGTGACGGGAAATTTTATATGAAATACTCCAGACATGGCTGTACGGCGTGAAAGCATTTGCCTACTACACAAGGCGGAGAATAAAACAAAAAAAAAAATAGAATAAAAACAGGGATAATAATTTTTTTTTTAGAAGAGAGCGGGCGGGTAATAGAACAACTGAAAAAGTGCTAAGACGTGTGAATAATATTGTTTGTCTGTAGTCTTACTGAATGTCAAACATAACTAAAATTATTATATAATAGATAATTGTGCTTTATATTGTAACGAAATCCATTTATTAAAACATATTAGTTATTTTAAATTAATTATGGTCGAAATTGGACCGAAATTGGAAAATGGACCGGGGCCCTCCACGAAAATCAGCGCTGCAGACTTCCTCTGTGGCTTTAAGCTGATGGAGGTCCCATTTTCGCCATGTTAATATGTTTTTGTTTTTTCTTTTGTTTTTGTATGTTGTTGTCTTGTAACAGAAATGTTGCTTTTGAATTTCTAGCATTTTGTTAGTTTGTGGTGAAAATAAATATATTTCATTTCATTTCAAATTCAATCACTGGGTGACCATTAGTTTAATTAATGTCAAAGTATAAGGGAAGTCGGTGATTTTTTCAAATCAGACTTGGCTCTGCGACTACTGAGGCTATACACAAGTTCCGATTATATAATCAATTTATTGTCAAAAACGAATCTATTTTCTAACTAAACAGCGGCGTTTATAAATAAATCTCTGCCTTGTAACCGCTAATTCGCAAAAGAATCCTTCTAATGACCGCAAGTAATTTAAAGCATAATTAATTACGAGTGTGTTTAAGTGAGCATCGTGTTGACATTACCGATACCACATTAGTGTGTCCAAACAAGGCTCATTGTGCAATTACCTGCAGCACATACACATGTCGCCAGCTCCGGACCATGAATTATTCATACGGCGTCGCTTGCTCGCAGCGCTAGGCCAGCCATTCGTCCAGAACTCGGCAAGATAAAGTTGTCTCTTTGTATTCCAATGACGCCAACTTAGGGAAAATACCCCTGTGGAAAGGGAGATTTAAAAGTCTCCTCAAAAATCTTTATTCTTTAGGATTAAGATTGGATCTCTTAGGGTTAAGATTCGATATTAAAAATTAGATCTGTTAAGATTAAAATTTAGAATTAAAGGGGACTTTCACGAACAGATTAAATCTTGTTTAGATTTATATAAAATGCTATTTAATTGAAGCGGTTTAATTCGATCTCGATGGTGATTTATGGTAAATTTGACAATTAAAACTGGATAATGTTTCTAGCCTAATACTCCACCGGGTTACCGAAAAAAAAAGATTAATTTGCTAGTGCAAGCCGGTCTAAGATTAGATCTCTTAAGATTAAAATTCGTTCATTTAAAATTTGGATCAATATTTAGGATTATGGTTAGATTCTGTAGCGTACAATTTTTAAGGGTTTTTGTTAGGATATTATAACCTTCTGCTTCAGGTATATATCGACTTATAGGCGAATACTACTTAAAAATAATTGAACGATCACAATCAGTCTTCGCTTGATACCATTCCGTATTATCAAGCTGAAGTAGCAGTGGACATGCCGAAGAACCGATGGTCATTGGAGCAGGCGACTTCTGGAGTGGAGACTGCGAGTCGACAGACGTAACATGGGGCGCAGCGAACTGCAGAAGGTGGCCGGAAAGGATTGGATGAGAAGAGCCGAAGACCGTGCTCAATGGGAATTGGTGGGAGAGGGATGTATCCAGCAGTGGACTAGAGTGGCCTGGTTATGATGATGATAATGTTTGCTAGAAACAGAAACTATAGGTTTTAGCTAAAATTCCAGACCATTTAAAAGTTTTGCCGCATGTGGTTCCTTAGCTGAACACAGCCGAAGATAAACCCTGGGTAAAGCACTACAAAATAATTAATTATAAGAATTCCCAGATAAATTAGTCAAAACAACAAACGATAACGACTTGTAATAATAAAATTGTAAAAATAATGTAAATCGAAAGCGTATCCCGACTGTTTGTCAACGAAATATAAAAGCAACAGGTTGTCATGTAAATTGCCTAATAAATAAACTGGAAACTGGTTACGCGTGCGGCGTGGATAGGCGGCGACTGTCGTAAATACCAACGTGGCGGCCATTTGTCGCGGCCATTTTTGACAAAACTGTCACCGTTTCCTCATAGAACGTGACCATCGAGGAATTAAATATATGCAAGGATAATGTACCACAAAACGCGCGGATATAACTGAAGCAAAACATTTTCTGTTTTCGTAAGCTTATTCCAGATCATTTTGTTTTATCATTATATATTTCTTAGCATTTCTTCTTAAATGTATTATACAGAAACACCATAATTTAATTATAATAAATAAAATAATAATATATCGTCACGCTCTACCCTGCCGGGGTGAGCAGAGATACACTAGCGACTGAATCCAGTTTGCGCATATATGCCGCACCCAACGCGACCAGTGGCGCAGCGGATCGCCGTTCTCACAGCACTAGGACGCATTATATTTCTTTTAGATTCCATGCGGTATTCCCCAGTATGTTTTAGTTTATAATTATGATGATGAAAAAAAAATGAGATGAATCCTTTACAGATTGTTAAAATTTCACGTTGTTCTATTTAAGAACACACTGTTTGTTTCCCTTTTGGCGCGTGTATGTGAATTCTTTGTTTCCGAATATTATTTTTTCTTTTTCCTTGGCTTTCCCTTTTTGCTTTTTAAGCATAAAACCTTCAACAAATATCAATCTATCACAAACCGAATCCCTATTGAGGTAGGCAGAGAGAATGGAACTCCATTTCCACCTATTTTTGCAAATCGCTTTCCCTTCCTTAACATTCTCTTCCCTTCATGCATTCTCTCCAATTCTGCTTATTTTTGACATTTCCCTCCATCAGAACTCTTTTTATTTGTTCTGTGTAGGTGAGTCTCGGTGGGCCGCGTCTCTTACTTCCACTCACATTAATATGGTATATCTTTTTCGTCATTGTTTCATCACTCATCCTGTCCACGTGCCCGAATCATCGAAACATCCATTCCTGTATGCTATCGATGACACTAACTATCAAATTAACCATTCTTTGTATCTCTTCATTCCTAACGCGATCCGCACGCGTTACTTCGCATATAGAACGAAGCGATCGCATCTTCACTGTATTAATTCTTCTTTCGCGCCTCTCCCGACACACCCAGGGCTCACGGCCGTGCAACAAGCGGGCACTTAAAACCGTTCTATGCTCAAAAAATATAGAAGTGATTTTTGACCTGTACTGGCTAAATAAATCGTAAGAGAGACAATTAATATGTTCCCAGTCCATAGATAAGGCTGTGATAATTAATAACAATGATACAGGTCCAATGGAGGCTCAACCAGGCGGCGTCGGCCTCACAGGCGCACAATCAGTCTTGCCGATAACGATCTCAGGTCGTGCGCCATAGACCTATTATACGGAAGACATCGAACATAACTTAGTTTACTATGAAACGGATATTATGTACTATTTTATCATATTTCACGTTTTGGAAGATGTTAACCCGTATGACCTCTGAATCTCTCTCTTCAAATTTCAATATTTTTTAAAATACTTAGTAATCTGCTAAACACATTCCACATTTCCACCCTGTATATATTTTCTTTTTCATACATAAAAAGTGTAAGTTTATAATTAAAAATTATGAATGATAATGTTTATAGCTAGAAATTACAACTTACCCCATTCAATCATGCTTTATACACCACCCTCTTTGGTTATAGCTTGTGTCTGAACGAAATTCGGTTTCCGGCTGAAGCCGATTAATCGGCTATAAACACAACCTTCGGTTAAAGCCGAAGATTTAAAAATTCTGAGAAATTAGGTTCATGATTTACTACAGTAAATAATGTTTTGGTAGTAAAAACTATTTAATAAATTGTTTATATGGACTTCTTTTATGATACAAAGATGGACAGTTTAATTCAATCATAATAGGTGATAGGAAGACGAGTCCGACGGTGGACCGCGTTCGCCCAACAAATGCCTATGTACTCTTATTTTAAAGGGTCACAAGTCATATAAACATGGAAATATCGTCAGTGGAAGCATTTTCCACTCTTCAGCTGTTCGCATCATAAATTTAGAAGCGAATCTTTTCATGTGGATATAAGGAACGTCCACCACATACGAATGGCATCCGACACGGCGTTTATTAGTGTTAGGATGAAACGGGGCTGGAAGAATTAGAGAATGTAGTTGTTGAGAACACTCCATTGCGCAACCGGTAAGAGGTTGCGAAGCAGGCGACTTTACGGTGCGGTGATGCTCAATTGTATAAAAGCAAAATCTAAAAATAATTATATTCACTAATTAGTAACAGTTTCGTCGCGGCACGCACTAAAAACTCAAGACATTTTAATCGAAGGCGAAAGTTTTGCCGAAGAGAATGCAATCCGATGCCGAAGCCTCGCTCGCACACTAATTATAATGCGCCTTTGAGAGTCTATTGTACCTACACGTCTATGCCGATCTCCGATCGTGCGTCGATGCAATCAGCTGCATGTGAATCCGCTGTACGACACCGGTATCCCACTTCTGATGTACACGCGATAAGTCAATCTCACGCATAACTTTCAATAGTACGAGTGTGTCTCACTATAGGCGAACTAAATAGCTCAGTACTCAGCGACGTCAGAGGAGAGCGGGTAGGGCAGCGGGGTACGCCCGGGCAGTGAGAGGCAATTACACCTGCCGCCCACTCCTTGCTTCCGGTTTGCTAGATCCAGTTTTTCAGTTTTTTTCAAACCATGTTTTTTTATCCTGACTCGACATAGTGACCACATTACGTCTGATAGTAAGCGCGGCGCAGTCCAAAAAACGACTATAACTATCGACAATAAAGAAAAACAACCGATAGTCGCACGTTTCATTTAAATTCATTTCATATAATGAATCCGTTCCTCAGCCGTCTATATAATGTTGTGCAGATGATAAATATGATTTGATTTGATGTGAAGGTTTCTATATACATATATCGCCTTACTGAGAACGTTCCTTTGAGTGATATAGGTAAGTAAAAATTTATTGGTACATATACATATATCTACGGACTTGTATCCGCTAATCTCAGAAACGGCTTGACCGATTTAGATATAGTTTTCAGTAATGTACTGTGTAAAACTGATTTCAATATTTCTTGTTAATTACATTTCAATAGATTCATAAACAAGAAAGTTATGTCAGTATAAAAAACACGTCAATCATTAATTTAAAACAAAATGGTGTAAAATAATTATTAAGATGATTTAGCTGAAAAACTATAATATCATACATTTAAGGAAATTGTAATTGATTAAAATTGATAATGGTAAATTTGTTTTTAAAATTTAACTAACGTTTTTGCAATTGAATATACGTATATTCATACCTGGTGTATTATTTTCTAGAAGCAGTTTTGTAGTTACATGTTATATATGTACGTATACAAGTCGTTACATATTACTCTATAATATAGCTGCTGTGGGTAGTATATAAAGCAGTTTATGACCACAACCCTTTATTAGGGTTGTTGAATTAATATCGATGTTAGATAATCGACGATGAAGTAAAAACGTCCATATCTGAAAATAGATGTTGCCATAAAGGCAACTTTTATGCGTCGTGTCATAATTAATAATTAAATCGATGACATTGTCGTCGGTAATATCTCTTAAAATACATTTTCACACTTATTGGGCGAAGATTTATAAAACTAAATTCCGTTTCTTTGATTTTCTTTAACTTTTCTGTGTCGGTGATCGATGCTATAACCGATATTCATCAATGTCGATACCGATGTTTTACCACATCGGCCATCCCTAGCCCTTATCAGGAATACAGTGAATAGGCTAGTCTGGTATCTGGGAGCCCGCAGTGTCGTTGACGACGCAGTAAAACAAAGTTTAGTGCCCACAGAGCCGCAAGCTCCCATTCAACTACAAATTGTCACGGCACGTCGCGCCGTCATGCATCCCATTTGCAACCTAGTTAGGGTTACGTATGTTTTTTCTTGCAATACAGAGTTCAGTACGATATTATTATATTATATAAAATCATTGATACATTTTTTATATTTATTTATTATATTCCCGGACACAAGAAAAGGGGTTGCGATTGTATAAATTTAACTCGTATATCTTGTGGTTCTGTGAATTTATCTGTCTGTAGCATCGTAGCTATTAAACGGATGGACCGATTTTGATTGAGTTTTTTTGTTTGAAAGGTGACTCGATCGGGGTGATCTTAGTTATAATTGCAGAAAATCCAATTAGCTGTTCATATATTATCGATTCTTTTGTTGTTATTGAAGAGATTTGTATAGCTTACACTGGTCCGATTAAAAAATTAACATCCTGTGACTTCAATGGTATTATGATAGCGTCGTAACTCTGACCTGATGCTGCGGCATCATCTGACATCAGTAAGATACTCGACTCTTCACTACCTTACAGCGGAAGTGTCGTGTTTCAGCTCTTATTTATACTGGCTGGACAAAGTGACTACATTGCACCCGGTTAGAAGTACAGTGAACTCTCAAGAGACGGCAATCCGTTGACGGCCGCCATCGCTATGCCGGCCCACAAACACCGCGACGGAAGGTCACTGGATATATGAACAACTGGATATACACAAACCCAACTCGAAACGCGGCAAGTCGAAGCGACTCCAATGGCGGTGTTTACACTTTTTTTTTACCCTGGCTCGACATAGTGACTACAGAGTACCTGATGGTAAGTACAGTGTAGTCCAAAAACGAAAGCGACTATCAAAGGATGAAAGTCCACTGATAGTCTACATCGTCATGTCGGCCCACATATACCGCGACTGAAGGTCTCTGGGTATATGAGCTACTGGATATACACAAGCTGATCCCGAAACGCGACAAGCCGAAACTGGTCACTATGACGGGCTTTACATCCATGTACTGTGGTCACGATTCAGTTCGAGCAATCCGGGCAATTATAAATATATAGATAGTCGGGTAGGGGAAGTTTTTAAATTGTTAATTTAAAATTAATTTTGGTTTTTCCTTTCTTTCCAGACCAGTCTGCCGAAACTGCGTCGTATCACCGACGGGTTCATCCCCGCCTCCGCTGCACGAGCAAACTTCATCACCACCCCCGCCAGCGCCTTCATCACCGGTCTCATCACCGCGCGCGTCCCTGCCATCACCTCAACCCAGCCACAGCGGATCCTCCTTGCCTAGCCAGTCGAATTCCCCTCATCCATACTCCTACCCGAACTATAGAAGAAGCCAGCCTGCCTATGGCCCGGACTACAATCTCCACAGCCATAGCGTCTCCCAGTTAAACCAACCTGGCAATTCATTCCCCCATTCCCCGCAGTCAGCTATGTCGGTATCCCCCCACCCCGCCCCTCAAGGCAAGTTGAGAGGCCTGCTGGAGCACGCTGAGAGGCTGATGAAGCCCGCAGACCCTCACAGGCACTCGCAGAGCGACGATGACTCGGGCTGTGCGCTGGAGGAGTACACTTGGGTACCGCCTGGACTGAGGCCGGAGCAGGTAACACTTTGGCTACTTTATTAAATACTAGCTGATCCGGCAAACGTTGTTTTGCTATATAAGGTTTTGTAATATCTTCTAAGATGTTCATTGAAATTAAGTGATGTCAAAGACAGACATTGTTCACAATTAAATACTCTTAATCAGCGAAACATTTATTTGGATAAAGATTAATATTATTACGTTGATACAATTTTTAACAAATAATGCATTAATTTCGACCAAATTTGATTACCATAAAAACTGTTCTAGTGTGTTAATCTTAAAAGATAGACATATACTGTCGCTGACATTTTTTTAGATTATTTCAAGAGGAATAATTCTTTATTACATATATTTTTGATATCTTGAACCGTTTTCGCAGCGCACGCAATGGAAGCCCTCAAGATTGAATAATTTTCCTCGATAAATGGTCGGTTCAACACAAAAAGAATTTTTCAATTCGAACCAGTAGTTCCTGAGATTAGCGCGTTCAAACAAACAAACAAACTCTTCAGCTTTATAATATTAGTATAGACTAGCATAGCACACCCGGCGTTGCTTGAATAGTAATACCCACATACAACGTGTATTCTAAGGACCTCAGACGCCCATCTAAATAAATATGATAGTATATCTTCACACTATATCCCTTACGGGGTGAGCAGAGATACATTAGTGGGTGTGTCCACTTTGCGCTTTTACTTCGTGCCCAACGTGACCAGTAGCGCAGCTGATCGCCGTTCTAACAGCACTAGTACACGTGACATTGCTATTATAAGCCATGCGGGTTCCCTCGCGCTGTATGCCTTCACCGGTGAGCATGTGGCGCCTAAATTCATATTAAATCTAGAAAAACTCCTTACGTTCGGGTTTCGAACTGACGGACATTCGCGTCGCCGTGCTTGGATACCGGCCCCTTTATTCTCCAGGCAACCACAACCACAGGAAAAAAAATCTCGTAAGCACTTTACACTGTACATACAAATCTTCTTATATATAAAAATGAATCGCTAAATGTCTTGATAAGCGCGAAACTCGAGAACGGCTGAACCGATTTCTTTTTTGGTGTGTTTGTTGAAGTCTGGGGACGGTTATTATGGGGAGAAAAATTAAAAAAATTGTCTGGAAAAGTCTAAAAACATCACTTTTCTATATTCTCATACAAAAAATTCGTAATAATATTTAAAAGTCAATTTGAACTTTAACATCATACCATAAAGTTTAAATGTCAGTGGACGGGTTCCGGGAAGGCAAAACAATCGAGTGACGTATAAATATTAATGTCAATATTTGTCAATTTTTATACATATAGCATTAAGGCCAGGTTGCTTCAAACAATTTTCAAAAAATCTGACGGGGAAGCTATTAACATAAAAAAAACAATGTGACTTTGTTTTAGAGAAATAGGGCAGAACAAAGTCTGCCGGGACAGCTAGTACAGAATAAATATAAGAAAACAAATAGTTTATACACAAAACAGGACCGGCATATTTCAAATGACGACAATACCCTCCGCAGCCAATAGCGCAGAAGATGGACTGTCTGTATGAGGAAACTCTAGGCATACTAACGAAAATGACTGCCATTGTATACGAAAAAAGCTTTTAGGCAAACAATGGAGATATTTCTGTGAGCCCAGTACTGACCACCCCTTTCGATCGTTTTTATTGTAATGGATGTTTTTTAAAATACTCTGACGCTACACTAATATAGAAAAAGAAGTATATTTTTAGGTTCTTTTTTAATAAAGAGGTATTAACTGTGGCCAGAGATGGACAATGTAATCAGATTAATGATTCAAAATGTAAACGTAATCGTTTTTAATTATGATGATGATGATGTCCTAGCCGGTTTCGGCCACGGCGACTGTTTCACACCGGTTAAGAAATTCCAGGTCCAGTTTTCGGAAACAGTCAATTGCGCAGGAGATATTTAAGTGCATAACTGGACGCGCTGCCAGAAAAGCACTCTCTCGTCCGAGCTCCCTCAGGCCCGATGGAATGGAGAACCAGTACGATCGGGAGGGAGCGGGATGCAAGTTTGGTCGAGTTTTCCCTTCTCTGAACACCTGGTTGAATTGCGGTGTTCAAGAGATACCTTAGTCGCCTTTTACGACACCTCAGCAAGAAGAGGGGGGTGCTATTCTATTCTGCCGGCAGCCACCACGGCTTAATACGGCGTTTTTAATTATATTTTAACTATGGCAGTGGAGTGGCCTTGTGGATAAGAGACCGGTATCCATAGCTCAGTCACATCCCGGCCAGGACTAAGAAGTTCTCCAACTCTTGCTGCAGCCAGGTCGTTGGAGTGTGGGATGGTTTACCGGCGAGCGCGTTCCCACTGTGCTATGATATGAGGTCTTTCAAACGAAAAGTGGAAAGAGATCTGCGCAGGCCGGCATGATCACTGCGACTGTCGTTAGGGTTGTCTTTACTGTTGATAGTCGTTTTGGACTACAACATGCTAACCATCACACGTGCTGTTGTCAGTATGGTCAGTTTTTCCATATTTTAATTTGGATTTAGGCACCACACTTTTGACGGTGAAGGAAATTATGGTGAGGAAACCTGCATGCTATCTAAAGGATACGCCATATGTACTAGTGCTGTGAGAACGGCGACCAGCGGCGCTGCTGGTCACGTTGGGCACGACATAAAAGTGTAAAGTGGATTCAGTCATTAAGGTATCTCTGCTCACACCGAAACGGGTATGGCATGACGATATATTATTATGTAATATAAAGTGAACTTTAATGACGTACTAAATATACCTCAGTTTGGAAAACGGAAACAATATTCTAAAGAAAGATATAAAGTAAATTAAAAACAGGTTTTGTTTTGTAACAAAATATTCTAACTCCATTGTCTATGATACAGCATTATGCATACCGTGGATGGTGCTGATGTACTGGGCAGTAATTTTCTCTTTCCCCAAAGAATCTGGACCAAAACAATACGAACTGTTTAAAATAAATTCCCTCCCGGTATTTATAATTACAGTAGAAACAAAGACGCGTCGATCCCAGGCGAGGGCAGTGGAGCAAAAAATTAAAGTGCCCCTTGAGGGAACGTCTTGACGCGCTGTTCGGAATATTTGCTGAGTAATTCTATAAATTATAAGTTCCACGGGCAACCGCTATATCTGAGCCATAGGTCGATTACGCACAACGAACCCGGCAAAATACCAACCTAGAATACTCGGACTGAATTATAATACACCTATCCCCCGATTTACACGGTAGATACGTTCCTGAGAAAAACGTGTAAATCGAAAATTTAAATTTTCAAGTCAAAACGGTGTAAATTGAAAAGCTTGCAGAAAATGCATAATTTTGCTATTTAACAGTTGTGATTTTTTTCAATATTTTTAGGTGTACACAGAAATAAAAATAAAATGCATTGACAGGTTAAAATATGTAATATATTACGGAAACACTGTTTTTTTATTTAATTACAATACATTAAACAGAAGAACAAAAAATAAAACCAAAGGTGTTTTATTATCCTTCATCATGTGCAGCAAGTCAGCACATAAGCTCGGGATTCCCCGTGAGATGTGTACACAGCGCAGGTGTTCAGACACAGCAGCATTTAGTAGAGCGCGATAAAAACAAAAAAAAAAACTTATTTGGAAAACCGTGTAAAAGCGAAAACGTGTAAAACAAGTACCGTGTAAATCGGGGGATAGGTGTACTGCATTTCGCGCTGCCGTTTTTCCAATTGTGAACTAAGGCGTTCTCTCTTACTTTTGTCGGGTCATTGGATTGAAGCGTGAAGAGATATTTGTGTGGGCCGGCATACAGGCACTTGTCCCTCCAAAGTCGCACTTGGTTTTTTGATGCACTGCCCATTCCATCAAGAGCTGTGCCGTCACTGTGCTAATTCAGAATAAATAAAGACAACATTGATGGACAATTACACACAATGGCCTCGTTCTAAACTAAGATTACGCTTGTACCATGAGTACTAGGTAAAATAGACACTTATATACGAGTAAACTAATTTGCTCGTCATAGCACAGTTTGCCCGTACCAGGATTATGAATCCAAAACCTTCCGCGACACAGGTGGGGTCTTTGCTAACATGCTATCATTATTCTGCTTCAAATGTTAATTTTGGTAAATAAATATTATTTAGTTTTCTTTTATTAAGCCTACTTCTAGTCTGGTGGACGGTTTGGTGCTTGTGTTGGCCTACTCCATTAAGAGCCGGTATCCAAGCGCGGAAACGTGTGTAGCTTCGAATCCCGGCACGTACCTCTGTGTTTTTCCTCGTCAAGTGCGGACTTACGCCTCCCATGCTCACTGATGAAGGGAAACGTCGTGAGGAAATCCCTCGTGGCATCTAATAGAAATTTCATATGTACTAGTGCTGTGAGAACCGCAATAAGCTATGTTACTGGTCACGTTGGGTACGATATATACGTTCAAAGTGGATATAGCCACTAATGCCTCTCTGCTCACGCTGTAAGGGATATATAGTGAAGATGTATTATTATTTTTAATTAAGACACCCTGCTCACCAGTCATATGACTCTCGAATTAATTTCTAACGGCATCCAGTGCTCCCGTCTCATTTATTCAAGGCACGTCTCTTCATTAGCCCAGCACGTATACGTCGTAAGCAGGATTATTAAATACGGTCGTCTAATGAAATAGGGTGGCTTCTGTTTTAATAATATCTTATCATCGTGCTGTCTACTCTCGGGGCAAGCAGAGATAGATTATCGCTTGCAGCACATGTTATGTATTCTATACACTCAAATAAGTAGAATTCTGTGTTCAATTATTAAGTTAAGATCCAAACAAGGGCATATACATAATAAAAGTGAAGATGAAGCGGCTGGGCGATTGCCAGAACTGAAAGAATGACGTAACCGCAGGATGTGTAATGACCGTCATACTGACTTGCTTCGGTCTGTCTTGTTTCGAGATCAGATAGTGTATGTCCAGTAACTCATATACTCAGAGACCTTCAGGCGCGGTATATAGTATGTGGGTTGAAATGACGGCGGAGACTGTCAATGGATTTTCGTCCTATCCACTTTGCGCTGATATGTCATGCCCAATGTGCGCGGTAGCGCAGCTGATCGCTGTACTCGGGGCATTTAAAAAAGACATTTCTATTAGATAGCACACGGACTCCCTCACAATATTTTCCTTCACCGGTGAGCTTGTGGTGTCTAGATCTGTACGTAATCTAGACAAACCCATAGGTACCACATGTTAGGATTAAAAACAAGAAATCCCGACCACTCGCAGCAGATCGTTGAAACATGTTGGTTTTCTCACTATTGTTTAATTCTGTTGTTCCAAGACACTAAAATCTAAATTTTCTAATTTCCAGGTGCATTTGTACTTCTCAGCGCTTCCAGAAGATAAAGTGCCATACGTTAACAGCGTGGGGGAGCGGTACAGGCTCAAGCAACTGCTGCAGCAGCTCCCGCCCCAGGATAATGAGGTACACCTTTATAACTGCTTGAGAAATCACGAACTTTATCATCTTCTTTATTCTGACTTGGCGGAGTAGTCACACAACGCCTGATGAGCATGCTGCAGTCAAAAAAAAAGATTACCACTATCAAGGGTAGGGATAAATCTTTCGATAGTTTAATATCTTTTCAATCTTCGTTTCAATTACATAGGACGGTAAGAACAAGCTCGCCGAAACACCACTCCACTGCCCAAAGACTTGGCTAAAATGAGAGCTAGAGAACTTCTAAATCATAGCCGGGATATGCGTTAGTGTATAGCCGTGACTCCGCAAAGCCGAGCGCGAGTATCTCTTATGGAAGAGAGTGATGAAACAAGGCTAAACAACTTTTCGGAACACCCGCCGTGATACAGACGGTAGTAGAGGCTTAGTGAGGCAATATATCGACGCGACTTGAGTGATTATACAGTGATATCTCTATCAACCGACTTATCTCCATTGAATAGAGTAATCGGTACGTGTGCGTTGCAGGTCAAAGGTTCAATTCCCACTCAGAACACATATTGACATAGTCAATAGCCATATCAAACTTGCGGTCCTCAGAGCATCTTCCTGCGACCGAATCGATGCTGAAAACAGCCAGATAATACGGCTTGCGAGTGTTTATAGACCGTTTTTGAAAACTTGTTTCCCAAGGAGGCTGACTGCCCGAACTGGAGCGTGACCACAGAACACGAGTACAAAGGCAGGCCCGGCCTCTCGCTGCGGCTGCCGCGTTTCGGGATCAGTTTAATGACCGAACGTAGTTAGGTCTCTGAGTCAAATTGGGGTATTCGGCACTTTATCTGTTTTTCACAGACCTATTACTTTTTATTATATTTTCTCGATAAAGTGACTAGATTACACCCGATGAAAAGTACAGTGTAGTCCAAGAACGACCGCCAAGAGATGACAATCCGCTGACAGTCGCCATTGCTATGTCGGCCCGCATATACTATGATGAAAAGTCTATAGGTATATGAACAGCTGCATTTTAGTCCTACATTTCAGTCTCTAAAGAGAGACTAAAGAGTTGTCGCTAACAAGTGTAGAGCGCTACGGTCAATCGAGTCCAGAGCGGCCAACTGATATTAAGGAGGCCCCTCCCGAAGGTGCCAACAGCATTCCACACCCGCCCGCACTTGTGCCCGATGCAGGTATATTTAACTATAAATACTGAAAACTGGCAACAGTTTATAAGAACAAAAGTTACAAGAAATGAAAATAAAATATTTTTCTAAGTAGTATTTTGTGACACGGTTTTTAAGTTGACAGTTGATTTGTATACACAATTTAGTGAAAAGTTAAAAAGGCACCTGCGCTTATGATCTCCATCTTTTGATCCCTTCAGGTGCGGTACTGCCACGCTCTGTCTGATGAGGAGAGGAAAGAGCTGCGGCTGTTCAGCGCACAGAGGAAGCGAGAGGCGCTGGGCAGAGGGCAGGCGAGGCAGCTGCACGCGCCGACGCCGTGTGATAGGGTAAGTGTCTTAGCTTACTGCCCAAGGGAACTGGTGCCGATGACCACCGTCTTACAGAGAAAACCTGAAGAACACCGCCTCTTACCTCCACCTCCCAAAGAGGCCGCCTGCTTAAGGTTATTCGCTCGACGGATCGATATTTTTATCAAATGCCGTGTCATTTTCCTCTCGATGTTATTTAATCTGGAAAAACAAAGGTACGTGCTGGGATTTGAACCCATGAGCAGTCGCGTCACCGCGCATGGTTACCGGTCTCTAATCCACATGGCCAACAACAACTTTACTAAAGGGTGCATGTATAAGGCTCAGGTCAGGCCCTGCATAGAATACTGTTCGCATCTCTGGCATGATTCTGGGCAGTACTTACTTGAAGCTCGGGTCGGGTTGCAGCGGAGGACTGTCCGCGTTGTGAGTGATCCACACTTTACTAAGCATCTAGAACTGCTCCAGATGCGTAGAGGTACTACCTCACTAAGTCTTTTCTACCGTTTGTATCACGGCCAGTGTTCTGAAGAGTTATATAACCTTGTTCCGCCCAGTCCCCTTCATAAGAGGACCAAGGACGCAGCTTTAAGGAGTAACGGCTATATGATAACTCACATCTCAGCTAGGACTAAAAAGATTTGTAGCTCTTTTGCCGAGTCGCTGTTCGGTGGAATGGTCTTCTGGCGGGCGTTTTCCCACCGTCTCAAGATATTGGGTTTTTCAAACGAAGCATGATGAGATATTTGTGCAGGCCGACGTGATCGCTTCGACTGTCGATACGTATCGCCTTGCTGTTGATAACCGTCGTCGTTTCTAGGACTGATCCATGCTTACCATCAGGCCTGGTGTGGCTACAGTGCCGAATCAGGATAAAAAAGACATAATTTCATAAGAGCATTGAGTTACACATCTGTGCAGCTCGCACAACTCTAATTTAACACTGTCGAGCGAGTAAACCCGCGCTATTAGTCTAGCTCCCTGTATTAACACCTCAGCCTTTTAATCTCAAGCGGATTCGGGTGAGGGCACATTACATCAACATATTTTGAACTTAAGCGTTTTGTACTCGTTATAAACATATTGACGGGTCATTTAGGCGAAAAAAAAAAACTTTTTATTGTTGATTGACCTTTCGACCTGGGTCGAGTGCGGTAATCTACGTCCTAGTATTTTTTTACTAGTGGAAATCCTCATGATCATCAGGACTATCTTGAAAACAGCGGCTCCAGACTGGCCTCCTGCACACCTCATCTACTATTACGCTGGAAATTAGGGTGTAAAAGGCTACTCCTCATTCACCTCTATACTAATGCCACTAGGGCTTTGTACGGCAGAGGGCCGATACCGCTTGGAAACGTAGACATCAGGGTGCCGGCAATTGCTTCGGCGCGTAACTTCTAGCTGACCAATTAAATTTACGATCGGTCGGCTAATGCTTTTGGGGTCTTAGCTGGTCAGGGAGGGAGGTGCTCTGAGTAATCGGTTGGCGATTCTCTTGAAGTAGGGGGAAACGTTGTGACGTGTTCTTTCAAAATGCACTGTATAGTGTCATGGAAGGCGATTTCTCCTCTGAGATTGTGCCCAGCAGGCGCAGAAGTAATCAGCTGGGTAACATTTAGCAAGCGGAAGTCCGGCACAGCTTCTCCCTCACTCCCTGTGCCGCTGAGACGAGATCCTGTGAGGATTATCCTAAAGTAAATAATTAATTAACCCGCTCCGCTCGTCAGTGAGTCCGCACCATTATCTCCGCTCCCAGACGCGCTGCAACATTTTAATCCACGTTCCAATAAATCATGTGGTCCCCTGCGGATTTACGGCTTCTGATAGAAGCTATTTTTTTCGCAGTCTTATTTACACAGATTATTTCTACGTATCGCAAGATAACTCTTAACTTTTATTCATTTTATGTTATACTTTTTGAATGAGACAAACAAAAAGCATTTATATGGCACACAACACAAAGGGATAGCTTTATCAATGTAAGTGTATTACACACGCATAACGATATATATTATTATTATTAATATACAGAAACATACAAAAACAAATGCTTATAGAATGAAAACAACATACCGATTATATTTATCCAGAACAAAAGACCCGGTAAAAATAAAATAGGACTTTGTAACTCGAAATATCACCGGTTAGTAGGACTAAATATAAGTAGTCTCTTCGATGTCGTCATAACAGATTTTGACTGCACAATACAATTTGTATACAGTGATAGCTGCAGGTATCCTAGGGTGAGATTTGTATACGCACTATTTTACTGAAACATTCACGTCTGTGTCACCGCTGCGGGAGCGACTGTATCTATCCGAGTATATGCCGCACACTATTGAACCTGGTGAAGCTCCGGGGAGACTCGTCGAGGGCGCGTTACAGGCTGCTCGGCTCCAGAGGCTATGTTTACTGCCCTGCCAAGCGCACACACGGACGCCAGATGTCTAGAGATGAAAATCCCCGGGAATTTTCCCAAAGTGCCCAGCACTTCCGCGAACATTTCGTAAATTCCCGGGAATATTCCCAAGCAAGTTTAGGGCACTTTGGGAAAATTCCCGGACATTTTCATCACTACAGATGTCTGAGACCATTTAATGATAGCAATTGTTTACATACAACTAAATAGCATTACTAAGACATAATGAATAAAGTGACTACATTGGACCTGATGCTAAGTACACTGTAGTCCAAGACCGACAACGATCTCCATGGGACAAAAATAGATAGACAATTGGCATTGCTATGTCGGCCCGCGTACCACGGCAGAAAGTCTTTAGGCCTATGACCAGCTGGACATACATAAACTGATTCCGAAACGCGACAGCTCGAAGCGAGGCCCTATGACGGTCTTTACACTTGTGTACTGTAGTCAAGATCCAGTTCAGGCAATCGCCCTACCACCACAAAATGCCTTTCCATCGCCAAGTCCTATAAAATACGAATAAAAACAAACGGATATATAAATTAGTTCGTAAAAAAACTTCGCAAATTAAAATTTGTTAAATTTCAAACGTAATAGCCCCGCCTCCCCTTAAATTAAGAGGAGTGATTAAGCGCCCGGGCGAGGCAATCAGCCGGCGCAGGTTCTGTTCCCGGTCCGATGGAGACGTCTTCATTTCTTTAATCGTTCAACTTTTAAATTGGTCGAGTTAATGAATACTAATTCTATGGGGTTCCCTTGATAACAATTGCACTGACACTATTTCTGTTATTATTTATTGTGATAGCTAAGCGGGATGAAATAACAAAGTAAACATGAAAATGCTATTTTTTTAATTCCACTTGGTGATCCGTCAGAGAACTAAAGCCATCGACATAGCTCAGAAGATTAACAGGCTGAAGTGTCAGTGAGCTGGTCATATTTGCCGAAGAAACGATATCCGCTGGGGGTGACGCATTGGCTAGGTGGGGCGACAATTTGCGCAAAGTGGCAGGCGATTCTTGAATGAGAAAAGCTGAAGGTCGGGCTCAGAGGTGTACCTTGTGGGAGGCCTGTGTCAATCAGTGGACGGATGCAGGTCGATGATAATGATAATGTATTTTATTTTACAATTTAAAGACCAGGTGCTCACCGATGAAGGAAAACATCACGAGGAAATGTCATGCGTGAGAAGGGCGATCAGCTGTGCTACTGGTCGCGTTGGGCAAGACATATAAGTGCAAGGTGGAGACAGCCACTATAATATCTCTGCACACCCCGAAAGAGATATTGCATGACAAAATATACTTAAAGAAAATAATAGATAAAATACAAAGTCTATATATTAAAGAGTATTTTTTTTTTTAAATAACCAGTTAATTTAATTTTCAAGTCTTTTTATAAAATTTTAACTAACCAACGCCATCTATGTTTTAAAATGTACAACATATCATTCGACTCTGTATTTGCTATAGAAGGCTATAGGTTTTTGCTAAGGCTGAAATTTATGGACGCTTTTTGGACTTTGCTTAGACTATATTCTCAACTTTGACAAAAACGAAATTTATAGTCGTCTCTTAAACATATGCTGAGTTAAGCTAAGCAAGTCGGCGAAATCGGTGGCTTATCCAATAGTTTGATATTAACCGAGAATAAAGATTATGACATAGTTTATAAGCGACCGTTCAAATTATACACTTTTTGTTTTAGTAGTATTATAAAACATGTTAATCTACCAACAAAAGAAGATGCCGTTATGTTGCCAGATCATTCGAAAATGGATAGTTTTCGGTTCGGCTTTAGTTTGGTGACGATTATTTATTTATTTTGTACTTTTGTTTTTTTAATTTACACTTTTTTTATTTAATTTCCTAATAAATCTTGGATTACCTTTATATATTTTGATAAACTTGTCAAATGCATGTTATTTTATAATTCATATTAACTAAAATATTTTTAGGGGTTTTCTTCTCCAGGGCTGGTAGCACTGTATCTTCTTCGTCTTGTGTTCATTTATTATGACGTAGGTGAAATGCGTTTCGTTTTCGTAACATCGTGCAAAAAATTAGTATAACTATATTGTTTTGAGCATAAAAATAAATCGGATCTATACAGTAAATGTCAATACAACAGGTACTCGGGGTATACTTTATTCATAAAAATGGTTTTTATTACACTTTTGTAGAAAAATATGTTAAGATAATGCGCATAACAGAATGTTTTTGAGTATTTTCATAAACATGTGAGGGATATACTAGTGTTTGTTTAGCATTGCTGGGTCACTGAGTAGCGCATCTGATGGCTGTTCTCACGGCACCAGTACACGCGACATTTCTATTAGTACATCTTACACTTTTAATTTTTGGTTTTCCTTAGCTGTCCATAGTCGTTGTCGTTTTTGGACTGCGCCATGCTTATCATCAGCTGTAGTGTAGTCACTTTTTCGAGTCAGTATAAAAAAAGATAGAGATTTTTCGAAAATATCCAAATCAATCTTTCTTGAACTCTCAAGATTTTAATGAAACCCATTATTATGAAAGGCATCAAATTTCTAATGGCGGCGTGTCTGCGACGCCGTGAAATGATTTCTCCCCCCTTGGAACCCGACGGCGACCGCCAATTAGCGATTAATGTAGTGGAAATACTTTCAGCGCGCCTCGATTGTCTCCGCGACTCTCGTTCATATTCCGAGGGACTGTCTCCTCTGCGTGACCCGTCACGATAAACGAAATCTCGTTTTATTTTAAGAAATAACTAACCAGTCATTTGTTTTATTGTTATATTTTAGATTTGTTTTCATAGTAGCACGGCACACTGACTTCATTGCATATGATTATAATCGTACGTAAAGAGCACACAAAAATTAAAAAATGTTCGAAAGAGGATCCAGTACAGTCGTTTGTTTGGACTGCGACATGCTTACCTCCAGGCGCAGCGACGTCCCTGCGCCGGGTCAGGATAAGAAATCTAGTAATTACTAGATTTTAAGTCAATATATGCATTAAATGGCCAAAATTGATATAAAACTTTAACAATGTAATACTTTTTATGGTCCTACAGGAAGCACGCCGCTGGGTTATGTGTGCTTATCATCGAATGTAAGTTGCATTACAATCTTGAATTTCTCGTATAACAATGGACACGGACGCACCTCAACAAATCTTCGCGTTTCTACTCTTTTACGGCGTCAGTTTAATGGTCCCTTCCAAACCGACCTGCCGCATGCCTACGATTTTATTAAACTCTGCAAATAAGTTAATTACCTTTGGTTTAAAGGAAACGAGCTTTTTATTCAACCGTATATTTAATTTCACGGTAATTTTAAAGGTATTTTATTATTTATTTTACTATTTGCTTACATACAGGCTTAATATTGTTAGTACTTTAAAAATGAAATGAAAAAGTATTTATTTCGCCACAAATATACAAAAAAAAAAACAGAAATTTAAATGTAGCGTTACAAACAACACACAGAAACAAAAGAAAATACAAAACATATAAACATGGCGAAAATGGGGGCTTCATCAGCCTAAAGCCGCAGAGGAAGCCTGCAGCGCTGGTTTTCGTGAAGGGCCCCGGTCGAGTTACATCTTATAAGAATTATCGATAAACAACAAAATACATATAGCTTAAATAATAAATACAAGTGATACTAAAATAAACTATTACATACAATAAATAAATCGACTACAAAGTGTATTAGTGATAGATACTACAGTAAAAATATATGTATATCTAAAAAAAAAAGACCAAAAGTACATAAACGATAGTGGCGTAGTGGGGCCGCAGTGGCGTAGTGGGGCCGCAGTGGGCAAGTGCTAGGACTGCTATAACAACTTGCCTCAGCCGGTCACGTCTCAGAGCTGCCTCCCGTACGTCCATATCTTCATGCGCTTAGAGACCTGCTTTTTGGATATTAAGGTGGCCATGACGCCAGCGATTGTCATTAAACCCTCGGCTCTCAACAACCGTCATCATTCTCGAACAACATTTAACTTACCATCGGTGTGGTGTAACACACATTACCGCCAATATAACAACAATATTTTTCAAAAGGATTTTTTTTTTACACTGGCTCGACATAGTGACTACAGAGTACCTGATGGTAAGTACAGTGTAGTCCAAAAACGAAAGCGACTATCAAAGGATGAAAATCCATTGATAGTCTACATCGTCATGTCGCCCCACATATACCACGACTGAAGGTCTCTAGGTATATGAACTACTTGATATACACAAGCTGATCCCGAAACGCGACAAGCCGAAACTGGTCACTATGACAGGCTTTACACCCATGCGCTGTGGCCGCGATCCAGACGGGCACCGGCGCCCTACCGCCTCGCTGCTGCTCGTTTAGCACCACCCAGGAGTCACGTGTAGGGAAACTAGGGTAAAGCCTACAGACGCGAGCAGCTTCGACTCCCAAACGGGATAACTTCCTTCAATTTCAAAAACAACATTTAATAATAATATTAGTATATCGTCACGCTATATCCTTTAGGGGGTGAGCAGAGATACATTAGTCGCTATAGTCGCTTTGCGCTTATATGTTGCGCCTAACCTGAACGACAAATTCGCAATTTCGAAGAATGAAACAGGGAACACAACCGCTCGCGTTCAAGCTTGCACGTCAATCTTAATACATTTTCGTATATATCACGTGTGTATTATCAGAAATATGTGCTTTATGGGATTTGTTTTTCTGAGTTATCTGTTGCATTGACCAATGTAATCACAGCCTTACACAATAGATGTCGCCATTGGCGTCACACACTGAGTTAGTGAATAAATGCGTCTCGTGTGGTTCCAGAATAGCCCATTATACGTGTAATAAAGAGCAGGTGCGTCTAATTGTATGAAAATGAAGGAATCGCTTGAATCCCGATATTTATCTCGCGCAATGAAAGGGCTCCGAAAGAGATCGTTTTAACGATAATGCCGCCCTTTATACTTACAGTAATAGTTCAAACGATTAAATAAACGTTTCAAACATTCAATTAGAACAAAGCTTCGTTTTTAATATCATCTGAAAAATGGTATTAATTGAATAATATTGTAATTTTATTTTTAAAACCATAGGCCATCTGTTAATATTAGTTGTTTTTTTTTTGAAGGAATTGTATTTATCTGGGCAATTAGTTGGTTATTATAAATGATATAATATCTAAAACTTAGAAAGTGGTAACTAACTTTTATAATATAACTAAAATCTTTGTATATAATGTGTTGTTTAATAGGGAAAGCAGATATTTAAATTTTTAAACAATTTTATTATTCTGTACTTTCTCGTTAAATATTTCTTGTCCCTCTAATTACAGTAGATTTTTAAAATAGTTACTATTATTATTAGTCAGTTTCGTCCCATTGCAGGGCAACGGCCTTAATTTCCTTCCACTATATTTGTGGAGTTTGTGAGAAGGGGTTTGGACATTTAACCCAGCACGCTTGTTCAACGCGGGTTGATGGTGTGATGTGATTTGATGTTGATGTGCAGAGAAGGTGCCTGCGGAACCTTAGGTGCAAGTATTCAGCGTCTCATTCGGCATGCTGTACGTGTATACCTTAGTCAGCTCTCACTCGCTTATAACACCTTAGTATGATGAAGAGGAAGGTACTATTCTATTCTGCCGGCAAACTCCACGGCTAAGCATAGTTATTTTTTTAACTCAATTAAATCGCGAATAAGGCCCATTAAAGTATTTATCATATGTTAATTTTTCTTTAAAATAAAATTAATAAAAATACACTGACATTGACGAAGTCATACAGGACCAGTCTTTGAAATAAAGCCGACAAAATAAAGCCAATAAAGATGACAAGTATTAATTGTGTTCTGTATGACATACTTTAGCCAACTACATCTCCTAGTTATTGATTCACGAAACCCAAAGTCTTGCTGTTAGAATTATAATAAACTGGACCTAAAACCGGTCCAATAAAACGTATACAGAAACTCAATAACCACAAAATAACCCTTTTATATGTAATTTATTAGAATACGGAATGCGTGTCGCGCCCCGGGGTTACCGTTAATGGGCCATTAGCTCACCGAATGTGGTTCTATCAATGGAAAACTACATGCACCGATATTTACGCGTTGGTTTTATTTGAAACTGCCACAAATATACTACACATTTCCAAGCTCGGATATAGGAGGGGGCAAACCAGCCCAAGCTCTGGCTGCTACATTCTAGGGTTGGCAGATGACTACATCGCCCAGCTTACCTACTGAATAACATGCCTAAAAAAGCTAGCCAACTTCTTCATAAAAATAGGCTGAAAATTTGTACAAGCCTTTCTTGTGACGTTTTAAAAAGTCTCATATGATATAATTATCGCGTCTTAAATTATACAAGGTAAATGGTTGTTTTTGTGAATACTTTGCTTCCTGTGCAATATATAATTTTTACAACGTTGTAAAGCCCAAAATGTCTAAAAATTGTGATGTACACATTTATTTATTGGAATTAATCCATATAATTGAGAAACAAAATTAAGAGTATTTAAGTTTCGTGGTACCGGACAGTAGTTCTTGCCCCGTCTCGAAAATTTTGAATCCAGTTGCGCAGAGATATTGTCTCAGTAATCGTTTTTTACCGTCTGTATCACGGCGATTGTTGTGAAAAGCTATTTATTTTTGGTCCACGCTCTCCCTGCCACAATAGAGTCACGCGCGCGGGTTTACGGAGTCACAGCTATACAGTAACTCACATCCCGGATAGGACTAAGAAATTCTCTAATTATTTTTTTTATAACTTATAGGCGAACGCTTGACCTCAATCACACCTGGTGGAAGGTGAAGATGAGTTTAATGATGAACCGCGTCCGCCTAACAAATGCCTATTCACTCTTCTTTTAAAGACTCCCAGGTCATAAGATCGCGGAAATATGGCCGCTGTTAGTATATTCCCCTCCTTACTTACATAATTCTTACTTTTGCCGTGTTGTTGGACTGTGGAATAGCCTACCGACGAGCGTTTTCCCATAGTCCTATCATACGGGGTCCTTTAAGCGTAGCGTGAAGAGATATTTGTGCAGGCCGGCATGATCGCTGCGACCACCGATAGGTATCTCCTTGCTGTTGATAGTCGTTGTGGTTGTTTGGACTGCCCCATGCTTACCATTAAGTGCAGTGTGTCGAGTCAGGATAAAAAATCAAGATCTGGCTCAGCACAGTCAGATACATTATGGAGTGTTAGGCAGAAGTTTGACATTGTATACACTTTATTGTAACTATTTAAGTAATGTCTAAATAGGTTCTAATCTCAAAACGTACATCTGGGCTTTTCCAGATTTAGTGCAGAGTTAGATACTATATGCTCACCGGTTAAGGAAAACATCATGGGAAAACTGCGAGGCATCTAATAGAAATGTCAAGTCTAAGTGAAAACAGCGATCAGCTGCGTTACTCCGTCAATTTGGGCACGACACATAAGCGCAAAGTGGATATAACCACTAAAGTATTTCTGCTCAACCTGTGAGGGATATAGCGTGACGATTTATTATTATTAGCATCACTACACTGCCCGATATTCGGCTCTTCCTATCCAATAATATAAAAATATATATACATAGAACTTGTTAGTTTGAAAAGGTGCTAGCTCAATTCTCATCGCAGCACCTGCAACCGTCATTTTCCAAATCGTAAATACAATCTTCTTGAAACTTTTCCGGAGATATATTATATTGCCAAAGTTTCCGCGCCCTCTGGCGTCTCGCCTATGATTTATCACCTCGAGTAATGAGAGCGCCCGTCACAACAGATGGCGCCACGGACTTGTTTATTAGAATCCCGTCGATTTATTGCCTGTGAGGGTTTCAGACAAGAATAACTGCTTAACAAAAACGAGCTGCGATGCATTTAAATGCCACATGTTCTACTGAGTTTTGCGGACAAATTTTAGTAATTTAGTCGCAATTTCGTTGTTCTGGCTTATGAAACTTGTGGTGATAAGATCTTACAATTTCAAAGATGATTTGGTTAGAACGGTTGGTTTATTAAAGCATAGTGGCATCGACAACATGCAAAAAAGCATGCTTCCATGGTTCGGGCGCGTGGAGAGGAGAAATCATGAAAGGATGACGAAAAAGATACAATATGGATGTAAGTGGAAGCAAGAGCCGAGGCCGAGCAAGGCTTACCTACAGAGACCCAATAGAAAGAGTTCTGATGCAGGGCAATGTCAAAAGTAAGCAGAATCGGTGAGAGTAGATTAAGGAATTAATGAATGTTAAGCAAGCGAAAGAAGTTTGCAAGAATAGAAAGAAGTGGCGCTCCGATCTGGCTACCCCAATAGGAATTCTGCGTGATGATAGATTGATTGATAGATTTGAAACACTAATGAGTTATTACTGTTTAAAATAGTTATTAAATTTAAAGAAGGGTTCTGGAACTTTATTAATATAATAAATACACAGCTGAAGATACAGGTTAATAATGAAACTTCTTACTCACCTTATTAATTCTTTATATGCTCACCACATGCTCACCGGTAAATATAAACAACGTGAGGAAACTCGCATGGCATCTGATAGAGATGTTATGTGTATCCGTACGTAATCTTGAGAAATCCAGAGGTACGTACCAGGATTTGAACCTACGAATATTCACGTCACCGCGCTTAGAGATACCGGTCCATTGTCCACTGGGTCATCACCGGTATAAATTATTCATTATTATTAATGTGTCTAATTTTATGCTTGTTTGTAATTTAAAATAACATTGTAATTTAAATTAACAAAATAATACAAGTTTATGCATAAAGTATAAAATTAAGTATAAAGTAAAGAAAAGAAGAAAGAGCAAAAAAATTGTGATATACAAACGTAAACTTTAAAAATTGATATTAGATGGCATTCAGTAATCAGTAGAACTTCCTAATGCACTGACTAAGGCATCTTCACAGCATGCTCAAAATCAAGCTATCTAGAGTGTCCCGGGGAAATCCTGCTCGAATTTCATTAGATATACAAGAAAAAATCCTGTTACGACTTACGTGCCTAAACCTTGAGGCAACTCTTTGGACGTCACTCTGCTTAGCAAATCTCACGCACGCTCGATAGGAGTCGTCTGCCATGGCTATAATCAATCAATAATTTTATTGAATTGTCGAAGAAACTTTTCTAATTCGCATTTATTTAAATTTTTTGTGTTTGTTGTTACATATAAATTTTACAGGATTAAAAATACGAATTTTCTATTGTAGCGCCCTCTGTCAGCGACTACTTACTTTAAATCAGTTCTGTTCACGTCTGCTCACAATTCATTTAACTCTAGCTCGCTAGATGGGGCTTATTTTTACAAAAAATTCAAGAGGCAAATTTCTTGTAATCTTGTAATAAAGTTGTGCATCATCATCAATAGATGTCGCTAGGCTGGTCTTTTAATAAAGACACCTTAAAAAGCTTTGTTTTTTTTAACACACGTTCTTCTCGTTTTATGATACTTTCGAATTAACAACTAGAAATTAACTATGTTACTGTGTTTGACCATACGCATTACACAGAAACACGTCAAAAACTTATCTAGAACATAATAAAATAAAAAATTAACAATATAATGTGATTTTATTTTCAATTTTAATAAAATCTAGTTATGGGTAATTATGTGTCTGTGGTTGCCCAGTGCATAAGAGACCAGTACCAATGCACAGCTACGCGAATGTTCGTAGGTTCGAATCCTAGCACGTAACTATATATATATAGATTTTTCCAGATTAAATATGGGTTATGGCACCACATGCTCACCGGTGAGCAAAACATTGTAAGGAAACTCGCATGGTATATGATAGAAATGTCATGTGTACAATTGCTGTGAGAAAAACGATCAGCTGCGCTGCTGGTCACATTGGGCACGACATATAAGCGCATTGTTTACAACTACTAATGTACCTCTGCTGACCCTGTAAGGGATATAGCGTGACGATATATCATTATTATTAAAATCATGAACCTTTTTGTGTAACGACAGATGTCTATCCCCCAAAATGTTATAGCGTAATGTTCGTCATGAAAACACGTTAGAGGGATCAACTCCAGCTAGTGTATAATAAAACCACGTTAAAACCTTCCAGGAAGGTGTGAAAACTTTTGTTTTTCCTTTTCTCACACAGTGCTAGCCGTGGGAACGCGATTCCGGGCTCTGCTTAGCCGCGGATCGAGATATTTGAGGAATGCTTTAACTATTTCTATTTCAGTAATATTATAATGGATTTTTTTTTATTCAGTGATAAACTTGTACTCTAAACGAATATAGGGATTGCTTCACCGGTGAGCAGACTTTCCCGCTTCTTTAGCGAAATAGGATCGTCTCTCGGTGTATTTGAACACTCCGTACCGAAATTTAAAAGAAAGGCTTTGGCTGTTCTGTGTGTCGTCTAAATGTAAACTTTGTGTGTTAATATGTGTGTTTCTATTTTGATTTTACTGTGGTTTTATTGTTATTCTTGAATCTTGTAGTTCTAATTATTGTATGCGTATTTTTGTTCCTTCCTTCTTCTTTTTAGTATTAACTTTTAAATCGTTTGGTTTTCGATGGTTTTGGCTGCGGCAGCCTTCACCGGCTGATGTATTAAGACGTTTATTGCTATAAGTTGTCATTGTTATATTTTTATACACTGTATCGGCTACTGGCTGCCCTATAAACAAAACGTCTTCGGGCGCACTGGGAAGTATTAGGACGGGGACAAACCGCTGAATTCGCGTGACCGACACGCTAGGATGGGCATAAAATTGCGACCAGAGTGGGCGGCGGGATTTTGTGCTAAGAAATATTATTGCTTTTAGCCAAATTTCATTATTGTAACGCTGAAATTTATAGACGTTACTTTGAGTTTGCTTAGATTTTGATCAGAAAATAATTTAGTCTTTAAAAAAAACTGAATATAAAATAGAAACTTGAATATGGCCGAAGTATTTAGAGAGATCAGTTTAAATTGAGAAAATCGGTGGCGTGATAAATACTTTAATATTAGTTATATAATATAAATTGTAACGTATGAGTAAAGTGTAAGCAAAATCAAAGTAAAGACTATAAATCTCAACCTACATGCTCTATTGATTTTGATTCCGGTGGACAAAACGGAAACTTTGTGACAAAAGGCCGTATTTTTTGTTGCTTTGAGTTATACATTTCTTTTTTTATTCCTAAAACATGAGTCAGGTAAACAGGTTCATTCATACATCAGTCAGTCAGTCAGTGGAGAGCGGAAACAATTGGCGAAATTCCTGCACCGAGCGTTTACCTACGTGTGAGCGTCACTGACCATTCCATAAATAGACCACGCTCATTGTCAGATTCATTCATAATATTGCACGAATGTTTGGTCAAACGTTTGATCAAATATTCGGGGGCAAACGTGAGCAGAGATATATTGGCGGTTTATGTCGTGCCCAACGTGACCAGTCGCAGAACAAGTACACATGATATTATGTGAGGTGGAAGGGTGATTGCTCGAACTGAGTCGTAATCACAGTACGTACACAAGTGTAAAGACTGTCACAGTGACTCGCTTTGTTCTGTCGCGTTCTAGGATATACGTCCAGTGAGTCAACTCATATATATATATTTTTTTTTTACACTGGCTCGACATAGTGACTACAGAGTACCTGATGGTAAGTACAGTGTAGTCTAAAAACGAAAGCGTCTATCAAAGGATGAAAATCCATTGATAGTCTACATCGTCATGTCGGCCCACATATACCACGACTGAAGGTCTCTAGGTATATGAGCTACTGGATATACACAAGCTGATCCCGAAACGCGACAAGCCGAAACTGGTCACTATGACGGGCTTTACACCCATGTACTGTGGTCGCGATCCAGACGGGCACCGGCGCTCTATCACCTCGCTGCTGCTCGTTTAGCACCACCCAGGAGTCACGTGTAGGGAAACTAGGGTAAAGCCTACGGACGCGAGCAGCTTCGACTCCCATATCTAGGGATCTTCAGTCGTGGTATATCCGGGCCGACATGACAACAGATGTTCAATGGAGTTTCGACCTATTTAGTAGTTGCTGTAGTTGTTGTTGTTGTTGTAGTTGTATTTAGCCGTGGTGGCTGCCGGCAGAATAGAATAGCACCCCCTCTTCTTGCCGAGGTGTCGTAAAAGGCGACTAAGGTATCTCTTTAACACCGCAATTCAACCAGGTGTTCAGAGAAGGAAAACTCGACCAAATCTGCATCCCGCTCCCTCCCGATCGTACTGGTTCTCCATTCCATCGGGCCCGAGGGAGCTCGGACGAGAGAGTGCTTTTCTGGCTGCGCGTCCAGTTATGCACTTAAATATCTCCTGCGCAATTGACTGTTTCCGAAAACTGGACCTCGATTTTCTTAAACGGTGTTGAAACAGTCGCCGTGGCCGAATCCGGCTAGGACATCATCATATCATCATAGTTGCTGTAGTTTTTTGATTAGCTTTGTTGAAGCAGTGTAGAAAAAAAGACATTTCTATTAGATGCCATGCGGGTTTCCTCACAATATTTTCCTTCACCGGTGAGCCTGTGCTGCCTAAATCCGTACTTAAACTTGAAAAACTCAGATGTACTTGCTGGGATACGAACCTACGGGCCCTCGCGTTGCCGCATATGAAAAACCACAAAAAACGAAGGAAGAGTTTAATTTTGTAACAACTTGTTTTTTATTAAACTTTTATTTAAGTTAAAACTCATATTCTAGTAAAACCAATAATGTTTAGGTCATAATTTTTTTTATCCCATCCTATTATCGAATCCCAGGTCTCGATTCCTCAACCCATAATACAGAAGTCACACGCGAACGATGTCAGGAAGATTAGAGGTGGGGACCTTTTGCCAAGTCGGTGTGCTATCGAATGATCTATCAGCGAACGTGTTTCCACCGTCCAATGATGTTGGCTCCTTTATTCGCAGCGTGAAGAGATATTTGTGCAGGCCGGCATGATCACAGCGAATATCGATTGCTTTTCTTTTAATAGTCGTAGGCGTCTGTTGAAGTACAACACGCTTACCATCAGGCGCGATGTGGTTACTATGATGGGGCAGGATAAAAAAAGATTACAAAATAAAGTTTAATAAGCCCGCAGCAGGAGGAGCCGGCGCGGCGGGGGACGCGCAACGTCTGTTGTTTTTTTACAGACCGTATTCAAATTGTGAGGGAGAGTTTTTGCCCTCAGAACAGCGCTCTTAATGCACCTGCCTTATAAAGTAAATCAGCAAAAATCAACTTCCAATTTTTTTTACTTTGGACAAATCCTCATTGGTTTACGCCCGTGCGCAGAGGCTGGCGGTTGAAGTGTGTCGGACTAGTACCAGTCCAACACACCGGAGCCGTTGCCCTCATGGCGACCCTGGTGATATATGACGGTATATAGGATTTCCTCACGGGCTACCGACAAAAAAAGACGGATTGTTGAGCGGAGATCATGAATCGGCAGACGTAGAGTACGGCGCCTCACGGCAAGGTGGAGGTGGATGGTATTCGAAAGTTAGTCGCAAAATACTGAATGAGAAAAACCAAGAACTGGACTCCAAGATGTTTATTAGGAGATTTCTATGCCCAGCAGTGGACTAAGGCAGGATTATGATGATGTGTGACTTTTAATTTCACCAAATCTAACGATAATAGCATAATGTCGTCACGCTATATCCCTTTTGGTGTGAGTAAAGATATATTAATAGCTGCATCCACTTTGCGCTTATATGTCGTGCTCAGCGTGACTAATAGCATTACTAAACGCAAAAAATGCTGTATCGTGTTGAGCTAAAATAACGTAAAATACAGGCTTAAAATAAAACCCTCTCCACGTCCACGAAATTGGTCGATTTATCTTTAATGAGACATATTTAGAAATATGGCGGACCCTTTGATCCATTAAACTACAATCTTAATAAAGCGCTTCAAATAACTTATTGGTCATGCGGATCATAAGGAACTTTCCCTCCGAGCTCGTCTGGGTTCTCAAGTCCAACAGATCAGGATATTTCCACGAAAGAACAGCGAAGAAAAAGTTCTAAAGAGCCTAGACAAAGCAATATTCTCTCGCTAAAGTATGTAATATTTCAGTAGTTTTTTTTTATTACATACAGGCTTGCGCTTGACCTCAATCTCACCTGCTGGAAAGTGATGATGAGGCCGACGATGGAGCGCGCTCGCCCAGCAATCCCACATTTTTGAACTTTCTATTGAAACACAAAATGTGTTGTGTTTCATTCCATTGTGTGTTTATATTTATTACGTCTTAAAAATGCATTTGTAAATAATTTCTAAGCGTAGTTGCCTTTTGGGATAGCAAGACTTTCCTGGAGACCTGTTGTAGCGGTTAGCATTGGCCGTGCACAAGCTTCCCGATAGTAAATGATCTCAGACATTTGAGGCGTCTAGTTTCAAACCCCGCTATAACATTTTTTTTTTTCAAATCCCAATTATTTATAAAAACTTATAATCAATCCTTGACTTAACAATCACATTCTTATAAGGTATTTAAATTATTATTCTAGAGTAAAAAAGCAAAAAGGAAAAAATCATATATAATATTTGCTTCTTTATTTTTTTACACTGGCTCGACATAGTGACTACAGTGTACCTGATGGTAAGTACAGTGTAGTCCAAAAACGTAAGCGACTATCAAAGGATGAAAATCCATTGATAGTCTACATCGTCATGTCGGCCCACATATACCGCGACTGAAGGTCTCTGGGTGTATGAGCTACTGGATATACACAAGCTGATCCCGAAACGCGACAAGCCGAAACTGGTCACTATGACGTAAAAACATTTCAAATAACTATTAGAGTAATTTTGTACGAAAAATCGTTTTAGCGGGGTTTGAAACTAGACGCCTCATATGCCGTTTAGATAGACCGCCGCAAGTAGGACGGAGCCTCTGGAGTTAGTCAAGCGGTATCCAGCGAGCCATCAACGACTCTTCACTGAGCTTCGTCATGTTCAATCCTGTGCAGCATCAACCCGAACGATGTAATCCCTTCCAAAGTACTAATATTCTCAATGATAGAATGTTACTTTGTCAGCGATGAGTGATCCGCTAGCCACATATATGCCTGTTAAATTTATAGATTTTTTTTTGAAGTTATTAGTTTCATACATGGTTTTTTTTTCAGGCGCTCTGTGTGTCGAGTGACGAATTTTCATAGCGACAGATGTTCTGCGCAAGCAATGTATATTAGGGCTACCACTTAAAACAACGTTTTAATACACTGTTATTTAAAACGTTTTCCGTTTTTTGTATCAATATTTAATACGATTTTTATTGCTTTATAATGTTAATATAAATCAGTTTGTTGTTCAATGGGAACTTAGAAATAATACTTTGAATTTGTCCACGTCCACCGCGTGCAATTACTCTGTAAAAAGGAATTTGGTACTATCAAAAATACAAGTTACGTTCTTAATATTTTTAAATTAATTTAGGCATGCCGGTTTGTTAATTTTGGAACAGTCCACTAATTTATTGTCCAGCTCTAAATTACAAATAGGCAAGGCAGGTCGGTAACATTACGGTGACGTTTATAGTGTTTCAATTTTCATTAGACGACAGAAACCACTTTCCACCAAGTGATCTGTAAGCTTGCTTGCCACCTTTGACATAAAAATATAATACAATTCGGTATTTACGCACAGGCTCAGAGACTTCCTTTTATAATATTTACTGCATTTATTATGTCGGTCTGTATTTTTATTATTATTTTATTTATTATTTTATTATTTACAACTATTTTGGACTTTAATATCTGTTAATGTAATATCAGTTGTGAAAAGAAATAAACAGCATTTATATGGTACTCACCATAACATACAACATAGAAGGATTGAGTAATGAAGATAGAAAACAAAAAGCAAATACTCTGTGCTGTAATGATGCGCCAAACGAAAGTCAGCTTAACAAATACTAAATGACCAGCTGAGCCATCTAGCGCTAATTTTCAGCTGACACCCATTAAATGAATCAACGCGCAGAAAACAGCGAGGAAGGTTAATACGGTAGATACACAGTTCTAGAGACTATTTCAAATATACATACAAATGCATGAACACACAACAAATAAGCCTACAAATACATATAAGTATATTACATATACATATAAAATAAATAAATATATAATTAAAAGATAAACAACTAAATACAGAGGCAACTAGTAGCACAGTATGCTGCTCATTCAACAGAAAGATCTTAATTTTTTTAAAGGTATGTAATCTCAAAGTCGTTCTAATTGGAGACGGTATGTTGTCACAGCGTTTGCACGCGGCTTACTGGGAACTACCTCTAGAAGCCGATGTAGTGTGGCGAGGAATATTGAGCAGTTGGGAGCTCTGTCTGCACACCACATACCTCTGGTTGTAAATCTAGCAGAGCTTATTGTAGAAACACGACGGAGTCTGTGATTTGAAAAAAATAAAGATTAAATATTTGTGTGAACCCTGCTATCTCAAGCGCCTCCCCTACATCCTCCATTTAACCTCGGAATAAGCGGTTTTTGCTTAGTGTTTTTATTTAACTTCTAATGTTATGCTTATGTTTCGATTTTTTCTCCTACTTATCTCCATTTGGGTGTTTGATGATTTAGAAAAAAAAACTTTTTTCCCCAGACGGCATATGGCGTGGCGCGTGCGCAACACATTGCGTTATTTTTTTCGCATCCTATTCGAAATTCAAAATTCAAATATGGCGGCGCATGTGCGCGCCCGTATTGTTATCGGTTTTTGTATTTTTTTTATGGATACCCGCCAGTCGGTAGCTTTTTTCCATATTAAATGGGCACGATCAAATAAAAAGAAATTTAATATGGTTTCGGGTTTGCGTTCACGGCCACAGACCACTCAAACGAAGACGTCAATTATAAAGAAGAAAAATGCTACGAACGCCTTGACTTGATTACTGGTAAGGTTCGTAATAGCTGCCCAAGGGAACAAACCCACTAAGAGAAACTGATCAAAAAAAAATACACTATGCTTTCTACGAGGTTAAGAACAGAGAAATATCGTATATCATACGACTGACACACATCATTGAGAAGTTTACAACTCTCAGCATTGAAAAACACAACTCAAGAGAGAGTAGAACCTAAAACACTAGTAGAATAGTAAGTCCCTCAAGAGGTCGGAGGAGCGTCGTGACGCGTTCTGCTGATATGCACTGTGTAGTATCATACCGAAGTCGAAGTAGATTGGGAGTTGAAGCTGCTCGCGTCCGTAGGCTTTACCCTAGTTTTCCTACACGTGACTCCTGGGTGGTGCTAAGCGAGCAGCAGCGCCGGTGCCCGTCTGGATCGCGACCACAGTACACGGGTGTAAAGCCCGTCATAGTGACCAGTTTCGGCTTGTCGCGTTTCGGGATCAGCTTGTGTATATCCAGTAGCTCATATACCTAGAGACCTTCAGTCGTGGTATATGTGGGCCGACATGACGATGTAGACTATCAATGCATTTTCATCATTTGACAGTCGCTTTCGTTTTTGGACTACACTGTATTTACCATCAGGTACTCTGTAGTCACTATGTCGAGCCAGTGTAAAAAAAAAGTAAATACCGGTGTCTCCTCCCGAGATTGTGCCCTGTAGGCGCGGCAGGCCTGTGGAGAATTGATCGTAAGCGCCACAGTCCCCATTAATGCGCAGTAGTCACCTTTTAGCCATACCAGTCCGACGTACCTCGGAAGAAACCGTCCTTATCCTTATGACTTAGAAGACTTTAAGAGAAGAATGAGTAAACATTTGTTAGGAGGACGCGATCCATCGTCGTACTTATCTTCCCCCAGGAGTGATTGACGTCAATTGTCAGCCTGTTAATTGTAAAAAAAAAATACAATATAAATGGCACTGTTTACAAGAAAATTATTTATAATTATACAATATTATCTACAAAATTAGCGGGTAAAGGCCTCCTCCAAGGAGCTTTACCCGTTAAGGGGTTCTTGACTTAGTAAACGTTTTATTTAGCATATAAATGTAAATAACTAAAAATAAGAACAAATAAAGGCTTTTTTTTGTATTTTTATTTTATTTATTCAACTACAAAATTGGCAACAAAAACAAATACGATTTATAAAATACTCTACTCTTTATGAAATTGTTTTATACAGTATATTAGAAATGTACGAGTTTACGTCTGAGCTGCCATTCTGTTCATTAGCTAACGAATCACCTTTTTTGCTATTTTTTACTCCCGCCATAAGCTCCCTATAAATGAAGGGTGTTGGGATCTATATTTCATGGTAACAGCAAACCGAAGGTATTTATAAATGACTGTGGTGGAGTTTAAAATTAATGTTTTTCATGGATTAGCGCTTTCTAATTTGTGGTTTTTGTTTTCAATAACCCTTTACGTGTTGAATATACAAATGGGGTGTTGTTTATTTGATTTTTTTACATATTTTTAAATCTTTCTTTTTTTTTTTCTAAATTAATTATAGCTTTCAACTTTCTACTTCATGATATTTATTACTATACCTATTGTATTACCTATTGAATACAATTCGCACCTCTGGGACGGCTCTGCCCAGTACTTACTCGACGCCCTGGATAGGTTGCAGCGGAGGGCTGTCCGCATTGTTAGTGAAGCGTGAAGAGAAATTTCCGTAGGCCGGCATGATCGCGGAGACTAACAGCAGGTATTTGCCTATCGGTTTTAGAGCGCATGAAGGAAGTAATGAATATTAAGAGACCGAAAAATATGAAAGTGGCGTTCAATTTTCTCCAATTACACATAGGTATAGCTTGATGATAGATAAATAGTTTATGTACAAGAAAATTCGTTACATCTAATGTGTTGTGTGTGTGTGTGTGTGTGTGAGTGTGTGTACGTATTATCTATGACACATTGAAATAGTCTCCAGAGCTGTGTATCTATACTCGATTATCCCCTTCCTCGCTGTTTTCTGTGCGTTGATACAACAAATGGGTCTCAGTTGAAAATCAGCGCTGGATGGCTCAGCTGCTCTTTTGAAATTTGCTGAGCTGACTTCCCTTTAGCGTATCGCAGCACAGGGTACTTGCTTTTGTTGTATCCTATATTCATTAACCTGTGCTTCTGAGTTGTATGGTGTGTTATGTTTGGCGAGTAGTGACATTCATTATGTTAATACTAGAAATAAACACAAACTAGTGTTACCTAATTACCGGCTTAAACAGGTTCATGGTTCCTACATGGGGCTCGGTATTCGCTTATCTATACTAATATTATAAAGCTGAAGAGTTTGTTTGTTTGTTTGTTTGTTTGAACGCGCTAATCTCTGGAACTACTGGTTCGAATTGAAAAATTCTTTTTGAGTTGAATAGACCATTTATCGAGGAAGGCTATAGGCTATATAACATCACGATGCAATTATTAGAAGCGAAGAAATAATGGAAAATGTGAAAAAAACGGGCAAAATTTTTCATCCTTGAGGGCTTCCATTGCGTGCGCTGCAAAAACGGTTCAAGATACCAAAAATATATGTAAGAAAGAATTATTCCTCTTGAGATGATCTAAAAAAAATGTCCGCGACAGTATATGTTTATCTTTTAAGATTAAGTCACTAGAACCGTTTTTATGGTAAACAAATTTGGTCGAAATTAATGCATTATTTGTTAAGAGTTGTATCAACGTAATAATATTAATCTTTATCCAAATAAATGCTTTGTTGATTAAGAGTATTTAATTATGAACAAAATTGTCTTTGACATCACTTAATTTCAATGAACATCGTAGAAGATATTTTATTATTTTATATAGCAAAACTACGTTTGCCGGATCAGCTATATCTTGATAAGCGCGAAACTCGAGAACGACTAAACCGATTTGACTGATTTCTTTTTTGTTGTGTTTGTTGAAGTCTGGGGAAGGTTATTACGGAGAGAAAAATTAAAAAAATTCCCTGCAACTGTCTAAAAATAACATTTTTCTGTATTCTCATACAAAAAAATCGTTATAAGTCATTTTGAACTTTAACACCATACCATAAAGTTTAAATGTCAGTGGACGGGTTCCGGGAAGGCAAAACAATCGAGTGACGTATAAATATTAATGTCAATATTTGTCAATTTTTATACATATAGCATTAAGGCCAGGGTCCTTCAAACAAGTTTCAAAAAAATCTGACGGGGAGGCTATTAACATTAAAAAAAACAATATGACTTTGTTTTAGAGAAATAGGGCAGAACAAGGTCTGCTGGGACAGCTAGTAAAATACAATACCTGAAGACATCTTGGAGTTACCACTATTGAAATTAAAAAAAACTATTTAAACTAAGTTGCTGGGAAAGGGATATTATTCCATTAATGGCTGTTTGAATGATAAAAGTGCGTGCTCTTAATATATGCAATCGTTCTCGCGGGGCATTCAATCCTTTATATATTATACCTGTTATTGTACCTCATTATGTTAAAAGGAGCAACTACCAGAGTTTCTTCTAGACTCTGCTTTTCGAGCCGGTGGTAGATTCACTTTGTTTTTATGACGATTCAAAAGTGCTTGGAAGTAGGCCTATTTTAATAAAGTTCTATTTCATTTCAATTTATTTCATATATGTCGAATATTTTTTTCTTTATCTTTAAAGACGGATCAATACTTCTTACAAGACCACACATGCTAGCACATGTCTGCTCTATAAATACCTCAATTTTTATGATCTCAATCAATATGTAGGCTGTAACTGCGTCTTCATTAGTCCCCCACGGCCTATAAAGAGCAATCAGGCACGTCGATGGCGCTCATAAACCGTATTTGATAGTTTCCCGACGACAGCCGTGCGTTCGCCGCTAGGGTTTGACGTCAATACGGGCCCACTCGCTCGTGCCCGAGGTCTGTCTAGACCAGGCTCGCGGGGGTCGATTATTTCGTTTTAACCTTAGATTTTAAACTTTACTCAAAAACTCGTTTGTCGACCATTCGTTTGCGTTTCTCTTGTGGCCCAAATCCGAGTCTCGGGTATGCCGTAAAGTAATCAAGCGATATGTAAACAATGTAAATCGAGTATTATGATTATATTATGATAGTATTATTTTTGATTTATCGCAAAGAATTTTATTCTCCATCTGAAATGTGTTTGGAGTATTTTAACGAAAAACATGCGTCATAATAAAATTTAATCCTATGTAAGTTAATAATAGGTATTGTATAATGTTAATATTTTTAGTATTGTATGTGGTACATCCTATATTTACCTATAACTGCTTATTCCAGTAACTTCATTTTAAAAATCAAACTGAAAATCTATTTAAATTTCAAGATCTAGTTCAAAATTACAACATTTAGACTATCTAGTATGTTCGAGTGACTAGAGAGTTCGTTGACCTCAATCAATGCGATAGGGTAGTTTCGCATAAAAAAGTTTCTTGGCAATGGATATCTTCGCGGAATCCCCTTTCTGATTTTTTCTCTGATCCTACTCGTAAATAATTCAAGAGCCAAGGCTATAGTGATGTTACTGCTCTGCTTTAAAAGAAATCAGTTATTTTAATAATAGAAAAAAAATACAACATATATGTCACGCTATATTTCTTAAGGGGTGAGCAGAGATATATTAGTGCCTATTTCCACTTTGCGCTTGCTTGTCATGCCCAACGTGACCAGTGGCGCAGCTGATCGCCTTTCTCACGGCACTAGTACACGTGACATTTCTATTGGATGCCATGCGGGTTTCCTCAAGATCCAATCCACACTTGACCTGGAAAAGTCCAGATGTACGTGCCGGGACGAACCTGCACTCGTTCTCGCCGCATAGATACTGGCTCCTCACGCACCAGGCTCCCGCGCCACTGATGCACCGATAAGGACGTAGCCTGGCGATATCTATTTATCTCTTTACTTATAATAATTCATTAGTAATTGCATGTACTGCGATAAAATAATTGTTAATTATTTGTGGCTGTATGCATAGATGGGCAAAATGTAATCAGATTAATGAAAATGATTAACGATTACATTTTACGTTTTTTAACATTAATATGACTGCATTTTGCTCATTTATGTTTTAAACACTACAGAATCCCGGATTGTATACACATTTATGATTTCTTACTGTTTAAAATAGATTTGATCATGATTACAGAGCAAGAAAATTAAAATAACGACTACATTTTGTAATCGTTGATCATTAATCAGATTACATTTTACCCATCTCTGGCTGTATGTATATGTAAATACATATGTAAATGTAATGAATGAACGAATAAACGATATTAACAAAGCGAACGGCTAAAAATGAATGTATGAATGGAACCAAGATATGAACGAATGAGTGAATAGTTTAATGTCAGGACTGTTTAAACACTTGAATTTGAGCTAAGTTTTATAATGAAGTTCTATATTATAGGCTCATGCCCCATCCTTAGGCGGTAGTATTTTTTGTCCTTGAAGTCTTGGCGTGAACCCAAATGATAGAAGTCTAGACGAAGGCAAGTTACAGCTTGTTTTTGGCAGCGAACTTACTCCGAGACAATACAATAACCCGCGATATATCAGTAATTTTCTTATACAGCGTTTCATCTGCGCCGTCCAATACAATGCAAATCATTTTCTCTATATTCGAATTTTCCCTACTAAACCCTATAAACTTTTCACCCTAGTTACACTCAAAGTAAATAAGTGCACCCTTTCCCTATACTTCTCCTATATTCTCATTTAGTGAGCTGTAGTGGCCTGGTAGATAAGGGTCCGGCATCCATGAGTGGCAACGCATGCGTTAGTAGCTTCGTTTCCCGTACTTCTACGTTTGTTTAGATTAAGTTCAGATTTAGGCAGCACATGCTCACCGGTGAAGGAAAATATCGTGAGGAAGCCCGCATGGCATCTAACAAAAAGGTCATATGTACTAGCGCTGTGAGAACGATAATCATCTGCGCGTCACGTTGACATGACGTTGGTATAAGCGCAAAATGGATACAGCCAGTAATGTACTGCCCGCCCCGGAAAGTATGTCGCGTGAAGATACATTATTATTAATTTAGTTTTAGGCATAGCTTAATTCTTGGTCTGCAGCTTGTTTTAGAACTAATCTGATTATCGGTGAAAAGTTTTCGGAATTCAATGAAAAATTTAGCAGATCACCCCTTCATCGTGCTTACAAAGTTTAATTCTTTAAAATAAACTAAGTATAAATGTGGTGCGTATGTCCCGGCGTCACTGAACGCGTGAATAAGATATATCCGTCCGGCTAAATCCGTTTCGATAACATTTAACTAAACGTAGCTTTTAGCCGCGGTATGTTTGCAAATAAACCGCTCAGACGCGCCGGCCCCCAACAGACCGCCGCGCGCAGACCTAGCAAAACCCAGCGAATAGAGTTACCGCTATTTTAATTCATTTTACAAGTATTAGTGTCTGATTGGCGACTCTGCCTTTTTCTTCTATCACCATCGGACAAAAAAGCCACAACCGGTACGAAATTCAAATGGACCGAAATTTTAGCTTAAGCGTAATAAGATTTCTAGCACGGAGAGCAGGGGGCAGAGCGGGGCGTGCGAAAAGAAGGAGGAAGTTAATTTTAAATTCCCCCTGCGGTATCCCAGGCACGGTATTAAATTGCTCGTTCCACTTTATACTCGGACAACCCTGGCCTACAATTCACCGATGTGTAAGTTATCCCGAGGTAGCAATGAATTGGAGAGAACAATATATGTGTTTAAATTCGAAAGAGCACCCTCTAAAACATAGCATACAATGGTTCTCATATTTTCCCGTTCCAATTTACGGCATGGTATCAGTTCAAACTCGAAGCTCGAAAGTCCGTTCCACGTTAAAGGGTTAATACAGGTTTATTTGTATGACTGTTTGTTATTATTGCGTAATGTGTTTGCCACTGGCTGTCCTCAATGGTATAAAAAAAAATTGCTGTGACAAAACCCCCTTGGGGACGTTGAAAGAAATTTAACGTCAGCCGGCAGCGTGCCGTGTCTAGCAGTTCCTAGGTCAGAGGGCAGATCAAAGCGCCCTCGCGACGGGATGCGCAGACGACGTCTCGACGGTGCCTCCCCCCACCAGCCCCCACCCTCCCTGGCGCCCGCGCTCCGGGTATTTGCACGCGCGTCTATGAATGATTGAATTATTGTAGGAGCATGACTAATGATTCTAGTGTGATTTAGGTGAAAGTATTTTGAGAACAAGGAGTCCGCCGCGTCCCTCTGTCTGAATGCGATAAACTAAACGGTTTCTGTCCTCTATATCGCGACCAGTATTCTGAAGAGTTGATTACCCTTGTTCCGCCACCCCCCTTCCTTATCAGAACCACACGCGGGGCTATACGTTAACCTAAATCCCGGTTAGTACTAAGAAGTTCTCTAACTCTTACTCCAGCCGTGTCTTATGATGAATGATCTTCCGGCGAGCGTGTTCCCGCCATCCTATGATATGGGTCCTTTAAGCGTAACGAGATATTTGTGCAGACCGGCATGATCGCTGGGACTATGGATATGTTTTCTTCACTGTTAAAAGTATTAGTCGGTTTTTGGACTGTACAATGACATCAGGCGTGGTGTGGTCAAGGGGGGGAATCAAGGTAAATTTTTTTGTATTTCAACACTTCAAAATTGATGGCATTTTTCGTATTCGTGACAAAATCCTATTCAAAATGAGTCTAAACACGATATATCTGCTATATATCTGTCCAACTGACCTTGAAACATCATCAGGTCTACAGCAATTTTACTCAACGTCATCCTGATAATATCCCTTCTAAACACCTGGTAAATACAATAGATTTCACTAATCAGAATTTATTTACTGTGCTCAGTTAAGAACTCCCATTAAATATCAAGGAAGATCTGCATCAGGACTTGACCATATTAAACTTTTTTTGGTAACTCGGGGCAAAATCCTGCAGAGGACCATCAGGACCGCTGTAAGCGAGGTCAATCCTGGTGTGTCAGACTACCTAAAAAGCCCCGTGTTCAAGACCAAATTGTCAATCACAAAAACGTTATGTCAATTTAATAATAGATGTCGCCACAAACGATTTGTATCGCGCTGACGAGATTATCGTTGACTTCCTTAGGCCAATTGATTTTGCTTTTATAATATAAGGACCTCAGAACAAGTGATTGTTTTATTTATTACCCGCATCCGCAAAAAGTGAAAAGTGCAAGCGAAAGTGATTAGTGCAAAAGTGAGCTATCTAAGGTTAGGAGTTCAACACCCCGTGATATCCTTCCAATCACTACCCGACAATGGGAAACTAAATTCTAACCGTCGCCCGGGGAGCGAAGAATTTATTTAGGCTCCATCTCTGGGAGAGTCGAGTGTAAAGAGCCCACTTCTCCAAATGTTAATCACGGGCAGCGCTCCGGGTACTGCGCGCCGCCTCCTTCTCATCCAGGCAGTAGACTCCGTAGAGTCTAAACCATACTAAGCCTAGAAAAAGTTGGTGAAAACTCTTTTGAACAAAATGAATTCTCATTGTCGGTCTACACAAGACGTAGTTATTAATATCTCCTATATAGTTTTGCCTTTAGGCAAAACGATAGATTTAGCTGTTGCCAATCCAAGAGCTCTGGTCAGTATCTCCGAAGACCTTCATCAGACTTGCGCCGTATTAACACGAGACCAACTAAATAATACACCCTATTACCTAAATAAATAATTATCCAAATAGGTCCGTCCATAAAAGGTGGAGCAATCGACGAACATATGTATATAAAATACCAGTGACGTGCATAGTGTATTTGGACGGGGTAGGCAAAATTCGCGAAATTACTTTGTATATTATATTATGACAGTAAATATTACATGGCTTTCATAGGAAAGATATATGGCGTGAATATAAAATAGATATGAATATACAATAAATTGTTCCTTTTTTTGTTTAACTTTAAGGAATTTATTCTTGACTATTTTATCATAAGGGCATGCAATGGTTGCATGCATCTATGGAATGAACGCCACTGTAAAATACACAACCGAACATAGAACCTCCTTTTTGTAGACACTTAAAACGGTCACGTACAATGCGGTAATTGGAAAGCTATAAGACGGAGACGGTATTAATCCTTATTAACCTAAATACGTTAGGCTGGGATTTACAGACGCTATTTCTACTTAGCTTAGCAGTTCTCAAAAAATAAATTCATTTTAACAAAAAAATTAATACATATTAGGAACTTGAGTATAGCCATAGTATTCGCAGAGTCAAGTCTATGTATGTTGTTAAAATCAGTGGCTTACCAAATCCTTTGAGTAATATAAATTGTAATATACTATAGTAAAGTCTAAGTAAACTTTAAGTCGCGCTTATAAATCTCAGCCTTAGTTACCTGAAGTAGTATTATATACATTTTATGATAATCCCTCACTACGCATAATTTGATTTCTTAGGATTTATCACAAAATAGGAAAATACGCGCCCAAAAAATTAATTCCGAACGCGAAATTAATCACTAGATATTCATTATTATTTTGGAAAGAAGATAGAATACAGGTAACGCGGGGGGGGAGTAGACAAACACGACATTCATGACGGTACATAGTTCGCCGATTCGGCTAGTAACAAATAATTAAATAAGCCAATATGACGGAATTACGAACACAATACCTAGTTAGTATCGTGTGTTCAAACACAGACATCATCAAATTGCAAGTTTAGTTCAAATAAAAATGACGGCAACCGGCCGCTCCACGCAGCTCCTACGCAGGCGCGGCTCAGACGGCGGTCTCGCGGCGCGATTCGCAAGCAGAAACGATTTCTAAATTACTAGTCTCTCCCGTAATTATTTGTCGTTTTTTTTTTTCAAAATCCTATCGGTCTTTTTAGGAAACTAGTGGATAGACGGAGATATTGCCTCGCTTAGCGTCTTTTATCTTTTGTATCAGACGAGTTGAGTTATTTAATCTGATTCTATCTTGAAGGGAAAAGAAGAGGTAATCCCCTTTTTCAATGTTAGGTCGGCCTCGGATCTTACTTCCACTCTCATATAGTAAAAAATTTTACCAACATTTTGTCATCTTCATGTCATATAAAAGAAATTTTGGGTGTATTTTTTTATCTTTTGTGAAATATTTGCCTAGCCCTTTAGCGAGCATCAACCGTTCATTACCCGCATAACAATGTACGTTAGTAATGTTATGTTACCAGCCCCGAATCTGGGGGGTGGGGGGGCAAGTCAGGGTCCGCGCTGGTGGCCAAATTATAAGAGCAGCAGACAATCACATCACCCGGCGTACACACTGAATAATATATCTAAAATTAAAAACAAAACTGTCAATATTTAGTGTTACAGCTCTGGAGACAAGTCCTTTTGAGCCCGTCGTTTGTAATTTTCAATATTCAGTAGTCTCTGATTAACGTCAAAACAAACGAGACAAGCGCCGCGCACTCCACCCCACGCCATCAGAAAAATCACTAATTCTCCTTAGCACTTTGCCATCCGGGCATCTCGATGCTGCCCAGACCCAACAGCAACCCAAAAAACAAACATGACACGGCCAGTAGACAACAACAACGGTAAATCAGCAACTCTGCGATGAATTAAACAGAGAACACAACCACTCGCGTTCAAAGATTGGGCGTCAATTTTCAATACGAGGTGATTAGTTAAAAACGAAAACGTCTTGTAACTTGCACCACAACCCAACACCCATTTCTGCGCAGACGCACAAAGAAGGCTTCGTGACTACGTTTTTTTAAGGAAATTGCGAATGTATGAATTTGAAACGCACGTGGGCGTACTAATCACTTAGACAGTTGCTAGACGAATCCGGAATGAATAAAAAAGCGATTCATTCAAAAGTGATTTGCACCGTTAAGTGCTAATATTTCTTTAAAATAAATGCAGTGGCTTCAGCAATCAAACAGCTGCTTTAGTTTTGAGTAATAAGCCAAAAGAAGAACTACTTTCTGTGTTTCAGGGTCAATATTTACGTCTTTTTGTGTATTGCTTGTAGTTTTCTCAACCACACAACGGGTTTTGATGCAGTTGTTACCATCATTTGCGAATTTTTCTCATTTGGCTTAGATGTATGAATGTATTTTTCAAAATAACCCATAAAAAAGAAAAATAAATAGTTTGTAAATCAGCTACCACCTCTCACGGTTTGTACCACTAATTTTCTCCCTTTTTATCGCCCCTCCGGCCACAACGAGGAACTTATATCCTTCTTTGAGAAATACTTGTAAGTACAGGAAGAATTTATTTCTTTTATTTTGTTTAATATGTCTTAGAAATGCATTCTATTGTTGTGTAAACATTGGCCGTGTTGCTTGCTGGCAATAGATGATCTCAGACATCTGGCTCCATATGTTTGCCTGGCGGGGCAGTAAACAGAGCTTCTAGAGTCAATTAGCCTATAGCGAGCCCTCGACCAGTTTCCACTAAGTTTTATCCAGTTCAATGATGTGTGGCATTTATCCTGCAACGATGTAATCACTCCCACAGCTTATAAACTATAAACATTTCACCTAAAAAACAACAGATGTATACAATAGGTTTCAAGGAAATTAGCGAGGGTGTGACTTTTTACACCACCCTTAGCAAATGTAGAAGAGTGGAAGCCTGCAAAAGGCTCGAGGTCGCCGAGTGCTGAAGAAGCTGGCAAAGCCGTACCCTTGGCCCAGGTAGACGGATAGGAAGAACATCCCGGTGGTTTACGTCGGTAAGTGTCCGATACACTGGGGCACCGCCCTCACGGCGCCCTGAAGGTCGATGAGGATTTCCACCGGGTTACCAAAAAAGGCTTAAAAGAAATAACAAGATCATATGCGCCGCTACATGCTGTAGAAAAACACCCTCATCACCGCATCATGATATCTCAAGCGCGACATCTGGCGGGCGCCGTGGCGAAATACATTCTTCTAACCTATAAAACATAGTATTTATTTAACCTAAAATCTGCTCTGTGTATATACTTTTAGGGTCTAAAGTAACGTTCCACAGTTTCCGCGTATATTTATAAAGGTGATAGAGGCGGCTACTCACTGCCTGCAATTACGGTCGGTAAAAATGCGGATGTAAAAAATTTCAGCTAAATTTCGATATTGTTTACGCATTGTAAATAAAAATTTAGGAAACACGCATATCGGGAACAAAAAAAAACTAAATAAATAAATATATAAATGAATACTACATTATGTATGTGCGCAAGAAAGTTAATATAATTTGATTTGCTTTTTGTGGGAACAAGTGAAAGTTGGTTACAATTTTAATTTGTTAACGTAATAATAGAACAGACAATGGAAAGGACAGGATTGAAAAGATAGAAAGAAATTCGAGAATTAATAGTGCAGGAATTGCACAGAGATGTTGTAAATGAGATTAAATAATTATAAAATTATATGTCCCGAAATAACAATAAATGAAGAAGCGAAGCCCAGTATTCAAGTAGAAGACAGCATACGCTACAGTGTACTTAAATATAGAAATATTTAAAAAAATCTAATATGAACGCCGCACATTGTGCCATTATTATTTTTTCTACCTTATCGTCCGTCCCGTTTCTTGGACAAAACTCCATTTCGATTTAGACGCATTACGCGAACCTTCATACAAATAACGGACAACGGATAGAAATCGGATGATAGATGTAGTGCGTAAGTTATCATACAAATTGTACTACGGCTATTTCGGTACGTATTTTAACAAATTCAAATCAGACACAAGTTTGTAACCACTCTAAGGCTTTTGCCAAGGTTTCTTGTTCTCTTGGTGTGATACAGGGTGAGTTTTTATGCGTTCTCGTGCGTTTTTGCGCATCTCACGTGGCACGGGTCGCGTCGCGCTTGCGACAGATGCGCGTTTGGCTCACCGCACGCGCCTCGCCGCGGTGACAGCTAGATTTTAATTCTATTTCTATTCACGGTGTATTTCGAGCATTTTAATTGTCTACCTGAATATGTCGCTTCTTGGGATATTTAAAAAGAAAATCTATACCGAATATTCAGGGCGGAATACGTTTTTGGACTTATGCCGTTGCAAAAACACCCTTGTTGGCGATGGCTCTTTTACAGAGATTAAAAAGCAGAACATCGAGCATCGATGTAAGCCTGCTTCGTAGTCTTTTACCAGTTGTATAGTGAAGAGTGTTCTCAGGAGCTACATTCTCTGATTCAGCCCTGTTTCATTATAAAACCATTATACACCGTGAGGGATACCATCCGTATGTGGTGGATATTCCTTATACCTGCACGAAAAGATTCGTTTCTATATTGCGAACAGCTAAAGAGTGGAATATGTTTTCACCGAGCAAGGCTTGTCTGTTGCATCCACCAGGTTATAGAGCACTATCGGCACTGGCCGCGCGGGTTTCCTCCAGCTTAGTCCCTTTATTTCTATCTTTCATCCTGAGAGACGTGACCTGTGCGGCTGCTAACCCACGTGCTCGTTATATCTTTTTTTTCTTTGATACATTTATAGGACATGAGCTGTGATGTCTTTCATTTGCTAAGCCAGCAAAACCCCTTGTCACAAGGTGCTCTAGAATTAAAGAAAAAAATACGATTTTATAGTTCCAAGGCAGTAGAAACACCACATCCATCACAAGATACATTTATTGCACAAAACCTTAGAGTGAGCAGTATAAACTGCATGGTATTAATCTAGCTAACTCATTAACACAAAGAGCGGCAGATCCGAGACGTCACACTATTCTCTCGTCTACTGTCCTCCGCGGTCCGTGTAACCATTACGCCGGCCTCGAGTGGACCGGCAGTGTGCATGCTACAACGATTTCTTTTCCCACTAGCTCGACAAAGTGACTAAAGTGCTCCTGAACATAAGTTTGTAGTTCTTAAACGAAAGCGACTATCAAAGGACGAAAATCTATTGAGTCTCCGTCGTCATGTCGGCCCACATATACCACGACTGAAGGTCTCTAGGTATATGAGCCACTGGATATACACAAGCTGATCCCGAAACGCGATAGACCAAAAAAGTGTCACTATGACGGTCTTTACAATTATATACTGTGTTAGAACGAAATGAGCAACTCAACGGTATAGTTTGAACTTTAAACTTCGATCCTATCTATATAGGGGGTCTTGTGCATAATAGAGGCGTTTGCACACAAAGAAACCGCGACATTTCACAAGCCGTAACAGATTTAGACAGATCTAGACGGGCATCGAACCCGGAACCGTTGCGCCTTCACGCTGATTATTTTATGTTTTTCCTGGTTTCAATAAGTAAACCGATCAAAGAACGAAAGTGGAATGTGGTAGAGTATTGGTATCCATTCGCGGCAACGCGTGTGGTCGCAGGTTGGCATCCCGGCACGTGCCTACATTGGGGCTTTTGCTGCTTAAGTGCGAATCCAGGCACCACATGCTCAGCGGTGAAGAAACATTTCGCGAGTAAATACTCATGGCATCTAATAGGAATGTCATATGTGCTGTGGGAACGGCGATCAGCTACGTTTTTGGGTATAGAATGCGAACGGTTAAGGAGTGGAAGAATCTTCCAGCGAGCACATTTCCGCCATCTTATGACGTGGGAGCCTTTAAGAGAAGAGTGAATAGGCATTTGTTGGGCGGACGCGACGTGAATTATGTCTATATTAATAGCATATAATCTAAATTTTGTACATATACCATCTTCCAGATAAAGTCGCTTGCACAATGTAACTTAGTAAAAATATATGATAATCTTTAATCAATATACTCATATGTATACGCGTCTGTGCTCGCTAATCTCGGAACTGAGCCCGGCTTGGATGCGGTTCTCATTATTGTATTGCGGAAAGGTTCATTTAACATTTACTATTCATTTTAATCAATTCATAAAAAAAAATATGTCAATTTAAAAAAAAACAGATTATTTATTGAAAAAAGAAAATGCCATAAAATAGGTTTTCAGGTGTTGTAGCTGTAATACAGTTATACTTTTAATAAAATTCTGATTGACCGTTCTCGGAAAAGATATAAGAAAAGGTTGGAATAATTATTATCATAACAGAAGTACTAGTTCCACACGAGCGAAGTCGAGGGCAGGGCTAGTTGATTAATATATCTAAAACTGAGCCGCCAATCTCTTCATAAAAAATATCTAAATTGCACAAGCCTTTGGTGTTGATCTTTAAAAAAGTTAAAAGTCTCATAAATATCTATCCTTAAGTTATGCAAGTTCAAAAAGGTTTTTGCAATATTTCGCTAGTTTTGCGATAAATGATATACCTATTTTTATAAAGTTAAGAAAACAAAATTTCTTAAAATTATGCTGTAAACATTTTTCCATTGAATTAATTCATATAATCGGGGGGGCTGGCGACAAAAAGTATTTTCCCCTGCTTCGAAAACTTTCAAGATTGTGGGCTGGTTTAGAGCCCTTCAGCACGCTTTAGAAACCGCAATGGCGGCGGCAGACAAACGATGACCTATTTAAGAGTAAGTTTAACGCAGGGCCAGATGTGTCGCGCATGCGCGGCCCAGGAGGCAGCTGGCCCCGCAGCTGCGGCGTCTGGGACGCAGGGCAGGTCTCCGCGGGATTTGCATGTGTGGCGGTTTCTGCGCGCACGCCGCGCAGTGTACACACGGCCTAAACAAACGTACGCTACGTATGTAGGCACCGTTAGGGTATTTGTCCCAGCCCTTTTTGCACTGGAGCGTGGCTCGTGAGCCTGTTGTAACCTAAACCTGGCCAATCGTGAGTCGAACTCGCGCGCCGAGGGCTTCGTACAAATTTAGTAATAGTAATAAATATCATGACGCTATGTCTCTTTTGGGGTGAGTGTTACAATATCCATATTGGCCCTTATATGTTGTGCCCAACGTGACCAGCAGATCGCCATTCTCACAATAACTATTATATTATTGTCACAAAACTTATACAGGTGATCTTATAGACGAGGGAGATATTTAAGAATATAATAATTTGTACCTTCTGGCAACTAATACAAATGTAAATAGTGCTGATATAATAGAAATAAACAAAAATGTTCGCAAAATAACTATTAATGCGTATAATACTTGCAAGCTTTTACAAAATAAGCGAATCGATACGCGAGCGAGAATCACGAGTACAGAAAAAAAATCAAATTTCGGATACAATAACGATTAATTTTTTATCGTGAAGATATTCTGAGCGTAAATTATACAAATGAGAAGAGTTTAATAATTACATAATAATCCACGCGCCTCGAGTAGCCGCGGGGTGTCGTGGAAGAAAACTGCTCAATTTACTCGTCACGCCTCCTGCTGAATATTTCATACACGTCAAGTATGCCCACGCGATGTTTCCCTTCTCAAACTGATATAGTTTGTAGTACTATACTTTTAAATACTATAGAAGTACAAGCTTTACAGGGTGTAAATCAGGTTTTTTTGGTAATCCGCGGGAAAATCCTGCATAGTTATCAGAGCCGCTGTGAGGGCAGCGATCCCGGTGTGTCAGAATCCTACTGACTAGAAACCTCCGGGATGTCCCTCTACTTACTCCACTCGAATCTGGGAAACCAAACTCATCCAGGTGCCTGGGAAGTGAAAACTCTTGTTGTGCCTACCTCTCTGGAAGGGGTGGATCTAAAGAGCCCACATCTCAAAACCTCTGCGCCCCGCCTCCCTCTTATCCGGGCATTACACTCCCTCATATCTATTGCCCAGCTATTATCACCGGAGGAGGTTTACACCTTGGTCTAACTGCCTGTTAAATCTATACTAATATTATAAAGCTGAAGAGTTGTTTGTTTGTTTGAACGCGCTAATCTCAGGAACTACTGGTTTGAATTGAAAAATTCTTTTTGAATTGAATAGACCATTTGTCGAGGAAGGCTTTAGGCTGTATAACATCACGATGCAATTATTAGGAGCGAAGAAATAATGGAAAATGTGAAAAAAAAAACGGGGAAAATTATTCATCCTTGAGGGCTTCCCTTGCGTGCGCTGCGAAAATGGTTCAAGATACCAAAAATATATGTATGAAAGAATTATTCCTCTTGAAATGATCTAAAAAAATGTCCACGACAGTATATGTCTATCTTTTAAGATTAACTCACTAGAGCCGTTTTTATGGTAATCGAATTTGGTCGAAATTAATGCATTATTTGTTAAGAGTTGTATCAACGTAATAATATTAATCTTTATCGAAATAAATGTGTTGTTGATTAAAAACTATTTAATTATGAACAAAATTGTCTGTGACATCACTTAATTTCAATGAACATCTTAGAAGATATTACAATAACTTGCATAGCAAAACAACGTTTGCCGGATCAGCTAGTATTAAATAATTTTAGCCTCATTTCTTGAATATTTCCGGAGCTCTTGATTTTAACTATCAGAATCGAAGTAATTTGCTAAGGAGCACGACTATACATGTAACGAACGTGTTTTGAGTAGGTACATTTGAATTTGCCGCGATTCACCGCTCTAAACACGATGGTCTATGGTCCCAGTCTATAACCCAGGACTTTTAGTTAGTAGGAGTACAAAACAACTCCGGCCGTCACTTTCCAGGCGACCTGTAAAATATTTGCCCCTATTAAAAAAGGCCTAACACAGGAGAGCATTAGTGTCAGTTTTCTTTGCTGTCTAACCTATTTAAAATGTTCTATTTAGTCTAAATTGATTTCAGTATGTTCCTAATGTTTGTTTATATTATTACACATATCGTGCTTCGCTATCTTCTTATTCTATCTTCGCTGTGTGCATGCGATGATATAAAAGTTGTGTAAATATATCGTTAATTAAATTAACAATAAACGATACAAAGAAATAACGTTTCGCCTGACGATAACGATTGCGTTGCAGGTGAGCGTATCCGAACGTACAATTACCGCGCACGCTCGCCGATCTGTATTCGAATTTTTCGACTTGTTCCATCGACAATCTACATGTGTTTTTATCGTTTTGTTATTGTCGGAGCGTTTGTTGTTTTGCCAGTTTTTTTTTTTTTACAAACAGGCTTATGTTTTATTTTACCACATCTGAAAGTAATAATGAGGTCGACGATGGTTGCTTTTATTTTTGGACTACACTAAACTTACCATCAGGTGCACTGCAGTTACTATGTCGAGCCAGTGTAAAAAAAAATGTGTTGGGGTGGCTCTGTCTATTCATATTGGGTGTGGTGGGATCTATCTATTCAAGACAGAAATAAAAAAATGATGTAAGTCGATCTGCAAGCTTTCTTCAAAAAGTTTGCGATTAACACAGTCCAAATATTTTAAACAATATGATTTCAAAAGAACGGCCAATATGGTCTCGAAATCGCAGTCTCAAAATTGCCTTTTTTAAGCGTCGACCGCAAAGTTTGACCACAATAATACTACTTAAGCTGTATTATGAACCTGAGGGATCCTTCCCCGCAATTAGGCTTCGTACCTTCACCAAATAGCCGAAGAGTCAACGCCCTGGCGCCATGTGGGGAGCGATCGCGACCCCATCAAGAAATGTCAAAAATATAATGAGAGCACTGATCAGGGTTCTTACTAAACTTGCGCTAAATACATTATTTGGTCAGATACAGGAGTTAAATTATAGAGATTTATATATATACATCTTTGAGTCTATATTATCAATGAGAAATGAAGCTAAAGGTGAACGGTTTACCGTTGTATTTTAAAAACAGGATTTACTATTTTTTGATGAAACATGTTCTATTTAAGAAGAAAGCTAACAATTATGACTATTTTTCATAATTAATAATCCTCTTATTTTATTCACAAATTTAATATGTGTACTACGTTATTGGCATTCTAGATTTTATTTTTTATTTTTTGTTTCCTATTTTTGGTATATAATCTTATAATATGCTGTGTAGTTACCGTTGAATAAATAAATAAATAAATAACACTTTCTATAAACTGTAATAGATTAATGTAAACAATTTTGCTTAAACCTAAAAGCTCAAAATTGTCATTGATAGTTTTAAAACAGTGAACGCTAGCGCCATCTCTTATACAATTTTCGCAACTGACAACGGCAGCAATGTTATTGCGCTGACAATGTACATTCGTAGGTAACGGGCAGTCTTCCAGATGGCATGTTGCTGTGAATATGTTCTTGCGCTTGGCAGTGAAATCAAAGAGTTATTGACAACTACATTTTTTTTTCTCGCCCGGTTTAGTGTGAAAACCTTTGCCAGCCAATCAAAGCGCGTCAATTAAAAAAATATATACATTTTTTTAGTTTTCAACAACAGTGTTATTCGTTGATTTTTAACAATGCAATAAGTAGTCTGTTATTGTAAAAACAAACAATATTATTTAAGAGCCTGACTTTGGCTATGTATTTAGTTCTTTTGTGTGGTTTCTTTGTTACCTATTTCAACGAGTGGGATTTACGCTCACTGCTTAAAACTGGGTTGTATTTTGGACTACGTTGTACCTTTAACTAGGCGCAATGAAGTCACGTCATAGAGCCAGTGTAAAAAAATAGTAATATCGCATTTTAGCTAACCGGAGTATGGTAAATATATTTTCTACCTTTGATATCCCAAAAAGCCGTCAAAAGTCAGGTCAAGAAGAAATTATAAGAGCAATAACCCTCGAGAGACCAATAAAAATTGCTGTTTCATGGAATAAATCTAAATAACGCAGTCATAAATTCACTAAATTCTGTATTAAAATATTGTTAAGATTATGTTGTGTACTTTCTACCCAAAGCATAGTGCAAACGTTTACAGGATAGTGGGCTAGTTTTAGAAACAATATATGCAATATTTTTTGACGTACCCTTCCGTTTCATTCGGCATTACTTTTCGTGTTTTTTTTTATCCTGATTCGGCACAGTGACCACACCACGCCTGATGATAAGTATGGCGAAGTTCATAAAACGATCGTAACTATCAACAGTAAAGAAAAACAATCGATAATCACAGTGATTATCCTGCGCAAATTCTCTTCGCGCTTCGTTTAAAGGACTCAATATCATACGGCGGTGGAAACTTGTCCTCCGGGAGGCTATTCCACGGCTCAGCGACAAGGCACAAATAGGAGTTAGAGAACCTCTTAGTGCTAGCCAGTAGCAAACGCTAGTAGACCACCGGCAGTTCTTCCCATTGGGTTGCCCGCCAACTCATAATTTGTTGGCTGAGTGCCTTGAATGCTCGTCCCTGTCGCCCAGTGATGTTGTAAAGACCTTTCAAGGCCAACAGCATTATGTGTCGCAAAAAAAGCATGTTTTAGTTGTATGTCTAAATGATCATTTGACTTGGTGATGACAACAGTGCAAAACTTAACCCACTGTCATGTCGGAGGACTATGGCAGTCGCGATCCGATTTAACCCCGTTACGAGCTACAGTTCACGTCACCATCGGTTTATGGTAATGACCGTCACGCGACCTGCCACTGCATCATTAAACGGCAACATTCACGATTGTAATCTTAAGTATTTTTTAGTAGTCAGAAATTAGGCTCCGGTTAGCGTGCGCACGGCCGATTGCCCACGAAATGAATTGCACAGCGCTGATAGCGTGGAATAACTTATTGCTGCCGCTGTAAATAATATCGGCCAAAATAACACAATTATATATTATAGAATCAGGCTATTTCCTTTTCGGGGTAAACATGTACACGTTAGTTGTTACTAGAGCGTTCTTTATATTGTTTACTAGCTGATCCGGCAAACGTTGTTTTGCTATATAAGGTTTTGTAATATCTTCTAAGATGTTCATTGAAATTAAGTGATGTCAAAGACAATTTTGTTCACAATTAAATACTCTTAATCAACAACACATTTATTTGGATAGAGATTAATATTATTAAGTTGATACAACTCTTAACAAATAATGCATTAATTTCGACCAAATTTGTTTACCATAAAAACGGTTCTAGTGTCTTAATCTTAAAAGATAGACATATACTGTCGCGGACATTTTTTTAGATCATTTCAAGAGGAATAATTCTTTCTTACATATATTTTTGGTATCTTGAACCGTTTTTGCAGCGCACGCAATGGAAGCCCTCAAGGATGAATAATTTTCCCCGTTTTTTTTTTCACATTTTCCATTATTTCTTCGCTCCTGATAATTGCATCGTGATGTTATATAGCCTAAAGCCTTCCTCGATAAATGGTCTATTCAACTCAAATATAATTTTTCAATTCGAACCAGTAGTTCCTGAGATTAGCGTGTTCAAACAAACAAACAAACAAACTCTTCAGCTTTATAATATTAGTTTAGATTAATAGTATAGATTTGCTCTTAACTGTATTATCTATGTTTATTTTTATCATCAATCCCAGCCCGTTTCATCTCACTGTTGAGCACAGGCCTTTCCTGAATCGTACCACTATTCTCTATTGCTATAGTGCTAAACCTCTCTAGGCATGCCCCGCGACCACATCAGCATCAGCACATCTCGTCGCCGATCGTCCTAATCTGAGTTTTTTTCTCTTTTCTATCCATGCTTCATCAAGTGAAGACAGACAGACATTCGGAAATTGAGTCTGATGGCAAGAACAGCAATGGCAGCCAAAAGACGAAGACCCGTTGACAGTCGTCATCGCTATGTCAGCCCATATATACCACGATGTAAGGTCTCTAGATATGTGGATAACTAGATGCACAAACTAATCCCGAAACGCGTCAGAAAGAAACAAGTCACTATAACTGTCACCAGCTATTTCTCTTAGCCAGTCTGGGGAGTCACCACTCGCTTATTACATAACTCCATGATGGAGGTCTCATGTGGTCAAATGTCTTGCCCAATCCCACTTCAGAGCTGTTACCCGTTCACCGACATTAAAGATCTTTGTACGACGCAAATTAACCAAAAATCAACATAATCTTGCAATCTGATACCGAGCACTGCATGTCCCTCCTTGCATTGCTCTTTGTACCACTGTTAATCGGCATATTGCTTTTTGGGTTTGTTTATTTTATCTCATGTCAATAACACTAGTGTTCAGGTTTGGCATGTTTGTAGGAGCTGCATTTAACTTCGAACGAGTTCTTTAAGACTTTACTTACTTACATGGAAATGTTAAGCAATAACTTTTAAGGTTTACATATATATATCTAATTGAGTCTTCAAAAGTGAGGAAAACATTCTAAAGCATTACAACAAATATAATACTATTTCTCGTGTCAATAATTTTACGCCCATGAGGACCCTTGATGGCAGTAATAACATATTGTTGAGATTTTTGGCAAACTACTCGAGACCCCCACTAAATACACGCAGAACGGAAAAACATCATAGACATCTAATGCTGTTTATATTTGTACCGTACGGAAGTCGAAAGCTGTACTAGTTTTTATAAAACCACCCCATGCCACGTGTCTTACAATCTAAAAGCGGTCGCAGAATGGAGCCTTGTGGCACACCTGCCGGCTTCTGCTAAACCACGACGTTGCTGTTAAACAAAATTATACTTTGGGTCCAGGTAGTAAGTTTCACGTTGAATTAAATTATTCACAGAGGGTATTAGTCAGGAAGAGGGTGTATATTGAATTATATTTAGTTCTGAAGCTTCTACGGTTATAATTAAACAAGGATACGCGGCAAGGTGTGCGGCGCGAGCTACGGATGTTTTGATAATATGCTCAGTATTGATTTTACGCTTTATTTGATGAGCCTGATTATGTGATAATGATTATGTAAACGAGGGTTATTATGACTGGACTTAATGGATTTGCAGAAACAGTTTGTATAATATAACAAAGGACATATTTGTACAGGCTTTATTGATACTTGAGGAATTAATTACACATATAACTCAATAAGGAATGTTATCTAATTCCATTTAAGTATCCTACGCACAGTAAATATTGAATCGTTTAAACGCTGTACTCTAATAAATTATTTTAGCACTTAACAATCTCAAAGCAAACTTTTGCAATACCCTACTCATTTATAAATTGTTTGATTTTTGATTTTGACATATTTTGCCATTTGTCTTATGATTTTTAATAATCTTTTTTTAAGAACAGATTGCAAGTAACAAATTTTTACTGTTACATTGAATTGAATGTGTGTTTTAACTTTGTTCCTACAGTTTTGCACCTTTAGCTGATCATCGACATCGGAAACCAATTTAAAAGATCCGCCATCTGGTGCATGGTGTGCGACCTTTCCTATAGGCCCCATTGAATTTATATCTAATAGTTTTTTTTCCTTTCAGGTAAGTGCTTGCAAGTTGTATTGTTAGCAAAAAATCGAGAACATTTGGCAACGCGCGTGAGTAACATGGTTCTGTTATAGATTATTCTTTATTCAGGTTGCTAGCGGCGCGGCGCGGCCACATGACTGCCGTTAGGGTTCGAAGTTCGGTTCTTCTTGCGGACAGATGTTTATGGGGTTTTTTTCTTTTGAATGACATCCATTATCTGAAATTACCTTATTAATACTTCGAATAAATACTCGATTACAGAATAATACCGATTTTTAATTCGATTATTCTTCTTCAACCTCTAGTTTCTCAATACTAAGTGAAAGTCTTTTCTATTCTCTTCCACTCTTGATGTTTGCAAATTTTGGCCGCCAAATTAATCTCAGCCATCTTCACTACATAATTAATAATTCGATTATTGATTAGTAACATTTCAGTTACACTTTGCGATGTATTTTTAGAATTATAGGTTGTTCTTATAACAGAAGTTAATGTAAATTCAAATTCCGGTTCGTGCCTATGGATTTTTCCAGATTAAGTATGGGCTTGGGGGCACCATATGATCACCGGTGAAGGTAAACTGGTAAGGGAACCCGCACTGCATCTAATAGAAATGTCATGGGTTACCTTGAGAATGGCGATCAGATACGCTATTGGCTACGTTAGGCACGATACATAAGTGCAAAGTAGATACAGCCACTGATGTATCTCTGCTTACCCCGAAAGGTATATAGCGAAACGATATATTGCCATCATTGTTATAAGAGCAGAGGAGGCTAGTATTGAAATTATTTATATATTAAAAGAAAAAAGGATGTCAGATAAAGACATAATAAAAGCAGTGACCCCCAGACCATGAAGCGAAGGCAGGTGTAGACGGGTAAATCATGGGACGTTAAATGAACTGTGAAATCACTGCAATACAGTTCTGTGAACTCAAGGGGCTGTGATTGCCTCGATACATTTATAGTTTAGCAACCTTTGTGGATGTGTAATGTGGCTTTCTGAAGAGCCGATATTTATCAAAATTCTCTTTAAACTATAGTAATCTCTATTATTTTGAGTGTTATTTTAATGTACCATTAACGAAATAGACGATTTGAGACTAGATATGCCCCTCGTCACATCTGTTACATGCATAACCTTTGTTATTAACCTTAGTTATTATTTAAATTAGTCTCTGATTTATTATGTTTGTTTTCTGTTGCGTGCTTTTCGTTTATTACTTCAACGTATACTGTTGTAACCTTTAATTAGGAATACAATTTAGCATTCAACTTTATATTTTCTACTTTTCCATTAATATTTGCGACCTTTTTGTATTCAATAAATATTTCATATTCATAATGAAAACCTCAGTTAGGCAAGGTGCTCTTTGTCTGAAATTGAGAATATAAGCTCTTTTTTAGAGTAATAGAAGGAAGCAATGTTGAGGATTATATTATTCTCATTAATGTTTTACGAAATATTCTTATTAAACAAATTGACTTTAAAAATATCTGTTATTATTATAATTCGTTCATCAAGATCAATGCCAAAAGTTTTCGTTTCCCAAATAATCGGGCAGAGCACTCCGAATTAAAAACTCATTTTTGTATTATGTCTAAGCATCTATATTTAAATTACAATGTTACCTTTATAGTACTATCTAGAATTATCAAGAAATGGAATACTTTGATAGTTGCCGTGATCATGCTGGCCTGCTCACAAGTCTCTTCATACTTCTTAAGAACTCAATATAATGAGAGACCAGGCCAATGTTATCCTTGCTCGAATAGTGACTACGGTACACCTGGTGGTAACTACAGCGTAGTCCAAAGACCGACTGCTATCAACCAGGAATGGGATGCTCTCCAACGACACTCGCTGCGATCATGCCGACCTGTTCAAAACCCTCTTCACACATATAAAACACTCTCGTACTTATCAGATACTCTTTTTAAATTTTAAGACGCTTTTAAACTCTAATGGATCATACATTTATGTGTAATAAAAGTGTTTTTAAATTTAAGGACTGTTTTTGAAATTTGATTTCAATATCATAAAAAGAAATGTGTATGTTGTCCAAAAGACCATTCCACAGCCTGATAGCATGACAGATATAAGAATTTTAAAACTTAATTCGTGTAGGGACGGTAATAACAATAACACAAAACTTAATATCCACTGAACTACCGAATTCGCGATTACAAATTATCATGAGAAACGGTAATAAAAAAAAGAAATAATTCAGACGATCTAATCTGAAATTAGATACATGTATAAACGTAATTTAGGTTGAAACGCAAGGTCGCCTGGGTCGTAGGGGACGGTGACGGTCTAGTAATAGCATTACCTGAGCTAGGCTATAGGCGGATCGCACGCTACGCTACCAGCACGCCTAAACATATAAATTAGTAGACTCCACCCGCAACTTTCTATATGCATAACATACATAATATTTCAAAATTATAAAGTCACTAAAACAAAATACTGTTAAATTATTATTATAGCTAATTTTATCGCGTTTATGTTCTAGTTAAAATTGTCATATTTAAGAATATATGCACAAATGGGCGAAATGTAATCAGATTAATGAAAATGATTAACGATTTTTACATTTTACGTTTTTTACCATTAATATGACTGCATTTTGCTCATTTATGTTTTAAACACTACAAAATCCCAGATTGCATACACATTTATGATATCTTAATGTTTTAAATGGATTTAATCATGATTACAGAGCAAGAAAATTAAAATTATACATTTTGTAATCGTTGATCATTAATCAGATTACATTTTGTCCATCTCTGAATATATGTATGCTTAATATATCTCTTTTCATCTTTAGAAATCTATGGATACGTAATATAATTTTTATGAATGTTCTTTAATTTCGTTTACAAAATAAAGGAACGCAATGCACGGGATATTTTTCCTTAAAATTATCATAATTTATTTTTATCATTCGCCATACGTAGGTTGTTATCAAAACAAACATCGATGAAGGTAGGAAGGATCGCTCTAAATACTAATTTACGGTCCGAACAGCATTTTTGCTTGAAACTTAAGACAAAAATTCGTTTTCAAAGTGTAAAATATATGTTTGTAGCTGGCCAATCAATGATTCACACAGTAAATGGGTCAATCCATTATCACGGCCCCGATCTGATAAAGGATCGTTATATATTTATTTAGGTTTTTTATTACAGTCTTTTTTCACGTCAGATGCGTGCATTCCAAGCGATTTTGCTTAGAGCCAAGAATACAAGTGTGCTCAGTGGACAAGGCATTAAATATGCTTCAGTTTTTAGTTTTGCGTCATTTTTATTTGAAGGAACTTTCAATTTTATTTTGTTAACTAACACGATCGCTGCGGTCTTTAAACACCACAACCTTTATATCTAAAAGTCACTTTGTCGAACGAGTATAAAGAATCATGCATATTTTTAAGTCTAAATTATAGTAAATAATGTCTGTGAACTTAGGTTAGATTAACAGACTCTGCTTCGCCTTTTCGTACACTGTGCTCAGAAAATAAATTATTCTTTAATAGTAAAGTGAATTTATAATAGGAGCTTGAATAAGAGACTAAAACAATATTACTTACTTAAGTATTCGCACAGCCAAGTCTATGTTGACGAAATCTGACTTATCATCTGCTTTGAAATTAATTAAATATTATAATTTGTTTTGTTTGAATATGCGGCTAGCAATATCGACTTTCGACTTAAACATTCTTGTTTTAACGTAATTTTAATATATACTTTGGAACGGAACCCATTAGATCACAATGGGTCATTGTATAATTGTATGTGCCGCATCCAACTGCAGCGTGAATGTTATTTCGTGTTGTGGGGAACCTGTTTCCGAGAACACAATACAGTGATTGTCGCTTAGAGGCGAGCGGCGCGCGGCGGGCCCGGGCTAATGGGACGAGAGCCTCTCCTGCCACCCATACTCACTCACTGGATAAGCCTGTAAAATTAGGACAAAGAAACCATATAAATGCGCCAAAAGTAAACATGGGATTAATTATAATCCCCACTCCAACGTATTGTTTTTATATATCCCAACTAGTCACAGTGACTACACTACACCTGATGGTAAGCATGGTGCAGTCCAAAAAACGACAACGACTACGAACAGTTAAGAAAAACCCATCGGTAGCCGCAGCGATCATGCCGGCCTGCACAAATATCTCTCCACGCTACGCTTGAAGGACCCATATCATAGCATGGTGGGGACACGCTCGTCGGAAGACCATTCCACAGCCCAACGACACGGCAAAACTAAGAGGAAAGGAGAAGGTGAAACAAGGTTAAATAACTCTTCAGAATACTCGCCGTGATACAGACGGTAGAAAACAGTTAATCTTGCCTTTCTCTCGTTATTTCTCAAGGTAGTTTTTGGTTGTTAGTGTGGCGGCCTATAGAGTTCGAGGACTATGGAAATAAAATGCGTGTTGCTGTTAACTGTGTATAATCCGAACTAATTGACGGACGCAGCCGTCTCTATATACATACAAACATTGTATATTTATGCAATTTCTGCATTTATATAAATCACGCTATCAAAATCAATATCTAAACATTATGCTACGTGTCCCTACAGTAGTTGCTTTCGTAACTCTGTTAGATCGCTATAAGTAATTCTTCCTCTGGTTGTCTGCCCAAGCCTAGTTTAGTACGCACAGGGTTTGTTAGATGGCCCTTGCATTGGCACCCAACCCACAAAATTCGTTTTCTGAGCAACCTAAACGTTTGTCCCACTTGCCCGGGGAAGGTTTAAAGGCTCTTTCAAGACAACAGCACTTCGTCCCGTCGAAATGAAGAAATTAAACAAATTATACATGAAAGAAAACATGTTAGCTGTTTGGGTTATATCTTCCGAGTACATCGGTGTATCATAGTGTAATCGCAGTTTTAGTCCGTGTGATTTTACATTTATACGAGTTGTTGTTAAATCACCAATAATTTGGCCACTGGATGTTTTGGTTAGTGTATTCCAAAGTTGTTGTGAGTATCTTAACGCAATACGGAAACAAAGTTGTAACAGTCTACACGACAATGGCCTCGGGTGTGTGCGCTTGACGCGAATTACGCGATCTTCGCGATAACAGTTTCTACAAGTCTGTACGGCACTCACGGGTAGCGAACCTTACTGACACTCATTTTTTAAACTGTTGTGGGCAAACGGGTTGCCAGTCTGCTGATCAAGAAGAAAGCCCTTTGATCAAGAAGAACATAATCTGGACAAAATATCTGGAGAAAACAGTATCTATTCCACAACTCCTAGATAAATATATTCTAGTGAATTGCTGCATTGACAAATACTTGACTAGTTTTTTTTTTATATTAACCCCCATAAAGGATCCATTTTTGTCAAACAATGAAGCACGCTTGAAACCAGCGAGAGAGCGCGCTCGCTGTAAGTAAACCCTTCCATTGGGTGACTGTCCGTGTGTGTGCGAGGCGCCACCTAGCGGACGGTCGCGGTGGTCACCGCTCACCGTCCAGACGAGGGTCCGCGTTTAATTCGATGATAGAGTAACACGATACCGTGATAAAACATGTTTAAACCAACGCGAGCTTATTAAAGGGTGATAGATATCATTCTACCGCGTTTCAACATCGCTTACGCAGCTTAAAGCTCTGAAAATAAGTGGCTATGTTGGTCCTGTGGATAAGAAACTGGTCTCCGTGAATGGAAACGCGAGTGGTCTAGGTTCGTATCTAGGCACGTACCTTTGCGCAGAGATAGGCTAAATGTAAAGAGATTAATGATTAACGATTACAAAATATATTCTTGATTTTAATTGTTTAATCTCTAATCACGTTTAAAACACTTTTAATCATTATGTCTCGGGCCTACAATCTTCTTGGAGATTCGGTTGATTTGTTTGCGGACTCCATGCCGGGATTTAGAAGAAAGGTCTTCGGGTTGTTGGGAGATGCACAAACGAATAATCTTGACATCAATTACCATTTCATATGACATGATATAGCATAGTATGATGTGATATAATATAATGTAATATGATATAGTGTGATATAATATAGTATAGTGTGATTTAGTATAATGTAATATGATACAGTATAATTAAACAGGCCACTCTGACGTATGTTGTGGATGCCTTAATAGGAACTGTACATTTTTTATTGTAACTTTATGTATGTATTGTGTGAATTAGTCATTGTACCGGGCCACTGGCAACCCTGTAAAAGTAAATAAATAAATAATTATAGAGTCATTAATTTGTATGCAATTGGGAATTAATTAGTGTTTAAAACATAAATAGACAAATTTAATCATGATAATGATGCAAAATATATTCGTAATCGTTTTTCTTTAACTTGATTACATTTTGCTCATCCATATCTCTAGGTTTTTCTAGATTAACTATGGATTTAGGCACCTCGTGCTGGCCGGTCAAGCTAAACATCGTGAGGAAGCCCGCATAGCGTCTATTAGAAATGTCACGTGCACCAGTGCCGTGAGGACGGCGATCAGCTGCGCCACTGGGCACGTTGGGCACAGCATATAAACGCAAAGTGGATACAGCGGCTAATATATCTTTGCTCACTCTGAAATATATAGCGTATTTATAGGGATATAGCGTGTCGACGTTTACTATGACAGTATTTTTTGTGAATCCGGGGCTCAATTCCGCGCAGTGATCTGCATACGAGTAGAGCGGCCTAAAGAATCACGGCTGGTCCCCGGCGGGTGTCGGCAGTCCGGTCACGCGCGCGTCGGTCGCCGGCGATGGACATTTGCATGGGTTTCCGTTAAACTGAGGAAACAAACGAACTTACCAACGACGAACGCGGATCTCGACGCTTTAAGATGAGACAACATATTTTTTTGTCTATAATTCATATCAGCTTGTGTATATCCAGCTCATATACCTAGAGACCTTCAGTCGCGGTATATGTGGACCGACATGACGATGTGGACTATCAATGAATTTTCATCCTTTGATAGTCGCTTTCGGTTTTAGACTACACTGTACTTACCATCAGGTACTCTGTAGTAACAATGTCGAACCAGTGTAAAAAAAAAAGTACGCACCGATTCAGTTATGCTCTTTAAATAAAACGCTTTTAAATACTGATGATGATGATGTCCTGGCCGGTTTCGGCCACGGCGACTGTTTCAACACCGGTTAAGAAATTCGAGGTCCAGTTTTCGGAAACAGTCAATTGCGCAGGAGATATTTAAGTGCATAACTGGACGCGCAGTCAGAAAAGCACTCTCTCGTCCGAGCTCCCTCAGGCCCGATGGAATGGAGAACCAGTACGATCGGGAGGGAGCAGGATGCAGGTTTGGTCGAGTTTTCCTTCTCTGAACACCTGGTTGAATTGCAGTATTCAAGAGTTACCTTAGTCGCCTTTTACGACACCTCGGGAAGAAGAGGGGGGTGCTATTCTATTCTGCCGGCAGCCACCACGGCTTAAATACTAATGTATATATAAATACAAAAGGTTGCCCTGACTGATGTTTCATCGTGGGGCCAAACTACTAAAGCTAGAAACACTAGATTTTAAGATTGTTTTTTTTTACGCAGTCACCCAGTAAGGGCAGATTTATAATATGTTAAAGAGGGAGATATAGAAAAAAGTTTTGAATGTAAAATGCACTTGGGTCATGCTAGACCGAGTCCGCTAGTCAATCTTAAATTTATACGCGATCGAAAAATCATTAGCCTTTAAAAGCGTTTTAAAATTTCAGAAATTGGTTAATAGTTTCTGTAAGCAGCGAGTAATGAATAATAAATGTTTTTTTCATACTCCCTTGAGTGACTACATTGCACCTGTTGGGAAGTATATATCCAATAACGGCAATGACCGTCAAGGGACGAAAATCGGCTGACAGTGGTCATCGCTATGTCGGCCCACATATATAGCACATAGTAGGTCTCTAGATATATGAACAACTGAAATAATGGCTCCACACAGCCCGTGCTTGACTTTCTTTAAGCGTTTTTTCTTAAAATAGGCGCTTCCGAAACGCTAGTACTCATTGTTAGTTTTGTTCTCTGGCTAGCCGTCCAAATCGAGGTCTGCACTCACAAGAGTGCCCTTGAGTTGTCATCTAACCCATAAATTTACTGGTTGAGCACCTTCTATGTCCGCCCCCTTGGCTTGGTAAAACTTTGAAGGTCTTGCCGGGCTAACAGTCTATTGTTCTGATGAAAACAAAAGGGCTTAACTATTTCAAGGAACATTCGTATGTGTTCCCACATATTACCTATTACAGAACCCTAAAAAGACGTCCCCATAGTTCATTATAGCCGCTCTAAAAATGCTCCATCCAGTATAACTATATCTTGATTTATGTAATTTCATAAACGTGTTACATTTTGTGACTCATTCACTTTGATCCGTTGTATGGTATCTAGACATGTCCATACTGGTCTAACGGATATCCTAATATTCCTCTACACAGTGTGTTATAAAAACCCTGTCCCATCCCTGAAGGCGTTACTCTAAGAATAAACGTTACAGCTATGACTAAGAAGTTTTCTATCACTTACTTTTTCCAAGTCGTTGGGCTGCGGAACGGTCTTCCGACGAGCGTGTTTCCTCTGTCCTATATTATGGGGTCCTTTAACCGTGAAGAGATATTTGTGCAGGCCGGCATGATCGCTGCGACTACCGATGAGTTTTTCGTAACTGTTAATAATCAATATCGTATTTTGGACTTCACCATGTTTATCATCGGGTGTGGTGCGGTCACTGTGCTGGGTCAGAATAAAAAAAAAACGTGTGAATATTAGAGTATATTTAGGTTTTCCTATTTAGCTAAAGAGCATAAAAATATTAACTAAATGTAGGAAAATCACATTGCAACACTGGGAGCAGGTATATCTCTTGAAAAAAGGAAAGCAAAGGATCATGCTAGTAGGCCAACGTCATAGACGTCATAGAGGTCATGACCCCAGTAAGTCCCGAGCACCGTTTATCAATTAAATCGTTTCATTAGTCTTTAAACTGATTTTTGTTAGTAATCTGAGCTTAAATCGCATGTAATATAACTCAATTTATTTAATTTTATATAACAATAACTTTTCAATGTTCATGAACAGTGTGTTTTGTTAATATTATCGTGCCACTATATGCCCCTTTCGGATCGGACAGGGGTTTTATAACATACTGTACGAGTATATCTCGAAACCCACTGACTCACTCATCAGGAAATCTTTGAAGCTATGAAGTGTACGTATAGAAATTTGGCAAGTAAATTACTTTTACGAGGTCGCCATCAAATGACGTAGTGAAAAGAAATCTCATACACACACCAAATGAGAAGTCAATAAAATGTTCTAAAATAGAACAAGATCAAATTGTTAACGATCCCTGGCAAGTGAATGCATCGTAACCTCATAATTTTATAAAAGTTATGCTGTCTCTATTTCGTACTCCTATCAAGAATTGCTACATAGTTGGAGAAAAAAAATACACGATAAAGAGAACCTACAGAATATGTTGGTTAACTTTTATTTTACCCTTGTTTTACTATATTACCGTTCCTTATATTTGTTAATTCTGTGGATGTCGTCTATATTTTGTATATATATATATGTCCCTAGTTGCTAATTTTTCAAACTCGACATCTAATCGAATCTAACGATCGGACTAGCCAATCAATTGAATGGCTGACATTTAGCCCGACGGCTACGTCACAGATATTCAATAGTTTAGAAAATATTTAAATTGAAGTTGAAGATATTTTTTTATCCTATTTGGCTTTATTTATGTCAAAGGTGATAAATAAGCTATTTCATTAAAAATATCACCCTTAAATAATAAAGATGACAACGCAGTCGACCAGATATGAATTTAAGCAAATATATTTGTTCCTTTTTTTCCATCAAGTGAAACTACAGCTTAAATTACTACTATTCAGATTAACTCTATTTATCCTAACTTGGTATAGCGACCGCACCCGTCTGATTGTAAGCAAGGAGCAGGCCAAACAACGACGGTATTAGTATAGGTAATTAGTAGCAAAAAAACCTAGATAGTTGCAGCGAAGATGTCGGCCTGCACAAACCTCTTCACGTTACGTTTGAAAGACCCCATATCATTTGACGATGAGAACAGTCTCACCGGAAGACCATTCCACAGCCCAACGACACGGCAAAAGTAGGAGTTAGAGAACCTCTTAGTTTTAACCGGGATACGAGTTACCGTAAGCCCGCGTGCCTGGTGTTTTTATGGAAGGGAGAGGGTGGAACAAGGTTAAATAACTCTTCAGAACACTCGCTGTGATACGGAGTTTGCTATTAGTGATGTCATTGAAATATTTGTCTTGATTTTTGATTCATAATGATCTCTTATCACTGCCCTGCAGGCGGGATGGCAAACAAATTGATAAGGACTCCTCACGTGCCGCCGCTAACCTTTATATCACGTGCTGAACCAATATTGAACCAAGGACACACAGCCCTGTCTGTTAGTTTTCTAAAACAAGTGTATTTTTTTTAGATTGCATTAACTTTACCTGCACCCGAGGAAAGAAGAGAAAGAAATCTTTGTACTAAAATCGTGTAGGGTGGGATTTTGTAAACTCATAAATTTTGTATAGAGAGTTACATCAAAGACTGAATATACTATTTTCATTAAAAAAACAAATGGCTGAGAGTTTTGTCAAAAATAATAATATATCGTCACGCTATATCTCTGTTGGGGCGAGCAGGGATACATTAGTAGTACATTGCGTTTGTATGTTGCGTTCAACATGACCAGTAGCACAGCTGATCGCTGCTCTCAGTACTCTTACACGCGACATTCTTACAACATCAACTGAACCTTTTGTTTCTGAAGAATTATTTAACCCTGTTCCAGCCCCCCCCTCCCTTCCATAATTTAACCACGAACGCGGATGTACGAAGTCACAGCTGTACGGTAACACACATCCCGGCTAGGACCAAGGAATTCTCTATCTCTTACTGCAGCCGAGGCGTTGAGCGGTAGAATGGTCTTCTGGCGAGCGTGTACCCACTATCCTGTGATATGAGGTCACTACGCCGAGTCAGTATAAAAAAAAAATCAATGTAAGTTTCCTTGTGAGGTTTTCATTCTCCCGTGAGCATGTGATGTCTGAGTTCGATCTTGAGCTGAAAAATCCAGAGGTTTGTGCAGGATTTTGAACCAACGACCATTAACGTTTCCGCTCAAAGATACCGGTTATTCAACTGCTGAGTAACCACTGCCAAAAAATAATTTTGAACTATTACAAATTGTTAGAATTAATTATAATAGTTTACATTTACTTATAGCTTTACGAATATAGTGATTTCCGTGTTGAAACCAATTTTATAATATTCGTAATTTCTCTCAAAATATAGTTATAGACAAATTATATCTTTAAACTTTATGAATTTTTATAACAGACTTAAGTTTAAAGTAAATCCAAATTTCTTAAATAATATTGTATTTTCCAAATATATCCTAAACACGCTGGAATTATGGAATTCTATTAACAATTCTACAGTTCTTCCGCCGTTCCTCTATCAGCCCTTTTATAGATTTGGATGTTGACTTAGGAATCATCTGTATACAGAAATATGATTGTTCCAAACTACCTTTATCATATCACGGTCGCAATAACGACAATCTATACTAATATTATAAAGCTAAAGAGTTTGTTTGTTTGTTTGTTTGTTTGAACGCGCTAATCTCAGGAACTACTGCTTCGAATTGTAAAATTCTTTTTGAGTTGAATAGACCATTTATCGAGGAAGGCTTAAGGCTATATAACATCACGATGCAACTATTAGGAGCGAAGAAATAATGGAAAATGTGAAAAAAACGGGGAAAATTATTCATCCTTGAGGGCTTCCATTGCGTGCGCTGCGAAAACGGTTCAAGATACCAAAAATATATGTATGAAAGAATTATTCCTCTTGAAATGATCAAAAAAAAATGTCTAGGACAGTGTAGGTCTATCTTTTAAGATTAACTCACTAGAACCGTTTTTATGGTAATCAAATTTGGTCGAAATTAATGCATTATTTGTTAAGAGTTGTATCAACGTAATAATATTAATCTTTATCCAAATAAATGTGTTGTTGATTAAGAGTATTTAATTGAGAACAAAATTGTCTTTGACATCACTTAATTTCAATGAACATCTTAGAAGATATTACAAAACCTTATATAGCAAAACAACGTTTGCCGGATCAGCTAGTAATAATATAAAACGAAACAAGATTAAAGAGAAACGTGAGCTTGTAGAAATCAATCGAAGATCAAATAGTTGTCGGGTTCCTCCTTCCCGCGTCCCGCCGCAACAATACTTACGTTTTCACCTAAACAAACAGACGGACAGTGACGCCGTGCCAAATTATTAGCGGTATATAAATCGCTAGTGATATTCACTGGTCGACGTTTTTATGATATCGATAATCCCTATATATATATATATATATATATATATATATATATATATATATATATATATATATATACTAGCTGTCCCGGCAGACCTTGTTCTGCCCTATTTCTTTAAAACAAAGTCACATTGTTTTTTTTAACTTTAATAGCTTCCCCGTCAGATTTTATTCTACAAAAAACCTATTGGCCTGTGGGCTGTTTTTTGAAAATGTCCCGGCAGACCTTGTTCTACACTATTTCTCTAAAACAAAGTCACATTGCTTTTTTTAATGTTAATAGCTCCCACGTCAGATTTTTTTGAAAATTGTTTGAAGAAACCTGGCCTTAATGCTATGTGTATAAAAATTGACAAATATTGACATTAATATTTATACGTCACTCAATAATTGTTTTGCCTTCCCGGAACCCGTCCACTAACATTTAAACTTTATGGTATGTTGTTAAAGTTCAAATTGACTTTTAAATATTATAACGAATTTTTTGTATGAGAATACAGAAAAGTGTTATTTATAGACAGTTGCAGGGAATTTTTAAAATTTTTCTCTCCGTAATAACCTTCCTCAGACTTCATATAACACAACAAAAAAAAAAAAACAGCCAAATCGGTTCAGCCGTTCTCGAGTTTAGCGCTTATCAAGACATTTTGCGATTCATTTTTATATTATAGATATATATATATATATATATATATATATATATATGGATATATATAAGGACAGGGGCCCACATCATTACTTAAAATAACGCAGTCTTCAACGAAGGCCAACAAAATACAAAATATCAAAACCTCCTGCCGAAAAAAGAAAATTTTCATTATTTACATATTTTTTATTTTTTGTGGTCTCATAATTTTATTTTATCTTATGTTCAAGTTGTAATGTTATAAAAGGCGAGTTGTTAGAGTGGGATGCGAGAAATAAACTATGTTAGGATTAACAAGAGATTAATAACAAAAGCAATTACTCTTATGTTTATGATAGAATAATAAGGAATAGGGCTAGAAGGGGCTCGGAACTTAGTCGTAAGTCGGTGCTTTTATTCTAACAGTAGCAGATAAGAGTCAAATAGCTTGAATGCAACTATCCACGCGGGTGAGTTGATATCAATAATTTATTTTATTCCGTACAAACTGAAAGGTCTATATATTAAGAGAAGGAATACAATGATTACGGAATTTATTTGATAGCTCACGCCATCCATTACCGTTGCGCTTTACTGATCCCGTATATTTTTTTAATTTTGACTCAGAACTCGCGCGCGCGAACCTCACTCGCGTTGTTTTATCACAGAAGGGATAGGATGGAACTAGGTTAAATACTCTTCAGAACACTCGCCATGATACAGGCGGTATAAAACGCTCAGTGAGGCAATACCCCTGCGCAACTGGATCGGTTCAAGATTCTTAGTAGCGTGTGGATAATTCACAATGCAGTCTGCAACCTTTCGCTGCAACCTATTCAGGGCCTCGAGTAAGTACTGCGTAGAATCGTCCCAGATATGTGAAAAGTATTCCATGCAGGACCTGATCTGGGCCTTATATAATAGATTCAGTTGAATCAGAAGGCGTGAAAAACCGTTGCACGCTGTTTAGGATACGAAGTCTACGTGATGCCGCGGAGATGACATAATCATTTAAATACGATATATTACAATGTTATATTATTGAATTAAATTAAACGTGAAAATCGATAATTCTTAAAATCGATAAGTCGATGTAAACAAAGAGCATCACTATTGGCAACGGGCAGACGCCCCGGTGGGCCGGCGCGCACCGAGACCGCACAAAACCTTTTGTATCATGTCCGTTATTACAAAATTGACACCTCCGGCGTGGGACAGCGCGTGGAGCGAGCGACCTCGCAAAAAACCTTTTAAGGCGATCAGGAACTGATTTCGGGAATTTTATTGTCGCCATCCAGATCACAGGCGGCGACTGCAGTGTGACCAACCTTGGACAAATACTACCCAAAGCACTTACTAATATTTTATAATCATCGATGCCTAAAACGTAATAATATCTCATATTTCAAAGTCTTCCTTAATAATTTACAGGCGGACACTTGACCTCAGTTACACCTGGTCAAAAGTGAATATGAGTCCGAAGATGGACCGCACACCAACAAATGCCTATTCACTTTTCTCTTAAATACACCTGAGTCATAAAATTATGACAAAATTGAGCATATGCTCAGTGGAAGCCTATTCCAGTCCTTAGCTAATGAACATAGAAGGGAATCTCTTCATATGTTAGTCTCTATGTGTAAGATTAGACCTGACTGAGATACATATCTTTGTAGAGACTAAACCACCGATATACTCGTAGAACCGGATTTGTTTACATTAGAATTTTTTATGACGAAGGAACTTATTAAACGTATAGTTTTCAAAGGCTGAATCGCATATGGGTGAAGTTATCCCGGGTCCGTTAGTATTTTATTTAAAAAAGTTGATTTTTTTTCCCATAAAATGTAGTTAAATAGAATGAAAACCTTCTCAATGATCGTCCACGTCGAGATGTCTAATCGCAGAAGTGCTCGTGTTGACTCCAATGGTTTTACAATCTTAGGCTAGCCTTAATTCAATGCTGCAGCATCATCTTAAATCAGCAGAATACCCAACTCTTCACGAACTTTCATCAGAAGTGTCGTCGTGTTCGTAGAACTCATTGAAATGTTCCCAATGTATAAGTTTTATATAGTTGCTTTATTTAACACTAGGAAAGGGAGGTCTCAATATTTGGAATTTAATGTTACTCTTCTAATTATTATTCTTAAATTAATGAATTCAAATCTACTTCTCTTCTCCTTCCTTCCTTCCTTAATCAGGCTATGATGGCCTAGCGGATAACGGACTGGATCCATGCGTGGTAACGCGAGAGCTCGTAGGTTCCAATCTCGGTACTAATCGCTGGGTTTTTTAGATAATGTACGAATTTAAGCACCTCATGCTCACCGGTGAAAAAACATCGTGAGGAAACCCGCTTGGCATCTGTTAGAAATGTTATGTGTAAGTGCCCTGTGAAAGACGACCAGCTATGCTATTGGTCACTTTGGGCATGGCATATAATCGTAAAGTGGATATTACCACCAATGTATCTCTGCCCACCATGAAAAGGATATAGCGTGATGTATCGTTATTATTTATGAAATCTACTTCATTTTTGAGTTTAAGGATGTTATTTTTCATGTTTGTATAAAAATCCTTAAATAGAGGTATGCCCCTAAGTTGGTATCACCGACGGACAGTGATCAATGGAGTACAGTTTACAACTTTATTTATGTTTGTGTTACTGCCCTGTGGTTTTTATGGCTAGCCCAAGGCGCAATGTTCGGTAATAATGTCATCAAGCTTTGTCCCTTTATCTCCTTTCGCCGTAAGCTGGGATGCATCAATGTTACCAATTGTATCCATATTATCTTGTCTAATTCCATCACTTTTGTCAAAAAATCTTCGGAATTAGTCAAAATTTTGACACATTTTGGTTAATTCCTTTTCAGTACCAACCTTTTGTTAATCTTGATACTCTCCTTTCTAGAGATATTTTGAGTTCACCTTTGTAACCTGGGTGAAAATACTACATAGGAGCATCAGAGTCGCTGCCCTGGTGTATCCTTTTGCTGAGTAAAACCCCCGGGGTGTCCTAATCGCTCTACCCGAGCCTGGGAATCCGAATATCCTCGCTCAGTGGGCACAACGACAGCTACTACCAATGGATTCTCATGTTTTACAGTAGCCATGATAAACCTTTTTGTCACTTCATTTTTTATTTGTGCCTGCTTACAAAGCCGAAGTTCCTGAGTGCCAGTAGCGGCGCACTTTTCTGTGATGAATAGATGAGTTTGTCGCGAGTCATGGATATATATACCTAAGTAAGTATGTTTATATTCGTCTAGTACTCATAATACAAGCGCAAGCTTACTTGGAGACTATGTTAATTTGTGTAATTATCCACAAATATTATTATTATCTCTTTGTTTATTTTATAATATATGCACAAAAAAACATACACATTAAAATAAAATAAAAATATAGTCCTACAGGAGCGGGGCCTAAGGCCCAAGCTACCGGTAGTTAGGAGTTCAGAGGTAGGTACCTACACAATGCGCGCCGTATCGAGTAATAATGCCTTCGTGGAAGTATGCTCTCTGCAAGCATATCCCATTCTTAGCTGTTTGAATGATGAATATAGAAGCGAATCTCTTCGCATAGGTAGGTATAACGGCGTCTTATGTTTTTTTTTAGAATAACACATCTATTTCTATAAAATCTAAATCTAGATTAGCAAATTATCAGAGGTCTTGCTAAGTAGGGCAAATATTTGAAACCGATCACATGTAAAAACCATCAGTGATGTATCTGTCGCAACAAATTGGATTTGAAAACAGTTTTTTCTTGGCCGCCCCGCTGGAGGCTGGACATTTTTTTCACCACGACGATATAATTGGACGTGATGTTTGAATCGGCGCTGGTCGCTTTGTGCCTGCCGCGTCACATCGATCAGTTCGCCGTGGCGTCCATTGTTGTGAATAGGGGCAGAAAATTCCACCGATACGTGCCCAATGGCGGAATGTTAAATTATTTATAATTATGTCCAGGGTTCGTGATCGAGTACTGCTTTCATTTTGAATGTAAAGTGTTTGTTCGTAAAATTCCAAACGGGTACAATTGGAAGAGCCTGTGATATTTTTGTTTTCGGACATCATTTTGTAACCAACGGATTATTATAATAATGTATTTATTTTTTCATCACAAACAAAAACTGATCCATACAATAGTAGAAATAATTACAATAAAAATGTTTGTGAGGAACTGGTGTCTACTATAGGTTTTATGCCTGTGTAGATCACCTAGGTAGATTCTGCTTCCCGAACCGACAGATTCGCTTTACTTTTTTTTGACGATTCAAAAGTGCTTGGAAGTGGGCCTATTTGAATAAAGTTTTATTTCATTCATTCATTCGCCAGGTATTCACACCAGCTATTTCAAAGCATTATCACTAAATTACAAATAACATAATTGCAGTTATAGTGTTAGTGAGTGTGTGTGCGTGGTGTGTGTGTGTGCTTGAGCATTGTGTTTCTGTGTGTGTAGTCCAGTGTAAGGTAGCCATTGTGTTGTAAATTTTTTTTCATGTATACTGTTTCTGTGGATATAGAAATAAGATATCATTAATTTTATTGCATTAATCAGAACCCTGATAGGCAAAAAGCTGCTGGAAAGACGTTCTTCTACAGAGTTGTTGCGCACACAATCTACCTCTCCTACGAGTATTATTCGCGATATTTAGGCCATATGCTAACATAGAGTGCTGACTTAAAACTACATTCAGGATATACAGCTGGCAAACAGTCAAAACCTTAACGTCTTTATAGAGTTACAAAATAGGGTATAGATATGGTAACAAAAACTCACTTTGAGTATTGCTCGTTGAGCCCTTTCTAGTTGGATTAAACGTGATTTAGGTATACCACCAAAGGAAGTAATGCAGTAAGTAATAATTGATTGGCAAAAAGCGAAGTAAATGGGTTTAATGAGTTTAAAATGGACTATATGACGTGTATTTGTTGAAGATAACAATTAATTTGCGAACTCTTGCATTTAACTGATTGATATAGCACTGGCAATTTAATTGGGTATCAATAATGATACCAAGATATTTTATTGTCATTTGAAGTCTAGGAAATATGAACGCATAGAGGATCCAGCTACTAATGTATCTCTGCTTACGCCGAAAAGGATATAGCGTATACTATTTATATATATAAAATATATTATTTTTATTATTTAATGAAAAATGATGATAATTCGAATCACGAGATTGCTATAAGTTGTTTACTGTATCCCTATATGCAGAGATGGGCAAAATGTAATCTGATTAATGATCAACAATTACAAAATTAGTCGTTATTTTAATTTTCTTGCTCTGTAACCATGACTAAATCCATTTAAAACATTAAGAAATCATAAATGTGTATACAATCTGGGATTTTGTAGTGTTTAAAACATAAATGAGCAAAATGCAGTCATGTTAATGGTAAAAAACGTAAAATGTAATCGTTAATCATTTTCATTAATCTGATTACATTTTGCCCATATATGCCTATATGTATATCTCTCTGTCTCTCTCTCTGATGTTCTCTTTATATTTCTTCATTCTTTGGTAACCCGGTGGAAACACTCAGGGGCCGTCAGGGCCCCGTTAGGGTAACACCCCGGTGAGCTGGACTCCCACCGACTAAAACTACCGGGGTGTTCCTCTTACCCGTCTGCCGGGGCCAAGGGAACGGCTTTGACAACTTTCTCAGTACGCGGCAACGTTGGGCCTCTCGCGGAGCTCCTTTCTTCTACATTTGCGAGGGGTGACCTAAAGACCCACCTCTCGCTCGCCTCGTTACCCTGGAGCGATGAGAAGTAACGCATGACCTCAAGTGCACCGTCCAGGTGTATAACCCCTCTTTATACCTGTAAAACTGATAAACCTAATGAATACTACCACTATAATTTCAAAAATCAACACAAAATTATCAAGATATAAATATATTCTTAATAAATAATGACATTGATCGTTTATAAAAGGTACAACAAGACAATTTTATAAAACTGGAAAAGCTTTGGCACAGAACACATTTACCCGAACGTTATTTTAAACCTGATTTATTTTAACTCTTGTATAATACATACGACAACAGATTTAAAAAATCAAACTGCAAAGAAAACTGGACCAGTAGATTTAAAACATTATATTGACAATTAGCCTCTCCCTCTCTCTTTCATAAAAGAACGCGCGGGTTTACGGAGTCACGGCTATACGGTAACTCACGTCCCGGACTAAGAGGTTTTCTAACTCTTACTTTAGCAGATTCGTTGAGTTGTGGAATGGTCTTTAAACGAAGCGTAAAGAGATATTTGTACAGGTTCGTATATTCGTTGATAGTTGTCGTTTTTTGGACTGCACCATGCTTACCATCAGGCGCGATGTGGTGACACTCCGTGTCAGTATTAAAAAAAATTACAAGATCGGCAGAACTTTGGAAATTGTACTCAATCACAGGCGACAGAAGTAACTTTTCATAGGGTTCCTTATGAGCTTTTATCACCTTGAAATATTTCTCGCAGCCCTAGCGTAATATCATGAGACTAGACGTGACATCAGCTTTGGCGCCGTGTCTCTTAGCGCAGGAGTTCTCGTGGAGCTGGCAGCAGTAGGCCCTTGTGAACTGATGCCCGCAGTAGCGACACGGGAACACCCCTGACTTCTGTCTCTTCAGGTCCATCGCGTGTCTGCAGACGCAGCAATCTCTGAATATATAAACAATACACAAAACCGTCAATCATTGTATCAAATTACTCATCGGTCTGTACTCCTTTAACTAAGTGGTAGGGTGATTACCCGAACTGGATCGTGACCACAGAACACAAGATCAAACGCCGCCTAAGAGACACAATTGAGCATGTTGCGTTTCGGGACCAGTTCGTGTACCTCCAATTCTTCTTATACCTAGACTTTCAGTCATGACCGTTAATGGATTCTCGCCTGTTGATAGTGGTTGCCTTTCTTTGATTTCACCGTACTTTCCATCTAGTGAGCTTATCATTGCAAAGCGACAGAACTATAGAGCTTCGAAATGTGATCTAAATATTCTCTAACTTTTGCGTGCAATAGTGTTTCCAGAGTGCGGAATTATACGATCCGCTCTAGCGAACCTCATTTTTAGAGTAGAGATACGCTCTAAGTAGAGAAATAGCGCAAATAAATAAACAATCTGAAAGATTAAACTGGAATGACGCATATTATTGCAATGTTGAGATGTGGGCGAGTGATTTATTGACCTTAATAGAATCATGTCTCTTGACCCATGATATGAGACAATTGGCACTGATTCTTAAAAGTATGCCCGTTCAATATCAAATCAGGCGACTTATTGCAAATTTTATTGTGAGTTCCTTTTGCTACTGTCTCAGAGCACTGGAACTATATCGTGATTTTTTAAATATACTTTTTATGTTTTCTGGGAAATATACAGCAATATATAAACAATAAAAAATATACGAAAAAGATATATAAGGCAGTAAAGATTCCACAAAAAAAAAATTAAGCTAAGGGGCATAAAGGATGAGAGAAAAGTAACTAATTATATAATGAAAAATAAATACAGCAAAAAAAACATTAAATTGAAATTTGCTATACATATCGAAGAGACGAAAAATAGCAGTATTATTAACATGATTTGACCTTACGAATGGCAACTTAAATAGCGAAAAGCCTCTTGCATCGGAATGCGGACACCTGAAACCTATTTGCTAAGCCAAATAGGTTTCAGGTGTCTCGTCAGAGAAGACCGATAATAATTTTGAATGAAAAAAGTCGATCCCTCTCAATTCTACGATCATATGATGTAGGAATTGAGTGATATGGAAAGTTGTGCGAGTCAAATTTATATTTTAAAAGTTATCCTGCAGTAAGATTTGTTCCTGGGTCCGGCAGGTGCACGAATAAATGCTCCCTTTTACTATTACTACTATCCGAACTCGCACTGCAAAGTTTTCTAATTTTTACTTCTGTTGTATCCTCACGTTGAAGAATAATCTTCTAGCCGGTGTTTTCCTTGCTTAGCATTATCTGAAGAGACTTTTAGACAAGCTGAAATGAGCACGGTTACTGGCAAAAAACAATATCTTGTTTCTGGACAGTTACAGTCTATTTTTAGACTGCGCTGTCCAAAACATGAATAAGGTGTAGCGTGGTCCCTTCGCTTAACTATTATAAAGGTTTGGAATGACTACTTATACTCGGGCAGTGGACTTGAGGGAGGCTGCGTCCCAGATGAGGTGGAGGAGGTGTGTGGAGCACACCACCTACGTGGAGACTAGAGGCCCCTCTATCATTTATATCCATCTATCGTTTACTATTTATATCCATTCCTGCCATAGATGAAACCTCTATAGGACTTTCGCGCGCCACGCTAAACGGCGAATATGAACCTCTAGAATCTGTTAACAGCGATGAGGAGACTACACTCCGCTGGTTTTTAGCCAGGAATCTGGCACCCAGGGTCTAGGGTCCTCGCTGCGTCCCCGATTGTCCTATGCAGATTTTCCCCGGACTAGCAAAAAAAAAAACTACTTATAAGTATTATTTTCTTATACCCAAAACGTGTAGCGCTAAATCCATTCGCTCAGACACATTACCAATTGAGACGTCAATTCATACAGATACTACTTTTTTAACGATTACATTAAAATACTCGTCCCGATATAGCTCTTGCGAACCACCCAAGATGAATTCAATCGAGACACTACGTGACATGATCGAACAGTTTTACATCCTTAATCGAGTCGAAGCGCACGTATTTTAAAGCAAAAACAAATGCACCGTAGTAAAATAACGTAAATACCGCCATCGATAAAAAATCACTCGACAAAAATATAACGAGATACAGTTTGTAGCAATTACCTCGGATTTGCCAAATTATGATCTCGAATGTGCTCACTGAGCTGTGACGGCCTGCCAAATGACTCTCTGCAAATACTGCAAACGTAATGCGATATGCTGCCTCTAGACTGTGGGAACTGAATCATAGGTAGCAACGAATAATAATCAATTTGATGCATGTACGAGAGAATTTGTTTCACAGTCTCCGTCGATACCTTCAATAGAGCCAGGACTCCTAGAGGATCTGTATTTACTGCCATCGTCATTCTTCCGTCCTTTGCAGCACTGATTTCTTCAACTATTACCGATTTATCAACATTGAGTCTGGCTTTGGATAGAGACGCTGTCACTTCAGTGGCTCTCTCTCTTGTAGGTATATCGAAAGTTAATTGTACAGCACAAGGGCGATCTGATTTTCTATTTATAATATCATCTATATCTTTTCTAACTCTGTTGCTTTTATCTAATTCTTCAGAAAGAATATCCTCAATTTGTGACGTGCGCGGTTTATTGGTTGCTTCTCTGTTCGTACTACCATCTTCAAGAGCTAAGATTCCTCTAGATACGTTTTGAGCTATACCACAAACAATTTTATCACATTTAAATACTTCACAAATGTCGCTTTTTATACAGTTTAAATTTTTTTCACTGCTATCGCTAAATTGACAGGAAACTGAACTAGATTTAATAGATTTTTTTAGTTCATTGTTTATTTTAATTTCATCTATAAAAGCATTTATTGATTGAATTAAAATGTTCAATTTATTCTCAATATTAGTCAAAGGTGGAGACTGTACATCGTATCGAGTGTTATCTATTTTCTGCTTTAATCTTTCAACGTTTTTTGATACTTGATTGTATCTCTCTTTTACTGTATCTTCTTTAATATTTTCTTGAATGTCTTCTTGTATATCTCGATTTGTATCCTTAATAGTCAATTGAGGTAATATTTTTGATTCTGTTTGCATTGCAGAACTATTCAACAGTACTCTTTTACTTACCGAAGCAATTGGATTTATTTTAGGTAAAGTTTGTTTTAAGTTTTTCGTATTGATAGATCCTTCACATCGATTATTATCGACAACAAAAGCACTTCCGTGATAATATTTACCTAAAGGACGTGTACACCAATCATCGTTCCTTTTGTTTATATCTCTTTCTCTGTTCCACATTCTAAGCCGAGCTTGCGATGAAGTAGGATAACAAAACGAGTAATTTTTATAGGAACATGATCCGGGACCTGAATATTGCGACTGACAGTTATAGTCATACGCTTTACAATAATTACTTGAATGAATGTTGTCATGAACACTATAGAAATCGTTTAACAAATTGTTGTATTGGTTTGACTCTTTCAAATTGAACCTTGTGTTATAGTAATCATCGATCACTTCAGGGCTAATAGTATCTTGATAAATAGATGAGGCTATGTCTCTCTCTTCAGTAAATGTACAAGCGTGTTTATTCCTTAAATTATTTATAAAATTATTCCACGTGTCTAGCTGCTTTTCTCTTTGTCGCACACATATCATTTTCTTAAGCAGCTGTTGTAATCTCTGATCTCTAGCCATTGACTTGTAAACGAATTCCTGGTTATAAAAATCGTAAACTGGGCGACAATACGTCTGTTTATTGGCACAAGACTTCCCACTAGTGCTCGGCTTACAGTAACTGTTATTTGTTATTAAAGAACTTTGTTTTTCTTCGGAATGATTTCTATCGAATTGCTTATTTGAGATATCGATTGATGTTGAACGCGTATGTTTGTATAAATATGATTTATCTTGTTCATTTGCTTTGACATTTTCGTTTGTGGTATATATGGTATCGCTTATCATCAAATTTCTATTTATAAAGTTTTTACTGGTTTCAGTGTTTAGCACGTTTGGACGACCACTGTGATACGAATGCTCTTCTAATCTATTACCAAAGTTTTTACTGGTGACTTCATTTCGTGTGGCATTCTCTCTAATCCTGTTCTTAAGTATGTTGTCTCTCATAGAATCAAGGAGCCCTAGTCGGTATGAGGCTATTTTAAATTTTGTTCGTCTACGGCCGTACCTTTTTGAATTCATTGTGAATCACTGTAATTTTATCGGCAGCTTCCAAATTTATAAACGTCATTTTGACCATCTGTCATAATTTCGACGATTCTATCATAACAAATATTACATATTGTCAACTGACCTTTTTATGATAAATATTTTAAAATAATTGAGTTTTTTGTGAATTTTCATCATCGACCGTTAAATCGACCACCATCGCTGATAATAAAATCTTCTATTTATATAAAAACACTTCTCCCGACTGGCACATACTCGCACAGTGTAAACTACTGAAGGCAGGTACATTAAATGTTGACATCGGATTCTTTGTGTGATGTAGGCACTCACTCAAGGTTCCATTTTTTATATTCCACCCCTGTGAGGAATTAAATTATCCCTGAAAATTGCCAATTTTGAAGTGAGAACTACGAATATTGGTATTAAGGTTATTTTTTTATGCTGGCCCGACAAAGTGACTCCATAGCAGCTGATGGAAAGTACAGTGTAGTCCAGGAGCGCTAACAACCGCTAAGGGACGAAAATCCGTTGACAGTCGCCATCGCTGTGTCGGCCGCACATACCACGACAGAAGGTCTCTAGGTATATCAAAAACTGGATCTACACAAGCTGATCCCGACACGCGACGGGCCGAAGCAAGTCTCTATTATGGTCTTTACACTTATGTACTGTGGTCGCGATCCAGTTTGGGCAATCGCCCTACCACCTCAAACCTTCTCACCTTGTTTTTGATTAGAAACAAAACAAATGTGTTTAAAGGTTTATCGAAAATAAGGAATTTCTATCGCGCATTGGCACGTCACTATAGCTAGTTGTAAATATACAAGGAAGATTGTAAATCTGTATTCAATTATTTCAAGTAAATTGTAAAACTTCACGGCGCTGATTATCTTTGAAAGCGAAGACGAGATACTTGGAAACTGTGTCCCCGTTGTAAAAACTCAAGGCAATGTCTTATTATCCATGAAATACGATCAGAATTAGCATGTCGGGCAAGCCTGACTGGGCCTGGGTTGTCTGCCATCAACCTTTGGAAATAGCTCTCCAGCTATGCAGACGGCGCGCTCTCGAATTACTTGCTCGCTCACTCTCGAATCATTCTAATTGAACGTAAAAACCTTTTTATAAAAAAACATTCAACCGACTTCAAAAAGTCGATAATAATCACAAGTATACCCAATCAGACTTTGTCATTTTTGTAGTATGTGCCGTGAAATATATTCTATACTCTATATTTCAATATAATAAAAAAAAGAAAGAAATAGTATTTATTTGGTACACAAAACATTATTGAGTCAACGCGCAGAAACCAGCGAGGAAAGGAATAATAAAGTACAGATGGATACACAGCACTAGGAGACTATTTCATAGTATTATAGTTAATGATGTACATATATTTTCACACACATACGCATATACATATATATGTATATGTAAGTATACATACGCACATACCTGACTCATTATTATTGTTATACTGATTCATATAAAAATAAATGAATATAGAATTAAAAAAGCAAATAAAAATACTGAACAGTGAAATCTATTTTGAAATACTAGTTTTAAATTACGCAAGCCCACTCTGGGTTTTATACTATCTCGTATTACTAGCGACCCGCCCCGGCTTCGCCCGGGTGCTATGTAGATACTAATATGGGGTAGATTTCTAAGATATCCGATTTAATGAAATGCTGTAAGGGGGAGGGGGGGGGTTGATGTAGATTAAATGTACAGGGTATGTAATGTATTTAATTGGATAAAGAATAAACAGTATTGTATAAAATAGTTTGGTAAATAACACATATTTGTAATATGTAGAAGATACAAACGTTTAATGCGGGTTATCCTTTACAGGTAAATATATACCATCGCGGGCTTGGCTATTGACCTTTCGAAGATATACAACTCCGTGGCACATTAATTTGATCTATCTCGTAAGGCTTAGCCAGCGTTTGCGATTTAAGCGCACGAAAACATGTTTGTTACGACATCGCAGTACAAATCTTCGAATTCCTCACTTTTTCTGTGTTATATATATGCATCATTTATATAAACCTTCCTCATGAACCGTTCTATCTATTGCTGAAAACTATATTAAAAGCCGATGAATAGTTTAAAAAATTAAGGCGAACAGACAGCGGACGCGACTTCATTTTATATATCGTCACGCTATAACCCTTACGGGGTAGAGCAGAGGTACATATGTGTCTGTGTCCACTTTGCATATATATGTCCCGCGGATTGTGACCACTAGCTCAGCTGATCGCATACTTGTAACAACGTCCTTAGGATGCATTATTGGCGCGACCAAATCAGAAACAATTTCCAGATCGAAATATGAAATATTCACATAAATTCTTCCGTCCATATGATTACAAATAACGTCGGAGCTGTTCAAATAAATTGTCAAGTTTAAGGTGACAAGGAAAAGTGAATAAAACCATTCAAGGCGCAAGTTTGGAGACGAAACAGCGGGGTCACCGTCTTGCCAATGTCTCCGTGAGGTGCGGCCCATTCAATTGTATACGGATCTAAATATTTAATCTCGACCACCCAGACCTTACGGGAAATGTCTTTATTTCATATATATATACACAGAATTATTTTATAAACAAGGAAGATATTCCGTGAGGGTATTCAACATTCGATTTTAATTCCAAATATGTAAATATAGTGATATTTTAATGTTTTTTTTTTAAACAAAGTATGTACCGTTGTAACTATAGTGGCGTTGTGGATAAGGGATCGATATCCATGCGCGGTCACGCAAACGGTCGTTAGTTTCGAACAGAATACGGGTTTTTCGGATTGCATACGGATTCAGGCACCGCGTACTCAGCGGTGAAGGAAAACCCCGCGAGGAAACCCACATGCTCTCTAATAGCAGTGTAAAGTGTTCTAGTGCTGTTAGACCGGCAACCAGCTGCGCTACTGGTCACGTTGCTCACGACATACATATATATTATACATACAATATAACAATATAAAGTAAGTAAGTTTTTGGGAGTCGAAGCTGCTCGCGTTCGTAGGCTTTACCCTAGTTTCCCTACACGTGACTCCTGGGTGGTGCTAAACGGGCAGCAGCGAGGTGGTAGGGCGTCGGAGCCCGTCTGGATCGCGACCACAGTACATGGGTGTAAAGCGTTTCGGGATCAGCTTGTGTATATCCAGTAGCTCATATACCTAGAGACCTTCAGTCGTGGTATACGAGGGCCGACATGACGATGTAGACTATCAATGGATTTTCATCCTTTGATGGTCGCTTTCGTTTTTGGACTACACTGTACTTACCATCAGATACTCTGTAGTCACTATGTCGTGCCAGAGTAAAAAAAATAAATATAATCAACATATTTAGGGACTTTTACACACATGATTGCACGAATAACAATTAATTATAAAGTAGGTATTTCGCCTGTGCTAAGCCAGGATACAGTGCGGAGGGAAAACGAGTAAATACATGTTTATTTAAAAATACCCAAAAGGAACTTTCTCTCCTTACCCTTCAATCGTGCGCCACACGCGCTGCGGTGTGCACACTTTATACGTATCAATGCTCATTTGTTGATGAATATCTATTTATGATTTATTAGGGAATACAGTTCTTTACAATGTTATTAGTTGCAAGAAAGTAAGAATTATTGTATCTGGAAATTTTTACCTTGTCTAAAAATCACCCTGTAAGTATGTAAAGGTGATTTCAAAAACATCAACACTTATTTTATATTTCTAACCAAACATCTAAACACCGGCATTTATGATGCTTATTTCCAAAATACATTATCATCAGCAGCCCGTATCCGTCCGCTGCTGAACACAGCCATCTCCGAAGGTTCTCCTCTGAGCCTGACCTTCGGCTTTTGTCATCCATTAAATTGCCCGCCACTTTGCGCAAACTGTCGCTCGACCTGGCCACAGGGCTTCCTACACTACGCTTACAGAGGCGTGGTCTCCACTCAAGACCACGTCATCACCAGCATCATCATCATCATCAGTATGAGTTCTCCACAGCCATTGTCGCTGCAGTCTGCTAATGCACTGAGCTATGTCGATGACCTTAGTTCTCTGTGACACTATCTTACAAAGGAATCATTCTGAGTATCTCTTCGTTCCTAATGCGATCTGCAAGCGTTACTCTGCATATACAATGAAGAGATGTCATATGTAGAAGTGTTTATATATGTATATATTACGCCTAGTCTTAAAGGGGCGGGTAATAAGCCGTAATATACAGAAATTATTACAAAAAAATTCCAAAAGTAGCAGATGATTAGGCAAAGTCAAGTAACAACTTGTGAACAATGAAAACAACAGATGACAGACAGAAAGATGTCCAGACTTGTCAAAAGAAACTATAAAAGCAACAAGGTGAGACAGAATATGAGGGTAGTTTTTTGTTCAATGAATATTTTGTGTTTGAAATTAACATAATCATGCGACGAGCCGCGAACACTGCTCCAGACTATGCAAACGTCACATTCAAATTAATAAAAAAACATTTTCAATAGGCTCTCGTCTGTTCTCATTTATTTATGGGCCTGTTGTTGCGTTATTGCTTCATCATCACGCCATGTCCCTTCTAAGGTAAGTAGGAGATATCAATAAAAATATATTTTATCGTCATTTTTTAGAAAATGATACAATTAAAGTTAAAAACTGAAAATATGTTGAGTGGCCCTTATCCTCCAATCTATAACTCGCGATCCATATAGTTTTATTTATTTATTTATTTTCTGGGAAACATGCAACGATATATAAACAATACATCAAGGTAATTGACACAATACAGTATAAGAAAAGTAATTATATAAAAACAATATTACACAACAAAAGAAAAAATTCAAGCTGACATTATTTTCTCACCATTCGTTTAAAGGAAGCAAATATACAAGACAGTGTGTCGACATCACAAAAACGTTTGTTTACAGGCAGGGAAAATAAAAGTATTATTAACATGATCTGATTTCACAAATGGCAGTTTAAATAGTGAAAAATCTCTTGCATTCGAATATGCGGACACCTGAAACCTATTTGCTTTAACAGATTTTTTTTTTACACTGGCTCGACATAGTGACTACACAGAACCTGATGGTAAGTACAGTGTAGTCCAAAAACGAAAGCGACTATCAAAGGATGAAAATCCGTTGATAGTCTACATCGTTATGTCGGCCCACATATACCACGACTGAAGGTCTCTAGGTATATGAGCTACTGGATATACACAAGCTGATCCCGAAACGCGACAAGCCGAAACTGGTCACTATGACGGGCTTTACACCCATGTACTGTGGTCGCGATCCAGACGGGCACCGATGCCCCACCACCTTGCAAAAAAGACCGAGACGGTCAAAAAAGATCGGTCGAGTTTATGAGACCAGTATTAATTTAAAAAAGTTGGTCCTTCTAAATAATGTTGTAATAAAAAAAGACATAATTATGACTAATATTGAGCCGACAATATGGCGGATGCGTACAGACGTCACTAGGAGTAGAGAAGCCTGTGCACCGCATGATGGCCGAGCTTGACACGAGCCTTAACCTTGAACTGGATGAGAAGAGAGATAGTCTGAAGGCTCGTCCACATGTGGACGCCTTCTCCAACCACGCGGTGTCCTGACGTGCTCGTCGTGTCACAGGATATTCCACGCTAAGCTGGTCTACGCGAGTGACCAGCGAGTTCACCTTCACCGATTGTGGCTGCAGCCTGCGCCTGCTTGATACGATTTGGAAACATCGCCAAGCCCGAAATCGGCCGGTGTTTCATCATCATAAATCATGTATCATTGCGAGAGTTTTGAAGAGTTATTTAACCTTATTCCCTCTCTCTTTCCACAGTAGAACAAGGCGTGCGAGTATACGGAGTCAAGGCTGTACGGTAACTCATATCCCGGCTAGGAACATAGATGGGCAAAATGTAATCAGATTAATAAAAATGATTACGATTACATTTTACGTTTTTTACCATTAATATGACTGCATTTTGCTCATATATGTTTTAAACACTACAGAATCCCAGATTGCATATACATTTATGGTTTCTCAATGTTTTAAATGGATTAAATCTTGATTACAGAGCAAAAAAATTAAAATTACGACTACATTTTGTAATCATTAGACACTAAGGAGATAACATTTTGCCCATCTCTGGCTAGGAATAAGAAGTTTTTTTTTCGAATTCTTCGCTTATTGATGACCGGGAAAGGTCTTCACAAGTAAACCTGGCGGGGAAGAAGTTCTCTAACTCTTACTGCAGCCGAATCGGTGAGCTGTGGAATGGTCTTCCGGCGAGCGTGTTCCCACTGTCTTGATATGGGATCCTTTAAACGAAGCGTGAAAAGATATTTCTCAAGCCAACATGATGATCGCAGCGACTACCGATGGGGTTTTCTTTACTGGTTTTTTCGTTTTTTGGGCTCCACCATGCTTACCGTCAGACGTGGAGTGGTCACTGTGCCGAGCCAGAATAAAAAAAACCTACTCATATTAAATTAAAACTTAAAATCTTTATAAGCCACTATCCATTCATAGACGCATTATAATAAACGATTGGATTCAACAACATTATAAACCAAGCTTCCGAGTGAGACGGGGATATCAGACCTGCTTTGTTGATGTTTTAAGCCAAAACGAGACGGAGCTACACCATTGTATTTACAATAGTTTGTATACATGCGTCTACGATTGTACTCCAGACGCTCGAATAGGTGTATTTTTTTTATTTTATTTGATCTTATTATTCATAGGTAAGCGTTATTGTATCTGAGCCAGTTCTCGGGTACTGCGTGTTTGATTTTAGGGTTCTACAGGATTTTGTAAAAGCCATTTTAAAATTAAAGTGTGAATTACTCAACGAATTTAGGTCTCAGTGCACCCTTATGCAAAATGTAAGCGATGACCGGTAGTCGTGGGTGTGGTTGTAGAAAGACACGGATTTTGGCGTTTTACTGTTTATTTGCACTTTAAGGCACACCGAAGTGCGACGCACACGCGCGTACTCTGGCCTTGCGTGCCTTGCCTTGACTGAATTTGCTAGAGCATCCCTTGCGCGCGCGCACCTCTTACCCCGTGCGTCCCATAACACCCTAACGTCCTTCAGGGTGTTTACCACAAAGGCGTATCGGGCGGCGTCTACATGCTATAAAGCCAGTTCCACTCCGATGCAGCCTTGAGTTTCTTTCGGCGTTTCTTCTCAAGGTAGCCGCTCTCAAAATGCTAGTAGATCGCCGTTAGGTTCTTTCCCTGGCTGGCCGCCAAACTCGAGAACCGTACCCACAGGGCTGCCCTTGCGATGCCACCCAACCCATAAATCCTTATCTGAGCACCGTAAATGCTCGTCCTCTCAAGCCCGGTGTAGTTGTGAAGGTCTTTCACGACCAACAACGAAAGTTCCCATCGAAAACAAAGGCTAGCCTGCATAATTCCATGTCGAGAGCTAGTGACCAGAATTTTAATATCATTTGTTACACTGAAAGAGAAATTCATAAGAAATAATTTTCGCGACCTTTGCTTTTAAACTTATAGTTCCTATGAGACTTTTGAGTTAACTTTTAAAAAATCAGCACATTTTTTTCTAGTCACTTTTTCTTGTGACCCGGAGGAATCTCTCGTATAAAGTCAGGGCTGCTGTGAGGGCAGTGACCCCAGTGTGTCGGACTCCTACTGACTAAAACTACCTACCTATTCTCCTAAGCATCGTACAGGGCCAAGGATACGGGCACACTAACTTTCTGGGATCTCGACCACGTCTGGCCTTCGGCAGACCTCAGCTGTTGTTATGCGGCTGAATAGTCTAAAAGGCATACATAAAGGTGTACATGAGTATAATCAAAATCTAAGAAGCGTCTATATATACAAAAAAATAAATATATCGTCACGCTGTATCCCTATCGGGGCGAGCAGGGATACATTAGTGGCCGTATCCACTTTGCGCTTATATGTTGTGCCCAACGAGACCAGTATCGCCGCAGTACTGATCGCCGTTCTCATGACATTTCTATTAGAGGCCATGCGAATTACCTCACGCTATTTTCCTTCACCGGAGAGCATGTGTCAGCCGTACGTGATCTGGAAAAATCTAGAGTTAAGTGCCGGATTTCAAACCTACGATGATGTGCCCTGCCGCGTATGATAACCGGTCCATTATTGACTAAATATATTTAAAAAATCCGTCTGTAAATCTCAGCATTATTTTCTTGACCATGCCCTGTAATTATCCACCAACTTTACGTATCTGTAATTAACTGAGCCGCGGAACAGCTTTGGGAGTCACCTCACAGATATCTTCGGCAAATTCCGGTCTCACGGAACCCTGAAGCCCGCGGTCGGTACTCGGTAGAATTTTTTTCTCACACCACGGTTTTGTGTGAGGAATGTGGAGTTTGTAAGATTACGCGCTCGTCGGCGGCACAAAGTCACGGTTGGTGCAGACCATTGTTAGCTCTCAGTCAATGGACAGCCCATTGACACGCCGCGCCCGCTATCCTATGAATGTCTACATTATATTTATGAGAAATATCCCCAATCAAATCTGTTAAAATATTTCGCATTCCTTTCGACATTCAATTTTTTAACTTAGACCGTATTATGATACCCTTCGCGGAAGAAAGCCCCGCGTGCTCACCGGCGGAGAATCACATAGTGATGTAACCCGCAAGACATTTAAAGAAATGTCATGCGTAACTGCTCTGAGACATACATGGGCAAAATGTAATCAGATTAATGAAAAACGATGACGATTTGTATAATTAATATGATTATATTTTGCCAATCTATGCTTTAAACACTAAGGAATTCTCAATCACATAAAAAAATATGAATCACTAATGTTTAGAAGGGTTTTAATCGATGTTACAGATTAACGAAATTAAAATTACGATTACATTTTGTAATTATGTTAGGCACGACATATATATAAGCGCAAAGTGAATACAGCCACTTATGTATCTCTGCTCACCCTGAAAGGGATATAGATTAGCGAATAAACCTTGCTTTTGTCCATTTATAAACCATCTAATTAATATCTGCGGGTGTTTCCCGTCAATTAAAACGTTCAAAATTTAGTTCCGATCTAATCTTAGTTTCGCATGTATTAAACTTAACATAGTTTATACATATGTATATATATATATATATATATACAAAAAATCATGTCCTTATTGACAATCATACAAACTACTCGTCAACTACTGAACGAAGCAACATGAAATTTGGACATTATATTGTTTCCATGATATTCCATCCCTATATGGGTGAATTAAGTGTTGAAAATTTGTTTGAAAATCCGTCAGAAATCAATTTTGAGCGGTAATTTCACCTGGGCAACGTAGGGCGCATCCATTAGTCATTTGTATGAAAAAAAAAACAAAAAAAGACGTGAGATTGAAATACGATAGAAAAGTTCAGCGAAAATTAAATTTGAAAGTTACCCACGGATAATTGAATTCCAAACAACTCGTAGTGACGAGTTGTAAAATAACTAGAGAGTTCTAAATGTACTTTTGTATCCTGACTCGACACAGATAACACACCACGCCTGACAGTAAGCATACTGCAGTCCAAAAAACGACTGCAACTATCAACAGTAAAGAAAAACTATCGCTAGCCGCAGCGATCATGCCGGCCTGCACAAATATCTCTTCACGCTTCATTTAAAGGACTCAATATCACAGGAAGGTGGAAACACGCTCGCCGGAAGACCATTCCACGGGTCAACTGCTCGACAAATGTAAGTGTTAGAGAACCTAGTACGCTAGCCGTGATGTGAGATGACGTATAGCTGTGACTTCGCAAACCCTCGCACGTATATCTGATATGGAAGGGAGGGGGTGGAACAAGGTTAAATAACTCTTCAGAACACTCGCTGTGATACAGAAGATAAAAAACGCTTACTGAGACAACATTTACTTCTTATATACGTACATAGTAAAGTAAAGAAGTATATATATACTTCTTTAATGTTTCTTTATTCTTAAGACAATAAACAACGTATTTTATTTTTGTCTAACAAATTGGAGAAAAGAGAGATTGTCCAAAACAAGTCCAGCGTTATGAAATTTTACGTTTATTGTACTAAAACGATAATGAGAATATATTACAGTAGTAATTGAAGCCCAGAAAGAGGTTCCCTCGTGTCCCAGGCGTGTAGAAACACATAAAGATATGCTCCGTTGCATGGGATGCGTTTTAATTTAATGTTATTAAAGAATAACTCCAGTAATTGTACTGATAAAACTGCTAAACACTCTACATTTTAGTTACATAAAAATAAATATACACAAATAGTATATTAATAGGTTTGTGCCCCCTTAAGTGTTAGGCCGCACTGTGGCATTTTACCGCGCGGTATATTGGCGCTCAAAATTTTATTTTATTTGCGTATTCTATTACGGAATTATTTATATTTTTTGAGTAAAATATCGCGTGGTTAAATATTACAGTGCATTCTTGGCTTGAGGTATACATATTCATGGTTACTCTAAGTTTTTAGGCCTAAGGAGTATTAAAATAATATAAATGCAGTGCAAATGCCTTCGCTTAGTTATATGTGGAGTGACGCTTGCGGATCGCGTAAGGTGTAAAGAGATACGCAGAGCTATTGGTTTGAAAGATAGTGTCTGACAGCAAGTACAAAGGAAAATGAGAGAAAATGGATGAAGAAAGGGCAAAAAAATATATACAATATGAATTTAAATTTTATTATCTATGACAAGTTTCAAGTTTTCAAATAACACATTACGCATGAACTTGTCCCTTCGCGGTCACTATCATTCTTTAACTACACTGCGCTTTCCATCAGCAGCGATCCATATTCTTCTGGTCGAGACAGTATAAAAATATAGATTTTTCCAAGAACATGTATGTAAAGTAGATTGTCCTTCACCGCCACGCCATCTACTAGGATTAATGTAGCGTGTAGAGGAGCCATATCAGTCATCATAGAGCACTCTATGTCATCACAGAGCGTCGTGGAAACTATTGTTTCTAGAGCCGTCACCTCGCCGTGGGAACCTCCGTAATCGGCATTATCTTATCCTTAGCGCGCAATCGACGCAATGTTTGCGAACACCTAGCCTTTTGTTGTTTGCTTTAAAATCAATGTACGTTTTTCCATTTACACCGACAAGGGCTGCTTTAAAAGGCCTCTGACTGCCTAATAGTGCAATGGTTTAACCCTGCCTAATATGCCAATTATTCTGGGTTCAAAGCCCACTAGCGGTAATTCATTTAAGTATGTATATCTATGATAACTAGAGTCTATAACACAAGTGTAAGCTGAACTTGGGTCTGGTCAATGTGTTTGATTATCCACAAATATTATATCATAAAAGTTTTAATCACAGGTTTTGTGGTGGTAAGGTTATTGTCCGAACTGAGTCGTGACCACAATACTTGTAAAGACCGTAATAGTGACTCACTTCACCCTGTCGCGTTTCGAGATTAGCTTGTGTATATCCAGGTGTTCATATACTTAGTAACCTTCCGTCGTGGTATGTGTGGGTGGACATGGCGATGGCGACTGTCAACGGATTTGCCTTCCTTGGCGGTCGTTGCCGTTCTTGAACAAATAACTTTATAGAGACAGTATAAAAAAGTTACAACTTTTGATTTTTTAAATTCCATACCTTAAAAGGAAAAAATGCACAGATGATATCCACCATTTGTTGATGTTACATGTCTGATCTAAATCTGTGAGAGAGGCGTTTGTGAGTGCCTTTGCTCTGGACAGACTTGACATCGGGATGTTTAACAAAATCTCTACAGGACTATCGGCTGATGAGGCGTCAGCTCTGTTCAGATCAGTGGCACCATATTTCATATGTTAGTTATTCTTATATAAGGGTACGATCGAGCTGCCATACGTACCCACATAAAAGTCGCCTAAATAAATTGAATAAAAATAGAAGGACTTTTAGGACACTTCGTTGTCAGTCTGTCGAGATCATTTTTCTCAGTAACGCATGGACATACCTAGGTGAAAAAAAAAATCAACGCAGTAGTGCAGTCGTTTGTATTAGCTTTGAAAATTTTAAACTTTTATGTCGACGCAATTAAGAGATTCGTCCGTATATGTTGTTTTTTTATTAATTATTAGTCCCTGCATCTGTTTTTCCATAATTTCGCGATCTAGGAGTTTTTTGCAAAGAAGTAAATAGGAATTTTTGGGGTAACCGCTGTACATCTTTGACCTCATCTTTACCAACCACCATGTGTGATTAAGATTAAGGTGCGGTTTGAGAGTAAAAAAGTTTTTTAATGATTTGATTAAAAAAAAAACATTTAAATTCCAAGATACCTTTCCGAAAGGTCCTTTGTATCAATTTCATAAGAGTTTTAATTAGAAATCAACGTTTTAAATGCAATACTTGTTAAATATTTCATTTTCTTAACAACTGATTAAAAACGACTGCTCCCTGCGGGTAACCTTTTTTTTCCCCAATTTTTTACGGCTCTAGAAACAGAGATGGAAACCAATCGATTTTTGAAGTCGAAGACTAATTGATCTGTCAGGAGTTTGTTTTAGTTTTAATTATCTACTTATCATGGAATTTAAACGAATTTATGTTCATTAAAAAAAAAACTAAAACAACTGATACTGATGAACATACGACCATCAGGATCGTTGTATGCCAAAATCCTATTAACTAAAATTCCTTGAGGTGTTTCTACTGCAAGCCACGCCTATAAGCTGAAATTCTTCCTTTTACCCGGCAAGCAAAAATCATCTTCAGGCACTAATTCTGTAATAGGTGTATTATTCTCCTATACCCCTCAAAATTTGTGTCAGGATGTATGTAGGATACATACGCAACCAATCTACCAACTAATTGTCCCATTTTAAGAGCCTCTGTAATCGATATCATATTTCAAGGTAGAATAAATCGATGAAATTGGGTTAACTGTATTAACGCAATATCTCTTAATACGGATAGGTCTAATCTTCCCTATGAATTTTTAACGTGAGATTTTTTACAGCATATTTTGTAACATTAGGAATTGTATGAAAATGTAGGCGTCTCCGTTAAACTTCGCGCGAAAATATGGCTTAAATGAGACACAAATCGGTTTAAATTCGCGCGGCACACTTTACTAAATTTCCCTTGTATGAAACAAGTTTCCCAGTGCGAGCAAGGTGAATCTACGTTCGCGAATAAAAGTCGCGCGGTACTTGCCCGCGCGGTGAAATTCCGCAGTGCGGTCTAAGCCTTAAGGAATATTTAAATTAGGTGTTGAAGTTAAAACTTGATAAATTGAAGTGAATATGTGTCTGATATTTTTCTATTATAAATACATTGAAACATAGCGAATTTCTCTTAGTTGTAATGCGCGCCACCGAGTCAAAATTCTGTATTCAATAAAAAGTTATCCGGCGATATCTCAACATGTGGCTATCGCGCTCCGAGCTCCATTTTTTACTCGGCCATCACGTTTTTTGGACATTTCACGGCCCGAGTTGTTCCCACACGCGCCGACACTCGGACCCTGTTTTTTGTCGCTCTCACACCCTCAATAGGTACCTTATATCACTCTTTTCTATAGAGATAGACCTCCCTTGAACTGTATAATTAAAATTCTACCTATATCTATAAACACTCTGATACCCTATTGGGGTAGGCAGAAAGAATGGAACGCCACTTTGTAAATCTCTTTGACTTCCTTAACATTCATTAATTCCTTCATGCTCTCTCACCGTTTCCGCGTTCCTTTGCCATTACCCTGTATCAGAACTCTTCGCAAGTGAGTCTCGCTCGGCCTCGGCTCTTACTTCCACTCACGTTCATATTGTATGTATATAGAATCATTGTAGCATGTGTGAGTTCAGTTGTTCAAATACCAGAGCTTTAGTCATTGAACTTGACGGCCAGCTTGACGACCTACTCGAACTGTCGAATGAGCTCGCGGGCACAGCTAGTAATAACATCATCACGCCAAGCCTTTTATGGGTGAACAGAGATACGTTACGATGGCTGTATCCACTTTGTGCTTATATGCTGTGACCAGTAGCTCGGCTGATCGCCGTTCTCACGGCACTGGTGCACATGACATTTCTATTAGATGCCGTGCGGGCTTCCGCACGATGTTTTTTGCAGTTCTGTTGTAGAAACAATACCTTTTATTATCTCCGAGTATTATGTTAAAAAAATCGGCATTTTTTTTAAATCTGTGGATCATAGTAACGTGGCGTTAGGAAGTCAAAACCCTTGATAAAGCTGTACTTCAGAATTATAAATCTTACAATACCCGTAGTGAAATTCCTAAGGGCGGGATCTTGTTGTTTTTAGAGAAAAAAAAAACAATTCAATTACGCTCTGACAACTGAATGATAATAATAAATACATGAGAATGCCAGACAAGCATTTCGCTAAATTGTTCGATAGTCGACCCGCAAACAAACTAGAAGCGAGAAAGCAAACGACTGGGGCCAATACGGCGCGACCGCATCTCAACAATAACCTCTGTCCTATTCGACGATGCTATGCGAGCACCAAGCGATACTTAGGCCAGATCTGTACATGAGTAAGATGTCATTACAGCCGCTACAGTTACGTTAACAGCGCCCTGCTTACAGTAATCTTATTTTTTTATACTGACTCGGGAAAGTGACTACAATGTATCTGTTGGAAAGTACAGAGAAGTAACAGTGACAATTGAGAAATGAACTATCCTATAACAGTCGCCGTTGCCATACCGTCCTACATATACCATGGCTGAAGGTCTCTAGGAGGTATATGAACAACTGGATGGACACAAGGTGGTGAAAAATAGAAATAAATAAACGTTTATTGAGAAAAAAGATACAACATGCACATTTAGATAAAACATTAAGAGAATAATACATAATTGCACTTCATGAATCCTGTGTGCTGTCACCAGTCTCAAAAAGAAGTCGATTTAGCGTGAGCTGGTCTGCTTGGTGACGCTGTCATGCGCCGTCCAGAACTGACTTTTAGCCGATGCGCGACGGAACTGATTGTGCGAACGTCGCGATGAAAATATTAGAACCCTTAGAACCCTTCACTATAATGAATAGATACAATAAACACATAGAAATATGACGGTCTTTGTACTTGTGTACTGTGGTCACCGCCTAGTTCAGCCAATCAGGATATGTATAGCATATCGCTTAACTCAGGTCAGTAGGACGCAAGTTTCTACAGAGAATTTTCCCACAAACACATAAACTTGGCGGACCAGGTTATGTATTAAACAGACAGACGACAATAAATGCTTTATAGATCACTTACGTCCTAATAAATATTATTAGTAATAACAATGGCCATAGATATTTATTTATGTGTCGTACAATATTCTGTGTGCGATAAAACTTTGTTGTCGCAATAAAATTGTCTAATAGATAGTTTTTGTTGCAATGTATAAAAATGGCAACGATCGTGTTAGTTTTAATTGGCTCTCGAAAAGTTGGATGATACTAAAAGGTGCGCGAGACTTCTTTGCTATGGGTTCTCGAAAAGTCGCATGATGTTAAAAGACGCGCGACCGCAGGGTCGAGGGATGTCCGGTACCAGGGGTCAATCTGGGGCTGCCGCTAAAAGAGTATACACGCGCTACAATTGTTACTTTAGCTTTTTATTAATACTATTTAACAACATTTTGCTTACTCATCTTTCGAGGTAAGCAAAGTTAGAGACAGGCTACGAGCAACAAGTCTGCGAGCCCTACGATTTATCCATTCCAGAACGACCAAACGATATTTAGCGGACCCGTCCCGAACATGAAAACAGTACTCGACACCCGACCGCACTTTTGCCTGATTGTGATGGTGTGAAGTACCGTCTAACCTTAAAAACTACAGCCAATACATATTTTAACAGCTGTTTTCGCTGGAAAGCGCTATTTGTATACAAGTATTAATGTATCTATGCTCACCCCGAAAGAGATATAGCGTTAAGTTATATTATTATAAAAAATATATATATTTGGTTGTAATAGCAGCAGATATAAAAGAAAACAATTGGCTGACTGTGGCATAATACAATTTTCTCAAATAAAACTTCGGCAAACACAATCGATAGCAATATCTGGAGGAACGAGGCGAGTTGAAATGATTGTGGAACTATTTGCCCTCACAATAACACTAGATTACGAAGGGTCGAATCTGGTTCAAAGGTCAATGATCTTACGGAAAAATTGAGCCTTTCACTGGAATACGAGGAATGTTATAATAATTGCTAGACTGGGATCGATCTATTATCACTGATGGGACTATTTTTGCGAATAGACCTGACGTTGATACCACATGATGAGAATCTCGTGAAAGCAGAAAAAAATAAATCTTCGAAATGTTTAGACATCGTAAAGGAGATTATTAGCAAGTGGGATGTAGATTGTACAATTATTGTCCGCAATGGGCTGGTCGCAAAGAGCCTCGATTTCCATCTTGAGAGGCTCTCGCTTGATTGTGGGATCGCGGGCTGGATACGGAAGGTAGTGTTACTCGATATTACGTTGTTAGGAGGTGCGTCACTTTAAGCTCCTAAGTACTTGGACCTCGGACCTCGCTCCCGCAGGTAAAGGGAACGAATATAATAATTATAACGTTATATCCCTCACGGCCCCCCGTGCTCCCCAGCAGAGATACATTAGTGGCATTTATACACTTTTAGGCTTATATATCGTGCCAAACGTGACCAGCAGCGTAACTGACATTTCTATTAGATACCATGCTGGTTACTTTCCGATGTTTTCACTAACCGATGAGCATATGTGCCCTATGTAACCAGTGTGCCTAAATCCGTATGTTACCTGGAAAAACCAAGAAGTACATGCTGGGATTCGAACCTAGGACTATTTGTGTCGCCGCGCATGGCAACCGGTCCATTACCAGCCAGACCACTACAGTTACAAATAAATAAATACATTTGCCAGGGATACGACAGGGAAAGGAAGTAGATTATGTTTTTAAATTACAGAACTTTTAATGCAATTGAGGTATGAGCTCTATTTTTAAATAGAAAAAGCTGTGTTCGTAGTAAAAAACTGGGGGAAAACGTGTCAAGCCAACTCTCTCTCTCATGGGGGTCGCACCCGCTATGGTTATACTGGTGAGTAGACGTCTGGAGAGCGTTGCGCAACGCGATTATCAGAATTGTTCCGGGAAAATGGCGATGCGCTCTCCCGTCCTACAAAAAGATTGACAAATATAAACACTGCGATCTCGAGAGTAGCTGTACTGGACAGCTATTTGGAGCGATCGGCCTCTTACGACATTATAGTATGTTATTGTGTATTATAAGAAACAAAGATATTAAGTTAACGACATTCACAAAACAAGATCATATTATAAATATATCGTCACGCGACGTGTATTTGGTGCTGAGTAGAGAGAGACACATTAGTGGCTGTATCTGTTACACAGTATATCTACTGTAATGTACTGCATGTCTATTATAGAGACAGCTCCGACCTAGGTACGCACGTACGACCTAAGCTGAACCCTATTGTTTATTATTCTCAATATAGATATGACAGTGACGCGGATAGGGTATTTGGACAGGGTAGGCAGAATTCACGTAATTAATTTGTTATGTGTTGTTTGTTGTATTATGATAGTTAATATTATATTGCTTTCATAAGAAAGATAGATGTCGTGAATGGTTCCTTTTTTTTATTTAACTTTAAGCAATGTATTCCAGACTTATTTATCATAAGGGCATGCAATGCTTGCATGCATCTATGGAATGAACGCTACTGAGATATGAGCTCAACTGATATTAGACGACTGCGAATCTCCGAACCTGTCAATTTTTTTTATATATTTTTTTTAAATATTTCAATCGTCTTTGTAATACCGACTTTAGTCAACGTTGGCTAAAGTTTTAGTCCACGGAACTGATAAGTTATTTTATACATTTTTTTTCCAATAAATGATTAATGTGATTTTTTAAACTGATGTTACTTTATTATTTATGTACCGATGGAAATAAAATTAACATTAAATGTTAAAGTCAGGTTTTCACAATACATTAGTGAAACCCTCATTTAAATCGGTTAAGCCGTTTCTAAGATCAGCGGTCACAAACGCATACAGATATGTGCGTATTCATTAACTATTCCTATACAATTTTACTAACCTACATCGCGCAAGTGATTTTTTTCTGGCCACCCGCACATATACAAGTTCTTGCCAATTATCGTCCCTAAGTAATGTTATAGGGGTGGCTGAGGAACAGATTATATGTATTGATTCCGGCCAATAACATAATCTCACACAAGATCGGTAGTATTTATAGCCAAAGAGAAATGGAAACTTGCTACCTCGTGGCTAAAACCGTCATAGTGACTCGCTTCGGCCTGTCGTGTTTTGTGATCAGTTTGTATGTATTCAGTTGTTGATATATCTAGTGACCTTCCGCCGTGGTATACTCTGGCGACTCTCACCATAGTTTCGTCTCTTGGCGGGTCATTGGCGTTCTTGGACTACACTTTACTTTCCATCAGGTGCAATGCAGTCACCTTGTCGAGCCAGTATAAAAAACCCGGCTTCGTTATTGGCTGGCCGGCCAGGACGGCAGGCGGCAGACCGTATAATTGGAGATATTATTTTTACCTCAACTCCGGTGGTCTGGTGATTACCTTAACTCCAATGTTCGCCTTTTTTTACGCGCCATTGCAAAAATCTAAACCTCTGTCACTATTTCACCTAATTAGCTTTTACTAATAAATAAAACAATAATGATACATCGTCACGCTATATTCCTTTCAGGGTAAGCAGGGATACATCAGTAGCTGTACCCACTTAGCTCTTAAAAACGTGCCCAACGTGACCAGTAGCGCAGCTGATCGCCGTTCCCACAGCACTAGTACACGTGACATTTCTATTAGATGCCGTGCGGGTTTCCTCAAGATGTATTCTTTTGTGTGTGCTTTTACTGTTTACTTGAATTTCCTTAATTATTGTGTGTTTTTTTATAAGAATTAATTAGAATGTACGTATTTAGGCTCCACATGCTCATATGTGAAAGAAAACATCGTGAGGTAACTCATTGTAGTCCATAAACGATAACGACTATCAACAGTAAAAATATATCTATAGTCACAGCGATCATGCCGGCCTGCGACAATGTCTCTTTAAAGAACCTCACTCCATGTCATAGGACGGTGGGGGCACGATCGCCAGAAGACAATTCCACAGCGCAACGACTCGGCTGGAGTAAGAGTTAGAGAACTCCTTAGTCCTAGGTGGGATGTGAGCAGAGATGGGCAAATTGTAATCTGATTAATGATGAATGATTACAAAATGTAGTCGTAATTTTAATTTTCATGCTCTGTAATCATGAATAAATCTCTCTAAAACATTAATAAATGATAAACGTGTATACAATTTGGGATTTTGTAGTGTTTAAAACATAAATGAGCAAAATTCAGTCATTTTTACGGTAAAAAACGTAAAATGTAATCATTAATCATTTTTATTAATCTGATTACATTTTGCCCATCTATGGATGTGAGTCACCCCATAGCTGTGATTCCGCAAACCTGCGCGCGTGGTTCTTTCATGGAAAGGAGAGGGCGGAACAAGGCTAAATATCTCTTCAGAACACTCGCCAGGATACAGACGGTAGAAAACGCTTAGCAACGTCATTAACGACATTTTTTGCTACAAAATTATATAAAACTACAACCATTGCTTAGAGATGTGTCGGGATCTATTTCCTCGACTTTGGTGGCAAAGGGTGTCGATTAAGCCAATTGATGTCGACCGAATTCCACTGCGAATGGGATTGAAATCGCTGAGGGGCGGGACCACGCGGTTTCGTGTTTGATTTCACCGGTGCCGCCGTTTCGATCCAAACCGTCTGCGGCTGATTGTATGTCATTAATATGATGTTAATGTGTGCGGTCTGTCCTTTGCTTATCATAGGAAGAGCAGTGCTCACTTTAAAGGTCATTTGTAAAGTGAGGAGGAAAACGCGAAAATAAGTTATACCTATTTTAGAAATAGGAATAAATTAGAATTTAATGCTTTGCTATATACATTTTTTTTTTGTGTCCCGGGGAATATCCTGCATAGGACCATCAGGGACGCTGTGAGGGCAGTGACCCCGGTGTGTCAGACTCCTACTGACTAAAAACCCCCGGGGTGTCCCTCTGATTGCTCTATCTAGGCCGGGGAAGCCAAATTTACCCAGACCCCCAGAGAACAAGAAGTCTTTTTGAGGCTACCTCTCTGGGATGCTTTATACATATAAGCGGCAAGTGAATACAACCACTAATGTATCTCTGTATACTCCGAAAGGGATATAGCGTGACGACAATATATTATTATTATTTATTTATTACTTTCTTATATATTTATCAGTAAAAAGTTTTTGTTGGTAAATATAAAAAGGCATCATTTTAATTGGCCCGGTTAAACAATCTGAGAGCTTAGCCAGAGTAACCTAGACTGTTCTCCGTATTGTGAGTAGTGTGCGACCGGACTTTCGGCCTGCAGGTTCGGCTTCGGGTTTAGCCATGTTTTGACAAGTTGCGAGGTACTTTTAATAATCTTGTTATGACGTATATTATGCTGAGTAAAGCTAATGGACGTTTTATGCACTTAATACAACGTAAGTTCAGAGCACGATATCTAGGTCCAGGAGTATTTCAAGTCCGAGAAGATAGGGAGAGACTTGTAATTGGATAATAACTAGAATTAATTTAACTATCGCGATTAGATCCGCCTTAGTTTGACGTCGGATGTATGCGTTTGCGCAGCGCTGTTGAGCGGCGTGTTAAGCTCGCAACCATTGCTGGGTCCAGACTAGTGATGAAAGTGCCTGGGAATTTTCCCAAAGTGCCCAAAACTTGCTTGGGAATATTCCCGGGAATTTACGAAATGTTCGCGGAAGTGCTGGACACTTTGGGAAAATTCCCGGGCATTTTCATCACTAGTCCAGACTGCCGACGTGCACCTTTAAAATTTATAATAAATATTTTAAAGAGATTTATGCGCAAATTAATTTACTTTTAATTATGACACGACGTTTCGCCTGGTTACACAGGGAGTCATGAGCAGACTGACGCGCCGCACAGTTTTCGTTGGGCACGCAAAGTTACTTCCTCTACCCTATTTATTCTTGATAATTTGAATTGTCACAGCACGAAACACTCACAGTATCGTCATGTTTACACGGCGATGTAAAACGAGGTCCTAGTTTTATAATCACTGGATTCCACGCCGATAGCTTAACCCCATCATAGGATTTAGCTAACTAAACCTTTCGGCTCATTTGTAAGTTTTCCCGAATGTGGATTTTTGGCCGAAGATGTCCTTCAGAGGCACACTAGTTGTGAGTCATGCCCAGGCCTCGCGTAGAGCACAACCTACGGCAACATCCCGTGACGTCACGTCCGCTTCCGCTCAGCTGACCGCCGCGGCGTCGACCGTCCGCCGCCGGCACAGCGACAGTGAAAGTGACCGTCGCGTCGCCGGCGCATCGGGTACTGCTAATTACCTGCCCATAGACGCTCCAGCCCGTCCGCGTCACCGGAAACCGAATCCTGTCTTCACTTTTCCTTACAATTCACTTGGTACCTTTGTTTTAAATCATTATAGTAACATATCATCACGCTATGTCCCTTTTGGGGTGAGCGGAGACACACTAGTGGTTGTATCCAATTGGCGATTATTGATCGTGCCCAACGTGACTAGTGGTGCTGTTAATCACCGTCCTCACAGCACTAGTGCACGCGACATATCTACTAGACGGTGATGGTGATAGAGGGATTGCCCAAACTGGATCCTAACCACAGAACACAATTGTAAAAACCGTCATAGTGACTCGCTTTGGCCTGTCACGTTCGGGATCAGCTTGTGTATATGCAGTAACTCAGATATCTAGAGACCTTCAGTCTTGGTATATGTGGGCCGATATGACGACGGAGACTGTCAACGGAATTTAGTCTCATGATAGTCGTTGTCGTTCTTGACCTGCACTGTGATGATGATGATGTCCTAGCCGGTTTCAGCCACGGCGACTGATTCAACACCGATTAAAAAAATCGAGGTCCAGTTTTCGGAAACAGTAAATTGCGCAGGAGATATTTAAGTGCATAACTGGACGCACAGCCAGAAAAGCACTCTCTCGTCCGAGCTCCCTCGGGCCCGATGGAATGGAGAACCAGTGCGATCGGGAGGGAGCGGGATGCAGGTTTGGTCGAGTTTTCCTTCTCTGAACTCCAGGTTGAATTGCGGTGTTCATGAGATACCTTAGTCGCCTTTTACGACACCTCAGCAAGAAGAGGGGGGTGCTATTCTATTCTGCCGGCAGCCACCACGGATAAACCTACACACTATGTACACTATACTGTACTGTACTGTATCAGGTGCAATGCAGGCACATTATCGAGTCAGTGTAAAAGAAGTCATTCGGGCTTCCTCGTGATATTTTCTTTCCCCGGTGCACATGTGCTGTCTAAATATAAATTTAAATCAAACGCGATTTGTTATATTGAATTACAGAATGTAACTCTGTTATAATTTTATATATAAGGGTAAAAATAAAATTATTATTTTAAATATTTTTATTTATAAAAGAATACAAAACTAGTGAATACGTTTAGTGTGCGTAGTAAGGAGACGGCCGCCGTATCGTCTTGGTCACGTACAATGTACACCGCACGGGTTTGTTCTAGGAAGGGCCCACAAACGACTGCGGGGATGTGCAAGGCTTATCGTCGATACAGTTACTAATAATAATAACATATCGACACGCTATATCTCTTGCGGAGTGAGCAGAGATGCATTAGTCGCTGTACCCACTTTGCGCTTATATATTGTGCCCAACGTGACCAGTGGCGCAGCTGACCGCCGTACCCTCAGCACTAGTGCACATGCCATTTCTAATACATGCCATGCGGGTTTCCTCACGATAGTTTTCTTCACCGGTGAACGTGCAGTGCCTAAATCCGTACGTAAAGTTCGGTAAAAAAAGTAAAGTTCTCTTCGATATAATTTAAATAAGAAAAAATATGTACATTCGTAACAATTAGTTCATATTCAGAACTTGCTGGAAATCTTCGGCGTGGGCCAAAGCTTCAGCAGATTTTACTCAAGGTGGTATTGCCGAAGGTAGCCGAAACTTCGATTCGAGGCTATAATCAAACGATATTGGTTATTTGATCGTCTCAATTCGATTAATCATTTTTAGAAAATGTATAATAATGGCTTTAGTCCTTGACTATGCGTACTAAGATGCATATATTTTTCCCTAAACCCTCGACACTACGACCGCAAGAATGACGAAATACGCAAATAATTCGGCGTAAACGGGGGTGTTTCATCATCGCTAATGCAGACGAAGCCGCAGGTGTAGGCTAGTATTAATAATATTTATAATTCAGCCCCCGCAGCCAAGCGGTGCGCCTCCAAGAATGCGTGATTCAGCACGTGCGCAATGTTACCCGCTCGTAATAAATCCCCCCATTAATATAATGAAAATCTCCCTAAAAGCCATTAAAAATAGTATATAAATACCGAACAATTTTTTTTAATTAACTATACATAAAAATTGTAATATCTATATTTAATGATTTATGTTATTCAATTAAATTGAATATTATATTATTTAATTTTAGTTTTAACAGTTTTAATTTATGCATACTGTTTTAATAATGTATGTTATAATGCTGTTATTTCTTTGGTTAACAAATAATAATATTAAAATAACATAATATGTGTAAAACTGTGCACATTCTTTTATTTCTGTCGCAACAGATTTAAATCGTCTATGACAATTCCTAAGATATTATTCCTAAAAATTCCATTTTCCACATTTAAGGCTGGAATTTATAGACATTACTTCGACTTTGTTTAGTCTTTACTCAAACATTACAAATTGTAATATTTAATTAATATCAAAGTGTGTGGTAAGTTATCGATTTTCTCAACTTGGACTTGGCTATATACAAGTTTAGTTTTTTTGCCAAATATGAACTTATTATATATAACTTATTATATAAAGTAGCATTTATAAATCGCAACCTTAACCTCCCAGATTTACGGGTACTCTCCCTAAGTTGGCAGCACAGCACGCGAGCGCATATCGACGATCTAAAACAAACAGATCACTGATTGAAAGGGATTCCGCGACGGCTGCGTACATGCCAATCTAATTAAACTCCCCGCAGTTTATCTCTCATTTCGTCGGGCTGATTGTCATGTATCTTTCGCTTTATTCCTACCAATCCGCTGCACATTTTTGGCAATGAATCAATAATAAAAAAATATTGCAATCCGTTCAAGTCAATGTTATATGAACTGGAAAAAAATCTTTCAAACATCCACAGCGTACGAATAATAAATGAAATATACTTAATAAAATCCTTTTTAGAGATAAAAGTTTTAGTTGAATTTAATGTTTTTACTACACGTATTGTATTATTTTTTGCTGTAATCCGCCAAAGAGTGGAATTCGCTTCCTTTGTCTGTTTTTCGAACATTTTATGACATGGGAATCTGCAAACGACGAGTGATTCGGTATTTGTTGGGTGAGCGCGCTTCATCATCGGCCTCACACTTGCCATCAGGCGAGATTGAAGTCAAGCGTAATCCTGTCTGTATTAAAAAAAAAGAAAAACAATTACTAGAATATTGTACCTTACATATTTTCATATTTAAACATTTCTAAACTGTTGTATGTACACTTTCATCTTTTACTAATAGAAGGTTATGCTAATCTTTATCTAAGACTCGAATATAATCGAACTCAGTTTATAAACAAGTACCTAGGATATAAAACAATTTATTCATAATAAGATTCTGAAAAAAATGTTTTAAATATATGTCCCTAACCCTCCCTTTAATGTAATGTTACACCCAATTAACTCTTAAAGCATGAGAAATAATTTATCTACTATATTTCATATCATTTAGTACGTACTATGGCGTAATAAGAACTGGAAATTGAGAGAAAAAAATTATGTAGTACAGTGATAACATAAAGAAAACATTTAGAAATATCTAGAAACAACACAGGATTTATTAAATTATATTACTTTTGTAATAAGTATTTGTGCAAACCCTGTCCTTTGATTTAAGTTAGAAAAATAATTTGAAAACAATCATCTGTAATAATTACAATTAATCAATATATTTTTAACAATACATTCCCTTATGTGTTTTTCTACAATTTATGTAATTGTTATCAGGCATGCAGTTGAATAAATGTTAAGTAACTTGCTATTTCATAACATTTTAACATGTTTGTCGGGCAGCGAGCAGCAAACCACTCAGCTATGGGCGACGTAGCGACTGACGAGTTTTTTTTTTTGTGACCGATACAATAATAATCCAAGCGATTTTTATGTTAATTCATATCCTAAGAGAGATGATGTCTATATTATACCAAAATCTTTTTTTTATCGTATGTGGTTTACTAAAAACCTTGACTAGCTTAAAAAAACAATAAAGTACGCGCACCAAACAAATCGCTGATACATCGAACGGATTGTAATGATAATCTATTTCCCTGACACCTTTTTCAGAACGGTGAATAATTGCTTCCCACACTCCCACCGTCATATCGCCGGCTGCTGAGCTGGTCACTGTTGATTCACCTGCCGCCGCCAACTGACTGATGACGAATTGTTATCATTCCTAGACCGCGTACACACATCTCCTCAGGAACATTAAAATACATACATTTTGCGACTAAAACAATCGTATTTTTTGATTGCGTTGACCTAGAAATTTAACACTTTCAAAGCTCGAAAAGACTGTACTATAGAGTTGATTGTTCGATAACAATTTCAACTTGATGCCTCTACGCGTTTAGGAGATAAATTATCTTTACAGGCAGACAGACAACGAACTGATCCACAGAAGTTCCTATTTTTAGTTACGGAAGCTTGAAAACTAACAACAAAGATCGTTTTTCGTGAAAGTTATTAAATTCCTCAACAAAATAAAACATGGCCGTGGGTTTGTGGCCTAATGGATAAGGGACCGGTATTCATGTGCGGCGACACAAATGGTCGTAGGTTGCAATCCCGGCACGTATTTTTGAATCTTTCCAAATTTAGGCACCACATGCTTACCGAGAAGAAACCCGCACGGCATCTAAAAAAAATGTCATGAGTACTAGTGCTATGAGAACGGCGATCAGCTGCGCCACTTGTCGCGTTGGGTACGACATGTAAGCGCGAAGTGGGTAGAACCAGTAACGTATCTCTGCTCACCCCAAAAAGGATATAGCGGGGCGATGTAATATATATTATTATAATGAATGAAACGTGTAGAGCGTGCGTGTAAACTAGGCGCCGGGTCGTTGTTCTAGGCGCCATACTGGGAACAATCGGCGACCTTTAAATCCGGCTGGGCGCCCGCAAGGCCGCCACGGACCTGCGGACACTCGACGCGGAATCATTCTCGATGATTTATTGGAAATTCCGTTCGCATTCGCGGCACTCATTTATGTCAAGCTACTATGTTATAAACATATGGAACGGACGCATGCCTCCACACCTGGTGGAAGGTGATAATTAGGCCGACGATGGACCACGTCCACCCAACAAATGCCTATTAATTGACTTTTCTCATATCCTACGTCATTAGGTCACAGAGATATGCTCACTGGGAGCGTAGTGACTAAACATCTTGAACCGCTTCAGTTGCGCAGAGATGTTGCCTCACTGAGTGTTTTCTACCGTCTGTATCCCGGCGAGTGTTCTGAGGAGTTGTTTAACCTTGTTCCACCCTCTCCCTTCCTGAATAGAACCACGCGCGCGGGTTTGCGCTGTCACAGCTGTACGGTATCTCACATCCCGGCAAGGACTAAGAAGTTATCTAACTCCTTCTTTTGCCGTGTCGTTGGGCTGTGGAATGGTCTTCCAGCGAGCGTGTTCCCTCCATCATATGGTATGGGATCTTTTAAACGTAGCGTGAAGAGATATTTGTGCAGCCTGGCATGATCGCTGCGACTACCGATGGGTTTTTTCTTACCTTTCGATAGTCGTTGGCGTTTTTTGGACTGCAGCATGCTTACCATCAGGTATGGTGCAGTGAATGTGTCGGTCGGTATAAAAAAAAATTAAATCCTAAGCAAATCGTATGATGAATTTAAACACGAATTTCTTCGTGCAGGAACATCCAACAAATACGGATGGTATCCGGCACCGTGTCTAGTGTTTTATGATGAACAGTGGCAGGTGGAATTAGACAATGTAGGTCTTGAAAATACTCTCTAAAAGGCTGCGAGGCAGGCGACTTTATGTTCTGCATTTTATCCTCAGTCAAAATTCATCGTTAGCATGTCTACGAGCCCAACGACAAATCGAGTCCAAAGCGGCCAACTGATATTTAGCGGATCAACACCAACGCGGATCTACAATAGTATTCCACATAACCTAAAGTAAATCAAATCGAAATAAGGGAGTTTTTAGGGAGTCGAATCTGCTCGCGTTCGCAGGCTTTACCCTAGTTTCCCTACACGTGACTCCTGGGTGGTGCTAAACGAGCAGCAGCGAGGTGGTAGGGCGCCGGTGCCCGTCTGGATCGCGACCACAGTGCATGGGTGTAAAGCCCGTCATAGTGACCAGTTTCGGCTTGTCGCGTTTCGGGATCAGCTTGTGCATATCCAGTAGCTCATATACCTAGAGACCTTCAGTCGTGGTATATGTGGGCCGACATGACGATGTAGACTATCAATGGATTTCATCCTTTGATAGTCGCTTTCGTTTTTGGACTACACTGTACTTACCATCAGGTACTCTGTAGTCACTATGTCGAGCCAGTGTAAAAAATAAAATAAAAATAAATATATACCCAAGAAGTTACAATAATACCATAATAAAAATGTCTGCCGGGCAACGCCGGGTGACCACATCTAGTGTTAATATAATGATTGTGTTCCACAGTGCGAGGAGAGTATGTCGGCTGGCGACATGTGCGTGGGAGCAGCGCGCGCGGGCCCCGCGGCGCGCTGGCACCCCGGCTGCTTCGTCTGCAGCACCTGCCAGGAGCTGCTGGTGGACCTCGTGTACTTCTGGAAGGAGGGCCGGCTGTACTGCGGCCGCCATCACGCCGAGACGCTCAAACCGCGCTGCTCCGCCTGCGATGAGGTAATTTACATACTAGACAAAGTGACAATTATATTAGGTCCTTACATATGAAATTGGCGTTTTTCGTACTGGCCACTTTAATCACAAATTTCTCCTCTTTGGTAAGGAATTCCAAATTCAAATTTGTACAGCTATAGACTCATGTATTTGTGCTTCGATGATCGTCATTCATTTGATTTTTTCTTCTGTTTTTTTCTGTTTGCGTCACTCATTTTACAAAATGGAAAACTTAAAATATCGCATTATTTACGAGTACGAGTTCCGCCGTGGCACTAGTGCTGCGGAAACAACTCGAAGGGTGAATGATGTGTATGGCGGTCGTGTTGCAAAAGAAAACACAGTTCGTTTTTGGTTCCAACGTTTTCGTTCTGAAAATTTCGACCTGCAGAACAAGCACCGTGGACGGCCTGAGACTCAAGTTGATAATGAAGAGTTGAAGGCTATTGTGGAAGCGGATCCATCGCAAACCACGTCCGAGTTAGCTGCAGGCTGCGATGTTAGTGATAAAACTGTTTTAATTCACTTGAAGCAAATTGGGAAGATTAAAAAGCTTGAAAGGTGGGTACCTCACGAATTGACTGAAGCAAACCGGCAAACGCGCGTCGACTGCTGCGTTACATTACTAAACCGGCATAATAATGAAGGTATTTTAAACCGAATCATTACCTGTGATGAAAAATGGGTTCTTTACGATAATCGGAAGCGCTCAGCGCAATGGTTGGATCCTGGCCAGCCAGCCAAATCCTGCCCCAAGCGAAAATTAACCCCAAAAAAGTTACTTGTAAGCGTTTGGTGGACTAGTGCCGGTATTGTTCATTACAGTTTTCTCAAATCTGGCCAGACTATTACGGCTGATGTCTATTGTCAGCAATTGCAAACCATGATGGAAAAGCTAGCGGCTAAACAACCTAGGCTGGTCAATCGCTCCACGCCACTGCTGCTTCACGACAACGCTAGACCACACACTGCGCAACAGACGGCTACTAAATTAGAAGAGCTTCAATTGGAAAGTCTAAGACATCCTCCGTACTCCCCGGACCTTGCTCCAACAGATTACCATTTTTTTCGAAATTTGGATAACTTCTTGCAAGGGAAAAAATTCAACTCCGATGGGGCAGTCCAAATCGCCTTCAAAGATTTTATTGATTCCCGTCCGACTGGTTTTTTTAGTAAAGGGATCAATGAACTACCTATGAGATGGCAAAAGTCCATAGAAAATAATGGTTCATACTTTGATTAATTAAATATATTATATTAAAAAATATTCGACTTTTTGTTCCTCCCATACAAAACGCCAATTTCATATGTAAGGACCTAATACTTTAAACGTAACATCTATACATATATTGTAAAGCTGAAGAGTTTGTTTGTTTGAACGCGCTAATCTCAGGAACTACTGGTTCGAATTGAAAAATTCTTTTTGAGTTGAATAGACCATTTATCGAGGAAGGCTTTAAGCTATATAACATCACGATGCAATTATTAGGAGCGAAGAAATAATGGAAAATGTGAAAAACGGGGAAAATTATTCATCCTCCATATTCATCCTTCCATTGCGTGTGCTGCGAAAACGGTTCAAGATACCAAAAATATATGTAAGAAAGAATTATTCCTCTTGAAATGATCTAAAAAAAAATGTCTGCGACAGTATATCTCTATCTTTTAAGATTAAGTCACTAGAACCGTTTTTATGGTAATCAAATTTGGTCGAAATTAATGCATTATTTGTTAAGAGTTGTATCAACGTAATAATATTAATCTTTATCCAAATAAATGTGTTGTTGATTAAGAGTATTTAATTGTGAATAAAATTGTCTTTGACATCATTTAATTTCAATGAACATCTTAGAAGATATTACAAAACCTTATATAGCAAAACAACGTTTGCCGGAATAGCTAGTCTAACATAAAGAGTTAGCAACACCAAACAAAGGTCAGGTTGCGGTATCTGAAACAGTCTTCGCAAATGTAACCAACTTGCGACTGGCTGGGTGCAGACAAGAGACAAAGCGGAGAAAATGTGTATAGGTAAAAACTCGCCCTAGGTCTGTCGTAAACTAAACCTAACTCACACGACACTTTGACTTCCGTCCGAATAACAAACATGAATATTATAATACAAGCGATTCTCCCCGGCTTCACCCGAGTGCAGCGTAGATACTAATATAGGGCAGTTTCTAAGATATCCATTGTAATGAAACGCTATTACATGAAATATATTTAATTGAATAAGGAATAATACTGTATTGTATGTAATAGTTGGCTGTATTGTATGGACAACGGAAGCGACTTCATTTTATACTATGTATATACAATATATTAAAAATAATGTCAACTTTAACGTTTCACCTGAGCCGGAAAATCTCAAACTGTTGTACAGTGATATTAATAAATTATGCAAATATATTATAATAAACAAAATTCCCACTGCGCTTTACAGTGATTTCTCTCAGTGTACGTAAATACATGCGAGCATCATTAAAGGTCTCATTTTAATAATTAATGAGTAAGTACAGTCGGACAAGAAAATAGTTCGTCTAAGTCGTTTTTCCTTTACAAAAACCCTAAATAATAATAAAAAAAATCTAACATTACTAATGGGTAGTCGCGTCTTTTAGTTTTTTCTACAATTGCTCGACAAGTTGACGTGATTTGAATTGAACTGATTAGGTCGAAAGATTTCTTTTATCACTTATTTTTGACAATAAGTGTGTTCTTTTTTAAAAAAATCCTAAGAAGTTGGTCGTATGTTCGAATCCTGGTACATAACTCCGGGCTTTGTATGGATTTAGGCACGACATGCTTACCGGTGAAATAAAACATCGCTAGAAAGTCCACACGGCATCTAATTGAAATGTGTTTCTGGTGCAGTGAGAACCACGATGAGTTGCGCTACTGGTCGCGTTGTGCAGGATATATACAGGCACTAATGTATCTCTGCTCAACCCGAATGAGATATAGCGCGGCGATATATTATTTATTATTATCAAAAGTCATACAGTTCACCAGACTGAAATATATTTGAAATAAAAAGCTGAAAAAAATATTTAAGCCAGCTATTTAGTTTTAATCTATCTATCTATAGCTATCCATTAGCTATTTATATCCATATCCATCCATCCATATCCATATCCATTGGCTATGCATATCCGATAGCTATCCATTATTGTAAAAATTTCATTTTTCTTTGTTATTTTTTTTTCTTTTTCTATATAATATATAAGTTTTATAAAATAACTTTAATCCTTTATCAGAATTTTCACCAACTAAAAGATTTTGTCAAAAGTGACGAAGGTCTTTATTTGCTTTACTGTACCTAGTACATTTGAACGTAAAATAACTTAATGATTTATTGTGAAATGATTACATCGTCGTATTTCCTCCACTTCTTCTTCATTGCTGAGAGCTATATATATAGAATTAAGAAATAGAATAAAATTACATACATATGTCAAAAGGAAGCCAATAAAATGTTGTTAAATAGGAATAACATGAAATTTTCACAAATTTTCGCGATTTGTCGCGCCGTAATCTCTCCTCATTTTAAATTATACCTATATATATATAGAGTGTCGCACTTGTCACAAGAAATGCTACAGAGTTACAGAAAAAACACGAAAGAACAATATGAGTGTGAATAATAAAAATATATCGTCACGCTATACCCCTTACGGGGTTATTAGAGTTACAATAGTGGCCGGATCCACTTTGATCTTAAATGTCGTGCCCAACGTGACCAGTGGCGCAGCTGATCGCCGTTCTCACAGCACTAGTACACATCACATTTCCATTAGATGCGATGCGAATTTCCTCATGATGTTTTCTTTCACATGTGGTGCATAAATCTATACTTAATCAGTAAAAAAATACTTACTGGGATTCGAATCTATGATCATACGCATTGCCGTGTATTAATACCGTTCTCTTACCCACTAGGTACAGACCACAGCCACCAAGAGCATGAAGGACTTATGAAAATAGAAAATATGTCGCTTTACGTTGATCCTTGTTTTGTGTTACATTATCCATTTCTTTTATACTGGCACGAATAAGTGACTACAACGCACCTTACGGAAAGTACAATGCAGTGCAGTGCAGAATGGCAACGTCGTTGAGTTGGTAGACTTGCGTCAATTGAGAAGCGCCATCACCATCCATCCATGAATTTCGTAATTCCAAGGCTTATATATTAGGTCCTTACATATGAAATTAGCGTTTTTCGTACTGGCCACTTTAATCACAAATTTCTCCTCTTTGGTAAGGAATTCCAAATTCAAATTTGTACAGCTATAGACTCATGTATTTGTGCTTCGATGATCGTCATACATTTGTTTTTTTCTTCTGTTTTTTTCTGTTTGCGTCACTCATTTTACAAAATGGAAAACTTATCGCATTATTTACGAGTACGAGTTCCGCCGTGGCACTAGTGCTGCGGAAACAACTCGAAGGGTGAATGATGTGTATGGCGGTCGTGTTGCAAAAGAAAACACAGTTCGTTTTTGGTTCCAACGTTTTCGTTCTGGAAATTTCGACCTGCAGAACAAGCCCCGTGGACGGCCTGAGACTCAAGTTGATAATGAAGAGTTGAAGGCTATTGTGGAAGCGGATCCATCGCAAACCACGTCCGAGTTAGCTGGAGGCTGCGATGTTAGTGATAAAACTGTTTTAATTCACTTGAAGCAAATTGGGAAGATTAAAAAGCTTGAAAGGTGGGTACCTCACGAATTGACTGAAGCAAACCGGCAAACGCGCGTCGACTGCTGCGTTACATTACTAAGCCGGCACAATAATGAAGGTATTTTAAACCGAATCATTACCTGTGATGAAAAATGGGTTCTTTACGATAATCGGAAGCGCTCAGCGCAATGGTTGGATCCTGGCCAGCCAGCCAAATCCTGCCCCAAGCGAAAATTAACCCCAAAAAAGTTACTTGTAAGCGTTTGGTGGACTAGTGCCGGTATTGTTCATTACAGTTTTCTCAAATCTGGCCAGACTATTACGGCTGATGTCTATTGTCAGCAATTGCAAACCATGATGGAAAAGCTAGCGGCTAAAAAACCTAGGCTACTAAATTAGAAGAGCTTCAATTGGAAAGTCTAAGACATCCTCCGTACTCCCCGGACCTTGCTCCAACAGATTACCATTTTTTTCGAAATTTGGATAACTTCTTGCAAGGGAAAAAATTCAACTCCGATGGGGCAGTCCAAATCGCCTTCAAAGATTTTATTGATTCCCGTCCGACTGGTTTTTTTAGTAAAGGGATCAATGAACTACCTATGAGATGGCAAAAGTGCATAGAAAATAATGGTTCATACTTTGATTAATTAAATATATTATATTAAAAAATATTCGACTTTTTGTTCCTCCCATACAAAACGCCAATTTCATATGTAAGGACCTAATATTACATTTTCCGTCGAGTAATTGCAGTGAGCTTATCATATCAGTTATCAATCGACCCTATGGTGGCACATGGCGCGATGGCCGGCCACCCCACGGCCCAGGCCGTGCGAGAGCATCCCGCGATGGTATCTCCTTCCGGCGTCGCAGGATATTCGCAACGGACGCCATGTTCCCCGTCGGTGGAGCTCTGTGCGTGTTCGCAACAGTTTCTTCCGCGGATTTTTTATAAACACAATACCTTGTTTATTTTTAGGAAATTACTTCCGATCGCAATCTTCGAAACGCCAAGCATATTCCTCTTCATAACTCGCTACGTGACAGAGATCTTTCTAATGAGACCCGCGGTATGAGATCACGATTCTTCCCTATATGTCGTCAATGGCAGCACTCATTGATGAAAAACTTTAATTTGCAGTTTGTCCATTTTAGTTTTTTTGGACATTTATTAAATATATTGGCTTAAAGTATGCCAATTAACGAAATTTAAGTTTTTTTTTTACACTGGCTCGATATAGTGACTACAGAGTACCTGATGGTAAGTACAGTGTAGTCCAAAAACGAAAGCGACTATCAAAGGATGAAAATCTATTGATAGTCTACATCGTCATGTCGGCCCACATATACCACGACTGAAGGTCTCTAGGTATATGAGCTACTGGATATACACAAGCTGATCCCGAAATGCGACAAGCTGAAACTGGCCACTATGACGGGCTTTACACCCATGTACTGTGGTCGCGATCCAGACGGGCACCGGCGCCCTACCACCTCGCTGCTGCTCGTTTAGCACCACCCAGGAGTCACGTGTAGGGCAACTAGGGTAAAGCCTACGGACGCGAGCAGCTTCGACTCCCAAAAAGTATATATATCTATTAAATGTCGAAGGATCGGAGGGCTCATTTCATCATGAACACTTGCCACTGAGTCAGTTCGTTGCTAAGTAATCTACTGGAGCACGTGTCCGAACGCAGTTATTAAAACAAAGATTGCGTAACCGTTAATCATATTGCACTATGCCATCGCTTTGACAAACTGCGCCCGTCCAGCCACAAAAGCGAATGAAGCCTATTCTCTGTGATCCTGCGATCTCTTATATCTTGTAGCAGTATTATTTTATAATACTTTCGTCAGCCGTGGATGTTGAAATTTTCGAAGCCTCCCCACCGCTAATCCATTGACCTTGGCTTCTCAATTATATGAATTAATGCAATGAAAACAAAAGTTTACAACACATTTTTTAGAGATTTTGTGCTCAACAACTTCGTAAAATGTGAATATCAATTATGTCCTAAGAACCGAATTATTCACAAAATACTATCTTTTGACCCTGCATAATTTAAGACATGATTTTTTTTTTTACACTGGCTCGACATAGTGACTACAGAGTACCTGATGGTAAGTACAGTGTTGTCCAAAAACGAAAGCGACTATCAAAGGATGAAAATCCATTGATAGTCTATATCGTCATGTCGGCCCACATATACCACGACTGAAGGTCTCTAGGTATATGAGCTACTGGATATACACAAGCTGATCCCGAAACGCGACAAGCCGAAACTGGTCACTATGACGGGCTTTACACCCATGTACTGTGGTCGCGATCCAGACGGACACCGGCGCCCTACCACCTCGCTGCTGCTCGTTTAGCACCACCCAGGAGTCACGTGTAGGGAAACTAGGGTAAAGCCTACGGACGTGAGCAGCTTCAACTCCCAATTAACTAAAAAAATTCACAGAATAAAACCTTTTGACCCTGAATAATCTAAGACATGATAAGAAATATCCTACGAGACTTAAGTTAACTTTCATAACAGAGGCTTGTACCATTTTCAGCCTATTTTTTATGGAGAAATCGGCTCGCGTTTTATAAATATGTGAGCTGGGTGATAGGCTCCTCTGTTGCCGTTAGAATCTGCCGCTCTGGGCGCTGGCCCCGGTTTGTAGGATTCAGACCGGATTTTCATAAATGCCACTTTGGGGTTGCTGCACTAACCCCAATTCTATTATTGATAATGAAAACAAATTATAGTTTCGGTGCAATTTATATTTGGTGTATAAGGCAGACTGACGCGCACGATCTCTTAGCTAGTATGAACGATACTGTGGCGCGAACGCTGAAAGTGAAGGCAGCCCCGCGTGCCTTACAAACTCGTGAAGTCGCTACAACACTAACCGACTGAGAAGGAAAAGCGCCATAGCCATATAAAACTACATCTCATTTAATTGAACAAAGTCATTGGATACAAAACTGAAACAGTCATCATTCATCCTACGAAGAAATATGATTAAAATAATAATGTTACTAATACGATCGTGGAATGGAGATAAGTGCAGGGTCGTCCTTATACCGAATCAGAAGTTAAATAAATACAATGTAAACTCCATATAACGTCACTCGATTTAACGACAAACTCCCTAAAGCGTCGATATCACTCAGCTTTGGTTGGTTTAGCTTGTTTTCCATACAATGATACACTCTATATAGCATTACACCCACTCTCAATAACGACAGCAATTTAATAATATAAAGTACTTTTTATTATTAAATTGCCAAAATTAGTAAAAACTGCACAGCTGTGTACGTTCTTTTGTCGCTTTATTATCCTAATCTGTAATAAACTCGACTTTCGGCATTACACATACCAAACTTTCTAAGAAATCCGTTCTTTTGTTTACAAATTGGGATTGGTATATTTGCACTGCAAAACAACAAAACTACTAGTGCAGCATAAAACGTCAGACAAAAATAACAGACTATAACGATCAAATAAGAATTGTTTCTTACGTAATTACTAACACTAGCCTGAATATAAACATTTTGTTTTTCTAATACAAAGTTTTCTTCTCTCCATTTAACGACAAATCTCTCTAACGTCAATACATGCACAGTCCCTTGAGGATCGTTATATAGAGTTTGCACTGTAAATAAAAAAAAGCAAATCACGTGATTTCTTCGATTCGCCCTCGACATAAAGAGTTCAGCGACCCCCTACGTTAGTAGTTGGAACGATAAATCAACCCTGAAAGCAAGGGCCGAACCGGAAATGCGGCCTCCTCGCCGATTGAGACGAATGGCCCTCCAGCCACGATAAGGGCTTTCAGAACGCCGCTATCGCACTGCGAAGGGTTAGGTCTAACTACAAGCGATCAAACAGTATTCGGCAACCCAATGACTTAAAGGAAAGCGTACGGAGGATTCCGTATAAATTTATAATATATGAAAATAGTGATCATTAAATTCTGATCAGTGTCGCCACTGGTCACGTCGATGCAGCCATAAATGTGTCACTGCTCACTCCGAAAGGGATATAGCGTAACGATAAAATTATAATTTTAAACGCTAATTAATATTAACCAGTTTCGTCCTACTGTAGGGTTCGCCCTACTAGGCCTCCCATCCTTTTCACAAATATATTTATGGAATCCACGGGAAGGAGTTTGGACATGTAACCCAGTACACAGAGTCCCATGCGGGCGGGCGGGCTGGCGGGTGCGCGCTGTGTGCAGAAGATGCATGCAGCAGCAATCTGCGCGCAATGTGGCATGCCGTATGCCTTGGTCGACTCTAACGCTCCTACAATACCTCAGCATGATAAAGAGGGAGGCACTATTCTATTCTGCGGGTAAACCCCCCGGCATAACACTAATAAATATACAAAATACAGATTTTAACCATGAACAAATATATCGTAGCTACTAGATATTATTTTTATGATGGTAGGGCGATTGCCCGAACTGTGTCGTGAGCACAGTTCACAAGTGTAAAGACCGCCATAGTGACTTTCTACGGCCTGGCCCGAGTCGGGATAAGTTTGCGTATATTCAGTTGTCCATATACCTGGAGACCTTCTATTGTGGTATACATATGTAGGCCGATATAGCTATGGCGACTATCTATGGATTTTCATCTTGTGATGGTCGCTTTCGTTTTTGAACTACAGTGTACTTACCATCAGGTGCTCTGTAGACACTTTATCGAGCCAGTGTAAAAAGGACCCGTATTTATTTCTTCGCCACGCGTCTCCTAATTTGGTATCTCTGTGAATGTTGAATAGGACTTTAAAATAGTTTAATATTTCTTCGGTCTGATGCGTTGCTTTTATGGTTTATAGCTCTTATGTTTATTCCCCCGATATCTAATATCTAAAACGCTTTATTAAAATAAACACTTTCGTACTGTTTTTGTTATTTACGAGGCAATTAAATGCTTTTATTTATATTTTTAACGCTTACACATTCTATACAATTACGCTGCGCTCTCATAAAACAAATAGATTGTACCATTAGATACAGCCTAAAGATTCGAATTTAAAATGATTTTGAATTGAATACGAAAGCAAGTTGAGGCGGTAGCGATGGCCTGAACTGGGTCGCGACCACAGTATACAGGGTAAAGACCGCCACTGACTTAGACCTGGCGTCTTGGGACAGCCCTGTACATCCAGTAACTCATACCTAGAGACTTTCAGTTGTGGTATACTTGTATAAGGGCCAATATAAAGACGTAACTTTTAGTTTCTTTCGGCGTTTCTTATCCAGCCTTGAAAGTCAATCAAGCGCTGGAGATACCCGTTTGCCATAACCTGACAATATCTTTTCACGCTTCGTTTAAAGAAGCTAATATCATGGGAGGGTGGGAACATGCTCGCTGGAAGACGAAGACCATTCCACAGTCCAACGATTCGGCTGCAGTAAGAGTTAGAGAATCTCTTAGTTGTAGCCGGGATGCGAGTTAATTTGTAGACGTTACAGCAATGCACAATACTTTCATAAAAAATAAAGAGTTTATTTAGATGGAACCCTCAGTGCGCGTGTTCGATTTACACTTGGCTAGTTTTTTGATATACTAGTATAAAAATAACTATCTATATTTTTCTAATTTACGATTATAACACGGGTTCATGAGAGGGTAATTATTTTAAAAGTGCAGTCGCTTGAGCTTATAAACAAGTTAAAACGAGTTTGGATAAGTTATTGTGTGAGTCGCGAAGAGGATCATTGTCTCCCGGTAATCGTATGCATAATGTTCTTATTAAACCAACAAAAAATCATTAAAAGCGATAAAAAGAATTAATTCCCTCCGGCAGTCGTCAAGAGACCGGTTAAGATTTAATTAATTATTCGTACAAATGAGGATTCATTAAGTTTTATGGCTTTTAGCCGCCTTACCCGCGGTGCTGCCAGCGTCGGATAAGACCGTATCCCTAAAATTATTTAAAGCACACAGCATTTTTGGTTCGCTTCTACATTCGTCATGCGAACAGCTACGGAGTGGAATGTGTACCTTTTACTTGGAATAGTACCTTCTACTAGGTGCAGTTGAGGTCCAGCATCAACCTTTAAATCATAAGAAATATAATTTAAATCATATAAATTCCAAACGTTTCCCTCCGAAGCACTCTTTGTATGATAAAGTAATTAAAATCTCGTCGAATATATTTAAAATCTCACTAGGTCTATTTAAACTATGTTAAAATATATTATAATCACTAAAATAACACAACAGCTTCAGTTAAAGATAGTTACAGCTATACGGTAACTCACATCCCGGCGAGGACTGAGAACTTCTCTAACTCTTGCTGCAGCCGAGTCGTTGGGCTATGGAATGATGTTTTACCGAGCGTGTTCCCACCGTCCTATGATATATGGGCCTTTAAGCGAAGCGTGAAAATGTATTTGTGCAGGCCGGCATAATCCCTGCGACTACCGATAAGTTTTTCTTAACTGCTAATTGTCGTTTTCTGGATTGCACCGTGCTGACCATCAGGCATGCGTTCCACGTGGTCACGGAGCCAAGTAAGGAATTTTTTAACCTGCAGTACATTGCGGCATCGCCTCTGACGGTAAGCACAGTGCCATCCAAGAGCAGCGATGACCGCCAAGGGATCACAACCCATTCACAGTAGCTGTCGCTATGCCTAATTAAATATGCCACATCGGAAAGTCTCTAGAGATACAAGTTATGGATGTACGCGAGTTAGTCCAGCAACGCACGTAGCTGTCAGAAGTTACTATAGCAAGCTTTGGATCCGTAAACCTAGGTCACGATTAGTGATGAAAATGCCGGGGAATATTCCCAAAGTGCCCAAAACTTCCTTGGGAATATTCCTGGGAATTTACGGAATGTTCTCGGAAGTTTTGGGCACTTTGGGAAAATTCCCGGGCATTTCATCACTAGTCACGATCCAGTTAGACGCAGCTAAAATTTAACAAAATACTCTTGAAACTTTATCTAAGTTCCCTAAATTTAGCGAAAATCTATATGTTGGCCACACTAGTGGCCTGCCTCCAGAACAATGGCTTGGGATCCCACAGCCACCGTTCAGCTCATTAGTTCACTGGCTTTATTAATATCTAAAACGGTATATTGCTTTAAATAATAATTTGACTTTTATGTTTCTATACGAAATTTTCTCACCGTTTTTTCTTATCTCAAATGTTTTAATTTTTACACTGTTGCGAGCTGTGATCAACCGCTAGGAGTTACATTATCTTCTTTTTTACGTGGAAGGAAGGCAATCACGTTAATAACCCACCTGATGATAAGTGGTCGCTGTCGTCTGTGGACAACTACAAGAGAAGGAGTGTCGTTATTAGAAGAGCTCAATGTTAAAAATCAGAGAAAATACTGCATCTGGAAACCCATTCTTCAACTATAAAGTGTGTGACAACACAGCAGCAAGCGCGCCTTCCGAAAAATGTCTTACTAGGCGGAATCTTTACACCCACCTCTCCCAAAAGCGGAGACTAAACTGGTCATTCGCTTACCGGGTACCTGGAAAGAATAAGTATTCCCAGGCCCGGGTAGAGTGACTTCAGGGACACCTGGGGGTTTTTAGTCAGTAAAAGTCTGGACATACCGGACTGGCTGCCTTTACAGCGGCCCTGAAGGTTCTATGTAGGATTATCCCCGGGTTACCAAAAAAAGGCCTCTTGTGCAGGATTTTTTCTTGAGTTCCAAAAAAAGAGTACAGACTGTTAGCTGATAATGGGAGTGATTACAAACTGTTCCCATGAGCTAACCATCGCATCTAGTGGGAGCCAGATGACCTGGGATAGAGCTGCATTGTCTCACGCGATACGCTTTCGGCTTGACAGCCCTGCCCAAGCGATGTCAACCTGCTTTGAATCATAGCCCCCTTTGCAAAACTTTGTGAGTGAATCCGCAAGCCATCTAATAGAAATGTCTTGTGTAGCAGTGCTCTGACAATGGCGACCAGCTGCGCTACTGGACACGTTGAGTACGAAATTATTTATCGTAGAGCTCGTAGACTTAATGGCGATGACACTTTGACTAAAATTAAAATGCAGAGCATCGAGTATCGACGTAGAGTTGCCTGCCTCGTGGTCTTTTACCGGTTACACGGTGGAGAGTGTTCTCAGGAACTACATTCTTTCATTCCACCAGCCCCATTCCATCACAAAACTACTAGACATCGTGTCAGATACCATTCGTATGTGGTGGATGTTCCTTATATCCGCACGAAAAGATTCGCTTCTACATTCATCATGCCAACAGCTAGGGAGTGGAATATGCATCCAGCAAGCATATTTCCGTGATCTTATGACCTGGGAGTCTTTAAGAGAAGAGTGAATAGGCATTTGTTGTGCGGGCGCTGTTCATCGTCGGACTCATCTTCATCTTCAACTATGTGTGATTGAGGTTAAGCGTTCGCCTATAAATAATAAAAAAGATAAGATCAAAGCGGGTAAAGACATTTGTATTGGTAACCTGGGGAAATCATGCATTGGACCATCAGGGTCGCTGTTAGGGCAGCGAATCCAGTGTGTCAGACTCCTCCTGACTAAAACCCCCTTCAAATGTCTCTATCCGGTCAGGCAATTCTAATTCTTCCAGTAGCTCGGGGAGCGAAAAGCCTATTTAGGCTCCTTCTCTGATAGAGATGGAGATGGATGGATGGAGAACATAGCTACTCTATCCGACTCTGTACTGGCGGCCGCGCCGTCCCTTTAAAAGCTTACATCGCTCTTAGGGGCGTTACGCGGTTGAGAAGCTATGATTGAAACAATGCTTTGATTAATCTAGATCTTCCTAAGTATGGACAGTTTGCATGTTTTAAGATTATTACGTAAAATGTATTCTCAGCAAAACGACTGTTTCATATCTGATAATAATTATTGTTCTGCAACCTGAGATTAGCGTCGTCGTTGTAGTCACGAAATACGCGAAAATTGGTTACATTCATTGATATACTTCTGTTCACTCCGAAATGGATTTAGTATGATGTTATATTATTATTATAAAAGTCTAACATTTTCTTTATTATAAAATGCTCCGCTTATCCTCAATCTGACCTGATGGAAAGTGATGTTGAAGGAAGTGATGGACCACCAACTAAGAAATCGGTATCGGTATCGGTCGCGATCGGTATTTCTTGGCTCGCAACCAAGAAATACCGATTCACTCGTTTGAAGATTCCCATGTCATACTCGTAAGATGCCGAAAAAACAGGCACGGGGGCGAATCGCGTTGCAAGAGCGGTTGTAATGTCAACCACATGGAGGCAAACCCACAGGGTGTCTTGGCGTAGAAAAAAGGGAGTGTGATCACAGGGAAGAGAGATATCTGATGTAATTCAGCCGCACACTTTTCAGGGTACAGTCGATAGAAAACCAAAAGGCGGTCCACCTTACTGCGGTATTGCAAATTGAATAGCTTACACGGTATAAATGCACGTACATATATCAATTACTGAAAACAATGACATTGATTTGTCCATATTTCTTTCTTGTTATAGAGGAGGTAGGCAAAGAGATCCCAGGGTATGGCAAGTCAGAGCGAGTCACTATCATTGTCTTTGTCCTTGAATTCTGGCCTCGCGATGCAGCCAGTTCAGACATCATCAGGCTTAATATCCTTGTTAATGCCAAATCAACTGAGCTGAGATATTTTGCTGGATCGTGGGTTTTAAACCGTAAGTGTAATCGAGTGCTTATTGTCAACAGATAATTCTCGCAGACGAGTGCACGGAAGCTGAGGGCAGAGCCTGGCACATGAAGCACTTCGCGTGCGCCGAGTGCTCGCGCCAGCTGGGCGGCCAGCGCTACATCATGAGGGAAGCGAGGCCCTACTGCCTGCCCTGCTTTGACAACTGTTTCGCCGAGTACTGCGATGCGTGCGGCGAACCTGTAGGCGTCGACCAAGGCCAGATGTCTCACGAAGGCCAGCACTGGCATGCTACGGAGCGCTGCTTCGCCTGCCACACGTGCCGCGCCAGCCTCCTAGGCCGGCCCTTCCTACCTCGCAAAGGAGCCATCTTCTGCTCCATAGCGTGTTCTAAAGGAGAACCCCCCACACCGTCCGATTCCTCCGGTCCAGGGCCGCGGCCGCCTCGCGTCCCGCGACCGAGAAGAATGCCTTCGCCTAAGTCACCTGCTAGGAGTCCACAGAGAGAACCTTCACCCCATATCGACGCGGATTCGGAACCCAGCGGCTCGATAGCCCCGGAGTCGCCCCCGCCGCATCCTCCCCCGCCGCCACACGCTTGCTTAAGCCTGGACAGAGCTTTAGCAGACTTGAGGCTGGAGCAATCAATGGTTGAACGCCAAATACAACCCTCTCCAACGTCCGACGAGGCAAAAGAGGACACGCCTGATAACTGGAAGCCGCCGCATCCTGTGGAAGCGCAAGCTGTTGTGACTCCAGGTCATTCTACGTCAATGCCAGAGTTAACGTTGGTTGACAGTAAAAAGTCTCCCAGAAAACCAAGAGGCGAGAGGACCGTGCGATTTTCAGGGGACGACAACGAAGCTTTCGAACCTGACGAACCGGCCAGGAGGGAGAAATTGAGGGAAGAAGATGCGAGCAGCTACTGCAGTACGTGTTCCTCGTCTTCGTCTTCAGCAGAATCGTACACATTGCCCACGAGGAGAGCGTACGGTGGGGTCAGGATCTCCTACGTTCCAAATGACGCAGTGGCGTGCGCGAAACGAGAGAGGCAGAGAAAGAACGCCCAGCATGACAAAAATTGCATCATATCGTGATCCTGGCTGTTCATGCTGCCTGACAATCCCTCCTAGCCACCGACCTCCGATGAAAAGACTGACTTTTTGTAAGGTTCTCCAAACCCTTAAACGCCATAGTATTAGTTAGGACCGTTGTATTGTCTTCCTTTAAAAAACTTTTTTTAACATCCTTGAGATGGTGGAGCACTCGCCGGAACTGCGTCGTAACGACAGTACACAAATTCAAAGACCATCATAAGTGACCGGCTATGGCTTGTCGTTGGTTGCTCGATGGGTTGAAGCTCTTTGCACTTGTGCACTTTTCATCAGGTGCACTGTAGTCACATTGTCGCGCCAGACCAAAAAAAAATCGTTAAAGGTCCAAGTGCATTTGAGTGTCGTGGCACGCGTGTTGGTAATCACAAATTACGACATCCACAAAAGGGTTTATTGAAAGCGAATGAGATTTTCGCCAAAATCTATACAATAAAACTGACATCCTCGAATAAATTACTTCTAAACGCGTCACATTTAATTCATACCTTCAAACGTGACAAATTATGGGTTCAATTATGGCTATCACAATAAATAACGAGGGTTTCACATGCTCGAATAATAAATAATTCTGTATGACGAATCTGTATTGTAACGATTTGAACACAATTAAATACTCTAAGGCTGAGATTACAAACGTTACTTAGATTTTTCTTAAACTTTACTAAAGCATTACAAATTATATTACATTTTTTTATCCGGATTCGGCAAAATCATCACACCTGACAATAACCACGGTGTACCTCAAAAACAACGACGACCTTCAACAATAAACACGCCTTTCGACAGTCGCAGCGATCATGCCAACCTGCACAAATATCGCTTCACGCCTTATCGGTTCATAGAGCGGTAAGAATACGTTCACCGGAAGACCGTTCCACAGCCCAACTGCATAAGAGTTAGAGAACTTCCTAATCTTAGCCGAGATGTGAATTTCCGTGCAGCCGTAACTCGGCAAACCCGCGCAAACGGTTCTGCTACGGAAGGTAGAAGGTGGAATATGGGTAAATAACTCCTCGGAACACTCGCTCTGATAAATACGGTAGAAAACGCATAGTGAGGCAAAGATATGGTATACTCGTATATGCTAAGGTAAGTTTGTCAACTAGGACTTGGCTCTGCGCATAGATGAGCAAAATGTAATCAGATGGATGAAAACGATTATGATTACATTTTGCCCATCTATGTTTTACTAAGGAATCCTTCATTGCATACAAATTTATAACTCACTAATGTTTTTAGGTTGAAAGTTTTTAATCATGATTACAGAATATTCATTAATTTAATTACACTTTGCTCATCTCTGGCTCTGCGAGTATTTAAGCTATACTCAAGTTCCTATTATAAATTCAGTTTTTTATTAAAACGAATTTATTTTCTGAGCACTTTGCAGAGCAAGGTCAAAGTACGTTTGTAAATCACAGCGTTATTACAGCAAATTAACCTGACGCGATATACAAACAGTTCTCAATTTTAAAACATGTTCTGAAATCGCAAACTTCGTGGTAAAAGTAGGCAAAATGACATGTCGTTATTCTCCACCGCAGCTACATTTTTTTAAATTATAATTACTTTTAAAAATTACCTAAATATTCTTATAAATCACTCAAATTTATTAAAACGAACACTTACAACGATTTTTTACTTTTCGACGGTCAATAAAGTTTGTTTAGACTTCGCTTTTCCCGCAAAACGATTTTTGCCGCTTGCGAAAAATTGATGTACCTAAGTTACGTTGTGTTTTCACGAAGGGTGCGAAATATGCTCATCACATCTCTACCCAAAGAATAATTGTATTCGTTTTTTAGCAATATCTTCTGAACATGAAATGATTCTTATTAAAGATTTTTTTCCAGTGGTACCTAGAACATACGAGATTTTAGTTAAATGTTGTGTCAGCTTTAAATTATTCGGTATTTAATATATTTGAAAATAATTGTTTAATATAGTCTATGCTATCTGTAGCTGATAAGTATTGTTCATAAAATGATATATTTAGGTACATATCCCACTCTGCCACTTAGCAAATAAGATTATTTAAGAGACAAATGTAAAAAATAGTACAAATTGTAATGTACGTAAGTCGCGATGTATTTTTTAAATGTAACCTGTGGACTTGGGTCCCAGTTTTGTAAATAATTGTAAGAAAAAATTGCCGAAACTTCATGTTTGGAAGCAAATTTACACTTCGTCCGTAAACCGGGGTCATCTGTGTTCGAGCAAAATCAATTTCTATTTAAATCTGCTAGAGAAGTGGCCGGCGCCACCTTCTGTCCCTAATTTACGAGAACTTTCAATTGGTATTACAAAATTAATGTTTTGGACAGTAGCATGAATATGTTTTAATATATAAAAGGGTTGAAAAGACGGCAGGACAAAAAGAGCCCTGTTTACAGACGGCCTTCCGGTGGAAAAATGTCTACATATGAAGTGTTAGTTTGATTTTTTACTCATATGGTAAACTATGTCTAAAACATATATATTTGTAATTATGTTAACAAGTTTTTTAACAACGAACATAAGTACCGAGTCTAGGAATTTTATTTTTGTAACTGATATCAACGTCATGAAAATTAATCAGTGTTACCAATTTATAAGGAATGTGACATGTACAGGTGATTTATAAACGAGGGAGATATTTCAGAATGCAATAATTTGAAGTTTCTTGCAAGTGTTAACAATGTATTAAAACTGGATACTTTTTCCTAGCAAGATAATAAGTACAAATTAACGCTAAATAGCGTTTTATTTAACTTTAAACTTGATTTAATTTATTTGTATAAATGAATTCGTTCATATGAATAACGAAACTCAAAACTACATACATTTTTACTTTTGATCATAATATCAGAAATAATATAATTAAGGAACTTTCTCAATACCATAGACCTAAAATAATGATTATTAGAATGTTTATCTGTGTGTTTTGCATGCTAATATTAGAAACCGTTTAACTTTTCATTCCGAAAGTGTACTCTATTTTTATTTTGAAGAATCGTAACAAAGCACTAACGACATCTTTTATCGAGTATTGTAAGTAATTAGTGCTAAATGAATTCTGTATTTAGTTATTGTAATAATCGATGGAATTAATGTCATTTATACCAAGATAATTTCTTCAATCGGAGCATACAATGGGATCCCATTTTCAAATAATATAGCATTGTACTGACGTTTTTGAAACATCTGCAATTTCAAAAAATTAAGGCCGTATTGCGTTATCGACGATGCAGTAAGATGCAATTAAAATTTCTTTTCAAATTGAGGCATAAACACAGTAAAGCTCTTAAAGCGGTATTAAAAATAAAAAAATAATACATACTTTATGTTCGTTTAATGTAGTTCTGTGTACGTCGAGACGTATTAATGGATTTGTATTACTGCAATTGCAACTAATGGTCATTTTTGTGTAATTTAATAAGTTATTAAAGAAATAAAATGTTTTGGCATGAATTGGGAATTTTATTTTGTTTTTATTAAAATTAAGAAAGTTTCCTGCGGTTTGCCCCTCACCCCTTTAGTTTTTATTTGTGTAAACGACCCTTCTGTATTTGCTAAATATTCATCTAAAGCATACCCAAATTTATATCCATACATAAATAATATTAATATATCGTAACGCTATATCCCTTTCGCGGTGAACAGATATACATTGGTCCCTGTATCCAGTTTGCGCTTACATGTATGTATGTCGAGCCCAACGTGACCAGTAGCGCAGCTGATCGCCGTTCTCACGGCACTGTACACATGACATTACTGTAAGATGCCGTGCGGGTTTCCTCACGATGTTTTCCTTAACCGGTGAGCATGCGGTGCATAAATCTGTACAGAACTTGGATATATCCAGGAATACGCGCCCAGGTACGATTCTACGAGCACTGGAGTTACACACAGCCATAAATTAGACAGTTATCCCTGTCTTAGGGGTTGTGGCTGTTCAGGGTGGGGGCTCTGAGCGACCGGTCAGCAACCCCCGAGAAGACGGCGGTGCGTTGTGACGCGCTCTGCTGAAGTATACTAGGTGATATCGGAGGCGGCGTCTCTCCCCCCCCCCCCCCCCCCGTGATTGTGCCTGTCAGGCGCGGTGTAGTGGGGCTGCGGTGATTTGATTACAGGACCCGCAGTCCCCACTAATTCGCAGAAGTAGTCACCTTGGGGTTTTTAGCTGGTAAAAGTCCGGCACACCCCAGCTGCCTACCCCTTCGCGGCCGGGACGGTCCTATGAGGATTTTCCCCATGTAAAAAAAAAAGAAGACAGTTATCCCAATCTCATTTATTGAGCACTTCTCTAATAGCGATGTCGCTGATCGAATCTAATTTGATCTAAACGCTTTTGTTTATTATTGCGTTCGTTTGTTTATAAGTTATTATTACAAGATTTTGGAGATAACGAATTGGCCGTGAGGCTTACTGGGGGAATAGAACACTTGCTCCCTCTTCATCATACTGAGTTTGTCGTAAGAGTCGACTAAAGTATACAGCATGACGCATTGCACGCAAATTGCTGCTGCAGGCCCCTTCTTTGTACATGGTGGACACCCGCCAACTCACATTGGGTAAGCATGCTGCGTTCAATATCCAAACTAATCGTATATTTAACAATTATAGTAGAAAAAGAGAATTGCCTGGCAGCGGGACAAAACTGGATAATAATGATAATCAATACATAATTTTATTAGCGTAATGATTAAGCCAATGATTTTTCTCAACCCATACCGCGTTCAATACACGCGATTGTGTTTGTTTCTCAAGACCTGCAGCCACTTTCACTGACATGTGTTTCATACCATTGGTTTTTTTATTCTGCCTCGACAATGTGAGTACGCTGTTCTAGACAGAAATTGCAGCGTAGTCTATCAACGACAACGATTCCCGAAGGACAAGAATTCATTGACCGTCACTGTCAACATGTCGACTCGCATATTCCACGACTGAAGGTCTCCAGGTGTCTGAGTTACTGGACGTACGCAAGCGGATCCCGGAACGCGACAGGCCGAAGCGAGGCGCTAATACGGTCTTTGCACAGGTGTACTGTGCTCACGACTCAGTTCGAACAGCCGCCTGCCCCCCAAAACATTTAGTTACTCCCTCCACCCCGTCTCCTCACTAATCATCGACTTGTGCAAACATAGTCCGCGCGCATCACTAGCGCCGGCGCATTTGAAAAACCTAAACAGTCGCATTGGAGTATTGGCCGATGGAAAGCGTTGTTTGGTAAACAACTGTAACGCAAGCCTGCCCATCACTTGATCCCAGTAAGTACCTTATTCTTAAACAATTTGGATGTTCTTTGGCATGGTGTTTACGAGTATTGCGTTCACTTTCATATCCAAGATGACATATATTATATTGTGTAGGCTTCACAACATACATAAACGGAATCAAATTAAACAAAAAAATCTATGTTCAATTTATGACACAACAAATTCACTAGCTCAGTGCTTTGACCACACGCTCTTCTTGCGCGGTGAAGTTGTGAATCCCCACAGCCAACAGGATATTGTCCATCTGGAAAATAATTAAAATTGGCCCATAAATGGCCGAGTTATCGGTGAATATACACAGAGTCGATCGCGGAGCCACCTTCTTTTTGAAATCGCTTAGAAATATGTGCGTGTGTGATCGAACGGTATCCCGTTCCACGTGCTGACTGCAAGGCCCTGACAAAACATATATTTTTAAATGAATATACGACGACAGAGGGTTTGAGCAATGACCGGTGATTAGAAGGCAATTAGTCTACGGGGAGCACTCACCGTGAAGGGACGCCAGCGCACGCGGCGTCAGTAGCCGCATTGGCACGAGTATCGATATTGACATTTCGAGCCTTTTTTATCCTAACTCGGCACAGTGACCACATCACGCTTGACGACAAGCATGGGCAAGTCCAACAGTAAAGAAAAAACCATCGATAGTCGCGACTATGCTGGCCTAACAAATATCTTCACGCCTTGCTTAAGAGACCCTATATCATAGGACGGTGGGGACACGCTCGCATGTTATACATTTAAAAATTAATTCATAAAACTATCAAATAAAATTGTTCCTATATTGTATCGATTGTTTTTATCGATACCGCAACTCTATGAACAGGTGCCGTCATGGTTTTTGGTTCCACCTGATCCTTTATTGATTCCGACATTCTTTAAATTGCATTTTAGTACATATTTTCATTCTACACAGCGGGCCTGGAATAGGTTAGATGACTAGCTTAAATGCCTTAAATGTATTAAAATTTTCTCACGGGATATTATTTCCTTTGTGAATTGTATGTGTCATTTATCTTGCAAAGAGAAACTGTCAAGGTTTCTTGCCGGCTTCTCAGTATGTATTCCTCTCTGAACCGGTAGTACCATAGTTTAATTTCCTTATTTTTTTGACGATTCAAAAGTTCTAACAAGTACCATATATAAATGCGATGCGGCATTTTCAGTATGCTACATACTACGGAAAAGTCATGCAAATTGGAGATTGGATTAGAGCATTCAAATATTTGCGCACCTGAGGGAATGCGCCCTCCGTCCTATCTATGCGAGTGCGGTCTGTGATATGTTTCCGTACACCGGCCCAACGGTATTAGCTTAGAGGCAGTAGATCCGCATAGTAGGTGAGGCCTGCAGAAGGCCAGACTTCGCCGGGAGCCGAGGAAGTTGGCGTGACCGTGCCCTTGGCCCCGGCAAACGAGTAGGAGAAACACTCCAGTGGCTTTAGTCGGTAAGAGTCTGACACACCAGGTCCACCGTCCTCACGGCGGCTCTGATCCATGAAGATTTTCAAAGAAGATATTTCATAGCTTTTCTATTTTGCTGTCCATAGAAACTGGAATACCTATGTCGGTATTCCAGTTATACACACACACACACACACGTTACCAGTCCAGTTATACGTACAGATATAACTAGATATATCGGTATTTCGAGTTTTTCAAACTTTTGAAGTAGACAACATTGGATTAAGGCATGTGGTCGTGGGCAGTGGGTTTTGGCGACTGTCAACAAAGAGCTCGGTCCAATACTTTGTACAGTAAGTGTAAATGGTATCTGATCATATTGGTTCAACGTCTTAACTATATAAAGCAAGTTATGTCGGAATTTTTTAAAAGTACAACACCATTGTTGGCACTACCATGGACGAGAAATACCCGAGAAATAAAAGTAATGTAGTTTAAAATTCCCCTAAAAATATTTTTAGATCAAATTAATTTTAAAATACAATTTAATCATGCAACCCTTAAATATAAACTTGTTGACAACCGGGTCTAGAGATATCTATATTACTTCAACGACTGGCAAACGAATATTCCCAATCCCAGTGAGAGATTGGCGTAAAGGGCCCATCCTTCAGGACCTGCCCATCAGGCGACGCACAGGACACATGCCTTATCTGGGCAGCAGACTGCCTCACTCCTCGCATCCAGTCCTCTTGGGACGATATCTAGGCCGCCGAATTTCGAGGATAGAAATTTGTCCCTCTCTCTATCTAATGATTTCTTCCCAGAAGGCTGTATCCCAAGAATAATAATGTATCTCGCAAAATTATTTCCGGTATGAGCTGAGATATATTACTAGCTATATCTACTTTACGCCCACATGTCATGCCCAACGTGACCAGTAGCGCAGCTGGTCGCTGTTCTCACAGCACTAGTACATATGGCATTTTCATTATAACCATACGAGTTTCCTCACGACGTTTGCTTCACCAGTGGCATGCGGGGCCTAAATCCGTAATTATTCTGGAAAAATTCGGATGTACGCGCCGGGGTACGGAACCACGAGCATACGCGCCGTCGCGCACGGGTACCGGCCCCTTACCCGCTGGGCCGCCGCCACCGCACACACAGATACATTCTGATAACTGAGTTGTTTTAATTGTAATGTTTGTAAACATTGCGTCACGGGTGCATATACTACATACGCGAGCTGCAGCGAGGTGTCGCGTTACCGAGGGTACGGAGGGTACGGAGGGTACCGCCTCCGCGATCGATTCACTGTCGTATTGCGTTTTGGACACCATTCACTCATTAACTGCCCAATATGTTATCTTTTTTAATTCTATTTCTTTAATTTTATTTTAATCGTTTCTTTGTATTCTAATGTGATGATGATGATGATGATGTCCTGGCCGGTTTCGGCCATGGCGACTGTTTCAACACCGATTAAGAAATTCGAGGTCCAGTTTTCGGAAACAGTCAATTGCGCAGGAGATATTTAAGTGCGTAACTGGACGCCCTGCCAGAAAAGACTCTCTCGTCCGAGCTCCCTCAGGTCCGATGGAATGGAGAACCAGTACGATCGGGAGGGAGCGGGGTGCAGGTTTGGTCGAGTTTTCCTTCTCTGAACTCCTGGTTGAATTGCGGTGTTAAAGAGATACCTTAGTCGCCTTTTACGACACCTCAGCAAGAAGAGGGGAGTGCTATTCTAATCTGCCGGCAGCCACCACGGCTTAACTAACTAATGTAACTGTAATGTGTTATTCTAATGTAACTTTCACACAAACCACACCTGTCGCGAAGGAATTGGAAACGAAATTCGAGGCGAAAACAAACTTAACATAAATTGTTGGCTGCTTTAAAGCTGGACGCGTGGTGAGGCTAGATTTGGGCCGCGTTGTTTGATAAATAGTTAAAACGATGAGGTTTACTGGTAGAATAGAATAGTGGGTCTCTCTTCATCCTGCTGAGGTGTCGTGATAGCGTAAGAGTCGACTAACAGCAGTAACAGCAGGCCGCATTGCTGCTGGATGCACCGTCCGCACACAGCGCACACCCGCGCGCCCGCATTGGACATTGTGTGGTGGGTCACAAGTGCAAACCTCTTCCCGTGGATTCGGCAAATATATTGGATGAGGGAAGAGAGACCTTTTCCCTGCAGTGGGATGAAACTAGCTAATAATTAGACCTCGCACACGAGATTACCAGCATGTGGGATGTAGATTCTACGATTATTGTCCCGATAGTCGTATCGACTAATGGGCTGATCGCAAAGAGCCTCGATTACCACCTTAAGAGACACTCGCTTGGTTGTTGGATCAAGGGCCGGATACAGAAGGCAGTTCTACTCGATACGGCGCCCATTGTCAGGAGGCTCCTCACTCTGAGCTCCTAACCACCGGTGGCTTGGGCCGTAGGCCTCGCCCCGGTAGGTCTACATATTTTTATATTTTAAAATTTATATTTTTTTTATATGTATTTATTTTAAAATGTAACTATATTGTATATATATAATGAATAAATGATATAATAATATGTTACTACAAGTCATTATATAGAAAATTATGCATTTATGTATGTAACTATGTTTTACACCAAAAAAAAATGTAATTCGTCATTTTAACTCTTCAATTCCCATGTCTATGTTAATGTTAATTTTGTATTTCTCTTTTACTATAATAGTTTAGATACATTCATCGAAGACAAAACAAAATTAAAAAAAAAAACTACTCTCCTCTTTTTAGGAAGGTGTCATACTGGTGATACTGGGCATTGTGAAAAAATATATGAATAATTATACTCTTCAACTTGGCTGTAATAATGGTAGAATTAGTAACAAATAAATTATCATGTCGTAGAAAAAAAAAATAAACTAGTGTCACCCACAAGTGACGCTGGGAATTGAAGAGTTATTAAATATTTGAGTATTACATGCATAACATATTCATCAATCAACGCCACACTATCCTGTAAATATAATCTACTAGCTGTCCCGGCAGACCTTGTTCTACCCTATTTACCTAAAACTAAAGCTTCCCCGTCAGATTTTATTCTGCCAAAACCTATTGGCCTGTCGGCTGTTTTTTGAAAATTGTTTTAAAGGAACCTGGCCTTAATGCTATATGTATAAAAATTGACAAATATTGACATTAATATTTATACGTCACTCAATAATTGTTTTGCCTTCCCGGAACCCGTCCACTAACATTTAAACTATATGGTATGGTGCTAAAGTTCAAATTGTATAAGTCAATTTCTTCAAAGTCAACAAGTCTTTTGTATGAGAATATAGAAAAGTGTTGTTTTTAGACTTTTTCAGACAATTTTTTAAATTTTTCTCTACGTAATAACCTTCCCCAGACTTCAACAAACACAACAAAAAAGAAATCAGCCAAATCGGTTCAGCCGTTCTCGAGTTTCGCGCTTATCAAGACATTTAGCGATTCATTTTTATATTATAGATATATTTGTTGGGGTGAGCAGTGATATATTAGTGATTGTATTAACTTTACGCTTACAAGCGTGCTCATCACGGCCAGTAGCACATTTGATAGCCGTTCCCACAGCACCAGTACACATGACATTTCTATTAGACACCATGCGGGTTTCCTCGCGACGTTTTCCTCCACCGGTGAGCACGTGGTGCTTAATCTGGAAAAACTCAGCCGACGTCCTGGCATTCGAACCTACGTACATTCGCGTCAGCACCAGTCACAAGGCTGCCACAGCCACGTACATAGTATGTAAAATGTATCGCTAAGTTCCTATAAAAAGGTCGCTCGTGAACGAGTCAAGATCTCGTCCGCGGTTTAGAATTCGCGGGAATCACGTTCGATTACCGCGAAACCAACGGCGCAGGCATTGTGAGCCGTGACTAGTGATGAAAATGCCCGGGAATTTTCCCAAAGTGCCCAAAACTTGTATGGGGAATATTCCCGGGAATTTACGAAATGTTCGCGGAAGTGCTGGGCACTTTGGGAAAATTCCCGGGCATTTTCATCACTAGCCGTGACTCAATGCGGTCGCGAAGGTCGAGTACGCACACGCCAATCCAATACGCGCCGAGTTCCGTATTAGTTTACCCTCCTGTGCTCTGTGCTACGGAATGTTACGACATTGTTACGAAATGATTCAAAATATTTCTCAAAACTTTTCCTACAAGTTACGATCAATGAGTAACCCTTAAGATTACAAAACTTTAATAAATAAGAATTTCCGTAAAATGTATTTTTATATACCTCTCACACGGTTTTACCAGCATCTGGGATGTGGATTCTTCGATTATTGTCCCGACAGTCGTATCGACTAATGGGCTGATCGCAAAGAGCCTTGATTACCACCTTAACAGCAGTGACGTGGAGAGGGTATTTGGACAATGTAGGCAGAATTCGCGTAATTAATTTGTATATTATATTATGATAGTAAATATTACATTACTTTCATAGGAAAGATACACGGCGTGAATACAGAATAGATATGAATATAAATGGTCCCTTTTTTTGATTAACTTTAAGCCATTTATTCCAGACTTAATTATCACAAGGGTATGCAATGCTTTCATGCATCTATGGAATGAACGCTACTGCTTAAGAGGTTCTCTTTTGGCTGTTGGATCACGAGCCAAATACAAAAGGCGGCTTTACTCTACACGGCGCGCATTGTGAAGAGGTTCCTCACTCTGAGCTCCTATCGGCGGCTTAGGCCCCATGCCTCGCTCACGTAGGTCTACATGTTTTTATATTTTAAATTTATATTTAAATATATATAACTCAAAGGTGACTGACTGACTGACATAGTGATCTATCAACGCACAGCCCAAACCACTGGTCGGATCGGGTTGAAATTTAGCATGCAGGTGATCAATTCTACCCCCAAGGGGATAAAATGGAGGATGAAAGTTTGTTTAAATCTTCTTACATTTTCACTTCCACTGAACACACACACACACACACGCACAGCCCAAACCACTGGACGGATCGGGCTGAAATTTGGCGTGAAGGTAGGTGAAGTCTACTTTGCCATGACAATAAACAAGTTTCATGGGCAAACTCTCAAATTTGTGGGTATTGACTTGAAAGAACATTGCTTCTCTCAGGGACAGTTTTATGTTGCTTGCTCACGAGTAAGTTCACCCAATAGCTGGATAGTTTTAGCGCCTAATGACAGATTAGGCCCTAATTTTTTACACACGCTATACAAAAGTAAAGCCGCAAAAACTATACCTAATTAATAATAATACTTCTTAACGCGAACGAAGCCGCGGGCAAAAGCTAGTTCTTTTATATGTACATATATATTTTGGAATGAAAAAATACCATATACTTCTTATTTAACTTTTTCCTCTTTGTACCATAAATTCAAAAGACCCGTGCGGGTCTACACCCATATGCGGTTGACGTTCCAGCAGCTCGCACGAGGGGAGTCACGTCTTCTACTTCGCTGCGAACCGCCGTGAAGTGGATTTCATTTTCTGCGTCTGTTTTTCAATCATCTTTAAACGAGAGATTCGGTATTTGTTGAGTGAGCGCGCTCTATCATCGGTATCATCATTACTATCCATTAGGTGGGATTGGCATCAAGCGCAAGGCTATCTGTAATAAAAAAACATTCGATCAGCAATAAAGTTAATAAAATAATCCAAAATTTATGAAATTGACATAACTTTTCGCCGTGATATTTCAAAAGCTTATCTCAGCCCCATAAATTTTGCGCTATTCTACTAGAATTTCAACTCCGACGTTGCCTTAAGATATTTCAGCGCTTCTTCTCAAGACAGTCACTTCGGAAACGCTTGTAGATCACTGTTAGGTTCTGGCTGATCACCTAAGTCGTGGTCCGCACCAACAGGAGAGTCCTTGCATTGTCACACAACCCATAACTCTCTGGCTGAATACCATAAGTGCTCGAAGCTCTCGTCCGGTGATTTTGTAACAGCCTTTCAGCCAACTGTCCTCGATCGAATGATACTGTGGCTAACTCCTGAGGTGTAATTGTGTTATTACTCCAGCACGTACGAGGTCCTGTTGAGTCAGAAGGAGAGTTGATAAGGATGTGTATATAAACCGCGAGACAATCATGCAATGATGTCGGCAATCATTCTATCATACGGCGCAGCGCAATCAAACGCGTGCGGGCCTGTGCTGGCGCCTGAACTCAGAGATATCTTAACAAATTGTAACAGGATAATTGTACAGGATATATACGTAATAATTTGAGATTTAGACAGCATATGCTCACCGGTTACGGAAAATAACGCGAGGAAGCCCGCACGGCATCTAATAGAAATGTCATGTGTACTAGTGCTGTGAGAAGGGCGATCAGCAGCGCTACTGGTCACGGTGGGCACGACATATAAGGGCAAAATGCATCTCAGCTATTAATGTATTCCTGCTCACCCCATAAGGGATATAACGTTACGCTATATTATCTATAATATAAAAAGGAATCGCAACATGTCTTGATAAGCGCGAAACTCGAGAACGGCTGAACCGATTTGGCTGATTTTTTTTTTTTGTTGTGTTTGATGAAGTCTGAGGAAGGTTATTACGGATAGAAAAATTTTAAAAATTCCCTGCAACTGTTTAAAAATAACACTTTTCTGTATTCTCATACAAAAAATTCGTTATAAGTCATTTTAAACTTTAATACCATACCATAAAGTTCAAATGTTAGTGGACGGTTTCCGGGAAGGCAAAGCAATAGAGTGACGTATAAATATTAATGTCAATGTTTGTCAATTTTTATACATATAGCATTAAGGCCAGGTTGCTTCAAACAATTTTCAAATAACAGCCGACGGGGAAGCTATTAACATTAAAAAAAACAATGTGACTTTGTTTTAGAGAAATAGGGCAGAACAAGGTCTGCCGGGACAGCTAGTTTTAAATAAAACTCTACTTCTATACACCTGATTTCTATAAAACTTGTAATGATGTATAAATCTCTTACTCTTGCCTAGTCGATGAGCTATGGAATGGTGTTCCGGCGAGCATTACCTCCGTCCTGATATTGGGTCCTTTAAAGGCGTGATGAGATATTTGCGCAGGCCGGCAGGATCACTGCGACTATCGATTGTTTTTCTTTGCTGTTGACAGTTGCAAACGTTTATTGACTGCTCCATGCTTACAATTATACATTGTGTAGTCAGTATGCCGAGTCAGTATGAAAAAAGGTTATAGTTATAGTCCACCGCTAGCGGGCTTAGTCTAGAATAGAATCCGCGTCTTATTTAAAAATATATTAGTAAAAAATAAACAAAAATGACTGTTGAATGAATGTTGTTAGTAAACTATGGAACAACATCTTGCGTATGTCATAGTTTCGCGGCAAGTTGAGTGTTTCACACATGAATAAGTCTAGATAAGGTTTGTTTGGTCAAGGAGTCATTGCCTACACTGTGCTATGACGTCAATTGGTGTCAACCAAACCGTCACGGTAAATACACAAAGGTGGTGGCAGGATGTATTTTTTTTTTGTCACTATTAAGTGTAAAGGGATCTGAGAGGGCAGGCCGGGGCTCCTGCCCAAGGCGCCATCTTCCAGGGGCGGCAGGCGACTACATCACCTAGCATACCCACTGTTGATCGTAGGTTCGTGTCCCGGCAGATACCTCTGAGATTTTTTAGATTAAATACAGTGGCACCGCGTGCTCCCCGGTGAAGGAAAACAGTTTGAAGAAACTCGCGTGACATCTGATAAAAATGTCACGTGTACTAGTGCTGTAAGAACGGCGATCAGCTGCGCCACTGGTCACGTTGGGCACGACATGTGAGCGTAGACTGGATACAGCTTCTAATGTCTTCTTCCACCAGCCCCATTCCACCACAAAACCACTAGACATTGTGTCGGATATCATCCGTATGTGGTGGATGTTCCTTATATTCGCACGAAAGATTCGCTTCTACATTTATCATGTGAACGGCTAAGGAGTGGAATATGCTTCCAGCGGCCATATTTCCGCGATCTTATGACCTGGGAGTCTTTAAGAGAAGAGTGAATAGGCATTTGCTAGGCGATCGCGTTTCATCATCGAACTCATCTTCACTTTCCACCAGGTGTGATTGAGGTCAAGCGTTCGTCTATAAATTATAAAAAAAAAATGTGTCTGTGCTCTCCTTAAAAGGGCTATAGCATGACGATATATTGTTATACTTGTATTAATTGATTTGAAATCTGATAATTAACAAAATAGGAGTCTCAGAATCCAAATTGAACCTAATTTTAATATACATATGTATTAAATATAACAAGGTAATTCTATTTATGTTACTCTATGATGCAACCTTACCTTACGACCTTACACAGAGATGGGCAAAATGTAATCTGATTAATGATTAACGATTACAAAATTATTTTAATTTTCTTAATATAATTTTAATTCTCTTGCTCTGTCATCATGATTCATTCCATGATTAAATCCATTTAAATATTAAGAAATAATAAATGTGTATGCAATCTAGGATTCTGTAGTGTTTAAAACATAGATGAGCAAAATATTATTCTGATAACATTTTGCCCATCTATGACCTTATGACCTTACGTCGTTGTGCATGTGGGCCGACACAGCGACGGCGACTGTCAACACATTGGCGTTCCTTGACGGTAAAAAAAGACTGCGTCGGAGTGGGGTCGCGCCTCGGAGCGTAAACGCCAATAATTAACGACAGTTGACAATTACTCTTCATCAGAACTCTTCATTTGCTTCTTTTTTTTACACTGGCTCGACATAGTGACTACGGAGTACCTGATGGTAAGTACAGTATAGTTCAAAAACGAAAGCGACTATCAAAGGATGAAAATCCATTGATAGTCTACATCGTCATGTCGGCCCGCATATACCGCGACTAAAGGTCTCTAGGTATATGAGCTACTGGATATACACAAGCTGATCCCGAAACGCGACAAGCCGAAACTGGTCACTATGACGGGCTTTACACCCATGTACTGTGGTCGCGATCCAGACGGGCACCGACGCCCTACCACCCCGCTGCTGCTCGTTTAGCACCACCCAGGAGTCACGTGTAGGGAAACTAGGGTAAAGCCTACGGACGCGAGCAGCTTCGACTCCCAAAAACTCGGCTTTGGGTAAGGTGGGTCTCGGTGGGGGTCGCCTCCTACTTCCGCTCATTTTCATATTGTAATAATTCATTGTTGTAAATATATTAGCGTTAAGAACTAAAGAAATCTAAAGCCGTGCCGCGTCTACTGTACTGACCCATAGATAAGGCAAGGCTCTTTGAAGCCTTTGACTAGACCCACAAGACATTTCACCGCCGCGCTAATTGTTGCCGACTGACAATGAACCTGCCCTCATCAATGACCACCGTGAGAACTTTACGTAGCATTTTTTTAAATTTAGGGTTCAGTATAATTCAGTTTTTTTTTTAATTGCAGATATGCTTGCGTTTGACCTCTATCTCACCTGATAGAGCACTCTCCATCTGGTGATGATGAGACCGATGATGGAGCGCGTTCACCTAACAAATGCCATGTCATAAGGTGTTGGAAATCGGCTCGCGCGAGCTGCTGGAACGTCAACCACATATGGGTGCAGACCCGCACTGCGTCTAGTCAATTAATGGTAGAAGAGGAAAGGGGAACTAAATTCTACAACTCAGGTTAAGAAGAATTTTAAAGATGTATACACATGACACACGTTTTTGTGATGTAAACATTCTGTCTTGAACAATCGGCTATTTTAAGAGATTGGTGAGACAATTACCAGTTTATACTTTCTGTTATTGTATTTCTATCTATCTATCATCGCGTTCAATCCCTACTGGGGCGAGCAGAGAGATAAAGAGCCTATTTCGCTTCCTTAAAATTCGTTAATCCCTTCATACACTCTTGCTGATTCCGCGCACTTTTGACATTACCCTCCGTCAGAACTCTTTTTATTTGCTCTGCGTGGGCGAGTCTCGGTCGGCCTCGGCCCTTACTTCCACTCACATACATATTGTTTATCTTATTTGTCTTCCTTTCATCACCACATGCCCGAACCATCGAAACATGCTTATGTGCTTGCTGCCGATCTATGTTTCAAAGCTTTCATTCTGCGTATTTCTTCTTTCCTAACGCGATCCGCAAGCGTTGCTCCGCATATAGAACGAAGCCATATAGCCGCGGTGGCTGCCGGCAGAATAGAATAGCACCCCCCTCTTCGTGCTGAGGTGTCGTAAAAGGCGACTAAGGTATCTCTTTAATACCGCAATTCAACCAGGTGTTCAGAGAAGGAAAACTCGACCAAACCTGCATCCCGCTCCCTCCCGATCGTACTGGCTCTCCATTCCATCGGGCCTGAGGGAGCTCGGACGAGAGAGTGCTTTTCTGGCAATGCGTCCAGCTATGCACTTAAATATCTCCGGCGCAATTGACTGTTTCCGAAAACGGCCTCGCTCTTCTTAATCAGCGTTGAAACAGTCGCCGTGGCCGAATCCGGCTAGGACATCATCATCATCATAGAACGAAGAAATCGCATCTTCGTTGCATTAATATTACTTTCCTGCCTCTGTACGGAATCTTTGAATTGCCAGCGGAGTACGCGCCCTCAAATATTTTGGTTCGAAAATAAAAATGCGTTATATTATGTAGTTCAACAATAGATTTGGCACGTTTACGAGTTGGGCAATGTCCATTGTTTGCCGCCAGACTACCTGCGTCACTCTTTCATTCAAAACACTAAAACGCATCATTTCGTCTAAACAATTACGTCAATCCCGTGGGAAACGTTACAATATTTGATATTTTTGAGTATTTTTTGCCCAAAATAAGACTGTGGGTGGCTGTCTAAACGAGGAACCGACAATAGTAAAGTGATTTTCTCAGTTCTTATGCACATTTTTCAATTTTATTGGAATTTGTTTGGTTATGTTTGATAGGGCTGAATCGAATATATTTCGGGTTGTAGTCACTTACGGTGGACTTTTTTTTTAATTTTATAACTCGCTAGGCTATTATCCTGTATTTATGTTGGCACCTCCCCTTAGATATAGGGCTCCTGCAGCCTGCGTCAAGTCTACCTATCCTTCGCAGCGGCTATTCAGTCCGTGGCGATAGTATCATTTACCTAGGCGTTCACAAAATACTATATTTAAAACAAATATTCATAGAACAAAACCATATGCGACGCGTCCCTTCTGATTACTATACAAAAAATAAATCTGAAACAAATCTTAGCCAAGGGCGTTCACATGCGAATACTCCTCAAAGCATTGTCCCAATTCCACGGGCATGGTGTGCGTAGCGGGGTCCCCCAAACGAGTGTCGCGTATCCCAGTTACAACAAACCTTACAGCAAGCAATATCGTATTTCTCGACCGGTCCACGGCCCGTGACACAAACCCTAGTGATGTCGCAAGGTAATATGTTTAATAAATATCCGCTACTGAGATAGCGGATATTTTTTTGAACAGCAATCGGTTGTGGCTACGGCGGCCAGTTCTGATATAACACGGTTGTTGAGATCCTGTGGGAACTCAGTGTCTGTGCCTGACAGCGGGCCTCTATTTAGAGGAGACAGAAATTAGTTAAACTAGTTGGCTACCACGAACCCTCACCAGCGGCTCCTAGCAGCTGTGCTGCACGCAGCGGTCACGCCCTGGTAATCACGTCGGCTTATGGGCGAGACTTGGTTTAGGGTTTTTTTTTTTATTTTTGTTTATTCACTATCATTGGACAGCACATATAAAACATTTTACATTCGGTACAGTTGACAAGCTGTGCCAATTACACAATGATAATATTTAAAAACTAACAAAGAAAAGGAAAATATAACAGTAAACTCACAACAATTAGAAATAAATGTGTGTGCGTGTGCGTTTGTTGTGATAAGGTGAGTTTAAGAGAGCTCTCTTATGTATATGTTTATGTATATGTATATGTATATGTATATGTATATGTATATGTATGTGTATATGTATATGTATGTGTATATGTATATGTATATGAATGCAGTGTGGCGTCTGTACCCTCCTATTGGCGATTTAACTTTAGCAAAGCCAAAACCGAGGCTATGAAGTTGCTTCTATTTTGGGAAAATGTTTAATTTTTATACAGTGTTTTATCGCGCAAGTTGTTGCGGCGACCCCCCGCTCAGTGCTAAAGCCAGCCTACTTATTCTTCACCTGTCGCGCTAATGGCAGTCTGGTCTACCCGACTATGACTGATGAGACAGCAAGGCAGTGTGAAAGACTAAGAGCACTGATAGGGGTCAGTTGTCAGTGCCCAGACACTGGATCCTACATCTCTCTAATTTTGTCGGTTTCCAGTCCTATCAGATTAGATTTGGACAAGAAGATGCGTTTGTGCAGGCGCTAGCATTCACGCAGCAATATATCCTGCGCAATGTATTTATCAGCGAGATAACCTTCGTCGAATGAGGCTCTAGCGTGCGCCCACTTGATGTGATTTGCAAACGCCGCCAAGGCCGAAATCGACCAGGACATCATCATCATCATACCATGACGGCGACTTTCAAGTGATTATTATCCCTTGGCAGTCGTTGCCATTATTATTTCACATTGTAACTTCAATCTGATTCTTTGTTGAGCCAATATAAAAAAAAAAACTTTAAAATCGTTATGATTTGAAACGAAATAGTAACACTAAAGAGAAAAATTAATATATAAAACGAAAAACATAAACCTATAGGCTTGTCTACAGGATTGTGAGCAAGAATGCATTACACAGTTTTAATTCTACCGTAGGTACCTACCTAGGTAGTTTGGCTGCGGTTGTAGGTACGAATCCCGGCACGTACATATGGGTTTTTAGAGATTAAGTAAGGATATAGGCGCCACAGGCTCACCAGTGGAAGAAAACATCGCGAGGAAACCCGCACGGCATCTTATAGTAATGTCATGTGTACTGGTGCTGTGGGAACGGCGATCCGCTGCGCCACTGGTCACGTTGGGCACGACATATAAGCGTAAAGTGGACACAGCCACTAATGTACTAAAACTATTCTTCTATATATTTCTTAATGTTATTGAAAACATTTGTTTGTAATGAAGATGTGTGTTTGTTTACGTAACAAGCGCGTGTGCAGCCATCTTTAACAAATGTATTTGATCGCATTAATTAACTGCACTTTTTCCAGCATTTTGTAATTAATTGGGCATGTTTGGACATGTTCTAACAACTCGGCTACATCTAGTTAAGAAACATAGTAATAGTCATTAATTTTAACTTTTTCTTAATTCTATTTATTTAAGGGACGTTTACGTGTGTACGTATGTCAGCCCCGTCGTACCCTAATACAGAAATAGCCAACATATTACATACTAGCTGATCCGGCAAACGTTGTTTTGCTATATAAGGTTTTGTAATATCTTCTAAGATCTTCATTGAAATTAAGTGATGTCAAAGACAATTTTGTTCACAGTTAAATACTCTTAATCAACAACACATTTATTTGGTTAAAGATTAATATTATTACGTTGATACAACTCTTAACAAATAATGCATTAATTTCGACCAAATTTGTTTACCATAAAAACGGTTCTAGTGACTTAATCTTAAAAGATAGACATATATTGTCGCAGACATTTTTTTAGATCATTTCAAGAGGAATAATTCTTTCAAACATATATTTTTGGTATCTTGAACCGTTTTTGCAGCGCACGCAATGGAAGCCCTCAAGGATGAATAATTTTTCCCGTTTTTTTCACATATTCCATTATTTCTTCGCTCCTAATAATTGCATCGTGATGTTATATAGCCTAAAGCCTTCCTCGATAAATGGTCTATTCAACTCAAAAATAATTTTTCAATTCGAACCAGTAGTTCCTGAGATTAGCGCGTTCAAACAAACAAACAAACTCTTCAGCTTTATAATATTAGTATAGATGAGGCCATTGATCCGAACAGGCCGGACGCCTCGTCAGATAACAGTCCTGTTAAGACTTTGTTAAACATCCCGACGTCAAGTCCGTCCAGAGCAAAGGCACTCACAAACGCCTCTCTCACAGATTCAGATCGGGCACATTCCATCAACAAATGGTGGATATCATCTCGGATTCCACAATTTACACACAGTGGAGAATCATTAAGTTTCATAAGATGCTTAAATTTGTTAGATGGAATGTGTCCGGATCTTAGTCTCTGTGCCACTGACACCAACTTCCTGGACAAAGTTGTTCCAGAAAGCCAGGGTATTCGAGGAGGTTCATTTTGCAAAGTTTTATACCAGATCCTTCTCTCTCTCGAAGTCATTTATTTATTTATTGAAATTTAGAAAATAGTATAATATATACACATATATATATATATATATATATATATATATATATATATATATTTTATTATTACTTATAGGCGAACGCTTGACCTCAATCACACCTGATGGAAGGTGAATATGAGTGCGATGATGAACCGCGTCCAACCAACAAATGCCTATTCACTCTTCTCTTAAAGACTGCCGGGTCATAAGATCGCGGAAAAATGGCCGCCGGAAGCATATTCCACTCCCTAGCCGTTCGCATGATGAATGTAGAAGCGAATCTTCTCGTGCGGATATAAGGAACATCCACCACATACGGATGGTATCCGACACGATGTCTTAGGGTTTTGTGATGGAATGGGGCTGGTGGAATCAAAGAATGTATTTCCTGAGAACACTCTCCACCGTGCGACCGGTAAAAGACCGCGAGGCAGGCAACTCTACGTCGATGCTCGATGCTCTGCATTTTAATTTTTGACAAAGAGTCGTCACCAATAAGTCTACGAGCTCTACGGTCAATCGAGTCCAAAGCCGCCAACTGATATTTAGCGGATTTATTAATATAAATTAATACACAATTAAAATATTTAGCTATGTATTCTATTGTATAAGATAAAGTCAGGCCCTGCATGGAGTACTGCTCGCACCTCTGGGACGGCTCTGTCCAGTACTTACTTGACGCCCTGGATAGGTTGCAGCGGGGGGCTGTCCGCATTGTGAATGATCCAGGCGTTATTAAGCATCTTAAACCGATCCAGCTGCGCAAATATATTGTCTCGCTAAGTATTTTTTAATGTGTATATCACAGAAAGTGTTGTGAAGAGTTATTTAACCTTGTACTACCTTCTTCCTTCCATAAAATAAGCACGCACGCGCTTACGGAGTCACGGCTGTACGGTATCTCGCATCCCGGCTAGGACTAAGAAGTTCTCTAACTCTTACTGCAGCCGAGTCCTTGGGCTGTGGAATGGCTATAACATTGGCTCCTTTAAATGAAATGTGAAGAGATATTTGCGCAGGCCGGCATGATCACTGCGGCAATCGATTGTTTTTCTTTAGTGTTGATAGTCGTCGTTGCTTTTTGGACTGCATCATGTTTACCATCAGACGTACCGAGTTAGGAAAAAATAGTTCGTCTAAGTATTCACAGAGGCAAATCCAAGTTGAGAAAATCGGTAACTTAGCATATACTTTGATATGAATAGAATAATAAAATTTGTAATGGTTCAGTAAGCTCTAGGGAAACTCAAAAAGGTGTCTATAAATTCTAGCCTAAATATCTACCTACATAGACATCAAAAAGGATGCCTTAAGACACGTTACATTATTAAGCGAGGATTCTCCAGCACTAGAGGTTAACCCACGCACATCCTGTACGAAACACGAGGGAATGAAGTCATCCATTTCGGTTGCGAAACGTCACCGGAAAACATTCCAAATGATTCCGAGATAGTCCTGTTTACCGCATCACTACACTGGGCTGAGGCTCATTTTCATTAGTCAATGGATCCGGTAATGATTGAGGTGTTAGGACAATTGCCCGAGCTGGGCCGTGACCACAATACACAAGTGTAAAGGTCGATCATGTTCCTGTCATGTTTATGTACCTACCCGTCGTGGTACATGTGGGCTGCTATAGCGATGGCAACTGTGAAAGGCTTTTCGTATCATAGTGGTCGTTGGCATTCTTGCACTACAATTCACTTTCCATCAGGTGCAATGTATTCACATTGTCGAGCCAGTACGAAAGAAAAACGAGGAAACGTTTTCAGTCGTCAATAGAAATAGATTTCAAGAACACATACATTTCAAGTAGAATATTGCCAACAAAAATTTCTACTTGAATAAATCTTCCCAAAATTGGAGATCCTTCCAATAGTATTATTGTCCAAAACATTTATCATTAACATCAACATAGTACCGTCCGTATCACAGCGAATGTTCTGAGGAGTTATTTTACCTTGTTTCACGCTCTCCCTTCCTTAATAGACCACGCGCGCGGGTTTACGGAGTCATAGTTACACAGTAACTCACATCCCGACCAGGACTAAGAAGTTCTCTAACTCTTTGCCGTGTCTTTGGGCTGTGGAAACGGTCTTCCGGCGAGCGTGTTCCCATTGTCCTATGATATGGGTTCCTTTAAGCGTGGCGTGAAGAGATATTTGTGCAGGCCGGCATGATCGCTGCGACTATCGATAGCTTTTACTTAACTGTTGATAATTGTAGTTGTTTTTTGGACAGCACCACGCTTACCATCAGTCGTGGCGTGGTCACTGTGACGAGACAGGATACAAAAGGTTAATTTCTCATTTATTATTGGATTTATTAGTGATTTCCAGTTTTAAATAAATCTTTTTTAAATGAGTGTAGGTAAGCGAGTTCAAAAAAGATTTATTTTGCGCCCGACTACAATATACCAATTGAGTAGTTGAGAAATGAAAATGTACTATAATAAGGTTAGCCAACTTGCATTGTGTAAGCCAGGCATGGTCCGGCCCTGAGCGGGGAAAACGATTTCGCAACAGTAAGGACGCGCGGTCAGGATGCACTCGGAGCGATCATTCCCACGTCGCGTCGCGTCGTATCACATCGCGATAATTCATATAATATAATGCATTATGCTGTATTCCAGATGTAATCTCGCTCTGCATTGTTAATATTGTGTGAAGGATTGCACAACTCTGTTTGTACTACTTTTTATATGTAATCGACCAAATACAACTGTTTTATAACAGTTTTATGAGGCTCGAATTTAGTCGAAATACAGGCACGTATCCAGGGGCGGCAAACCGGGGTCCAGACGAGCATGACACCCAGCGTACTCGCTGAGTAATATATCTAAAAAACGTTGACCAACGTGTCTATAAAAATTGGCTGAAAAGAACAAGACTTTGATTTCGACGCTTTAAAACTAATTTATAAAAGTCTTATTAGACTATGTACGTCAAGTAACTTTATACTTAGAGACCTTCAGTCGTGGTGGTGTATGTGGGCCGACTTGACGACGCAGACTGTCCATGGATGTACTTACCATCACGTGCTCTGTACACAGTTTGTCGAGCCGGTGTAAAAAACAGAGTGTGTTTATAAAACCTTTTGACAATGTTGAAAACTATAAAACGATATTTAAGTATTTACATTTTGTTACCGAATTGCGTGGTTTACTAGATCCTGTATTTTACCGGATTAGGATCGGATGGCCGCTGTAAAAGACGAAGGCAAAGGTGATAGACGGATCGGCGTGACGCGGCGGCACGGGAGCGTCTCGGAAGCGCGTGCCATTACCGCATTATCCACAATTGCTGTAAGCAGGATGTCGCGGCCGCTCCTGCCATGATTCACGCCTTCGCTTGCCTTGGATGTGCGGCAGTTCGGCTCCCGGCGAATTGGGGAAACGGTTGAATTTCTTACCTCAATTAGATTACCCAGAGCATTTAATTTTTACTTGTTCCGAATTCCAAATTATTCCATAAATTCAGGTCACAATACATTCCTATGAAAAATGACAGGCTATACAATTCTATGTCAAGATTTACTAATCTCGATATATTTAATGAAAATACTTTTAAATTCAAAAAAGGATATTATTGGAGAAGATTGTGATATAGGTTGTTGTTTGTTTTTCTTTTTTTGTAATTTCTCGTTTCACTATTAGGAGAACATTTAACAAAATGTTGCTCAAAACGAATATATGTTCACCCTTTGATCATATGAAAGAGACATATAACAAAGTTATTGACATTGACATCTTCCACTGCTCCCTGTCAGGATTTCGGTCGGCTTTGATTGGATTGTTCTCATCTGAACCCGCTCGAGTGTAACAGGATTAACTAATATGTATTTTTTTTTTATTTTGTATATAATTGTTGCTGTATATAGTTAAGTATATCTATAAAGATATAACACGCGGTCTTAGAACTTATATATGTATTTGTTTTTTTTAATGTTTCCGTGTATATATCGATGGTATATTAAATAAATAAATAAATTAGATTAGTGTTTATCTTTTTGTTACTGTTCCGGTCCGCGTGTTGCTCGTATTTTCATCTCTATTTCCTTCTGTGTAAGCAGTCTACACTTTTAAATATGGTTGTATTTGTAATGTGTCCTGCGCACGTCTCATATTTTTTTTGTTTACGTAAATGTAGACTATGTAAGTGTTCTTATAAATAAATAAAAATTAAATTCAGGAGACAGCGACGCGTCAATTCGCTACAGAATATTGAAATTTAGTATTATTCTATTAAAGAACATATCTACACGCTGTATTCCTTTCAGGGTGACCAAAGGTACATCAGTGGCTGTATTCGCTTTGCGCTCGTATGTCATGCCCGGCGAAAGCAGCAGCGCAGCTGACCGCTGTTATCAGACACTAGTACACATGACATTTTTATCATCACGAGCTTTCTCAGGTTGATTTCCTTCACTGGTGAGTACGTGGTGCCTAAATGCGTAATTAATCTGGAAACACCCTGCGGCACGTGCTGGGATTCGAATCTATGACCATTCGCGTTGGCGTGCATGGATATTTACATACACTTTACACTATATATGTATACATAGGGCGAGCAGAGATACAGTGTATCTCTGCTCGCCCCATAAGCGATATAGCGTGAAAATAAAACTAAAGCCAACTCGTTACAATATTCTTTGATCTTCTAAAATTGAGTTTTCAATATTCACTATAAAATGCCAACGCCCAACATTGGAGGCACACGGAGTCAAGAAAAACGAGTATACCGGGTGTTCATTCATAAAATTAGCTAAAATATACGTTATTTGTTGAATTTAATAGAATTATATGTGGAATTAATGGCCTCAATTACACAATCTATAATATGCCATATTTATTTTATTACCCGCTATAAAGTCGAGATGTTTGCCAAAAATAAAGGAAATCAGATTTTTAACCTGTGACATAAAAACTTGCTACACTCACCGACATAATTCCATCGCTTAAACATTTAACGTTTATTGACTATTCCCGAGACTTCTTTCGAGTGGAAGTAGAATTTTAATAATTATTATATTTTTTTCTAAAATATCTCATCTATACAGAGAGACAGCGAGCTGTTAAAATTTTATTAAAGTATATTACTCTATGTAACGCGGGCCGGGATAAGGTTTGACTTATGCCGTTGCACAAAATGCACCCTCGTAGGCGGGATGATTTATAATAAAGAAAAGATTGCGATAATTTGAGACAATCAAGTACTTACCGAGCAGCGGTATTCCAGGCACTTTACAACCACTCACTATGTATGTATGATTGCGAATATGTGGAGTATGGTGTTTGTGAGGATTTGTGTGTGTTGCGAGTTTGAACGTAATTATTAATGCGATTGTAATGTAGGAAAAAAAGGATGCGATGCGATGTGTAGTTTTAAAAAGAATGCGATGCGGAGTTTGGTTTAAAATGCTAGAACGTTAAGAAGTAAGAAAGAATGAATGTTCGCCAGGTGGCGTTGGGGATTCGGTGGGTTTACATTATTAATTTTTTTGATGTTCTGGAGTTGCGCCTTTTGGCGTGACTATATGTATTTCAGGCAAATCACCTGAACACCGAGTAGTTTGTGTAAACAACCCTTGATGCAGTAACCTAGCGAGTGCCTCTTAAGATGGTAATCGGGACTCTTTGCAAACAGCCCGCCAGTCGATATATATCGGTACAATAATCCTTGAATCCACATCCCACACGATATTGATCATTTCGTCGAACCTGTATAAAAAGTAAAGAAAAAGAAAACAAAACGAATCTTCTAGGCCGCCGCCGAGAAAGATCTCAGCACTAGACTCTGCAGCGCTGATACTGTAACAGGGCCTTAGGGACGACATCTCCACATCACCGGCAGAGCCAATTAATAAGCGGCATTATATGCACATTAATAAACCAAAAGAAAGAGCACACAAATGAAGTGAATGGGGAAAATGCCCTTTTTTACTTGGAACTTTTATTGATGAGTGTACAAGAGTAGACGTCATGCACAGCCGGCGTAGGCAAGATGGCGAGCTCGTCAGCTGACCGTAAAAGGACCCGATCTCCCACGCCGAACACGCGCCTGACACAAGCGTCTCTGCGCCGATAAACGTTATGTTCCCAATACTTATGATATTTTATATACAATTTACAGGCGAACGCTTGACCTCAATCACACCTTGTGGAAGGTGAAAATGCGTCCGACGATGAACCGCAGCCTTCCAACAAATGCCTATTCACTCTTCTTTTAAAGACTCCCAAGTTATGAGATCGTAGAAACATGCTCGCTGGAAGCATATTCCACTCCTTAGCTGTTCGCATGATGAATGTAGAAGCGAATATTTCGTGCGGTTATAAGGAACATCCACCACATACGGATGGTATCCGACACGACGTCTAGTAGTTTTATAATGAAATGGGGCTGGTGGAATCAAAGAATGTAGCCCCTGAGAACAGTCTCCATTGTGCAACTGGTAAAAGACTGCGAGGCAGGCGACTTTATGTCGATGCTTTACATTTTAGTCTCAGTAATAAAGTCATTGGCAAAACGAATTCCCCTCCTTGGCGGTTCCCAGCAAAAGGCGAGTTGCCTCGTGCAATCTGTTGGATCATCAATCACATATGGGAGCAAACCCGCACGGCGTCGTGTCAATTTATGAACGGGGAGGGGGGATCCAAATTATACAACTTAGCCGCACACTCTCCAGAGCATAGTCTATAGAAAATCGAGAGGCAGACCACTCTTTTCTCTTGATTTACACAAAACCATTATCAATTATTCACTTGCACCTTCCTCATGAATCACTCTGTCTATAGGTAAAAACCGCATGAAATTTGTTTAGTCGTTTTTGCGTTTATTGTGTACAGACAGACGCGGAGGGGGACTTTGTTTTAAAACATATAAATAAATATATCATCACGCTATATGCCTTTCAGGGTGAGCAGAGAGGCGAGTGATTGTACAAGGTAAGAATTGTATATGTATATTCCACGCTTATTTGCATGGATCAAAGCAATCGACTTAACAAAGGTTATTTCCTCGTTTTGCAGTGAAATATTCGACACGTGAACTGTTGACCGTAACAGAATAATCATAAAATGGACGATTGTGTCGGTATGTTTAATGTGGAGAGTATAAGAAAAAACAAATTGAAATATAAATATGAGACGGGTCGGCGCGGGGCAATTAGCCGCCTCTACAGACATCGAGACCGCGGACCGGAAGGCAGATCGCGTCTAGATATGGCGAATCGTTGGCGGCGATCACAATCTTAGCATTTCAACCCGTTGACGCAACCGAAACACCACATACAAACTGTTTCATTAAGGACTCTTTACTTGTTAACGATGCGTGGATGTATTAGCTATGTGGTGAACCGCGCCAAGCATGTTGTGATTAACAGTTGTGAAGTATGAGCCTCCAGTTGTAGCGAGACTTCTACCGCTTGTGGGAGGCGTATTAATTGAAAGATTGTCTTTACTTGAATCCCCTATATTACTTATTTGTCTTGCGTTATATTTATGCATTGAACTACAAATAACCTTACGTTGCAGTAAGCGCATAAAACTTCCATTAGCCTTACTCAGCATAACATACGTCACTACAGATATATATAATTGATTCCCAAAGTGGTGCATATCGACCCCCAGGAGTCAACGTGTGGAAAAAAGTTGGAAATCGATGAGATGCAAACGGGGATCCACGATAGGTACAATTTAGAAAAGGATATCAGGTATTCTGCCTTTAAAAAGAATATACCTGTTACTGATCCCATATTATGGACTACCGGGAGACAGTTTCTTAACAGTTTTTCGGTCTTCATACCTTGTGGAAAGAGGTTTAAGTGAAGTTACCAATCTAACAACAAAAAAACTGTACATCACTAACCGAGGAGATTCGAGAATAAAAACTAACTAAATTGATGCCAAATGTTGTGAATTTATTGTCAAAGCATCAAGTTCATCCCTCCCACTAAAAGCCAATTAAATAATAGATACTCTGAAGCCTTCAATCAATCACTAAATTAAAGTCGAAATAACGTCTATAAATCTCTTTCTCAGTGCGGATACCCATATCTGCACGTTTTTTTTGGTAGTCCGGGGTAAATCCTGCAAAAGTCCATAAGGGCCGCCGTGATGACGGCGACACTAGTGTCTCAGACTCGTACTGACTAAAATCCCCGGGGAGTATCCCTCCAATGGGATGCGTATTCCTCCAACGACCCGGCGAGCGAATAGCCCTTTAGTCTTCATCTCTCGGTGAAGTGGGTGTAAAAGGACCTCTCTATCAGACAGTTCGGAGGACGCTCCATGCCCGCCTCATCCGGGCAGCAGACACACTCAAGGTTACTGCCCGGCTGAAGCATACCCTAGCATAACTGACTGGTACCTAATGCCCAGCGAGGGTTAGGCATCAAAACACCAGATTCTATAGCTGTTAATCCAAATATAGTAAACAATTGAACTATATAAATGTATTGTTTACGAGTATTCTTTATTGTCCATTGTATCGTAAAGCCAAAGCAATCTTGACCGAGTTTTTATAAACAAATCCAGGTTTTTTCTAGAACAGAAATTCTATGAGCGCAAACTTTAGCCGTGCTCGCGACCATATATGGGCAAAATGTAATCAGATTAATAAAAATGATTAACAATTACATTTTACGTTTTTTACCATTAATATGACTGCATTTTGCTCATTTATTTTTTAAACACTACAAAATCCCAGATTGTACACACATTTATCATTTATTAATGTTTTAAATTGATTTAAACATGATTAAAGAGTAAGAAAATTAAAATTACGACTACATTTTGTAATCGTTCATCATTAATCAGATTACATTTTGCCCATCTCTGCTCGTGACTTCGTTCGGGTTCAAGTAGTACTTGTATTGTGATATAAATAAATATGATCTCGCAGAAGAGGTTACCAATATTTGGGATGTGGATTCAACGATTATTGTCCCGATAGTTGTATCGACTAATGGGATCAACGCAAAGAGCATCACCTTAAGAGGCTCTCGCTTAGTTGTTGGATCAAGGGCCGGATACAGAAGGCAGTTCTACTCGATACGGCGCGCATTGTTAGGAGGCTCCTCACTCTGAGCTCCTAACCAACGGTGGCTTGGGCCTTAGGCCTCTCCCCAGTAAGTCTAAATATCTTTATATTTTAAAATTTAAACTAAACACTACAAGTTAAACTGTTTCTGATATTGGAGCGCACCAAAACGTAAACAAAAGTTTTAACAGTCATTACTTTGGTTTCTATGGCATTAGGAAAAGCCCCTAGTAATAGTTTTTCTCATATGTCTTTCATGTACAGATAGCAATTAATTCATAAGCGATCAATGTGTAAGGTAATGTATAAAAAAACCTTCCAGTCGAATACAGAAGCTCCTCCATTTCAAAGTCGGTTATAATGTTGTGGTATCACAGGCAATTCTAAGCGTGTATTCGCAAAGTAAATGAACATAATTTACCATAATGCATGTGATTAATAAAATAAGTCCAAGATAATGAGACCGCGCGTCGCATGTTCCTTCCGGCGTCGATACGCGGCCGCACAATAGCACTCGAGTCCCACGGTGTTAGCTAACCACTCTTCAACAACCGCCTCTCTTCATACACACGGTGCCAGCGGGAACTGAGATCGATCACTCTGAAATATTTAAATCCATTTAGCATTCATTTGCGCCTGACATTCGTCTCCCGCGCGACGTTATGTCTGATCGTCATGTTCCAATCATCGCGGCCTTGGAAACCGCCGCTCGGAATAACAGTGAGGTATATGCACGCAATGGCTTTATACCACGACATCGGCGTCGCCGAAAAAGTTTAGTTACTTTTGGTATCCCAGGAGAAAATCCTACATAGGATCATCAGGGCCGCTGCGAGGGCAGCGATCCGGGTGTGCCAGACTCCTCCTGACTGAAAACCTGATCGAACAGCCTGTTTAGGCGTCATCTTAGGGACGCCTGAGAGAGATCTCAGACAGCGCGCCGGATACTGCGCACACTTTCCCTCACATCCGGGCACCAGACTCCCTGAAGTCCACTGCCCGGCTAAGAAGTATAGTTCAGATAACTATCTCCAACCGGTACGTTTGATAATCCTCCGGGGCACAGTTCCATTCCGACGTAGCCTGTTTAAACACAAAGTTATATTTGATTAATCATAAACTTCCTAAAATAATAATTTACTTGTGGTTTCCTTGTGTGGAGGTCCTTACTCAACCAGAATACGCTTTGTATATAAAAAATACACTTGTCCTGACTGACAGACATGTCATCGTAGGACCTAAACTACTAGACATAGAAACATAACATTTGGACATTCAGTTCTTTTTATGAGATAGTCATCCACTAAAGACGGATTTCTTAATGTTCCAGCACTAATGGCGTGAAATAGGGCTTATAAGTTTGAAAATCCGTTAACTTTAAATTAAAGCACTATCAAAAAAGGTATTTATACGTATAGTTAGAATTAAAAAAAAGTGAATTGGTGTATTTTGAAATCAAGCCCTGGGGGCGTAAATTATTTCAATGCGGAAAACACCGAGACACCACAGCTAGTTACAAATGATGATGATGATGTCCTAGCCGGTTTCGGCCACGGCGACTGTTTCAACACCGGTTAAGAAATTCGAGGTCCAGTTTTCGGAAACAGTCAATTGCGCAGGAGATATTTAAGTGCACAACTGGACGCGCAGCCAGAAAAGCACTCTCTCGTCCGAGCTCCCTCAGGCCCGATGGAAAGGAGAACCAGTACGATCGGGAGGGAGCGGGATGCAGGTTTGGTCGAGCTTTCCCTTCTCTAAGCACCTGGTTGAATTTCGGTGTTCAAGAGATACCTTAGTCGTCTTTTACGACACCTCAGCAAGAAGAGGGGGGTGCTATTCTATTCTACCGGCAGACACCACGGCAAAAAAAAAAAACAAATACAAATACAAAAAAAAAAACAAAAAAAGTACAAAGTTAGTTACAAATACTAAAGTGTTTAAACATTTTAACTTCTAATCAATAAAGAATTGACACGCGGAGTAAACAGTCTGTATGTACGGCCCGCGAACTGTGGCCTTCTTAGAAACGCTGCGTTCGTTTCAGAGAGAAATTGTTTTCATTATAATCTCTTTTGATTAGATTATACTGTTTTCTAATCCTAGTGTTTCTACATTTGACACGGCTGTATAGCTGTACACCTTCATTAATTATCTGCTACAATTAGTTTAATTAGAATTCGTTGAGTACACATACAGCTTGACCTCTCCGTTATATTTGCTCTATATACTAAGGAGGTCAAATGTTACTTTTTAGCATTTCTTTTTTATTTTGCTCCTGGTTAAAAGTACAATGAAGTCCAAGAATAGTAACAACCGCCAAGGGACGAAAATTCGTTGACGGTCGCCATCGCTGTGTCGTGTGTGGGCCCACATACACCACGACGGAAGGTCTCTAGGTATATGAGTAACTGATCCCGAAGCGAGATGCCAGTCACTGTTATGGTCTTCAAAAGGAAAACAGTTTTGTATGTCGTAGTTTTATTGTTTTCGCTAAAGAATCAAAACCTATAGGATACCTTACCGATGACCTAGAATCATGACATTTAGCAAGATGCAAGGCCTTCCATAAGGAGAGCAGGAAAAAATCCTATAACTTTATATTTGCAATTGCATTACAAAAACAAAAAAATTTTGTGTGCGATTATAAATGTATTTGCAGGTGGTGAAAGAATTGCGACCTATATTGATGTATGCGGACAGCTGTTTTCCAACGGCAAAGTTAAGTTTGTCTCTAAATCTGGTTTATGGATCCGTTAGAGCAATGTTTTCATAGTTTCTTTGTATGGAACCCTCGGTACACGAGTCGAACTCGCGTTTACATAGCTTTTTTTTAAAGTGACCTCACAAATTTACGTTAGTATAAGATTATATTAATTCATATAAAAATCTTTTATTTAATATTCCCACGGGCAATATGATTTTTTTTTACTTTAAAACCTGACGTAGATATCAGTACATATAATAAATCCGTTCCTCAACTACCTTTATAATATTATTTAGATGAAAATTTACTTGACGGCCACATATACATATATATACCGCATTATAAAAATATTACGCTTGCGTGATGTATCTATATATCAATAAGTGAAGCAAAATCTTTTACGAAAATTTCGCGGACGGAAGTGTATGAAATTTGGCACACTTACGGTTTAAACTATAAGTCGACCAACGGGCGACTACTAGTGTCAAAATTTACGCGTTTGTGCCCGGTCATCTTTTCATTAATGTATTGAGGAAAGATTCATATAACATTTGGTGTTAATTTTATTTCAATCGGTTCATAAATAAAAAGGATATACCAGTTTAAATAAATACATCTATTATTTATTAGAAAAAAATGTCTAAAATAATTGGTGATTATTAATTGGTATTGGTAATTGGTTATTTAACTGAAGTATACAAATACATACTTTTAATAAAATTCGGATTGATCCCCGTCTGAAAATATATCAGAAAAAGCTTTATTATCATAACTTAACTATTAATTCCATGCAAACAAAGTTGCAGGCACGGTTAGTTTTAAATATGGCGGATATTGTCTAAAAGTTGATATTAACAAAGCAAAAGTCTCGATGTTGTTCAGCCTAAAAAAGTTCTTTATGCAAAGCACAGACATCGATATTGTTCAGCCAATCTTGATGTTGATAACGCGTGTTTAATGATGCTTGATCAAACAATGACGCGATGAGAGGCAGGTGACACGTGCGTTTCGTAATTTTTTTGTCGACCACCCTCCATATTGCGCACAACTGGTTCCAAACTCGATTAACCGTATATAGAGCTAAAAAATAGTTTTTTTTTTTCAAAGATATGACACGTGTGCTATGTGCATAGATTATAAATACCGCTAAAAGTATTTTGTTTTTATGTTATTTCACCAAATAATACTACTGATTCGATTATGACGTCATATTAACATTGAAATTATGTTTTTATATTTAACTACAGAGATAAAATGCCTTAAATAAGTACAATATATAATAATTATTTAGTAATCTATTTCATTAAATTAGTGGAACATTTGTATCAAATGGACACTTCCCAAGCCGCGTTTATTTCTGCACCTATACCTATTTTAGTAGCAAGCCCAATTTTTTTTTACTTGGAGTAACTCCTCGTATGCCCTTCCCGGCCGATGTGTGCTGGACGAGTACCGGCTAAAAACCCCAAGGTGACTTGTATTTTGACGAGAACTGTGGCTGGGCCCTGCAATCGATGTTTCACAGCCTCACCTAAGGAACCCCTTCAAAACGATTTAAGTATTTTTTGTAAGGTTTTTTATTTTATTTTAGTGTTTGCTTTGATATAATCTAGCACTATTAGCTGAAGTACTCAAATCTAGACCTCAATCAAATGATAATCGTAGATTCGCCATTGTCTCGTTTAATATAATCGGAGTAAGCAGTAATAATTGATAATATTCACTAACTGTAACCTCAAAATCTAGAACATTTTATACATAACACAATTCCCCGGAGTATCCTTTACATAAACTAAAAAAGCTGAAATAATTCACTAACGACTAATTGAGGTAACGCGGCGTTGCCAAGATAGAAATCAGTGTTCCCAAAGAAACAAGGTATACTTGTATTTCCAGGACAAAAACTAATCTATATTTTACTCCAACCTATAATTTATAACTGTGCCGATTTTCATCCAAATGTGTTCCGCTATTCTGCCGTAATACAGTGACAAGCATACGTCTAAACTTTCCCATTTATAACAGTAGTAAAATTGAAGTTATCAAGTAATTTTCCATTAATACGGCTCTGCGGTAACAATCCCTTTATTTTAAATGGAATTTTCGTAGACGCAGTTGCGGTAAAACAATAAAAAGTCGATCCGGTTATTAACAGTGCAATAATAAAGCAGTACAAGTGGATCGGAGAGTCGCCCACACAAGGTCGTCTGCATTTAATCATAGTTTAATGCATAACTACTGCATTCGCTCAATACTGAGTTGGTATGCCACAAAATACGCAGCATTCGTGACTCATAGGAAAATAATTGAATATGTATGAAAACTGGTCAAGTTACTGCTGACCTATTGCCGTGAAGACTTATCCTATCTCCTACATACAGATATATATATATATATATATATATATTTTAAATTTCAGATAGGCTTGCGCTTGACCTCAATCTCACTTACTGAAAAATGATGTTGAGGTCGATGATGGAGCGCACTCACCCGACAAATACCGATTTACTCGTCGTTTGCAGATTCCCAAGTCATAAGATGTTGGAAAAACAAACGCAGCAAGCGAATTCTACTCCTTTGCGGTTCGCAGCAAAAAAAGTAGAAGCCATTCTTCAAGCTTCAGCCAAGAACAGAAACAGAAAATCATTTATTTAGCACTTAACATATAACACAGAAAAGTATGTTGAACGAGGTGGTAATAATGCACCCGGTCAGAAGTCAGTCTGTCATGTGCTGGATGACCATTGAATCAATGGAATTCTATTCTAGGAGGTTGTAATATTAATTGATCATACTTAAAATAAAGCCTGGAAACTCTAATCATAAAACTTGTTTTTTATTTTATTTTTTAAGCCGGTGTAATAGCGACAATGATCGGGGGAATTAAAGCACAAGTGGCAATTCATTTCCGGACTGTTTCAATTTGAGCAAGTTTGACATTTTCATTATGTTGTTCCTGTGACAGTTTGCTCAACTCGAATACATCGTGTAAGTATGCCTTCATCAAGCACTTTTTAAATCTGGTAATAAAATTAACGAGACATTACACAAACAGTACGGGTAGCACTTGGCAGTGCGTTGTGCGGTTTTGGTGACCACTTTATTGTATAGCAGTGGAGTCTGGGTGAGTCAGGAGAAGCGTGAAAGTAATATTAATACAGGGGAGAGGAGGGGAGGGGAGACGCTTGCTAATCGCGTGTATCAAGAGCATGCTGCGATGGTTCAGTCACGTGGAGAGGGTGAATGACGAAAGGATGACAAAAAAGATATACAATATAAATGCGAGTGGAAGTAAAAGCAGAGGGCGACCGAGATTTACCTACACAGATAAGAGTTCTGATGGAGGGTAAGGTCAAAAAACGCGGAATCGGTGAAAGTGAATGAATGAATGTTGAGGAAGCGAAAGAAGTTTGCAAGAATAGAGAAAAGACGGTCAATTATCTCTGCCTACCGTAATAGGGATTCGGCGTGATGAAATCTAAAACTAGTTCCCATCTTAAAGAAAAACCCGAAAGCTAGCATAAGATTATTCATTATTAACTATAATGTACATGTAGTTTCTTCATTCCTAGAACTCCGATAAAACTGTAAATCATATTAATACTTCAAGGCAATTATACAAATAGAGTAAAAATGTATAAAGAAACATTATTCTTGAGTTTTATTAACATTATCTTTTAAAATATGGCATAATTTAATAATCCGCACGCGATAACTTAATCTATGATGCGACGAGTGCGCGTTTTTGTTGCGCACGTGCCGCCATCTGGCGCAGGAAAGAGCGTTCGACTGGAAGATTGGCTTCCAACAATATTCCGCGCATGGCTATGACAAGCTGAATGTCACAGGTGCCGGTGTCTCTGCTCTGGATATTTATAAACGCTTTAGCGGCGTATAATAATTTCTCTGATACTTTTAAATTCACAAGCTATGCCGTTAGAAAATGCTTCGACAGGTTATTTTTCGAGTCATCGTTTCCTGTCCTTTTACAAGATGTTCTGCACTTACTGGGTGAATGACATTTATCTTGAAGTAATCTAACGCCATGGAATAACCAAATATTTTTTGCAAAAATGACCATATTATTCGGATATGCGTGGTGATGCTGCACATATCATGCGCGGCCCCGATGCCGATTATCGGCGTCAAGTCGATTTGAAATTACCGGCGGCGGCGAATTTTCGCCGTACACTTCATATAAACTTTATACTGTGCCTTTTTTCGGCGGAGGACATATGGAAATATTCTTGCCTTATTTCTAGCAAATTACAAATAAACATCGTGTTTTATATGGGAAAATAAAAATATTATAAGGTAGTTCCAATTCCCTGGTAGTGGTGGCTTATTGGATAAGTAAACGGTTTTCATGCGTGCCAACGCGAATGAATGCTCGTAGGTTCGAATCCCGGCACGTACTTCGGGGTCTTTACAAAATACGTACGGATTTAGGCAGCACATGCTCACCGGTTAGGAAAAACATCGTGAGGAAACTCGCATGGCATATCATGTAAAATAGCATGTGTAAGTGCCCTGAGAACGGCGATCAACCGCTTTACTGGTCTCGTTGCGCACGACATATAAGTGCAAATCGGATATAGTATCTCTACTTACGCCGTAAGGGATATAGCCTGACGATAATAAATAAAATAAAAATAGCGTGACGATATATTATTACAGTTCAAATTCCACTCCGACATAGCTTTGAGTTTCTCTCAGCGTTTCTTTTCAAGGTAATCGCCTCCAAAACGCTAGTTGGTCACCATTAGCTTCTCTACCTCGCTTGCTGACCAAGTTAAGGTCCGTAGCTACAATGGTGCTCTTACGTTGACACACAATAACATAACTCGCTTGTTGAGCACTTTAAATGCTCGCCCGCTCGCCCGGTGTAGTTATATAGTTGTTCCCTAGCAAGCAGACTTGCCGAAAAAAAGATAATTCAAAGAAAACTTAGAGACCAACAGTTTTCACCCAAAAACCTGAAGAAGAATTTTATAATAATTACAAGAGTAATAGTCGGAATCATTCGCGGAGGCATAAGCCATGAGGCTCACCGAGATTGTACACATATTTAATTATTTACTTCTCTAAAATACTTATTTGTTTTAGTTTTTTTATTCACACCCGGTGGAAGGTGAATAGGAGTCCGACGAGAACCGTGTCCACGGTAGAAATGCCTATTCGCTCTTCTCTTAAAGACTCCCAAGTCATAAGAACGTGGAAATATGGTTGGTGGAAGCGTATTCCACTCCTTAGCTGTTCGCATGATGAATGTAGAAGCGAATCTTTTCGTGCAGATATAAGGGACACCTACCACACATGGATGGTATCCGATATAGCGTCTAGTGGTTTTATAGTGAGGGAGCTCGCTAATGGCTCACGTAACCAATTTTAAGATAGTACATTGGTAACAAGATAGACATGTCCGCACATCGCCTGCATAGTCAAAGGAAGTGGACACTTCACGGGCATTAGGTGATAATCTATTGACCAAAGGCCGTTCCTACGCCGATTTTCCAAACTTTCGTCGGCGCAGCGTGACCCCACCTCTAGTCCAGAATGGGTTTTCGCACGGCGAGTAATGACAAGTGGGCAGAGCACGTAGGCATGATAATTGGGCGCAACGGCCATAAGCCCGACGGCCATAAACGAACGCGCGTGGGCTGAACGACGCTGCGCCCAGTGTTACCAACCCGGGACAAAAAAAATCTCACATAAATTACCTAAAATATCTTTAAAAATATAAATATTGGATCTAAATAGAAACATAAGTAAGCTTTTGAGGTGGTAGGGCGAATGCTTGATCTCGGTCGTGACCACAGTACAATAGTTTAAAGACCATCGTAGTTCCTCGCTTTAGCCTGTCCCATTTCGGATTCAGCTTGTATATATATTTTTTTTTTAATTTATTTTTATTAGGGGCTTTTAACTTACGTCATATCAGCCCCATCGTAGCCTAACATATAGAAATAAAACCTTTCATACCTCACCTTTCATACAGTTTCCATAGCATTTCGGCAGTTGCTTTAGTGGGTACCGCCAAAATGCTATGGAACATACCAACATCCAATCTATTTAATTTCAATTCACATATAACATCCTTTCTTACATTAGCGTTCTGGACACACTCAATCAGGACATGCTGAATATCGTCTATAATTCCGCACTCAGGACACATTGGAGACGGTATCTTTTTCATAAGATGAGCAAATTTTCCAGATGGAATATGTCCAGAACGCAATCTGTGTAATAAAATAAGCTTGTATATGTGAACCGATATGATGACGGAGACTATCAATAGATTTTATTCCTTTTAGAATACACCGTACTTACCATCAGGTGCAATGTAGTTAGTTTGTCGAATCAGTGAAAAAAAAGTATTTGATCAATAATAATAATTGATTATTTAATGTAGAGATGTAATAAACATGAAATCACTGATTTAACTGCGTTAAATGAAAATCCCACAATGTGAGACCGAGATAGTAATGTGACATTACGCGTGCGAAAGACAAAAGTCTGTTATAATTAGTCGCAAGTCTAAACGTTCAAAGCATTCGACAAGATTCATTGATAGACGCTCTTTTGCTGGACTGCTCAAAAATCTCGTCGCCCTTTTTTGAAAGAACTCAATGTTATAAAAAGGAATTCATTGGCATTCTTTTTGTTGGGAGTCGAAGCTGCTCGCGTCCGTAGGCTTTACCCTAGTTTCCCTACACGTGACTCCTGTGTGGTGGTAAACGAGCAGCAGCGAGGTGGTAGGGCGTCGGTGCCCGTCTGGATCGCGACCACAGTACATGGGTGTAAAGCCCGTCATAGTGACCAGTTTCGGCTTGTCACGTTTCGGGATCATCTCGTGTATATCCAGTAGCTCATATACCTAGAGACCTTCAGTCGTGGTATATGTGGGCCGACATAACGATGTAGACTATCAATGGATTTTTATCCTTTGATAGTCGCTTTCGTTTTTGGACTACACTGTACTTACCATCAGGTACTCTGTAGTCACTATTTCGAGCCAATATAAAACAAACACATTCTTAATCCCGTAGGCACGTCATCTTAAAATTTGAGAGTATAGAATTAAAGGCTGGTAGCGCTCTGCAAAATTTATTAATAGATATTGTCCATTTCGGGGTTGGCAGAGATACATTAGTGCCTGTATTAACTTTGCGCTTATATGTCGTGCCCAACCGGACCAGTAGCGCAACTGATCATCGTTCTCATGGCACTAGTACATATGGCATATCTATTAGATACTATGCGGGTTTGCTCACGAAGTTTTCCAGTGAGTATGTGGTGCTTAAATCTCTACGTAATCTGATAAAACCCAGACATGTGCCGGGATTCGAACATACAACCATTCGCGTTGCCGCGCATGGAAACCGACCCGTTATGCTCTAGGCCACCACAGCTGCGTTTTTTGTGTTTTATCACCTAATTACAAAGACGATTGGAATGTTGCGACATATATAATTTAAATAATTTTCATAAGGCAGCGAAAAAACATGAACAATGATAAATGAAAAAACAAAACAGTTACAATCTGCAGTGCAACTATATAATTTTGGGCAAACACATACTGCATTATAAGTAAATCAAGACAATTGCTTGGATATGTACTATGGTTGGCCTTTAAACACCACTAACTTAGCGCACAACGCTAACTTCCTGCATGAAACTAAGCTGGTGAGCTGTAGAAGACCCGAGATAAGTTTTTTAACGATTGCTTCCATGTTTCAAAACCCAGTGCACACTCCTGAGCCAGGCTATTTATATTTGATCAATATCTGATTTAATATTTTGCTAAATAAATACGCGTAATATATTCCAGATCATCCTAAAGTCCTGGGAAAACTATTAAGCTGGTATGACTGACGTCTCGGAACGCGACCGGTGAGTAGACCCTTCGCGTCACTCCCAAATCCCCTCCACGGGTAACCTTGCCACGACTCGGAGGAGGCGAGGTAGGTCCACTTACGCTGGGGAAGCCCAGGCCAGCTTGTACCCGATTGTTTCGGTTCGCCTTGATGTTTTCATTCACATTTTCTGACATCCACGCTCTAGCTTTGTTTAGAATCTACTCTCGTTTAACTAACAGAGTCACAATTCTCAAAAATTGCAGCGATTCAGCAAAGAAACCAGTAAGATTGCCTGGAATTAAAACCCACACGGCATATAATAGAAGTTTCATGAGTACTAGTGTTGTCAGAGCGGTGACCAGCTGCGCTACTGGTCACGTTGAGCACGACATATAAGCGCCAAGTGCGTACAGCCACTAATGTATCCAAGATATCACACTCGGCAAGGCATATAGCCATTAATAATACATTATAAACCTATAATGTTATTATTAAGCTGAGACAACTAACTACCTTTCGCCGCTTTTTGATCGTTTACAGCTAAAACTTGTCTTCTAATAAGGCGGTTATTTCATTTTTACCAAGTACCTACAATCTATAAAATACAATTTTCCTGACCGACATATCATCGTACACACTACGCTACCTAATCTAGAAACGTGACATTGTATGATGTAGACACCCACTAAGGACGGATTTTATAATATTTCACCCGCAAGAGGGTTTACAATTTTGTTTGAAGGTCCCTTAATCTTTAAGTGAACTCTATGAAAAAGGATATTTAGTCTTTTGGTTAAAAATAAAAATGTTTTTCGACGTATTTGAAAAATCGACCCCCAAAGGGGAGGAATAGGGATTGAAAATTGTTTCAGAATCCGTTAAAGTCAAAGTGAGCTTTATGAAAATCGGTATGTTATGTATGGTATTTAGAGTTTTAGTTAAAAGTAAATTTAAAAAAAAATTGTTTCCTTTTTATCAACCTCTAAAAAAGTAAATTATTTCCATTTGGGTTATGTCGGGTCACCATTACTAGCGCATTATATTGTCAAACGGTAACTATGTACGTACCGGCTAGGACTAAGATATTCTCTTACTCCTACTGCAGCCGAGGCGATGAGCTGTAGAATGGTCACCCCCGCGAGCGTGTTCCCACTGTTCTATGATGCAGGGTTTTTCAAACGAAGCAAGACATATATGCATGTGCAGGCCGTCATAATCGTTACAACGGTCGATAGGTTTTTCATTGCTATTGAATCATTGTCGTTTTTTGGGCTGCTTCATCCTTACCATCAGGCGTGGTGTGAGCACTACGATGACACAAGATAAAGAAGGGATTATAAAATAATACTGTTCAAGTTCTCATTATTGTTTACTATTCTCATTTGGCAGTCGTCTTCTTCATAAGAAATTATTCATCAACTGACAAACGCGCGGTTCCCTATCTATACTAATATTATAAAGCTGAAGAGTTTGTTTGTTTGTTTGAACGCGCTAATCTCAGGAACTACTGGTTCGAATTGAAAAATTATATGTGTTAAATAGACTATTTATCGAGGAAGGCTTTAGGCTATATAACATCACAATGCAACTATTAGGAGCGAAGAAATAATGGAAAATGTGAAAAAAAACGGGGAAAATTATTCATCCTTGAAGGCTTCCATTGCGTGCGCTGCGAAAACGGTTCAAGATACCAAAAATATATGTATGAAAGAATTATTCCTCTGGAAATGATCTAAAAAATGCCCATATAACAGTATATGTCTATCTTTTAAGATTTACTCACTAGAGCCGTTTCTATGGTAATCGAATTTGGTCGAAATTAATGCATTATTTGTTAAAAGTTGTATCAAAGTAATAATATTAATCTTTATCCAAACAAATGTGTTGTTGATTAAGAGGATTTAATTATGAACAAAATTGTCTTTGACATCACTTAATTTCAATGAACATCTTAGAAGATATTACAATTTTATAATAAATAACTAAAATGCCCAAAATAATTATTCCACGCTAAGCCGCGGACACAGCTAGTAAATGATAAACCGAATAAGCATTAGTAATCCGTTCGCTGAACAAAAAATAGCCGACTATTGAACACCGAAAACGGTTTTAATCTGTGAGTCTATTTCGGTCGGTGTCCATCCACGCACCGCACTGCGACCGGGAGCGAGTGGGGCTATTCTGAACGGGCAGGTTTTCGGGGAATGTCAACAAACGAAATTCATTCAATGAACTCTATGCCGCGACCGTAGGATGGATCGGTGCAGTACCGCAACTCGGCCCCGGCCTTGATGCACGTACCGGACTTGCGGACGGTTAGGGTTGTCACGTACGAGAGGTTTGCCTAGAAGATATTTTGTTGTCTGTACTGCCCATTGTTGAAATAAATATGTAAGTTTTTACTTGGGTCCAATGAAGTATTTGTGGCTGTGGTGGCATAGTGGATAAGAGATCGGCATCCATGTACGGCAACGAGAATGATTGTAGGTTCGAATCTGGGTACGTATCTCTCGATTTAGCCAGGTTAGGTACGGATTTAGGTACTATATACTCACTGAAAGAAAATATTATAAGGAAACCCGCATGCCGCTGTGAGAACGGCGATCAGCTGCACTACTGGTCACTAACCTGTAACTTTTTTAAATTATCATATATAACACAATTATAGCACATTCGCTTTGCTCGACTTATACAAAAAGCTCTATTCAATTTACTTAAATAAAAATAATAAATATTATATATAAAAGAAATTACATGTACTTGTCGCCTTAAATGTTGCACCACTCGCTAAAAACCAATGATGAAGTTAGTTGAGAATCTGTATAGGGGTATGAAGGAACAGGTATAGGTATATGTATATTCAATTTATTTCGGATACGTAAATTATTTGGATAACCCTATTTAAGTACATTTTAATATTTAAGGTATTTTCACTCAATTCTTCATAATAAAGGGGTTTTTAGTTTTTGTTAATTGGTTCCTACTGGGGTGAATTACAAACTTATAAAAATGTCTCACTCTAACCAGACTATAGTCCTGATGATATTAAGATAATAATTTTTGAAAGTAGTACCAGAAATATTTATTTCGGATATTTAACAGTTTCGATTAGGAATATTCGTAAGTAAATTACACCCTTCAGTGGCGTATATGCCACAGAAGCATAAAAAACCATTATCTTATTATATTTGAACATTTAATACATGTATTGAACTAAATTTTGGTCCTTTTTTTTATTTCGGGATTCCTATAGTAATTACCAAATTTTAAAAGCATTACCATAAAAAAGCATTACCTTGTTGTCCGATTTTAAGTCAATATATTTATTAAATGTCCAACGATAACAAGATAATGTTTTTTATTCTTGTATGGAATGCAGAACTCTGACACCTCTAAATCTATGTACGCGAACGCTGCCTATGTACGTGCGCTACGCAACGCTACTTGCGACACTGTTCTTCATAGCACTGTGCCGCGACTCCGGTGGCGGACCGGTCCCGCTCGGGTATTCATAAAAATTACACTCCCAGACGCTGTATTAGGGTTGCCAATGTACTATTGCCTCAACATGCTTGGCCAGCAGCTATGGTGGAAGATACGATGTTTGAATATTGTCTAATATTTCATGAAATATTGTAAATTACTCCAAGATAGAACAAACTAAAAAAGGATATCCCTTGGCAAGACTGGAATAAGATATTATTTTTCAGTGTCTTAAAAATTATAATAACATCATATGAAAATACAGTATTGTGAAATCAGAAAAATAGTTTTTATTATTCTTAAAACTATATTTTCGAAGCTTCCTGCTGTCTTTCAAGAATTTCAGTATAGCAAGTTTACTAGTGAACAAAATTATTCAAATATTAAACATTTTTGATATATACAGCGGTTTATAAGAGACAAATTCTCTATGCTTATTTGATAAAATAAAGTTATATATTTTTTAAGTATACCTTTTACTGGAAAAATACTATATTATAGTACGTGGCAACCCTATTCCAGACGCTCAATGGACCGCCGCAGCCATCGCGTTGCTTTTCAAAGGTCTTTTATATCGCACGGACCGAGTCACGTATTCTTTTTACCGAATCTCAAAACGTGATTAAACAAAACCTACTTGCCTTTTGTAAAATATAAACTTTCGTTGCCGTTTAACTTCATGTTATATTATCGATGCGTAATTATTGCTGTTTCATAGAAATTTTAATACTTGGACTGATTTTGATTGCATACAGGTGCGTATTGCACAAGAGTACGAAAGTCGATTACCAGTGGGCGTAATGACGCGCCAATGGCCGCCGTTGCCGATAATTGCACAACTAAAAGATAAAGAACAAGCTATGATATAAACCAGTAGGTGACCGGTACAATTAGCTAACAAAACGGAAGTTTACTCCTCGAAAACTAGTTCAAGATTGTTTTAATTATCAGTTATAAGTATGGCTGAATAGACTTAAAAGTACTTGCCCTTCCTAGGTATTCAAAAATGATACGCAAAGATGTCATGGAAAAAAGGAAAAAAAACAGGCAAATAAGGACTTTTTTGTGCGGGGTTAAATGAAAGATTTAATCAAGGATTTAGTCTCATATAATTTTCTTTTAACAAATGATCAATAGAAAACTGTATAATTAACAATGCAGCTTAACAGATACTTCGAAATTATTAGTGTTGTAGCTAATATTTTACAAATACTTTGGAATGTTCATATATCTCATATGAATCCTAATTGTACTGAACTATTCATTTAAGTTACGAAAACTTTTTACTAGGGGATATTTTTAATCACAATGTTGGTAACTTGGCAGCAAATAATACTAATGTCAAATTATCAAACTGCTATAACAATTGATCAAGAGGATAAAAACCCTGCCATGTTACCAACCTCTGTGACTTATTCTGCAAGTTCACAGCCTATATTTGCTATTTTTTTTTATTCCTCTTTGCCGAGATGCCGTAAAAAAAAAAACAAAAAACAGAGCTTTAAACATACTTAAATAATTTCAAATTTACAGTTATTCTTATTGGATACTAACTATACCATAAAATACCATTTACTTTGAATTTTAACAGATCATTTCTAAATTTAATATCATACACTATAATATTGATAGATACAAAAGTCTGATGCATCTCGGCACAGAGATCAGTTATTCCACCATCCAATGTTATTATTCAATTTTTAAATTAAACTAGACATAAATGGAGATTCATAATGAGATTACAAGTGAATATACAATATGCAAGGCCATGCTTAGCAGGGTGAGGTGGAAATACAACCGTTAACTGCTTAGTTAGGCGCCTTGGATGCTACCGAGGGACAGGACATCCACAGATATTAACTAATAAAGCAGTCAATAAATAAACGATCATAAATATCTAATAAATACCTACTTGGGCTAATATTTACAAAAAGAAACCTTCCACATGACGGCACTTACTCAGCCTTTAAACAATTATAATACAGCACTATCCTTGAGGATAACAAGTATAAATTAAAAAATAAAGCTGCCGGCTTAGATTTGTATTACAAATAATACTGACACCAGTAAATAAATCTATCCGCGAGATGGAATGTGCGGGCGATCAGCCCGGTACAGCAATAGGAACCACGGGACTACTCGCTGCCTCGCCTCAGCGATGCACACTTCATCACAACTATCTGTATACATTGGAATATCAATAAATACAATTTACAACCATTTACATTGGTCTAGGCACATACACCGCGGCTTTCTAGAGTCTAGATCATACATCAATATTAACTTCTAGAGCACCCGGTGCCCAGACCTACCAAAAACAATCCTTAATCTCCACATACCTTGCCCTATGACTGAAAATGCCAACTACACTCATTACAGATGATAAATTGATGTTTTCAATCAAAGGGCATAGTCCCAGCCTCCATATCATGAGACACAGCACAACCAACAATATAATAAAACAGGTCTGCTTGAAGCAAGTAGCGCAAGGTACAGGGTCATCGTTTTTCACACTTCATATACACACTGATCACTGTCCACCACATACAAGTCAAGATCCACACCAGATCCACCAGTATATACATAGAGAATTCCAAATAAATTATAAGCTTCGTAAATTAATTATATCACATACAATTTTTCTTCACACGGCGGCGAACGAGGGGCTAGTGAGCAGGGCGGAGCGCGACGCGACCCCCTGGCACAGCCAGCGCCACCAGCTGAACGGGTCCACGCTCGCCACGTTCCTCTGAAGGCTCCTTGCCACGACGGTGTAGGCGCACCCACGCCCCGAAACAGACTAGAATCGCGAGGAACACGGCCACCGTCGCGCCGCCAGCAATTGAGGCTGTCCGCATCAGTAACTGGTGGCTGTTCAACGCGTACGAGTATTCCAAGTCCTTGTACTCGCAGCGCTGGCCCACAAAGCCAGGACGGCACTCGCAGTTGTAGATCGGGCTCTCCGAGATGACAACGGTGAAGCAATCGCCGCCGTTCAGGCAGTAGAACTCTGAGTAGTTCGGCTCGCATTTGAACGTGGGGAAGGTGACGTTGAGCCGCGGCTGGGGCTGCGGCTGCGGCTGTGTCGCGGTCGGCCGCTGCGGGCGCGCCGGCCGCTTCGAGATGGAACTGGAGCAGGCACCCGCCAGCGCCCAGGCACAGGACACCACCGCCCACCACACTACCAACGATTGCATTTTCCGCACGGTCCGCACGCTCGCCGCTCGCGGTGCCGGCACGGTTTTGACATCGGACGGTGACTTATGAGTGATCCGAGCGATGACATGACCGCATTCGAATTTCAAAGTAGAACCCTTCGCTCGCGCCGCCTGTCCGCCCGGACATGTTTCCTGTGTTCGCTTTTTACGTCGGCGATCGCTCGCTTGCGACCGAGGCGCGGTTTCTACGGGCGCCAGAGATATCGCATCGATCCCTCCGCCGGCATGTCGAAAGTGAAACGCTTGACTGCGCTTGAGAGTTGAAGACCGCGGTTCACCAATTATACTCTAAACACAAACACACAATGTCCCGTTCGAAAGGGTACACACAAAATGGTGCGAGGAGAATTATGAAAACACTGCGCTCAGTAGAGTTGTCTATACGCGACTGACGGGTGGAAGGCGTGCACTGCATCCGCCATCTGCCGACGAGAATGAAACGCGGGGAACTCGCTCTTCGCCCGCGCTTCTCCCCCTCTGTCGCCCCGGGGGAAATTACACTCGTATGCGTCACAAACGCGCGTGTGTGCGTGAGTAAACCTTTTTTCTTTTGTATGGGATTATGATCAAGGTACGTTTACGCTATGCCTTTTTCTCAGCAATTCCGACCCTCAAGAAACCATTGTAGATCTTGAATGGAAAATTATTTAAAAAGTTTGAACGATAAGCTAAATATTGATAATTTAAAAATTATTATTAAACCTTTATAAAAATATTTTACATAAGCACTTTTATTAAAAATATGGAAATAATTTCCGAGAAATGTCACACGGAAATTTAGAATGGGCAATAATAATTTAGGAATCTAATTAATGAATGGTATAAAAATAGATAACTTTCACATTTAACATAGTATATTAGCACAGCATACGCAATAATGTTTCATGGTATTAGACATTTTTTCATCATGCAGATCAAAGAAAGTTATTTAGAAACTGTGAGATATTGCGTAAGTTTTATGCCTTAGCACTATTTATAGCAACTAATTAAATTACTATTAATTATTTTACCATGTCGTCATATTTTTCTAGAAATTATTCTCAGATACTTAGATTCTAAGTTATAATTATGTTGGTGCTTTAGAATTAAAAAAACTGTCGTCAAAGTCAGAGTAATGATTAAATCATTTTAGTGTTTAAAAAGTTGTATGGCATTATAGCAACAATCCATTTGTCGGGGAATCAGAATATAAAACCAGAACATGAAACGCGATTATCTAAACCATAACTGTTTAGCCTCGCTATATTTTGTTCGTAATCAATTTTAGTTATTGTTCAATAATTTATTCACTCAAATAGTAAATATATAATTATGTATATGGCACATATTTATATTAATTTGTTTTATTATTCCACATTTTCTACTTGTTCGCTTTATCAGATTGGTAATATTAATTGAGTTTTCAAACATACTTTTAAATGAGATTTAATATTAAATTATATACTTAATTTAATTACATAAGCACATCTTTGTTTTACTAGTTAAAACTTTATTCAAACAAATTGTTTTTTAATATTTTTTTTGAAGTTTGTACTGCCTAATTTGAGACTATGTAGATTTCATTATATTTGGTTTGTCGGATCTTATAACGAACGGGGAAATAATTTTCTGCTCCCGACGAAGTTTCCGCTGCGTATGTAACCAGGTCGAAACATAATTAAAAGTAAGTTAGTTCGCGCATAGGACCCAGTAACGTATTTATAATGAGTATAGAACGTGAAAGTTTAAAAGTTTCTATGTAGATTTATTGTAAATAATGCTAGTAATTTAGATGCTTATTTCGATAAACGCTACGGGTATTCGGAGGAAGGATGAGGAATTGCTTTTCTTGTACCTATTCACATTACAAATATGGACATCCACGCATGCGTAAATCATAATAAAGTTCGATGCACAAATATATGAAACACCGCGCGATGCGGCTTGTGTAGTGATACCTTCATCTTTCCTACTTGAAGCGTGGTGAAGTAACACCTTGACCTCAATCACACATGGTGGAAGGTCAAGATGAGACCGGCGATATACCGTGTCCGCCTAATAAATGCCTATTTACTCTTATCTTAAAGGCTCTAAAGCTATAAGAATGTGGAAATATGGTTGCCTGAAGCATATTCTTTAGCTTAGTTGTTCGCGGGGTTAATGTAGAAACAAATAATTTCGTACGGATATAATGTTCCTACGGAACATCTACCACATCGATGGTATCCAACACGGCGTCCAGTGGTTTTATGATGAAATGGGGCTGGTGGAATGAGAGAATGTAGCTCTTGAGGACGATTGTCTAACCGGTAAATGACTGCGAGGCAGGCGACTTTACGTCGATGATCGATGTTCTGCATTTTAGTTTCAGTCAAAGAGTCATCACCCGCCAGTCTACGAGCCCTACGATCAATTGAGTTCAGAGCAAGGCACTAATATCTAGCGGACACGTTCCATAGGTCCCAACAGTACTCCACGCCAGATAGCAACTGTGTCTGATAAAGGGTAAGAAGATACGATGGCGTGAAGTACTACCTCACTCTAAAAAGAACACATAATTTTTAACCGAACAATAAATTTTAAAATAATAATAATCATTAATCTTTTTAATGAATAGGCAAATATGCGTGTAATCCAAATAGTACATGTAATTAATTAATCTTAAAATAGTCAACGCAATATATTATATCGTTGAAGGACTGCTCAATCGTAACTCTTTTTTTTTATACTGACTCGATAAAGTGGCTATAGTGCATCTGATGGAAAATACAGAGTAATCCAAGAACGATAGCGGCTATCAAAAGACCAAAAACCATTGACGGTCTCCGTCATGTCAGCCCACATACACCACGGCTGAAGGTCTCTATGTGTAGGAGTTACTTGACGTACATAAGCTGATCCAGTATAGCGACAGGCCGAAGCGAGTCACTATGATGAGCAATTATTATATAATATACTGCATTATCTTTAGCAAGTTCAACTGTCATTGTAGATGTGATTTACGGCAAAATTTCAAGCTGGAATGGTTGCATCTCTTTTGCATTCTCGTTGTATAATTGTTGTTTTCTTGTTGTGGCGGTTAGATGGGTGTTTTATTGTAATCTGAACTTGTGTTGTAAGCTTGGGCAGCAATGGAATAAGCGTATCCGATGGGGAATATATAGTTTTCTGGTGAGATGCTAGCGAGATGTTGTGTCCCTTGGACCATCGAGTTTTTGGCCAATTTGCATAACAGTCTTCTTAGCCCTTTATTTTGTGTATAAGAACTTAAATCAACATGGACCCTCTGAAAATCATTTAAAAAAATATTTTATTAAAACAATACAAAGACAACGCAAGCGCTTGTAACAACCATGCAAAAACAAGATGTAAAAAAAAATGTGTTGAATGGTTATTATTCTTTGGAAAGAAAGAGATAAAGATCCATAAACCATTTAGATAATTGAGATAAAAATATTATATATTGACATCTACCGAAAATAAAATGTAACCATGCTTTAGGTTCATTGAACGAATGTAGAGATGGCACCACTTCGTGAAAATTAAATGTCAGATTATTAGTATTTAAGCTCTCCCCATAAAAAGTGTTTATTTAATTTTATCTCATGATTTGGATGTGTTCTTGGAGCTGTTAAATACAGTAATTTTTCTATACCCCTTTCGGGTTGAGTAGATATACATTACTGGCTGTATCAACTTTGCGCTTATTTGTCGTGCCCAACGTGAGCAGTAGCGCAGTTGATCATCGTTCTCAGGGCACTTGCAGGGACTTACACATGACATTTCCATTAGATGCCATGCGGATTTCCTCACGATGTTTTCCTTGATTTTCATTTATAATTAAATATTGTGAAATAAATTGCATAAATACACGAAAGTCAAACTGTTCTTATATTAATGAAATTTAAATTCTGTCCATCTGACTTATTGCTATCAAATTCCCCATCAACCGAGGTGGGTTAAAAGTGTCGCTATATTTGACATTGTTATTCCTTTCTTGTAGCTTTTCCACTGGTGTATGACCAATGTGATTTTGCCTTTGACACTGTTGTAGCTCCATGAACACTTTGACGTTTAGCATCAATGGTTATCGTTTAATTACGTCGAAAAACCTCTATGAACAGTATTATTTTCGCTAGGGGCGAAATTGTCCAGTAATAAGAAGATACCTTTGTTGTTTAAGTATTGTTGATGAGTTATAAACACAACCAATGATTAATGTATTTAAAATATTAATGGTGATCTTTTAGTAACAATGTCGGAATCTTCAAAATCAAAATCATTAAATTTGAATCCATCGCCAACGCTACAATGCAAAGATCTTCACGAGTACTTGAAAAGCCGATCGTCTCAGTTTTTAGAGACTCTATACAATTATCCAACTATATGTCTTGCTGTGTATCGGTATGTAACAAGAACTTTCATTTATTTATATCCACAAACGCTGAAAAAATCATTCAAGTCTTTTTTGGTTCATACTTTGTTAGGTTAGGTTAGTAAGACATATTAGATTTAGCTTATAAAATAATACATACATAAACTTCACGTTTTGTATGATATACAGCTGGACGCTTGACTTCAATCACACCTCATGGAAGGTGAAGATGAGCCAATGATGCACTATTCACTTTTTTCTTAAAGGCACCCAAGTTATGAGAACCTGGGAATATACTCATTTGCAGCATGTTTTTGTTGTATTTTCTACACTGCTTTATGTATCTAAAATGTAGCATGCTTGGTTAATTGTTAAGAAGTTTATTTGGATTGGGTTTACTAAAATGCCCTTCCAATAAGCTTAGTTTGTTTTTTTTTATACTGTCTTGACAAAGTGACTACAGTGATGGTAAGTACAGTATAGTCCAAAAAGCCAATATCAGAGGACAAAAATCCATTAACACTCTTCATTATCAAGTCTGCCCACATATACCACAACTGAATGTCTCTAGGTATATGAGTTACTGGATGTTCATTAGCTGATTATGAAACGTGACAGGTCAAATTGAATCTCTATAGTGATTTTTCATATGTAAATATGCTAAGTTTAGTATCCTATGATAGCTAAAAATCCCACAAAATGCAGGTAGGCATTGGTGCCTATTATGATTTAACTCGAGAGTTTAAATAATTATTATTAATAATAGGCTAGAAGCTATTAGCTGAAGTGCCTGTCTCAGCTGGTGGGTGGAACCATCATCTACTGTACAGCACTGTTGACCATACACTGAACTCTACAATAATAAGAAAAAAATAAACTATACTTTTTTATTAAATATTACATTAATAAAGGTCATTATTTCAGAGAGTTACCAGAGCTGGCTCGGCATTTCGTGATCCGCCTTCTATTTGTAGAACAGCCAGTACCGCAGGCTGTTGTCACATCATGGGTTTCACAGACTTATGCTAAGTATGGCCACTATTTTTCCATAATCTATAATTATACAGATGCCTTTAAGCAACAAATAGGCTTACTTCTATTGTTTTACATTTTTAGTGTGTTTCTGAGTTTTTTTTTTGTACAAAATCAAAGGAAATTTATTAAGGCGCATAGTGCAGACGTGTATAGAGGCAAAGTTTTGAGACTAGTATACCTTCCAAATAACCATTCCACACAGGAAATTCCAAATAAAGTTTGTAGTGACTATGATGGCCTATTAGATAATGGACCAGTTTCCATGCTCTCCAATGTGAATTATCATAGATTTGAATCCGTCATGCCCATTTCAACAATCGTTCTTGGGCACATGTGGCGAACTTACTCTCATTCCAGTTTGCTGATACGGATCTGTGAGCATTGGTATTTTTTGGTGGCATATAGATAATTTCCTAGATATTAAGATGTTTACGCCAGTGCATACCACTGGTGACTAGCAAAAGTCTACCTCACTGTCTCATGGCTCACATGGAATTACTACCACCATGAATTTAGATGCCTTATTTAGTGTATTCATTAAAAACATTTATTTTTAATAACAATAGAGTGAAAAGCCCTATGTGGGTGAGAAATAAATAATTGTAGTGCAGGCGTGAATGTGGTAATTTATTGTTGTTTTAATTCTTAATGTGATGGACTGAATAGAGTTCAAGTGAACTCTACTGAGATAATATTTTTTTGTTATGTAAGTAAATAACTCTTTCATTAAATGCACCTATCTGATATTTCAGAGAGCAAGCTAAATCATGTGAAACATTGTCGGAGCTCTCGGTGTGGCAAGAGGCTCCTATACCAGGTGGCATGCCGGGTTGGATGCTCACTCAGTCCTTTAAGAAGAATTTGAAGGTGGCACTGCTGGGTGGGTGAGTTTATATTGCAACTTGATAATGTTGTCCAGTTTAAAGTGTTTACTCTCATTGTACACGCCATTAACGTAAATTTATATTTTATGTCCGAAAGCCTACCGCTAGATACGATATTCCGTACTCTTCGGAAACTCGCATCGAAACCGCTAACAATTAATTGTACATCGCAACTGCTTCACAAACTTTTATATTTCTCGCAGTCCTTTTTATCTCGATTTATTGTGTCTTTCAGGGGTTTTTTTGTGATTTATGTGTATTTCACTCATTCTTTTGTCACGAGTCAGCATCACGTCCAAGGGACTGTTTCAATTCATCTTTTTGTTTTATAACCTAACCATACAGTAAAGTAGTAAGAGGTTACTTGGTATAAACAGAACTATATTTTTGGTATTTCTCTGTAATATATTGTAGTGACTCAGTTTTGTATATGCCAAGCGAGCCCGATGTCCTTATGCAGGAGGGTAACGTGTTGTAAAGTTATGCTCTCTCAAAAGTCATATTTCTTTTTTCATTAGTCATTTTCTGTATTTTACACTCTTTTCATTAGTCCGTGCTTTACACTCGTAGCGTACTATTTATATGTGTACTTTACATAAGTACCGTGTGGTGCTTTGGAATTTTATGTAGTGGGCGGTGAGATTGAGCACCGCTGCACGGCGGCGCGCGCAGGCACGCTGCGCGGCCGGTCCGCGACGCGAGCGCCGCCATCGCACACCTTACTCTGGTTAACGCATTCTACGTGACGGCCCGTTCCTCGCGCTCGCAACTCATACTGCTACCGTTGTTGTCTTTGTGTCCATATTTCTATTATATTGCTGTGTACTCCTTTCATTCTTGGACTGTCATATTTGTGCTTGCTGATTTTTACTGTGACTTATCTACTTGCTGTTTGGACTTTCTTCATTTCGTTCATTCAACTCCCATCTTTACGCTATAGCCGAAGGTAGGCTAAATTCACCACCATACCTATCTCGCTAAACACTTGGGTACTGTGGTCACGAGTCAGTTCGGGCAGTCTTCCTGCCACCTCAAAAAAAGATCTGTGTTTTAACGGATTGAAATGAGACGCAAAGTGGATACAACTCCTATAGCCTAATTTGAGAGATATGTTGTTGTGTGGTTGTAGCGGGCGGCCCTGGAGCATGTCGTCGTCCCTGGAGCCGGATGGCAAGGCGCGGTCGGTGGAGTTCCTGGACTCGTACGCGCTGGAGCGGTGGGAGTGCGTGCTGCACTACATGGTCGGCAGCGCGCAGACCGAGGGCATCAGCGCGGACGCCGTCAGGATCCTGCTGCACGCTGGACTCATGACCAGGTGCTGTCCCGAAACCCAAACGCATAAAATATCCAGGGAGTGTGTGTGTGAGTCAGGGTTGTTGTGTAGGCTGGTAGGTGGGTCACAAGCAGCCAGCGCGTGGTCGGTGCCGTTTTGCCGAACCTCGGAGCCTGACTAGATAGTAAAGATCACGTCACCTGCTATCGAACACAGGTTCTCACGAGACATGGATGTTTCCTTGAGCACCTGTGCCGGTTTGGATGAGTAGCAACGACCCAGTGCTGCCACTGCAGTTCGGACTTGGATTCCGTTCAGAAACATATGTATTGTAAATCAACGGTGTTCACTTTAATTTTTTTCTCCTTCTTTTATGAAAACTTTGCTGGCTTTTGTATCTTTTATTTGTGTAATTTTTCATTATTTAAATATATTGCTGTTTCTCTGAAAATGGAAAAAAATGAGTTTTTGGTCCAGGGATGCTGAAGATGGGTCAGCTGTGATAACTCGAGCTGGTTTCCAATTCCTCCTGCTGAGTACGGCGAAGCAGGTGTGTCCGTATCACTGACTATTTTATTTAAATTCAAAATTAACTAGTTGGTGAAGCGGTTTAGATATATTCGCTTCATATGTAATTTAATTAAATACGTTTCTTTGATATCTCCATAAATTACTTCCGATTGATATAAGGATAATCTGTGTTGCTAATACTGTATGACAGATGTCACTAAACTGCAGCCGCACTCAGTGACGTTTGCCTCAGCGCTGGCGATGTACTACTTTCTGCTATGTAGCTCTATTAGAGCCCTTCGAAGTGAGGAGAGGGTGTTGGTGTAAAGTGTAGACAAGTGCGACTGTTACTTGTCCGTGACCGGAGACCTAAATCGCTTCCCTGGGCCCTTGCCCTGAGTGATAGCATATTCAGACGAGGAGCTGAAGATTTACAGGCTAATGTGTACAGATATTCTTGTGTATCGGTTGTGATTTATGGAGTAATCGGTTTCCTTTATATATTGTTTTTTTTTACCAGTACGAAACCACAGAGTTACTCTCTCCGCGTCTATGGAGGGCTATTTACACGCCTCTCCACTGGTCTTTACCTTATAGAGATTCTGAATATGTTTACAAATGGCGGATGATGCGATATCTCAATAAGCTAGTGCATTTATTTCGCAACTATATTGTTTCAATTTTGTATTTATTTAATGTACCACTGGGTGTATTTGTGCTGCAATGGTCCAAATCCTGGCATGTACCTCTGGGTAGTTTCAGATAATGTACGGATGTAGGCACTGTTCAATAGAAACACTAGATTTAATTTATTCTGTGTAATATTAATTTTAATTACTGCAACACTTAATAAAATTTCAGGCTTTTTGCCGTCTATGGTTTTAGTACGGCCATTATCACCCTACAGCCTTTTATAACAAACATATTTTGTGCTAAATAAATAAATACTAGCTGATCCGGCAAACGTTGTTTTGCTATATCAGGGTTTGTAATATCTTCTAAGATGTTCATTGAAATTAAGTGATATTAAAGACAATTTTGTTCACAATTAAATACTCTTAATCAACAACACATTTATTTGGATAAAGATTAATATTATTACGTTGATACAACTCTTAACAAATAATGCATTAATTTCGACCAAATTTGTTTACTATAAAAACGGTTCTAGTGACTTAATCTTAAAAGATAGACATATACTGTCATGGACATTTTTTTAGATCATTTCAAGAGGAATAATTCTTTCTTACATATATTTTTGGTATCTTGAACCGTTTTTGCAGCGCACGCAATGGAAGCCCTCAAGGATGAATAAATTTCCCTGTTTTTTTTCACATTTTCCATTATTTCTTTGCTCCTAATAATTGCGTCGTGATGTTATATAGCCTAAAGCCTTCCTCGATAAATGGTCTATTCAACTCAAAAAGAATTTTTCAATTCGAACCAGTAGTTCCTGAGATTAGCGCGTTCAAACAAACAAACAAACTCTTCAGCTTTATAATATTAGTATAGATTACGAGGCATCCGAAGTTTTACTTCTGTCCGTGACAGGCACCACATGCTCTCCGGTAAAGGAAAACATCCTGAGGGAACCCGCACGGCATCTGATAGAAATGTCATGTGTACTGGTGCTGTGAAACTGCGATCACGTTAAACACGACATATAAGCGCAAAGTAGATGCAGCCACTAATTTATATCTCCTCACCCCGTAAGGGACATAGCGTGAAGATTCTAAAAATGAGGTCCCATCTTGCCGTGAAATATATAAAAACAAATGATATAATGTGTCCCAGGTGTGGTTATTTTTGCAACACTACCTTCATACGGCTGAGAAACGAAGCCTCAGCGCCGCGGAGTGCCTCGCTTTCCTCTACCAGCTCAGTTTCAGCACCCTCGGCAAGGTCCGTATACAATTACATTCTCTTCTCTACTTTTCCTCATCTTCTTTCATTAAATTCTACACTTACTCACCAAAGTGACAACATCGCTGATGGAAAATGCAATTAAGTCTTAGATAGAGATTTATAGACACTATTTCGACTGAGTTTGCAGTTTTCAAAAAATAAATTCATTTTGACAAAAAAATTAATATATAGTATGAACTTGGATATAGCCCCATTATTCGCCGAGCCACGTTCGTGTTGACAAAATCGGTGGCTTTGGTAATCCTTTGACATTTAAGCAAACTTAAAGTTGTATCTATAAATCTTAGTCTGGAGAGGAATTATGCCAGTGAAAGAGAAGGATAGGATTACAAAATATTGTAGTACTTAGTTAACTTGGAGATTTCCCTACGCTCAGTTGATAACTAATTCTTGAGCTCTAAAAATAATTTATTTTGTTGTAATTCGGAACTGAATTCACCAAAAATATCTAATTCACATAAACAGTAATTGTTTGACTTATAAAAAATAATGATTGAGACAATTGTTATAAATTTCCAGGACTACAGCACCGAGGGTATGAGCAACAATATGCTGGTCTTCTTGCAGCATCTCAGGGAGTTTGGACTGGTCTACCAGAGAAAGGTAAAGCGCCCCTTCAATAAATCTATATGGTGTAAATTATTCAAATAAATTCGTGATGAATACAGCCATTGATGTATCTCTGCTCATCCCGAAAGAGATATAGCATGACGATTTGTTATTATTATTATTATGAAATTCGTTCCGTTATATATAACCTGATAATAATTTTTGAGGTTGTGGGACGATTGCTCGAGCTTTATCGTGACCATAGTACGAAAGTGTCGAGACTATCATAGTGACTCGCTTCGTAGTAAATGAGTATATAGACCTAAATACCTTCAGCCTTGATATATGTGGGTCGACATGACAGTGGAGGCTGTCAATGAGTTTTCGTACTTTGCAGTCGCTGTCAATTTTATACTACGCTGTACTTACCATCAGATGTGTTGTGTTGTGTGTCAAACCAGTATAAAAATTGAAACGTGACAGTTTAAAAAGAGGCAGGAATTATATTGGTATAAATATACTAGGACTGAAAATTCTAGGCATATGAATAGCTGAAAGTAAACGAGATGGGTCCGAAACGCAACTAGCTGAAGCGAGTTACAGAGGCTTTTTTTAAAACAGTATATATATCTATATATATATATATATATATATATATATATATGTTGTTGGCCAGGATAGACCTTCGCAATTAAACCGGGCGAGTTGGAGACAGAAGCGATATGACTATATCACCGTTTATGTAAAATACCTGAGGGAGTGACGTACGATGTTGAGAAGTGGATAGATAGACACGCACACTTTTAACTCCCGATATATTTATCGTGGCGCTGTCAGCAGATCTAAGCGCGCAATCATTATATCACGACTCATATTTTAGTATTGAAATTGTCTGCCGTGGGGCGCCGCCGATTGATTCTCGTGTGGAATTATACATTGCTGTGGTAAAATAGAGTGCGCGATTTGTCAGTTGTGTCGCTGTCGGCACTCGCGATCGCACAATCGTTGTGCCTGCTGAGAGTGAACACGACGCGGTGAGAGTGTCGTTCCGTTGTCAGCGCAAGGCGGGCCGCTTCTACCCGACGCGGCTGGCGCTGAACATAACGTGCGTGAAGGAGGGCGTGGCGCCCCTGCATGCGCCCGTGCAGGCGGCAGCGCAGGCGGGGGGCCAGGAGGGCGGCTACATAGTGGTCGAGACCAACTACCGGGTGTACGCGTACACGCAGAGCAACCTGCAGGTCGCGCTGCTCGGCCTCTTCACCGAGCTCGTCTACAGGTCACTTTCAAATCTTCATTTTTCTACTGGCTGATCTGGTGATCTTCCTGCCGTTATATACACACCGAAATATAGACCGCCGTTATATAGACAGCCGTTTATATATTAAAAGCCGTCCCATGTAAACGACTGCGCGGTGCTGTCAGAATTCGAATAGTACCTTTATAGTCAACTAGCTGATCCGACAAACGTTGTTTTGCTATATAAGTTATTGTAGAAGACCTAAGATGTTCATTGAAATTAAGTGATGTCAAAGAAAATGTTGTTCACAATTAAATACTCTTAATCAACAACACATTTATTTGAACAATGATTAATATTATTACGTTGATACAACTCTTAACAAATAATGCATTAATTTCGAACAATTTGTTTACCATAAAAACGGTTCTAGTGAGTTAATCTTAAAAGATAGACATATACTGTCATTTTTTTAGATCATTTCAAGAGGAATAATTCTTTCTTACATATATTTTTGGTATCTTGAACCGTTTTCGCAGCGCACGCAATGGAATCCCTCAAGGATGAATAATTTTCCCCGGTTTTTTTCACATTTTCCATTATTTCTTCGCTCCTAATACTTGCATCGTGATGTTATATAGCCTAAAGCCTTTTTCGATAAATGGTCTATTCAACACAAAAAGAATTTTTCAATTCGAACCAGTAGTTCCTGAGATTAGCGCGTTCAAACAAACAAACAAACTCTTCAGCTTTATAATATTAGTATAGATGAACGTCATGTTAACTTTTAACTAAACCTTATGCTCCCGTCCCACCATTCCCGTTTGTTGGTCGTTGTCATTTTTGACTGCGCCATGCTTACCATCAGGAGTGATCTGGTCACTGCGCCGAGCCGGGCTTAAATAAAAATAAATCGAGCTGGCTGAAGCATCTTCTATGCAATTGGTGGGACGTGCCGCTCCGCTATAAAAACCCAGCAGGTTCAAACACAAGACAACAGTTGTCTACGGAAAGCTATTTAAGTGAAAGGATGCGTTCATTCGGCATCTATTTATTTACTTTTTACAGGATTGCCAGTGGCCCGGTACACTAACTCATTTACACGATACATATACACAGTTACAATCAAAAATGTACAGTTCCTATTAAGGCATCCACAACATATGTCAGAGTGGCCTGTTTATTTATACTATATTATATCATACTATATTATATCATATCATGTTAATGTTAATCAAGTGTAGTATCTTCTGAGTTAATTAGCGATTTCATTTGTATCTGAGTAAACCAAGTTTACTAACACCTAGTGATGAAAATGCCCGGGAATTTTCCCAAAGTGCCCAAAACTTCCTAGAACATTCCGTAAATTTCCGGTAATATTCCCAAGGAAGTTTTGGGCACTTTGGGTAAAATTCCCGGGCATTTTCATCACTACTAACACTGGTGTGGTTTTAGTGCACTTGATTTACTCTACACACAAGTGTAAAGACCGGGATAGCTCCTCGCCTCGGCCGTCGCGTTACGGGATCAGCTCGTCCACGTCAAGTAACTCATACCTAGGGAGGTTCCATCGTGGCATGTGGACTATACTTTACTCTCTGTCAGTTGCAATGTGCTCACTTTGTCGAGCCATTATAAAAAAGGCTACTTGTGTAATTAATGAGTAATGAGTAGTTGTGTAAAGTTATACAATTATATGTCGAGATCTATTGATATTTAACGAAACTCTATACAAATTTAAAAAAAAAATGTTATTTGAGAAGATTGTTCCATAGATTATTGATTTTTTTTTTATTTCTGTTATAAAAATTTTCTGATTACAGTAGTTTATATCTTTTTGTGTTACTCGTATTTTTATTTTTCTTTTCTTCTGTGCATGTAGTCTACACTTATAAATATAGTCGCATTTATAATGTATCCTCTTCATGTTCTTATATAGTTTTTATGTGTTAATGTAGTCCATGTAAGTGTACTTATAAATAAATAAATGAGAATTGATCTGTGTGGGTAGGTTCCCGAACCTGGTGGTGGGCGTCCTCACGCGGGAGTCGGTGCGGCAGGCGCTGCGCGGCGGCATCACGGCGCAGCAGATTATACACTACCTCGAGCAGCATTCGCACCCGCAGGTATCTCATTACACAAACTGTGATAAATATCGTTGTGGGCGCCGGTAGACTGCACGCACTGCTCTGGCTCTCCTGACAGACGTGGACTGTAGGGATGTTACGGAGCTTCGACTCCGACTCCGATAAGTCGGAACTTCCGATTGTTATTACACCTCCGGTTCCGACTTCGGTTCCGAAACTTTTTAATCGGAGGTATTCATCGGAGGTCACCACCACTGTTGTACTCAATTCATTTGATTTCATTTTATATGTAATCAAACAATCAGTGCTACTTAATTTAAAGATCTCATTTTTAAAAATTAGATAAAAAAATATGACTAAAATGATTAAATTTAGAACTAAATGTGCATTTTAATTTATTACTTAAATATTTTTTTATTTTATATTTACATTAAATTAAATTAAATAGAAATTAACACAAAAACAACCCTGGAGCAAGTTTGATTTATTTGTGCATTCTTAATGGAAAAATGTTAATAAGCAGTTAAAAACACAGCAATTTTTATTTTCATTGTCTGTTTATTTGTAAATTTATCACTTTCTAATTAAAAAGGTTCACTGAATAATGTTTTTATTTGTCCCTTAATAAAACTATTTTATTCTGCCGTCACTTGTGACTGACATTGCCTCCGACTCCGATTCCGATAAATTAAATTTAAAAACTCCGACTTCGGTTCCGATAAAACTGCCTCCGTTACATCCCTAGTGGACTGTACTAGCAGGGACGGTAACATTACCATCGCCGACATGGTGTTGGTAACAGTTAATTGATTTTCGTCCCTCGAATCGATCTATGAATTTATCACAGTTGCCTCGGATGAAATTGTTAATTCTTTTGTGATCGAACTGCAGATGCTGAAGTCGGAGACGGGCGGCATCAGGTCGGCGTCGGTGCTGCCGCCCACCGTGGTGGACCAGGTCAAGCTGTGGGAGAGCGAGCGCAACAGGTTCACGTACACCGAAGGCGTCGTCTACAACCAGTTCCTGTCCCAGGTCAGCGCTACGTTCGTGTTTGTTTGTGACCGCAGTCCTTGATGATGATGATTTGGAAATTCGCACACCTCTGTGGTTCACCCTATATTTATAGTTTATATCATGTGCACCGGTGCCGTGGGAACGGCAATCAGATTTTTTTTTACACTGGCTCGACATAGTGACTACAGAGTACCTGATGGTAAGTACAGTGTAGTCCAAAAACGAAAGCGACTATCAAAGGATGAAAATCCATTGATAGTCTACATCATCATGTCGGCCCACATATACCGCGACTGAAGGTCTCTAGGTATATGAGCTACTGGATATACACAAGCTGATCCCGAAACGCGACAAGCCGAAACTGGTCACTATGACGGGCTTTACACCCATGTACTGTGGTCGCGATCCAGACGGGCACCGACGCCCTACCACCTCGCTGCTGCTCGTTTAGCACCACCCAGGAGTCACGTGTAGGGAAACTAGGGTAAAGCCTACGGACGCGAGCAGCTTTGACTCCCAAAATGATGCGCTTCTGATCACGTGCGGCGTGACATATGAGGTCTAAGTGGATACAGGCAGTAATGAATCTGTGCTCACCTCGCTAGGGATATAGCGTGATATGTGGTTATCAGTTAACGCAATGTGGTGCGGTGCGCAGGCGGACTTCGTGGTGCTGCGCGACCACGCGCGCGCCCAGGGCGTGCTGACCTGGCACTCGGAGCGCGCGCGCACCATGGTGGTCACCAAACGCGGCCACGACGACGTCAAGAAGTTCTGGAAGCGCTACTCCAAGACCTCCTAGGCTCCCACTCTCGGACCCGTCGTTGCTAATTTAATCCGTCAGGCGTCGTATAATAAATATATATGTAAGTTTGTAAATAATTGTAATAAACTTAATTTATCTTTCTTTTTTTTTTGTTACCCGGGGAAATATCTTGCAAAGGAGCGTCATGCCCGCCGTGAGGGTAGCGACCCCGGTGTGTCAGACTCCTATTGGCTAAAAGTCCCCGGGGTGTCCTAATCGCTCCACCCGGGCCTGGAGTAGCTTCTATTTCAAAATCACTAAATTATAGTCAACATATTTACGCAGATGAATTAATCAATAACAATTAATTATTAAGTAGGTATTTTGCCTGTCCTAAGCCAGGATAAAGTACGGAGGGAAAACGAGTCAATACCTATTTACCTAAAAATACGTAAGTGGAACTTTATCTATTTGCCAGTTAATCGCACGCCGCGTGCGTTACAGCGTCCGCACCGTTTACACTTCTCATGCGAGTGGTTTTAGTTCGAGCCCCGGCATGTACCTCTGGGCTTTACTAGATTACGTATGTTTGCAATGAAGGCGATGATTAAAATGTTTTTACGTGTTTTTTCTATCTTTTACACATTATATTTGACAACAAAAAAACAAAAAACAATCTTCTTCTAAATTAAAAAAATACAATATTACTATATATAGAAATGAGGTGACAATTAAAATAGGTTTTATGTCACAATCAAATAAGGTTTTAAACACGTATATGATATCCGGTGGAGAGCTTCGTGAAAAAACCCGAATGGCGTCTAATAGAAATGTCATGTGTAGTCGTGCTACTGGTCACGTTGGGCACGACAATATAAGCGCAAAGTGAATACAGCTACTAATGTATCTCTGCTCACCCCGGAAGGGATATAGCGTAATATATTATTATCAATTATCATTCGGCGACAATGTATCTTAAAATACTTACATTTTTATTAGTTTTTATCCTGAAATATTTCCCTCGTCTAAAAAAATCACCATGTATTAAAAATACCTTCAGTTTTACAAACATTTATTAAATTTAAAAATATATTTACGGACAACTATTAGCTAAACCAACTCGTCCAGAACTGTACGAGTTGACATGTCAGACGCTTAGAATATTACAAATCACTGACAATCTTAAAAGCAGTCTCTTGGGGGTTCAGAATAGTGATGCCACGAATAGTGAATTGGCCGAATACCGAATACCGAATATTCGGCAACGCTGTCGGCCGAAGCGCCGAATATTCGGCATGGAATACATGCTTGTCAGGGGCGCGTTAGCTGGATTAAGGCAAGTTGCAACCTGTTTTCCTCGTTGCGTTGGCGCGGCCAGCAAAGACAATACAATACCCAATACAAACGAAAAACAATACCCAAACTTTTCGAAATTTGCTAAAGTTTATCTTTCTTCTCCTGGAAGTAGCGTGTTTAGTGAGAGGTTATTTTCTGAGGCTAGTAACATTTACGATGAAAAGCGTAATCGTTTGCTACCAAAAAATGCTGAAAAGCCTATTTTCATCCATCACAACTTACCACTGATCAATTTTAATTACTAAAGTGTTGTAATTTGGAAATAAATAGATAATTTTGAGTAATATAACGTGCCTTTTTTACATGATTTGGTATTCGGTATTCGGCCGAATAGTACGTACTATTCGGCCGAATACCGAATAGCAAAAAAATGACCGAATAGGCCGAATACCGAATAGTTGCCGAATATTCGTGGCATCTCTAGTTCAGAACAGGTGTTTGTGCTGGAACAGCTTGTATCAAGCTGTCTGCGGCGGCCTGACGGGCGCCAGCGCGTTGTACAGCTTGGATATGGCGGAGTGCACTACCCTCTCTATGGCCTCGTCTTGAGGACAGCTCACCTCCTAATTACACATTAACATATTTAAAAAAAAATGTTTTTTTTTTCTTGTCATTTATTATATCTTATCTTCTCTTATTTATGGCAACCTTTTCACTACTGCCAGTGTCAAAGTATGTTACTGTTTATTTCCGAGTATTAAACTAGCTAAAAATTTTGGGTAAATACAGTGAAATATATGACAATCTGAAAATAAATATAATATACATTGTTATTAAGACACACATTTTAATAAAGATTAGTACATACACAAAAACCAAAACTATTGTAGGTACATATAAATATATACAATATATACATTACACAAATACATAAGTACATATTATAATTTAATGTTATTATAACTAAGGAAACAAAAAATTGTTTCAATGATTTTCAGGTTGGGAGAAATCAGAAGGTCATAAATATGACATGGAAAAGGAATACCTATCATTATAAGTGATTTCATAAAAGCTGTTCTGTCATATAGAGGGCAAGAAAAGAATATAATTATTATAATTTAAAATCTTATTTTTACAAGTAATGTTTGGAAAATAAATAAATAAATAAAACAAATAAGTTCTCTAACGTTCTATAACCTTTGTCGGATCATTAGATTGTGGGAATGGTCTTCCGACGGGAGAGTTCCTTTAGCCCTACAATATTGGGTTTTTAAGCGTAGCGTGAAGAGATATTTGTGCAGGTCGGCATGATCGCTGAGCTACCGGTGGGTTTTTCTTAACTATTGATAGTCGTTATCTTTTTTTGGACTGCACTATATTTACTGTCAAGCGTGATGTGGTCAATATGCCGTCTCCGTGTAAAAAAAAATGTGGGTAGTAGTCAAAAATGATAATTACCATATTGAGCAGATCAATGTCTGCTCTCTTGCCGTCAACAACGACGTGAAGTTTCTCCCCTTTGAACATTTTCGGCACAGCGTCATCGCCGAACATCTCCTGCAGCATCTCTATGACGCACTCCTGCCACACATTATAATACATTAACAATTAATTACGCGAGCTAGACTGCGGACACATTTCACTGATTCATTAACCCTTAAATTGGCAGAATGTTCTTTCTTTCAATATCAAAATAATATTCATACCGTTTAACCCTTATGTTCCAAGGATGTTTAATAGAAACTAACCGTGCGTTCAAAAACTGAGAAATTACCTAAATATTCATATAAAAATATTAAGTTTGCGCTAAAAATTATGACAATAGGTTTTGTAAATTCTGATGTATCTCCACAGATATACTATCAAGAAAAGGGTTAATGTAGCTGGAATGTGAGAATATTTTAGTTATTAATTTCTGAAGCTATATCGTGGAAACATTTCAATTAATTAATGTCTGAAGCTATGTATATATATTGTAATATTTCACTGATTAATTAGTGAATATAGATTGTATGAATATATTACTAATTAATTACTGAAACTAGAGTGTAGGAGCATTTCACTGATCAACTACTGAAGTCAGTGTGGAAACAATTCACTGACCAATTACTAAATCTAGAGTGTGGTTACATTTCACTGATACATAAATGAAGCTAGAGTGTTTGAATATTTCGCTGACTAATTACTGAAGTTAAATGAAATGAAGAATGTGGGAACTATTCACCGTGGTCCGAGATGTTAGTTTTTACAAGTGTAAGGCAATAGTACACACTTCCACATCTCTAGTGTGAATAAGACAGTCGCCTTTTACTTGCGCGAATCAATTGTGTCTACAAATTGATATTAGTAAATACTGTACTGATATATCAGTGGTTTGTTTACAAATTCTCTATACCGTACTAGCAAACCCGGCGAACTTCGTTTCGCCTCCAGATGGTTTCGTTTTGGTTTTTAGTTAGCGTTTGAAAGAACGTGCGCATAATAAATGTCACATGAAATTAACTGAGCAGAGTACAATGAGTAGCTGTCAAACAATGTATAACGCATCGGCGCCATCTACTTAAAATACTGGTGCGATCTGCTCCACCACCATGCAAAACCATATTGGTTTGTAGTACATGCTATGTATCAGAGATGGCGCTGTATGTGAAAATGATTTTTCTCGTTTTCCTGCTTTTCTGTTGAATTTTTTCCTGAATTTTGTTTGCTATAAATCTCACGGAGCCCGAGACCTTTCCAACGAATGCAAACCCATGGAAATCGATTCGTGCGTTCTGGAGTTATAGCGTCAGGAAGGAAAACCGGACTTGTTTTTATATAATAGTATTAGATAGATTGAAAAATAGGAACAAAATAAACCGTTTCTACACACCCAATATAGAAACCGTTTATAAGCCCATGCAGGCTCGTCGGCCGGGGGATTCTTGTTTGAGGATCTGTGCGGAGCGGAGCTCTTGTTAGTTTACGTGAGGACTGTATTATTGTATCGAATCTCTGATAGTGGTTGCTTTGGTTATCGAAGTAAACGTTAAATCGTGATTAGTTTTAATCAGCACGTATATTTGTTATTTGTTTATTTTTAGTAAAATGGCTTTTGATCCTGACATTTATTTATTTTTTTGAGTAAAATAATTTCTGATCCTAACAATAGATTATTTAGGCCGCACATGGTCACGTTTGAAGGAAAAGCCGCTCGAAGTCAAATAGGAATGTGATGTGCAGTAGTGGCAGGGGTCGCGTCCGGCGCGTAGTACCTTGAAATGCATCCTGTCGAGCTTGGGCGCGAGCGGCAAGTGCGAGACGGGCGGCAGCGAGGACGCGGCCAGCACGGCGCCCACCAGCGCGTCCGCGTACATGTCCGACACCGGCTGCGCCGCCCACTGCCGCGTTGCGTACGCCGTGTGAAATATATCGTTACCAAAAAAGCCGAAAGCCGTGGTGGCTGCCGGCAGAATAGAATAGCACTCTCTTCTTGCTGAGGTGTCGTTAAAGGCGACTAAGGTATCTCTTGAACACCGCAATTCAACCAGGTGTTTAGGCAAGGAAAACTCGACTAATCCTGCATCCCGCTCCCTCCCGATCGTACTGGTTCACCATTCCATCGGGCCTGAGGGAGCTCGGACGAGAGAGTGCTTTTCTGGCTGCGCGTCCAGTTATGCACTTAAATATCTCCTGCGCAATTGACTGTTTCCGAAAACTGGACCTCGAATTTCTTAACCGGTGTTGAAACGGTCGCCGTGTCCGAAACCGGCCAGGACATCATCATCATCGTTACCAAAATACATCACAACATTATATTTATTAGGAGCATCAACACTTGCGGCGAGGGCAGCGGCCCCGGTGTGTCAGACTCCTACTGACTAAAATCTCTCGGAGTGTCGCTCTAACTGTTCCACCCGGACCTGGGAAACCAAATTCATCCAGGCGCTCGGGAGCGTAAAGCCTTACGAATCCTACTTCTCTGGGAAGGGTGGGAAAGGTAAAGAGCCCACTCCTCCAAAATCTCTGTCCAGCGGCGCATCGCCTCCCTCATATCCGGGCAGCAGAGTCCCTAAAATGTCCTAACTGGACGAATAATGAAATCTATGATATTCAGTACTTTTTTATAGTAATAAAAGTCATTATTTTTCAGAATAAAAAATATTTTCACATAAATATAAAGAACGGTCTTTTTGACTGATCCTGTAAATCTATTGTTAAAAAGTTATTGTATAATAATATCAAACTGAAGGAATTAAATAATCTTACATGCGAAAAATCAGTTAAAAAAAATAATCATACGATTTAACTGTTCAACTGTTGCTTGGAATCAATGGGGTTATTACCTACTAGCATGACCCTTTGCTTTTTTCCTTCGTTTACGAGTTAAGCACGCTCTCAGTATCGCCGCCTAAGTTTCCCCATTTAATTAATTTAATTTAATTATTTTTTGTGCAATTAAAACTAATATAAATAGAATCTAATGTCGGCACCGCGTAACCAGTTCACGGATCGGGCAGGGTTTTTAATGTAAAGACATTAGAAATACGATGTTGCAGACGCTGACTTGTTTTTGCCTAGATGTAGTGATGAGGAAAGGCAATCTGGGAAAAAACCCAGCATAAGATCGTCAGGGCAGCCGTGAGGGCAAGGCTCCTCACTGAAAAGCCCTTTGCATGACTTAAATCGCTACCAGCTAAGCCTGGCGATCCACATTCCTCGAACGATCTGGCTAGCGTTACACCGCATCTGAAAGACGAGGCGGCACGTGGCGGTTACCTCCAGCGTGACGATGCCGTTCTCCAGCGTGAGGTCGATGCAGGAGTAGACCCGCCAGCGCGTCTCCGAGAGGAAGGCGATGGCGCCCGCGAGCTGCATGACGACGTGCCGCAGCAGCGCCGGCGAGCCCGCGTACTGCACCGACTGCCGCTGGGTCACCTCCGACTGCGTCAACTCCGTGTACTCTGATTGCCAACCAAGGTTTTTTATCTTTAACAAGGCAATAACAATCAATTAACAATTGACATCAATTACCATTTCATATGACATGATATAGTATAGTATGATGTTATATAATATAATGTAATATGATATAATATAATATAATACTGTTACGAGCGCGGGGTATTAAAATGCCGGTTGTGACGGACAATCAATTTATTAATAGAGGAGAGTACACAAAATCAACACGTAGCCACAGGAATGTCGTGAAACGCAGCTGTCGAACGATCGCGATGTTAAATCGTCGAAGAGTCCAGAAGCACGTCGAAAAATGCTCTCGAAAATCCGTCGTCAAAAGTCCAGTCGCAAAAAGTTCTCGAAGTCCAGTGTCAAAAATCCAGTCGAAATAATCGCACACAGTCGCAGTATGATCGCAAAAGTCCTTGAAGATCGCTTCGTAATATCGCACTGTGTCGCTGTCCAAATTAGAACTGTCCTGTGATCGCATCGAGCGCGTATTTATATCGGAACAGCCGCTTTCCAGCATTTTCGAGTAATAACTAGAATCTTATAGAGGTTTTTGAACCTTATGTTTTTACTCGTAAATTCCAGAATGGGTTCATCGACCTTTCGCGAACCGGAATTCCACGAACAGCGGCCGTCTCGCCGATATACACGTCACGAACTCGGGCGGCAAGATGAAACGATGCGTCCCCTCCGATGTTTTCGATGGTAAACAATTTTCTCCGATCCGATTGCAAGTTATTTCATTCGAAGGAGTACGTCAAGACTATCTATGCGTTTTAAGATTATAGTCGTGCGATGCCTGGAAGCCTAGAAATCTAGGGCTAAAGTTTGGCCCTAGTTCCGTCGTAACAATATAGTATAGTATGATTTAGTATAATGTAATAACACAGTACAATACACAATACACACACACAGTACAATACAACACACACACACAGCCAGTACAGTACAGTATAATTAAACAGGCCACTCTGACGTATGTTGTGGATGCCGCGATAGGAACTGTACATATTTTATTGTAACTTTATGTATGTATTGTGTGAATTAGTCATTGTACCGGGCCACTGGCAACCCTGTAAAAGTAAATAAATACGCTGATGACCGTCAAATGCTTTATGAAGTTTACCGGGTTGAGAGGGCAAGCACAGCTGACCGAGGGTGCTCAGCGAATTTATGGGCTGCGTGGCAACGCAAGTGCCTGTGGGTATCCAGCCAGGGAAAGGAACTTGACGGTGGTCTACTAGCGTTTCCAAAGCGTCTGCCTTGAGGGGAAACGTTTGTAGAAACTCAACGGAGAGCGCGTCAGAGTAGAACAGCGCTTCGGAGCGTAAACGCACCAGTTAGTGACAGTTAACTCAAATATCCTTCGCCTTCTTCAAAACTGGCGGATTTTTAAAGAAATTGTCTACCTGTATTTTACCCCCTTAGGAATGGGATATAATAAAATCCGATCTTAGTGGGTGTCTATGTTTAAACTCACTGTTGAGATCTGAAGGGGCCAGGATGTGGTAATTGAAGTTTCTCTTCACCAATATCCCTTGCAGGAGACTGCCAGGTTCCGGCGGCTCCATGGCTAGTGAACCCATTACCTGTAAAAAGGGGCCTATTGAATTGATGAAGCACAATACGCAACCCGGTACCATACAAAAGGTATTTGGAGGCGCCAGGGGACCGACATTATTAATTAAAATAATGAAGTCTTCACAATCCACCCGGTCTACTTCTACTCCTCTTTAACAGTTTGATTAACTATCGCATTCTATTGCTAGCCCGTTAACTATTGTAATTTAACAAAAGAGTTACACAAAATGAACACTGTAAGCGATTTCTTTGCAACACATTCACTGGGCAACCGTTGCCGACCAAATGTTGTCACAGAGCAGTGTATGCGACCTTTATACAGTAAAGTTTGTATGGTGAGGGCTTGTCCGTTGACGGGGAGTTGCTCACTATGATTAAAGATAGCGCCGTTATACCTTTGTTCGTTGTATGTTATCTCGAATTGGATCGTGATCGTAGTACACAAGTGTAATGACCGTCATAGTGACTCGCATTGGTCAGTCGCGTTTCGCGATCAGCTTGTATACATCCAGTAACGCATAGTCCATCTGACCTGACATGTCCTTCAATATTGGTACTATTGGGTCAGCATCACGGTGAATATCAATGGATTTTCCTCCTTTGATGGTCGTTGTCATTCTTAGACTACAGTGTATTCTCCATCAATCGCTTTGTAGTACTTGCACTTTGGTCGAGTCCGTATAAGATGAACGTTATTTAACACGTTGAACGCCGGCCCTTTTTGTCAATACTTCCCGTTCAGGCCGTTTTAATCTCTTTATTCTACAATAAATTATATTTCGAAATATGTTTTTCTTATCATTTCTAGTGTTATAAATCTGCGTTTTATCACATTTTTTAGCTGGGGGTCACCGGTGCCCCCCTCCACGGCCCAAACGGAAAGTTTACTGGGGGTCACCGGTGACCCCCACGGCGTTCAACGTGTTAATATGAGTGGCGGGGTGGGGGCGGGGTGGGGCGTGTGTGGAGTCACCTTGGCGGTCTTGTCGCCGCGGAAGGTGAGCGCCAGCTGCTGCGTGTTGCGCGGCGTGTGCACGGCGATGCGGCCGCGGTGCTCGCGCTGCAGCGCCGCCTTCAGCCGCGACATCTCGTTCTGCTCGCCGTGAACCAGCACCTGCCGCATTGCCCGGCGTCATTAACTAAACGAATCATCAAGGCACTACACAGCAGCACAGTCATGTTGACTAAAGGGGAAAGAATCCAATCAGAAATAAGGTGATTCGTCAGAGAATTAAAGCTATCGACATATCTCAGAGGATTAGCAGGCTGAAGTGCCAGTGGGCTGGTCACATTTGCAGAAGAACTGGTAACTGAGGTAGATGTGTTCTTGGGTGGAGCCACGCACCGGTAGGCAAGCAATTGTTGGATAAGAATAGCCAAAGATCGGGCTCAGTAGCGAACCTTGGGAGAGGCCTATATGAAGCCGTGGACGGATACAGGTTGATGATGATGATGACGATGTTTTTTTTTTGTTAAAAGGGCGAAAGTTCTTCATAGTACTGCCAGAGCTGCTAAGAGGACCGCAATCCCAGTGTGCTAGACCTCTACGGACTAAAAACATCCGGAGTATCGTCTCCTTTCTCGTCTCATATTCATCCTTCAACTCGACGAGCGAAAGGCCTATAGAGATATCATATCTTAAACAAATGGACAGAAATAATCCGCCCCTTTGGTCACCATGTGGGTGGTGTGCTCTCCACAGCGCCTCCTCACGTTGTAAACACGAGCACGAATGTAAAGACTTACATAGTGACTCGCTACAGTCTGTCACACCTCGAAATCAGCATTTGTAGTCCAGTAACTCATACCTAGAGACCTTCAATCGTAGTATATGTGGGCCGACATGAAGACGGACGGACGGAGGATTTGGAATGGAATAGTCGCTTACGTTTTTGGACTACAGTGTACTTACCATCATTTGCACTGTAGTCACTTTGTCGAATCAGCGTAAAAATAAGATATTCGAAATGTTATAAAAAAAAAAAACCACGAAAATATCAACTGACCACGTGCGGCGGATTAAGAATATTGATGAACTCCGAAGTCTGCTGATAGTCCGTGTGGGCGGAGAATGAGATGTAGTCCACTGACATCTTGAGCTGCAGCTTCTGTCCCGACATCGACGTGATTTCCTCCGGCTCCGAGAGAATTGTCTTCGCGAGGGTGCCCTCCACGCAGTAACCTGAATCAAGAGATCTTTTACAAGCATTCTCTTAAGCCGTTCATTCTTGATAGATTGTTCGTCACCTCATGATGGTGCGTATATTATTTACACACAAACTCTTAACTTTAATCACACTTGGTAGGCGGAGATGAGGCTAATGCAGATCTAGACATAGAGTCTAATGGTTTTGTGATGAAAAAGAGATGGTGAAATTTGAGATTGAAGCTCCTAACTTCTTAACTTTTCGTAACGTAACGTCCACTGTTCTCCCTACAAGTGGTAATAGACTGACTACCAGACTGACTGACTGATAGATTGACTGTTTCCGAAAACTGGACCTCGATTTTTTTAATCGGTGTTGAAACAGTCGCCGTGGCCGAATCCGGCTAAGAAATCATCAATAGTACGCTTTAATTTTTTTTGAAAAACTCGCCTGCAATAATGACCCCGTTTTTAGGATCGGTGCACCAGGACTCGAAGAGCTCTCGGGAGAGGCCGGACTGCATCATACCAGGAGAGGCCATGATCACGCAGGGTCCTATGTCTTCGAAGTGGTCTATACCCTGAAATAAAACACATCAACTGCCAAATCTTCTAAAATTATCCATTTTTTTTATACTAAGTGGACAAAATAACCACACATGTTGAAAAGTCCAGTGAAGTTCAAAGACGGTGGCAACCGTTAAATCACGAGAATCGATTAATAGTCGCCGTCGTCATGCCAGCCAATACAGCTGTTAACTAGCAGCGCTGTACAGAAGTCTATACCGGACGGCTTCCCATATACATGCGGACAAAACAGCACATCGCGGCCTGGCTGCCGATTACTATTCGCTGCTGCCGCACAGCAACTGCCAAGATCTGACCCGACTTTGAGCCTCATTGACGTGGCTTGGACTCCGCGTCTGGTTGTAAAAGGCATGAACTGACATCGTTATAAGTTTGCGTTTGTTTCGCTCATACAATTTATTTCAATACTGCTCTAGAATACAATTTCTTTGCGCAAATCTAACAGCTTTTATCTGAGATAAGCGATTGGCAACCCGGACACCTGCATGTAGCAATGGTTATCTACATGATATCTTGCCTAATACGAAAACGCTGAATTTAATACGGATATACAAACAGTGCGCGACTACGTTAAAGGCGAAACGAAAATGAAATGGTCTTAGTTTTATGATGACCTTAGAGGAAAATGCCAACTGCTTGTGGCACCAGTTTATTCCCCGCTATATTACTATTTTATGTTAGCAATAACACCAGTCGAACACATGTACTTTTTTCTCTGACTTGCCGCTGTGACTGCGCCGTGCCTGATTGAAAGTACAGTGCAATCCAAAAACCGAGTACAATTGTCGAGTGACAATAGCCCGGCGATAGTTGCCGCGATACCGGCCTACACAAACATGTAACTATTCACGTTTCGCTTAAATAAGCCAATACCATAGGACGAAAGGAACACGCTCGCCGGAAGACCAATCCACAATCCAGTGACCCGACAAAGTTAAGAGTCAGAGAACTTCTGTACATTCGACAAGGCTCAGCATCACCCAAACCCTTTAGTCCGCAGTGCCTGCGATTACACACCGGCAAGCGGCATCGCGCGCAAACTTCGCCGCCCGCGTCATGTCCTATTGGATCCCGTCGATTCAATTACCGCGGCCCTTGCGACCGCCGATCCTATCAAAAACAAGGTACACACAAGCACTCGTCACATTCCGAGACACCGGCGTCGCCGGCAGCGCCGACCACGACGATTAAGGATAGGTCCGTCAACTGTCGTTTAAATAACGCAGTTTCACTCCGATACAATCTTGAGTTTCTTTCGGCGTTTCTTCTCAAGGCAGTCGCTTCCTAAACGCTGGTAGATCACCGTTAGGTTCGTTTTTCAACTGGCCGGCCGCCCAAGTCGAGGTCCGTACCCACAGGGGTGCCCTTGCGTAGCCGCCCAACCCATAAATTTCGCTGCCTGAGCGTCCTCAGCGTTCGCCCACCAAGCCCGGTTTTGTAGTGAAGGTCTTTCCCAGGCCAACAACGTTGGACACGCCGAAAAAAAAAAAACTTCTTAGTTCTAGTTGAAATAGAAGTCACTGTAAAACTGTAGCACCGCAATCCAACGAGCGCGGTTCCGTTGTGAAAGGCTATATAACAACATTCATTTTTTGACATGTTTTTATTTGTTAATCCCTAAATCAGATTATTAATCACCTTAATGTTTTTAAGAAATTGAATTGAAACTTAGTCGCGACTGGTTCACATGGTCAGAATCTATCCAGACGAGCCAAAACAAATTTGCCCTTTATAATATATTGTTTTATAGATACGAATAAATCTATACTAATATTATAAAGCTGAAGAGTTTGGTTGTTTGAACGCGCTAATCTCAGGAACTACTGATTCGAATTGAAAAATTCTTTTTGTGTTGAATAGACCATTTGTCGAGGAAGGCTTTTGGCTATATATATAACATCACGATGCAACTATTAGGAGCGAAGAAATAATGGAAAATGTGAAAAAAACGGGGAAAATTATTCATCCTTGAGGGCTTCCATTGCGTGCGCTGCGAAAACAGTTCAAGATACGAAAAAATATATATATGAAAGAATTATTCCTCCTAAAATGATCTAAAAAAATGTACGCGACAGTATATGTCTATCTTTTAATATTAACTTACTAGAATCGTTTTTATAGCAATAAAATTTGGTCGAAATTAATGCATTATTCGTTAAGGATTGTATCAACGTAATAATATTAATCTTTATCCAAATAAATGTGTTGTTGATTAAGAGTATTTAATTGTGAACAAAATTGTCTTTGACATCACTTAATTTCAATGAACATCTTAGAAGATATTACAAAACCTTATATAGCAAAACAACGTTTGCCGGATCAGCTAGTAAATAGTAAATATAAAATGGAAAGATTCCTGATATAACAATACCAGTTTCTATCATTTATGGTAGAAAATTAAAAATTTTATCTGGTGTACTGTAAAGTTTGAGAGAAGACACACGTCACATCTTGAGGTTAGGACGCCGACCGGTTTCTGTCACGAATCAGAAATATACACTTTTTACTGATTGAACACAAGGTAACCCACATTTTTGGTCAAAATATAGCTGTTTCTTGACTTTTCATGCTTTCATCAATGAATGAATGGCTGTTTTAGTGTTTCACTTCTATATTTACCGGTCAACGATTCTAACCTCTCTCTGAAGGTCAATTGTTGTTTATATGAATCTATTTTATAATAGACCTGTGGTAACTTAGTAGTATTGAGACGTATATTTTCTTTACTCGATACAAGAGATATAAAAATCAATGCAGAAGATAATATTTTATGAAACTAATTTATAATAATTTATCTTCAGTGTTTCGCGGAGTCATTTGATAAGCAGTTGTGTTACAAATTATAATCTTTTATTTATTAAAAGGTAATTATTTCTAATTTACCATCTTTTTAAAACTACATAAATAATTTACAAATTATATTTGTGACTGTTTTCTGACGACATTAATGTTATAACACATTTTAAACTATCGCTTCTTGTACTCATTATAAATACTTTAACTGGTAACGGATACTTTAAAGTAAGTTAATTCACACATAAGACTCGTTTAAGTATTCATAATGGATACTAATGTTCGATAGTCCAAAGGAATGGGCGAGAGTGCATGAAGGTATTAATGAATTTTAAGAAAACCAATGGAAGAAGGAATAGAGAAAAGTAGCGTTCCATTATCCCTGGCTTCCTCAAAATGGATTCAACGTGATGTTGGATATTTAAAAACTGACAGTCTTGTTAAAAAACAAAATCACTGTTACTGGACATATCTAGATTGAATTTAAATCTTCGTTTAAAGGATCGTCTAAAATAAAAAAAAACTAACGTAACTAGCGAAACGCTGGATATTGTTCATTAATAGTTGCCATGGTTATACCAGCCTGCTCAAAATCTCTTCACACTTCTTTTAAGGACCCAATATTATAGGAGAAAGGGAACACATCGGCTGGAAAGATCATCCCACAGTTTTTGGGAATCGAAGCTGCTCGCGTCCGTAGGCTTTACCCTAGTTTCCCTACACGTGACTCCTGGGTGGTGCTAAACGAGCAGCAGCGAGGTGGTAGGGCGTCGGTGCCCGTCTGGATCGCGACCACAGTACATGGGTGTAAAGCCCGTCATAGTGACCAGTTTCGGCTTGTCGCGTTTCAAGATCAGCTTGTGTATATCCAGTATCTCATATACCTAGAGACCTTCAGTCGTGGTATACGAGGGCCGACATGACGATGTAGACTATCAATGGATTTTCATCCTTTGATAGTCGCTTTCGTTTTTGGACTACACTGTACTTACCATCAGGTACTCTGTAGTCACTATGTCGAGCCAGTGTAAAAAAAAAGTCTGATGATATTGTAGAGATAAGAGATGGAAAACTTTTTAATGCTTGTCGGGATGGAAGTAACATTTAATTGGCTTCGTAAACCAGCCGGTGTGGTCCTGTTACGGAAAGAAGAAGGTAGAATCAGTGGTCTGATTTCAGATAATGGCTCCAAAGGCGTTCAAAAATCGCCTTATAAAATGGCTAGAAGATAACCGCGAGTTGGTTGTCGTGCTGTTTTGTTTGCCGGCGAGCTTCTTGTTCACTGTAATGCTGCGGGTACGCGCGTTCCTGCGCCACATCACGAGCGACGCCAAGCGCCACGACAGTTCAGTTAAAGAAATACAGGCTAGGGTAGGTTCCTCATTATTACTGTACTGTTACTTATTAAAGTTGGATATCTTTTGGATAAAAATCATTGCCTAATGAAAAAAATAGAAAACGAATATATTAAACTCTGGTAAAAGTTAATTATAATCATATAATTGAAAATACTTCGGCTATATCAGAAGAATTAATTCTCAAATATCATGCCAATGATAATTGACGGAATCGTTAAGAGTTTAAAGACGATAATGTAACAAAAAGAATTACCAATTTATTTTTGTTGTCCTATTTATGCACGCTTTAGAAACACTGCAAGAAAAGGAAAACAAATCTACCACTGTTTCAGAAAGCAGAATCTACCGAGAAGAACCTGCACTTTGCTAGTGATTCTTGCCATAACAAACTTGCCCATCCATTAGAATATATTTGCTGTAATGTTACTGCTTCCCATTTTGTGTAACCTTGGGGAATCAAATTAAAAGGACATAGTAACTAAGGAATACTGATGCATTACTAATCAAATATTGCTAGGTGCAACAATGGAATAAACTACCTCCTAAAGATCGAAGACTTCTCTGCACCTCGCGCCCAAACTGGCTGTCACTCTCAACCACATTCTTTGAGAAACACCTGCACCACCAAGTCCCTATACCACTGTACGACATCCTGGAGCTTGATGAGCAAGCGATGACTGTCAGGGTGGAACCGATGGTGACCATCGGCGACATAACCGAGCACCTAATACCGAAGGGGTATTCGCTTGCCGTCACTATAGAATTAGTCGATGCTACTTTAGGAGGTTCGTTGTATAGCTTTTTTTTATACTGGCTTGCCAAATGACCACAGTACAGTACAGTACAATGTACTGGACTAAAGTCCAAGTACGACAATGACCGCCAAGGAACGAAAATCCGTTGATAGTCGCCAACGCTATGTCGGCCTACATATACCACGACGGATAGTCTATAGGTATAAGAACAACTGGATATACACAAGCTGATTCCGAAACGCGACAGACTAAAGCAAGTCACTATAACGGGCTTTGCACTTGTGTACTGTGAATTCAATTATGTGTACTCAAGAAGTTTGTAAAACACAATTTGTTATTTGCAACAGGCCATTCATGTTAGAAATACTAGCTTCCTAGGTGATATAGTTTTCCAGGTTAGCTGCACCAAATGGTTCCATCGATGTTGTCACAGGAATCGATTTCATGTCCGAAATAATTCTGACGTGAGTAACTAAGATCCACTCATATTTGTAATAGCAGTAAGACTAAGTATTAGATATCTTTGTATTTGAATAACATATAATGCATGGAGTGTGTGCTTAGCACCCAAATCACTGAGTACATTAAATTTTATTAGATTTAATGGCGAATATAAAACATTATATGCAAATTTTTTTGTAGTGAGTATGATTATAGCAATTATCGAAGTATCTAAGTTTTCATCTATCATCGTTTCAAAAAGCAGGATTTACTGGCAGCGAAACTCTGGTAGTCGCTACTTTCAAATGTTTGTTCCATAGAGTTTTACTGGGGCCGAACTAATTAACCACTAAACATGAAAAATTAAATTTTTACAGGCCTAGCCCTCGGTACAGGGATGTCCACGCATTCCCACAAAGCTGGCTTGTACCACGAAACGATCACAAGCTACGAAGTCGTTCTCGGCGATGGTTCTTTAGTCACAGCGACTCCTGACAACGAGCATGCCGACCTTTTCAAAACCCTGCCATGGTCCCACGGAAGCTTGGGCTTCCTTGTCGCATTGACGTTGAAGATAGTGAAGATTAAACCGTTCATAAAGATGAGATACACTCCTGTGAAAGGGCAGAAGGAATACTGCGACGCTTTGCGGGAATTATCTGGAACTTACGAAGCGGTGCCTAAAGAATTCCCCGATTACATCGAAGGAACTATATTTAGTAAGGATGAAGCGGTTGTGATGACAGGCAACTATGCAGACTATGATGCAAACATCAAAATCAACCATTGCTCAAAGTGGTACAAGCCGTGGTTTTACAAACACGTTGAAACATTTTTACAGAAAGGCGAAGGTGTAGAATTAATACCTTTGAGGGACTATTTGCTGAGACATAATAGAGCTATATTCTGGGTGGTTGAAGACATGTTATCTTTTGGTAACAATCCCTTATTTAGACTCCTTTTCGGATGGCTATTACCACCGAAGCCTGCCTTTTTAAAATTTACCACAACGCCTGGGGTCAGAGCGTACACTTTCACCAAACAAGTCTTTCAAGATATCGTCCTCCCGATCAAAGAACTGGAGAGACAGATTGAAATCTCCACTAAACTTTTCGACAAATTCCCTCTACTCGTTTATCCGTGCAAAATAATCGATCATGGCCCATCTTCTGGACAGCTAAAGCGCCCGGATTCAAAGTACTTGGTACCGGGAACAAATTACGCGATGTATAATGATTTAGGCGTTTACGGCGTACCGGGTAAGGTGAAAGCGAAACAGCCTTACAACCCGGTGCATGCTATGAGGAAAATGGAGGAATTTACAAGGGAAGTAGGCGGGTATTCCTTCTTATATGCGGACATATTTATGAATCGTGAAGAATTTGAAATAATGTTTGACCTATCTTTATATGAGAAGGTGAGAAAGAAATACGCGGCTGAAGGAGCCTTCCCCCACTTATATGACAAGGTGAAACCAGAAATTAACGTATTTGAAATTGGAGAAGAGAATACAATCCAATAAAATAAAAATATACTTAAAATGTGTGAACATTATTAATTTCATTGATATATTAAATTGTAAACTACTTTTTTAAAAGTATCCTAGATTATAGGCAAACTAAACCAGCCTGATGCCCTTGTCCGCCAGGTTGTTGGAGGAATACGGATTCCCAGGTTTGACTGGCAGCAGTTAAGGGATACCTCGGGGGTTTCTAGTTAGTAGGAGTCCGGCACTCGGTCGTATTTAGGATTACACATTGATATAAGGGATCCTAAATTTATTTTGCGTTATTTCGGATTATTACCCAAGCACCTAAAGTTTATGCAAGTTCTTGTTAGTTGGAGTACCTCTGGTGCAAGAGTAAATAAGCTTGCTTCGATGGTTCGGGCACGTGGAGAGGACGAATGATGAAAGGATGACAAAAAGATTTATAATATGAATGTGAGTGGAAGTAAGGGCCGAGGCCGACCGAGAGCTATCTACATAGATCAAATAAAAAGAATTCTGATGGAGAGTAATGTCAAAAGTACGCGGAAACGGCGGGCATGCATGAAGGGACTAATGAATGTTAAGGACGCGAAAGAGGTTTGCAAGAACAGATAGAAATGGAGTTCCATTCTCTCTACCTACCCCAAAAAGGATTCGGCGGGATGATAATTAGAAAACAACTTACCTTCAAATTGGAGATATGGCGGAACACAAAAGGGTTGTTCACTGCAATCTGTCTTCGGATTCTATCATTCATTGCGTTCACGTAGGTTTGGTACACCGCCATGCATTTTTTGGCGAGCGACGAGGCGTAGTATATCGGTATGTCTTGAAGTTCCGGGTGGAGGGACCAGTACTCGTCTATGGGAGGATACAGACGTTACTAAGCATCTGGCAACGCTCCAGTTACGCAGAGATATTGCCTCTCTGAGCGTTTCCTACCATCTGTGTCAGGGCGAGGGTTCTGAAGAGCTAATTACCCTTGTTACAGTCTCACCCTTCCATGGTAGAACCACGCGCGCGGTTTCACGGCGTCACAACTATACAGTAAACTCACATATCCCAGTAGGACTAAGAAGTTCTCTAACTCTTTCTTTTACTGAATCGTTGGGCTGTGGAATGGTCTTCCGGGGAGTGTGTTCCCACCGTCCTATGATATTGGGTCTCTTAAACGAAGCGTGAAGAAATATTCGTGCAGGCTGGCATGATCACTACGATTATTAATTAGTTTTTCTTTATTATTAATAGTCGTAGTAATTGTTTGTAGTGCACCAATATTTTTCGTTCTAAAACACACACACAGACGCATATCTCTACACCGACCATACATTCATACATACACACGTGCACATTTACTAAAGCTGAAATTGTTACTAAGTTTTATTAGAAAAATAGCCAATTATTTTTTGTTTATCGAAAGTTTAATCTAAACCGAAACCAGATCGAACCTTACAAGGAAACAACTTACCCAGTATAAGCAGGAGTTCTTGCGCGCGTCCCAACGCGAAAACCGGTATAAGACAACGTCCTCCCCGAGTGACGATCTCGCTCACGAGCCCCGTGAACCGGCTCTCCCTCTCCTCTCTCTTCTCGTGTATATGCGTGCCGTAAGTCGACTCCTGTGATATACGAGCAAACGACACCAAGTGTAACAGAATAAATCATATTCCTGAAACTATTTCAGCATTAGACTTTTGAGGTAACTGGGCAATTGCCTAAACAGGGACATGGCCACAATGCACAAATGTAAAAAACCGCTATAGTGGCAGACGCTTGACCTCAATCACACCTAGTGAAAGGTGAAGATGAGGCCGATAGTAATCTGCGTGTGTTCAGTAAACGCCTATTCACTCTTCTCTCAAAGGCTCCTAAATCATAAGAACGTGAAAAATAGTCGTCGGATGCATATTCCACTCCCTAGTTGTTCTAATAATGAATGTAGAAGCGATTTTTTTCGTGAGGATATAAGAAACATCCACCACATACACTTGGCTTTCGACACGGCTCCTAGTGGTGGGCGGTAAAAGATTGCAAGGCTAGAGACTTGAAGCTTGATAATCTTTATTATCGCCTTAATTAATTCAACATCGTTCATAAGTCTTTAATAAGGGATTTTTTTACTATTGGTACTCACCGTTATTAAAACATCAGGGTGTACTGTCGGTATTTCTGCAGCCATTAAATGCCTATCTTCTTGTCTTGAAAAGTCACCAGTGTATAATATCTGACAAGAATACGAACAATTACTTAATTCTTAGTTTTGAGTATCCCTTAGCATATCTTCCGTCACCTCACGCGCTCTTGACCCTGATGCAATTTTTTTGTGGTAGCCTGGTGGAAATCCTCATGAACCGTCAGAGTGGATGACCGATAAGGGCAGGAAAATTCGACTTCGGTCCGCATTATTAAACAGGAGTTATTTTTAATATTTGAAAGAGTTCCATTAAATAACTGGTAATACCATGGCTCCAAGACAGCCCCCGAACGGTGTAGTTGGAGAGATTGCGTCGCTCAATAACCAGATGTGAGCGGTGTTCGATATGTTCCCGCACACTGCTCCAATGAACACTCACAGAGATGAGAAGAGGATAGCACTTTACACCATCCCCTCCCTACATATATATTTAGATGAGGCCTGAAGAAGGCTGGATGTCGCTGAGATTCAAGGAAGTTGGCAAGGCTCTTGGCCCTTGGCCCCGGCAGACAGGAAAAGGAACACCCCGTTGGTTTTAGTCAGTAGGAGTCAGATACACCGGGGTCGCTGATTTTCCCCAGGTCATTAAAAAAATGGTTTTCCCTCAGCGCCTTGTGTGTATTTAAAATGTGTTTGTGTACATGTGAAAGAAAGTATTTAATATAACGAAATCACCTTGACGCCGGCTATCTCTATCATAAACATGGCAGCGCCGAGCACATGTCCCGCGTTGTACGCCCAAAACTTGACTCCCCTGACGTCCTTCTCTTCGTGGAAGTTGATTGTCTCTATCCGATCCATGGAGTTCTCGAGGTCAGACTCCGTGTACAGCATCTGCTCCGTAGATATGTTGCTGCGGGATTATATAGCTCATGTAACGCCATGAAAGCTGATGATACGGCTGGCTGTTATTTGTTGATGATCTAACAGCACGGTTTGTAGTGACGGTTAATGTACGGTTTGGATTCTGAGATTCGACGTAGATGCCGCGCAGTCACCTACATCAGTCGCCTGTACATATAAATGTGACGGCGCTATCCTCAATTATTGTGGTCAATATGTGCAGCGGGTAGATCTCCATCATTCAAACTCTACTATAGAAGGTCGCACGCACTGCTCTGAGACATTCATTCGGTCGGCAACTGTTGCTCGGTGCACGTTTTGCAAAGTAATCGTTTACAGTATTCAATTTACCACTTAAATACAGAGTGGTACATCGCGACTACGCAGCTGCTGCCAACGCCGGGCAGCGACTGTTATAATCCGAAGCGCGCTTTAATTGCGACGTTAAGATCATGGGTTAAGATCAAGCTGGTAGAACGCTAATAAGCATCACTGAGATGATGGGGCGATTGCATAACTGGGTCGCAATCACAGTACACAAATGCTAAAACCGTCATAGAAACTCGGTTCGGGATCAAATGTGTATATCCACGTGTAACGTCCAGTTGCTCCCCTAGACTTTTTTTTGTCGTGATATATGTGAGTCGACATGAAGATAGATTTACAATGGATCGCTGTCCCTTGATAGACACTGCCGTTCTTGGAATTAACTAAGATTTCCATCAGGGGCGGTGTAGTTACTTAGTCGAGCTAGTATAATATTATGACAGTTAAAAGTTGTTTACTATTCAAATTCTTACAATAACAATACGACAAAATTATTGAATTTTATAAATCTATACGAATGTAGATATTTAGTGACATTTCAGGTCAATTTTTAAACATAAAAATAACTTTTTTTTTTTATTTTTGGGTTAAAAAAATTAGAAATAAAATTTAAACAATAAAGACGAATAAACGTGTGACGACGTCATATGCACGGTGCCAATCATATGTTCCTTAGCCTAAATAAAACAAAACACATACAAATTTCACATATAAAATTAGTAGAATTAAGGCTTATTATATTCATTCTTATTACTCGTCTTGCTATTTGGGCTTAGTGTCTTTGGCTACCTGTTTGGGCAAATAAATACAATGAAACGTCATTCGGAGGGTGGCCAGATCTACGAATTTTACACTAATTCACTAATTTAAACACATTTTTGTATATTTCATGGTATCAGTATTTTTTATTATTTTTTCAAAAAGATCAACTTTTACTATGTATAATACAACATAAAATAGAAGACTACTGGAATTCGATAGCCTCGTATACAAAATTATAAATTGAATCCCTATAAACCAGGAAGCATTAAATTAAAATAATAAAAAAATAAGAAGGTATTTATGGCCACATTTTTTTGGGGAGTACGTGTGTGTGAGAGAGATATAGGAGAAAAATACACATTCATACATAATATATTCGTTTATAAAGTTCGCGATTAATAAGCATTTTTATAAATTATAAACAATGTTTCATACTCGGTTTGAATAATCTTATTAATATCTGGTGAACCTTATTAGTTTTATAGCTAATTCAATAGGTGTTTCATTTTATGATTTACTATTTTAGTAAAAAATAGTAATTTGTCTTCAAAATAGGATGATTTTGTCGTCCGGCGTTGGCAACATTATGTGATGCGTCATATAAGTTAACCTATTTTAATGGAAGCGCTGCAATTTAATTATGTTGTGTTGATAATGTGTTATTGAATAATTGTTAGTTGCGATATAAGTTGATTTATTCAAAGTTGTTTTTGTAACTACTTATTACTATAAGTTTATAAATAGATTTACATTGCCATGTAATAAATGTGCTTTGCAAATACCATAATCTGCTTTCCATTTAGTCAGATAGCGTCTATAAATGAAAATTATGTTTTAAAATTACATACCTAAACATATTTAAATATGCATTTTTATTTTAGTTATTAACACAATGAACAGACATAGAATTCACACTGCTGCTATTTGGAAACATTTTGAGATTTGTGATCAGGAGAACAGAAGAGCGGTATGTCATCATTGCAAAAACATTTTGTCATACAAAAGTACAATAACGAATCTGAAACTACATTTGAAGAAAAAGCATGAAGAAGTATATGAATCATATAGCCATTTGGAGAAAATTAAACAAGGTAATTTGACCATTTCAATAAATATTTTCAAACTACAAACATAAAAAAAAATGTATTTTAGGTATAATAATAGCTTAATATTTTACTGAGTATTAAATAAATATTAGTATCATAACAAAAATAATGGATTTAAAAAATAACTGTTGTTTGTAAAAACAACAGCATAGCAGTAATAATTGCCACAATATAGCATAATAATGAAATATTGCCAATGAAAATGACAATTGAGTTGCTATACAAATTGCTAATTATTAAGTTAAGCATGTAATATTAAATAAATTATATACAAATATATATATATATATATATATATATATATTTTATGACCAATGTTTTGTATCAACAATTATATGAGTATTCTAAATAAAATGTCTATTTTACAAATCAATCATAATATGTTTATCAGAAAAGTAGTAGAAACTTAATATATCTATCAGTTAACAATTAGTTAAATTAACTAAAAAAAAAAGAATAATTCTATTAATCCAATTAAAAAGAGTACTGATAGAGGGTAATGTCCAAGTACCCAGAATTGGTGAGGGTGCATTAAGGGAATAATGAATGTTATGGAAGCGAAGGAGGTTTGCCAGAATAGAGAGAAGTGGCATTCCATTCTCTCTGCCTACCGCAATGCGACTCTGTGGAAGTGAAGCTGCTGCTAATTAATCCATAAGCCAATATTATTTATTTTATTTTAAAAAACTCTTTTATGAATAAATAGATTAGTTTTTTTTTTTAATGAAAAATCTTTATGTATACTATTTACTGTTGGCAAGAAATTTTTTTGTGGCACTTTAATAGTTTTGATATTTTATAAATAGTATTTTTTTAATTTTCAGTCTCAAAAGGTTGCTGGCCCCTAGGCCAGGCCAATGTATGTAATTGTTTGTAAATGTTATGTAAAATCAAATGGGTTAGTCATCTATATTTAATATTTACAGGGAATCAAAGGAAAGATAGTATATTCACCAGCGAGTCCAGTTTGGATGGAAATGAGGGTAATAATGCTGAAGACTCATCTCAAAATCAAATCATCTTTTTAGAAACTGATGATGGAGTGGGACATAAAAATCCCATTGAAGTCAATACTGATTGTAAGGACAATTTTTTTTTCACCTTTTTCTCGTAACTTGGGGAAAAATCCTCTATAAGGACACTTTGGTGTGTCAGACTACTATTAATTTTTAAAAATTCTCAGTGTCATTCAGCTCTCTGCTGATCAGGCCTGGGGATCCATATTCCTCTAAAAACCTGGTGAGCAAATAAGCTTTCTCAGGCTACATCTCTGGATTGGGTGTAAAGAGTGTGACCTTTAGGACCCCTAAATCAGGGGTCATGCAGGACTCAGATACCGCCTATGTCTCATCCAGGCAGAACTAAATCTCACCTGATGGAAAGTGATAATAAAGCTAAGAATAGTGTGTTTACCCAAAAAATACAAAATTACTCATTTCTTGAATAGTCTCTTGTTACAGAAGGATATCAAACTTATAGTGACCTGAACAGTTTTTGTGTAAACAGTAAACTGTAGAAAAAAGAATCTTAAAAAATATCTTAAGTCTGATACAGCATTTTATATAGCATTACCTTTTTCTGTCAATATAACAAATTTTGCCATTAATTTTGTTGTAGCATTGCAATTTTTATTCATTATTAGTTAAGAGCTCCTTTCATTTGGGCCACTCCGGAGACTTTATATGATAAGTATCATATGATAGTAATATATAATACTATACATGATGAAAGAGACTACTAACATATTTGATTCAGTTAAATTATTTGGTTAGGTTGGTTATGCTCATAAAACATTTGTAATATTGTTTTATTACAGATATGTTTAAACACTTACTAAAATACATTTTGTTATATATTACGATCTTTGGTGATATGCCTATATTTTTTTTAAATATTTTATCTTTTTTTTTATAGTCCAAGATTCAGTATATTTTGAAAATGATTCAGAAAATGGAGACGGCGACAAAGGAACAGGTAAATAATACTTATCAATACTCCAGTATTAAATAATTAAAAGTATAGACAGCAGTTCCCAACAATCACAAGGAAATAACTCTTACTAATAAATTCAGTGTATGTTTCGTTTTCACGTCAAAACGGATGAACTGATTTTGATGAATTTGGAGATGGACATAGGTTGCCTTTTATTATTACGTAAAAAACAACTTGAAGGGGTTGAAATAGGGGTCTTGTAAGATTTTTTTGCAATTTAATACAGGATATTTTTTTAAATTAAAGGATATAAATGTGGGTTCCTTATATTTGATTTTTCGATAAAAAAAAGGGTAGAGAAGGGATGGAGGACGAAACTGGGTGAAGAGAAAGTTTAGCTAAAGTTAACAGGATGTTCACTGACTATGAGGCGGTATGAAGTTTGCTGAGTCCGTTAGTTCAATATAAAAGAAATACGATTTGATGTTGATTTAAAATGTGCACAATTAAGCTATTAACTAACAACAAACTGTCTTCCTATTGCATTGTCCATTGTAGAGCACTAAAAGCATCTTAATTTTTTGATCTGTCAATGACTCCAACGTTAAGTAATATTTATATTTAATTTCCTTGTGACCATCCTGACGATTCTATACATAAAGGCCTGGTATATTTGTAAGCCAGAATAACGGCTGATTATGAATTAATTCACTGTACTTTCAAACAGTTGTGGTATAATCACTTTGTCAAACCAGAATAAAAGAAAATTAGTATTGATAAACATAACTGACTACTAGTGCAACCGAACCTTGGCTTACTTTGGCTTTAGCCACCTTTTGACAAGTTTAGAGGTAGTTTTTAAAATTTTCTAGAAGTTTAACTAACATAAAAGTTGCTTTGACTGAAAGCTGTGACAATAACTAACCAATCAGTTTGAGTGATATCAACTTATATTCTTATTGAAAGTAATTTAACAGTCACAATGAGATGAGTCATAGTTAGATGATTGCTAGAAACCTTAAAAACTTTACAAAAACCTATCAAAGTTTTACCGAATGTGTTTTCTGGCAAAGTTGGCCAATACTGAACCCTTCAATCAGACACTACTGGTTACATTTATTGTTGTAGAAAACATCAAGAAACAGGAACCCCAACCCATACCCAGAAGGAAAAGAAGATTATCAGTCTTATACCCTGTAAAGAATGTACTGACTTCTGTTGAATTTGACAAATTGAATCTCACTCAAAATCCATTAGAAATGCAGAAGATTCAGATGAAACTAGAATTAAGAATGAAAGCGGCAGAACATGAACAGAAGTTGGAGAATTTGCGCAACGAAGACAGAAGAAGAGAAGAACAGCATAGAGTAATCATGGCATATCTTAAAGGACTTTGCAAGTCCGGGAGTGATAAGCTATTATTCAACATAATTAAGAGTTGATTATGATTTTAAGGTCTTGACAATAAAACAAATCTAGAATATCTTACATTTTTAATATCAAAATATTTTAGTACACAGCAGAGAGCTCCATATAGATATGTGTGTATTGATTAAGCATTCTGCTACAACTTTAATAAATACCCACAGATGACATTATCACTTTTTTTTAATTAAATAAAAAAGGATATTTCCTTTTATTTTTAAAAACTTTGTTATTAAGGATGGTCATGATCAATACTATGATCATAATATAATAATTACGAATTCACTTACCATAGTATTATAGATCCCAACTTCGCACGGGCATAATAATATAATAAAAGAACTCCCTTGACTCCCCTCCCAAACCTCTTCAGAGCATAGTTAACCGAGCTGAGTTTTTTCTATTATTTAAACTCGTGATATCTTTTAAAAGGTGATATGATGAAGGTATTGAAGTAGTCTTAAATAATGATTTATTTATTTTGATAAGGATCAATACCTAGGTAGGAATGAAGAGCCTTTTCTAGCGGTGGTATTTTAATAAAAAAAATAATAATAAAAGGACGCTTATTGTGACGTAACTCTAAAAGATGGAGACATGCTGTGGATATTTTTTATAGATAGTGATGAGTCCTGAAAAATTGTAATACATCATTTTGTTCTATCATTAATAGTTTTCGCAGCGCACGCGATTGAAGGAGGTTTTTTGTTTAAATTTTTACACCTTGGGTTAGATTATTCAAGTTTTAGTAAGCATCCCTAATTTTTTTGAAAATGAAACATAGCCTATGTCACTCGGGAATAGTGTAGCTTGCCAACGGTGAAAGGATTTTTGAAATCGGTCCAGTAGTTTCGGAGCCTATTCATTTTAAACATTTTTAACCTTTCCTCTTTATAATAGTATTATATTTATATATTATGCCTTCATCTTAGTTTAACTGTTATTTCTTTTGGAAATTTAAAATAACCTACATTGCGCAAGTGAAATTATTCAGTAAAGCGGTATATATAATACATCTCAATTTATTTTTCATCTAGGTTCATATTAAATAAGTGACTGAGAACAGAGATGGGCAAAATGTAATCTGATCAATGTTTAACAATTACAAAATGTAGACATAATTTTAATTTTGTTGCTCTGTAATAATGATAAAATTTCTTCAAAACATTAAGGAGTCATAAATGTGTATGCAGCTGAGGTTTCCATAGTGGTTAAAATGTACATGAGCAAAATACAGACATATTGAAGAGGAAAAAGGCAAAATGTAATCATAATCATTTTTCATTAATCTAATTACATTTTGTCCATTGATGGCTGAGAAATTGATTTATTATATGTATTGATTTAAATAATAATAAAATAATATATAGTTAAGCAATATCAGGGCAAACAGATACTTTGGGGGTTGTATTCAACTATTTAAATTGTGACATATATTTAAATAAATTACTACAATAAGATTCCATTCTGTGTTTTCTTTGAAATATTGTTAAGATTATAGCAATTACTTTATATAAGATTTAGAGATTTAGTCCTACAAGGAAGTAGTCCAACAAGTCATTAACTGATAGACAAATGGATATCTAGTCCAATTGAAATTCAGTTGAATTGCTGTGTAATCATGTCAGCAAACTAGATTAATTGATACTCAGATGAAAAGACAATATAATTTAATTTTTTAAAGTTGTAAGAATATATTAAAATGAAAATCCTGTCAAGATCAGATTTTTTATTTACCGGAAAAATCCTTCATGTGACTTCACTGGCGGCGTGAGGACGACGCCGGGGTATGTGGGACGTCTACTGACTACAAAACTCCTGTCACGATACCGACAGCTTGTGGACTCAAACTGCTTACGGAACTAGTGTTCTGGGGGACCTGTTTTGTCACCTCAAAAAGTTGAGAAGCGAAGGAGTAGTCCTACTTCACAAGACTTTAAATGTTACGGAGTGTGTGGGGTACATCCCACCACCATCTAAAGTGGGCAGTGGATTCCCTTAAGTGCCACTGCCCAACTCAAGATCAGAAAGATGTAACTACAACTCAAGTTAATATATAATTTAAAACAAATAAAAGAGACTAACCTCACTTTAATATAATCGGAAACGAGCCATCTGTAGATTGCTTTAGTTGCATGGGTCATAAATACTCGGCCTTTGAATGAAGTCTTCGTTAAGAACCATGGCAGAGCTCCGCTGTGATCTAGATGAAAACTGATAAACAAAATAATTATAAATCGCCATACTATAACCATTTTGGAGTGAGCAGAAATAAATATGTTTATTTCAATAAGAAATATTCAAAACATAATGCTGCATGTACACATTCTTAATATTTTAATAGTCCTTATGTGTGAAATAATACTGAGCCATAATTAAAAGTAAGTTGATTTGCGAATAGGACCTAGTATATTAATTATAATGAGTACAAAATGTGAAACTTTAAAATGTGCTATTACATGTACAATTAAAATTATGTCAAATTATAAATAGTTATGTAATTTAAACATTAACCTACTGATACATGAGATGCTGAGTCTATGTACAAAGTATAGCAAAGTATCATATTGAAATCAGGTTTAAAATTTGTTAAAGAATTTTTAATTAATATGAGCATGGTTTCTTATGCCCTATTTATGTAAAAGAAAAACATTGCACTGGCTTATATTTGTATAAATTACATAATACATCCTATTTATATATTATCTCCCTATATCCTTTTTAGTGTGAGCAGAGATACAATAGTGATTGTATCTCCTTTGCTCTTATGTGTTGTAGCCAACGTGAGCAGAAGCCCCATTCCACCACAAAACCACTAGACATCATGTTGGATACCATCTGTATGTCGTGGATGTTCCTTATATTCACACGAAAAGATTCTCTTCTACATTTATCATACAAATGGCTAAGGAGTGGAATATGCTTCCAGCGGCCATTTTTCTGCGATCTTATGACCTGGGAGTCTTTAAGAGAAGAGTGAGAGAAGATTTGCTAGAAGATCTCATTTCATCATCGAACTCATCTTCACCTTCCACCAGGTGTGATTGAGGTCAAGTGTTTGTCTATAAATTATATTAAAAAAAGCATAGTAGATAGATGTTTTCATAGTACTAGTGCTGATAACATTTGTATTATACACTATGTAAGTCTCTTCATGATAATTTCCTTCTCCAGTGAGCATGTGGTGCGTAAATTTTCACTTAATCTGGAAAAATCTCCAGAAAAGTGGATCTCTTATCCAGTAGGTCACCACAGCCACAATATAATACATAATTATACTCTTGCTATTGTTACAGAGGGGGTGAAATCCCTGTCCTCAGCTCTTTGGTTTTTAGATAAAAAATTACAAAAATAAGAAATTATAGATATAATGAAACTCACTGTGAAATCAATAACAAGTCCACTTCATCAGCTTCAATCAAATCTACGAAAGGAAGAGCGTCCATTCCAGACAAACCTGGGTGTATACCACAGTCCAACTAAAAATATAAAATTAATTAACTGTGATTTTGTATATTTATAATGCTTATAGTATAGATATCGTGATATATTCTAGCAGTATAATCTATACTAATATTATAAAGCTGAAGAGTTTGTTTGTTTGTTTGTTTGTTTGTTTGAACGCGCTAATCTCTGGAACTACTGGTTCGAATTGAAAAATTCTTTTTGAGTTGAATAGACCATTTATCGAGGAAGGCTATAGGCTATATAGCATCACTATGCAATTATTAGAAGCGAAGAAATAATGGAAAATGTGAAAAAAACGGGCAAAATTTTTCATCCTTGAGGGCTTCCATTGCGTGCGCTGCAAAAACGGTTCAAGATACCAAAAATATATGTAAGAAAGAATTATTCCTCTTGAGATGATCTAAAAAAATGTCCGCGACAGTATATGTTTATCTTTTAAGATTAAGTCACTAGAACCGTTTTTATGGTAAACAAATTTGGTCGAAATTAATGTATTATTTGTTAAGAGTTGTATCAACGTAATAATGTTAATCTTTATCCAAATAAATGTTTCGTTGATAAAGAGTATTTAATTATGAACAAAATTGTCTTTGACATCACTTAATTTCAATGAACATCATAGAAGATATTACAATAACTTATATAGCAAAACTACGTTTGCCGGATCAGCTATGTCTTGATAAGCGCGAAACTCGAGAACGACTAAACCGATTTGACATATTTCTTTTTTGTTGTGTTTGTTGAAGTCTGGGAAAGGTTATTACGGAGAGAAAAATTAAAAAAATTGTCTGAAAAAGTCTAAAAACAACACTTTTCTATATTCTCATACAAAAAATTCGTAATAATATTTAAAAGTCAATTTGAACTTTAACACCATACCATAAAGTTTAAATGTCAGTGGACGGGTTCCGGGAAGGCAAAACAATTGAGTGACGTATAAATATTAATGTCAATATTTGTTAATTTTTATACATATAGCATTAAGGCCAGGTTCTTTCAAACAATTTTCAAAAAAATCTGACGGTGAGGCTATTAACATTAAAAAAACAATATGACTTTGTTTTAGAGAAATAGGGCAGAACAAAGTCTGCCGGGACAGCTAGTAATTTATACAAGTGAAAACTAGATGGAAAAATCACGTATTTTTTTATATACATACCATAATTTTCTTCCCTTTAAATTCTAACATGATGCAGGACCTGCCAACTTCTTGACCAGCTCCCCTAAAATTTACAGAGATAATAAGAAACATTATAATATCGTACCTTGGTCATCCAAAATGAACTGTTGCATAAAATAATGAAAACATTTTTATTTATTTTAGTATTAAGACCAGCACATGTATCTATAACATGGGAAAACTATACAAAAATTTGTTCAGAGGCAGGTTAATGTATGAAATAAAATTATGTGTTTTTATCAATTTTTGATTCAGTTTACAAGTTTGAAAAATTCTTACAATGGTCGTATAGTGAGCTGATCGCTCTCTTCCAAAGGCGTCAGATCGGTGCCTTTCCTAGGATTAGTCGTCATTGTTATATTTCCCTTTACCAGTATATTATGATAATTATAATTTTTGTAACTTTATATTAACTCAATAAACAATCGCACAACCGGTATCAATTAGGTTAGAAAATGTTTCAATTTGTCATTTTTTCAAGTCGCCAGCCTTTGCAGATTTCCTTCTGAAAATATTTTATTTCTTTAATTAATAGATTTAAAACGAATAAAAATAATTTTGTTCTCTTTTACAAGTATTTATTTTGTATTAATAGGAGTTTGACATTAAGGTAAATATATTTCTTTCATAGTCATTGGTTTTATTATTGGTGACTGAAGTAATAAAAAATAAATAAAACAAAGATATTTTTAGGACGATTTTTAAATATTTATAAGGAAATCGTATGGTAGGAATGGGTAGCACTGTGCACATGTACTGTCATTAGTAGGTATTATTTCAATGTCAAAAACTAATGTTATTAGTTTTTTTTGTTTTATTTTCTTCATAATATTTTCAACTTTATAAAAGCCATAGCCATGTCTGAGATGTTATTAGTTAAAATTGTATTTTTAATTTTTACGGTTGTAGCTGAAAGCTCTTTAGAAGTAAAGTGGCAAGTGAGCAGTGTTGGAACAAGATTTTACCCAGAAATTCAGGAATTTTCCAATTGACTGGAAATTTTAGAGGTAAGAATCTTTGAAAGATATTAAATTAAAGCAAAATGAAGAAAAAATTTACGATTTCATAATATTGCTGATTATATGATCAATCTAAACTATTACTGATTATATTAAAGATAATAAAAAAAATATATGTACGTACTTCCTTTTTTTAGATGGTAAAAAAGATTTTATTTTAGAATTATTATATTTAGGTTAATTACATAATCTATAAATAAATTACTTATTTAATAGACATCACATTGTATGATTTGTGTTTTATACAATAAATAGTCTTATTTTGGTAACTTAAAATGTTTAGAGGGGACTTTACGGCGATTTTTCTCAAAGCTTGGTAATACTAAAATGCAGCTGGTGAAATGAACTTAGAATATATGGTTAGGATTCTGAAATCAAAAATAATTTAATAAATAACTCAAAATGCCGAAACAGAAGCTATTCATCGACGACTCCGATGAGGAAGTAACAATTAAAACTGAAAACGAGTATGCAAAGAAATACGACGCGTGGCGCGAAAAGGAAGAAAGGCATAAATGTAAGTTTCAGAAAAGTATGTTTTACTTAAAAATTTGCTATAATCTGTAATTTTTAATTTGTAATTTATATTTACTTTAAGTGGAGCAAAAATATGGAGACAAAATACTAAACTCGGATGCATCGATTTCATCGGATAGTGAAGACGATGATGAACCACTGGAAATTACAGAGGAAACCGAAACACAGTTCTTAAAGACTCTAGCACTATTAAAAACCAAGGATCCTAGAATATATGACCCTAATTACAAGTTCTTTGAGGGTGACAAAGACAAACAGCCAGGTGAAATGTTTATTTAAATATTTTTTTTTTTGTTTTTTTTTTTTATTTGTATATTGTATTTTGCTACTTTATCATTTAACAAGTATGACTGAATGTCCTTAAAATTTTAATGTCGAATCTCATTCAGTTTTGATCCGAGTCACCACCTTAGAAGTTTCATTTCAATACAAGTAATGGCTAATAAGCTCACACTCCACTCCAACATTCCCTTGAGTTTCTCTTTGTGTCTCTTCTCAATATAGTCACTTCTGAAATACTTGTAAATCTCTTAGGTTCTTTCCTAGGGGAGTCCTTGCCTTGCCACCCAACCCATAAGTCATTGGGTGTGTATCTTAAGTACTTGTCTTCTTTGACTCGTGAAGCTGAAAGGTCTTTCTTAGCAACAGCAAATTGTCTTGCCGAAAAAAAAAGAGCACAGGCTTTGGGTTGCTGAATACCTGTCAAGTCAGGAAAAAATTAATAAAACATTATGGCATTTAGCATGTTTAATAATATGTAGAGGGATAGTGTTATGATATTGTTTTTTTTTTTAGAAATAGAAGTAAAGACTAAAACCTTAACATTTGCTGACAGTGATGATGATGATGATGATGACGGAGGTGATATATTTACTATAGAAAAAAAAGCTCCTGCTCTTGATACTGCTGACAATAGTACCAACAATGATAAGACAGAAATCAATTCTCAGTGTAATGCTAAGAAAGGAAAGAAGGTAGGAATATAACTCCTTAGTATTTTTTTAAAGGGGTTTTGCTATTTTACCGTATCTGTCACATCATAACCACTCTGAGTGTCACACCTCTGTGAACTTAGCAGCAGAATTTCGTTTTTTTTTTAATTTCCATCGGATACTACATCATTTGTACCACTTTGATTTTCGTTTTTACCTAAAACAAACAAAAGTTACAGCTTTTTTTAAATTTGACCCGCAGCCGACTTTGGAAAATCGAAAATTTCCAAAAGGGTCTGATTCGGGGTTGTTTGTACCACCTTCATTTTTTGTTTTTTTTTTTTCAAAACCCAAATAAGATACTCCACTCTGGTCCATCGCCAGATTAATTTTCATGTTCCACCAGGTGTGATACAGGTCAAGCGACGGCCTATATATTGTAAAAACAAATTAAAACTGTTTTGTAACATATAACAGGAAGGAAAGCTTAAAGACTACTTAACTGGAAAAGCAGAACATATAGATGACGATGTTGAGAAGGATCTGGCGCCATTAAAAGCTCTGTGGTCAGACCCCAAGCTGAATGAAGGAGAAGTTTTTCTACGAGACTACATACTAAATAAAAGGTATTTTAGTTATTATTTCTATATTGGTATGATCTCTTGTAACTTTAAAAATCCATAACAGATTTCGAAGCAGGTATTGCCATAATTTAGGAAATTCATTCTTGCCGATTTATTAATGTAGTAGGTCTGGGAAAAAGTTTCTACACATTTTATATAATATTCAACGCAATTTTTTTTCAAACTTTGTTTATATTCAATTAAATTATAAATGTGCCATTTTGTTCAATGACTTTCTGCCATCTTGTAGGTAGGGACGTGAACCTGATGCTGTATAAATTATTATGACTTTTGATTTAAAAAAAATGCGGCAAGTAGTTTTGGTAGTCTTCTCTTGATTTTAACATGACACTGCCTAAAGTATTCTGAAGAGACCGAAACAGGTGGAAATCTGAAGGTGCAAGGTCAGGGCGGATGCATTAATTCCTTCCAGCCAAACTCTTTATTTTTGGTAACTGGCTAAAGATGTGTGTGGTCTAGCGTTATCGTGATAAAAGACCACACCACTATTGGTCAATTCCAGCCGCTTTCTCCCAATTTCTTGCTTTGATCTCATCAGTTTTTGGCAGTAGAGATCTGAATTGATAGTTCTGCCCGGCGTCAAAAGCTCGTAATAAATAATGCCATTCCAATCCCACCTTACACACAGCATGACCTTATAGTGAGTTAACTCGTGTTTTACCAGTCTGTGAAGCTTGACCGGTCATTGATCACGACCTTTTTCGCATGTTCTTGTTGAACGTGAACCACTTTTCAGTTGTCAATCTCTTCAAAAATGGTTCGGTTTCATTGCGTCTCAGCAAAGAATCGAAAATGAGAACACAGTTCATTAGGTTTCTTTCAGTGAGCTCGCGTGCCACCCAAATATCGAGTTCTTTTTGTTTTCCAACTTTTTTTCAAATAGGTGAAAACTTTTTTGTGGGCAACTCCCAATTCTTCAGCTATATCGTAACCACTGAAATGCTGATCTTGCTCCACTTTTTCAAAAAATGGCGTCCATTTTATCCGTAACAGGGCGACCAGAGCGAGGTACTTATTTGATATCAAAATTTCCGGATTGGAAACGCTTTAACCAACTTTGTGCTACTTTTACTGACACTGGATTAGGTTTATAAACGTCACAAATTATTTTCACGGCCTGCGTTGCATTGTATCTTTTTGTATTAACATTTTAAAGTGTATCGATTTTTTTTCATTATATTCAATCATTTTGAGAAAAAGAAAAACAAATACTAAATAGCTAAAAACAACATATTACTGAATTGTTTCTTTTTTTTTAATGTAACTTTTCTAATGACATCAAAAGCATCCAAAAGGATACAAATAGTACAGCCAAAGAAATTGTATTACAAGTTTATACGTACTAAGTGCGTAAAGGTTTTCCCCCCGACCTAATATTTATAAGAAATATAATAATAGCAGTATAACAGCAAGGGGAGGATAGGGCAAGATGGCATGCGTTCGACTGTCTGAGACAAGTTCCAAGGTCAGGAAGGGTGACTGTACGAGCCGAAGTAAGGAGGTGGTAGCCATCCAGGAAGGATGCGATGGGTGGATATCAACCTTATTAATCGGGGAAGCGGAGAAAACAGGAGACAGTAAAAGATAATCTCTAAATTTTATGATATTTTTACATTTTTTCTGTATAATGTTTGCAATTGTATTAAAGAAAAGATGGAGTATAAAAAGAAATACGAAATAATGTAATAATTAAGAAGTAACTTTAAGAATGATATTTTTTAAATATATTTTAATATTATTTCTGACCGATGCTGTATGGGAATTTGAATGGATAGTAATAAGTTATTAAGAAAATTTTAAATAGTTCAACGGGTCTTAGGCGTGGATTAACTTACTTTTAATTATGCCTCGACGTTTTGATCTTGTTACACAGACCATGGTCACTAGCAGACCGTCGCACCGAGGAATATTCGTCGGGGTTGTTAATTTATTTATAATAAGTGCTAAGCGCGAAAGTTTTAAATTAGTTATTAGGCAACAGAGGCTTACTTGAAGTATAAATATTCTCAGGTATTTGGAAGAAGGTGATGCTGGTGAAGCAGAAGACAAAATAAGGGATGATGATGATTTGGAGGCTGATGAACAAACGGTAGAGGAACAAGGCAAGTTTGAACGAGCATACAACTTTCGATTCGAAGAACCTGATGAAGAATATGTAAGCAATATTCATCATTCATTACTTTGCAACATGATTCAGGCACTTTTAGATCAGTGACCATTATTTTTCGTATGATTGTGAATTGTATTTTATTCATAAACATAAAAAAACGATATTCGATTTCAGGTCCGGCATACAATCTCAAAATTGAATATACGTAAAGCTTCGCTTAACATTCATATGCCACTTTCTAGTTTAGACAAAACGAAACACCAAATTCATTCGTTATATGTAACCCAGTATATGTAATTGTTATATTCCATAATTTTATAGTTTCCGTTACGTATTTCAGCTGAAACGGTTTCCCCGTACAATGAATTACATCAGACCGAAAGACGATCGTCGGTCCCGCAAGCGAGCCGAGGTGCGATCGCGCAAGGAAGAAGAGAAGAAGAAGAAAATGGAGGAGATAGCCCGTCTGAAGGCGCTCAAACTGAAAGAAATTCAGGAGAAGATTGCTAGGATCAAGGAGGTCACTGGCAACGAGGATCTCGCTTTTAAAGTAAACATTTTTATATATTTAAATTAAATATATTATTGTTTTCATTAGTTTGCGAAAATATTAATGCAGGGCTGTGAAAATTTATTCGAGAAAACTGATTTGGCTAGTACTTTTATTACTGATTTTGTATACTGATTGTACGGTACTTCAATAGCTCCGCAGAAGTGGCTCCACGACCACCAGTTCCCCAACTCCTCAGGGGCCCCTGCTTCTCCTCCAGGAAACTGGTGTCTTTGAGGATCTTCCTTAGCACACTTTGGAATCGGTTTATGTTTAAACGGAATTTAATTTATGAATATTTGTATCTTTTTAAGTCGTTACTCGGCGGATCGGTCGAGCGAGAGCAAAACTCAATTGACAACCCTTACAGTGTTGTCAGAGCTGTCGAAAGTTACCCGCACACAAATTTCCCGAACACTAATATTAACATCAGACGCGACTATAAATGGAGATATATATATATATATAGTCTCTATAATATTATAAGTTTCATAAATATCGGTTGAATAGAAAAGGAGATACAGTTTTCGCTCTATGTAATAAACATCACCGTGCATTCGGTAAGACAACTGAATTGGTTTCCTCGGTAACAACAGAATAGCGTTGGTAAATGTACTCATCTATGTTAACGTATATTATGCAGAGTAAAGCTGATGGAAGTTTTATGCATTTAATGCAACTTTAGGATATTTACAGTTCAATGCACGATATCTAGGCACCGCGCGTTGTGTATAACGCGCGCCAAGTAAGCAATAAGTGGGATACAAGCTAAGACTGCCTTTGCCTCACAAGCCTCCCACAAGCGATGGCCAGGCACTACACACTTAATTGACCTAAATGTGGGTATTTACTCTTTTCTGATTCAGTAGAAGTCGCGTGGCTAGAGAAATATAATTCCATACTTAATATAATAAGTCGTCGATTCAAGCATCAAGGTAAAGTCACCTGCCTCACTGTTCTTTACTGGTTGCACAACAGAGAGTGTTCTCCGGAGTTACATTATCTAATTTCACCAATCCCGTTTCACCATAAAACCACTAACGCAGTATTGTATACCGTCCGTATGTGATGGATGTTCCATATAACCGCATGAAGATATTCGCTTCTACATTCATCATGAGAACAGCTACGGAGCGGAATATGCTTCCAACGAGCATGTTTCCATGATGTTATGACTTGGGAGTTTTTAAGTGAAGAGTGAATAGGCATTTGTTGGGTGAATGCGGTCCATCGTTGGACTCTTCACGTTCCACCAAGTGTGATTAAAGTCAAGCTTCCGCCTGTAAATAATAATAAAAAACATAGAAAGAGGCATGTTTTTTTGTATGTAGGAGGCAATCTCCGATACTATCCTTCCGATTTAAAATCTCTTATCACCAATATTTAGAATGTCCAGGATAGACACATATTAGAAAATTCTAACTGAAGCGAAGCTGTGGCAGGAGGCAGGTAATTAATAAAAACTCTAATACTGCAGGAGGAAGATATAGAAGGTGATTTCGATCCGGCGGAGCACGACAAGCGAATGCAGGCGATATTCAATGAACAGTACTACGGAGACGCGGACAATGAGAAGCCGGTGTTTCCAGATCTAGACGAAGAATTGGAAATTGGTAAAGTATCACTAGAAAACATCATACACCATATGCTTACCGGTGGAGGAAAACCTCGTGAGGAAACCCGCACGGCATCTAATAGAAATTTCATGTGTGCTAGTGCTGTGAGAACGGCTATAGGGTCTGATATATGAGCGCAAGATGCATCTCTGCTCATTCCGAGAGGGATATAGCGTGACGATATAAATGGGGTGAGAAAAGTTATCGACATATCTCTCCAGATTGACAAGTTGAAGTAGCAGAAGGCCTATATGCCGAAGAGCTGATGATAGCTTGATGAGAAGAGGCGAAGACTGCGCTTAGTATTGCTTACTAGAAGAGTCATGCCGAGTCCCAGCAGTGAACTTATTGATCTTCTGAAGGTGATCTTATTAGTGGTGTTTGAATTTTTTTTTAAATAATTCCACATCACAAAATGCAGGTGGTGGTAGAGCGAATGTCCGAACTGGATCGTGAGCATAGTAAAACAAGTTTAAAGACCAGCATATAGACTCGCTTCGGCCTGTCACATTTTGGAATCAGTTTGTGTATATCCAGTTCTTATATCTAGATACCTTCCGTTGTGGTATATATTGGCCGATATGGATATGGTTGCTGTCAACGGATTTTCGCCCCTCTATACTTTCTATTAGGTGCAAAGGCGTCATTTTGTTGAGCCAGCATAATAAAATAACCATCCGACTATAATGTATTCCTGTTCAACTCGAAACGGGTATAGAACAATGATATGTTATTATTGCAGAGGATTGGGAAAATTATGAACTGGACCAGGACAGAGATGATGTTCAGGACCAAAGCGCAGACAATGCCCTTCATTGTGAAGATGAAGACTTTAATGTATGTAATATTGGGATATTTTTTTACTTTAGCCAGTGTTTTTCTATTCTTAGGCATTTTCATTGTTTCTTTATGTCTGCCGGCACAAATACGTATATATTGTATGATAATATACTCTCTGCACTCTTCGCGGAATAAGTACGCAAGTAGACTGCGTACGCCGGTAGGAGCTGCATTGATTTTTCCCGATATAAGAGTACTGTATTCTTAAGAGATGGTGAGGTTGTATTCGGGCCCTAAAATACACACGAATATTACCATACATATAGTTATTCCGCTTACCTTATCGCGGTGCTGTCTCTCTGGGCCTAGATACAGGTGTTGGGGCAGCGAGCTGTGCGCAATGCTGTCCGCCCGGATATAAATTGAAAATTCTGTTTTACGGGATGCCGACTCTTTAATAAAAAGACAGTCCATTGGCACAGTCATCACGAATGAAACACAAATCACATGGGTTTCTGATAATAGTACAACCCACTGAGATAAAAGGCACAACGAAGCAGCAATCGGAAAAATAACAAGCTTCTGAATCAGTTCTGATGAACAATAATGCAGAATAATGCCATTTAGCGGTAGGCTTGCGGAACCAAAACATATATTCAGGTTAACACTTTAAAAAATCAAACATTACAGATGGACGCAGATTATGACCCTAAAAAAGCTCGCGCGAACCTTCTAGATGAGATCAAGCAAACCTTGGGCAAGAAGAGAAGGAATAGGAAAAAGAAATCTAAGCTCGCTGCCCTCTTGGCTTCGGAGAAGCCCAAGTACCTACCAACGACAGCTGATAAATCCTACGCTGAATATATGGAAGAATATTACAAGATGGACTGCGAAGATGTCATAGGAGGAGATTTACCCACAAGATTTAAGTATAGAGAAGTAGTCCCTAATGACTTCGGATTGACTGTTGAAGAGGTAAAAATTACTTTTTTATTTATCATTCTCTACCTGTAATGCATTATGACAATTTAACTTTGAATTTTTTTTACACTCATACAATATGTTAATGTTCGTTGGTGTGAATCCCAGCAAGTATCTCCAGGGTTTTCCAGAGTACGTAGCCCCACGTGCTCATCAGTGAAGGAAACATAATGAGCAAACCCACATGGTAACTAATAAAAATATCATGTGTACCAGTGCTGTGAGAACGGCGATCAGTTGCTCTGCTGGTCACGTTGTGTGCGACATATAAGTGCAAAGTGGGTACAGCCACTAATACATCTCTGCTCACCCTGCACTTACATAAATATGTGCTGAATAATCTGTGAAGAAGAAATAATGCTTCTACCAGTATATATACACTAGCTGATCCGGCAAACGTTGTTTTGCTATATAAGGTTTTGTAATATCTTCTAAGATGTTCATTGAAATTAAGTGATATCAAAGACAATTTTGTTCACAATTAAATACTCTTAATCAACAACACATTTATTTGGATAAAGATTAATATTATTACGTTGATACAACTCTTAACAAATAATGCATTAATTTCGATCAAATTTGTTTACCATAAAAACGGTTCTAGTGACTTAATCTTAAAAGATAGACATATACTGTCGCGGACATTTTTTTAGATCATTTCAAGAGGAATAATTTTTTCATACATATATTTTTGGTATCTTGAACCGTTTTTGCAGCGCACGCAATGGAAGCCCTCAAGGATGAATAATTTTCCCCGTTTTTTTTCACATTTTCCATTATTTCTTCGCTCCTAATAATTGCATCGTAATGTTATATAGCCTAAAGCCTTTCTCGATAAATGGTCTATTCCACTCAAAAAGAATTTTTCAATTCGAACCAGTAGTTCCTGAGATTAGCTTGTTCAAACAAATAAACAAACTCTTCAGCTTTATAATATTAGTATAGATAGGTGGCCTGTTAACCTGTTTGTCTTGTTTTGATATAATAAAAAAAAAATACTCAAAAAATAAAATCCCTAACAACTCTAAAGTAAAGTCATAACTTTTGTTTATTTTTATGTTTAGTTGTATCGTACAAACAACATATAGTATATTCCAAAAGATTATATTTCTATACTACGTTCTAGATACTTCTAGCAGATGACAAAGAGCTCACGCAGTGGGTGCCTCTTAAGAAAATAGTCAGATACAGAGCGGGGAATGTTGAGAAGAGTGAAGTGAAGACATATGCCCAAAAAGCTGCTGATGTCAATCTGAAGAGAAAAATATTACCGAGTCTCTTCAAAAATGTACCCGAGTAAGTTATTTTTTCTATTTTGTCATAGACATGTCACATGATATAGAATGATACCCATATATACTTGTCGTAGCCTAAAAATTTAAGCGGACTATGTATAATTTCTTATAATTACAACAAAGATATGCCATTCAATCTTTTGGAAGAATCATCCCCAAACTTTATCGACATTGTACGCGATATTATTTATAATCTGTTTCTGACTAATACTTCCATAAACTACTGTAACAAATAAAAAACTAAATAATATAATGATTATCTACAGAGAACCTGAGATCGTCGTGCCTGTCGAAGAAGCAACAAAAAAGAAAAAGAAGAAGAAAAAGAAAAAACAAGATGATACAGATGCTCAAGAAGGCATTGAAGATGAATGTGGACAGAATACTTCACAAGATATCCAAGAAATTCCAAAAATCACAGAGGATAGTCCTAAAAAGAAAAAGCGTAAAAGAACAGAGATAGAAGATAGTAATATCAAACTAGAGAATGAAGAACAGAATGGTGTTACAAATGAAATGAAAAGTAAGTTCAGCAAGGAGAAGCAATTAAAAATTAATGATGAAACTGTAGAAGTATTAGAAGATGTCAAAATAGACAAGAAGAGTAAAAAAAAGAAAAATAAGGATAAAACTGATGATTTTGTTGTTGAAAATGTAGGTAATGAAGAAACAAGGCCATATAAAACATCTGAGAATAATACTGAAATAGGTGAAAATATTAGTAAAGAATGCATGAAACGAAAAGAAATAGCCGAAAATATAGACATAACGGAAGTTTCAAATAAGAAAAAAAAGAAGAATAAAAATAAAAACAAAGGAGATACAATAAATAAAGAAGTAAAACATAATAAAGCAAACTTTAAAGCTAAATATAAGGGTAATAAAAATATGAAGAAAACACCTGATCATCCACTCTGTAATTTGTCTGACGAGAGATTGAAAGCTTTTGGTTTGAATCCGAAGAAATACAGGAGCTTTTTGAAGTATAAGAAATTTTAAAAAATAAATGATATTATACTATTAAGTTTTAAAATAAAGTCATATATTTTTATCATATTGAATTATTTTATTAAAAGAAAAGCGTAAGCTAAACATTGTTAACATTTCAGGCAAACATAATTATAGAAAATCTACTTCTGACCATGAAGAAATTAAACTTTAAATTTCTATGGTACATATTGACGGACAAGCGTCCAGCCGGAGTGGTTGTATCTCTTCTACACTCTCGTTGAATAATTGTTGTTTTCTTGTTGTGGAAGTCAGCTCGGTGTTCAATTGTTGTCTGAGCTTGTGTTGTGGGCTTGGGCGCAATGGAATGCTCGGCTAACTGTGTGCGACGGGGAATCAATGGTTTTTTGCGACACACTAGCAGAGTGATGCGTCCCTTGGGTCGCTGAGTTTTCTCACCAATCTGCAGTCTTCCTTGTCATTTACATTAAGTGCAAACATTTGAAATTGGATCAAGAAATCAAGATATGAAATATAAATTACGTCAGTGATATAAAAATGTGGCGGGCAGACGACATAAAAATTAATGTGTTGTAGACTCTAGACATGGCTGTATGGTGAAAGCCTTTGCCTTTCCCACAAAGCGGAGAATAGAACCGAAAAAAAAGTTCTATGGCACAGTTTTGACGAAAACTATAATATTTTCCAAATTGTTCCACAAATATGAAATCCAATAAATCATATCTATTATTATTATCTGATGCTTGGTATGAAATATAGAATTAAAACTATAGTCTATGATCTTTTTGAAATGAAAAATATTAAAATTAAGTCCTAAGGAGGTGATCATACTTTTGTGGCTTGCGGTTACAGTGACTTAAGTGCCACCTAATATTTTATTTATAATCACAGTACACAAAATAATATTTCATATTTATAATAGCAAAACCCCCTGATATTTATAATTTTATGTATTTTGTCAGATCTTATAAGATATAGCTTTTTTTAAAATAAAGTTATGTAATGTATAAATCTTGCCAATCTCTCTTTTTGTCTCTGCTTATCTCTGCTTTCCAATAATGCCAGTATATGCATTTTCCCCCTTACAATAGGATTATAAAATGGTAATTTTTGGGACAATATTTATGAATGTCTGTTAACAATTTGAGCGAGGAGAAGCACGACAATGCTCTTACGGTATATGCCGAAATTATAGGAAGCGCGATAGCACATTTATTGTTTTGTATTAAAAATGTGGAGAGTGACTGCGTTTCTATATTTTTCTCAGTTTGCAGTTTCTCAAAATATAAAAGGTAACATAATAAACGATCACTTGTCATAAAACACAGGAAATTCTTTAGTTCTCAGAATAAATAATGACTATTGTTTATACAATAATACCAAAGTATCAGGTATAAGAGAAGATAATAAGTAAAAAACTGATATTTATTTCTGTCTGTTAAAGTACATTTAACTAACTGTAAATAATTTTAAGATTTTTTTTTTCTAAAAAAATCGTTTCAATTTTTATGGTGAAGTATTGATCCTCTGTTATATATTGATTAAAACATCGATACTTTTGTACCGACAAATGTATTCTTCGATTAAATGGTAAGATTGCCATAAGCCATTTCTATTAGCATTAAATAATTATAACATTTTTAAAACACTTTTAGGAGCATTTTTCGTTCGGTGCTGGCAGCACTGCAATACTCCTTTTTAACAAGTGTCTTTTTCGGCGAGCCGCGTATTGAAACGAGGTGATTATTTTGTGCCTTTTATTGAAATAAATGTTATATCTTATGTAAAATTATTTGTAAGTGCTCCAGTTTATACTGCATAAGGTAAACTTTTCACCATTGTTTTGATGAAAACTGATTATTTTGTGGTAACCTATAAAACGGGCCTTTGAGTAGATCATGTCGTTTATTTGGCGACAGCGATTGGACATAAAGGCAAAATTGATGCCTTAAGCAATAAATTCCCAAGCGTACACTATCCTGAGATATCTATTTGTTTTCACAGGTATTTACGTTTGTTACTGTTTGTGGCGACAATTATAACCTCAAGTTTTTATCTCGTGTAAGTTATTAGGATGTTTTGACGATTAAAGGCAATTAAAAATCGCGCAAGTGCTTTAATTTTGCATTTAGGTTATGCCTAACGTGACTTGTAGCACGGTTGATAGTGGCATGTCTTGTGGCTATGCAAAATATGTGAGCAAGGAAGACTGAAAGGATGGGTAAATGAGGCATGTTGTAATCGTTCTTGCTATGTGACTAATCTAGCTCAGATATAATTCGTTGTTACAAGCTCATTGTCTTATCGCTACATAGGACAGCGTAAACTGCAGCGTCCGAATTCCTACTAATGCTTAGCTGGAGAACACGTATACGGCATTTGAATAGAATAGCACCCCCCTCTTCTTGCTGAGGTGTCGTAAAAGGCGACTAAGGTAAGGTATCTCTTGAACACCGCAATTCAACCACGTGTTCAGAGAAGGAAAACTCGATCAAACCTGCATCCTGCTCCCTCCCGATCGTACTGGTTCTCCATTCCATCGGGCCCGAGGGAGTTCGGACGAGAGAGTGCTTCTCTGGCTGCGCGTCCAGTTATGCACTTAAATATCTCCTGCGCAATTGACTGTTTTCGAAAAGTGGCCCTCAATTTTCTTAATCGGCATTGAAACAGTCGCCGTGGCCGAAACCGGCTAGGATATCATCATCATCATACGGCATTCCCAAATTCTTGTTGCTCTCTAATATTTAATCTGTATACTGTATAAATAAATAAATATGTAGGCACCTGGTGTCTCTCACTGCATCTATATCGGGATGCTGCCACCATTAAATGTTGACTTCCATGTGTGACCAAGTATTTTGTGTTCCAGCTCGCCAAGATGGTGAACAATAGGGTACCGTCAGTCTTCTCGAAGACGTACGTGACGCCTCGCCGTCCATTCGAGAAAGCTCGTCTCGACCAGGAGTTGAAGATCATTGGAGAGTATGGACTCCGCAACAAGCGTGAAGTGTGGCGTGTCAAGTACACACTGGCTCGTATCCGTAAAGCTGCTCGTGAACTGCTCACTTTGGAGGAGAAAGATCCTAAGAGATTGTTTGAAGGTACATTGTTATAAATGATGTCCAGCCCATTTTTAGTCCATAGCTACAGTCGGAACACAGGAGTGCTGTTGCTCATTCATTCAATCATTTTCTTCATAACCTAAATATCCATATATATGTGGTTGTGCTAACCTAGTGGATAAATGTAGGTTCATATCCTGACACATACCTCTGGATTTTTTCCAGATTATGTTTGGATTTAGGCAGCACATGCTCACGGGTCAAGGATGGATAGCATTACAAGTGAAACCCGCATGGCATTTGATAGAAATGTCATGTGTCCAGTACACATGACATGTTGTGGGAACGGCGATCAGCTGCGCTACTGATCACGTTGGACACGACGCATAAGCGCAAAGTGGATACAGCCACTAATGTATAGTCTGATCTGAATTTTTATACATCATCACAATACATAGTGACCAGTGCTTAAAAGTAAACTTCTCTCAATATGATTATTTGAGACTTGTCATGAGAATGTGTGCCCTCCACCATGACAAGAGTAGTAGCAAGTTGATTCATGGTTTCAACTCCAGAACTAGTTTATTCTGGTGATCATCATATGTAATCAGCCTGCTGCCATTTTAGCTTGCTAGACCCTCAATAATCTTAACTTTGGTACTTATTTTTAGTACATTTGCTAGTTTGGCAGTTTATGTTCTGCATTTATAAGCCTATTTGTAAATTTAGAATACTACAACATTCACTATACATTAGTATTTTAAAGATGAGAACAATAATGTCTGGTATTTTTTTGATTTGCAGGTGAATTGATTTTTTTTTTATCCTAACTCGATGTAGTGCCCACATTACAATTAATAGTAAGCATGGTGCAGTACAAAAAACGATTAGTAACAGTAAAGACAAACCAATTAATAGTCGCAGAGACTATGTCGGCCTGGACAAATATTTGCTCTGTTTAAAGGACCCGATATCGTGGGATGGTGGGGACCTGCTTGCCGGAATATCGTTCCACAGCTCAATGACTAAAAGTATGAGTTAGAAAACTTCTTAGTTCTAGTCGGGATGTTACTATATAGTTGAGACTCCATAAAATGATGAAAAATATCTGGCAACCTCTTATCAGAAATATAAATGTTGATTTTCAATTCTCTGACAAAATTACTGAGGATATAGAATCACTAGTTAACTTAAAATATTTGACGGAACATAATGTCTCACAGGCAATGCTCTTCTCCGTCGTCTCGTAAGGATTGGAGTGCTAGATGAGAAACAGATGAAGCTGGATTATGTGCTTGGTCTCAAGATTGAGGACTTTTTGGAGCGCCGTCTGCAGACTCAGGTCTTCAAGGCAGGTCTGGCTAAGTCAATTCATCATGCCCGTATCCTGATCAGACAGAGGCATATACGGTAAGGATTCATGATATTGTTGATCATCAAATTTACAAACGGTTACACACTGACTTAGCCCCCAAATTAACTTATTGCTTAGCTTATTGTTGTACTAAGAGTACTAGAAAAATATATTTGTATATATATTTGAGGCTGTCAGAATAGATGAGCAATATAATTTATATTGTCTGTAGAAAAACTTAATTTTCTTTATTAAAATATTTTAAATAATTAGTTCTATATGCCTGAAAATAGATGAAGGCGATTTAAAGAATCTTAGTATTTTTAATAAAAATTAAAATCAAATTAGAGTAAAAAGAAAATAAATTTTAAAAACTTTTTTAGTATCAAAACATAAATATAATTTTATTTTCTTGCACATTTGTTATATACTTGCAGTTAAGTGAATATATAAGTTTTACTACATGTAGCAAACTTAAACTATCATGATTGAAATCACACAGGTGATGATGAAATCACTTCACTTGTGAAGACAGCGGTTTATCCTGAGTTATAATATCATAGAGACCACTTGAATTTCAACTTGTTGAATTCAATGTCTTGAAATGTTTGTATGAGCTCTCACATGAGCTAGAAGGTAAGGTTTGCTATAGACAGTATTATAATAAATAATTTGCACCTGTGGTATCTGTGATGAGTAAGGCCAGTCGAAGTTCTATGGAGTCAATGCAGTTATTTAGTTAGGTATTTCAGGCTAGAGCCGGAGTTTGTGTTGTTAAGCAGAGAGAAGGGAACGTCTTAAAATTTATTAGTCACTTAATGTGCTAGACTGCCTGATTACGCGTAATTTTGACATTATCATCCATCAGAACTATTTGGTCTGTTTAGGTAAGTCTTCGTCGACTACGGCTTTTATTTCCATTCGCATTCACATTATTTATTGTAGTAAAAAGTTATGTTTGATTAAGTCACATTGTTAATTATCAAAATGTAGAGTCAATGATTCTGAATTATCTAGTGGTGGTACTGATGAAAATGTTCAAACAATTTGATTTTTAAAAATTTAAATCAACTAGAGGTGTAAATGTTGAAGTAACTAATTGGATCTCTACTTTTTTATAGTTGGGTGCAAATTATACTAAGATATTGTTAGATTTTTGTGATTCAAAAGGAAGTGATTTGATTTAATGGCACCAGTGTGGACCTCGCTCTTTTTCCCCCCCCTAACCGCCCCTTTTTTGTTAACCCCATGGAAATCCCTACGGACCGTCCGGGGGAGTGGCGAGGGCCACTCCCCCCGGTGTGTCGGACCTGCCCCGACTAAAACCACCGGGGTGCCAGCACTGCCCTCTCTTCGCCTTCGCCGAGCCTGGGAATCCGGATACTTCCGGGGGCTCGACGAGCTTCCCCCTACCCCGGTCACACGTCTGTCAAGATGAGGGCGCGTCCGAGCTACAAGTTTGTGGTATGTTTCAGCGTGCGCAAGCAAGTGGTGAATATTCCGTCGTTCATCGTCCGCCTGGACTCCGGCAAGCACATCGACTTCTCGCTCAAGTCTCCGTTCGGCGGCGGCCGCCCCGGACGCGTCAAGAGGAAGAACCTTCGCAAGGGCCAGGGCGGAGGAGCCACCAACGACGAGGAAGAGGATTAGACAAATATATCTATCTTTATTAATTATCTAAATATTGTTTTATTTCGACGTCAGTTGTGTGAACTTACAAAGTGTACGTTGTCTAAACCATTTTTTTTTACACTGGCTCGACATAGTGACTACAGAGTACCTGATGGTAAGTACAGTGTAGTCCAAAAACGAAAGCGACTATCAAAGGATGAAAATCCATTGATAGTCTACATCGTCATGACGGCCCACATATACCACGACTGAAGGTCTCTAGGTGTATGAGCTACTGGATATACACAAGCTGATCCCGAAACGCGACAAGCCGAAACTGGTCTCTATGACGGGCTTTACACCCATGTACTGTGGTCGCGATCCAGACGGACACCGACGCCCTATCACCTCGCTGCTGCTCGTTTAGCACCACCCAGAAGTCGCGTGTAGGGAAACTAGGGTAAAGCCTACGGGCGCGAGCAGCTTCGACTCCCCAACCATATGAGAGCTAGCAACATTTTAAACTTAATTTTAGTAAATATAGCTGGTATATCTTTTTTCTTATTGAATATTGCGATGTGCAACCATCTTTTGTTTTCCACTGACTCGTCAAATATCACTGCAATTCACTTGATGATACGTTCACTAAATAAAAAAAAAAAGTGATTATCAAGGGAAGAAATTCCACTGACATCTCTGTCGTCATATCTGCACACACATCACGACTAACCTAAGACACGTCTAAGTTACTGGACGTGCATGCACAAGGTGGTCCGGAAACGCGACGGAACAAAGTGAGTAACTATGACGGTGTTTACACTGGTTACGACCCAGTTCTGGCAGTCTTACACCACCTCGAATCCAAAGCTATCTGATTTATCTTTATAGCCAATAATATACTGATTTTAATTTAAAAAATATGTTGTGATATGTCTAGTTGAATCCTCTTTGAAATTTATAATGTCAGTTTTGTGGTTAATAGCAGTGGTAATAGAATACCAGAATTCTTTTATGAATAAATTAAAATTTCTGATTGTTTATATTAGCATTCAGTTCTCACTTAGTTATTGCTAATTAAAAATAACAGATTCTTGGAATATAGAATTTTATTGTTAAATTGTTTCTGGAAGTTTATATTTCTAAATAGTATCTTTTTAGTATATTAAATGAACAAAATTTGACCCAGTGGCGATAGTATTGTATAATACGAAGAAAGAATAAAATTTTCCTAAGAACGCAAACGACTCGAGAAAGATACATTTTTGGATCTTCTACAATAACATTGTTACTAATAAGACCCAAACTTTGTCTACCTTTCCTATCATCATTGTTTGGAATATTAATTAGTTAACTTTGTTATTAATTTTCCTTAAACTTTGTCTCCTTTATCTTTCATCATACATTAACTTATGATAAATACATTGTATAAAATATTACAATGACATTTAGAACCAAACTTTGTTTCCTTTATCTGCGATCTATAGAATACCTTGTTTAATAGATTGTATGAGATTAATCACTACTATTGTTAATTGGACCTAAATTTACCCCCTTTAATCACATCTTTCCTTAGAACACGACATTGAATTTGACACAAAATTAAGAACGATGTTACATATATTTTCTCTTATTTATCACAAATTAGATTTAAACTAACTTTCAGTCATTACATTGTCTGGGACTGCATTGTTATTAAGTTACTTTCCTCTATCATAAATACAATGTATATTCGTTATTTCGGAATGAAAAGCCAAGGATTTTCAGATATTAATCGATAGGCAACAAAGTCATCTCGATTAAGAAATGAAAAAGTATTGATCGCAACGTTCGAAGCCAGACTATGAAGTTTAAACTTGAATATTGGAGTAGGGTTCTATCTGTTTTTTTTATAACTATCTTGGCGGAGAGGGAAGACCATGAATTGTCAAATGTTTTGTGAGACGTGTCAGAGAATGCAGAACGAAGAGAAAGGTCTGCCGATGATAACTGGCTTTTTTTCGAACTGTCGGTACGATGGTGACCGGGAAAGGGCTTCACAACATAACCGGGCGGGACTGTCTGGTTGAGAGAATACAGAATTAGGAGAGGCATTGTGATGATTATTGTCTACATCTCTGAAAAATTACACCGGTTTGTTACAAATAGCGATGTTCACATTTATTTATAGGGCTACCGGTGGTGGACACAAAAATATAACAATAATAAAGTCTAACTACAATCATCTACATGTATCAGCCAGAGAAGGCTACCGTAGCATGCACAAAAAGGAAACAAAAAATAATAATATAAGAAACCAAATTTAAACATCAAAAACCAAAGAAATCAAAAATTAATGACCATAAGAAACAAAATATGGGTATACAAAAACTAGAACTACAAGAATAAAGCTAAACAATAGAATCAAAATAAAGACAAATATTAACACTCAAAATTTGTATCTTGATGACTCAGAGCTTCCAATGTCTTAACATGACATGCTGTTAACACAACAAATAAACACGTTATCTAAATAAACAAAGCAATTTTTTGAGTTCCCATAAACGTTAAACATTAATAGGTTTATAACCGGTGCGTTTATGTTCCTTTTCGATGTAGCTTTGAGTTTCTTTCAGCGTTTCTTCGCTAGGTGACTGCTTCTGAAACGCTAGTAGATCACCATTACATTCTTATCCTAGTTGGCCGGCCTAGACGAGTTCCATATGCCTTGGGATGCCTTTGCTTGCCCCTCCAACCCATAACTCCTGGCTGATTATCTTGAGTGCTCGCCCCTCTCGCCGATGAAATCGTAAAGACCTTTCCCGTCTAACAGCATTCTGCCCTGCCGAAAAAAAAGAATAAGTGGATCATTGATAGTAGAGCTTACCATCCTCTCAATGATTGTTTGGCTGATAAGGATGCATGGTCTTATGTGTTGGTATTCCAAAATGAATGTTTTGAACAGTAGAATGAAATTTTTCAGAATATTTTGAGTGCATTAAAGGGGTGAAAAAATAGCAGGACGCTAAAGACCCCCGTTTATAGACGAAAGGTGCGGAAAAAACGCTTACAAATGAAGTGTTACCGTTAGGTACAGAATACGGACTTTGCCGAACTAGAAACAAAGTTCTAACGTCTTGCGGATCGCTAACCAACTATTGATCAAAATCAACAGATCCAGTCTTCATTTTGATAGACACCGCTCAAGAGCTAACACGTGTTGTGAAAATGTCTGAACCACACCAGGCCAGACAAGTTTGTGGCTTGAAATTCCTTCAAAATGTTCGCTTAGTTTCTGGCTATTACTACGATATTCATTCGTCCAGGTCCATCAAGATTTTGTCCAAATTATACTGCGTGTGCATGCCTGCAATATTAATATTTTTAAATATTGTGTTTTATCATTCCAATACCAGCATTTTACTGATCATTGAATATATATCCTATGTCTCGATTTCATTACTGAAGTGTGATGCTATCCCTAATTATTATAAATTCATGTCTATAGATGTCATGGCTAGCCCTGGCTTGTATTCCCGTCTGAAATTTTTTTTATGCTTTCTAATTGTATCTGGATTTCTGACAAAAGTTATTACATATTATGTGCTTTGTTATAGTAATGTAGATATTTGTCGGATGATTCTTGTAAATTATTATTTCAATGTTCTACTTTTGGTATTTATCATTGTGGGGAGGTTGTTAGTGATTATAATATTTTCTCTCTTCTATTGTCGTGTGAAGACAATTTTGAATACATTGAAAACTTATGGTTTTGTTAATACACCTCAAGATAGATTTGATGCAAGAAGATATACGCAGATGTACCAAACACTCGTCGACAATTTTGCAAATACTGACCAATATTTGAAGCCACAGGTAATCTATACTAATATTATAAAGCTGAAGAGTTTGTTTGTTTGAACGCGCTAATCTCAGGAACTACTGGTTCGAATTGAAAAATTATTTTTGTTGAATAGACCATTTATCGAGGAAGGCTTTAGGCTATATAACATCACGATGCAATTATTAGGAGCGAAGAAATAATGGAAAATGTGAAAAAAACGGGGAAAATTATTCATCCTTGAGGGCTTCCATTGCGTGCGCTGCAAAAACGGTTCAAGATACCAAAAATATATGTAAGAAAGAATTATTCCTCTTGAAATGATCAAAAAAAATGTCCCAGACAGTATATGTCTATCTTTTAAGATTAAGTCACTAGAACCGTTTTTATGGTAAACAAATTTGGTCGAAATTAATGCATTATTTGTTAAGAGTTGTATCAACGTAATAATATTAATCTTTATCCAAATAAATGTGTTGTTGATTAAGAGTATTTAATTGTGAACAAAATTGTCTTTGACATCACTTAATTTCAATGAAAATCTTAGAAGATATTACAAAACCTTATATAGCAAAGCAACGTTTGCCGGATCAGCTAGTTAAAAATATTATGTGTGCAGTTCTGTCGTGGGAGAAGTGGAATTTCTGTTTTTTCGACGGCAGTTTTCCGTACAATAAACTTAAGGGTGACTGGTGCCCCGATGAGGCGAAGAAGATGCCTACATGGTCGTCTTCTTCATCTTGAAGGGTTGGCTTTTTACACCCACTTCTCCGAAAGATGGAGCCTAAAAGTCTATTCGCTCGCCGCTCGCTAGCAGCGACGTTAGAGACACCCCGGTGGTTTTTAATTAGTAGAAGTCTGACATACTAGGGTTGTCGCCACCACCGCGGCCCTGATGGTTCTATGGAGGATTTTGTCCGGGCTACCAAACAAAAAAGGGCCTATAAGACTGCTGTTTGAGAGGGGCGAGCGCTGACGCACTCACCAAGCGAATTTTATAGGCCGATGCAAATACAAGGACGCCCTGTGTGTATAGGCCTTGGCTGGGCATCCAACCAGGGAAATAACTATTTAGAGTGATCTACTAGCTTCGAATGTGACTACTTTGAGAGCAAATGGCAAAAGAAACTCCAGGTTGCGTCCGAGTTGAATTGCGCCTCAGAGCGTGCCTTCAGAAAACTAAACTTCGGAAAAACTATATGAATGCGGAGGATCATCCATTCGCGATAATTGATTACTTTTACATAATTAACTATTATAAAATGCTTGGTAGAGAAGAGTGGAAAGGCTACGAAGCATAGCACAGAGAGTAAATCGAGTAGTAGGAAACGCTATATGATTACATATAGTAAAATAAATATACTCTCTCTCATTCTCTTGTAAGCATAAAACATTATAGATATACGTGTTTGAACTATAGATGGGCAAAATGTAGTTGGATTAATTAATGAGTACGATTACATTATATAATCGTTAATCTGTAAACTGATTTCATTTATTTGTAATGGGATTACATTTTGCCCATCTATGTTTTAAATATAATGAATCCTTTATTGCATACTATTTACAACACATTAACGAAAATAAAATTACAATTACATTTTGTAATAATTAATCATTAATCTGATTACAATTTGCCCATCTATGGTTTAATCTTAGATATAGATACCATACATATCGAGGGGTGAAAGGCTATTTGGTTTAAGCGACATTTTTTGGTGATATAGTAATGTATATACTTTCGAAATCAGCGTTTTTACTGATTCCAAATATATATATTACTATATCACCAAAAAATGTCGCTTAAACCAAATAGCCTTTCACCCCTCGATATGTTTCTCTCTTTTTAATGTCACTTCTTCACATCATAGATTTCAATTCATTACGATTGTAAATCGTTGTTTTACTTCGAAAACTGATTTTATTTATCACTTGTTTTATATTTTTCTTACTATACTGAGCTTGATAACACAGTACAGCGTACTCCAAGAACCCATATCCGCTGTCGAGAAACTGATCACCGTCCGTCAGGAGTCGTCATGAACATGCCTGCTTCCAATTCTTCATACTTAATTTAAATAATAATTACAATATATTGTTACGTTATATCCCTTTTAGAATGACCAGAAACACATCAGTGGCTGTATCTAATCACCGCAGCAGATCACCGTGCTCAGGGCACTTACTCATGGAACTGTTAGATGCCATGCGAGGTTCCTCCCATTGTTTTCCTTCACCGATAAGCACTCGGGGTCTAAATTCATACTTAATCTGGTGAAACCCAAATGTACGCGCGGGGATTTGAACCAAAACCATTAATGTCGTCCAACATGGTTACTGCTCCCTAATACTCTATACCACTGCCACTCTATATGGATACATACTTCTTTTAAATACTCCAACATCATTCAATGGAATATAAAACCACACCCTTTCAATGCGACTGATGATTTTTTTAATACTAACGGACAATTACTCACTTTGACCTAACTAAGCTCCCGGTTGTACTATTGGTACTAGACGAAGATGTACATGACTCTCAACTGCTAGGGCATGAAACCAAAACCTTAACATCTCAAATGGGATTACTATAAACATCGTTAGCAAGCCGTCTAACTGGAGACTGTATTGCTTTTTGAGATACGTAATAGAATATTTTATACAAAAATTCTTATTAAAGATTTAAATCTTTATTTTTCAGCTCATATTCCATTCGATCTCAGCTGCATGGAACTTTGTCTCTGGTGCATTTCATATTTTACATGTCCTTAAGTACTCCGTAAGTATTTTTTTATGTATTAACCACTTATATTGTCGACTACGAAACATGTATAATTATTTCAATCATATGCAAGATATATAACAATGAAAAACAACCTACTTGGCAAATAAAAAAAATATATGATAATAAAATAAAAAAACAAACATGAATCTGTTCCATGTATTTTCCAAAAGTCATTTTTATATTTTAGGTATTTTTAATTCGAAAATACTTAAACTTATCAAGATCAGGCCTGGCAAATATGAGCAAAATGTAATCAGATTAATGAAAAACGATTACGACGACATTTTGCGTCATTTGTATGTTTACTTTAAACACTAATCTGTTTTTAACAATAAGGAGTCGTCAATAGTATGCAAATTAATGTTTAGAAGGCTTTAAATCGTTATTACACATTAATGAAATTTGATTACATTTTGTCCATCTCTGAGGCCGGATAGAATCTTTATTTTGACGTTTCAAAAGTAAACTAAAAAGTCTCGTAAGATATCGGCTGCCCTGGCGGTCCACAAGAACTTCAAAAAGTCAAAAAAATAAAAAAAAACAGCATGTGTGTGTTGCGCCCCTCTTACCAAGTGATCACGGACAACGAAATATCTTTTCATGTGAATGTAAATATTTGGGTGCATTAAACAGTAAATCATTGACCGAGGTTTTAATGTAACCAATTACCCACACACTTGGTCCTTCGAGCCGGATTTGAACTCGCGACCTATGGAATAGTATTTATGTAATAATAACAGAAGTATATCGTCACGCTGTATCTCTTACGGAGTGAGTAGAGATAAATTAGTGATTTAATCCACTTAGAGATCGGGACAAGATAAAATAGAGAAATATTAGTGTTTGTATGTTGTATGGTGCTTATATGTCGTGCCCAACGTGACCAGTAGGAACACTAATCGCCGTTCTCTGGGCACTTACACTTGATATTTCTATTACATGCCATGTGGGCTTCCTCACGATATTTTGCATCACCAGTGAACATGTGGTACAAAATCCGTACTTAACTTGGAAAAAATCCAGATTTATGAGCCCGGATTCGAATCTACGACCCTTCGCGTTGCCGCGCATGATAATCAGTCAATCACCTTCTAGACCACCACAACCACTCTCACTTACTCTTTACATAATTATAAATCAAAAATCTCTGTATAAATAACAGAATAACGTTACCGTATTAGTAAAGCAATAAATTATTTTTTAGGGGTTACAGTATTTTCAATTATTATGGTATTTCATTAGTGTGAGCTATTTTTTCATACCACTAATCATATCTGCTATTCTTCTGGACCTGACCACTGAGTACATGCATGAGATGAAAGTGATAATGGTTGAGAAACGATTGGAAGCTACTAGTGAGTTCTTATTCATTTTTCCACTATCCATTTCAGACTTCAACCGTTTGTTAAAGATAGATCTCTTTTCATGATCAACTATCGGACCCGGCACAATTCAATTAATAAACAATGAATATCATTATCATATAAAAAGTCATTCGTTATCGCCAAAATTCTATACGCAACACCTGAGGTTCGGCCCCAATGACATTACAGCATGCTGGCGCCAAAATAATGGAGCGACGCGTTTAAACGTATGCGTTGCCTCCAATTTAAAGCCCGCGTATGTGGAAGCAGTACAACAGTATCCGATATCGCTCCCGCCCGCGCCGAACTCCACCATCGGCTTACATCACAGACTGTTCATTTTTTTTAATTTAAAGCGGACTGTCTACTGAGTGCCGGGAAAGGCATTTTCAGCTCAACCGAGCTTAGGGGGCGAGCACAGAAGGTGCTCAGCCAGCGAGTTTTTGGGTTGGGTGGCAATGCAAGGGCACTCTTGTAGGTACTAACCTCGACTTGGACCGCCAGCCAAAAAGAATACGTACCCTACGGGTGATCTACCAGCGAAGTGACTACCTTGAAAAGAAACGCCGAAAGAAACTCAAGGCAGCGTCGGAGTGGAACTTGGAAACAGAAAACGCACCGGTTAGCAGAAGTTGACTGAACTATCCTTCTTCAACACTGTTCCGCTAGTGAATCTCTTTTATACGCGCACACGCATCATGATTTTGTCGTGTGTGCTATAACACACGCATGTGAACTGGCACCTGACCAGCTTTGATGCGGCGACTTCGCATGGGTGGCAGGTACAGTCCACTCTCCATCTCCTCCCAGCCACTTTGCCTTATCCTTCCTCCAGCTCATCTTTCCCACTCTACCCTCCCCTTCTTAATGAGCTCGGGATCAAGATCCCCCTTTCTAACATAGGCAATGTCAGAGTCGTTCCTTACTTTGCCTATGTGACATGCCATAATGACATGGCATGGTGTGGCATACTCACTATTTATTTACTTATTTCTGTCTTTAACATTATCTATTTTCTAATTCTTTTTACTATACTAACCTATAACTAACATCTACTTTAAATAACATTATTATATCTTCACTTATTTATCTAAGTAATTTTATCAACACATTTCGTACTAACACACTTGATATTTATTTCTTAAAATCGTGTCGCGCGATGGAAACGGCGCTAAGCCAGAGAGCCGCGGGATACCGGGCGCGCGCGGGGGGATTGTACATGTACACACGACGCGAGCGCCCGCGCACCCGGCAAACAGTCTCGCTATCATATTTGACGCGCCACTACGTTCCTCTCGCTCGCCATTCGTACTGTTCTCATTATTATTATTTACGTGTTGTTATTTGTATTATTGTGTCGTGAACTTTATCTTACTTGAACTGTCTTTCTTGTGCTTCATTATTCCTACTAGACTTTATACTGTGCTTCATTAAACGTCTATCAACTTGCTGTCTGGACTTCTTCATTTCATTCTTCATCAACTCATCTATCACGCTATCCTGCGCTTTAGCCTACGGTAGGTCTACTTTCTTCTTCCTGCATACCTACCACGCTAAACTGGTGACCCTCGACGTTGGAGATGGGTGATACGGCAGAAGACGTTATTTCGAAATTTGAAGGTAACGCAACCACACAGCGATTGCGCCGATTGCGTGCTTTTACACCTTCCGACATTTCGACACGACGTTTTAGTGTACATCCATTTGCTCCAGACGAACCCGAATTATGGTTCGCATTGCTAGAAGCACAATTTCACTGTAATAACATCGCAGAACAACCGCGTACCACCCTGCGTGTAACGGCCTAGTGGAACGATTCCACCGCCAGTTGAAAGCAGCCATCATGTGCCACGCCAACTCTAACTGGGTGGACACATTACCCTTGGTGCTACTTGGTATAAGAAGTTCTTTCAAAGATGACCTTCAGTCTTCTTCTGCCGAATTGGTGTACGGTGAGCCGTTACGTCTGCCTGGGGAATTCTTTCACCCCACAGACTCTGCTTCCACCGATATATCGGATTTCTCTACTCGCCTACACCGACTTGTTACCAAACTCCAACCAGCACCAGCAGCACGTCACAATAAAGACAAAATTTTTGTCCATAAAGACCTGTCTTCATCGAGTCACGTTTTTTTAAGGGACGACTCATTACGCGGCGCTTTACAGCCCCCCTACACCGGTCCCTACCTAGTACTCAAGCGTGGTGACAAAACATTTACAATACAGGTCAAAGGGAAAAGCGTAACAGTGACCATAGACCGCTTAAAGCCGGCTTATACACTGGTCGATCCTAATCCCGTTTCCCTTCCCTCTACCACTACTCCCACCACCACACCTCCTTCTTCCCATCCTAGGCCTCATCCCGATCCTGTTCCAACACGGAATCTTCCAGCCCAGGATGACCTCAGAAGGACACGCTCGGGCCGTAAGGTCCGATTTCCTGATTTTTATCGCCCGTAGCGACGGTCTCTGGAGGGGAGTGATGTGGCATACTCACTATTTATTTACTTATTTCTGTCTTTAACATTATCTATTTTCTAATTCTTTTTACTATACTAACCTATAACTAACATCTACTTTAAATAACATTATTATATCTTCACTTATTTATCTAAGTAATTTTATCAACACATTTCGTACTAACACACTTGATATTTATTTCTTAAAATCGTGTCGCGCGATGGAAACGGCGCTAAGCCAGAGAGCCGCGGGATACCGGGCGCGCGCGGGGGGATTGTACATGTACACACGACGCGAGCGCCCGCGCACCCGGCAAACAGTCTCGCTATCATATTTGACGCGCCACTACGTTCCTCTCGCTCGCCATTCGTACTGTTCTCATTATTATTATTTACGTGTTGTTATTTGTATTATTGTGTCGTGAACTTTATCTTACTTGAACTGTCTTTCTTGTGCTTCATTATTCCTACTAGACTTTATACTGTGCTTCATTAAACGTCTATCAACTTGCTGTCTGGACTTCTTCATTTCATTCTTCATCAACTCATCTATCACGCTATCCTGCGCTTTAGCCTACGGTAGGTCTACTTTCTTCTTCCTGCATACCTACCACGCTAAACCACCACGCATGGAGCGCCTGGTCATGGAAAGAGGAGTAGATGGAGTCTGGCCTCTTGGAATGTCTCCGCTACGTTAAGCCGACCAAATTAAAGGTTTGATCAACTCGTCAATCAATGAAAACGCCCGCCAAGAATGTGTCCGGGATAAATGGAGAGCTGTAGTGTATTGTGCCTCTAAATATTATGGCTCGCCATGACTGCTCTGCCAAGAGCATACGATCCAGAAGAGATACTATATATTCTAATATGCATTTGGCTTACAGACGAACGCGAGCGCAACGAGATCCAGAAATTAGTCCAGTTTGTCGAGAGCCTGCCGGTAGAGTACACGATCTGCCGCGTATTTCCTCTCACCTTGCATTCCCTACTCGCCTTTTCTTCCTTCTGCGTGACCACAATCATTGCCATTTTGCAAATCAAGTCCTTATCCGTATAAACCCTTTAAAATATCTCAAATAATGTGTTACGCTTATCAAAAATCTCAGACATTTAATTAGAAAAGATATCAAGTGATAACTATTATCTTTATGTATTAAAATATTAAAAGTTTGTGTATTTAGCTTCTGTGACGTTTTTGCTACCTTATTAGCTGTATAGTCCAGTCAAATAACTTTTTAAATCAAAATTTTGACACTCAAGTTTGCATTTTTGATATTTTGTACTTCTAATAATACAAAAACGATCTGTAAAGGTTTTAGTGTCTGAAACCCCCGGCAAGAGTTAAAAAAAAATGATTTAAAGTTTTTTTCCACAAATACTCGAAAACGGTAATAGTTAGAGAAAAAAAATGTATGCAAAATATATAGAGCTTAAAATTATACATAAAAAAGGTAGTATGACTTTTTTTCCTCCGGCCTAAATTAATCAAGTTAGGGAGGTTTTTAAGTTTAAGGGTTTTTAAATTCCGCGCCGTTGCATAAAGTCACGAGGCAAAAAGAGAAGACTATTGCTGTGTCGCTTACTCCCATTGATACTTGACAATGAGTATTGCGTAGGCGTTCACTATAAAATGTCCGAGTAAGAGTGAGAAAGCATTATCGGATAATTATTTCTTGTACTCTATTTAAGTATCTGTTCATTCGAATAGATCAGGGTAATAAACGTAGATGGGCAAAAAGTAATCTGATTAATGAAAATGATTGACGATTACATTTTATGTTTTTTACCATTAATATCACTGCATTTTGCTCATTTATGTTTTAAACACTTCAAAATCACAGATCGTATACACATTTATCATTTCTTAATGTTTTATATGGATTTAATCATGATTACAGAGCAAGAAAATTAAAATTACGACTACATTTTGTAATCGTTGATCTTTAATCAGATTACATTTTGCCCATCTCTGGTAATAAATATATCGATTGTAAATTTCAAGTTTCGAAAAAATTACTTGACATTCTAAGATACTAGATATAGTACACCAATACCTCGCTTTGGTTCGTTTCGTTTTGCGTTTTTTTCGAAGTTGCGTCGCTGCTTAATTTTTACCGATTTTCACTGTGCGTCGTTAGTTTCGAAGTTGCGTTGTTTTGGATTCGAGTCTTAAATGTTTTTTTGAATTTTTATTTCCTAAAATATGGCAACACCTTTATTTTTAATTGCGCCATGCCATCAAAATTTAGGGATTCCCTTTCTAACTAAAAATCAGCGCAAATTTAATACAATTTTATACTTATTTTATACAAACTTAATATCAATTGCTACAAGGAAATTTATTTTACGTTGTAAAAAAAAGCTTTTCAACAAACATTGGACCAATTTTTTGAGAAAGAAAGTCGACCTTTTTTTTTGACCCGTTGGACACCCATTATGGGCCGTCAGGGGGGCGGTGAGGGCCGCCCCCCCGGTGTGCCAGACTCTCACTGGCTAAAACCACCGGGTGTTCCTCTCCACGCGCATGATGCGCCGGGCTACGGGAATGTGACAGTGGCCTCACCACGGCCCGACGCGCGATAAGCCCAAAGGGCAACGTCACAGTCATAGGAGAGGTGGGATAGAAGAGTGATCACCACCCCCCTTCGCCAAGTGGTGCGTGGGAACACGCACGTCACCACTGGAGTATAGCCGAACAGCAGCCCCCTCAGGCAGTACTGCTCGGCACTCCTAGAGGAGCCTCCAAGATGGGCAGAGACTCCTCCCGCGACACGTTTTCGGCCGCGGTGGCGGCCTGGGCGTTGCCCTTTCTCCATTTGGCCCGTATAGGCCTTCGCGCGGCGGCGCAAGCTTCGCCGCCGACTCTGTGGCCTGCAGCTAAACCTGCGGCCGCGCACACTGCGCAACGGGCCTTACCCCGGCAGTCCATGGACTTGTGTCCTGGCTCTGCACACCGAAGGCACAGGTCAGAGCGGTCCACGTTGGCCTGGCAACACTGACCCACGTGCCCGGGCTCCAGGCACTTGTAGCACCGGAGCACGGGGGTCGGCACAATCCTGATCTGGGGTCTTACCCAGCCGATTCTCATCTTCGCATCGATAGCAGTTTTGGCGACTTCGGCTGGGCAAGTTACCCAGCAGGTGCCTAGGCCAAATCTGTTCCACCTTATTTCGCTCGACCTGATGCGGTCGGCATGCGTCGCCGGGCAGTTGCCCATAATTTTGAAGGCAGCCCGGACATCCATCTTAGTGGTGGAGTCAATGAGACTGGAGACGCGAAGGCTGACGCACTTCACAGGTCTCGACAGCTGCACTTCCTCCTCTGAGAGGATGCCCTTCAGGGATTCAAATAAGGCATCTGCCTTCTTCTCCACTTCTGCGGGGTCCCCGGGCACCAGGATTTTTCTGGCATCCGTGAGTGTACCCCGTATGTCGATGTTGTCGATACCCAGTGCAGCCAGGGCACTCAACACCTGGCCAGATGTCGACTTCATCACGGAACTGTAGGTCACTCCGCGCTCCTCCACTCCGGGCTTCAGCCTCAGAACCCCAATTCTGTGCCAAAGGTCGCTAATCATGTGCTACTGGATATACACAGGCTATTCCCGAAACGCGATCAGCCAAAACTGGCCTTACACCCATGCACTGTAGTCGCGATCCAGACGGGCACCGACGCCCTACCACCTCGCTGCAGCTCGTTTAGCACCACCCAGGAGCCACGTGTAGGGAAACTAGGGTAAAAGCCTACGGACGCGAGCAGCTTCGACTCCCAAATATATAATTAATTTTAAGGGCACTTAGGGTAAATGTCGCAACTCTATTTCTGGTGGCGCCATCTGCCACAATGCATCTAATAGGCCAAGTCACGTGCAAATTTTATGTCCGATGTACGAGCGGACGCCATCTTTATCTTAGTTGACATGTTAGGATTAATTTTGAGCTTTTTTATCATAAATATTGGGTTTGCAAATTGAAAACAACTTGTGCATATGACAAGTTTTTTTTTTACACTGGTACGACATAGATTTTTTTTTTCGAATTTACGCGCGTTGATGACTGAGAAAGGTCTTCACAACTCAACCGGGCGGGGAACTCAACCGGGCGTGTGGTACGACATTGTGATTTGTAGTACACCTGATGATAAGTACAGTGTAGTACAAAAACGAAAGTGACCATCAAAGGATGAAATTCCGTTGATAGTAATATTTTTTCGAATCTAAAAAAATATTTGAAATATACTAATTGAAGGTCTATATTTAATTTAAATTTTACAGTTAAAAATTCTATTTCTATTTAAAATCCTTAGTTTCTATGAAAAGCTATATTTTTATTATTTTATTAATTTATCAATTAAAGTAAATTAATAAATACATATACATATGTTTATTTGGAATTTGCAAAATTTCTCCACTTTTATGTGCTTGCTAAAAACATAAGCGACATAAAGGATATAGTAAAAATTTAACTTTGAGACAGAACTTCACGTTAATGTTTATTTTTTAATAACTAAATGTAATATATATATATAGATATAGATAAATATTAATATATTGTGGAAGGGGAACTTGTGTGACCGATATTGTGGAGTTCTTCCTTCTTCAATCAAACTCTTAATATCACTTTAAATTATAAATTTAGTAAACCATTAATACATTTACATAATATTCTCGTTATTTGTTTATTCTAATTTTTCAACCTTTCATTCTTAAAGCTCAATACACAATCTCTAGAATAATCAAGTCCTTTTTCAAATTCGAATTTCGAATTCAAAACGATCTTCCTATTTTCCAATTCTTTCATACAAAATATTATATTTTTACTAAACGTAATATTTATGTCACAGACATGTTACCTAATTTTATGCACTCCTTACATACAATCACAACATTATCCTCCCTTTCTTTTTAAACATTTTTGATAATCCTATTAAATTTTTTATACAATACAAAACAACTATCCTACCTATGTGGGGAAAAAACATTTTTACAAATTTGTGAATACTCTCTGCTAGAGAGTAACTTAATCTTCAGCTCTATTAAAAAAAAATTAAATTAAATTAAACATTTTTGCTAAACTATGTTACAAGAAGATTAAGTTTTCTTCAAAACCCACCTAAAAGCCTGAAATTATTCACATCCTAACGCAACATCGTGAACATTTAACTACACTTAAAATAATAAAGCCTATTCAATTACAAAAAAAAAATACAAGTTGCATCAACCAACTTCTTCCAATCCTTAAATGCAAGCTATTCCAATTAAACTATTATTCAAGAATTATATTCATTAAAATCATCATTAATTTTCCACCAATCCACTTTTCTCGATTACTATTACCAAACTAAAAAAAAAATTAAATTAAATTCCTTTTCTATACCTAATAACATTTCCTTAATCGAACCGACTGCTATGCTAATAATACATTAACTCACACCACCTTATAGTCTAAGTGTGTTTTATATCCCTGCTCGGACATTTTATAGTGAACGCCTACGCAATACTCATTGTCAAGTATCAATGGGAGTAAGCGACACAGCAATAGTCTTCTCTTTTTGCCTCGTGACTTTATGCAACGGCGCGGAATTTAAAAACCCTTAAACTTAAAAACCTCCCTAACTTGATTAATTTAGGCCGGAGGAAAAAAAGTCATACTACCTTTTTTATGTATAATTTTAAGCTCTATATATTTTGCATACATTTTTTTTCTCTAACTATTACCGTTTTCGAGTATTTGTGGAAAAAAACTTTAAATCATTTTTTTTTAACTCTTGCCGGAAGTTTCAGACACTAAAACCTTTACAGATCGTTTTTGTATTATTAGAAGTACAAAATATCAAAAATGCAAACTTGAGTGTCAAAATTTTGATTTAAAAAGTTATTTGACTGGACTATGTAGTGATTAGTTATTACAATCCCTAGAATTGTAGTTATTTCGTTATGAGAACTTATTTTATAATTAGAAATATCGAATTGTAATAATTTACTTATGGATTAACAATTCTAAATATTAGAATACGCGCTACGGTGTCCACACTTTTTACAGTTTAATTCTCATTTGTTCCTCAATTTTCTTTATAATTTGTTAGCGAATTATACAAATTATTCTATCCTACAATATCTCTCTCGTCTATTAAATCCCCTGTTTATGGCACATTACACATTACATTATTCCACAAAATAAATTACGGCTCAAATAAGTGTTGAGTATGCAGGATACAACAAATAATTTGTTAAATTATCATAATATCAGGTGCTGCAAATTATCATGATTTAGGTAGTACGCGTTTGCTGATAAAAATATACTTTGTACCCAGATTAGATAAACGGTAATCAATTACGTTCTAAATATTCTGTAATAAACATGATACGTTAAATAATAAAAAAAAAAATATGTATATTGGTGAATCATAAAAGTATAGCATATTAAACTTTCGGAATCAGTGAAAAACACGAATTTAGAAAATATAGATCAATCAATATTGTCAATAAACGTCGCTTAAAGCAAACAACTTTTTACCTCTTCGATAAGAAAGTTTGTATGAATTCATTGAAAATTAATTATTATGTTTCTTTTATTTTGTTTAGGTAAAATTGTCGTATTTCTACGTTAAAATTGATTTTTGCGACTCTAAAATTTAATTAAAACTAGATTTTCAAATATATTAGGTCCTTACATATGAAATTGGCGTTTTGTATGGGAGGAACAAAAAGTCGAATATTTTTTAATATAATATATTTAATTAATCAAAGTATGAACCATTATTTTCTATGCACTTTTGCCATCTCATAGGTAGTTCATTGATCCCTTTACTAAAAAAACCAGTCGGACGGGAATCAATAAAATCTTTGAAGGCGATTTGGACTGCCCCATCGGAGTTGAATTTTTTCCCTTGCAAGAAGTTATCCAAATTTCGAAAAAAATGGTAATCTGTTGGAGCAAGGTCCGGGGAGTACGGAGGATGTCTTAGACTTTCCAATTGAAGCTCTTCTAATTTAGTAGCCGTCTGTTGCGCAGTGTGTGGTCTAGCGTTGTCGTGAAGCAGCAGTGGCGCGGAGCGATTGACCAGCCTAGGTTGTTTAGCCGCTAGCTTTTCCATCATGGTTTGCAATTGCTGACAATAGACATCAGCCGTAATAGTCTGGCCAGATTTGAGAAAACTGTAATGAACAATACCGGCACTAGTCCACCAAACGCTTACAAGTAACTTTTTTGGGGTTAATTTTCGCTTGGGGCAGGATTTGGCTGGCTGGCCAGGATCCAACCATTGCGCTGAGCGCTTCCGATTATCGTAAAGAACCCATTTTTCATCACAGGTAATGATTCGGTTTAAAATACCTTCATTATTGTGCCGGCTTAGTAATGTAACGCAGCAGTCGACGCGCGTTTGCCGGTTTGCTTCAGTCAATTCGTGAGGTACCCACCTTTCAAGCTTTTTAATCTTCCCAATTTGCTTCAAGTGAATTAAAACAGTTTTATCACTAACATCGCAGCCTGCAGCTAACTCGGACGTGGTTTGCGATGGATCCGCTTCCACAATAGCCTTTAACTCTTCATTATCAACTTGAGTCTCAGGCCGTCCACGGGGCTTGTTCTGCAGGTCGAAATTTCCAGAACGAAAACGTTGGAACCAAAAACGAACTGTGTTTTCTTTTGCAACACGACCGCCATACACATCATTCACCCTTCGAGTTGTTTCCGCAGCACTAGTGCCACGGCGGAACTCGTACTCGTAAATAATGCGATATTTTAAGTTTTCCATTTTGTAAAATGTGTGACGTAAACAGAAAAAAAAAAAGAAGAAAAAAACAAATGAATGACGATCATCGAAGCACAAATACATGAGTCTATAGCTGTACAAATTTGAATTTGGAATTCCTTACCAAAGAGGAGAAATTTGTGATTAAAGTGGCCAGTACGAAAAACGCCAATTTCATATGTAAGGACCTAATATTTTGATTACGTGAATTGACTTTCTGATCTATAATATCTCTAATATACAATCTCTATATAATAGCTCTAAAATAGTTTGGATGGTCAAAGTTCGCCTAATACTCTTTATCATCTTACCTTATCAATACATAGTCTTCTGCGTTTATATTATATAGTTATGTTTGAGAATAATATTGTTACGGAATAAAGATGAGGTATCTACCTACCTCTAATATCCAGTAGATGAACCACTGTTTGCGATGCCATCTTGTGGCGAATGGCATAACTACAGCCCTAGTGGTATCATCTATAGGAGAATAGGAGCCGATTTCTAGAAGTGTCGCTGCAAACTAACATGAACACTGGAATATACGATATGGCTGGAGTATCTTCTTTGCAATTGGTGGGACCTGCCGCTTCGCTATAAATACGCGGCGGGTTCAAGCTCTATATAGTAGTTCCCTACGGAAAGCGAAATTTAACTATCTGAACTATGTGAAACTAAAGCGAAGCGTTCAGTGCAACTATTAGTGTGCAGATCTGTGAACTAAGTAGTATTTAGATTTATGTTTGATTAAATTGAGTCTAATAATACTGGTGTAGTTTTAATGAAAACCCTGAGCTCGCAACGATATTAAACGTTTTGATGTATAAGCTTTAGGCCTAATTCTTAATACAGACAGAAGATTGAGACGCGAATTGTTTTAAAGAAGGTTTCGAAAAATCCTTTCTCTATTTTTTAATCACAATTAAATATTACTGTAAGGCCTCAGTTTGATATAGGAATAGTTCGACATAATCAGTACTTTGCACTGAAATTAACAGCTGCTGTCCGCTTATATTGTCTCATATGCATTAACGTGATGTTTCGTCGATAGTATTGTACCTTTTGGCAAATCTGTACTTTCAGTGTGATGCAACTAGATTAATAGAATTAAAAATAAATTTATTTGTGATAATATTATAATTTGTACACAAAACATACGCGGTAACGTTAAAGTGATGTTCATAAAACTCGCCATTTGACAAAGTCATTGATAATTCCGTTCAGTCTTTCAGGATATAATTTTCCGCATTTGGATATTTGAAAAGTGCTGAAGTCTGCATCATTGCTTAAGCTTGGCGCGTCTTCTGCCTCCACCATCACTATGGGTAATGTTAATACACCCATGAGGAGACCAAAAGGGAGTTTCTGAAATATAAAATACATTTTATGCAATAAATTATATGTATATTTCGAAGACAGGTAAAAGTATCTTGGGTTCATAGAACGTGTAACGACAATAACAGCCCGAAAGACCGTTCGATACCTGTTTTCTTAATATTTCTATTATCTACTCTTCGTCCTCTTAGAGCTTTTAGCATTTATTAAATCTAACAATGCTTTATACTAAGACTTTATCTTAAAGACTACTACTACTGCTACTACAAACGCGTGTTATTCCTAGCAACGGCCGATTCGGGTTGACACGTGGCATCTGACATTTTTCGACCTGCTCTTAACATCACGCTACTTCCAACAACCAATGATAGCCGAGTATCGTGCATCTCATAAAATCACACGATTCGAAGAGCTTATGAGGCTTAACGGCCGCGTTGGTTGTCTAACAACCAAGTAAATCCTACAACTTTATATTTTTCGTCATAATTTACATCAACGCCTTATGGTTTAAAAAATGTAACTTTTTTATGGATAGTGACGCGTATTGACAAAAATATATCAGTGCACGTGACACATACACGAAGGTGTGTGATAATAATTGTCAAGTCCCGACATGTTAAGTAAATATTGCCATAGGAGACGCCAGACTTGATGAATCTTGGTTTAAAAAGAGGGATGATAAGGCAATGTTCGAGTTTTACCTGGATCATCCCTTCCATCGTGGATCCTCTAGGCTATTTATGTGTGCTTTAGATATTTTGATTTGGTTAAAAATATTAGTTTTTACAAAGCATTTTGCTTTATACAACTGATTCCAATATTTGGTATGGGTTATACTATTATTAATAAAATCTCTTTTGGAGTTACCAAATAACAACTTAGCGAAGTATGTATTAGGTAACATGGATCCTGGCAACAGAACATGAGAGCTTGATCTCTTTGTGTCCAGTTATCGCTGTATCTAGAGAACTTTAGCCGCGGTATTTTTATGCCGACTCTATGACGGCAATTATTACTGTAAATTCGTTTTAAGACAGCCTGTAGAACTTTAATTACATGTGGTGTATTCTATTTGTTTAGTCAAAGTTAAGGAAAATGAATAATAACTTAATGCGCTAATGATTACTTATCTTCGTAAAAGTAAATACTTTCGCAAAAGCATCATGAAATGTACGAATAATTTAATAAGGATATACATAACTGTGAGATATGCAATCTCAGGAATTGTTATGGATATGCATAGGGATGTTGCTTACTACCTTTAGGTAGATAAACTCCGCTTTATCTGACAAATAGGAACTGGCAAAATCCAAAGGTACTGAGTACCTTGGATCGCAAGGATATATGGAAGAGCAAAGAGCTTTACGGACGGTTTTATCGGGCTCTTCATGGGCCTGATGTAGACTCGATTGCCTCCGTCTCAGTGACCTTTTTGGGGTTTTGTCTGTGCAATTATGGACGAGATTATCAAAACGAACAATTACAGAAAGTATATCTTCAAGGACGGTACGGTCGACATATGTCGGGCATGCCACCGTTCTGGAGAATCTTTGAGGCATGTGGTTTCTGGTTGTTTGTTTCTTGCTAACGGCGAGTACTTCCACAGACATAATCAAGTGGTCAAGATCATACACCAGCAACTTTTCTTTCATATGGCCTTGTGGACAATGAGGTAGCGTACTATCAGTATATACCGCAGACAGTTCGCGAAAATGGTCGTGCAATGCTGTACCGGGATCGATCTATTATCACTGATGGGACTATTTTTGCTAATAGACCTGACATTGTGGTAGTAGATCGGTCGGCGCGCCGGGCAATACTCGTTGATATCATTATACCACATGATGAGAATCTCATAAAAGCTAAGAAAGAAAAATCATCAAAATATTTAGACCTCGCACACGAGATTGCCAGCATGTAGGATGTAGATTTAACGATTATTGTCCCGATAGTCGTATCGACTGATTGACTGATCGCAAACAGCCTCAATTACCGCCTTAAGAGACACTCGCTTGGTTGTTGGATCAAGGGCCGGATACGGAAGGCAGTTCTACTCGATACGGGAAGCATTCTTAGCAGGTTCTTCACTCTGAGCTCCTAACTACCGGTGGCTTGGGCCTTAGGCTTCGCCCCTGTAGGTCTACATGTTAATATATTTTAAAATTTATATGTTATCTTGTTATATGTATTTATTTTAAAATGTAATAATATTGTAATTATGATGAATAGTAATCTATATGCGTTATTTTATAGAATGTGCCTAAATTATTTACCTGTTCCAAGTCATAGTCAAAATCTTTCCTCGAATATATCTCGTTGGGCTTCAGTCCTAAGCGCCTCATCGCCAAGCTGAGCTGTGCATAGTAGTGGTCTAGCAGTGGGAAGTAGTGCTTGGAGCGGAACTCCTCATCTGTTCCCGTGAAGATGAAGTACAACAAATCTATTACTGGACTGGCGTAATTCATTGTCTGATAGTCCAAAATCATTACATGATAGATTCCTTCCTAAAAACATTAGTCATAAGAACAATGATTCAATGAGATACTAGAATTACTCGGATAATGAGGAAGAGATAAGTTTAGTGTAACCCATATGCACTCATCCCACCAAAAGATAAGATTTCTGTAAGCCTGGTCGTTTAAAGAGCACTAAGTAAAATCTGATAGAAATGATGATGAGATGATGCTCCTATGGTTTTTAGCTAGTAAGGGTCTGCCTCAACCTCGCTATCTTCAAAGCGGTCGTGATGAGGAGTTTCTAATGGGTTACCAAAAAGGTGTTTTCTGCAATTATTGGTTATGCTGTTTATTGCCACACACTCGATGGTGTAAGAGAATATTGTTTAGAAATTCGTATTTTAAAGTTATATTAGTGGTATTTTATTTACATATAACAGTTCCGCATATTGACTGTACTGCCCCTGATATTACGCACAATGAAGGCCAAAAATGGTATCTAAATATACAAAAACAGGAGGTTGTTCATCGACAGTCACCGTGATCATGTCAGTTTGCTTGAAAGACACTCCACACTCCTCTTCAAAGAATCAACATCATAAGATGATAGGAATGCATTAGCTTGAAATTCATTCTACAAAGTGATGACATGGCAGAGGGGATTAACAAGCATTCTAGTGTCAAACTAGAAGCTACAATTAATTTGCGGCTACGCAAACAAGCCCACGTGGTTCTACTATGGAAGAGAGATGGTGAATGAAATTCTTTGTTTAACCTGACCTCAACACGTGTTGATGTGAACCTTTGTTGTGATACAGACGATAGGGTATACGAAGTTTATGAGTGAAAATGGAATACATTATGAGTCATTTCTCACAATCAGCAAATCAACAAGTCACCTAAGCAGATTTAAAGTAACTAAAAGTAGCCAAAATTAGCTCGAAAAACTTTCAATGGCTCACAAGTGATAATTAACAATTTAACGAAGTAGCAATTAATATAATTCCTTTTTAGGATCTAGTAAAAACAGAGTCTACAGCATAAAAACAACTTTAAGGTAAAGATGAGAAAATAGATAACTTGCATGATGAAATAAAAACTAAATCTTTTAAACAATTTTGGCGTAATTCAGAAGACACTGAAACTGAGACTTCAATTAAATAATATATTGTTACTTACTTCATCTATTTTGTGCATCAGGTTGCTCATTCTGAAATCGCCATGCGCTAAGACGCCGCCTTTCAAAGGTTCCATGTATTTTATGAAGTTAGATAAATCTGTTGTAGTAAAGAAATCCTGTAATTTACGTCTGTTCTTTTCTTCGAGAACTGAAAACGCTTTTTCCAAAGAGTTGGTCATCATAGGTTTCATATTCTCTTCAACTGGCATTTTAAATTGAAGTGTTCCCATTGCTTTCTTAAATTCTTGAGGTTGCTCTTGTTCAAATGCAAATGATAAGGCGTGAAGCTTAGCCAACTCCTTAATAGTTTTGAAGGCGTAAGGCCAATCTATTGATTTAAATCTATCATAGGTACTATATCCTTGAGAAGACAGGTCTTCGAGCACTAATACTTCGCGTCCTTTTATTGGATTCTGTCCGTAAAACTTAGAGAATTGCAACCTATGTTCTTTAGGCACGTTATGTTTCTCTTCCATCCGACGGTAAATCTTTGATAAAGTGGTGTAAACAAATGGTTCTATCTCAAAGAAATCATCCATGCCTTGGGATCGAATCTTTTCACCGACTACGATAACCTTAGCGAATAAATTGAGGCTCCTACTGCCACTGGAGATCGTCGCCAAGTACAATTCGGAAGTATAATTAGCGCCACCACTAGATATGGGTTTTATTTTTACATCGTAGTCAACAAATTGATTTTCTTTAGCGATTCTATCAAGAACTTCTTCTAAAACAACCACAGACTCTGCCATTATATGCAACTGATATAAAATACAACTAAATTTGTTTTGCAGGAATCCCTGGCTTTTATACGTCTAGTTTTGATTGTTTACAATCTAAGGGGCGATAATTATGAAGTACTAGGTAGATTACAGAATTATATACTCCGATTAATCTATAATACAATAATTTCCAACATTTAATTGTTATTGCTTGAGGCTTTGGATTTTGATAAGGTTGATTATTAGGCAAACAGTCATAGTCATCGTGTACCAACAGTTAATTTTATGTCCTGATAGCTGTTTTGGGAAAACGCAGCTTGCAAAGCTAAGGCTCGTGAATTCCAATTCCCATAGAGACAATTTCTTCGTAATAAAATAAAAAAAAAGACAGATCGATATCTCAACTTTAGTTATGAGTTAAAATTCAAAATACGATACGAACGTGTGCGGCGGTTCGGTTTACATCAAAGACGAAACCGAGTCAGTAGAGAGAGACGGATGACCAAGAAAGGTGATGTTGCGCTCTGCGCTGTAGAAGCTTGTGTAAATTTGAGAAAATAATGTCTTGTTTTGATCAATTACAATTTTGTGCTATCTTGCTCTGTCTCTCTATCTCCATCCCGAAGGCGGGCGTGGATTATCGGGTTGGAGACGGTATTTCAGTAAAATATGGGCGGTAGTTTGATAATCAGTTCTAATAGTCCAGGAATCACTCAGAACAATGGTAAACGCAACAATGATTAGCTAGATTTCGTTGGATTTACTTAATGTCCACCGAGCACGAACTGATCCTGAAAGTAGTCTGGTCGAAGCGAGTCACTATGCCGGTCTTTGCACTATTGTACTGCGGTCACGACCAGACCTTAACTATGTGGTGGTACTCAGTTCGCCAGTTTAGCTAGTAGTAGTCGTACACTATAAATTAAAAAAAGGCGAGCGCCGCTCTGCTGTCGGCAGCACATTTTACGTATCAAACAGAAAAGTAATCATGATTAATTGCAATCCGATTAAAGATTAATAATCCTTAATCACCGAAAAATGATTACTTTATTTGATTAATTTCGTTAATCATTAATCATGATTAATAATAACAGAATGTAATCATAATCGTTAATCATTAATCTGATTACATTTTGCCCATCTCTGGTTAAGAGCCATCTGTATATGCATTGAGTACGTATGTAGTGTGTTGCCGCAAGAAATGTTTATTTAATGTTTTAGATAAATAAAACTATATTTGTATTACAACTAAAGTTCACAGTTTGCATGGCATATCCAAATTGAATTATCACATAATATCAGCAGCGCAGCTTATTTATTACCTGACAGGCAGTTGAAGCAAGTGATAAGAGCCTGTGTCCTGCTATTCCACATTTTTTATTAGTATTTCTTTTTTGATTGCAACAGAATTTGTAACGACGATTTTTAAATTGGTTTTCTTGGACTTGGTTCTGTTGGTTGTCCAAAAAACTGTTTATTGTCTAGGGCTTTCCAGATATGAGTGAAACGCGATGTGTTCCCACGTACCGCTTCATGATATGAGGCGACCGAGAGGTAGCTCGGTATACCGCCCTCCATAATGAGGGTGAGGCCTGAAAAAGGAGCGACGTCGCCGATTTGCGCGAGGAAGCTGGCCCAGCACTCCTTGCCTCAGCACTGTGCAGACGGGAGGAGGAACACCCCGGTGGTTTTTGGCGATAAGAGTCCGACACACTGGGGCATCAGCCCTCATCGCTGCCGACGGTCTGCTGACTGTTGACGATCCATGAAGATTACCATCGGGTAAAAAAAGTGCTTTCCAGGTAAAAACCTAATTCGATACTTGGATTAGGAAACAGGCATAAATAATTGCGATAATGTGTTCGTATGGTAAACATCTTATTTCGGGCGATTCTAAATTGGATATACATGGATGTTTCACGTTATTTTCTATCCTCCTATTACCGTCTAGACTGTCGTCATTAGAATAAATGCTGGAGCTTGTAGAAGGTATTTAAAAATAAACTAATAGATATTAGCACAAAAAGAAAACGATACGAGATAACCATTTTTCCCTGCCAAACGTACGCTTGTCAACGATCGTCTCTAAAAAACAAAGATGATATAAGGCTTGTGATTTATCAAAGTAAAATGGAATGGAACATGCTAAGAATAGGACAAAAGGAGGTAAGAAATGATAGGATAAGAAGAACAACAAAATAAAACATGTTATTACTGTAATTAGATCTTTAAACTAAATCTGCGTAGAGCTTTTGTGTAGAATGGAAATCAGCTGATAGGTAAAGAAAGTATCAGAGTGGACACATAGATGGCACAAGAAGGAGTGGTTGACCGAAAAGAACATGGTCTGATATTGTATAAAGAGAGCAAGATCTCAGCTCAATGGATGAGAATAGCCAAGATTAGAGACCAATGGAACGACATGGGGTGATGGAGGAAGCCTGCGCAGTGGAGGCGACTGCTACAGAAGAATAGAATTGTTTGAAAAATACGAAAAAAAATGTAGTAGAAATAAAGGCTTATGTTATTTTATTTATTACTATCAATGAAGTATTAAGCTAAAAAGTTAGTAAATTTAATATGATTGACGTTTTCCCAAATACCCCATGGTGAAGCGGCTAAGATATTTCCGCTTCATACCTAAATTATTCTTCGTTCACTCCATAAGTTGTTTGCGAATGATATAAGGATAATCTGCATCCCTAGCCTATAGTGAAACAGATAGAAGTCGCTTACCCACCCGCTCTGTGTGACGTCACAAACGTCACACATTCATTACATTACTACTATAACAATTGTATGCAACCGCCGCGACGTCGTGCTATCTCCGCTCTTATTATAAATATATTTAAACCGCCTTATTAATATATTAAAACCGCCACACGACGTTGTTATTAAGAAGAGAAATAAGGTGTAATACTACCGGACCCCTAGAACCTTACCGTGCTGTAGGATATACTGGACGAGCTGCAGACCTACAGGTTAGTGATTCAGATATTCTGGTATATCAGCTGCGATTTATGGAGTGATAAGTTTTCTTAATACTCGTTTTGACCTTATTTTAATTTCTCTTAACCGCCAACCAAGTTACGTTCCCCGCTCATATGGAGGGCTATTTACACGCCTCTCCATAATTTTGGTCCGATCGAGCCTGGATAGTTCCAGAACAGTTAGTACATAAGTATAATTAGTACTCAACTATAACTTAGTACATAATAATTAGTACATTTAATAAAATTTATATATTTTTATTATCTACCTACATTAACTTTTTGTTCACTGGCTTGTGGAAATTTCCAGTGAAGTTCGTAGGTAGTTATTTATCATTTATTATCATATTATATTTATTGTGTATATATTATTTTTATTAGTAATAGCCGTGGGGTTACCGGCAGATTAGAATAGTGCCTCCCTCTTCCTCATACTGAGGTGTCGTAAGAGCCGACTAAGGTACACGGCATGCCCGACTGCTTGCGGCTTCATAACAACTAAGCTGCTGCATGCAACTTTACTGCACATAGTGCATACTTATTAACCCGCCTTGGACAAGCGTTCATAGATATATGCCTGTCCATTAATTCTATACATATATATATAAATACGTATAATATATACATAAATACACACATACTATATTATAAATAAAAAATAGGTTCGTAATATTATTTGGTACCTATTTATATATTGCTTACACAATGGCTACCGCAGAATTATATTCTAAGATAAAAATATTAACTTGCAAAAAGGAAGCAATTTTTGCTAGGCTTAGTAATATGCACGGCTTATGTAAAAATGTTTCTAGTTACGAGTCCCGCTCAAACGAACAGTTCTTGACCGCGTCTGAGATTGTTGATGAATATCGAGAGAAATTCGAGCGTATCATTGACGAGATTAATAATATAAAATTAACTATCAGCCCAACGGATGATCCTGATTATGAGGATTTAATTAGGTTTGACGACTTGTATACGTCAGTGAAACGAGTCCGAAATACAATATTATGTTGTTAGTTTTAGGTTTTAAGAGAAAGACGTCCCGCAGAAGCAATTTAGTTTTAATATATTTTTAGTAATAGTGAGAACAGACAGAGAATGTTTTATATTACTAAGATTAATAGGCAAAGGTAACTATTACATACAGCCAACACACCCCTCTAATGGTGTAAGCTTTGCCTTCATTTTACATGACATTATAACACAGCCTTAATATTAAACATATGCAATATTAACAATTATGTATTTTTTATTTTAATTTTAACAGCTATGTATACTTCTAATATATACAGTAGTATAAGATATTGTTTTAAAAAGTAAAGATTGATATTTGGTCTTGTTTTGTTTGATATATATGTTAAGCTTCCAAGTAGTTGTTTATATGGAAATTTAGTATTCTGATTTTTTTTTTGTCTGGTTTCATTAAATCAGTTGGAGTTTTTGCTCTTGGCTTCATTCATATTGTAGTCATTTATTAGTTTACTAATTAATTTTTCTTGCTTTAATTTTAATGTATTTTTAGTTTTTATTATTTCCATTCCAATGTATTTCTTAGGGTTTTTCTCTATGGTAGTTTTAAATTGTTTTCTTATTTTTTCTAGTAGATTTTCTATATCTTTTTCATTCTTTCCAATAAGTATGCCATCATCAACATGTATACCTAAATATATAGTATTTCTTTCATTTTTAAATATGCATGATTTAGTATTAAGTTGTTTTAGTCCTTCACCTTCTAAAAAATCAGTCAGTGTTTTATTCCAGTTTCTAGGTGCTTGCTTCATGCCATATAAAGCTTTTTTTCAGTTTACATATATTTGATCCATTTTTAATTCCTTCTGGCAGATACATGTATATGTCTTCATCAAGATATCCATACAGAAAGGCGGTTTTTATGTCAAACGTTTTCATTACATAGTTTTTATTCTGTGCTAGGGTGAATAATATTCTCAAAGGACTAGTATTTATAACAGGACTATATGTTTCGTTATAATCAATTCCTTCTGTTTGTTCAAAGCCTCTTATCACTAAGCGAGCTTTAAATTTTCCATCTTCTTTTATTTTTAATACCCATTTACTTGTAAATATTTTCTTATCCTCAGGAATATGTGAAATCGTTTCCCAGGTATTGTTTTCAAGTAATGATTGTTTTTCTTCTTCAATAGCTTTGAGCCATTTGTTTTTATCTTCTCCTGATATTGCTTCCTCATATGATATAAGAACATAGTCATTGTATCTTTGAGGGGTTTTTATTATTCTTCCTGATTTTGTTTTAGTTTCTTTATTTTCTTCACATTTTTTCTTACTTTTATTTATATTATTTTCTTCTTTATCTATTTCTTCTTCAGTAATATCTTCTTGCATTATTTCTATGTCGTTTTCATTATCATAATCACTTTCTTGACTTGAAAAGTATTCATTTTTATGTTCATTTATTTCATCTGTTTGTAAGTATTCATTTTCATCTTCTAGTATATTTATTTTATGTGATTTTAATTGTTTTTCGTCTTCTTTATTATTATTTCTTTTTATGAAGATAACATCCCTTCTTAATAGTATTTTCCTTTTTTCAGGATCCCACAAACGGTATCCGTTTGGAGCATATCCTAACATTATTAGTTTTTCATTTCTCTCTTCTAGCTTTTTTAAATTTGTTAGTTTTTTACTGTATACTTCAGCACCAAATGGTTTTAGGTTTTTTAGGTTTGGTTTTATATTTGTCCATTTTTCAATTGGTGTTGCAGTTTCATTATTTTTAGGGATTCTATTTAAGAGGTAAGTGCTTGTTATAGCAGCTTCACTCCACATTTCTTCTTGTAGACCTTTTTTTTTTTTTTTTTTTTTTTTTTACTTGGGGAAAATCCTCATGGGACCGTCTCGGTCGCACGGGGGGTTGCACGAAACCGAGGTGTGTCGGACTTGTACCGACTAAAAACCCCAAGGTGACTTCTTCTGCGCATTGAGGGGGACCGCGGGACCTATAATCAATTCGCCGCAGCCCCGTCGCGCCGCGCCCGCTGGGCACAAACTCGGAGGAAGATATCTTCCCCGACACTGCTCATTGTATTTAGGCAGAGCACGTCACAATGCTCTGCCTACTTCTCGAGGGTCACTAACCAGTCGTTCAGGGCCCCCACCCTGAGCGGCCGCGACCCCAAAGGCATCAGCCAACCGGTCGTGGATCGACCGATCGGCTGGTACTGATGTGCCGGGGCGGTTGCCGGCACCCCGGTGTCTTCTTCGAGCGGCCTTCTGCCGCTCTCGCTCTGCGGCCTCCTTCTGGGACATGACGTCTTCACAGAAGGAGACCACGGCCCTTCAGTTGTCATATCCTGCCAGCATGGCCGACACCACTGCTGGCAGGGAGAGGTCGTGTCCGATCCTTTGGACCAGGACCCGCCGCTCGCTGCCCCACGCCGGGCAATGTGCGAGCGTATGTTGGGCGGAATCCAGGTCCGAACAGCAGTGGTAGCACTGGGTCGTTACTTCTCGTCCAAACCTGCACAGGTACTCAGGGAAACATCCGTGTCCCGTAAGTACCTGTGTCAGGTGGTAGGTGACGTGATACCTACTATTAAACCAGGCTTCGAGGTTCGGCAGAATGGCACCGACCACGCGCTGGCGCATGCACCGCACCTCATCCAGCTGCATGCGCCAAATTCTTAGGGCTGATCGGCGTTCTTCTGCCTTCAGCTTTTCGAGCGCCAGGGGAGGCACGCTTTCGCCTCTCAGACGGAATTCGCGGACTCGGTTGAATACTGCCGAGTCCACTTCCGCCTGGATACTGAAGGGCAGAAAGCGTGCCAGGATCGTCGCCGCCTCATATGAGATTGTTCTGTAGCCGCGTGCGATCCGTATGGCCATTAACCGCTGCAGGCTGTGTATCTTCTGTCTGCAGCGGCGGATGCGCAGCCTGTGCCCCCAGACTGGTGCCCCATAAAGGGTCACGGATCGCACGACTCCGGCATAGAGGCGACGGACTCCCTCAGAGGGTCCCCCGAGGTTAGGCAGGAGACGATGTAGGGCACCTACTATTCTCTGAACTCGGGGGACAAGGCGCTCGATGTGTTCCTCGAAGCCCCAGCGGCCATCTAGGGTGAGCCCAAGGTACCTAATGAACCGGCCCACCCTTACCTGCACGTCACCTACGCAGATCGACGAATCAGGTGGTTCTCTTGTTCGCGGCAGTTTATGAAACCATAGCGCCTCACATTTATGAGGCGCTACCCGAAGGCCCAATTCGTGGATCTTAGAAACGACCAGTGCTACCCCACGCTCGGCGAGCTCGGTGGTCCCTGCGAAGGATTCCCCGACGGCAAGTACTAGCGTATCGTCTGCATAACAGACGACGCTGACACCGTCGGGAAGTTCAGCACGCAGGACCGCGTCGTACGCGAGATTCCATAAAAGGGGGCCTAGAACTGACCCCTGTGGAACCCCGCAGTACACCTCCCTCCTATAACGAATATTGTTCCGACCCATGTACGAGATGTACCTGTCGCGCAGGTACGCCCCGACAATGTTGCGCAGGTAGGGAGGCACGTTATGATGTTCAAGTGCCCCCCTGATTGCAGCCCAGGGCAGGGTATTAAAAGCATTGGAAATGTCCAAGCTTACGCCCAGAACCACCCTCCCCTGACAGATGGCTTGTTGCGACAGGGACCGAACGCTTAAAATTGCGTCAACCGTTGAACGGCCCTGTCGAAACCCGAACTGCATGTCATGTAGATCGGGGCCAATGCGCGACAGATGCCGGCTGAGACGGGCGGCAATAACACGCTCAAAAAGTTTGCCGCTTTCGTCCAGCAGACATATGGGTCGGTACGCAGAGGGAGACTCCGCGGCCCTGCCATCCTTCTTAATTAGGACCAACTCGGCTGACTTCCAGGCCCTGGGGAAGGTTCCGGTACGGAGGCAGCTATCAAAGAGCTTCCTCAGCCTATCACCCAGAGCGGTCACAGCCAAGGCCAAAGCCAGGCCCGGTATACCATCTGGACCTGGTGCTGTGTTCTTGGCCATCAAGCGGCTGACTGCTCGGTCCAGTTCACCCTCGGTCACTCTGTACTCGTCGTACCAGTCAGATGATAAGGTAGGAGTGGCCGGGGGGCTCGAGGGTTCGCCATGGACCCGCGGAAAGAGACAATTGACCGTCTCTACAACTAACTGCGGGTCCATAGTCTGCGTCAGAGGGGGTACCCATGGGCGAAGTTTTCCCATGACGATCCTATAAGGACGTCCCCATGGGTCCCTGCTTAGTCCCTCAAGTAATTCTTTCCAAGACCGAGCCTTGGCGTCCGAGATCGCATTTCGGAACGCCCACTGAGCCGCCTGATATATAACGTAGGCTGTGGTTATTTCGTCGGCCGTTGCTCGCCTTCTGCGTCGGGCACGTTGAAACTGGCGTCGGGTACGGAGGCACTCTGCACGAAGCGAAGCTATGTTCTCCGACCACCAGTAGACGGCCCGTTGCTTAGAGCACCTGGTCCGGGGCATGGAAGCGTCACAAATAGACGTCATTTCATCCCGGAACCAGGTGGCTTCTGCTTCTGGATCGGACACTTCTCTCCTTTCAGTCTTCTTGTAGACCTGAGTTATAAAGAAGAGATCTTACTTTCTCCATGCGTGTCCGGTTAAAGCGTTCAGCTTTTCCATTAAGTTGAGGACTATATGGTATTGTATATTGTAGTTTTATACCTTTTTTATGCGACCATAGTTTTAGTTCATTACTAGTATATTCTCCACCTCCATCACATCTAATCACACTTATTTTTAGGTTTGAGCTTCTTTCTACTTCTTCCACATATCTTTGAAGGTAAGTTATAACTTCACTTTTATGTTTAATACAATATGTTTGTGTATAATCTGTGTAGTCATCGATAAAGGTGAGTATATATCTTTTATTATCCCAGCTTACTGGTGTTATCGGACCACATACATCACTATGTATAATTTCAAGTTTTCTTTCAGCTTTTTTTAGATGAGAATTAAATGGTAGACGTGTTTGTTTAGCTCTTGTACATATATCACATGTTGAGGTTAGTTTATTAATTTCCTCCTTTGTTATATTAATACCTTCAACTGAAATCCAAGGTCATCCTCGAATATTGTCGCGAATAGCTCAGAAATCTCAGATTCGATAAATCTACCGCCCATAGATTTGCTAAGTTTCGATGGTAGCCTCGAGGACTGGCCTAAATTCTATGAATCTTTTAAATCCAATATACATGATAACCCTAAACTGACTGACTCGCAGCGTGTGCAGTATCTCGTGGGTAAACTCACTGACAAGGCGTTGAGAGTGACAGCAGGCACTGTGCCTTCCGGAAAGACCTACAGCGTCATTTGGAGTTGCTTAATTAATAAATATCAAGATAAGCGACGTTTAGGTACTCACTACATAGATAATATTCTAGACATAGAATCTTGCATACATATTGCTGACAGTTTAGATACATTTATTGAGAAATATTCCGCTTTGGTTGCAGCATTGAAACAATTGGAAATCGATGATTTAACGGATTTTATTTTATTAAATTGCGCTTTACGAAAACTTGATTCACAAACAATGCAGAATTTCGAGATGTCTGTACGTGGTGTCGATGTACCCACATATGATCAATTAATTTCCTTTGTTCAAGATCAAGTTAAGATTTTGAGTCGCCCAAATAATATAAATGATAATTCCAATACTGGCGCCTCAAAACGTATTAATAAGTCCGCTGATACGACGAGGTCATCGACTTATAAGACTTTCATAACTAAAAATGCTAATATTCCTGCAACTCCTGCGCAGGTCTGTGCTTACTGTAGTGGGTCCGATCATACGCAATTATATAAATGTAAAGGATTTAAAAGTTTAAATACTCCGCAAAATAAATATGATTTTATTAAATCGAAACACGGTTGTGTGAATTGTTTGAGTATATCACACTCCGTTTCTAAATGTAAATCGTCGTCTTGTTGCGAGATATGCAGCAAAAGTCACCACACGTTTTTGCATTTTCATAAGAAAAATAAACATATTTATACAGCTCCGCCTACCATTCCGATAAACGGTCGTGAAGATACCGCGTTACAAATAATGCCAGCGCCGCGCTTGACAGCGCTCGCACGCCGCAGACGCCTGCGCTCGAAACTAATACATCTGTTGTTAGCATTGCGCGCGCGCCGTTAGGGGTCAAGCAGCCTTGTTTTAACGTTCTGCTTTCTACCGCTCAAGTTTACGCCGCTTCGAATATCGGCAATAATAATAAGGTAATTATTCGTTGCTTACTTGACAATGGTTCACAGAATAATTTAATTACTGTGGATTGTTCCAAGGCGCTTAACCAGCCGATTATTCCTTTGAATAACTCTTATATCAAGAGTGTAGGTCTTAGTTCACGTCCGATTTATGGCTATGTGAATATAGACATTCAGTCACGCGTATACCCGAAGAATAAATATAATATACAGGCTTTAGTTTAGTCTCCATGGTTTCCGTTAAGGTGCCTAATGAAGCGCAGCGCTAAAGGAAACACCAGCTATTCTAAGACATGGTTCGAAAAACGATTGGCGCTTCAGCCTTTTCTCTTTTGGGTCTTTTCTCTTCTGTTTTTCTTGTCATTATCAAGTGACCTAGGTTGTCAGTTTCTCTGTACGTGACCTAGGTTTGTATTATATATTTCAGGCAGATGCTGCACAATTTCTGTTTCAATTTGCTTCAAGACCAAGATATTTATGTGGTGGGCTATTCAAGATATCCTTATCCCCGCCGCAGCGCCAGAACCACATTTCGAGCCCTGCTAAGCAAGCTGATTGTTATTTACAAGATTTATTTGGTAAGGTCGATGAAGCTTCAAGGTTACCTAATATCCTACTAATTATATCGTACTAAACTACAGCGCAAGTGATGTTCATAAAACCTGCCATTTGACTAAGTCATTTATAATCCCGTTTAATCTTTCCGGATAGAGTTTCCCGGTCTTAGCTATTTGAAAACTACTGATATCAGTGTCTTTATGCATTTTTGGAGCGTCTTCCACTTCTACCATTACTATAGGCAACATTGTCACAGCAATAACAATTCCATATGAGAGTTTCTGAAATGTAACATATGGAGATTATAATTCTTCGTTTAAAATTAACAAAATTACGATTCTCATTTTCCTTTTACTGTTATGTAAACATAATGTCTAATATATTAAGTTGTTTGGTTTATGTAAAAATACGGTTTATTAAAATCTAAGCTTCGGTAAAACAATAAATTATAATAAAAGCTAACGAGTATTGAACTCAGAAACAGTTTTATAAGAATTACTTCAAATTGGTTAAATCTATGTGTGGTCAAACTATCTACCTGTTCTAGTTCATAATCAAAGTCTTCCTTTGAGTATATCTCGCTGGGCTCGAGTGCCAGCCGCCGCATCGCCAGGCTGAGCTGCGCGTAGTAATGGTCCAGCAGTGGGAAGTAGTGCTTGGAGCGGAACTCCTCGTCAGTTCCCGTGAAAATGAATATTAATAAATCTATTACAGGACTGCCGATATGCATTGTCTGGTAGTCCAGAATATACATTTCATAAGCTCCATCCTGGAAACATTGTTAAGAATTAATTTTACGGTAGACAATATTTTAAAAGTGCTTTCGTAGTACAAACATATTCTGGCCGGCGCACTTGAGTGAGTGTATTTCCAAACATATCCGGGTGTGATGGTGTGCGATGTGCTCTCGTACACCGCTTTAGGACAATAAGTAAAGCTAGGGGTGGCCTTTTACACCACACCTCACAAATGCAGAAGAGAAGAGGTCTGCAAAAGGCGCGACGTCGCTAGGTGCTGAGGAAGCTGGCAAGATCCTACCCTTGGTTCCAGCAGACGGATAAGAGGAACACTCTCGTGGTTTAGTCAGTAACGTAAGCAAGTAAAGCACAGTGAAATTATGAGAAACGTAATATGAGGGAGCATAACTTTACAATACTTTACCCTCCTGCATACGGAACGCGGGTTCGCTTGGCATGCACAGGACTCAGTTACTACAATATATTAAAGACAAATACTAACAAATATAGTTCTGTTTATGCCAAGCGAGATTCTGCTACTTCACTGTTCCAGACAGTTATTACACAAAATGTAAGTGAGTTGTATCTTTATGAGAATAAACTCTTTGAACGGAAGAGTCCGAGATACCAGGGCGCTGCTCTCACGGAGCCGTGACACTCCATGAGGATTTCCCCTGGGTTACCAAAAAATGTAAATATATTTATCATATTCTTTCTCCATATCATATATATTTTCATATCATATTTTTTCTTCTTTTACTAACTTAATAACTTTTAATAACTTTCTATTTCATAACAAATATTTGAATCGCATTTAATGCTCTCATATAACCTTGTTACACAAATCATCTTGGTTAATCCGATTTTTTGTACGTTTTCCTGTATTAATAAAATTATATACTGTGTAATTGTGAATAAATAAATATTCTTAACTACGACCGATGAGCCCTTAGGCTACTTTCGGGCAAAATATTTACTAAGATCTCAAATTTATACGTCATATCAAAAATCTCGATAATATGATCAAGCATTACCAAACGTAGAACACGTCACAGGAATCCTAAATAATAAGGTACTGTAGTGCGCACTTACTCGCGTACTATCTTTTCTATTTTTACTATGGGTTTTGTTGCTCACTCGCTTTGGAATAATACACTTTTTTAATTCTGTATTCCCATATATATTTCAAGTAAAGTTTTACATATATTATTCTTGTAATTTTTACAATATCAACCTTCCTATTCTATTTTTCCATTCAATCTATCTCATAAAATTGAAAACCTCTCATTAAACTTCATTATTTAAAATTAGATATTCTAACCTTTTCCAAAATAAACTTATTTTTTATTAAATGGCCAATTCCGAGAATTGTGCCAAATATAACTAACCTATTTTAAAAACCAATCATACAATCACTACAGTACTGTTTTGTGAATACTTTATACTTACTTCATCTACTTTGTGCATTAGATTGCTCATCCTATAGTCGCTGTGTATTAGAACACCACGCCGCAACGGCTCCTGGTACTCAATAAAGCTTTTTACAGGCGCTTTCGTAAAAAAATCCTTTAATTTGCTTTTGTTTTTGTCTTCGATCATTGTTGATGCTGTTTCCAAAGTCTTAGCCATCATGTGCTGCATAATGTTATCGCTTTCAACATTTAACTGAAGTGTTTCCGTCGCTTTTTTAAATTCTTCAGGTTGTTCGTGCTCTAATGCAAATGATAAAGCGTGAAGCTTTGCCAGCTCTTTAACAGCTTTGAAGGCATACGGCCAGTCTACTGACTTAAGCCTGTCATGGACACTATAACCCTGCGCAGCCAGGTCCTCAAGGACTAATATTTCTTGTCCCTTAGTCGGGTTATGAGCGTAAAACTTGGGGAATTCCAACCTATGTTCTTCAGGCACGTTATGTTTCTCTTCCATCTGACGGTAAATCTTTGATAGCGTGGTGTAAACAAATGCTTCTACATCAAAGAAATTATCCATACCTTGGGACCGGAATTCATCGCTGAGGGCAATAACCTTAGTGAACAGATTGAGGCTCCTACTGCCACTGGAGATCGTTGCCAAGTACAATTGGGATGTATAATTAGCGCCATCACTAGATATGGGTTTTATCTCCACGTTGTAGTCAACGAACTGGTTTTCATTTGCGATTTTATCGAGTATATTTTTTAATTCTACCTGAGGGTCTGCCATGGTATGCAGCTAACGCAAAACTATTTTCCACGTATCTGTTGTTATTTCGTCAGAATCATTGGCTTTTATACACTGCCGTAGATTATATGATAATCACAATTATTATCAAATGGCTAGGTTATGCACGCTGATAGTCTTACTATAAACAAATATTTTACGTGCCCGCGACTTAGTTTGTGTGGAACTAGTACTTTTGTTATTGTAATAATTATTCCAAACTGTAATATGTAGTATTAATGATACTATATAAATGCCATCGATTGTGTCTTGTACAAATTATTACAAAAGCAACTGAATTGTGAATTCATTCAATAATAATTATGACTTTTGACTCGAATGACTCTCCTCCCTTGGAAGTTGTAGTACTACACTAAACTTTCCGTCATCTGCATTTTGTTTGTCGAGCCAGTGTTAATAAATGTGAACTGAAGGATATCGTTTATTTTCACACTAGCTGGGATATAGGAAATTTTTAGTTTGAAGATTGGTAGATTTAAGAGAATACGTTTCCTTGAGGCGTTATAAGAACTATATTTTTTATATTTTCAGTGAAACATATATCAATATTATATAATATACAAAAAAGATAAGATATATCCACAAAAAAAATACAAAACAAAAATTAAGCTAAGAGACAATACAATAAAAGAAAGCGAACTAGTTATATAAAGAAAATCAAATACAACAAAGAAAAAAAACTGATATTATGACCGGTGGTAGGAAGACACGGATTTTTGCGTTTTACTGTTTATTTGCACTTTATGGCACACCGAACTGCGACGCACACGCACGTACTCTAGCCTTGGGTCTCGGTAGTCGACTGAATTAGCAAGCATCCCGTGCGCGCGCATCCTCTTACCCCGTGCGTCCCGTAACACCCTAACGAGCCTTAGGGCGTTTTAAAACAATCACGTATCGGGCGGCGTCTACATGCTATAATATTAATTTCTCACCATTCGTCTAAACTTTAGGCTCCTTTAGACTCTAAAGGAACCAAATGTAAAAAAAAAAACAAAACATGTTTACAATGCAAATTTCAACTAAACAAAAACGTTTGCTATACCTATCATAGGCATAGGAAATAAAATAATTATTAATATAATTTAACATTTAAATGGCACTCTAAACAAAAACAGTCAATTCATATGTCAGGTTATGATTTCTCTTAGTTCCAATAATATACATTTCCTCGTAATTAAATGTATTTATTTAATCTAGCACTATCGTTCGAGTAAATACGTAATTCCATATTTCTAATTATAATATTTGTTAACTTGGTGCCATTCAAAACATTGGCTAAATTATTTTTTTCTTTAAATTCTATTTCCACGTAGCAATGAAGATTAAATTATACATTTTATTTGAAAGGCAATATTATTTACGATTATTTATGACTTGTCAAATTTTAAATATATCGTAATAATATATTAATAATAATGCTTATCGCGTGGAATTTTGCTGATGTAAGCTTGCGTTATTATTTTTTGTTTATCTTGTTGTTTAATGTATTCGTTTTGACAAAATAAAAGATAAGTTATTTTTGAAATAACTTTAACTATTGGTGCAATATTTCATAATAATATTTTAAATTAAGCTGCGGGTATATTATGGGTGTCATATAGTAAATATTAATTTGTTTGAAGAAGTTTTTAATATAAATGTATAGAAGAAGACTTAATTATAAATTCCTTGATGGTTGTTTCATGGACATACAGATAATGCTTTACTTCAATATATCATTGGCTAACATTCACAAGGCTTGAATAATAATGTTATTCAGTAATGCCTTCGATCGTCCACGTCCATAATATCATTTTTTAAACCTCCTTACACTTGTTAGTTTTCGCTCCTAGTTGTTCCAGATGCCGGGGGCGCACTTTTGGCGAGGAAAGGAAAAAAAAAATATTCTGGTTAATATGTATTTGACATTTTTTTTTATTACCGACAGACTTGCGTCTGACCTGAATCTCAGCTGGTGGGAAGTAATGATGAGGATGATGGTAGCGCGTTCGCACGACAAATACCGATTCACTCATCGTTTGAAGATTCCAATATCGTAATATGTTGGAAAAATAGACGCAGGAAGCGAATTCTATTCCTTGGCGGTTCGGAGCAAAAAAAAAATAGTCTAATCGCTTCGCATGGCTGTTTGTATTAATAATTTATGTTATAACTCACTCTAAAAGAATAGGCACCAAACTTCCAACTTTTCTTTTAAATAAGAAAAAAGAACTAAAGATTTTTCAATCAAGGTAGATAACCATAATCCATAAATAATAAAAATGATGAAAGAAATAATGAAATGAGGTAGAAATGGCCTTTCATACATTTTTATAGCATGGATAAAAGTTCACATCATAGATATATTTCGTATATCTTTTCTGCAACAATAACTAAATAAACGTAATTTTTGAAAATAAAACATCGCGTGTAATTCTCGGCAACATCACGTAGACTTGGTCTTCTGAACACAGTGCGTTGGCTTTCCACGTTGGATCAACTGTTCCTATTGTATAAGGCCCAGGTCAGACCCTGCATGGAACACTGTTCGCGTCTCTGGGATCAAATGAAATAATTTATTGCACGCAACAATGTTCTTTTTTTGTATTTTTCTCTTTCTGGAGAAGGCAAAGGCGTTTACGCCATACAGTTATGTCTGAGGTAATTTATGTTCAAGTCTTATTAAATTTCTGTTAAGTCTTCCCGCCACAGACCCAGTAGCGTTCATTCCATAAATACATGAAAGCATTGCATGCCCTTACGATAAATACGTCTGGAATTAATCCCTTCAATTTAAACAAAAAAAGGAACCATTTATATTCATGTAAAGGAAATATAATTCCTTCAGGGTTTTGAATGTTGTCACTCTTCGCGCGGCTGTATGTGACAAAGTCTATGCTTCCTATAAACTGTGGAACATTGTTTTGACAGGTGACAGAGACTCGGCCGTGGTGTTTTTGAATATAGTTTTTTCGTTATAAAGCGTGTCGTTAATGTCCGGTGAAAATAAAGAAACAAACATATTGTCGTTTCTTTGTATTTTCAGGTATATTGAGTGATATTAATTATTGTATACATTGTGAAACATGTATGTATTAAATCTCCACTTTGTATTTTCAGAGCAACAAAAGAGTTTGTTTTCTTTAACCGTTGAAGATTGTTTAACCTTATATTCATATCTATGCTATTTTCACGCCATCTATTTTCCCTGTGAAAGTAATATAATATTTATTATCATTATATAATATTCACATTAATTATGTGAATCTGCCTATCTTGTTCAAATACTCTATGCATGTCACTGGACAGACCAATATCTTTGTCGTAGTTTCAACTCAGTTCAATCTAATCCATCTTTGATTCCTGTTTATTGCATCATTTCTACACACACACAGAGAGTATGAACGGCGAGGAATACTATGCAGATTGGCGGGAAAATTCGGTGGGATAAGGGACGCATCACTCTACTGGCTTCTCACCAAAACATCATTGATTCCCCATCGCACCATTCCATTGCTGCCCGAGCCCACAAGACAAACTCAGTCAACAACTGAACACCCAGCCGACCGCCACAACAAGAAAACAACAATCATTCAACTAGAGTGTAGAAGAGACGCAACCCCTCCGATTTAAAATTTTGCCGCCAAATTGCACTCCACAATGTATACATATGTATATGTTTTCTTTCTTTTTTTAGTAACAATAATAGACTCTTTTGGGCATGGCATCAATGTAGGTAAGAGGGCTTCCATATTCATAAGGCACTATAGCCCGTATTTATATTTTTATTTATTCATTTATATTCATGCATATAATATCATTTATAGTTATTCTTTTAGATACTTTTTTTTTAACCCGGTGGAAATCCCTACGGACCGTCAGGGGATGTGGTGAGGGCCACTCCCCCCGGTGCGTCGGACCTGCCCCGACTAAAACCACCGGGGGTGCCAGCACTGCCCCCTCCTCGCCCCCGCCGAGCCTAGGAATCTAGATGCTTCCGACGGCTCGGCGAGGTTCTTTTAGATACTCACTTGGGGTATACCATCTTTTATCGATAAGCATCCGGTTTAATTTGTTCATTGATAGTTCGTTGCGGGGGGCTGTCCGCATTGTGATTGTTTCAGACATGACTAAGCATCTTGAACCGCTCCGGTTGCGAAGAGATATTGCCTCACTAAGCGCGTTCTACCGTCCGTTTCACCGGAGTATTCGGATAGTTATTTAACCTTGTTCCACCCTCTCCTTTTCTTAATAGAACCGGGCGCGCGGGTTTACGGAGTCACGGCTATACGGTAACCCACATCCCGGCTAGGACTAAGAAGTTCTCTAACTCTTACTTATGCCGTGTCGTTACGCTGTGGAGTGGGCTTTCACCGAGCGTGTTCCCACCGTCCTATGATATTGGGTCCTTTAAGCCAAGCGGGAAGAGATATTTGTGCAGGCCGGCATGATTACTGGGACTATCGCTGGTTTTTTTACTTTTAATTGTTTTTGTCGTTTTTTAGACAGCACCATGCTTACCATCCGGTGTGATGTGGTCACTGTGCTGAGTTAGGATAAAAAATGAGAAAGTTCATTTTAATTTATAAATACTATAGAATTTAGACGCCGCCCGATACGCGTTTGTGGTAAACGCCCTAAAGGACGTTAGGGTGTTGCGGGACGCGCAGGGTAAGGGGTGCGCGCGCGCAAGGGATGCTCTAGCAAATTCAGTCGAATACCGAGACCCGAGGCTAGAGTACGTGCGTGTGCGTCGCAGTTCGGTGTGCCTTAAAGTGCAAATAAACAGTAAAACGCAAAATCCGTGTCTTTCTACAACCACACCCACGACCACCGATCATAATACCTGAAGGCCAATTAAGGCTTTGTATGGATGCACTTAAAAACTAATAAAAATAATATCTTCTATCATATTAACACTATGCTATATTTACTAAACAGTTAAAGAAGTCAAAAACAGTCTATGGATTGTTCCAAGAAATGTATGTTATATGTATAATACATGCAAAGTCTCAGCCCGATTGGTCTAAGATTGACAAAGTTTCATAGAAATTTTCATCCGCTATTTTATCCCCTTGAGGTTAGAATTCATCAAAATCCTTTCTAACGGATGCCTACGTTATAACATCTACCTGCATGCCAAATCTCAGCCCGATCCGTCCAGTGGTTTGGGCTGTGCGTTGATAGATCACTATGTCAGTCAGTCAGTCACCTTTGAGTTATATATATTTAGATAGATACAGTCTGTATTATTATATTGCACATACGGTATATAATCTACTGAGAAGTTTAATGAGAAGATTCTATCTATTACTACGCGTACCATTTCCGCTGCATCACAAAAATAAGTATTTGTTTTTAATACATGATGCTATCACATATATATATTTTGTGCCGATGTACACAGTTTTAGAATTTGATAAAAATATAAACAGACAGGAATAATTAATGGGGCATGACAAACTAAAACAATCGTATTCTTTTAGGTATCCTGTTTTTTAATAGACGATAAAAAATTTGGCTATTAGTCACACACATATATACAACACACACACACACACGCACACACACACATTACACAAATACACACACACACACATTTAAACATTACACATTGTACATTAAATTTTACATCGATAATCTAGGAAACCTATGAGTAGAATGCACCGGGTTAAGGTCGTTCAACGAGCGATGGAACGACCTAAGTGGGGATGTGTGACATCCAAGCTTTGAACGCGAGCGGTCGTGTTGTCTGTTTCCTCCATCGAAGAGTTGCTGATTTGTCATTGCTGTGGCCTTTGGACGTGTTGTTTTGATTTTTGCGTTGGTGTTTGGTCTGCACAGCAACGAGATGCCCGGATGGCAAACTGCTGCGGAGAATTGGCGATTTTTCTGATGGCGTGGAATGGAGTGCGCGTCGCTTGGGTCGTTGGTTTTGCTGTTAGTTATAAAACTACTGAATATTAAAAATAACTAGCGACTGGCTCCAAAGGAACTATGGGTTGGTTATATTCAGAGCTGTAACACATAATATTAGCAACAATACCAACGACTTAACTAGGAGAGGGGAAGGTTTAGCTAAGACTTAAGACGACGTTCATGGCGATGCTATGTTTGCCAGATCAGCTAGTCATATAAAAATTGTGATTTCATATGTCATGTCAATTATTACTTTATTTATTTATTTACAATACAATTATTATACTTATGTGTCTAAAAATTTAGTTAATCCGTATTATTGCTAAGGCAGTAGAATTATACAATTTGTAAGATATTTAGTTGAGATATCTCACAAAACAGAAAACCACTCTTAAAATACTAATTGTAATAAACAAAGATGATGTTCATAAAACCCGCCATCTGACGTAGTCATTTATGACCCCATTCAATCTTTCAGGATACAGTTTCCCGACCTTGGACGTTAAAAAAACAGTGAGGTCAGATTCTTTGTCCATTTTTGGTGCGTCTTCCACCTCCACCATTACTATGGGTAACAGCATAACAGCAATGAGAAGACCAAAGGGGAGTTTCTGAAATGTAAAATTGATAGATAGTTGTCATTGCCTTATTCATTATTGACTTTTTATGATTTACAAGCGGACATTTGAACTCAACCACACTTGGTGAAAGGTGTACTGTCCGATGATGGACCGCCTATTTATTCTTTTCTAAAAGGCTCCCAAGTCATAAAATCGCTGTTCGCATGACGAATGTAGAAGTGAATCTCTTCGTGTGAATATAAGGAACGTACACCACATACGGATGGTAACCGACACTGTATTTTGTGGATCTGTGATGAGATGGGGCTGGTGGAATTAAACAATGTCGCTCTTGAGAACACTCCATTCTGCGACCGTACAATAACTGTATTTTGAGATATTGCGTGAAGTCGTAATTATAACAAGTTACCCATCCTTACAACTATTTATTACACCGGAAAAGGCAAACTAAAGTTGGACAAATTTGTAAACAAAATCTTATTAAAACTTGAATTAAAATACGGCTGCCTTTATCGGTATTAGAATCAAACTTGGCGGGTTTCATTAGTTGGACCCAAAGATGGGCATAGTGTTTTTTTCTTCTTTTCAAATAATCATTTAATTAAAAATTATATGCAAATAATGTGTCTGTGGTAGCCTAGTGAATAAGGCATCGGTATCCATGATGGGCGACGCGATGGTCGTAGGTCCGTATCCCGGCACGTATATCTGAGTTTTTCCAGAATAATCACGAGTTTAAGGATATGCTCACCAGTAAAGGGAAACATTACAAAAAAACCAGCATGGCATCTAATAGAAATGTCACGTGTACTAGTGCTGTGGGAACGGCGATCAGCTGCGCCACTGGTCACGTTGGGCACGGCATACAAACGCGAAGTGGATAAAACAATTAATTCATCTCTGCTCACCTCGAAAGGGGTATAGCGTGATAACATATAAACTTTCATTAGTACAAACAGTTTTAGATCGCTCGGGTAAGATATAGCACTCAACGTATTAAAATCGAATTTTCTTATTACTTAAAATTTGTCAAAAGTGCCTTTGCCATCCCTTGAAATGAAAAATCCTTATGTACCCTCAGGGCTACCGTGCGAGCGGCTGCCCTATTCTCACGGACTCCTACTGGCTAAAAATCACCCAGGTGCTATCGTCTCATCATAGCTGTACCTGAGAGACCACATTCATCCTTCGACCCGGCGAGCGAATGGCTAGGAGAGGCCTCGTCTCTTAGAGAGGAAATGTAAAGAGTCCACCTGTCTAGGCGTCGCGAGGAATATGACTTACCTGTTCCAATTCATAGTTGAAATCCTCCCTCGAGTACGTTTCGCTGGGTTTGAGTCCCAGCCGTCGCATTGCAAGGCTAAGCTGTGAGTAGTAGTGGTCTAGCAGTGGGAAGTAGTGCTTGGAGCGGAATTCCTCGTCAGTTCCCGTGAAGATGAAATACAATAAGTCTGCCACCGGGCTGCCTCTGCGCATGGTCTGGTAGTCCAGAATTTTAATATCGTAAGCTCCCTCCTGAAAACATTAGGAAGAATATTTAGAACACTCTGACTTGGCTGAAAAGACTGCTCCACATTTTATATTAAGTACAGTGCTGGTGACTACCAAACAATGAGAATGCATAGACAGTCACCATTGCCACGCTTTTTTTTATTCTGACTCTATACAGTGACTACACCTCACTGAGGGTAAGCATGGTGCAGTCCAGAAAACGGAAACGACTATCAACGGTAAAGAAATATCTATCGGTAGTCTCAGCGATCATGCCGGCCTGCACAAATAAGCTTCGTTTAAAAGACCCTGTATTATAGAACGGTGGGAACGCGCTCGCCGGAAAACCATTCCACAGCCCAACGACAAGACAGAAGTATGAGTTAGGGAACTTAGTTCTAGCCGGGATGTAAGTTATCGTATAACTGTAACTATGTCAACCCGCACGTCCAATTATGCCATGGAAAGTACAGGGTGGAAACAAGGTTATATAACTCTTCAGAACACTCAAGGCACAACGTCCGACATGGCTGGAAGATGTTACGATAGAAGATTTCTGAATATTTCATAGAAAGATAGTTTGACGTACATAAGGTGATCACCAAAAGTAACGACGCGCTCAATGTCGTTCACCTTGAAGCTGCAGTATAGGCTCCCGGGTGGTTTTCCTCGAGAGCTATGACATAGGATTCTTCAAGAGAGCGGTTAGCAATGCCCTTTTTGATCGGCAACGCAATCACCCTGTATAAAAATGGAAAAAGTTTTGTCCTTTGTCCATAACCGATGGTAACCAGTTAAGATCAGATGGGTTTTTAGTCTGTATATCAACAAAGGTTAAAAAGAACTGAACATGCTGAAGGGAGTCGCGCAGTAGCTGCAATGCACTGGATCATAAACGCTATACCCAACTGCTTCCCGTTTTGAACCACCCAAAGTACATGCTGTATAAATTATAATATTTATCGGCAAACAACACTACATTATCTCATTTTAACGATCACGTAGATAAGATAGTTGTTTATAATTTACTAACTCATACTTAACATAAATACCACCTAGTGGAAAGAGACGAAGACGAAAGTGGAAAATGTTTCCTAACAACGTAAACGTATTGTTTAGACCTTTCATAAGCACTCAAAAAAGTAAATCGGTAAAAAAATACTTGTATCTCCAGTCCATAAATATAAACACAATGATTGAATCATTCCAATATTAATATTCATCATAGGGTGCTATTTACGTAATTAAATATGGACTTTAATACGAAAAACTTTTTAGGATCGCACACTATGCTCTTCGAAGCAGGAAATCTCTACTTTTTGTTGTCATATTGCCACTTCCGTATCTGATAACCTGTATATTTCTTCCTCAGAATCTGATCTACATGGATCAATCTAGAAAACTCATATTGCGATCCTCTCTGAATTTTTCCGAAAGCAGCAACATTACATTTTAACAATACTCTAGCATTATTAAATGCCACAAGAATGGAGGACAATGTCACATGATTCCGAGTCCTCTTATTACTATTAATTAAATACGATGAGCGTTTTTCTAAAGATCTCGGAATAAAGTGGCTTTATCCTTAGGTTTTTGGGCTTCTTTATACTTACTTCATCTACTTTATGCATTAGATTGCTCATCCTATAGTCACCATGCATTAGAACAGTGCGCCGCAACGGCTCCATGTATTCAAAGTAACCGCTTACTTTCATTTTTGTAAAAAAATCCATCAATCTACGTTTATGCTTTTCTTCAGTCACTGATAAGGCCGTTTCTAAAGTTTTATTTTTCATTTCTTCCATTAGATCATCATTTGCTATAGTAATCTGAAGCGTTCCCAGAGCTTTCTGAAATTCTTCAGGTTGTTCGTGCTCAAATGCAAATGATAAGGCATGAAGCTTTGCCAGCTCTTTAGTAGCTTTGAAGGCGTACGGCCAGTCTATTGATTTGAATCTGTTATAGACGGTGTAGCCCCTAGCAGACAGATCTTCAAGTACTAACACTTCTTGTCCCAACGTTGGGTTTTGTCCGTAAAATTTGGGAAATTCCAGCCTATGTTCTTTGGGTACGTTGTGCGTCTCTTCCAACTGACGGTATATCTTTGTTAATTTCGTATAAACAAATGGTTCTATATCAAGCATTTCATTCGTTCCTTGGGACCGAATCTTATCACTTAAAATGATAACCTTAGCAAACAGATTGAGGCTTCGACTGCCTCTGGAGATCGTTGCCAAGTACAATTGGGAAGTATAATTAGCGCCATCACTAGATATGGGTTTTATCTTCACATCGTAGTCAACAAATTGGTTTTCTTTAGCGATTCTATCGAGTGTTTCTTGTAAAGTTACCACAGGATCTGCCATGATGTGTAAATGACACAAAACGGATTTCAACGCAACTAAAGTTGTTTTGCGAGGATCATTAGCTTTTATACAATGCTGTAGATAATGATTATCAATATTGTGATAATAACGTCATCATTACTAAAAATAGGCGCAGGAATCATTATTGCCTTCATTACTTGTGAAAAGTAAATGTAATTCCGTTTTTTGTACTGTAACCGCATTTATTTTAATTCTAAGGTTTCTGCCAATATTGGCATGATATTTTCTGTGTTAAAAATTTTGTCATAAAATTAGAAATTTACTGTATCCAGCAACTTCGTTTAAGTATACTACCACAAGAGCGAGGGTTCCTATTTGGTTATATTATCTGAGATAAAGTTGAATATTTTTATAATCTAAATCTCATAATAATTATTTTGTCTAATTCGATTGGAGTTCACCCACATTGTTCATCAGTTTTTATTGACAACAATTTAATCCACGTATTTTTCTAAAACATAAATGTGCTCCTAGCGTCTGTATTTCCACATTCTTGTGATAATTTGGAAGCTTTTAAAATAAGAGTGAATTTTTTGGGCAGATGCAGTCCATCAGATACCTAATCGTCATCTTCTCTAGGTGTGATTGGGGTCAAGTGATTGCTTGTAGATAAAAAAAGTGAACAAACATAAGCAATTTTATTAGAGAAACGATTATTTATATTGTATCATTTACATTACAAATCCCATTACTATCAAAGCATGTTCTTTGTATCCTGGATGAACATCCTACATAGGACCGTCAGAGTGGTCGTGACGGTAGCGGTTCCGGTGTGCCAGATTCCTATTGACCCAAAATTCTTGGAATATACCTAAAGTTATTCCCAGCTAGGCTTGGGATTCATAAACCTCCAACGACCCGGTAAGCGAATAGTCAGCAGACTTCTTACTCTCCGTCTTCTGGAGGGATAAGTATAAAGAAAGATCCAATTCCTCAGGGCTTTTCTAAATAAAACGAAAGCTGATATAACATCGACTAATATTTAAACTGCAGTAGACTGATGATGTATGCAATGAAAACACTTGTGTAGTTTATAAGCAGGGAACTGTCCATGAAAAAGTCGTTTCACAGGCTGTATCTAACCGGGTTCACCTCCAAGTAGTCTATGACGGAGTACAAAACATCGCGAAGGCTCTTATCTGGAACATAATATAAAAAATCCTTCACTTCTGAACCTGTATCAAACAGAACTAGGGTCGTGTATGGAGCATTGCTGCCTCCCTTTGGATGACTCCACAAACACCATTTGACAGCTTTAGACTCAATCGATGGCCGAGCTTGGCGATTCATATCCGATGAGGCTCTTACGTCGCATAAGCTACTCAATTTGGAACATCGGCGCAAAGTGACCTGCCTTTTGGTTTTCCATAAAGCTTTCGCTTGACCTCAATCTCACCCGATGGAATATGATGATGAGGCCAATGCTGGAGCGCGCTCACACAGTAAACACCGACGCACTCGTCGTTTGAAGATTCCCATGTCATAAGATGTTGGAAAAATAGACGCAGGAAGCGAGTTCCACTCCTTGGCGGTTCGCAGTAAAAAGAAGAGACAAATCGCCTCGCGCGAGCTACCGAAATGTAAACCACATGTGGTTGCAAGTCCGCACGGATCAATTAATGATAGAGAGGGCAATGGGGAACTAAATTATAAAATTGAACCGCATACTCTCCAGAGTATAGTCTATTGAAAGTCGAATGGCAGGCCACACTACGTCCGTGTTCCAATTTGAGTAGCTTACACGACTTAACAGATTCATCGGCAATGACTTGCCGAGCTCACCGATCGAGTGAGTCCAAGGCTGCCAGATGGTTTAAGGCCAAACCCTCTTATAGGTGGCAGCAATACTCCTCACACGACCGTACTTGTGCCCGATACAGTTAAACGAATTAGGTCGGTGTAAAATGCCGCCTGACCTTAAAAATAATCCCCAGTTTTTGAGCAGCTGTTTTAGCCTTAGCCTAAACCGAACGCCCTAAGTTAAGGTCAGCAGTAAATACCACGCAGAGATGGGCAAAATGTAATCTGATTAATGATCAACGATTACAAAATGTACTCGTCATTTTAATTTTCTTGCAGTGTAATCATGATTAAATCCATTTAGAAACATTAAGAAATGATAAATGTGTATACAATCTGGGATTTTGTAGTGTTTAGGACATAAATGAGCAAAATGCAGTCATATTAATGGTAAAAACCTTAAATGTAATTGCTAATCATTTTCATTAATCTGATTACATTTTTCCCATTTGTGATACCATGCCAAGAAGCTCGAAGCTGTCAGGTTATATTTGGTTTCGTCTAAAGCCTTGACCCATTTTGTCCGACGAGGATGTTTTTATAGAAGATGATCGAAGGCATTAAAGATTACTGAAGATATATAAATTAACGATACCCTCAGTTGTTACGATTTCATCTGAAATGGTTTGTTTAGCCTCCTCGATTTCGTTGGCGGCCATCTCCAGCAGTAGTGCCGGAGCTAACCACACGGAGAGTTCAAATACCGTCCGAACAGTCCATATCAAAAAAGGGTTCTTGTGCTAAATAATAACAATAATAATAAAACATATATACCGTCATGCTATGTCCCGTTCGGGGTGAGCAGATATACATTAGTTCCTGTATCCACTCTGCGCTTATATATCCTGTTCAATATGACCAGTAGCGCAACTGGTCGCCGTTTTCACAGCACTAATACAAATGACATTACTGTTTAATACCATGTGGGTTTCCTCAGAATGTTTTTCTTCACTGGTGAGTCTAAATCTATACATAACCTGGGAAAATCCAGAGGTACGTGTTCGGATACGAACCTAGGACCATTGACTTTGTCGGGCATGGTTATTGTTCTCTAATCACCACTACCTCAAAACTAGTTTCTTTTTCTTTTTTTTACTTGGGGAAAATCCTCATAGGACCGTCCCGGCCGCGAAGGGAGTGACAGCCGGTGTGTGCTGGACTTTTACCAGCTAAAAACCCTAAGGTGACTACTTCTGCGAATTAGTGGGGACTGCGGGTCCAGTAATCAAATCGCCGCAGCCCCACTACGCCGCGCCAGGCGGGCACAATCACGGGGGGGGGGGGGGGGGGGGGGGGGGAGACGCCGCCTCCCCCGATAAATTCAAAACTACTACACTAACACAACCACAAAAATAAGACTATGATAAAATGAGGTAACCAGTACGAAATTTCGAAGCGCTTATTTGGAGAAAGGAACTGGTCTAGAGCGAGCTAGATTCGCGCACCGAGTATTCCATACAAACTTTTTTTTTTTACACTGGCTTGACATAGTGACTACAGTGTACCTGATGGTAAGTACAGTGTAGTCCAAAAACGAAAGCGACTATCAAAGGATGAAAATCCATTGATAGTCTACATCGTCATGTCGGCCCACATATACCACGACTGAAGGTCTCTAGGTATATGAGCTACTGGATATACACAAGCTGATCCCGAAACGCGACAAGCCGAAACTAGTCACTATGACGGGCTTTACACCCATATACTGTGGTCGCGATCCAGACGAGCACCGACGCCCTACTACCTCGCTGCTGCTCGTTTAGCACCACCCAGGAGTTACGTGTAGGGGAACTAGTGTAAAGCCTGCGGACGCGAGCAGTTTCGACTCCCAAACTTAAAATATATGATAAAAGTTTTCAATGAATTTGCCTAACTTTCACTGCTAAGTTTTTTTAAATGTTTTGTTGATCAAATTTGATAAAAAGGAGGACGTATTTAATGTCCTTACTTTATGACATCTATCATGACTCGACCTGACTGGCTTATCATCGTACACCCTAAACTACTGAAGCTATACAGGTCAAATAACAGTAATTCTGATAGGGGGAAGATCCAGAGTACACGGAATCGACAAGCGTGCGCGAAGAGATTAATTAATATTAAAGAAGCGGAAGTAGTCAACAAAAATAGAGGAACTGCCTCATCAGTCTCTACCTTCCTAATAGAGAATAAACGAAGTAGAAGCTTATGAAATAATCGTTTACTTACAATCTGCGTGATATTCAACAGAAAGGCGTAGAAGAACAAAAACATCCGAGAAAACATGTTGAGTAGTCCAAAGACAATCTGAAACAGTTATTTGAAAACAGAATATTTTATAAAAACAAAAATACAGAAGAAGAAAAATTATAAGAGATAAAAAATGGATACAGCGAAGTAGGACATCCTTTAATTTAATCCCGCGGAAAGACCCCGGTCTCTTTACACATTATTGTTTTTCTTATATTACAGACTCTCTAACTCCTTCTTTTGCCGTGTCGTTGGGCTGTGGAATGGTCTTCCGGCGAGCGTGTTCCCACCATCCTATGATATGGGATCCTTTAAGCGTAACGTGAAGAGATATTTGTGCAGACCGGCATGATCGCTGCGACTACCGATGGGTTTTTTCTTACCTTTCGATAGTCGTTGGCGTTTGGACTGCACCATGCTTACCATCAGGTTTGGTGCAGTCACTGTGCCGTGTCAGTGTAAAAAAAAATCATACAGCTTGCGTTTGACCTCACCTAGAAGAAAGTGATGATGAGACCGATGATAGAGCACGCATATCCAACGAATACCGATTCCCTCATCATTTTAAGATTTCAAAATTCAATGTCGTAAAGAAACTGGGAAAACAGGCTCGGGAAGCGAATTCCACTCCTTGGTGATTCGCAGCAAAAAAGACGAGGCGAATTGTCCCGTGTGAGCATCTGGAATGTACACCACATAAGGGTGCAAACTCTCACGGAGTCTTGTCGATTTATGATGACGAAATAAAAAATACAAAACAAAAGTTACGAAAAACCATAGTTCCTGACTTTTGAACTTGAATAAATAAAGTTGCTGGAAAAATATCCTATATGAAGTTTGAGAAAACTTTTAAGAGATTAGAACAAAGGCTTGTACAAAATTTGAAACATTTTGTTTTTGATAATTAAAATTACACTGCTTTTTTCGGTAATAGGACAGGGCTACTATGAAAAACGGTATATAAAAAAACGTTTTTTGAAAAATCAACCCCCAAAGAGGTAAAAAAGGGGTCGAAAGATAGTCCGAAAATCTGTCAATTTTGAAGTAAGCACCATGAAAATAAATGACAATAATACAACTAAAAATAACAATATATATATACATATATATATATACATATTGTTATTTTTAGTTAGAATTAAAAAATACGAGTTTCATTTTTAGAAAATCAACCCATAAGAAGGAAAAATTAGGGATTTTTACCGGATATCGTCGGTTCGCTACAACTAGTTTTGAATAAGGCTGTTTAACATTTATTACATTTTTAGATAAATTATTCAATTAATACTTACGAAAATCTTAACAGTTTTGTCTGAGGAATGAATATTTTTAAGTAGCTTTCTGTAAACATATAGAAATGTGCCAATATTCTCCTTCTTGTCTTCAATAGACATGTCTCCTGTTAGGGCAACTCTTAAATTTTGGCTTATAATTTTAATTCTACTTAATAATAAATCAAATATAATTATTATAGTCAAATAGCCAGCCAGAGCAGATGTGAATGTTACAATAATATAGAATAATGACAATTTTAGAGATAAGAATCCGTTTTCAAGACACAGGAGTGAAATATGAATACACAAGTGCAGTAATATTCCAAATACCACGAGTAATGCGCAGGTATTGCTTTTCAGCGTCGTGGGAGGAAGGTTTAAGAGACAGTCCACCTCCCTGATACCGTTGAGGTAGTTGAATAAATACTGCTGCTTGGTCACGAGACTCAGGATTGTGTTTCCAGCGACGATTGTGAACGTGGAAAGTTGATAAATGAATGTAATTTCACCCTTAATTAAGGTTGAGGTGATGAACATAAAGCTGATGGCACAAAGATATAAAACACAATAGCTCTTGAGGATGAAACGAATCACTTTCGACGCACCCAGCTCGTAGTAATTGCCGAAAATTAATCTAAATTTCATATTAAGCTCCACTGACGATATATGGTCCAAAATTTGTTTGTCCATTTTTCTCTAGATGGAGAACGTCCTGTGCCTTCGGCTTTTCGAATATATTTAAATGGACAACGATATTGATGCTTTTATATAAGTTGGTTATGCTTCTAGAAACTTCCATCGAAATGTCGCACAATTCCTGATGGATTACGAAAATAAATATTATTGATCGACGTTGGCACCGCGTGTGCGTTTTCCATTAGCGGATAATTCTGTCGCGGACTAATTTGATGTATAGACAATGTAAAAAATATCAATGCACTTAACTACATTTTGTATTCTTTGTATTATGTTATGTTACAATGAAATTCCAATGTCACCAATATTTATTTTAATGTGTCCATACACGGCAACGCGCATAATCTCCAACTCTTTTGGGCAAATTTCTTCTCCTAAGATGAAAACTTTTGCAAAGGCTCTCCATGTCATTGGGGACTGTTATAAGAAAGAGTTTAGAGGTGTAGTTGGCACTATCAGTTGAAATATGTTTAATCTCTACATCCGAGTGAGACAGATAATTTTCTTTAATTCTTTAGTCCACCAGTCCTTTTAAAATTTCAACTGGTTCAGCTATTATATAAAACTGTTCCAGATCTTTTCATAGTTCAGTGCATCACGACTAATAACGGCAAATATTTTTACAATTATTTGCCAGGTTACACGCTTATACGGTATATATTATAAAAACCCTGTCCGACCCGTAAAGGCCTTACTAGGTATCGATATTAGATTCTATTTAGGTTTTTCTTTTGAGGTATTGAGCAAAAGATTCTAAATAAAATACAAATTAATTAAATAGGGAAAACTTATACGGCAACACTTGGACCATGCGTAGCTTGTGAAAAAGGAAAGCAATAGTCCATACTAGTCGAACATGGCGTCAAGAGTGTCATGAGCTCCAGTGATTTCAAGCACCGTTTATCAATGAAATCGTAAGCTATCCGAGTTTATATCACATGTGTGATAATGCAATTCCTTTATTTTGATTTGACGATAACTTTTAAATGTCCACGATTTTTATAATTTTCTGATGTATTCTGGCTAAGTATTCTGGTAATGTTATTATAACACCAATTCGCTCCTTACGGGTTGTTACCCGATAGGGTTTTCAGAATATACTGTCTCAGTTAAGACTGTACCATGTGTCAATTTTCATAGGTTGATATTCCAATATTATTATAAGTCATTAACTAGATTAAAATATTGAATATCGATAATTTAAGACGAAAAACAAATTTCATTGGGCATGCTATAGTTGATTTATCAGTTTATCTAAGTAGATAAGGGGCGTATTAACACGGTTGTCACAACGTCACCTAAATATGACTCAACGCTTTTCTTGTTAAGTTAATAGGATTTTTAATGGAATTTTTAAAAGCTATTCAATTAAATAAGCACTTATTGGGAAGGCCAATCGATTATTGTGTAGCTTAGCGCCTTCCCTTTGGGGTTTGTAAGTAGGGTTTACTAAATAAACATTTTATTTGCCTTTTAGTGAAGTATTTTTTACATATATATTAGGTCCTTACATATGAAATTGGCGTTTTTCGTACTGGCCACTTTAATCACAAATTTCTCCTCTATGGTAAGGAATTCCAAATTCAAATTTGTACAGCTATAGACTCATATATTTGTGCTTCGATGATCATCATTCATTTGTTGTTTTTTTCTGTTTGCGTCACTCATTTTACAAAATGGAAAACTTAAAATATCGCATTATTTACGAGTACGAGTTCCGCCGTGGCACTAGTGCTGCGGAAACAGCTCGAAGGGTGAATGATGTGTATGGCGGTCGTGTTGCAAAAGAAAACACAGTTCGTTTTTGGTTCCAACGTTTTCGTTCTGGAAATTTCGACCTGCAGAACAAGCCCCGTGGACGGCCTGAGACTCAAGTTGATAATGAAGAGTTGAAGGCTAAGGTGGGAGCGGATCCATCGCAAACCACGTCCGAGTTAGCTGCAGGCTGCGATGTTAGTGATAAAACTGTTTTAATTCACTTGAAGCAAATTGGGAAGATTAAAAAGCTTGAAAGATGGGTACCTCACGAATTGACTGAAGCAAACCGGCAAACGCGCGTCGACTGCTGCGTTACATTACTAAACCGGCACAATAATGAAGGTATTTTAAACCGAATCATTACCTGTGATGAAAAATGGGTTCTTTACGATAATCGGAAGCGCTCAGCGCAATGGTTGGATCCTGGCCAGTCAGCCAAATCCTGCCCCAAGCGAAAATTAACCCCAAAAAAGTTACTTGTAAGCGTTTGGTGGACTAGTGCCGGTATTGTTCATTACAGTTTTCTCAAATCTGGCCAGACTATTACGGCTGATGTCTATTGTCAGCAATTGCAAACCATGATGGAAAAGCTAGCGGCTAAACAACCTAGGCTGGTCAATCGCTCCACGCCACTGCTGCTTCACGACAACGCTAGACCACACACTGCGCAACAGACAGCTACTAAATTAGAAGAGCTTCAATTGGAAAGTCTAAGACATCCTCCGTACTCCCCGGACCTTGCTCCAACAGATTACCATTTTTTTCGAAATTTGGATAACTTCTTGCAAGGGAAAAAATTCAACTCCGATGGGGCAGTCCAAATCGCCTTCAAAGATTTTATTGATTTCCGTCCGACTGGTTTTTTTAGTAAAGGGATCAATGAACTACCTATGAGATGGCAAAAGTGCATAGAAAATAATGGTTCATACTTTGATTAATTAAATATATTATATTAAAAAATATTCGACTTTTTGTTCCTCCCATACAAAACGCCAATTTCATATGTAAGGACCTAATATTTGACATCTCAACTTTTTCACGAATGACAATCTTCTTTCTGTTTTCAAAATATAAAACATAGAGGTTGCGCCTCCGCGTAGGTCGTTCGGACCATTTGGCGCGAACACTTATATGTAAATATCGGATATACGACTTTAAAGACATTGATATTATACAATACCTTTTATTAATTTATATAGGATAACATATTACATTGTACTATGGCGCTTGTTTTTCGCTAAAACACTCTAAACACATTAAAGGTGAGGAATAAAATTGTTTACGATAAATCAAAGATAATAATAATGTAGAATGTAATTCGAATTTCGCGCCTTGAATAGTGAAGAAGCACTATTCTATGTAGTGTCTTTTAAGTTATACTCTATGATCTTTGACAGTTCGATACATACGTTACTTTTTGTAAATATAAATAAAGTTTTTCTCACAATTAAGTGGAATAGTCAATTATTTCAACAGGTTAAGAGCCCAGTAAGCCTAGAACAGTCGTACAATAGTGTTAAATAATGGCAACGAATCAATTAGCCTTTATAGAAAAGTTAAGTGGTCGTGAAAATTACGCTACGTGGAGATTTGCAGTGAAAACATATCTTCAACATGAAGAATTGTGGGACTGCATCGAAAATTCAGGCTCCTGTAGATGCAAAAAAGGACACGAAAGCAAAGGCAAAAATAATCCTCTTGGTTGATTCGGCAAATTATGTGCACATACAAGAGGCTACCACAGCTAAGGAGGTCTGGGACAGGTTATCAGCTGCTTTTGACGACTCAGGGCTGACACGCCGAGTTGGTCTGCTGCATGATCTCTGCAATACCTCATTAAATGGATGTAAAAATGTAGAGGAATATGTGAGTAAAATAATGACTACCGCCCACAAGCTCAGAAACATTGGCTTTAAAGTAGATGATGAATGGCTTGGTACTTTGCTACTCTCCGGTCTACCAGATTCTTATCAACCAATGATAATTGCTATGGAAAGCTCAGGCATAAAGATAACTTCAGATTCTCTAAAAGCAAAATTATTACAAGATGTAAGAAATTATAACAATGATTCTTCAGCATTCACAGTGAACCAGAAATATCAGAAAAATAAAAATAAATATTCAAAAGGTCCACGATGCTATACTTGTAATAAATATGGTCATAAAAGTCCAGATTGTAAATCAAAAACCAAGAATTCACAACAACAGTCAAACAGTTCTTATGCTGCTGTGTTTGTGGCAACATCTTCACATGATGATGCTTGGTATGTGGACTCCGGTGCTTCTTCACATATGACCAAACATAAAAATATGCTTCAGACAGAAACAACTCCTGCTATACAAAATATAAGAGTTGCCGACAACAAAGTTTTATCTGTGCAATGCTCTGGACAAGTGAGTTTAGATGTATATAACGACAAAGGTCAGGAAAACAAGGTGCTGTTTACAAATGTTCTGTATGTTCCAGAACTTGCAACTAATCTGCTATCTGTGAGCCAGATTATTAGAAGTGGAGGCCAAGTAAAATTCAACAAAACAGGCTGTGTTATTATGAACAGAAAATGTCAGGTAGTAGCAACAGCTAGTATTATCAACAACATGTACCGGCTTAATATGCCTAAAGGAGGCTATGCATGCATGTCCGATGTTGAAAAACAAGATTTTTACCTGTGGCACCAAAGAATGGGACACCTCAATTTTCATAGTTTGAAGAAAATGACAGAAAACACTGAACATGTAATTTTCTCAGGAAAACAAGAAAATCAGAAATGTTTAACGTGTAAGGAAGGTAAACAGACACGGCTACCTTTTAAAAATGAAGGCTCAAAGGCCAGCAGCCTTCTGGAATTAATCCACTCGGATATATGTGGACCGATGGAAACAGAGACTCTAGGAGGTGCAAAATATTTTATAACATTTCTGGATGACTATTCAAAGAAAATCTATGTGTATTTTCTCCGAAATAAGTCTGAAGCATTAGAAAAATTCAAAGAATTTAAAAATGAAGTTGAAAATAACTTAAATACTAATATAAAAATTCTTCGGTCTGATAATGGCTTGGAATATGTCAACAAGAGTTTCTTCGACTTCCTGAAAAATGCTGGCATCATACATCAGACAACCACACCATACACACCTGAACAAAATGGGACTGCGGAACACATGAATAGAACACTTATTGAAAGAGCAAAGTGTATGCTTCTGAATGCCAATCTGTCTAAACAATATTGGGCTGATGCGATACATACTGCTGCCTACATCATCAATCGTTCCCCGACAAAGTCTTTAGGGTTCAAAACTCCTGAAGAAGTGTGGTCAGGTCGAAAACCAATGGTGAATCATATGCGTATTTTTGGTTGCGAAGCTATGGTTCATCTACCTAAAGAAAAACGCAAGAAATGGGATCCAAAAGCTCAAAAGATGATCTTTATTGGATATTGTAATCATACAAAAGGGTACAGATTCATTATACCCAATACTAGGAAAGTGATCAAAAGTAGAGATGCTACATTTCTTGAATCTACTGTGAAAAGAGATTATGTTCCTGTAGAGCTATGTGATCCTGCAACAAATAAACAAAGTGACAATGATGAGGACACAAGTTCTGTATGTTCATACAGTACAGTATGTGAAAATAAATCCAATTCAGACAGTGAATACTTACCTGACACCATTATTGACTCTTCTTCAGTCTGTAACATAAATTTGAGACCTAGAAGGAAAATAAATGAAAACATAATAAACTTAAATGATTCTGAAGAAGATTCTTACCTCTGTCAGCATGAAGAGATCCTGTCAGAAATCCCTGTAATTTATAAAGACGCCATAAAGTCTGTCAATAATGACAAGTGGAGAAAAGCTATTGATGAAGAACTAGAGGCTCATAAAAGGAACAATACCTGGACATTGGTTGAAAAACCCCCAAACGTCAAAGTGATAGGATGTAGATGGGTGTTCCGAATCAAAGAAGAACCAACGAACGGGTCCACGCTATAAAGCGAGACTGTGTGCAAAAGGATATGCACAAACTGCAGGTATTGACTACCAAGAAACATTTGCACCAACAGTCAGGTATGATTCAGTTCGCTTACTACTATCAATAGCTGCTCAAAATAAGTTTAAAATTATCCAACTTGATGTTAAAACAGCCTTCTTATATGGTGAACTTGAACAGACTATATTTATGACTCCTCCTGAATGTCTGTCTAGCAAGCAAAATATGGTCTGTAAACTTAACAAGTCCTTATATGGTTTAAAACAGGCTCCACGTTGCTGGAACAGTAAATTCAATTCTGTTCTAAATAAATTTGGATTTTTTAATAGTAAAGCTGACCAGTGTGTTTATATTGGTTATGTCAATAAGAAGAAATGCTACCTTTGCCTATACGTAGATGATGGATTATTATTCTCAAAAGATGAATTAGCATTAAATGAAATAAGCCAATTGAAATAGAAATTCCTGTGTTGTAATTTCTCCTCCCGTAGTTTCTTTATATAACACCCATGAATTTATCCCGGCTAAATCCAAGATATTAAAAAATACTTGCAAAGGCCATCTCCGAGATTTAGATTTTACCGAATAATTTCTGGCCATTTGGTCGGTCACATCTACGCCAAACTTGGTGCTATTATATAATTGAATTGTCTCCGGTGTTCGGGTGTCATTTTTTTCAATTTGTGCGGAGTTGTGTCGTAGTTTTTTTTGCTAAAAGTTTTGTTGCTAAAGGTAGGCTTGTAAAAAAGTTGTCCGTGGTTATATTTCTTCCGCGTCCTACATACGGTTCTGCTAATTTCATGTTAAACAAACTCTCCAAGAGGAACTGAGGGTTCTCTACTTTCATCTTTTCCCAAATACGGAAAGCCGTTTATTATATATTATATATACGTACATCGGAAGCTAACCAAAATTTTATACCAAATTTGTCCGATTTATTGGGCATGTATTGAGTGAATCTACACCTTGCTTTCGTTGGAAACAATTGTTCGTCAATAGTAATATATGGTCGTGGTTTATAACAATTTTGACTGTTGTCAATAAACTTGTACCAAACTTCGGAAATCATAGCAAATTTATCGGTTTGTAACCGTTGGCTTCGTTGATTTCTATCGTCAAATCGAATAAATCTCATAATATCAGTAAAGTCACGTCTACTCATAGTATTTGAGAAAAAAGGTGGGCCCCATTTATTATTCCATAGAAGTGCTATACCTATATTCTTAGCCTCATATGCGCCGCGTGCATACAGAATTGCAAAAAATGCATATAACTTTGCAGTAGACAGTTCCCATTTATATCCCAACACTCTAAATGCCTCTGCCTATGTGCACTTTCTTATAAGTTCGATTATATTCTTATCAATTATCACAGAAAATGCCGTCCTAACTTCGCCTTCCATAATATTACGTTTACTGTACCCAGTCGGGCCTGATTTTTCCCTAAAAATATTATGACCAGGTGCTCTTCCAGGATTAGACCCTATTTTTACTTCCTGCCAAACAGTTCCGTCCATCGCAATTTCGCTTACTTCTTCCTCATTCTCACTATCGGAACTAACTAAAAATCTCCTTCTCTTTCGTCGTCTACGTATGTTCGAAATATTTTCTTCGTTCTCACTGGTGTTCGAATCTGTTTCAAGTGGATCATAATTTTCCGTATTGTCATTTTCCATATCCAGAGTTTCCTGATCATCTTCAGAACATTCTGCATCGATATCATTTATCTCTAATAATACATTCGCACTCTTCAATTGTCTTGACATTTTTGGGACAAATATTCTATAAAAAATAAAAACTAAAATATGAAAATGTAAATCAAAATAGATAAAAAAGAATAAAAGATAAAATGTAAAACTTACTGCGACATATTGTTAGTCTTGTTCACTATTTTGAAAATGGCGCTTATATCACGTAATACGATATAAAATATTACAAAATAATAATAAAAGACTGCCAACTCTTTGTGACTTTCACGTTTCGATGCACTCTGTTCGTGTCGCAAAACTACACTGAAGACTCGATTTAGTTGGCGGCGAGTTTTTTGTGGCCCCTCGCGCTAGCGTAAGATTAGACGGAAGGGGTCCCGCCTACCGCCTACAGCCACCGATGTCGTGTCAACCTAAGATCGCCCCATCTACACTCTTCTTTTTTTCGCTACGGCCCTGTGTTTACTCAAGCTCGAGTTCCGAGAGTTTTTATGACCCTCGGTCTAGTGGGCGCTCCCCCGAGCTTCTAACAAAATCGAGTGTCCAGTATATTTTCTGGAAGGCAATTATCGGATAAAATCGTGTCATAACTACATTACCTTTCCTTTGTAACGACTTTATTAGTTTGGCATTGAGTCTTAGAGAGAAACTATTTAAAAAAAGTATAAATCGTACTACCGGTCAAATGACCGGTCGTGGTAGGTAAGACAGACTACAAATTTTTCTCGGAAAATAAACAATAAAAAAAAGTGAATATTGAAAAATATATCATACATATATATGAGGAAAAGTGGTAAAGTTTAAAGGCGATTTACATACGTTGAATTTAGGAAATTCCAATTGAAAATTTAAAAACGGTCATTTGACCGGTCCTGGTAGGAATAGTGTTAATAATGAAATTTCTTATATATGAAATTATCTGAGTTATGGTCTTGAGAGAAGAATATATTTTTAATAGATGATCAATAGGGTTGTTGGATTGATGCATTTCGTTTGTGACCAGTGTGACGGATTTACGTTCTTCACTGCGCACGACATTGTCCTCAGCGTTCATACTGTATGGAAACTTTGAGAAAGCTGGCCAACAGTCTTCATTTGGGAGATCGCCTAACAGCTGGGGCACATTACTAGTCCATTTCCGTAGTTGAAAATTTCTGCGATTAAAAGGCGATATTGTTTGTGATTTTGCTTCTCGAGCAGCTGCTAACGTTGGAAATCCAGTAATAATGTGGTCGCCCTAAATATCTGACGATATAATTTGTTTAGTAAGCCGATAACGATCGCCTTCATCGATAGCGAGTCGCCGTAAGGTCTGACAAGCCAGATAAGTAGATGACGCTTGAGGAACGCTGTCAATCTCCCAAGACCGTTGAATTATTGCGGATAGTTCACAGTTGCTTGGTGGTGATATTTGTAACAAGGATGGAGTCACGAGTGTAGTTCTTCCCAACAATAGCCAGCCGAAAACAGAATTTAGTGCAATGGGTTGATTACAATTATTACCCTTTATCCGCTGATTAAGAAGTAATTCAGCAAATATATCCGCACCTAACAGAACATCAATAGGTCCCGGAATGTCGAAGTCTGGATCCGCTAAAGTTAATGAATTAAGATGAGACCAACCTACAGTGTTTAATTTTGAAATTGGTTGATTGTCACAAATAGCGGCGATAACGTTTAATTCTACATCGAAAAGTGGTTGATGACTAGAAGCGATGGATGAACGAACTATTCCAGTAATATCCGCTTCAGAACCTCCTAAACCCTGAATATTGGTGGTACACGGAACTGGCTTAAGGTGGAGATACTTTGCTGCTTCAGCCGTTATAAAATTGCTTTGACTGCCTGTATCAAAAAGAGCACGGAATGAATGATATTGACCATCTATCGCTTGGAGTTGTATAATGGCCGTGGTGAGAAGAACAGTTGTATTTGTAGCTGATTGAAACCTGAACGTAGGATTAGAATCCTTAGTGACCAAGGACAACGAAGGCGCCACACTACCCGGTGATGGAGGTCTTTGATTAGTTACAACGATTTCACGATCTTTATGTAGGAGCGTGTGGTGCTTATGTTTGCATCTCAAGCATCGAAAAAACTGAATTACAGTCTCTTAGCTGATGAGATTGTTTAAGACAATTAAAACACCAACTTCGCTGAAACGCCACCGACATACGGTCATCTACAGATTTAGCAAGAAAATCGTTACATTTTGTAATCAAGTGATCTTGATTACAAAACGGACATTTGTTTATCGGTTTATTAAGTTTTTTATTGTTGGTGGTCTGTTGTTCAACCCCACGTTCAGAATCATCAAGATGATGTGTGACTAAGGTATGGGTTACATTGGTACGTTTTATATATGCACTTGGTGACTTAGATTTGTTAAAAGTCCTTTCAAGTTCCGAAAAATGACTATCTCGCAAACGTGCCTCACATTTAGAATTCAAGAACTCTTTTAATTCTGAATACTTAGGTAACTCTGACTTCTCATACTTCTCCTCAAAGCTGCAACGTGTTTTCGCATCTAGTTTGGAAAGCACATGATACGCTAAAACGAATTTCCAATGTTCGACCGGAAGTGACAACCTTTTTAATATGCTGAGATTTTCCTCAATGTAATCTAATGCCTGTCTAAATTCAGTTACATTCTCTACGTTAAAATTAATATTTAAAATGTCCTTCCAACATGTGAACGCTAGGTCCCGCTTGTTCTGGTAGCGTTCCACTAAAGTCGCGTACGCATTCAAATAATATTCGTTCGAAACGGGAAACGTACGGATAAGTGTTAAAGGCTCACCGTTCAAAGATGATATTAAGTAATGAAACTTTTCTACATTAGTGAGTGCTTTAGAATTATGAATAAGTGAATCGAACGTATCAATAAATTCAGACCACTGTTTAAGATCCCCTGAAAATGTGTGTAATTTGATTTTTGGCAACCCAATGCGTGATAGCGGCGAACTATCTGATATAGTATTAGTTAATTCATTTTTTGTTATGTTACGACGTAATGAATGAACCTGAAAATATGTATCGTCAAAACGAATATGTATGTCATCATCATCATCACTTTCCGATGTGTCTATAAGCTCTATGATGGAAAAATGCGCATCTTCAAAATCGGCTGCAATTTTATCCACTCGATCACAATACGATAAAAATAAATCGCGTTGATTTATATCACTCCGTGCTGTTAAACCAATCTCTAATGCCTTGGTCATACGGTTCAATGCGATAGTGCGCTTACGACGAAGTGCAGGTAAATTTTTAACTGTATATCTCTCGGTCTCAGATTTTTGTGATTTCGATTTACTAGTAGAGCTAGGGCTACGAGAATTAACACGTTTTGGATTATAAGACATAATAAAATAAACGAATAATATACTTAATTTTAAGAAAGAAAAAACGTTTACCCCCTAAGGAACACGGCGTAATGTTACTCTACGAAACTATAATTGTCATAAGACGTGCCGATGCGATGTAAACGATAATGAACGTGTGCGCATTAAATATATAGGTACTATACCTATACAACTCGGTCGCCTTACGTCAAATGTACGGCCAGCTGTGGCTTCGCTACCTTATAAATATTGAAGGTAGAAACAAATATTATGACGATAACGATAATCAAGTAATGATTCTTGCACTTGTAAAAAACAAAGACATTTAATAGTAATATTTATTATAGCCGTTAAGGATAAAATGAAGCGTCGTACAGTTCAAATATTCATTACATCCGATCTGTAATAAATCGATCCGAGTGCAATGTGTACAAACCACTATAAACCTTTGCAAATAATATAAATTTATGTTGTATAACTATTGTACTACTGTGTTAACTCAAATTACATACAAACACCGTTTATTTGTAGGTAGATTGTTTGTATATATTATTATTGTAACTTAAGTATGTAAAATTAGAACAAAGAAACGTATGTGGGAGTACCAGCTGTATTTCAGAGGCCCGTATTTCCGATTTCCCGGGTTTTTCGGCACCAATAAAATGTGACGTCCTAAGCCTGTTGACGTAGCCCAGAATGTCACTCTTTGGGTCGGAGATTCCTCCGCCGGTATAAATTCGATCAGTTCAAGTTTGCGAGGATCTGGACAACTACAAGTATGTACCTGAGGACAGTGTGGTAGTCCAAACCAGGGCGTCTGATGGTCTTCTGCTGGATCCAGTCTCGTCACCACACGAAAGTAGCACTATACTTTGCACGATTTGTTGATAATGTCAAGATATGACAGCCTTATAATCGTTTTGCACACACACGATAGTATTTGGCCGTTGTTCGAATAGTTGTTAGGCAGAGTATTTCAGTGCGGCTGACCATACGATGACAACAGAGCATTCCCCACCACTGGTGTGGAACCAATGATGGTAACGCACTGTCCCGGTATACTCATATAGTCTTGTGATTGGCCAGTCCGCGCGAACCGATGAACATTGTGGAAAAAATAAAAATTTAAAATTACGTTACGCGTACAACTTGTTTACCTAAGATTATGTAAAATGAGTTGTATCTGCTTATCTTTCAATGATGCGCCACACGCGCTGCGATGTCCATACGTTTTAAGGATCAAAACTTATTTATTAATCGATTTTTCTTCATGAAGTGTTAGAGAATATAGTTATTTCCATTTTTATTAGTTGCAAGAAGGTACAAATGAATATCTCCCTCTTCTACAAAATCCAGGTGACTATATATTTATGTGTATGAATTATGTATTCTAATAAATATAATAAATTAATTATATTCATAAAAACTGCCATCTAATATAATCGTTGACGATTCCATTGAACCTTTCAGGGTACAGCTTCCCGGTCTTGCTGATTGTAAAATTGCTAAAATCCGTGTCTTTGTCGATTACTGGCGCGTCTTCTGCGTCCACTAATACGTAAGGCAAGATTATAGCGCCCACCAATAGTCCGTAGGGAAGTTTCTGAAATAGAAAGTATAATTATAGAATATTATTGTGGTTGCCGTAGCCTAGTAAATGAAATGAAATGTATTTATTTCGCCACAAAGTAACAAATACTAGAAATTTAAATACAATATCAGAAACAACATACAGAAACAAAAGAAAAATACAAAAACATATAAACATGGCGAAAATGGGACCTTCATCAGCCTAAAGCCACAGAGGAAGCCTGCAGCGCTGATTTTCGTGAAGGGCCCCGGTCGAGTTACATCTTATTAAGCAATAAAAACATAAGAAATAGCATAACATATAGCTTAAAAAATCTATTATATAAAAATAAGTCCGAATTTCCTTCCTGACGCTATAACTCCAGAACGCACGAACCGATTTCCACGGTTTTGCATTCGTTGGAAAGGTCTCGGGCTCCGTAAGGTTTATAGCAAACAAAATTCAGGAAAAATTTCAACAGAAAAGCAGGAAAACGGGAAAAATCATTACACATAGAGCGCCATCTCTGATACATAGCATGTACTACAAACCAATATGGTTTTGCATGGTGGTGGAGCAGATCGCACCAGTATTTTAAGTAGATGGCGCTGATGCGTTATACATTGTTTGACAGCTACTCATTGTACTCTGCTCAGTTAATTTCATGTGACATTTATTATGCGCACGTTCTTTTAAACGCTAACTAAAAACCAAAACGAAGCCATCTGATGGCGAAACGAAGTTCGTTGGGTTTGCTAGTTTTAAGTATAAAGTATAATTATAAGTTAAAGTAATAGCAATACTCATAAATAAATAATACTAAAATAAACTATTACATACAAGACAACTATTATTAAACTATTACATAGTAGACAAGGGACTGTCGAATCCCGGCACATTTGTTCTAGTTTTTCTAGATTAAGTACGAATTTAACACACACATCACATGTTCGTCGATGAAGGAAAACGTCGTGAGGAAACCTCACGAAACATCAGTGAGTCGGACCATTACGGATTCAAACCACCGGGATATTCTTCCTATTTGTCTGCCGGGGCCAAGGGTACGTCCATATGAACCTCCTCTAGCCCATGTCCACCTACCCCTAACGCTAAAGATGACAAATGAAGAAGGTTAACCTGTTTCATTTCATAGTCGAAATCCTCTCTCGAGTATATCTCGCTGGGCTCGAGTCCCAGCCGCCGCATCGCCAGGCTGAGCTGCGCGTAGTAATGGTCCAGCAGTGGGAAGTAGTGCTTGGAGCGGAACTCCTCGTCAGTTCCCGTGAAGATGAAGAACAATAAATCTGCTACGGGGCTACCGGTATGCATCGTCTGGTAGTCCAGAATTCTTATCTGGTGGGCTCCGTTCTAAAGAAATATATTAATATTTAATTTATTAGTGTAATGTGAACGAGTGGAATATGCTTCTAGTGAGCATATTTCCACGATATTACCATTGAGTAGCTGTCAAATTGATAGTAAGTTATAGTTGTTTGTTAATACAAAGGATGGCGTTGGAAGAGAAATTACACACGATATCATTTCGTTACACAGGGTCATATACACTTTGCAAAATATTAATAAATGACGGGTAGAGACAAAGCAACTGTTTGTTTTATTGAATCACATCCCGAGTCGACAGTAGTGACAACTATACTACTTTTGTTCAGCAGTCTTTAAGAGAAGAGTGAATAGGCATTTTTTGGGCGGACGCGGCCCATCATCGAATTTATGTTCACCTACGACCAGATATAATTGTGGTCGAGCTTACCCCTGTATATAATAATTATAAAAAAATACCATAAGCAGTTTTTTTTTAAATCTATTTATTAAAAGAACTTTTACGTTAGTTAGCCCATCGTACTCTTATTCCTTAAGAATACCTAACGAATGAAATATGGTGCCACTGATCTGAACAGAGCTGACGCCTCTTCAGCCGTTTGTCCTGTAGGGATTTTATTAAACATCCCGACGTCGAGTTTGGTCAGACCGAAGGTACTCCCAAACGCCTCTCTCACAGATTCAGACCGGACGCCATCAAGAAATCCATCAACAAATGGTGGCCAATATACAAATTATAAACTAATGGAGAATCAATCTTAGACACTATGTGTTCAAGTTACGATTTAAATGATTTTCTTTTTTTTTTAAATAAATATGTTATATTATAAGTAACAATTTCATTTGTGTTCGTATTTCAATTTGGTATTTTTTTTCTTTTTCTTTCACCCTTAATTTCATTATAATCTAATTTTTTTGTTTCTCGAACGATATGTATGAGAAGTTTGTATTTTATGCACTGTTGTTGGACTAGTCCATAGCTGGATATAATCGTCTCCTAACATGCGCCAATGACCCCGGTCTTCCGGTGGTTTCTGACCACTTTCCGCAGGTCGTCGCAAACCTTGGCGGGGCGGCCCTACGCTACGTCTGCCGTTTCGCGGTTTTCATTCCAAGAACCCGCCTGCTCCAACGACAATTGGTTCGTCGGCACACTTGGCTGCCCATTGCCACTTCAGCTTGCTAATACGGAGAGCTTTGTTGACAACTTTGGTGCTCTATCGCATAATACCCAAAATAGCTACATAGCTCCATTACACGCTTAGTGAACTTGAACTAGACCTAGTAGAAGTTCTGAAAAATGAGTGAATACTTACATTATCCGCTTTATGCATTATGTTGCTCATCCTAAAATCCCCATGCACTAAAGTAGAGCGACGCAAGGGCCTCATGTATTCTGCAAATTCGGACGTACTTGTTTTTGTAAAGTACTCCAGTACTTTGAGTTTGTTTTCTTCTCTAGTCACTGATATTGCTGTTTCTAAGCCTTTGCTCAACATATTATTGAAGTTATCGTCGTACCAAAACCTTACTTTTAGTATTTTCGAAGCATTCTTGAATTCATCGGGATATTCTTCCCCAAACGTATAAGATAATGCATGGAATTTGGCTAACTCTCTTATAGCATCAAATGCATACGTGTAAGTCACTGGTTTAAATCTATCGTAAACGCTGAAACCCTGAGCGGTTAGGTCTTCTAAAACCAAAGCCTCTTGGCCTCGCGTTGGATTCTGCCCATAAAATTTAGGAAAATCCAATCTATATTCGTCAGCAACATTATGCTTATCTTCCAAATGTCGGTATATCTTCGACAGTTCCGTATAAACAAACGGTTCTGCTAAAAATAGAGACTCAGCATCTTTTTGGCAAATATTCGCGCTAAAAGAGTTCACTTTGGCAAAGAGATTGAGTTTGTCACTGCCACCAGAGATAGTTGCCAAGTAGAGTTGAGACGAATAACTAGCTCCCTCGGTAGATATTTGTTTGAATTCCACATCATAATCAGAAATGTTGTTTTCTTTAGCAATTTTGTCGAGTAGTTCTTTTAAAATAGCAACTGGCTCAGCCATGATATAAAATATGCTATAATAAGGGAAACATTACATTAAAACAATTATTTAATAATCATAAAAGTTTGTGCACAAAGTTGTTTGGATTTCGGGGTTAACGACTCACTTTAACGACTTTAGTCAAATGTGTAAACACGTAAAATCACAGTAAAAACTAAGATGATGAATATATCTAGATGTAGTCCGTTCATACGAATCAGAATTTGAGAGTTCACAGTTTGTTGGTGTTATGATCTACTAGATCAAGGGTCGGCAGTCAGAAGCCCGCGGGCCGCGCAAGCAAGAGCCGTTCCATAGAATGTTGCATCGCAGGCAATAAACTAAAAACACTTTAGAAATAAGTTTCTATTTCTTATTATTAATTTAGGTTTTTGTCAATAAATAGCTCCCTTATTTTCATTTTTTAACGGTAATTTAATTCTTTACAATAATTTTAGTCCTCACTAAGTTTATCCTGTAATTGATTTGTTATTAGTTATAAAAAATATCGTCGCAAATAATTATAATTATTAAACAAAAATAGATTACGGAGATGTGCTAATGCTTGTTAGTATTATTATTAACATCTACTTTTGTCTTCAATATATTATTCCTATAATCATTATTAATTAAACAATATGTTCATTATATTTTCATATTTTATTTGAAAAAAAAAACTCTTTCAGAAATCTACACAATATAGATATTTTTTATATGTTGAACAATGCGCAGTACATGGAAAGATTCCCTAAATTTGGGGGCTTTATGAATGTAAAAGTTATATTATGGGGTTGGGCAATTAGATCAGCTTCTGTATAATAAAACGCCACACTATTTAATAGCACTTATATAAGCACACACCATCTTTACAAGCGGTCGGCGGAAGGAAGAGAGAGCACAGACAACAAACTTCTATATATCTACTTACTATAAAGTCTATTTTAAACACTATGGTGCATTTTATTGCCATAACAAGTTATTCTCGTAGAACATGCCTCGAAAATTTTAAATTTTACATAAGTTTTTTATATTTTAAAATATTATATTATCACAGATATTTTCTAATGTGACCTTTATATAGCCCTGGGTCTTACCTATCCCGTTTTTACAAAATCTGATACGCCATAATAAAATGTACTTTATGAGCACAACGTAACGAACCTCTAAGTGACAACTATCGTTTTTAAGAAGCATTTGGTATATAAATCCATACAATTTATCGAAAATCTGCACGGCTAAAGCTACATCTAGACTATTCATAATCTTAATGGAAAAAAATCCCAGTTTTGATGAAAAACGATACCGACGATGTCGACCTTGGTCCCAAACATAGGCTCATGTCCGTAAATGACACAACTGATAAAAATCGTACCGAAAAGGAACACTTCAATTTTCGTTCGCGCGAAACCGTGGGCGTTCTATTATAGATGGAAAATAATATTAAAACATGGTGGAAATATATAATCCGATTAATAATCAATTCGAGTTACACTTTCACGTGTGACAATAAAAATACGTAAATCAACATAACTAAAACAAAGAGATCGAATTGTTACATAATCTCAGCTTTACCAGGCTAATTTTAGTCTGGCGAAGGAGAGATGTAGCGAGCCGGGGCCGCACTGATTCTCCTAGAGCGCGCGTTATCCGAACGTCGTCACTATTTGGCTGTGCTACAATATAAATGACAAAATAATTCAAAACACCACCAACGAGCACAGTAGCCGCAACGTTTAACACAATTATTGCTTACGAAGTATTTTGATAACAGATATCAAATGCATTGCCAAGATAACAATTATAATTGTAAGAAAGCCTTGATTAGATAACACAAACGATTATAATACAAAAAATACTAAATTGGAATCAACGCAAAAGTCTTGAATGCTATTTGCCCTTTCTCTATTATTATCAAATTGCTCGATATCCAATCCTGTTATTATTCAAATTTTTATGTAGATACACAAATGAACATCATGCAATCCTGGCCGATTTCGGTCTTGGCTACGTTTCCAAATCACGTTAAGTAGGAGCAAGATCTCCAGACGGAGGTGAACGCTTCGAGACACAAAGAATCAGATATCCTAAAAAGAAGAAGCCTAAAGCCCGTGATCTAGTCCTTACCTAGACTGCGCCCGGCCCGGAGAGGGCGCGCTGGGGAGTACTAGGCGGATGTGCGGCAGATTCGTTCGATCATCCCGATCCCACAGAAGAAACACCCAGACGGACTCCGTAGACTTCCACCAAGAAGGACGCGCGAGCTACCTTCGACCAGTGACCCGTCTGTCATCGCAGACGGAGAAGAACGCCGCCGTCAGGAGGTTCGTCTCGAAACGGCTTCCCTCATAGTCCCCCTTCATATTTTGTACTAGGTTAAGTTTTAATTATTAGATAAATCTTCCTCTGTTGTTGTTTTTATTTTTAATTAAGGCTTAAGTGAGTTTTGTCCGTAAGTAAGTTAAGTGTTTTTTATAAATTTATAATGTAGGCTTAAGTTAGGATTAAGTATATACTCGTATTGTAAATTTTAAGAAATAAACGACACCACTCAACCCTTTTCAGCGGACGGATGAAAGAATGAAGTATGAAAGGCAGTAGAATGTGAGTGGTGTGAAATTTGTAATTTGTATTTAGGCGCGCGCTAGAGCCCCATTCGGTGAAGGTGAGCTAACAGATGAATATATTCAAAAACAATCAATTGCGCAGGATATATTGATGCGTGAATGCTAGCGCACACACAAACGCACCCTCTCGTCCAAACCCCTCTTAATCTAATGGGATGGGGAATCAACACAACTAGGGAGAGGCAGAATGCCGTGTCTAGTAGATATAAAGATTCAGCTAGACCCAACAGTAGTCTCAATCCTAAATTAGATGTGTCAAATGACATAGCTTTCGCAGCTAACGTTGGAATAGTTTCACCAATTGAATGTACTCATCTAATTCGGCGTAAACGAGGGCATATCCTCATTGCTAAGTTAGAAAAAGCCGTGGTCAGAGCTCAGCAAATAAATAAAATTGATTCAAGTTTCTCCGTGGTGACTGGATAAACAAACAAATTATGATTTAATGTTAGTAGAAAAAACAAAAACGTAAAAAATAATGAAAAAATTTAATGTCAATATAAATGTACAATTTAAAAATTAATACACAATACTAATATGACATTTCTTCGCAAAACCCAACTTGTGATATAACATATTTTACCTTATTTTCTAATCTTCTACCGTATAACCAATTACATGTATTATTTTGAGGTGGTAATGCGAATGCTCGGAATGGGCCGTGACCAGAGTACATAATTGTAAAGATCATCCCGGTGCCTCGTTTCGGCCTGTCGGGTTTCGAGATCAGCTTTTGTACGTCCAGTAGCTCATATACCTAGAGACCTTCAGTCGTGGTATATGTGGGCCGACATGACGACGAATACTGTCAATGGATTTTAGTCCTTTGACAGTTCCTATCGTTCTTGGACTACAATGTGCTTACCATCAGGTGCACTGTCGTCACTTTGTCAATTCAGTGTGAAAAATATAATTTAAATAAAATATAGATAATTTATTTATCGAAAAGTTTTACATCTCGTAGGAAAAAGTTTAAATGCTTACACGAGTGGAAGAGTTTAAATTATAGCAAATAAACGATGCCTACTCCGACATTTTAAGATCATACACTAAAAATAAATCAAATAGCTGTAGTAGTTAAAGCATAAAATACAATTTTCTTAATTTTTAGACACAATACTGAATAGAACGGAATTGAAGCTGCAACATTTGTGGTCAATGGCTTCAGTAAAGCATAGGAACGAGGTGACGTTCCAGGCTTATGAAGGATGTTTCATATAATAAACAACATTTTACTGTTTATTTTGTTACAAAAAATAGTTAGTTCTTGATGATACGGAATATTGAAAAAAGTTAATATTGTCTGTTTAGGCGCAGTACATGAACAGAAAAAAATAGGTCCTTCTCCTCCCTTCCCGGCTCCCTCGCCACACTCCATCCCCGGTCCTTATCAGTTTTCTCACTTATTATCGGCCAGCGAAACAAATAACAAAACTTATCGTAATATTCGGGTTTGCCTTTGGACAATACAGCGGTGCATTTTTCTCTATGAATATAATTAAACCGTGAGGAGCTCCAGTAGCCTCTCTTCAGCATTCAGTTTCTAGGTGAGTGCTTTTTTGCCTTTTTAATTAATTACGTGGAGATCTAGAGTTAGCGATGTTGCACTGTGCTAACTCTACCTATGATTCAATTTTGTTGTTATAAGGGCGCCTTCTTATTTAGTTCATTTTTAATAAATTCGCACGTTGGTCTGTTTATATAACCTTCCACCTGACAAAGTCATTGATGATACCGTTCAATCTATCCCGGTACAAATTACCAGCATTTTTAACATGGAAACTGCTGATATCTGAATTTTTGTCTATTATTGGGGCATCTTCCACGTCCACTAAAACCATAGGCAGCAACATCACGGCCACAAACAGTCCATAGGGAAGTTTCTAAAACAAAATATTTACTGTAAATAGTTCGACTATTAATTTTTTTACTCCGAAAAAAATGGGGATTCGCTTAAGGACGGTAATTTAATAATAATCGTCGTTTCATGCAGTCCTATATGGTATTGTTTACATATGAGGAAAATTAAATAACTGATCGTTAACACTTTAACATATGTACTTTCGCGTTTTGTACTTTAACGGGTCTTAAGCAAGAATTTACTAATTTTTAATTTAACTTAAGGTTTCAACCTGGTTTTACACTGGTAGTTACAAGCAGATTGACGCGCTGTGGAGTTTTCGGTAGGGGGTGGGAAGTTACTTCCTCTACTCTCTTTTGCTCTTGATAATTTGAATAGTCACGGCACACGACAGACAGTATCAGCATGTTTACAAGGTAGCATTAAACGCGTCAGTGTACTAGTGACTATGACCAGTGTAACCAGCCCGAAACGTCGAGCCATAATTAAAAGTAAGCTAATTTGCCTATAAGACCCATCAAACTTTTTATAAAGAGTTTAAATGTAGTTAAAGTAGATGAGAAAGTTTTTTTAAAAACAATTTAAAGGCCAAATTACTAACGATTAATGAAACAAGCTTCAAAGACTTGCTCAATAGAAACAAATGTTTTTTTCATCCTAACCCGACACAGTGACCACACCATATCTGATGGTAAGGATGGTGCAGTCTAAAAAACGATAACGACTATCAGCAGTGAATAAAGACCTATCGATAGTTACAGCGATCATGCCGGTCTGCACCAATTTTTCTTCAAGCTTTGTATAAAGGACCTTATATCTAGGGGACGGTGGGAGCACGCTCGCCGGAACACCATTCTATGGCCCAAAGAATGGGCGAAATTAAGAGTTAGTGAATTTCTTAGTCCTAGCCGAGATGTGAGTTACCGTATAGCCGTTATTCAGTATACTCGTGTGCCAGGTTCTTTTATGGAAGGGAGAGGGTAGACCGAGGTTAATTTAATAGCTCTTCAGAACACTCGCGGTAATACAGACGGATAGATATGGTTGTATTCCAATACCTGTTCTAGTTCATAGTCGAAATCATCCCTCGAGTATATCTCGCTGGGCTCGAGTCCCAGCCGCCGCATCGCCAGGCTGAGCTGCGCGTAGTAATGGTCCAGCAGTGGGAAGTAGTGCTTGGAGCGGAACTCCTCGTCAGTTGCCGTGAAGATGAAGTACAACAAGTCTATGGCCACGCTACTGCCTTGTACCAGCTGGTAGTCAACTATCTTCATATCATAGTTTTTGTCCTAGATCAAAACAATTAATATTCTAATTGTGGTGATATGGGCACAGTTGAAAAGTAAACTATAATAGTCAATATTTCTGACCCTATACTTTAATATTAGTTATAAAAGCCCACTACACTATCGTCCGATATATTATTAGTAGGTTACCCCTTGGTAACTGATTTATTTGAGAAAATATTTGCATATGGTACGGATTCCGATTTTTGGGAGTCGAAGCTGCTCGCGTCCGTAGGCTTTACCCTAGTTTCCCTACACGTGACTCCTGGGTGGTGCTAAACGAGCAGCAGCGAGGTGGTAGGGCGTCGGTGCCCGTCTGGATCGCGACCACAGTACATGGGTGTAAAGCCCATCATAGTGACCAGTTTCGGCTTGTCGCGATTCGGCATCAGCTTGCGTACATCCAGTAGCTCATATACCTAGAGACCTTCAGTCGTGGTATATGTGGGCCGACATGACGATGTAGACTATCAATGGATTTTCATCCTTTGATAGTCGCCATCGTTTTTGGACTACACTGTACTTACCATCAGGTACTCTGTAGTCACTATGTCGAGCCAGTGTAAAAAAAAAAATAGGTACATTTTTCGTCACATGAAGTAGTTTGTGAAAAAAAAGTAGATTTTATGTAAGAATCCATTTATTTCCGAAATTTCTGTGACATATATAGTATAAAAATGAATTTAGATCATTAGAATAGCATAACAAAAATAAAACAATAAAAAAAAAAACAATCAATTTGTTAAAAATTGTCTAAACTCGACGATTTACATTCGTTATCCAATCCTTAAGACAAACAACTGCATGACGAAATTTAGACGTCAATTGTACCCAAGCGGTAATCAGATCTATATAATTTAAAAGTCATTTACGCCTATTTAGTCATTTTGGAAAAACCTCCATCATCAGCATCATCTTCACCTTTACCAAATGAGACGAAACTCAAGCGTTTGACTCTAAATCATTAAAAATACAGTTTCTCAACTTATAATTACACAAACTGTTAGATTACAATTTCATCAGTAGCTAGTATTTAGAACAGTTATTAATGTCTCTGTGTATAAAACCATTCTGTCACGGTGTTAGTGGTCTCACTCTTCCAATATGAATCTACCGGTTTTTATGATTTTTTAAATATATATATGGCAGCTATGAGAATAGATGGTAAAGTATATTTCACACTGCTAGGTAATTAGGGTGTTCCCATCCAGAAACTTTTTTCTATTTTCTTGACAAACAATTTGATTTGTATACTTTTGTAATGTGGCGTCAAACAATACTGAAACACTATATTTTCAACCTCCTACCCTCATCTATCTCATTTTTAATCATGATTTTAGTATTTTTTATGAATAATTTCAAAACAATTTAACCGTCGTTTATATTTCAAACAGAACTAAATTATTGACATTATTGGATGACAGGTGGCGCCACGTCCGCCTCAGTTCTCATCCTCTTACAATAAATTGGTTATTTTTTAAAGAACACCCAAAATATTCACTAAAAATCATTTATATGGCAAAACAACTTTTATCCGGTCGGCGGTAGTTATAAAATATTTTATACGTATTCTGTGCCTTTAAAAATAAACGTAATATTTTCAATGTATACTTACATCGTCCACTTTGTACATTATATTGCTTATCTTAAAGTCACCATGTATTAGTACAGGCCGTCGTAACGGTTGCATGAAGTGTAAAAAGTCATCCATATCAAGTTTCGAAAAATAATTCTGTAACCTTTGCCTGTTCTTTTGCTCAGTTAAAGAAAACGCTGTCTGAAGAGTATTGCTTATTATATCTCGGAAGCTGTCATTCATAACTGGTTCAAATTTAACAAGTTCCAAAACGTTTTTAAATTCTTCGGGTTGTTCTTGTTCAAATGCCATAGATAGAGCATGGAATTTCGCTAATCTCTTTACAGCGTTGAAAGCATACAGCCTGTCTATAGGTTTAAATCTGTTATGAACATTATAACCTTGGGCCGCGACATTCTCAAGTACCAGAATCTCCACTCCAGGTGTTTGATTCTCTCCGTGCAACTTAGGAAACTGTATCTTGTGCTTCTCCGGTATTTCGAATTTTTCCTCCAACTGTCGGTATATTTTCGATAATTGAGTATAAATAAATGGCTCTGTTTTGATAAATATATCCATTCCTTGCGCACGAGCTATTTCGCCAATGACGATTACTTTAGCAAAGAGTTTGAGTTCCTTGTAGTCATTAGAGATGGTTACAGAATAGAGATGGGAGGTAAAATTTGCGCCTTCAGTAGATATTGGTTCGGTCTTTACATCGTAATTCTCAAATTTATTTTCCTTGGCAATTTCATCAAGTAATTCGCGTAAAATTAGTTCAGAGTCTGCCATGATACGAAATGAATACACAACTGATACAGTTTGATGTGACGGGACAAAAAACTTGGAACAACTATTTATACACTAAATTTATCGAAGCCATTCGCTTTTCGTATCGTTATGATAATGTTTTAATCGAAAACATATTATTATTGAAAGGAAATAGGTAATGATTGTTTATTTCAGCAATTAATGATGATTTTTCATTATTTATCTATGTTGCCAATCTAACCATTACCTCTCTGGCTGAGCGCCAAGTATGCTCGCCTCCTTTGCCCGGTGAAATAGTAAAAGCTGATATCTATCAGCCTATATTCTGTATTCCAACTATCTAGTTGGAATACAGAATGTACAAAAGCGGAGCGAGAATGGAGCCTTGCAGGACTCCCCCTCGGATCAGACGTGGATATCTGCCAGACCATACGAGTATAGGCGCACTGTTTTACCGAGACGTATTTATCTTCATTACTCGCTCGCTATTCGTTAAGAATTGTTGAATTGATTTATTACATACATTAAAACACGTTTTTCTGTGTACAATAGAATAACTGGTTGCATACGGTATGACAAGAGTGTACGAGCAATGTAAAAAATTTAAAGCACAGTTATTACATTTGATGACGTCCTGGCGTTCGAATGGCGAGTGTATTCTTAATCTATACATGCTAATTACTATATAAATGTAAAGTTGCTCCCGTAACAATGTACTTCAATATATTAAAAGTCTAAGTAAATACATATAGCGATAAAAATGCAAATAACAAATTAAAATAATAAGAGCCTGTTATAATTTAATAGCAATGTTTACGGCCATTGCGCCTGTCATAATTTAATAGTAATGTTCACGGCCATTGCGCCTGTCATAATTTAATAGCAATTTATGTGAGCTCTATTTTCTTCGTTGCTTTTATTTATATACTACTAGCAAACCCGGCGAACTTTGTTTCGCCACCAGATGGCTTCGTTTTGGTTTTTGGTTAGCGTTTGAAACAACGTGTGCATAATAAATGTCACATGAAATTAACTGAGCAGAGTACAATGAGTAGCTGTCAAACAATGTATAACGCACCGGCGCCATCTACTTAAAATACTGGTACGATCTGCTCCACCACCATGCAAAAGCATATTGGTTTGTAGTACATGCTATGTATCAGAGATGGCGCTGTATGTGAAAAATGATTTTCCCCGTTTTCCTGCATTTCTGTTGAATTTTTCGTGAATTTTGTTTGCTATAAACCTCACGGAGCCCGAGACCTTTCCAACGAATGCAAAACCGTGGAAATCGGTTCGTGCGTTCTGGAGTTATAGCGTCAGGAAGTAAAACCGGACTTATTTTTATATAATAAAGATATATTTTTTATTATTATTTATTTAATTACGGCTCAGAATCAGCGTTTTTTACCGATTCCAAATATATACATATAGATATTACTATATCACCAAAAAAATGCGCTTAAATCACATAGGCTTTCACCACTCGATATACAAAAATCTCGTGTCACGATGTCTGTAGACTTAATATCCTTTTTCTCAAGAACGCATGAAGATATCAAGTTTAAAGTAATATCAACGCCTGAGGGTATCAGGCTGAGATTTGTAAAGGCTACTTTAGCTCTGCTTAGACTTTGCTTAGGAAATAAATTCACCTTTAACAAAAAACTGAATATATACTAGGAGCTTGAGTATACCCTACGTTTAAATTTTTTTGTTGTTTTATATATATATTAGGGCATTTCAAAAAACAAAAATATTTTCCTCGGAACCACGCTCAAAAGTTTCGTTTTAATGCCAAAATAGGCCTCTGAAAATATGAGCCCTTAATATTAATATTTAGGTTGTCCGCATCGCACTTTTCGATTTCCCATACAAATAACACAGGACAAAAGTTTTTTTCTTTTGAATTTTATAACTAATGAACGATATATCGTATTGCAATACCCATTCATTATTTTTGTAGAGAATTTAACGCTCTACAAAAAAGGTTTAACGATTGATGTTAATTTTCAACAACCAGAATTTTCAAATGTTGGGTTAACTGTCAATGATAATTCGTTTTAAGTACCTTGTCCACATTTATTATAAAGCAGGAAATAAAGGTTAACAGTTTTCAGAAGTCTAATTTATATTTTGTAAAATGATTTGGTTTCAATTTTTCTAAAAACATTATATTTTGCCAAATCAGTCAATAAAACAGCTGAATAGAGGGTAAGTTGAACTTCGATCTTGAATAACTTTTGACTGAGTTGATTTATCAAAAATTGACTTCTGACCTTTTTTGTAGAGCGATAAATTCTCTACAAAAATAATGTCTGGGTATTGCAATACGATATATCGTTCATTAGTTATAGAAAACAAAAGAAAAAAAACTTTTGTCCTGTGTTATTTGTATGGGAAATCGAAAAGTGCGATGCGGACAACCTAAATATTAATATTAAGGGCTCATATTTTCAGAGGCGTATTTTGGCATTAAAACGAAACTTTTGAGCGTGATTCCTAGATTTTTTTTTTTTTTTAATCTCTAATACAAATATTAGGTCCTTACATATGAAATTGGCGTTTTGTATGGGAGGAACAAAAAGTCGAATATTTTTTAATATAGATAATATATTTAATTAATCAAAGTATGAACCATTATTTTCTATGCACTTTTGCCATCTCATAGGTAGTTAATTGATCCCTTTACTAAAAAAACCAGTCGGACGGGAATCAATAAAATCTTTGAAGGCGATTTGGACTGCCCCATCGGAGTTGAATTTTTTCCCTTGCAAGAAGTTATCCAAATTTCGAAAAAAATGGTAATCTGTTGGAGCAAGGTCCGGGGAGTACGGAGGATGTCTTAGACTTTCCAATTGAAGCTCTTCTAATTTAGTAGCCGTCTGTTGCGCAGTGTGTGGTCTAGCGTTGTCGTGAAGCAGCAGTGGCGTGGAGCGATTGACCAGCCTAGGTTGTTTAGCCGCTAGCTTTTCCATCATGGTTTGCAATTGCTGACAATAGACATCAGCCGTAATAGTCAGGCCAAATTTGAGAAAACTGTAATGAACAATACCGGCACTAGTCCACCAAACGCTTACAAGTAACTTTTTTGGGGTTAATTTTCGCTTGGGGCAGGATTTGGCTGGCTGGCCAGGATCCAACCATTGCGCTGAGCGCTTCCGATTATCGTAAAGAACCCATTTTTCATCACAGGTAATGATTCGGTTTAAAATACCTTCATTATTGTGCTGGTTTAGTAATGTAACGCAGCAGGCGACGCGCGTTTGCCGGTTTGCTTCAGTCAATTCGTGAGGTACCCACCTTTCAAGCTTTTTAATCTTCCCAATTTGCTTCAAGTGAATTAAAACAGTTTTATCACTAACATCGCAGCCTGCAGCTAACTCGGACGTGGTTTGCGATGGATCCGCTTCCACAATAGTCTTCAACTCTTCATTATCAACTTGAGTCTCATGCCGTCCACGGGGCTTGTTCTGCAGGTCGAAATTTCCAGAACGAAAACGTTGGAACCAAAAACGAACTGTGTTTTCTTTTGCAACATGACCGCCATACACATCATTCACCCTTCGAGTTGTTTCCGCAGCACTAGTGCCACGGCGGAACTCGTACTCGTAAATAATGCGATATTTTAAGTTTTCCATTTTGTAAAATGAGTGACGCAAACAGAAAAAAACAGAAGAAAAAAACAAATGAATGACGATCATCGAAGCACAAATACATGAGTCTATAGCTGTACAAATTTGAATTTGCAATTCCTTACCAAAGAGGAGAAATTTGTGATTAAAGTGGGCAGTACGAAAAACGCCAATTTCATATGTAAGGACCTAATATATATATCATTAGTTGGTCTTCTTTTATTGTTTTGTGTCCCTAAGCTTGGTTGTTCTCCTTTTTTTTTGGAAGCAATTTAAATTTAAATATATAAATATATATAAAAATAAAAATATAAATATAAAAATAGCAATAAAATTTAAAAAATTTTTATGATTGTGTATTTTGAATGTTTATATATAGCTGTATGTTTCCCTAAAAATGTGAAAAATAAATAAAAATAAATTCGCAGAGCCAAGTCCAAGTTAAGAATGTCGATTTACAATATATTGAGATACCTTGCTTTAAACTAAATTTATATTTATATAAAAGCCACGGTGTTTGTGGCCGCACTCCTCCGAAGCGGCTCTACTGATTTTTATGATTTTTTACGTATATTAGCCAGGTATGTGAATAGCTAGTAAAATATATTTCATAATGCTAGGTAGGTAATTAAGGTATCCTTAACCAGAAAATTTATTTATACAATATTTGCATTACAAATATTCCTTTTCTATTTTTTAATGATCTGGCATCAAAAATACCTACAGCCACATATATTTCCCCTCCAAACCCCACCCTCCTATTTTTAAACGCGATTTTATTATTTTTCTATAAACATATTGTTTAATGTTTAAATAATTTTAAGGTCGTTCATGTTTCAAATAGAACGAAATTGTTAATATTGTTGTATAACAAATGGCGCCACATCCGCCTCGGAGCCCATCTCCACACGTTTACAATACATTTGCTATTTTTTATTTAAGAACCAAAATATTCCATATAAATAATGTATATTTTAGAACAACATTTGCCGGGCCAGTTAGTAATACTATAAAGGTTTTGTCAAAGTTTTTATCATGTTTGTCCAACGTGTAGATCAAAGGTTCCCAAGGTTTATTTCTTTGTTCACCAAATTTCAATATTACACTGGTTCCTGTGCTGCTATCATACATTATTACCCTTTGTACAAAATTTGTCAAAAATTATACGGACTGGAATCTGGAAGCTTCTAAATTCATTTTTTAAACTCTCAATACGAATATTTTTCACCGAAAAAAAATCAGATATAACCGAGAATTTTGAAATCCATTTTGCTCCCTTCATTTTTTATGTAGGATGGATGTTATTTTGTGAAATATTATTATGTATGATTTAGTAAATACGTAGAATGGAACGTATGGGAGTGAAAGGCAGGAAAGATAGAAAGAGAGATAGGATAAACGGATTTTTTTTTAATGCGACCGCTCTGTAATATAAAGACGTAAAAAGTGTTAAGACGTAAGATTATTTTTGAAAAAGTGCAATAATGTAGTATTTAACAGTTTATTTGGTGTTTATTTGGTCAGAAGATCCCCAAAGCTAGATTTATGAGTGGCATATTTTCTTTTTTTTTGGTATCCCGGTGGAAATCTTTATGGCTTGTCAGAGTCGCCGTGAGGGCGATGGCTCCGCTGTGTCATACTATTACTGATTAAAACCACCGGTATGATTCTCCCATCGCATTGTGCCGGGCTACAGGAATCGGTACGCAGTTCTATCGCGGCCGGACTTGCGGTTGACTCCTTTATAGGCGACTCCAGAATATAAAAGAGGTGGAGTGATAGTCGTCACATTCCTGCCATCAAGTGGTACGTGGGGTCACGCACGACACCACCAAAGTATAGTCTAGGAGGAAGCCGTCTCGAGCATACTATCAGACGTTCTGTAGAAAAATCCCGCGATGAGCTCTTTTTCTTAGACTTACTCAACAAAATACAGCCTGAAGTTTTAAGTATAGTGAAGACCAAAGGTGAAATTTCTATAAAAAAATCAGAATCTATTAAATTTCCGCCGTCATGTCAGTCCACAAAAACCACGACTGAAGGTCTCTAGGAATATGAGTTACTGGAGATACATAAACTGATTCCGAAACATGACAGGTCAAAGCGCGTCACTATGATGATCTTTAGAATTGTGTGCTGTGGTAATGACCCAGTTCGAGCAAGTGCCCTACCAGCACAATCACCACCATTATCTACCTACAATCACAGTTAATGCTAAACTGACATTATTTATATTTATTATAGAAATCAGATACAATTTCGTAGAACCCCATTTTTTTCACGACAACTTAAACACTTGGGGTTCCAACTGGACCACTTCGGAATCACTGGCGTAATGACAGGTGACCGTTTGCCTTCCACTGGCCCTCAGGTAACGAATCGTCCCATAAAGTGTTTGTTTTGAGAAATATAACGAAATTCTAGAAATATTTAAGGCTTCTTAATTGCTTAGTTGAAAATATTTATTTTTATTTTGAGTTATATATAATTTTTGGGCATTATCAGCTGCGCTACTGGTCACGTTGAGCTCGACATATAAACGCAGAGTGCATACAAGTACTATATCTATTATATAATAATAAGTCCGGTTTTCCTTCCTGACGCTATAACTCCAGAACGCACGAACCGATTTCCATGGTTTTGCATTCGTTGGAAAGGTTTCTGGCTCCGTGAGGCTTATATCAAACAAAATTCAGGAAGATTTCAACAGAAAAGCAGGAAAACGGGAAAAATCATGTTTACATACAGCGTCATCTCTGATACATAACATGTACTACAAACCAATAAGGTTTTCCATGGTGGTGGAGCAGATCGCACCAGTATTTTAAGTAGATGGCGCCGATGCGTTATAGATTGTTTGACAGCTACTCATTGTACTCTGCTCAGTTAATTTCATGTGACATTTATTATGCGCACGTTCTTTCAAACGGTAACTAAAAACCAAAACGAAGCCATCTGGTGGCGAAACGAAGTTCGCCGAGTTGCTAGTCTGTTATATAATGTATTATTAGCTCAAATTTATGCATATATAAATCTGTTTCCCCATTTGTCTCTTATCGAGTATTATCAATAAACTGTATTCAGTGCTACTTATTTTCGATAGGTGCTCATATCGCTCGAATATATCTTTCAGATTGTGCTGCACTAGCTATGTTATTCTAAAACAAATACTTAATTACGAGTCAATCGAAAAACACCTGTTGTCACATTTAGACTCACAAGCTAATAAATATATTGACTACATACGACTGCGATTGTCGCACGGCAGTTGCCATAAGGGAACCTCTCTTTAATTCTTTCATACTGTTTCAACAAAGTGACTACAGAGCACCTGTTGGAAAGTAGAGCGTAGTCCTAGAACGGTAGCGACTATCAAGGGGCAGCAATTTATTGACATTCGATGTCATCATCACGATTTACATATACCGCGACGGAAGGTTTCTAGGTATATGAGCATTTAGAAGTACACATAGTAGCTCTGAAATGCGATAGGACGAATCGAGTCACTGTGACGATGGCGATAGTTCCAGCTGTAAAGCGCAACACACGCAACGGGGGAGATGAAGACAAGTCCAGAACAGGACCGCGTTCGCCGAACAAATGCCTATTTACTCTTCTCTTAAAGGCTCCCAAGTAGTAAGATCGTGGATACATGCTCGCTGGAAGCATATTAATGTAGATGTAAATATCTTCATGCTGATATAAGGAACGTCCAGCACATACAATTGGTATCCGAGATGGCGTCTAGTGGCTTTATGATGAAATGAGGCTGGTGGAATTAGAGAATGTAGCTCCTGAGAATACTGTCCACTGTGCAACCGGTAAAAAACTGTGAGGCATTCGACTTTACGTCGATGCTAGATGTTTTGTATTCTAACCTCAGTCAAAGAGTAATCGTCCACAAGCTCTATGATCAATGGAGTCCAGAGTGCTCAACTGGTATCTAGTGGACCAGTCTCAAAGATGACAACAGTAGTCCACACTCGGCCGCACCTGTGCCTTGACCAGATTAGTTTATTTTAGTATCACTTGTATTTATTTAATTTTGTATTGTATTTTTGTATTATTTGTATTATTTAAGCTAAATGTATTTTGTTGTTTATCGATAATTCTTATAAGATGTAACTCGACCGGCGGCCCTTCACGATAATCAGCGCTGCAGACTTTCTCTGTGGCTTTAGGCTGATGAAGAGCCCATTTTCGCCATGTTAATATGTTCTGTATTTTCTTTTGTTTATGTGTGTTGTTTGTAATGCTACATTTAAATTTCTGTTTTTTTTTGTATATTTGTGGCGAAATAAATACTTTTTCATATCATTTCATTTTTCATTTCATTTTCATTAAATATTTTAGTTTTTAACAGTGTTATCCATTGATTATTAACAATGCATTATATAATCTGTTGTTGAAATAATAAACAATATGGCAAGTTTGTACGTAATCCTCATTGCTTGATTTTGACTTGTAGTCATATAGCCTTGAAAATCATATATTTACTAATATTTATATATTCATAGGGCAGCCAGTGGCCGATACATTATATACCAATGATAATCATTGACAACAAACATTATAAAGCATCAGCCGCTGAAGGCTGCCGCAGCATGCACCAAAAGGAAATAAAAAATATTAATAAAAACAATAGGAGAAAACTGAATTTACATCAAAACCAAATAGTTTACGAATCGATGACAAAAAGAAGAAAAAAACAGAATACGCGCATACCATAACCAAAACCACTGGAGCGACAATAAAAACAAAACCACAGTAAATTCAAAACAAAAACAAAAATATTAACGCACAAAATTTACTAATAAATTTACTATTTTTATATTGGTTAGTTATCAAATAATATATTGTAACTAGTGTCGAACCGAAGCTTCGGCCTGCGGCTTCGGCTTTGACAACCTATTGACAAGTTGTCTTTACACAGTGTTTATATACATCAAGACGGACTTTACATTTAAATGTTTAAAAGTCATTATATTTTTTCACTTTTAGTCAATATGGAACTGAATTATTTAGGATTAAAAAACTTCGGCTTAGTTTTGGCCGATGGCTTTGGCAAATGGCCGATTATTCGGCTTCGGCTTTTGCCAGATATCGACGTATAATCGTTAACTTGTGTAAAGATAATTATTAATCCGCCTGAACTATTCCTCAGCGTGAGACGTGTTCGTTCGTGTACACAATATGAACTGTGTATTATTGGTGATTGTCTTATGTCTGTGTTCAAAATATACTTACGGAGTTATATATCATTTAAATGGTAAATATAATATAATGTATCGTCACACTAATTCCCATTTGGCTTGAGTAGAGGTGTATTCGGTTTTTTTTTTGAGGTGACTTTTGTTGGTGCCCAGGAAAGACCTTTACAACCAGAGATGGGTAAAATCTAATCTAATTAATGATGACCGATTACAAAATGTAGTCGTAATTTTAATTTTCTTGCTCTGTAATCATTATTAAATCCATTTAAAACATTAAGAAATGATAAATGTGTATACAATCTGGGATTTTGTAGTGTTTAAAACATAAATGAGCAAAATGCAGTCATATTAATAGTAAAAAACGTATAATGTAATCGTTAATCATTTTTATTAATCTGATTACATTTTGCCCATCTGTGTTTACAACTACACCGGGCTTAACAGGGCGAGCGCCGAAGGTACTTAGGTACTTAACAAACAGTTGAATAAATATTTGTGTCTGTATTTACTTTGCGCTTACATGTCGTAACCAACGTGACCAATGGCACAGCTGATCGCCGTTCTCACAGCACTAGTACCCATGACATTTCTATAACATTCCACGCGGGTCCAAAGTCAAAGTAGCATTTATAAATACCAATCTAAGTAACCTGATAAAAATTACAGTGTAGTCCCATAATGACAGCGATTATTAAAGAACGAAAATTCATTAACATTCGCCGTCGTCATTTCGTCCCACGTATAGCAAGACAAGAAGGTCTCAAGGTATGTGAACGCGGCCGACCGAAGCGAGTCTCCATGATAGTCTTTAAGCTTGTGTACTGTGGTCACGCTCACGGCTCAGTTCGGGCATTTGTCCTACCACCTCAAAATGTATCTACAGTGGGTGAAAACTCGATGTACATTAAGGAATGCCATAAATGTAGAAAGACTTTTTTAATTTTTAGAAATCATTTATTCACCACAGTTTTTATACAGATACAGTTTTTAAAATATATAATAACTAGCTGATCCGGCAAATGTTGTATTGCTATATAAGGTTTTGTAATATCTTCCAAGATGTTCATTGAAATTAGGTGATGTCAAAGACAATTTTGTTCACAATTAAATACTCTTAATCAACAACACATTTATTTGGATAAAGATTAATATTATTACGTTGATACAACTCTTAACAAATAGTACATTAATTTCGACCAAATTTGATTACCATAAAAACGGTTCTAGTGACTTAATCTTAAAAGATAGACATATACTGGTCCGGACATTTTTTTACATCATTTCAAGAGGAATAATTCTTTCATACATATATTTTTATAAATAAATAATAAATAAATAATAAATAATTTTTGGTATCTTGAACCGTTTTCGCAGCGCACGCAATGGAATCCCTCAAGGATGAATAATTATCCCCGTTTTTTTCACATTTTCCATAATTTCTTCGCTCCTAATAGCTGCATCGTGATGTTAATTAGCCTAAAGCCTTCCTCGATAAATGGTCTATTCAACACAAAAATAATTTTTCAATTCGAACCAGTAGTTCCTAAGATTAGCGCGTTCAAACAAACAAACAAACTCTTCAGCTTTATAATATTAGTTTAGAATCTAAACTTTAGATTCGCCACAGCCCTCACAACAACTTATTCACTCCGCCATTCGAATCTATCTATCTCTCTCTCTCTCCTATACTTCATATCCCTTTCACACTCTTACACTGTTCCTTATCATTATATAGCAGTTGCATCAAACGTTCTACTCCACTCACATTTCTACATAAATGCTAAAAATTCTTACTTTTGTCAACTCGTTGGCTTGAGAAATGGTCTTCGGCGAGCGTGTTTCCACTATCTTTGATATTGAGTCCTTTAAACAAAGCGGGAAGACATATTTATGCAGGCCGGCATGATACTACTGTAGTATTACTGTAGATAAGCTGTGGTGGCTGCCGGCAGAATAGAATAGGACCCCCCTCTTCTTGCTGAGGTGTCGTAAAAGGCGACTAAGGTATCTTTTGAACACCGCAATTCAACCAGGTGTTTAGAGAAGGGAAAACTCGACCAAACCTGCATCCCGCTCCCTCCCGATCGTACTGGTTCTCCATTCCATCGGGCCTGAGGGAGCTCGGACGAGAGAGTGCTTTTCTGACTGCGCGTCCAGTTATGCACTTAAATATCTCCTACGCAATTGACTGTTTCCGAAAACTGGACCTCGAATTTCTTAACCGGTGTTGAAACAGTCGCCGTGGCCGAAACCGGCCAGGACATCATCATCATCATCATTACTGTAGATAACCGTAGTTGTTTTGGACCGTAGTTGGTCTGCACCATGCTTGGTGCGGAGTGTTCGCTATGCCTGGACAGGAAAAAAGAAACCGTATTTGATTGTTCCACAGAATCGGAGTACAGCAGAATGCCGCCCATCTATTCTATGGACGATTACAACCTTTGCATGCAGGATCCAGAGGGAGTATTCTGCATTTACATAGCGGACCTCTACTCCGACACACCGAGCCCTCTGTTAGACATGATCAGGGTATGTTTAGTCTTCATACACATGTGAACAGCTCCAGATCTTGAAATTTTTCGAGACGGGGCAAAAACGAATGTTTGCCGCCCCCTCCATCAGGGTACTCCTTTTACCTTTATTTCTGAATTCTATACATTAATCTTAAAAAACGCGTTCAAAGCACAATTTCTATGAAATTTTGTGCTGTAAAACTTTTATAAAAATGTAAATACCATTTATCACAATGGAAGAGCTGTTTACAGTGAATGTGGCGGCCTCGTGCATAATAGACCAGTTTTGGATGAAATATTTCGCTTTCTGTGCGATAAATGATATTTATATAAGGTGTAAGGTGTAAAGCATAAAATCTCTAAAATTGTGTTGCGGTTAAAAAAAATGTGGAAGTGACAGATCGTTTTTCATTCCTCCTCGAAAAATTGCAGGATCAGAGGGTGCAAGCCTTTTTTTTTGGTAACCCGGAGGAAAATCCTACATTGGACCATCAGGGTCACTGTGAGGGCAGCGACCTCGGTGTATCAGACTCCTACTGACTAAAATCCCCCGGGGTGTCCTTCTAATCACTCCACCCAGGCCTGGGAAACCAAATTCGTCCAGTCGCCCGGGGAGCGAACAGCCTTATTCGGGCTTCCTCTCTGGGAGGGATGGGTATAAAGAGCCCACGCCCCCAGTACCTCTTTCATAGGCGGCGCGCTAGACACTGCGCACCGCCGCCCTCTCATCCGGGCAGCAAACTCCCTCAAGTCTACTGCCCGGCTATTGTTACCGGTGGATGTCAGGCTCGCTCTGAGCAAACGCGTCCCTCCGACGCCGGTGCCTTGGCCGCCGAATGGCCAGAGAAGATGTTCGCTCTCTGAATAGGGTGCAAGTCTTAACTTGTAAAGGTTAAAATAGTTGCAAATGTTAGTTGGTAATTTGATCATATCTTATATAAACACTTGGTACTATATATTTTTTTGTTTACCCGGTGGAAATACCTTCGGACCGTCAGGGAAGTGGTAAGGGCAACTCCCCCGGTATGTCGGACCTGCACCGACTAAAGCCACCGGGGTGCCGGCACTGACTACTCTTCGCCTTCGCCGGGCCTCGGGGTCCAGATACTGCCGAGGGCCCGGCGAGCGATTGGCCTTAGGCAGGCCTCTGCTACGGGAGGGCGTCGTAAATTACCCCCTCATTACCTCTCACCGGGACGGCGTGTGGACATACACACGCCGCCCCTTGGTACTATATCAAACAGGAATATTCGTTTAATGGCAATAAATACAATAACAGACATTTGCCTCTGTTTTAAACTAAACTGAACGGAACTAGTCCGATTTAGATTATAATCTATAAGCTTCAAGGTCACAACACCACAGTACATATAATTCTAATCCGGTCAATAACATTACAAGGATTGTAGTCAGTTCTATCAATGATAATTATTCAACATAATGATTAAATAATTAATATTAAGGTCCGATTTTGTGTATCTCGTCATCCTGTGCAGGTATTCGGTCGTAATTGGTATACAGCAGGGCTTCTTAAACTTTTTCCATTCACGACCCCATTTATGATTGCGAGTTTCTTGATGACCCCATACAAATATAAAAGAAAAATAAATTAATATTTTTTGATGATTAATTTATTATGTAACAATATATGTACATATGAAAATATATAGTTTTAGAATTCGCTTTGAAACATACAAAAATCTAAAATTAAAAATTGCACAAAAAGTTATAAAATTGTATTTATTTTAGTTTCAAAAATATAAATGGATTCTGACCGTCTTAATTGGCTCGAATATATTCAAGTAGTTACGTGGTAAGTATTAAATTAAAATAAAAAATTTAATGAGATGGATGTGCCTGTTTTTTATTGCATAACAAATCAAATCTTGGCGGAATGTTTGAAACTGCTTTACGTAAGACCTCTTCAACATTTTTTTAGCGCTGAACGATATTAGAATTTAATATGTGTTCAATCAACAAATGCGCGTGTCTAGACGCTGCAAGTCCACTGTATTCCGCCAACTCTAGTCATGTTACCATTTACTATTACTGTTTACCATTTTATAAAATGGTATATAGCAAACACCGATCAACCTTCCTCGAATATTAAAGTCAAAATCAAAACGCTGACTTTGGCAAAATCACATTGGTCATACACCAGTGGAAAAGCCACAAGAAAGGAATAATAAATAAAATGGTATATATAAATATGTGACATTAAAATCTCTCGCGACCCCATAATTTTGCTACGCGACCGCTAGGTCCCTACCCATAGTTTAAGAAGCCCTGGTATACAGAATACCCCAAAAGTGGAGGTTCAAAGCTAGAGGGGTGATAACGGAAAGAATAGTTCTATAAAATATCAATTAAACAAAAATGACGACAAACTCAATGTAAGTACAAAGATTAATTAACTTGCTATATTTGTTAGTCCACTCAATATTAACTCACTTACGGTTCAATGTTTCATTTTTTTTTAATATAAATTGTTTATTACTAAGTTTTGATATAAAGGTTAGAAGTTAACGGGCACAGGGGTGTAAGGAAGGATGGAGAGGGAACGAGTTGAGGAGGGGAGTAGGGAGGGAAAGTGTAATGGTAGTAAAGTTAATATGCAAGGTAAAGTAAGGCAGATAGGTAGGTTTAGCTAAAAGTTAACTCGACAACGATTGACTGTTAGACGGTACGAAGTTTCAATTTAAACAGTAATCACTTCACAGGAGTACTCGGAAGATACAGCAAAACATTTCAACCATTCCCGACTTCACTACGCAACATGCGTCACCAGAACTTGCCAACATTTACACAAAGACGCCAAACAAGACCCGAGAGTGACCCTTGAAGAATGCCTCAATGAGCATTTATGGAACAAATACCAGTTGAAAGCACGAGTTGCGGACGATGCAAAGTGCTTGAAACCAGATAGCCTGGACTCTAAAATAACGAACATGGATGCGTTCGTTGCACTCTGCATCTTCATTTTGCTTGCGCTTAGTTTTGTTGCAACTTTGTATGATTTGTGCAGTTCCCGTGAAGAATTACAAGGTAAATATACAATCTAATGTTGAACATATGGACAGATTACACTCAGCAGCATCCATCACGGAGCAGCGTGAAACAATACCCTGCACAATTCCTAAGCAACATGTTAGTTCGAGCGTGGAATGAAATCCCAGAAGTTGTAATCACAGCTTACAATGTAAATCAGTTTAAAAATCCTCTCTTTCTGTTCGGTAGAACAGATTACTGTTGGCCGGTACGGCCTTCACAGCTTTATCGGGCGAAAGGAGTGAGCAGTTGAGGTGCTCAGCCAGCGAGTTATGTGTTGGGTTGCAATGCAAGAGCACCCCTGTGGGTACTAGCTTCGACAAGGGCGCCCAGCCAGGCAAAAATCTAACAGTTATGACCGGTGGTCGTGGGTGTGGTTTTAGGAAGACACGAATTTGGCGTTTTACAGTTTATTTGCGCTTTAAGGCACACCGAACTGCGACGTACACGCACGTACTCCCGCCTTGGGTCTCGGTAGTCGACTCCCTTCCAAGCGTCCCGTGCGCGCGCGCATCCTCTTACCCCGCACGTCTCGTAACACTCTAACGACTCTTAGGGCGACAACTGCGTATCGGGTTACGTCTACATGCTATACAGTGATTTTTTTAGCGTTTCGAAAGCGACTACCTAGAGAAGAAATGACAAAAGAAACTCAAGGCTACGTCGGAGTCGGACTATAAAAAAATAGAATATTGTAATTTTTAGGTCTTTATTAACTTTAGTATTTGATTACGAAAACTATTTCTTGATATAATAGTATAATATATCCTATATCCCTTTTTAGGTGAGCAGTGATACATTATCTATGTATTCACTTATGTCGTACCCACCGTGACCAGTAGCGCAGCTGATCGCCGTTCACACAGCACTGGTACACATGACTTTTCTATTATATGTTATGCGAGTTTGCTGACGAGGTTTTCCTTCACCGGTGAACATGAACTATTCCGAACTTACTCTGGAAAACCCAGAGGTAAGTGTTGGGGTTCAAACACCCGACCACTGGGCCTCCACAAGCACAATACTTTTTTTTTACACTGGCTCGACATAGTGACTACAGAGTACCTGATGGTAAGTACAGTGTAGTCCAAAAACGAAAGCGACTATCAAAGGATGAAAATCCATTGATAGTCCACATCGTCATGTCGGCCCACATATACCGCGACTGAAGGTCTCTAGGTATATGAGCTACTGGATATGCACAAGCTGATCCCGAAACGCGACAAGCCGAAACTGGTCACTATGACGGGCTTTACACCCATGTACTGTGGTCGCGATCCAGACGGGCACCGACGCCCTACCGCCTCGCTGCTGCTCGTTTAGCACCACCCAGGAGTCACGTGTAGGGAAACTAGGGTAAAGCCTACGGACGCGAGCAACTTCGACTCCCAAAAAAAAAAACTAAATACTATACATATACCATATACACAAATAAAAAAATAATCTAGATGTCCATTTAACATGATTATGAGTATGCTCCACATTATTTTAAACCTTCCATAAAGAAATGATATATTCAATTTGAATTTTTAAATTATATGAGTTTCATAGATCTTTTAACTAAAACAAATTTATAGGTACGAAAATATTTAAATATTTTTCAATTCGTCAAAACTGGAAGCGATTGATGGCAGCCCCAAATAATCCTGACGCAAGACTGGATAAAATGAATTCATTTTACGGTATCAGGTAAGTATGTTTTGACATGTCTTGAAATTTGTAATTCATTAGATAATTCTACGACCTATGTTTTTTGGTAACGCGAAGGAAAATCCTGCATGGAAGCTTCAGGGCCGCTGTGAGGGCAGCGACCCCGGTGTAGCAGACTCCTAAAGACTAAAATCACCGAGGTGTTCCCCTTACTCGTCTGCAAGGGCTAAGAGTACGGCCACATCAACTTCCTAAGATACCGGCGACTTCTGGCCTTCGGTAGACTTTACCTACTATTATGGTTAGTGTAAGAGGCCATCCAATCTAGCCACTAATCTAAAGTCATTGGAGCGGTTTACGGAAACACATCACACAGTGCTCTCGCCTGGATATGTTGGACGACGCACTCCCTGACGTGCGCCGGCCAAGGCGTCATGTCTTATAGAGCACAACCTCTGGAGAATACCCACCTTCGTCCCATGTGACATGATTGGTACATGTAATTTTTGGAGTTGCCGATTGCATCCTGATCCCTTTCCGCTGCTTCTTTAACATCATTATATCTTCGCAATAGCAGAACACGGCCTGCCATGTTCTGTCACTGCTGGCATTCGATAGCGCAATGATCGGCAAGCTCTACCGACCACCCTGAGTGTGTAAACACCTACTGACTAAAAATTACCGGAATGTCCTAACAGTTGTTGCTTGCCAAGCCTGGAGAACCATAGTGATCCAACGACCTGGCGAGCGAATAACCTTTTAGACTCCATCATTGGATAGATCGGTGAAAGAAGCCCACCCCTCAAATCCTGGCTCCTCCGCCTCATCCGGGTATAACTCTAAGCTCTGCCCAAGTCACTTCAACTATTGTTACAGATTTAACAAATATGCGCATTTGATTATATTTTGAAATCATTGTTTTGCTAAATCAATACGTACCGAGTAATGATCCTGGTACATTTTCTTTCAGATCCATAACCACAATGGCTGTGCTATTAGTACATTATGGAATATCAGTGATATTGTTTATCGATAATCCTGATTACGTGGAAAATGTGAGTTTCTTACGACTATCTACAGTAATCAATTACTTATCGATGGTTGCGGTGACCATTTTTTTTGTTTATTACAACTCTTACATAATCTACATTAACACATAAACAAACACAAACATATAAGACATAATCAACATACAAATGCGACTATGTTTAAAAGAGTAGACTACTTACACACAGAAAGAAAGAATAATGAAAATACAAGAAACACGCGGACAGGTTAGTAACAAGAAAAACATTAATCTAATTGAAATTAAAATGAAATGAAATGAAATATATTAATTTCGCCAAAAACTAACAAAATACTAGAAATTTAAAAGCAGTAACAGAAACAACATACAGAAACAAAAGAAAAATACAAAAACATATTAACATGGCGAAAAAGGGACCTTCATCAGCTTAAAGCCACACAGGAAGCCTGCAGCGCTGATTTTCGTGAAGGGCCCCGGTCGTGTTACATCTTAGTAAGCAATAAAAAACATAAGAAACAAGGAATAGAATAAATAATTGAAAAAAAAAATACATAAAAAAAGGAAGAGAAAAATATATAACAACAACAAACAACTTATTCCACAATCCTCTAGAATACTCGTAACATCCCTTTTTTGAGTTTCAAAATGTTATCATAAACGCAACGGTATCAGTAGATCTCGATGTAGAATTATACAGCCTTGTCATATGCAATAAGGGTGTATTGTGGCCTAAATTTATTGTATAATTTGGACTTTGGAACAACTTAAAATTAGATACCTAAATATCTATATCATGCCTGCATAATCGCCTTTTCACGTATCGTTTAAAGGACCCAATATAATAAGACGGAGAAAACACGCCCGCCGGGATACCATTACACAGCTTAACGAATCGGGAAAGCAAGAGCTACAGAAGAACTAATGGTTCCTTCTTTTATCGGAGGGAGAGGATGGAACAAGGTTGAATAACTCTTCAGAATACTCACCGTGATACAGACGGCAGAATGTAGATTCTATTGAGTTAATGAGTTTATTAAATATCACCCCTCAATCTTATACTTGTTAATCTTTGCGAGTATCCTCAAAAGATTCTGTGATTCCCTCATACTCTTTCTACCGTGTACCGTGTCAACAGTGTACCGTCTTTACGCAGTGGATTTTTTGTATGTTCACCCAAAGAAGTAACATATTCATTCTTAATATCATTGTAGGAATAGAACATGTAGAAGTAGACACTGCTGCGCCTCCGGTCCCGGCTAGACGGAGAGAAGGAGCACCCCGGGGTATTTAGTCGGTGCAAGTCCGACACAAGGGGGGGGCCACCCTCATCGCCCGCTGAGGTCCGTTAGGGATTTCCCCCGGGTTAAAACAAAAAAAGGAATAGAACTTGCTTCCAACGTCTATTTGTCCACGATCTGAGTGTCTTTAAAGACAGAGCGCATAGGCATTGATCGATCATAGTCTTTATCTTCAGCTTTCATCATCTATGATTGAGGTCAAGCATCTGCCTGTAAATAATTAAAAAACTGCCTTGAGAGGTTACTTCATTTTCGTTTAAAAAGAAGAAATGGTTATAATTTTTCGAATATTCTACTTGGAACCGCCGTGAGTTTGGAGGGTTTCGTGGAATTTAAAAGTGGACTGTAATTTTTCTAGGTCTTGGCTCATGCGATATAACTGTTGCCACCCACCTTTTAGGCTGTTCAGCAGTCCTGACGATATGTGATATTACTTTCACGACACAGTATTTGTATGAAACCAAAATATAAATTATAAAGGAGCACCGTCGACGCATACGTATTGATAGCAAGACGAACGGCTTAACAATGGTTTGGCAAACTACCCTCCCCTCGGACTGGGTGGCTATCAAACGCAACAAGAGCCAGACAAAGCAAGGAGTTATTATCTGTGGCGATACCACTACATGTAAATAGTATCCTAAGAATGAACCATGTTAATTTGTTTCAGTCGTATAATAACTTGGCGTACTATATTTTATACAATGGTTTCTCCGTCATGCAAACTCATTTCTTCATCTCGGGTCTCCTGTTAACCTATAATGTCCAAATGTACGAGGAGAGACACAGTTTGAGCTGGAAACATATACCAATGAACATCTTTCTGAGATGGCTTAGGTTAGTATAATGATTTTCAGCATTACCTAGCAGTAATAAACAGAATGCATTACTGAAACAGAGAATGATACCGGTTGTTCTAATGTATCCAGGTTTACGATACCTTATGCCCTCGCAATAGCTGTAACTTCTACGTGGCAAAGGTTTGCTGGATCCGGTACTTTGTGGGAGGTATGCTATTTCCCTTTTTACTATTTACGTCATTAATTATTAGTTAAGAAAGTTATTTTAAGTCTGTATTCTGTACTTAACATATATAAAATACGAGCTTTGCCCGCGATTAATTCGCGTGGAAGTAATACTTTTGTTATTATAACAATTATTTCAAGTTAATGAGGCTTAATGGATAAAATATCGATTTTCATGCGCGACGAAGCATGGTCATAGGTTCCAATCCCGTACCGTACTGGTGAGGACCAGCGGAGGAAAACATTGTGAGGAGTCGTGACATTTTGTATGGCATCATACAAATAGTCAAGTTTTAAAAGGATAAAATATTATATTATTATAAACTCTAAAACTTATCTGCTAGTTGGTAACTTGCCATTCGACATCTCTTTTATTTGTGTTCTAGGCTTCGTACTGGATCGATGGACACCTGTGAGGACCATTGCATCAAACTCCGACCACTTAGTTATTTGTTATTCATTTACAGAACTCCAACACAATATCAAACGCCTTCCTTTTCGCCACTCCACTACTCAAGCCGCCGCCATTAAAACTTGTCCAAGCCCGCCATATCCTTCCTGTCACTTTCTTTATGCTTGCCAACATAAAATATATTTATTGTAAAGTATACGTTAATTGTTAATGGTGTTCACATTAACATTTAGCATTTAATAACTATTATTTCTATTTATTTTTTATATATTATTTATATTTATTACATTTTATTTTTGCTGGATATAAATCCAGCCTAGCTTATCAGTGACATTTGCCGTTGTGCTCCTCTATTATTGTAACACAAGCCAATGTCCTTGAGAACGACAATCAGTGGTGCTACTGGTCACGTTGGGCACGGCATATAAGTGCAAAGTGAATACTGCCACCAATGTATCTCTACACACCCTGAAAGGGACCTAGCGTTATTTTGTATTATTATTATCTTTGCAAAAGTGTTATATGTTAAATATTATCGTTTTTTTTCTTATATTAATTTCATCAATTAAATCTAGAACTCTATTATCACTAATGACTTACAATACTCGACAATTAGATGTCGCTAGTTCTTTCATACAGTTTTTTTTTTTTAAATAAAAGTAGAGGATACTATTTTGTGATTAAAAGCAGCCCTATATGCTATAAGGTTAAACGATTTCTGATATTTGAACGCACTAACACGTAAACAAAATTTCAAGAATTATTGTTTTGAACTCCACGGGATCAAGAAAAGCCCCTACTAATAGTTTTTTTCATAATCTTCCATTTATATAAACTGTCAGTTACAATTTTTATAAATATATATAATACATATGAATATATCATATGTATTCTAGCCAAGTTAACTGAACAATTATTTTGTATTGTTATTTGTATTGTTGTATATAATTATTTTATATTGTATTGTACACTTTTTTCCAGTAAATGATCGACATGTTTTTTAAACTGACTTAACATTTCTATTCACTATCGGACTGAAATATAATTAATACTAAATGTTAAAAGAATATTTCCGTAATTTATTAATGAAAACCGCCTCCACATCGGTTAAGCCGTTTTGGAGATTAGCTGGCACAAATGCGTACAGATATGTTTATATTGGTTAACGATTTCGATATCTTTTTACTAACCTATATCGCGCAAGCGAAATTATTCTGGAAAGCGCGATATGTATAAAAGTTTTAGAAGATAATATTGTTACGACGGAACTAGGGCCAAACTTTAGCCCTAGATTTCTAGGCTTCCAGGCATTGCACGACTATAATCTTAAAACGCATAGATAGTCTTGACGTACTCCTTCGAATGAAATAACTTGCAACCGGATCGGAGAAAATTGTTTACCATCGAAAACATCGGAGGGGGGGGGGCGCATCGTTTCATCTTGCCGCCCGAGTTCGTGACGTGTATATCGGCGAGACGGCCGCTGTTCGTGGAATTCCGGTTCGCGAAAGGTCGATGAACCCATTCTGGAATTTACGAGTAAAAACATAAGGTTCAAAAACCTCTATAAGATTCTAGTTATTATTCGAAAATGCTGGAAAGCGGCTGTTCCGATATAAATACGCGCTCGATGCGATCACAGGACAGTTCTAATTTGGACAGCGACACAGTGCGATATCACAAGCGATCTTCAAGGACTTTTGCGATCATACTGCGACTGCATAGTGTTTCTACGTGCGATTATTTTGACTGGATTTTTGATACTGGACTTCGAGAACTTTCTGCGACTGGACTTTCGACGACGGATCTTCGAGAGCATTCTTCGACGTGCTTCTGGACTCTTCGACGATTTAACATCGCGATCGTTCGACAGCTGCGTTTCACGACATTTCTGTGGCTACGTGTTGATTTTGTGTACTCTCCTCTATTAATAAATTGATTGTCCGTCACAACCGGCATTTTAATACCCCGCGCTCGTAACAATATGATAAAGGGGCTGAGGAAAGAAAGAGTTTTATTATTTGTATTGGTATCATATTTACATTTAATTCGAGGTATTATTATCTAATGTTTCAAGTATTTCTTCAGATATTCATGGCGAAGGAGATCCAAGACTGCCAGCAAACGTGGTGGAGACATTTTCTATACATCAATAATTATTACGATGACAGCTCTTGCTACCAGCAAACTTGGTAAGTATACGAGTACATAAACTGTTTGTCACAAATAATTTGCTACGATTGAGACGAGTAAAGCCACGCGTCGGATTTAAGCAGTTGAGACTCGGGATCAACGGCGAGATCGCTACCAACCTAGTTCGTAGGAACGAACCATTCGTTGACTTAGGTTGGGCAAATCCTAAACTTCTTTTATTACTTATAGGCGAACGCTTCACCTCAATCACACCTGGTGGAATGTGAAGATGAGTCCGATGATGAACCGCGTCCGCCTAACAAATGCCTATTCACTCTTCTTTTAAAGACTCCCAGGTCATAAGATCACGGAAATATGGCCGCTGGAAGCATATTCCACTCCTTAGCCGTTCGCATGATGAATGTAGAAGCGAATCTTCTCGTGCGGATATAAGGTACATCCACCACATACGGATGGTATCCGACACGATGTCTTGTGGTTTTGTGATGAAATGGGGCTGGTGGAATGAAAGAATGTAGTTCCTGAGAACACTCTCCACCGTGCAACCGGTAAAAGACCGCGAGGCAGGCAACTCTACGTCGATGCTCGATGCTCTGCATTTTAATTTTTGACAAAGAGTCGTCGCCAATAAGTCTACGAGCTCTGCGATCAATCGAGTCCAAAGCTGCCGACTGATATTTAGCGGATCCGTCCCAAAGATGACAACAGTACTCGACACTAGTGATGCCACGAATAGTGAATTGGCCGAATACCGAATATTCGGCAATGCTGTAGGCCGAAGCGCCGAATATTCCTAGAAGTAACGTGTTTAGTGAGAGATTATTTTCTGAGGCTGGTAACATTTACGATGAAAAGCGTAATCGTTTGCTACCAAAAAATGCTGAAAAGCTTGTTTTCATCCATCACAATTTACCACTGATCAATTTTAATTACTAAAGTGTTGTAATTTGGAAATAAATACATAATTTTGAGTAATATAACGTGTCTTTTTTACATGATTTACATGATAGTACGTATTATTCGGCCGAATACCGAATAGCAAAAAAAGTGGCCGAATAAGCCGAATACCGAATAGTTGCCGAATATTCGTGGCATCTCTACTCGACACCCGACAACAACAATAACACTAAACAACTGTGTTAGGATGACGTCAATAGATTTTAAAGTTTCATGTAATTTTCGACAGGTTCCTGGCAGTGGACATGCATTTGTTCATCCTCGGCAGCATCACATGCGTCGCGTGCAGGACTATGAGATCTAGAGTAATTGTGGTGGCATGCTTGGTACTCCTGGGTGTTATTATACCAGCTGCACACATTTACTTCGAAGACATGGATGCAATTGTAATTATGTCTCCTGCGTAAGTATTTTTATAAATGAAACTTCTTTTTGTGCCTGTGGTGCACTGTGTGTGTGTGTGTGTGTGTGGCCTAGAGGAATCGCATCTTTACAGAATTCGATTCTTATCCTGACCTGGTATAACGATTGCGTGCGCTTATTTGTCGTATCCAACGTGACCAGTAGCGCAGCTGATCGCCGTTCTCACAGCACCAGTACACATGATATTTCTATTACATGCCATGCGAGTTTCCTCATGATGTTTTCCTTTACTGGAAAGCACGTCCCTTATCCAATAAGCAACCATAGCCACAGCGTTCTAAGCGTTCCTTTTAAGACCCCTTTGTTTTTTGTTAACCCGGTGGATATCCCTACGGACCGTCAGGGGAGCGGTGAGGGCCGCTCCCCTGGTGTGTCGGACCTGCCCCGACTAAAACCACCGGGGTGTTCCTTCTCCCGTCTGCCGGATGCTAAGGGCAAAGCCGAGCCATCTTGCTCGGCATCCGGCGACGTCCGGCCTTGTTCTAGCCTCATCTACTAGGCGGGGGGGAGGGGGGCTGTTAAATAGTCGCCGCACCCCGCGTCCTTTTAAGACCCCTTAGAAACCTTCGACAAACTTATGTATTTATTGATTACAGTGTCAACAAAGAGTACATGATGACTAGTCAATCATATAATATCCTGCACAGAAGAACGCACACAAATCTCATAGGCTACGCGACTGGGATGACCTTCGGCTACTTCATTTATCATCTTGAGAAGGACAACTTTAATCCAAAAAAATATAGGGTAACCGACAGATCCTGTCTTTTTTTAACACTGGCTCGACAAAGTGGCACATTTCACCTGTTGCTAAGTATTGTGTGGTCTAAAAACGAAAGAGACTACCAATGGAAATCCATTGACAGCCTCCGTCGTCATGTCGGGCCGCATATACCACGACTGAAGGTCTCTAGGTATATGAGTTGCTGGATATACACAAGCTGATCCCGGAACTCGAAAGGTCAAAGCGAGTCGCTATGACGGTCTTTATACTTGTGTACTGTGGTCACGCCCTAGTTCAGACAATCGCCCTACCACCTCAAAACTGTGTTTTTATACTATCTACAAGACTATATATAGTCTCACACACAGTAGTATCGTAACACATAGTTACACCACTTCTCTCTATTCTTGCAAACCTCTTTCGTTTCCATAATTTTTGTTAGTCTCTTCATGCACTCTCGCTGATTCTGCGCACTTTTGACATTAGCCTCCAGCAGAGCTCTTTTTATTTGGTCTACGTAGGTGAGTTTCGGACAGCCTCGGTTATTACTTCTACTCACATTCATATCTATATATGTATACTAGCTGACTCGGCAAACGTTGTTCTGCCATATAAATTATAGCAGACCAGCCACGCTTTGCTGTGACTGGTTTTTGAATAATTACTCAATCCAGTCAACGGATAGCGCCATCTTTTAGAATCGGTTGGAGCTAACTGTAAATTATGACTGCTAAATAATAAACAAATAATCTGCAATAAAATAATATTGCGACTATGAATTGAGATGAAAACTATCCTATCTTTTAAATTAGATCAAACTTCACGTGGTGTGTAAATTTCATTAAAATCGGTTTAGTAGTTTAGGAGTCCATCGCGGACAAACATCGTGACAGGAGATTTATATATATTAAGATAACTAGCTGTTCCGGCAGACCTTGTTCAGCCCTATTTCTCTAAAACAAAGTTATATTGTTTTTTTTTATGTTAATAGCTGTCTCGTCAGATTTCATTCTGCCAAAAGTTATTGGCCTGTCGCAGTCTAATAGAAATAAAATTGCATTGAAATACTCAAGTCATATCTAAGGCAATGATATTTTTATTATGATGGCTTAGGGCCATGTTATTTTTTGTTTGATTACTTGGCGTATACATTATAATTTTCATTAATGACATGCAACCTCTAATCAACTTGAATGCATACCTATGTTTTGTTTTGATTGACATCATATGTTTGACAGCTGAGGACAGAGTGGTTTGTATGGGAAAACGAAATTGTTGTTTTTACTATATTCCTGGCATTTTTTCATATTTACTCACATTTTAAGCGTTCCTTGGACTTCAACAATAAATTCAAAACCAAAATTAGCCAAATCGATTAGGCCGTTTTTGAGTTTTAGCGAGACTAACGAACACCAATTGATTTATATATACATGACATACATGATATACATATATAGATTTCATTTATCTTTTTTCATCTCAATAAAGTCACTTTGTTATAAATATAAAAATACTAGCTTTACTTAAGGCAAGGTCTATATTCGTAATTATGATAATTTGTTTCAGAAGTATTTACCCTTGTACTGGGCCCTGGTTCCAGCAGGATTCGGTCTGGTGATCCTCGGTAGCATATTCTACCACGATGGACCGCGGCACACGCTCCTCTTCCGGACACTCTATGGCGCCATGAACAAACCAGTGTTTACAATATTAATGGCATTCGTCTTAACTGGATTCATATTCAAAGTTGAAAGTAAGCTCTTAGATTGACTTTGATTTTACTTTTATTTTTGTCAGCATCCAGATTGACTGCCTGCCTGATGGTACGTGGTTACCATCGCCTAAGGCCCACGGCAAAATGAGGAGCGTTAGCATTGCTTTGAGGATCAAGAAATACCTTGTTCACTGCCCTCTGGAAGAACCCCCTGCTCTGAGGAAAGACTGTACTGTGTCCATTCCATAACTCCAAAGTGCGCGACAATAATGTTCTGGAGAAACGCGGCGTTGTTAGTTCGAGACTATTGACTATGCGAATAGCTCGGCGTTGCTCGGAGTCAAACGGATTCAGCTGGCAGGCAGGAGACACGTCCTAAAGGTGAGTAGGTAGAGCAGTACTCTACATGTGAATGTAGTTGTGCTTTGTAAAGCACAAGACGCTACCCGGCTGTGAAATACTGTTTCAAGTTAAGTCAAACATTACAAGGTATACAGTATGCTGTTAAAACCCTGTCCGACCGGTGAAGGAGTTACTCAGTATCAATGTTAGATTCTATTTTGCTTATCCCTTTTAGTTAAAGAGCAAAAATAAATCAGAATAAAATAATTAATTTATTGGTATTAATTAAAATGGTGAAAATTTATATGGTAAAAAGGAAAGCGAAGGACCATGTTAGGTCTACTAACATGGTCCAAGTGGTTTCACTTGGTGGCGGAGGGGTGGTGACTACCCTTCTCTCCCACCCCTCCTACACTGTATGGCGTTGTCCACTCTACAAAGTCTAATCAAAGACAAAGCGGCATTTATAAATCTCAGTTTTAGAATGTTTCACGGAATAACTGTAACGATTTCAGATGTTTATCGTAATGTTGTGGAGTGGTCAGGCTGGTTAGTGCCCAGTCGTCTGGGGTACAGCGTGTTCCTACTGCACGTAGGAGTACTCAAGATAATCTGCTGCATGAATTTCTCACTCTCTACTGCTTCTGTGTATACGTTTGTAAGTACCTAAGTCCTACTTGATTTTTAAAACATCGCGAATGACCTGAAGCGAGAATGAGGTGATCCGGCGCAGAAATAAAGTCATTGACATAGCTCAGAGCATTAGCAGGCTGAAGCGGTAGTAGGCTGGTCATGTGTCCTGAAGAAACGATATCCGCTGGGGCAGCAGACGTGTTCTTCTGAGGAGACCACGCCTCTCTAAGGCGGGTGTAGGACGCTCTCTGGTTAGGTGAAGCGACGATTTACGCAAAGTGGCAGACAATTCTTGGATGAGAAAAGCCTAAGATCGTGCTCAGTGGTGAGATTTGGTAGGGGCCTACGTTCAGCAGGGAACGGATACTGGTTGATGACGATGATGTACCTAAGGATATGGAATGGTTGATGGTATGACCCACATTTTGTGGATTTTTACTTTTATCTAGTAATCTGATTATGAGGTGGCAGGACGACTGCCCGAAATGATTACGAAACGCGATAGATTGAAGTGAGTCACTATGACGATCTTTATACTTGTGCACTGTGGTCATGGTTCACAACTCAGTTCGGTTCAGGAATTATACCTCTTTCATAGTAAATGTTTAGAAGCTTTGAAGAAATATATTTATTTGTTTATGTTTTTGTTCCAGATTCAAAACTCCTTGGTCTTTATTTTAATATCGTATCTAGTGGCACTTGTCTTCTGGCTCCTGGTGGAAAGTCCTTTAAGCCAACTTCTAAGATTAATGAAGAGCAAGATGAAACGGGAACCAGAAAAATATGATCCAATTAAAAATAATGGAGCGGAGAACAAGACAGTTCATTTTGAAAATCGCATTAAACAGGAATAGAATTGACAATAAATATGCATTGTCTTTTTACTTCTCTTTTTTATTTAATAAAAACCTTTAACACGCATATTACTCTTATATCGATGTCAATGTGTCGTTACCATAGTGAAAGAAATGTAGTAAGAACAGATTGTATATCGTAATATTGTGGTAATCGTCCATAGAATAGATGGGCGGCATTCTGCTGTACTCCGATTCTATGGGTCAATCAAACACGGCTTATTTTTCCTGTCTCGGCATAGCGAACACTCCGCACCAAGCATGGTGCAGTCCAAAAAACGACTACGGTTGTGAACAATAAAGAAAAACCTATTGGCAGTCACTGATCGTACCAGCCTGCACAATTATCTCTTCATGCTACACTTAAAGAGCCCCATATCATAAGATGGGGGAACACGCTCGCCGGAAGACCATTTCACAAATCATAAATCACAAATTTTTGGAGTCGAAGCTGCTCGCGTCCGTAGGCTTTACCCTAGTTTCCCTATACGTGAGTCCTGGGTGGTGCTAAACGAGCAGCAGCGAGGTGGTAGGGCGCCGGTGCCCGTCTGGATCGCGACCACAGTACATGGGGGTAAAGCCCGTCATAGTGACCAGTTTCGGGTTGTCGCGTTACAGGGTCAGCTTGTGTATACCCAGTAGCTCATATACCTAGAGACCTTCAGTCGAAGTATATGTGGGCCGACATGACAATGAAGACTATCAATGGATTTTCATCCTTTGATAGCCACTTTCGTTTTTGGACTACACTGTACTTACCATCAGGTGCTCTGTAGTCACTATGACGAGCTAGTGTAAAAAAAAAACAACCAGGCAACAGCAAGAGAGAACGTCTCAGTCCTGGCCGGGATGTGGGTTACCGCATAGCTGTGACTGCGTAAACCCGCGCGCGTGGATTTTTTAATACATATTGTATACATAAAAATACTTTATACTAGTATATTAAATATACACTTACCATTTAAATGATATATAACTCCGCTAGTATATTTTGAACCCAGACATATAACAAGAACGAATAATGTTACAAAACTCATATCGCGTACGCGGACAAACACGTCTCACGCTGAGGAATGTTTTAAATAGATTAATAAACACAGCATCAAGTAAGCGAGTAAACATATAAATAAAAATAAATAAAAAATAAATTAATTAATATTGTCCGGTCTGTCATATATGTAAGGTAGTAATAAGACAATATTGTATGTCGGTATTTTTTATAATTATTCTTCCGCAAATATACGCTTATTTAGTCGGTTGTGTTTCCGTTGTGCTCCCTAAATTGCAAATATCCTGGACATACATCTCACGGTCGAAAGGCCCCCTCGGTCAAAAACACTAGTTTACATGTCGGACTTCTCGCTGCCGACCGTTATCAACTCCAAGGTCGGCAGTGAGGAGTTGTCTCTCGGTGCTCGCTTTCTGCGAGCTGGCCATGAGCGCGAGGGAGAAGGCCGAGCGCGATAGGGAGGCCACAACCACTCTTGTCGTTCCGTGAAGGAGACCTGGACGGCAGTGAACGATGTATGCGTAACATTTACTTTTTTTATTAATTTATAGGCGAACGCATGACCTCAATCACACCTGGTGGAAGGTGAAGATGAGTCCGATGATGAACCGCGTCCGCCTAACAAATGCCTATTCAATCTTCTCTTGAAGACTCCCAGGTCATAAGATCGCGGAAAAATGGCCGCTGGAAGCATATTCCACTCCTTAGCCGTTCGCATAATGAATGTAGAAGCGAATCTTCTCGTGCGGATATAAGGAACATCCACCACATACGGATGGTATCCGACACGATGCCTAGTGGTTTTGTGATGGAATGGGGCTGGTGGAATCAAAGAATGCAGTTCCTGAGAACACTCTACATTGTGTAACCGGATTGTGCTCCCGCCGTAACAATAAGCTGTATAGGGTTACTTGAGCGAGTTCATTGCTTATGTGTGGCAGCCGCTGTGTGCGTACTCCCGCACACCACCTGAACAAACGCTATATAGATGTCGCCACTGTAGACTCGGGATGTGATTGAATAAAGCAAATAGTTGCTATGTCGCTACTCATAATTTATTTAATATTGTGGCAGAGTATAGAATTGTGTGTTACAAAGCGATAGCGTGATTCAATACTCTGCCAGCGCCATCTCTCGAATAAACAAAAAACTATAACTCTATAGATTCAACACCACCTGTATTCGAAAAACAGAAGGACGGGAGTGTTGCTCCCGTTTCCAGTAATTGAGGGGGCCTATTTAGGCCCACCGCGCACCGGTCGTGGCAGAGCGCGGGACCGCGCCTACCGCCGGCGGTCACGCAGATGAAAGGGTACCAAGGAGTTTTTGAATCGGGCCTCTCCGCTGCCTTGAAAGTCCTATGTAGGATTTTTCACCTGGTTAACACCTGGGAACACGCTCGCCGGAAGATCATTGCACAGCTCTGCGACTCGGCCGCAGTAAGAGCTAGAGAACTTTGTAGTTCTAACCGGGATTTTGAGTTACCGAAAGATTGTGACTTCGTAGAGTCTTGCGCGTGGTTGGGTTATAGAAGGGAGAGGGTGGAGCAAAGTTAAATAAAATAACTCATCACAACACTCGCTATGATACAGACGGTAGAAAAGTCCCAATAAGGCAATATCACAACTGGAGCGGTTCAAGATGCTCAGAAATGTCTGATCTACGTGGGCAGCCCTACGCTGCAGCCTATCCAGGGCGTCGAGTAAGTACTGGGCGGAACCGTCCCAGAGATGCGAACTGCATTCCATGCGGGGCCTGACCTGGGCCTTATACAATAGGTATAGTTGATCGGGTGTGAAAAATCAACGCACTCTGTTCAGGATACCAGGTCTATATGAAGGTCGTCATAATTAAGCAACATCCATGTGGAAAGGGATATTATGCTGTTTTAGATTATATAGCTGACAAAAACCCATGGTAATGGACTGCTTAAATTTCTCTACGTATCAATTTCTCTTAAAAAAAAAACACTCAATTTATACGACATTCTCTGAAGAACCCTACCTATTTATGAGCGCACGTTAAAATGTATTAGAATATAGTACTATTTTCATTGTGGTATTAGCCACTTGCAAAGTAAATATATTATACATATTTTTAATTATGATTTGGTTTAAGATCTAAACGAAATGAATTTGTTTTTTGAGAAATTAGCTAAACAAAGTCGAAATAGCGTCTATAAATCTCAGGTATAGTTCGTACACAATAAAGTACACATTATTATTTAAATAAAATAGAATGAGAGGGTCCTTTATTACGTTATAAGCAATTTCAGTCATTAATTTAATAAAATAATGTTCTTAGCAATACTATTTTTATAAAATAAGGCTGCATTAAAATTTTTCAATTTATAAATGACGATTTTAGTGGTGCTAACATAAAAACTAATAAAATTCTTTATCATCATATTAAAAACCGTCAGCAAATAAATTATCAAGTTGTCTATTATACACAATTAAGTACCACAAAACATAGAAAACCACACTCATTATATATATCCGCTATTTTGTATATTAAAATGAACGCCATATTCGTAATCACCTCACCAAAGAAACTCGAAAACAACTGGCATATTATTGTATTGTAAAGCATAAATACCCGCCATCTAGGATATGAAAATTAATCCCATTTTCGTAGTCACCACATCAAGGAATCTTTAAAACAACTCCCATGTCCCAAAAACCATGAAAATCGGTCCAGTTTTTGTCGAGTTACAAGTGTTCGAACAAACCCGACTTTGTTTTATAGTATAGGTATATAGATAAATAATTAGTATGAATATCCTATTTACCTAATATATAGTAACTGGAAATAATCGAGGGTGAACGGGTCCTTTTTTAGTAGTAGATGCAATCATGCGTTTTTAATTCTATTGGGTTATTTTGTAAATACCTCCTTAATCGGCGATTTCCTCAACCTTCAGCCAACATCGAAGTTGCTTGATTACAATCATAGATGGGCAAAATGTAATCAGATTAATGAAAATGATTAACGATTACATTTTACGTTTTTTACCATAAATATGACTGCATTTTGCTCATTTATGTTTTAAACACTACAGAATCCCAAATTGTATACACATTTATGATTTTATAATGTTTTAAATGGATTTAATCATGATTACAGAGCAAGAAAATTAAAATTACGACTACATTTTGTAATCGTTCATTATTAATCAGATTACATTTTGCCCATCTCTGATTACAATCTAACTATACATATAGGACCATATTAGGAGTACATAAAAGTTGCAGCCGTTTTTTCTCAAAAAAAAAGTTAGCAGATATAAACAGGATTTGATGTTGCTCTCACAATTATGACCATCATTTACAGACATAGTGTTAAGTTAAAAATAATCTCTGGTTGTGGCTAATAGTGGCAGCGCTGTCATAGTGGACAAGGGGCGTGTACCAGGTTTGAATCCCTGCACGTACTTACAGACTAAGTACGGTTTTAGATGCCACATGGTGACCAATGAAGGAAAACATCATGAGGGAACTCGCTTCGTATCTAACAAAAACGTTATATATTAAACACAACAATTAGCTGGGCTACTAGTCACGTTGGTCACGTTGGACACGATACATAAGCGTACATCAGATACAGTCACTAATGTAACTCTGCTTACCCCGGTAGGGATACAGCGTGACGCAATTCATGTAGTTTTTTATTTTTTTATCCTGACACGGCACAGTGACCACACCATACCTGATGGTAAGCGTGGTGCTGTCCGACAACGACTACCAACAGTAGAGAAAACCCCATCGGTAGTCGCAGCGATCATGCCGGCCTGCACTAATATCTCTTCACGCTACGTTTAAAAGACTCCGTATCATAGGACGGTGGAAACACGCTCATCGGGAGACCATTCCACAGCTCAACAACTCAGCAAAAGTAAGAGTTGTCGTTACAGGAAATTAAGTCAAGTAAGTTAATTAAGTTTTGGGAGTCGAAGCTGCTCGCGTGGGAGTCGAAGCTGCTCGCGTCCGTAGGCTTTACCCTAGTTTCCCTACACGTGGCTCCTGGGTGGTGCTAAACGAGCAGCAGCGAGGGCAGGGCGTCGGTGCCCGACTGGATCGCGACCATAGTGCTTGGGTCTAAAGCCCGTCATAGTGACCAGTTTCGGCTTGTCGCGTTTCGGGATCAGCTTGTGTATATCCAGTCGCTCATATACCTAGAGACCTTCAGTCGTGGTATATGTGGGCCGACATGACGATGTAGACTATCAATGGATTTTCATCCTTTGATAGTCGCTTTCGTTTTTGGACTACACTGTACTTACCATCAGGTGTTCTGTAGTCACTATGTCGAGCCAGTGTAAAAAAATAAAAAAAAGTTTTTTTGTACACTGGTGTGGCAAAGTGTCTACATCATACCTGATAGACAGTACAGACTAATGATAGAACGGCAGCGACCACCAATGTACGAGTATCTATTGGCAGCGAGCGTGGTCATGCCCGCCAGCGTACACCACGATGGGAGACGTCTTTGTGTAATTATAAAATACGGGTTAAATAATAAACAAAGGGTTTTAAAGCAAAGCGTTTATTTAATCACCTTTATTTTCACAATCGCAACACAATACAATTGCAAATCGATCACAATACACCATAAAGCTAGAACTGTAAAAATGAGAACATTTGCTTCCAGTATTAATTAAAAAATATACAATATAGGTAAGTGAGTATTGTTTGATAATCTATTTTAATGCAATGAAACAGTGGCAGCGGGCTGGTCACAGGCCGAAGAGCAGATGATCGCTGAAGCTGACGGGTTCTTGAGTGGAGGCCACGAGCCGGCAAATAGCGCGCGGTGCTCCGCGGCAAGGTGGCCGGGAAATATTGAATACTCGTAACAGCGAAAGACCTGGCTCAATGGCGCTTGTTAGGACAGGCCTGTGTCCGCCAGTTGACTAGGGTAGACTGGTCGTGAAAACGAACCAGGGGATTGTAATTTATATACTAGCTGTGCCCGCGACTTCGTTCGCGTGGCACTAATTTTGTTTGACTTACAATACTCGACAATAGATGTCGCTAGTGCTTTCTAACAGTCATTTAAAATATTAGTATAGGATACTTTTGGGATTTAAAGCAGTTTATAAACAGACCAAACAAATAGGCTGAGATTTATAGACGCTACTTCGACTTTGCTTAGCAAAGTTCACAATAAATTCGATTTGATAAAAAACTGAGTATGTAATAGGAACTTGAGTATAGCTATAGTATTCGTAGAGTCAAGCCCATGTTGCCAAGTTATCAAGTCGTCAAATTATAATGTTTAGTTTAGTTGTAGTAAAGTCTAAGCAAAGTTATAATTGCGTCTAAAAATCTCAGCCACAGACTGTTAAAGGCTCATTCAAGCAGTGATTTATAAGAATCGTACACAGAACAAGGTAAAAACAACGATATGATGACTGTGCACTGTGCTGTCTGGTGTAAATACAACGAAAATCTTACTAAACTACGTATTTTTTTACTTCATGTCTATATATCCAACAGATAAAGGTCCACGATTTTTAAGGACTTCCGCTACAGACTAACTACAAAGCCTTCATTTCGCCCTCAAAACTTGTGTTTCAGTACAATTTAATAACAACTCGCTAACCTTCGTTCATTCCGTGCATTCGATCCAACAACTCTTTCTGGACTGGGTGGACATCCTGGGAAAGTAGCCACGGTTTTTGCGAGTTATAAATGGCGTTAAAAGCATCTATCCTCCTACACTCACTACATCTATCACTATATCAGTAAGATTTTTTAAAATATTATGTTTTATTTTTAGTATTAATTTCTTACAACTATATTTAATATAATTAATACAAATGTCACATGTGGAGAATATGAAGTAGGTATGTGTATTTGTTAAGGAGGATTTTAATTCCGTTTATTTACCGTGTCTGTTATACCTACTTATCATTTATCACATGTCGAAGTGTTTGTTTATTCAGCTGCCTTACAAATATAAACACAGTTCAAATGGACAGCCTAAAAAAACTTTTAACTATATCTCTAATGTAAGCTTCGAGCAGCTTTCTTAGTATTATACTCTCTTTTTTAATAATATTATTAAATAATTATTATACGTTTTTTATGCAACTGCGGTAAATAATAAATATATATTTTAGTACTAGCTGACCCGGCAAACGTTGTCCTGCCATATAAATTATTTCTAGTGAATATCTTCTATATTTGACAAATATCTTCTATAATATAAAAATGAATCGCAAAATGTCTTGATAAGCGCGAAACTCGAGAACGGCTGAACCGATTTGGCTGATTTTTTTTTTGTTGTGTTTGATGAAGTCTGAGGAAGGTTATTACGGAGAGAAAAATTTTTAAAATTCCCTGCAACAGTCTAAAAATAACACTTTTCTGTATTCTCATACAAAAAATTCGCTGTAAGTCATTTTGAACTTTAATACCATACCAAAGTTTAAATGTTAGTGGACGGGTTCCGGGAAGGCAAAACAATTGAGTGACGTATAAATATTAATGATAATATTTGTCATTTTTTATACATATAACATTAAGGCCAGGTTCCTCCAAACAATTTAAAAAAAATCGGATTTTTTTTTTCCCATAAATTGCTAGAAATGATATACAATTAGTCCCGAACGTAAGCGCGACCGAGAAGTAGGTAGAGAAAAAGGATGACGGTGCGCGCCCAAGATCTTTTACAACCAATTTATGAAGAATTAACTGACGCAAAATTGCGACTAAACACAAGTTTGTTGGAAAACAAACACTTGAAATTGCTGTTCTTAGTGCTGCTTGCGTTTTTAATAAAGGGTTTTTACCGATATTAAAAGTAATGGCAGTTATGGGTGTCAAAAAAGGCCCGCAAGCAAGGCAGCTCGCTGATAAGGCCAACGACAAGTGTGTTGATCGAGCCGAGCTTGAAGCCACTGAAGCATCTAAAGAAAATCGTACTGCCATTAGAAATACAAGAATACTTGAAAATGATGCTTACGGAGATCAAGAAGGAATTGTGTACGAAGCTGGAATGGATATGTGAGTAAAATTCACCGTTTTTCACGATTTTTCACGAATAAAAACTGTAATCGGTGTTTTCTCGAAACCACATTTTTTCAACTGAGTGTCAATCGTATTTCAAGACTATTACACTTATCAACGTGAAACAAACGGCATTTTACTATTAAAATGTCTCTCTATAGTCTGTACAACACCCAAAAATATTCATTGTTATTTAAAAATAAACAATTGAAATGCAAAAAAGGGTCAAAAGTTTAAAAGTCCGCCATTTTGTTCTTTTCTCGGTGGAAATGTTTCATTGTAGTACCAACCAGAGCCAATTCGATACAGAATATGACACTATTTTGTTTTTAGATGATTCGTTTCTAAGAAAGGATGACACTCACCAACAAATCGGACGAGTTTGAGCAGCTGTTTTCAGAGCCGCCATAATAAAAAATTAAAATGAAATAAATGTTTTTAAGTAGTTTAATATATGTACTTTTATCTGTAAAAAGTTTAATTGTGAAATAATTTTGAAACAATAAATAGAATTATTAAAAAAAAAATACGTTTTTGGAGAACCTGGCCTTAAAGGAGAAGACGTTTTGATACACCGCATCCCAATGATTCCGACTGACGTACCAATCGAGTTTAAACGACAACAGTTTCCAGTACGGCTTGCTTTCGCTATGACTATAAAAAAATCCCAGGGGCAGTCATTAAGTGTTTGTGGTATTAATCTAGAAAACCCATGTTTCTAGCATGGTCAATTGTATGTCGCCTGTTCCCGTGTTGGAAAACCATCTGCTGTGTTTGTTTACGCGCCAGGTAATCAAACAAAAAATATCGTGTACCATAAAGTACTACAATAAAAATGTAACCTAATTTAGAAATGGACAATTAAAATGAAATTTAATAAGTAGGTATTATAATAAGAAATCTGAAATTGTATTTTTTAAGGCCTTAAGGATTTTTAGTGACTATTAAAAACAAATTACAAGTGTTTTATAATTTTTTTTTGACATAATGTAATTGTTGAATTATCAACTTTCTTTTTTCTTTTTTTTATCTCACTAGGTGTCCCGAATAGCAGAATAAGTATAAAAAAAGAATCTACTGTTAGGCGGTACAAAGTTCGCCGGGTCATCTAGTCTATAATATAAAAATGAATCGTTAAATGTGTATAAGCGCTAAACTCGAGAACGGCTGAACCGATTTGGCTGATTTCTTTTTTGTTGTGTTTGTTGAAGTCTGGGGACGGTTATTACGGAGAGAAAAATTTTAAAAATTGTCTGGAAAAGTCTAAAAACACCACTTTTCTATATTCTCATACAAAAGATTTGTTATAAGTCAATTTGAACTTTAACACCATACCATAAAGTTTAAATGTTAGTGGACGGGTTCCGGGAAGGCAAAACAATTATTGAGTGACGTATAAATATTAATGTCAATATTTGTCAATTTTTATACATATAGCATTAAGGCCAGGTTCCTTCAAACAATTTTCAAAAAAATCTGACGGGGATGCTATTAACTTTAAAAAAAACAATGTGAATTTGTTTTAGAGAAATAGGGCAGAACAAGGTCTGCCGGGACAGCTAGTTGATAATAATATTTATACGATACTAACGCCACTCAATTGATTTGTCTTCCCGGAACTCGTCCACTAACATTTAAACTTTATGGTATGGTGTTAAAGTTCAAATTGACTTTTAAATATTATTACGAATTTTTTGTATGAGAATACAGAAAAGTGTTATTTTTAGACAGTTGCAGGGAATTTTTAAAATTTTTCTTTCCGTAATAACCTTCCCCAGACTTCATCAAACACAACAAAAAAGAAATCAGCCAAATCGGTTCAGCCGTTCTCGAGTTTCCCGCTTATCAACACATTTTGCGATTCATTTTTATATTATAGATAATTAAATTGTACTAGTGTAATTAAATTGTGTATATATTAATTATAGTTGCTGTAGAAGTCATTGCCTGCTCTATATAAATGTATAAAAAATTTAATTTTGTACAAATAAATATATTTATTACAATAATTTCACGTGGAACGACTTTCAAAATATTATATAAGAGAATTTTTTTTTGGAACTATGTTTAAGATGAAAAGTAAAGTAAGATCTTTATAACTATATTTTAATAAATAATCCAATAAATATGTTCTATGGCTATGTTTTTTTTTGTAGTTTTGTATTTTTTTTGTAGTCACTAATACGAATTTAATACTTACCTACCTAACATAATTATTTTGATTCAAGTATGCAAATAAGTAATAACTATCCGTCAAACAGATATATTACTTGTGTACTAGTGAATTATTATCGTGTACTATTTTATTTTATTTTTTGTTATTATTCCTTAAATATTAGGTTTTTTATAATTAACTTGTTTTTTTTTCAATGATATTCAATTTTCCTTCTGTTTTCTACACGTTTGTTTGTTTTCTTCGCTGTTTTCTGTTCGTTGACATACCAGATGGTGTCTCATTGAAAATCAGCGCTCAGGGCCTTAGCTGGTCTCCTAGCATACGCTGAGCCGACTTTACTTTTGCGCCTCATCACAGCATAGAATATTTGCTTTTGCTACCTTGATTGATTTATTCTTCTGTATTATATATTATGCGCTAAATAAATGTTTTTCTTACTTTTTGATAACTTATCGTCACAAATAAAAACGTATTAGAGTTGTTTTTCTTTCTTCACACACTTCGTTCTTTACGCACTGTGTTCTTTACACAATTCGCTGTTTACACACTACGTTCTGTACACAGTTTGTTGTTTACACGCTTCGTTACTTACACATTTCATTGTTTACACACTTCGTTCTTTACAGTTGTCGACTAATACTTGAACTGCAGCAAGCTGATGAGGTAGGCGCAGTAAGTGCCGATGTAATTGAGAAACAGAGAGATGTCCACGGGGAAGCCGTGCCACAGCGCGCACTTGACGGAGCTCACCTCCAAGTAATCCCGGGCGCAGTGCAACATATAGCGAACTTCACTATCTGAAACATACAGTATGTTACTATATTAAATCTTATCTATCGATCCATCATTATACAATTTTCATAATATATGTCGCTGTGATATTTAGTATAACAGAAGTTACAGACGAAACAATGCCTCGCTTAGGGCACAGGGTGCGTATGGAAGACAATACAGTATGTAATAAAGCCCGGTCCGTGAATCTGTTACTCGACATCCATATTCGATTATATTTACGTTTTTAGTTAAAAAACAAAAAAATATACTGAAATATAACAAAAATAAACATTTATTAAAAGGGAAGCCTTAGACAACAGCACTGGGAGCTTGCTTAGTTAATGAACAAGGGAATAAAGGAAACCAAATGATCATGCTATTAGGTCATAAAGGCCTGGACAACCGCAGCTCACATGCGCCGTTGATCAGTTAAATTGTTTGATTTGCCTTTACAATAATTTTTATAAGTAATTCAAGCCTAGATCGCATGCAAGATTATTCCATCCATTTTATGACAATATGTTTTGATTTTTATGAATAATATAATATTCTGATGCAGTTTGGTAATCTTATCGTGTCACCCTGAACATGTCCCTTTCGGGACAGACAAGGCACTCGCTACACTGGAATGAGATGGGACGATAACATAGCCAGAATCAATGAACCTGACAAACGTGAACTAATTCTGGAAGTTGAGAGGATTGACGTTCAAGCTTTGGACGCGAGCGGTTGTGTTCTCTGTTTCATTCATCGGAGAGATGCTGATTTGTCGTTGCTGCGGCCTTTTGGACGTGATGTTCTTGATTTTTACGTTGTTGTTAGGTCTGGACAGCGACAAGATCCTCGGATGGCAAAGTGCAGCGGGGAATTGGTCATTTTTCTGTAGGCGTGGGATGGAGCGCGCGTCGATTGACTCGCTGGTTTCGTCGTCAATCAGAGACTATTGAATATCACAAATATCTGCCGATGGACTTAAAAGGACTTGTACCCAGAGCTGCAAAACTTAAAGTTAACAACAATCTAGAAGTAACAACGCCACACACGGGTACGTGACATCAAACTGTGAATAATTGTTGACGCAAAAGCGACGTTACCTTCATTGATTAAGATCTGATTTGCAATAACAACTTTAGCTTCGTCGATTTCATTCGCGGCCATTTCCGCCAACAGCGCGGGCGTGAACAGCACGGCGAGCTCGCAGATTGACCGAATAATTCGCACGCAGATGTAGGCCACAAGCTAAACAGACCACGCAAACAAGATCTATAATACATAACCATATGAAATAAGCACCCGCTTAAAAAATAATTTCTTCAGTATGCACCACAATTATATTTGGGATTAACATAACCTCTCAATGTGGGCGGGTGACGTTGAGGGCGTCCCCATTCAGCGGAGAGAGGTAGGGTCGGCGTGTGCATGCCCACACGGCGTTCCCATAGAGAGGAAGTGAGGGGTTTCAATTTCCCTCCCTGAGAGGAGGCCTGCCCAAGGCCTACCGCCCGTCGAGCCGTCGGAAGTATCCGGATTCCCAGGCTCGGCGAAAGCGAAGAGAGGGCAGTGCTGGCACCCCGGTGGTTTTAGTCGGGGCAGGTCCGACACACCGGGGGGAGTGGCCCTCACCACTTCCCCTGACGATTCGTAGGGATTTCCACCGGGTTAACAAAAAAATAAAATAACCTTTCAATTTGTCACATTGACTGGCTATGTCAATGTATATTTATTTCAATAACAGTAATGTATCGTCCTGCATGACTTTAGAAGTAAAGCAGGGCTACATTAGTATTTGTATCCACTTTGCTCTTATATATTGTATCCAACGTGATCAGTAGCGCGGCTGATCGCCGTTCTCAGAGCACCAGTACACATGACATTTCTATTAGACGCCATGCGGGCTTCCTCACGATGTTTTTCTTCGCAGGAGCATGTGATGCCTAAATTCGTAATGAACACTTCGTCTGTAAACGTTTTTTTTTTTCACCAATCTAATGCACTCAAAAATACTGCTACTGTTCAAGACATCTATTTTAAAATACTGTTTGAAAATTCTCGTAAATTAAGAAAAGCAGAGGGCGCTCGCCGTTCCCCTGTTTGGCTGGTATGAACAAAAATTGTTTTTGCTCGAAAACAGATGATCCCCGTTTACAAACGAAGTGTGAATCTGGAAAACTCGGGGTTGGAATTTACGACCTCAGCCTAAAGACAAATAAATATTCAGTCAGCGGTAACTCTAATTCAAGAGTGCAAAATGTATTGAATTGACATAAAGAAAGAATGGTTTATTGAGAAAAAGTAACAACACACAACATGTACACTTAGATAAAACAATTAAAGAATTTTAAATAACATAAATGGGGAAAATGTAATCAGAATAAAGATTAATGATTACAACATTTAACCGTAATTTTAATTTAACTAATATGTACCTAATCACGATTAAATCACTTCTAAACATTAATGAGTCTTAAATTTGTAAAAATGCAATTCATAGCATGTAGACGCCGCCCGATACGTCTTTGTGTTAAACGCCCTAAAGGTCGTTAGGGTGTTATAGGATGCGCGGGGTAAGGGATGCGCGCGTGCAAGGGATGTTCTAGCTAGTCAGTAGACTACCGAGACCCGAGCTAGAGTACGTGCGTGTGCGTCGCAGTTCGGTTTGGCTTAAAGTGCAAATAACAGTAAAACGCCAAAATCCGTGTCTTTCTACCATCACACCCACGACCACAGGCCGTAAATTGAGATTTCCTTAGTATTCAAATCATAGCTGGGCAAAACATATTCATATTAATGATGCAAAACCCAAAATGTAATCGTAATCTGATAACATTTTGTCAATCTATACATAATATCACATCCCGCGTCCTGTGTGCCGTCACCGATCTCAATGAGCACTCGACTCAGCGTATGCTGGGCAACACGTGTCAACATTTTTAAAACTTTGAATAATTACATTCATTTTGCTCTTTTCTACGAGCAGTGTCACTAATCAAGTGGTGCTTTGTCTAATTCTTAGGTGTCGACAGCGTTATTGTAATCTCTGTTATTATAAAAATATTTTTAATCAAAACTTCTGTAATTTCAAGATATTAAAAAAAACCGACCAACTGCGAGTTAGACCGGCACACGGAAAGTTTCATACAAAGTTAAAATTTATGAAAAACACTATCACTGGATTTCATTAGCTCCCATTGTTTAAATTTATCCTCACGGGAGAATTAGTTTACTGGCCAATATTTTTATTTATACAATTTTATTATTAGTCAAAAAGGCGCTTAAATTTCCAAAGACAGTATCGTTGGATCTCAGATTATTTAGGATTTACTCATACTGTCCTCATAATAAATACACACAAAAAATATTTGTGATGTAACTACAAATTTTCCAATTTTTTTTATTACTGATAGGCTTGCGCTTGATCTCAATCTCACCTGATGGAAAGCGATGATGAGGCCGACGATGGAGCTCGCTCGCCCAGCAAATACCGATTCACTCGACGTTTGAAGATTCCCATGTCATAAGAAGATAGAAACACAGACGCAGGAAGTGAATTCTACTCCTTGGCTACGCTACGTGAGAGCACATAAGGGTGCAAACCCGCACGGCGTCTAGTCAATGTATGGTAGAAGGGGGAAGGGGGTCCAGAACATGCAACTCGGCTGCACACTCTCCAGAGTATAGTCTATAGAAAACCGAAAGGCAGGCCACTCTACGCCGGTGACCCAAACTGAGGAGTTTACGTGACGTAAGAGCCTCATCAGCAATGAATCGCCGAGCTCGGCGATCAATTGAGTCCAAAGCCTTGGCAATGGTGTTTGGTAGAGTCATCCCAGAGGTGGCAGCAATACTCCATACACGACCGCACTTGTGCCTGATATAAGTTAAGAAGTTGGGTCGGCGTAAAATGTCGCCTTACCTTAAAAAGAATCCCCAACTTCCGAGCAGCCATTTTAGCCTTAGCCTCAATCGATCGCCCAAAGTTAAGGTCAGCAGTTAACTCCACGCCGAGAAGTTCGAGGCTATCAGCTATAGGTACGTTAACATCCCGGAAAGTAGGAGCCAAGACAAAAGGGCTCCGTTTGGCGGAGAAGAGACAGGCCCGAGTTTTCAGAGCGCTGAACCTGACCAGATTCGCATCACCCCAATTGGATACGAAATCTAAAGCCGCATCAACACGCCGAACCATCGCCTCCCTCTCCTTACAAATCTCGATTGAAGCAGCCTGAGGCCTAGACATGTATCTATCAACAACAGTGCTATCATCCGCGTACCCAAAGATACCGGATCTTAGCAGATCGTTGATGTGAAGCAAGAATAATGTTGCTGATAGAACTGACCCCTGAGGAACTCCGGCATTAATTGTCATAAGATCAGATGAGCAGCCATCAACTACTACTCGAATAGACCGTTCACTCAGGAAGTTTGTAATCCAGGACAGGAGTTCATCGGGAATTCCATAGGAATGGAGCTTGGATAAAAGACTTGCATGCCAGACCCTGTCAAATGCTTTGGAGATATCCAGGGAGACAGCCATAGCCTCCCCATGGCCTTCAATCGCTTCACCCCAATAATGAGTGGCATACACTAAAAGATCCCCAGCAGATCGGTTTTTCCGGAAACCGTACTGACGATCGCTAAGGATATCGTTTTGTTCCAGGTATGCCAGGAGCTGTTTATTGATTAAGCGTTCCATGACTTTACAAAATATTGAGGTTGTAGCGATCGGGCGATAGTGGGCGTAGTTCGGACTTTGCCTGTATTTATGATATAAGACTACTTCTTACAAAGTTACATGATTCTATATTAACGAGAAGTGTCCTATAGGTTTCGACTCCCTTGCGGAAACTGCGATAAAAATATCTAAAATAAAATAACAATTATTTGAATCGCATTTAATACTCTCATATAATCTTATTACACAAATCATCTTGGTTAATCCGATTTTTTGTACGTTTTCCTGTTTTAACTTATAAAATTATATACTGTAGATTTGTGAATGAATAAAATAAATAAATAAATAAAATAAATAAATAAACAGACTTTTCTTTTAATCCACTGATCTCGATATATTTAATGGAAAATGTATGGATATTTAAACTTAAACAAAAAGGATGTTAATCGAGAAGATTGTGAAATAGATGATTGTTTTTTTATTTAAATTATATTAGTGTTTCTCTTTTTGTTACTGTTCCTGTCGGTGTGTTGCTCGTATTTTTATTTTTCTTTCTTTCTGTGCAAGCAGTCTACACTTTTAAATATAGTCGCGTTTATAATGTATCTTGTTCATGTCTTATATATATTTTCGTATGTGTTAATTTAGACTATGTGTTCTTACAAATGAGTAAATGACGTTGACTTAGAAGCATTAATTATTCAGCGCCGCAAGGGACTTTAGTATTGAATATTTAATATTACATTCAACTTGACGACATTACGCGTTCCCGAGCACGAAAGAAAAGGGTCTAGACAAACAGATAAACAAAACAACAAAATTATCTTAAGAGGTTCCGTATTTTCTTTTGATTTACGGAACCCTAAAAACAAGAAATACAATTCATTAGAACTAATTACTTACCACAGTGTCCTCGTTCAGAATGATGTACATTGTCAGCATCAGTCTCATAAATGAGAAAATAATTCCAACGGAGACCTGAACAGTAATTCATGTTTAAAGCATTCATTTTGTACTAATCTTACACACACAGAAACATTTATTCAAATTAAGATTTTTTTTTTTACTTAGAGAAAATCCTCATTGGACCGTCTCAGCCACAAATTTTAAGATTTTCTTGTTTTTTATTTTTTTTTTCTAGTGTTTATAGTTTTTAAGAAAACGATAGATTAAGGTTTTTATACATTTTTTTCTTACTCGCCGCCATTTAAAAAAAAAACGCGTCCATCAATTTGCCTGAAAAAAAATCCGCTTATTGTTCGAGGGCCAGGAGCACCTCAGATCATAGTAAAAAGTTGATATCTTTGCGGTATCATTGTGAAATAAAATGCAAAAGAAATTTTTCTTCGGAAATTTTCACGTTTTTCACGTTTAAATTAGCCTTTTTTTTCTTGATGTCTAATCGAAATTTCGAGATCAGATTATGAAAGAGCATGAAATTTAGCGTAGGATTAGAGATATTGCATTATTATTTAGGTCCGATAACATAATAAATAAACACGTTGAAAACTTAGTAAATATTCTACACATCTCGGTTAGTCACGCCAAAAGGCGCTACCCCAGAACCTTAAAATAATAACAATGCGAACGCACTTAATCGCAAACGCCATCTGGCGTACATCATTCATACCTACTTTCTTAACGTTCTCGCATTTTAAACCAAACTCCGCATTGCATTCTTTTTAAACTAAAACATCGCATCGCATCCTTCTTCATTATAATCGCATTAATAATTACGTCAAACTCGCAACACACACAAATCCTCACAAACACCATACTCCACATATTCGCAATAATACATACATAGTGAGTGGTTGTAAAGTGCATGGAATACCGCTGTTCGGTAAGTACTTGATTTGTCTCAAATTATCGCAATTAACTTTATTATAAATCATCCCGCCTACGAGGGTGCATTTTGTGCAACGGCATAAGTCAATAACTTATCCCGGCCCGCGTATCGGTTTTAATGGATTAAGGCAATGAACTAAATTATTAAATCGATATGTGCCATTGTAATACTTACGAGAGTTTTTACAATGCCGTCCAATGAATGTACATTTACAAGGAGTTTCTTGTAAACGCGTAGAAACGCGGCGACAGATTCAATCTTGCCTTCGTTAGGAATATTTTCATCCAGCGCTTTCTCCAGCATAAGTCTATTATTGCTTAATCTCGGCAACATCATTTCAAAGATCATTACAAAGGGCAGGTATCCCATCAAGGTAGACGGGAATACAACTAAGATATTGAAAAGAGGTAATGGTACACAATAGGCAAGGTTACCACAGAATAGTGTTACAATACCCACGTGCGACAAGAAGAGTGCAATTATCAGAGTTAGTGATACTGGAGTATTGTTTTGTAATCTAGCGGTGGAGAGGCCTAAGAGGGCATCTACTTCTCTGAAACCAGCGCAACAACGGAAGAAATACTGCTGTTTGGTAGCAAGGCATGAAGCTATAATTACACTGAATTGTAAAATTATTAAAACCTGGCTTACGAAACTTATTGTAATAAGCCCATAGAGGGCTAGGCAATAAAATAAAATACAATAAATTTTCAGCGCAAAGGAAAGCAATCTCGAGGAACTTATCTCATAGTAGTGCCCGAACAATAATCTCGCTTTCATGCAAAAATCTACAGATGTTATGCATTCTAATATCTTTTTATCCATTTTCGTTGGCCGCAGACTTCCGCAGTGGAGACGTGCTATGCCTCGATCCTCTCACAGGTGACACATGCGCGGCGACGGTAGAATCTAAATATATACCAACGTGAATCGATGTTTCTAGAAGCTTCCACCTCTCCTTCGCTTTGTAACCACCAGTCCTCACGCGGTAACAAATATAGGTGCGATCGATCAATACTGTCGCTACGTTTATTTTCCAAGTATATAATTATGTTTCTAAAAACACACGAAGTTTGAAACAATGTTTCAATAGTTCAAGGATAAACCGCTTGCCATGTTACAAAGAACGCTATACGTTGTATCTAAGGAACTAGACAAAGTAATAATCGATCAGCGAAAACACAATATGGAAAGTGCAAGTTGGATAGAATTGAGAAAAGCTTTCGAAATATCACGTCGACACGTTCTGTCAATTCCATTCTATTTATACTTTTCATTAGCATTATCCCAGTTCGTTCGATTACTTTGTTCGAAAATTCGTCTGTAACCGTTTTTTATCGCATCTTTCGTCTGTAAGCGGAGGCTCTTCGCATCGTGCCGTTTTTTCATTCCTTTAATGCATTCAAAAATTCTCAAAAATTCTAGCTATTGTTCAAAACAGTCATTTTGAAGTACCAGTTGAAAAAATCTTATAAATTAAGGAATAGGAGAATTGTCCGCCGTTCCTCTAATAAGCAGATATAAACAGGAATTGATTTTGCTGGACACAGATGTCCACCGTTTACAAAGTGTTAAGTTAAAAATAATCTCTGGTTGTGGCTAATAGTGGCAGCGCTGTCATAGTGGACAAGGGGCGTGTACCAGGTTTGAATCCCTGCACGTACTTACAGACTAAGTACGGATTTAGATGCCACATGGTGACCAATGAAGGAAAACATCATGAGGGAACTCGCTTCGCATCTAACAGAACTGTACCAGTACCCTGAGCACAGCGATTAGCTGCGCCACCAGTCACGTTGGACAGGATACATAAGCGTACAACAGATACAGTCACTAATGTATCTCTGCTTACCCCGGTAGGGATACAGCGTGACGCAATTCATGTAGTTTTTTATTTTTTTATCCTGACACGGCACAGTGACCACACCATACCTGATGGTAAGCATTGTACAGTCCGACAAGAACTACATATAGCAAACAAAAACCAGTGATAGTCGCAGCGATCATGCCGGCCTGCACTAATATTGCTTCACGCTTCGCTTAAAAGACACCGTATCATAGGACGGTGGAAACACGCTCATCGGGAGACCATTCCACAGCTCAACAACTCAGCAAAAGTAAGAGTTGTCGTTACAGGAAATTAAGTTTTTTTGTACACTGGTTTGGCAAAGTATCTACATCATACCTGATAGACAGTACAGACTAATGATAGAACGGCAGCGACCACCAATGTACGAGTATCTATTGACAGCGAGCGTGGTCACGCCCGCCAGCGTACACCACGATGGGAGACGTCTTTGTGTAATTATAAAATACGGGTTAAATAATAAACAAAGGGTTTAAAAGCAAAGCGTTTATTTAATCACCTTTATTTTCACAATGGCAACACAATACAGTTGCAAATCGATCACAATACACCATAAAGCTAGAACTGTAAAAATGAGAACATTTGCTTCCAGTATTAATTAAAAAATATACAATATAGGTAAGTGAGTATTGTTTGATAATCTATTTTAATGCAATGAAACAGTGGCAGCGGGCTGGTCACAGGCCGAAGAGCAGATGATCGCTGAAGCTGACGGGTTCTTGAGTGGAGGCCACGAGCCGGCAAATAGCGCGGGGTGCTCCGCGGCAAGGTGGCCGGGAAATATTGAATACTCGTAACAGCGAAAGACCTGGCTCAATGGCGCTTGTTAGGACAGGCCTGTGTCCGCCGGTGGACTAGGGTAGACTGGTCGTGAAGACGAACCAGGGGATTGTAATTTATATACTAGCTGTGCCCGCGATTTCGTTCGCGTGGCACTAATTTTGTTTGACTTACAATACTCGACAATAGATGTCGCTAGTGCTTTCTAACAGTCATTTAAAATATTAGTATAGGATACTTTTGGGATTTAAAGCAGTTTGTAAACAGACCAAACAAATAGGCTGAGATTTATAGACGCTACTTCGACTTTGCTTAGCAAAGTTCACAATAAATTCGATTTGATAAAAAACTGAGTATGTAATAGGAACTTGAGTATAGCTATAGTATTCGTAGAGTCAAGCCCATGTTGCCAAGTCATCAAGTCATCAAATTATAATGTTTAGTTTAGTTTTAGTAAAGTGTAAGCAAAGTTATAATTGCGTCTAAAAATCTCAGCCACAGACTGTTAAAGGCTCATTCAAGCAGTGATTTATAAGAATCGTACACAGAACAAGGTAAAAACAACGATATGATGACTGTGCACTGTCCTATCTGGTGTAAATACAACGAAAATCTTACTAAACTACGTATTTTTTTACTTCATATCTATATATCTAACAGATAAAGGTCCACGATTTTTAAGGACTTCCCCTACAGACTAATTACAAAGCCTTCATTTCGCCCTCAAAACTTGTGTTTCAATTTACAATTTAATAACAACTCGCTAACCTCCGTCCATTCCGTGCAATCGATCCAACAACTCTTTGTGGACTGGGTGGACATCCTGGGAAAGTAGTAATGTTTTTGCGAGTTATAGATGGCGTTAGAAGCATCTATCCTCCTACACTCACTACATATATCACTATATCAGTAAGATTTTTTTAAATATTATGTATGTTTGTTTTTTAGTCATTTCTTAGAGCTATATTTAATATACTTAATAGAAATGTCACATGTGGAGAATATTAAGGAGGTATGTGTATTTGTTAAGGAGGTTTTTTATTCCGTTTATTTACAGTATCTGTTGAACTTATCATTCTGCACATGTCGAAGTGTTTGTTTAATCAGCTGCCTTACAAATATAAGCACAGTTCAAATGGACAGCCTAAAAAAATATTTTAACTATATCTCTAATGTAAGCTTCGAGCAGCTTTCTTAGTATTAAACTCTCTTTTTTTTAATATTATTATTACATATTTATTACACTTTTTTATGCAACTGCGGTGAATAATAAATACATATTTTAGTATAATTAAATTGTACCAGTGTAATGAAATTGTTTATATATTGATTATAGTTACTGTAGAAGCCATTGCCTGCTCTATACAAATGTATAAAAAATTCAATTTTTGTACCAATAAATATATTTCTTACAATAATTTCAAGCGGGGTCGACTTTTAAAATATTATATGTGTAAGTAACTGAATAATTGTTTGGAACTATGTTTAAGATGAAAAGTAAAATAAGATCTTTATAACTATATTTTAAATGTGTAATCCAATAAATATGTTCTATGGCTATCTTTTTTTGTAGTTTTGTATTTTTTTGTAGTCACTAATACGAATTTAATACTTATTAAACTTAATTAATTTGGTTAAAGTATGCAACTAGGTACTAACTATCCGTCACAAAGATATATTACTTTACTTGTGTACTAGTGAATTATTATCGTGTAGTATTTTATTTTATTTTTTGTTATTATTCCTTAAATATTAGGTTTTTTATAATTAACTTGTTTTTTCAATGATATTCAATTTTCCTTCTGTTTTCTACACGTTTGTTTGTTTTCTTCGCTGTTTTCTGTGCGTTGACATACCAGATGGTGTCTCGTTGAAAATCAGCGCTCAGGGTCTCAGTTGGTCATCTATCATACGCTGAGCCGACCTTACTTTTGCGCTTCATCACAGCATAGAGTATTTGCTTTTGCTACTTTGATTGATTTATTCTTCTGTATTATGTGCTAAATAAAAGTATTTGTGACGTCCTAAGCCTGTTGACGTAGCCCAGAATGTCACTCTTTGGGTCGGAGATTCCTCCGCCGGTATAAATTCGATCAGTTCAAGTTTGCGAGGATCTGGACAACTACAAGTATGTACCTGAGGACAGTGTGGTAGTCCAAACCAGGGCGTCTGATGGTCTTCTGCTGGATCCAGTCTCGTCACCACACGAAAGTAGCACTATACTTTGCACGATTTGTTGATAATGTCAAGATATGGCAGCCTTATAATCGTTTTGCACACACACGATAGTTATTTGCCCGTTGTTCGAATAGTTGTTAGACAGAGTATTTCAGCGCGGCTGACCATACGATGACAACAGAGCATTCCCCACCACCGGGTTGGAACCAATGATGGTAACGCACTGTCCCGGTATACTCATATAGAGTCTTGTGATTGGCCAGTCCGCGCGAACCGATGAACATTGTGGAAAAATAATAATTTAAAATTACGTTACGCGTACAGTATTAGAGTTATTTTTCTTTCTTCACACACTTCGTTCTTTACGCACTGTGTTCTTTACACAATTTGTTGTTTACACACTGCGTTCTATACACAGTTTGTTGTTTACACACTGCGTTCTGTACACAGTTTGTTGTTTACACGCTTCGTTACTTACACATTTCTTTGTTTACATACTTCGTTCTTTACAGTTGTCGACTAATACTTGAACTGCAGCAAGCTGATGAGGTAGGCGCAGTATATGCCGATGTAATTGAGAAACAGAGAGATGTCCATGGGGAAGCCGTGCCACAGCGCGCACTTGACGGAGCTCACCTCCAAGTAATCCAGAGCGCAGTGCAAAATATAGCGAACTTCACTATCTGAAACATACAGTATGTTACTATGTTCAATCTTGTCTATTGATCGATCATTATACAGTTTTAATAATATATGTCGTTGTGATATTTAGTATAACAAAAGTTGCAGACGTACGAAACAATGCCTCGCGGACGAGACACATGGCGCGTCTGGACGACAATACAGTATGTAATAAAGCCCGGTCCGCGAAGCTGTTACTCGGCATCCATATTCGATTATATTATTTCTTTATCTTTAAGTTAAAAAAATATTGAAATATATCAAAAATAAACATTTATTAAAGGGGAAACCTTACACAACATCACCGGGAGCGTGCTTAGTTAATGAACAAGGGAATAAAGGAAAGCAAATGATCATGCTAGTAGGTCATAAAAGTCAGGACAACCGCAGATCAAATGCGCCGATGATTAGTTAAATTGTTTGATTAGCCTTTACAATAATTTATATAAGTAATTCAAGCCTAGAATGCAATCAAGATTATTCCATCCATTTTATGACAATATATTTTAATTTTTATGAATAATATAATATTCTGATGCAATTTGGTAATCTTATTGTGTCACCCTGAACATGTCCCTTTCGGGACATGAATGAATGAAATATAACTTTATTCAAATAGGCCTACTTCCAAGCACTTTTGAATCGTCAAAAAAAACAAAGTGAATCTACCACCGGCTCGGAAAGCAGAGTCTACCGAGAAGAGCCGGCAAGAAACTCTGGTAGTTGTTCCTTTTAACATAATGTGGTATAACAACAGGTATAATATATAAAGGATTGAATGCCCCGCGAGAACAATTGCATACATTAAGACCACGCACTTTTATCATTCAAACAGCCATTAATGGAATAATATCCCTTTCCCAGCAATTTAATTTCAATAGTTAATTTAAATTTCAGTAGTGGTAACTCCAAGATGTCTTTAGGTATTGTATTGTATAAGCGAATACCGAGCCCCATGTAGGAACCATGAACCTGTTTAAGCCGGTAATTAGGTAACACTAGTTTGTGTTTATTTCTAGTATTAACATTATGAATGTCACTACTCGCCAAAAATAGATGCAGATTTTGTCGTATGTATATAATACAAGCGTAAATATATTGCGATGAAACTGTTAAACTAACTAAGTATTTTTTTTTTACACTGGCTCAACATAGTGACTACAGAGTTCCTGATGGTAAGTACAGTGTAGTCCAAAAACGAAAGCGACTATCAAAGGATGAAAATCCATTGATAGTCTCCATCGCCATGTCGGCCCACATATACCACGACTGAAGGTCTCTAGGTATATGAGCTACTGGATATACACAAGCTGATCCCGAAACGCGACAAGCCGAAATTGGTCACTATGACGAGCTTTACACCTATGTACTGTGGTCGCGGTCCAGACGGGCACCGACGCCCTACCACCTCGCTGCTACTCGTTTAGCACCACCCAGGAGTCACGTGTAGGGAAACTAGGGTAAAGCCTACGGACGCTAGCAGCTTCGAGTCCCAAAAACAAACGTCAAGCCAAAAAACAAGTCATTAAAACGTTCTCTAAGCGAGACTCTAGTCCTTAAATTACAGATAGCACGCACAGCCCTCTTTTGCAAAACGAAAATCGTTTTCAGATCAGCAGCATTACCCCACAGTAAAATAACATAAGACATAACGCTGTGAAAATAACTAAAATAAACTAATCGAGCTGTTTCAATATCTGTGAGTCGCCTGGTTTTACAGACTGCATAAGCAGCCGACAGACAGGGCACTCGCTACACTAGAATGAGATGGGGCGATGACGTAGCCAGGATCCATGAACCTAAGAAACGTGAACTAATTCTGGAAGTAGAGCGGATTGACGGCCAAACTTTAAACGCGAGCGGTTATGTTCTCTGTTTCGTTCATCGCAGAGTTACTGATTTGTCGTTTCTGAGGCCTCTTGGACGTGTTGTTCTTGATTGTTAGGTTGGTGTTAGGTCTGAACAGCGACAAGATATTCGGATGGCAAAGTGCAGCGGGGAATTAGTGATTTCTCTGATGGCGTGGGATGGAGCGCGCGGGGCTTGGTTCGTTGGTATTGACGTCAACCAGAAACTATTGAATATTAAAAATTATTAACGATGGACTCAAAAGGACTTACATCTAGAGCCGTAAAACTTCAAGTTGACAACAATCTGGAAGTAAAAGCGCCACACAGTGGCAAGTGACATGAAATGGTGAATAATTGTTGACGAAAAAGCGACGTTACCTTCATTGATTAAGATCTGATTTGCAATAACAACTTTAGCTTCGTCAATTTCATTCGCGGCCATTTCCGCCAACAGCGCGGGCGTGGACAGCACGGCGAGCTCGCAGATTGACCGAACAATTCGCACGTAGATGTAGCTCACAAGCTAAACAGGCCACGCAAACAAAATATATAATACACTAGCTGTCCCGGCAGACCTTGTTCTGCCCTATTCCTCTAAAACAAAGTCACATTGTTTTTTTTAATGTTAATAGCTTCCGCGTCAGATTTTATTCTGCCAAAACCTATAGGCCTGTCGGCTGTTTTTTGAAAATTGTTTGAAGGAACCTGGCCTTAATGCTATATGTATAAAAATTGACAAATATTGACATTAATATTTATACGTCACTCAATTGTTTTGCCTTCCCGGAACCCGTCCACTAACATTTAAACTTTATGTTATGGTGTTAAAGTTCAAATTGACTTTTAAATATTATTATGAATTTTTTGTATAAGAATACAGAAACTTGTTATTTTTAGACAGTTGCAGGAATTTTTAAAAAAATTTCTCTCCGTAATAACCTTTCTCCAGACTTCAACAAACACAACAAAAAAGAAATCAGCCAAATCGGTTCAGCCGTTCTCGAGTTTCGCGCTTATCAACACATTTGGCGATTCATTTTTATATATAAGAAGATAACCCTATGAAATAAGCCCCCGCTTAATAATAATATCTGTTAGCATTCACCACAATAATATTTGGGATTAATATGACCTTTCAATGTGTCACATTGACTGGCTATGTCAATGTATATTTATTTCAATAACAGTAATGTATCGTCATGCATGACTTTAGAAGTAAAGCAGGGCTACATTAGTATTTGTATCAACTTTGCGCTTATATATTGTGCCCAACGTGACCAGTGGCGCAGCTGATCGCCGTTCTCAGAGCACCAGTACACATGACATTTCTAATAGATGCCATGCGGGGTTTTTACGATGTTTTTCTTCGCATGAGCATGTGATGTCCAAATTCGTACTTAACACTTCGCATGTAAACGTTTATACCGCACCCTCCGTCTTTTCATCACTCTAATGCACTCAAAAATATCTGAAAAAATCCTGCTACTGTTCAAAACATCTATTTTAAAATACTGTTTGAAAATTATCATAAATTAAGACAAGCAGAGAGCGCTCGCCGTTCCCCTATTTGGCTGGTATGAACAAAAATTGTTTTTGCTCAAAAACAGACTATCTCCGTTTACAAACGAAGTGTGAATCTGAAAAAACTCGGGGTTAGAATCTACGACCTCAGCCTAAAGACAAATAAATATGCGGTCAGCGATAACTCTAATCGAAGAGTGCAAAATGTATGGAATTGACATGAAGAAAGAATCGTTTATTGAGAAAAAGTAACAACACGCAACATGTACATTTAGATATAACAATTAAAGAATTTTAAATAAGATAGATGGGGAAAATGTAACCAGAATAATGATTAACAATTACAACATTTAACCGTAATTTTAATGTAACTAATATGTAATCACGATTAAAACACTTTTAAACATTAATGAGTCAGAAATTTATAAAAATGTAATTGAGGTTCCTTAGTGTTCAAAACATAGCTGGGCAAAACAGATCACATTAATGATGCAAAACCCAAAATGTAAACGTAATCTGATTACATTTTGCCAATCTATACATAATATCACATCCCGCGTCCTGTGTGCTGTCACCGATCTCAAAGAGCACTCGACTCAGCGTATGCTGGGCAACACGTGTCAACAATTCTAAAACTTTTAACGATTCCATTAATTTTGCACTTTTTTACGAGCAGTGTCGCTGATCAACTGGTATTTTGTCTAATCCTTAGGTGTCGACAGCTTTATTCTAATCTCTGTTATTATAAAAGTATTCCTAATCAAAACTTTTGTAATTTTAAGATATTAAAAAACCGACCAACTGCGAGTTAGACCGCCACACGGGAAGTTTCATACAAACTTAAAATTTATGAAAAGCATTATCATTGGATTTCATTAACTCCCATTGCTTAAATTTCTTTCACGTCACACAAAATGTTGATCCTCACGGGAAAATTAGTTTACTGGCCAATATTTTTATTTATATAATTTTATTATTAGTCAAAAATGCGCTTAAATTTCCAAAGACAGTATCGTTGGATCTCAGGTTTTTTAGCATTTACCCATACTGTCCTCATAAAAAAATACGCACAAAAAATATTTGTGATGTAACTACAAATTTACGAGTTTCGGACTTTGCCTGTATTTATGATATACGACTTTACTTCTTACGAAATTACATGATTCTAGATCAACGAGGAGTGTCCTTTAGGTTTCGACTCCCTTGCGGAAACTGCAAAAACTATAAAAAAAATCGATAAGAACAGACATATCTTTTAATCTACTGATCTCGATATATTTAATGGAAAATGGATGGATATTTAAACTCAAAAAAAGGACGTTGATCGAGAAGATTGTGAAATAGATTATTGTTTTTTGTCTTTTTTTTTTTATTATATTAGTGCTTTTCTTTTTGTCACAGTCCCTGTCCGTATGTTGCACGTACTTTCATTTTTCTTTCCTTCAATGCAAGTAGTCTACACTTTTAAATATAGTCGCGTTTATAATGTATCTTGTTCATATCTCTATAATATAAAAATGAATCGTTAAATGTGTATAAGCGCGAAACTCGAGAACGGCTGAACCGATTTGGCTGATTTCTTTTTTGTTGTGTTTGTTGAAGTCCGGGTAAGGTTATTACGGAGAGAAAAATTAAAAAAATTGTCTAAAAAAGTCTAAAAACACCACTTTTCTATATTGTCATATAAAATTCGTAATAATATTTAAAAGTCAATTTGAACTTTAACACCATATCATAAAGTTTAAATGTTAGTGGACGGGTTACGGGAAGGCAAAACATTTATTGAGTGACGTATAAATATTAATGTCAATGTTTGTAAATTTTTATACATATAGCATTAAGGCCAGGTTCCTTCAAACAATTTTCAAAAAACAGCCGACAGGCCAATAGGTTTTGGCAGAATAAAATCTGACCGGGCAGCTATTAACATTAAAAAAAAACAATGTGACTTTGTTTTAGAGAAATAGGGCAGAACAAGGTATGCCGGGACAGCTAGTCTTATATATATATTTTCGTATGTGTTAACTTAGACTATGTATTCTTACAAATGAATAAATGGTATTGACTTAGAATTATTAATTTTTCAGCGCCGTAAGGGACTTTAGACTTGAATATTTAATATTACATTCAACTACACGGCATTACGCGTTCCTGAGCACGAAAGAAAAGGGTCTTGACGGACACATAAACAAAACAACAAAATTATTCTAAAAGGTTCCGTATTTTCTTTTGATTTACGGAACCCTAAAAACAAGAAATACAATTCATTAGAACTCATTACTTACCACAGTGTCCTCGTTCAGAATGACGTACATTGTGAACATCAGTCTCATAAATGAGAAAATAATTCCAACGGAGACCTGAACAGTAATTCATGTTTAAAGCATTCATTTTGTACTAATATTACATTCACTTACAGAAGCATTTGTTCAATATCAATATTAAGGTAGTACGTCAACCAAGCAGCACGCGTTGTCGGCAGTATGACCGCTTCATTGGAAAACGCTTTTTTTCCACGCGATCAATGATGTTGTCCGGAAAAGGCCTTCACAATTTCATCGAGCGATAAATATGCTCCATATTAATCTATAGAGAATTTTACAAGCCAGTCATTTCGTACTCTGTCGGTAGCGGCTTCGTCGACATATCTTTAGCCACTCGCGTGCGGGCGGTCCTTATAAGTAACCAAAAAATACTGGTGTCTATGTGGCGACATCGCGGACGGTTGGCGGAGCGCGCACTTTCTATTCAAGGAATTATTACGAACTTTTACAACCCTTGGAGCTCTTTGCGAGTTATTACAATTATTTATTTATTTATTTATTTAATATAGTCATGCGTATGACGTAGTAATGTGCTACGTTGTAAGTATGATATATGATTGTAGAATGTAAGTCAAACACAGAATACTATAAGCTTTCAGCTCATCGGCAAAATATAATATAAACATCAAAGTCAGGGCTATGATTTACTATATGTTCTAACGAATAAAACGATAAACGGTATATCATTCTATAGAAAAAAACAACAACAACATTTTAGCGAAATCTTTCCATTCTGGTGCGTCATAGGGAACGAACTAATTTAATTTTTTTATTGTTACATGAACGCAGTCGCGAAGAGTGATCATTAAATGCCAATAGTAAATTTTCTTAGAAACGTAATAGTATATACAATCCACATAAGCACCCAATGGTCTTTTTATCCTTGACATATACGAACTCAAGGGCTTAAGGCAATAAAGTAAATTATTAAATCGATACGAGTATGTGCCATTGTAATACTTACGAGAGACTTAACAATGCCGTCCAATGAATGTACATTTACAAGGAGTTTCTTGTAAACACGTAGAAAGGCGGCGACAGATTCAATCTTGCCTTCGTTAGGAATATTGTCATCCAGTGCTTTCTCTAGCATAAGCCTATTTTTGTTTAATCTCGGCAACATCATTTCAAAGATCATTACAAAGGGCAGGTATCCCATCAAGATAGACGGAAATACAATCAATACATTGAAAAGAGGCACTGGTACACAATAGGCTATTATGTTATTACCACAGAGTATTGTTACAATACCCAAGTGCGACAAGAAGACTGCAATTATCAGAGTTAGTGATACCGGAGCGTTGTATTGTAATGTAGCGGTGGACAGACCTAACAGTGCGTCCACTTCTCTGAAACCAGCGCAACAACGGAAGAAATACTGCTGTTTGGTAACAAGGCATGAAGCTGTAATTACACTGAATTGTAAAATGTTTAAAAACTGGTTTACGAAACTTATTGTAATAAACGTATAGAGTGCTAGACAATAAAATAAAATACAATAAATTTTCAGCGCAAAGGAAAGCAATCTCGAGGAACTTATCTCATAGTAGTGCCCGAACAACAATCTCGTTTTCATGCAAAAATCTACAGATGTTATGCATTCTAATATCTTTTTATCCATTTTTGTTGGCTGCAGACGGCTACAGTGGAGACTTGCTATGCCTCGATCCTCTCACAGGTGACACATGCGCGGCGACGGGCGAATCTGAATATATACCAACGTGAATCGATGTTTCTAGAAGCTTCCACCTCCCCTTCGCTTCGTATGCACCAGTCCTCACGCGGTAACAAATATAGATGCGATCGATCAATACTGTCGCTACAGGTATTTTCCAAGTATATAATTGTTTCTAAAAACATACGGAGTTTGAAACAATGTTTCAATAGTTCAAGAACAAACCGCTTGTCATGTTACAAAGAACGCTATACGTTGTATCTAAGGAGATAGACAAAGTAATCATCGATCAGCGACAACACAATCTGAAAAGTGCAAGATGGATAGAATTGACAAAAGCTTTCGAAATATCGCGTCTACACGTTCTGTCACTTCCATTTTATTTATACTTTTACATTAGCATTATCTAAGTTCGAATATTACTTTGTTTAGCCCATAGGATCTATGTTTTTTGTCTCTAGCCGTGTTTTTTGATTTTGGGTATACCCCCCCCCTGCTAAGTTAATAAGTATAAATTTTTGAAATGATTTACAGCCGGACGCGGGGCAGACTTGACTCCAATCACACCAGGGGCCTAATTCTCTTAGACAATTTAGCGATTCCTTGCTTATATCACGTCAATTTCGTAAAAAGTTACGACAATTGCAAAAATTGTATTCTCTATGATACTGTGTTGAAATGAATCAGATTTGTTACCGTGACATGATATAGACAAGACACGATGTTAACGTGGTTTTCAAATGGTAAGATTTGAGTGTGAAATCTAAATTGTCATACAGAATTAGGCCCCTGGTGGAACGTGAAGATGAGTCCGACAATGGGCCGCGTCCACCCAACTAATGACAATTCAGTGTTCTGTTAAAGGTTCCTAAGTCATATCATAGTGGAAATATGGTCGCTGGAAGCATATTCCACTCCTTAGCTGTTCGCTTGATGAACGTAGAAGCGAATTTCTTCAAATTTTGCAATGTCATCACCTCCAAATGTGGTTTCGACCGATTTCTGATTGTTCTGCACAAAGAGTGTGTAGGGTGGAAAAACAATAAAAAATACACAATCAAAAAGCTCCTTGGTAGAATTTCCCGCGGGTTTCCATAAAAAGTGTGGTGTTGATAAAAATAAATATTGCTTATCAAATTAAAATAATATTTATTAAATAAAACAATATACACAATAATACTTATTTCTTCTCCGTCTTTTATTTTTACAATAAATATCGAGGGGTGACAGGCTATTTGGTTTAAATGACATTTTTTGGTGATATAGTAATAAATGTATTTTCGAAATCAACGTTTTTTACCGATTCCATATATATATTACTATATCACCAAAAAATTACTTCATTTTCGTATGTTAATAATTTTTTAATAGTATTAAAAAAGTGACCTTTTCGGATCGGATGTTTTCAAAACATACTGAATTGATGCACTCCCGTTTGGCGCGTGTACATGGTTTCTATATATTTCGTAATTCCTAATTTAAACATAAAAGTACACACGATTTAGTAGTAATTGCATTTGATGGTAATTTGGCTTTAAGGTTTTAAGATAACATGGGTGGATTTTACATGCTCCATAAATAAATCTTCTCTGCAGCACAGAATTGAAATCACTTGTTAGTTAGTTCCCATCTAAAAATAAATAAGAAACACAATTAATAAACTATTATATAATTGTATAGTGTATTACGTTTTGTAAAAAGTCATAGAACAAAAGTTGGTAGTCTTGATGTACTTATTTTTTAACCGTTGGAAATCCTCATACACCGGTGTTTCGGATTCTTTCCGGCTAAAACTACCGGGCTGTACCTCCTCCACGCTGCAGAGTGCTGGGGGAAAGGCAAAGCTAGCTTCCTTTGACACCTCGCCAACGTCGGGCCTTTGTCAGGCTTCATCTTCATTAAGGGTGGTGTAGAGAGCCAGCCCTCGCCCGTCTCGTGTCTTGGATACGTACGTGGCAACGCACCCCGCATCGCTCGCACCAGCAACTCCGTCAAGAGCGACGTCCGGGAATCACGTTCGTTAGAGAGGGAGGTTTCGTGAGGAAGTCTTTCTCCAGCGTTCCAATGTGCTAGGGCGGCGGATTGATGGCCTAATAGGGCAGTTTGTAGCGAACCTGCTTACGATGCTAAGGTCCTAGGTTCGAGTCTCGGAGTAATACATTTTTCTATGATGAGCAGATGAGTTTGTCACGAGTCGTGATTGTATATATGTATTTATGTATGCACATCTTTGTCTAGTACCCATAGTACAAGCGCAAGCTTAATTTGGGACTAAGTCAGTGTGTGTAATTGTTAGTAAATTTTATATATTAGTAAATATAATATATAGTATGTTACGATCGTTGTTAAAATGGCAACACTAATCGTTGTCTTGACGTCAAAGAGAACTATTTAGATGGCCACCCTATTTCTTTGCCCTTATATACCACTACCGCGAGCTTGAATGGTCAGTCGTCGGCCAGCTCCCAAGCGAGGAACAAGTCTAAAGAGAGTATCAAAGTGAGCCAACTAAAAGTGGAATTGATTATCAGGATTCATTTTAATATATTATGGAGCGAGTTTTACAAGTAAATATTATATATTGGCTGGTAAGAGAGAGGTTAGAATTGTCTCTCCCGCTCCTCTGCTCCTACGATGTGCACTAAATCTGCTCGCTCGATTTTTTTACACTGGCTCGACAATGTGAGTACAGTACACCTGATGGTAAGTACAGTCTAGTCCAAAAACGAAAGCGACTATTAAAGGACGAAAATCCATTTACAATCTCCGTCATCATGTCGGCCCACATATACCACGACTGAAGGTCTCTAGGTATATGAGCTACTGGATATACATAAGCTGATCCCGAAATGCGACAAGCCGAAGCCAGTCACTATGACGGTTTTTACACTCGTGTACTCTGGTCATGAACTACCTAGTTCGGGCAATAGATTTATCGAGGCATCCATTGGAAGTCTTGGCGTACCTTAATTATCTTTAAGAGGTTATGCGTCAGTTAGCAGTAACCTTGTGTAAACGAGGCCAAGGATTGAATAATGATCAGATTTTAAAGGTGCTCCTTCGATTCCTAATCATACCTGATCCTGAAGGGCCCTTGGAAGAAGTGTTGAGATCAAATAACTTTTAAAGGGTTGAAGTGTACAATATTACATATATTTATTAATGATACATGAAAAGGTTACACAGTTACCAAAAGCCCAACATCAATAATATCACCAAAATACAAAAATATACAGTGTTTTATATTAAAATTTTATTTTGTCTTTCCTTAAAAGTGGCAATTTTTCACATCAGAGTTTAGGAAATTTAAATTATCGGTAATGAGATTCGTACCTCTTTTTTCTCGGGAAACTTGGCTCGGAGTCGTTCGGCAAGCGGTGGCGTGAACAGTTCAGGGTCGGGATGAGATCTCCCCGCTTTCTCCCAGGGATGTTTTTGACGCCAGAGACATGAAATAATCGACGCAACAACCAGCACCCAAATGAGGCCGATCTGAGGGAAAAAATAAAACATAACACAGAACAGGTCAAGACACGTAGGTCGTAGAGAGGATAATCGATTCTCAGGCGGTTTATAATAAATATATTAGGTACTAGCAAGCCCGGGGAACTTCGTTTCGCCGCCAGATGGCTTCGTTTTGGTTTTTAGTTAGCGTTTGAAAGAACGTGCGCATAATAAATGTCACATGAAATTAACTGAGCAGAGTACAATGAGTAGCTGTCAAATAATGTATAACGCATCGGCGCCATCTACTTAAAATACTGGTGCGATCTGCTCCGCCACCATGCAAAACCATATTTGTTTGTAGTACATGCTATGTATCAGAGATGGCGCTATATGTGAAAAATGATTATCCCTGTTTTCCTGCTTTTCTGTTGAAATGTTTCCTGAATTTTGTTTGATATAACCCTCACGGAGCCCGAGACCTTTCCAACGAATGCAAAACCGTGGAAATCGGTTCGTGCATTCTGGAGTTATAGCGTCAGGAAGGAAAACCGGACTTGTTTTTATATAATAGATTAGTGAAATACCACTCGCACTTCCTTAAGGGCGTAACATATCCTGGCATGAGCGGTGTGATCCCATACACCTCTCCAATGACTATATACAGTTGCGAGGGAAGGGTGGACTTTACACTATCCCTCCGCCATTAGGTATAGGTGTGAGAAAGGCCAAACGTCGCCAGGGCTGAGTGAGTTATCGTAGCTATACCCTAAGCTCCGGTAGACGGATAGAAGGAGCTCCCTGGGGCTTTAGTCAGTACGACTTGGAACCACCGGCGCGCTGTCCTCACGTGTCCTGACGATCCTAAAGTACTTCCCTGTACTACCAAAAAAAATTGATTTAGTTGAAATTTAACACGACATTCATAGCCCGTTAAGTGATAGGAAGTTCGGGTCAGCTAGTAAAGAATAAACATGAAAGGTAAGGAAGGAGATATGAACGAAACTTACCGTACTGTTCCACACGTATGAGATCCTGTAGAGGTAGAAGTAGTCGTTGGGATCGGTAGGGGTGGCGATCACTGGATTGGTCACATTGAAGCTACAGCCTTCTACGCTGAGTGGCAACTTTACTGGAGACGGGCGTGGAGTGCCGAAACTCAGCCATAGAGTTAACGCAATGCCAGATATAAGACCGACGGATACACCCTGAAAGCATGCATTAACAGTGAGGTACACACAAGCACTTGTTTCATTCTAGAAGAAGTATATGAAGCTGAAGTATATGTTACGGAGCGCCGTATAGATAGCTCTAGGAGCATGCGCGGGGCAGCGTCGGCAACTCCACGCATGCGCAAGATTTTGAAGGCTGTCATTAAAAAATCTAAAAAAGAACTAACATCGTTTTATTTGCATAAATGAATATTATCTTGTAATTGGCTATATTCATTTCAGTGACTCGACTGTCGCTGAGCGGTACGTTTGTGCTCCGAGGCTCAGTACCACCCTGACGCAGCCTTGAGTTTTATCGGCGGTTCTTCCCAAGGTAGTCATTTCTGAAAAGCTAGAAGATTACCTTTAGGTTTCTCTCCCAGGCTGGTCGCTCAAGTTAAGCTCTGTGCCCACAGGAGTGCCCTTGTGCTGCTGCATAACCCATAAATTCGTTGGTTGAGCATCTTCAGTGCCCACCCTCTGCCCGGTAATTTTTTTAAGGTCGTTCGTGTTCAACAGCTTATATAGATAACGGGACGTATGCAAGTTAATGTCAAACAAGCCATATCACGGACTTAACATCCAAATACTGAAAGAATCGTCTCGAGCATAAAAGCAATGTCACTACATTGCTGACCATTTAGTATTTAGACAAGGAAATCATATTTAAATGTAATCATAACGATATTAAAAAAATCTTCCAAACTATCTGGCTTTGTTGTTAGGCAAACAAAGTTATTTAATGAACCTCAAGTAACTCTTTTTATATACAAGTGTTTAATCCGTAGTATATTGGAATACTGTTCTCAAGTCTAAAGCCCATGTTACCAGGTACACTCGTCTAGACTGGAAAGAGTTCAAACACGTTTTTTGCATTGTCTCACATACGTAGCCAATAACAGCCATGATCTTGTTTCCTACGAATCGCGTTTGTCTCCCTTTAAACTGGAAGCGCTTCATACCAGGAGAAAGGTGTTAGATATACTGTTCTTATTCAAAATAATTAATAGTTTTATTGTTAGTCCGGCATTTTCTGGAACACGTTGGCTTATTAGTGCCTCGGCTGGGTAGCCGGTTGCAGAATCGTAAAACTCTGTTCCAGCCTGCGTGCTCCACGAATATTGGCACTCACTCGCCACTTTACCGTATGCTTTCTTTTTGCAATAATATAAGCAACGATATTAATATTTATGGCGATTCCTTTTATGCTACTAAATTAAAATTATACAAATTGTACTCTTAACCCAAAATATTATTTTTTTAACTTGAACAGATGAGGTATTGCTTTTTTTGTCTTTGTTTCTCGACGTGGTTATGTATTTTTCGTCGTTTGTTTGATTGTGATTGTATTTGTACAGCATTTTGTATATTATATTTGCACGTTGTATTCCCATCAAGTAGGTTGTTTCTCAAAAATGTATGTTTTAATATGTTGAGTTTTATAAGTCGTGAGGTGTAACCAGTTTTGCGAATTAAATAAAAAAAATCAAGTTGTATTGAGCAAGATACGTTAATAGGTACCATTTCATTGGCGTAAGTTGTGAACATGCCCAGTGTAAAGACTCCAAGCAATGGCCCTCCGACCGCACCAAATATGGTTATAGCCGCTTGTAGCACTCCTCCCAGGTGTTCAGCGAAGAAGGCGAGTCCTAAGAAGATGCAGCCGTACGAACAAGCCGTCAGCTTCGTCAACCAAGGCACGACTGAGGGTGGAACATAGCACCATCTGCAGTTAAACAGGAAATAATCATTTTAACATATCTTCACGCTATATCTCTTTCAGAATGAGCTGATTCTATCCATTTTGCGGCTGGAAGATTTCTTCATTGCTAGCTCATTAATTTAGAGTTGGTTTGTTTGGATTTGCATATGGTCATGTATTTAGATTGTGATGTGTACATTTGTGGTCATTTAGATGTCCATTTGTAGGTTTTTATCAAAACAGGACGCTTCTTTTTTTTTACACTGGCTCGACAAATTGACAGCAGAGTACCTAATGGTAAGTACAGTGTAGTCCAAAAACGAAAGCGACCATCAAAGGATGAAAATCCATTGATAGTCTACATCGTCATGTCGGCCCACATATACCACGACTGAAGGTCTCTAGGTATATGAGCTACTGGATATACACAAGCTGATCCCGAAACGCGACAAGCCACAACTGGTCACTACGACGGGCTTTGCACCCATGTACTGCGGTCGCGATCCAGACGGGCACCGACGCCCTACCACCTCGCTGCTGCTCGTTTAGCACCACCCAGGAGTCACGTGTAGGGAAATTAGGGTAAAGCCTACGGACGCGAGCAGCTTCGACTCCCAAAACAAATACAAACATACAAATCTATACAACTCAAATCATTTTCTTTCTACTAGATGGGCCAGCATTCTGCTGCTTTTTTCGTCATATTTCAGTCTTTTTTGTGTCAAAGTATAATCACATTTTACCTGCTAACATAGTCCGTAAGAGTGACAGCAGCAAGGGCGTTGCAGGATGCAGATATAGTGGACAAACAGGCACTGAATATACCCGCAACGAAAAGTCCTGGTAAGCCGGGGACGAAGCTCATCGCTTCAACTACGTAGTAGGGCATAAGTTGATCAATCTAAAAAATTATAATTTTAGTCATTAAAATACTTGTAACCTAAAGGTACACTCTGGATCCGGGCAGTCGCGACAGTGACAGTTGACAGCACTGTGCAGTCACGTACATCGGACGCCTTGCTATATAAATGTGACAGAGCGGTACATCGCGGCCTGGTTAGCTGCTGATGGGTAACCACTGCCGATCAGCTACCAGAAACCGAAGGTTGCCTTTACCAAGTCTTGGAAGTTCAAACGGTCGAAGTCCAAGTTTCTAAAGTTTTGTTGAATTGATCCCTAACTCTAGCAGCTACTCTATTTATTTTATCCTGACACGGCGTAGTGATCAGAACACGCTCGATGGTAAGCATTTTGCAATCCAAAAACGACAGCGACTAGCAATAATAAAACCTATGGATAGTCGCAGCGATCGTGCCGGCCTGCACAAATATCTCTTCACGGTACGCTCAAAGAATCCCGTAACCGGATACAGAACCGTGTGAAGGGTGGTGAGAACAGTAAGAGTTAGAGAACTTTTTAGTCCTATCCGTGATGAGAGTTACCGTACAGTTTTGACTGCGCAAATCTGCACGCGTGGTGCTATAGATAGAGAGAGAGAGAGAGAGGTACTATAGAAGAGAGATGGTGAGACAATAACAATAAACAACTCTTCAGAGCACTTGCCATTATACAGACGGTAGAAAACTTAACATTAACATTCTTTTTTTAATGCTACAAATTATAGAGACTTTCCTGAAGTAATAAACTCTTTGATAATTCCAGCAAATAAAATCGTTTCAATTGATTATTTCAATAATTTAATTATGTGAATGGTATGCTCACATGCCCTCAATGCTCAAGAGTCTTCATAAAGAAGATAGGGTAAGTGAGTCACCTTTTTTTTTTGTCAACCCGGTGGGAATCCCTACGGACCGTCAGGGGAAGTGGTGAGGGCCACTCCCCCCGGTGTGTCGGACCTGCCCCGACTAAAACCGCCGGGGTACCAGCACTGCCTCTCCTCGCCTTCGCCGAGCCTGGGAATCCGAATACATCCGACGGCTCGGCGAGCTAAGTGAGTCAGCTAAGAGCACACGAACGGAGAAATCGGAGTTGAATCAGTCGCTGTGGCCAAATCCGGTTAGGATCATCACATCACATCACAATTTCATTATACCAAGAACGTACAGAATTTAAAGCAGCAATTAGATTGAAATTAAGAGGGCTTAAAGAAACCTAGAACTCTATCCTTTCATCTCTCTTCGTCTCCGTTCATCTATTAACATTCCCTTTCATCGCTTACCATCATCGGCCTTGTTTCGTTTCAGTGATGACACCGAACGTTGTAATAATCTTTAAGTCATTATCAGCCGTGGTGGCTGCCGGCAGAATAGAATAGCTACCCCCTCTTCTTGCTAAGGTGTCGTAAAAGGCGACTAAGGTATCTCTTTAACACCGCAATTCAACCAGGTGTTCAGAGAAGGAAAACTCGACCAAACCTGCATCCCGCTCCCTCCCGATCGTACTTGGTCTCCATTCCATCGGGCCCGAGGGAGCTCGGACGAGAGAGTGCTTTTCTGGCTGCGCGTCCAGTTACGCACTTAAATATCTCCTGCGCAATTGGCTGTTTCCGAAAACTGGACCTCGGTTTTCTTAATCGGCGTTGAAACAGTCGCCGTGGCCGAAACCGGCTAGGACATCGTCATCAAGTTATTATGGTGTGCTTACTGCAGTGATTCCGTGGTACGTGAAGGGATCGCAGTCCTTGTAAACGGCGTATATTCCGAGGCCACTTATGCAAGTGAGGAGACTGAGGCTGCCGAGTATAGGCCAACACCACCAGAGGCATTGCTGCGACCTTTTCAGCGTGCTCACTGTGAGTAGCCTCTGAACCTGGCATAAATACACAGGATGTTATAAAATTATGCACTAATACTTAAAAATAGGTTAATAAATGTGTGTATGTATTAACAGACGAACTACTTGTGAGATGTTTACTTAAAACGTTAATTTTTATCTTTACACCGCTTAGGGTTATCAACAACAACCTATCAATTTACAGTATGTTATAAAAATCCTGCCCGACCCGTAGAGACATTAGCTGGTATTTAAATAAGTTTCTATTTAGGTGTCTTAGGTTAAGGAGCAAAAAGCATCTAACAAAAATAATTGAAATGGTGAAAATTTACACCACAACAAAACAAAGGAAAAAAGGACAGCAGAAGATCATGCTAATAGGTCATAACGTTAAAAAGGTCATGACGCTTGTTCATCCCAAGCACCGTGTATCAATTAAATCGTTTTATAAGTTTTAAACTGATTTTTATAAGTACTTTGAGCATAAAATAATTTAATACCTTGAATTTTAAACGAGATTATGTTTTTAATGTTTACGGATAATATAATGTTCTGATGTATTTAGATAATGTTATCGTGTTACCAATATGCCCCTTTCGGGTCGGACAGGTTTTTCTAAATATACTGTATATAATAAAAGTATAATTGATAGTTATGTCTACATCGTAGTTGTACGAGAAAAACTGTTATCTATTGGGGGCTTCTTTTTTGATAACCCGGGATAACTAACATATTGATTGAATTATGATTCGACATTTAAAATAATCATAACGATGCTGTTTCGTCAACTCAAGATTACCATAAAATATTTTAAACTGCACGTTTTGTAATCATTACAAATGCTTTAACGAGTTTTATGAGCGAATTAACTTACTTTTAATGCGGCGTGGAACCCAGTGATTAGAAAACTAGGATATCATTTTATGTCGCCCTGTAAACATGCTAATACTGTGCCGTGACTATTCAAATTATTAACAACAAAAGACGGTAGAGGAAGCAACTTCCCGCCCCCGACAAAACTCCGCTGTGCGTCAGTCTACCCCTAATCATGACCTGTGTAATCAGGTCGTAATATCGAGCCATAATTAAGAGTAAGTTATTTTGCGCATAACTCCAGGTAAAGCATATAATCTATGTATATATATATATACATATATATACATAGATTGTATACATAAATGTCCTTCTCAATCCCACGTCGAAGCCGTTACTCTATCACTGACATTAAAGATCTTTGCATGACGCCAAATTTGTAGATTACAAACACAAAGATAACACACTTTAAGCTTATAACACACTCTATTGCATCAGGGAAAACAAAATCTTGGTTAATACCTGCGTTTGGTTGACTGCATACATCGAAAGATATGTGATCATACCACCGATCAGCAACGACCAGAATGTATGTCGTTCGGTTGGATCTACGCTGAAACTACAATCAGCAATAATCACCATTAATGTTATAGAAATAAATATTATACTTAATAGTTACACATGGATACAGTAGAGTAGATCAAACTGTTTTTTTATTACAAACAGGTATCTTATAGAATGCGATGATGTAGTCGGCTACATCATCGCATTCTATGGAAACCGACTCGGTAGTTACTTAAAGACTTCCAGCTTCGCATTATTATTTAAAACACGCTCTCAGCGGATTCCATTCCTTGGCGGTAAGAAATAACAATGCCCTGGTGTCTAAAACTAGATTTTTTGATTAAAATCAGAGCGGACGTTCAGATTGGCTGAGTGTGAGGACAAAACGGCTTTAGCATGAACGAGGTAACGAACGAACAGAATTCGCCAAATTCTCGATTACGTATGTTAGAAGGATGATCAGGGACAGAAACATACATCTGGGAGAAGCGCTACAGCGAGGCAGAACAGGGATCGCGTACCAGGAGAATCTTCCTCTTTCTGGCCAAAACAGAGGCGTTATTAAAAGACCATGGGATGGATTTTTGGATTATTCAGGTAGTCACGGGCTATGGTCAGTTCATACAGAAACTGAATAGATTTGCCATCCTCAGTGACAATGGCCAATCTGTCCAGGATCTGCTTCATTTTGTCAGGGACTGCGAAATATTTTCGAGCGAGAGAATCATTTATGAGATTCGGTGCAGACAGGGAAATTAAAATCTTTATAAGTTCTCGGAGGCCATAAGATGAAAGGCGGGAGCCGTGGCTTTTGTTGATTTGCGTATAAAATAATTACTACAATAAATAAAATTAATAACGGTGGATAGCGTCGTTAGGTGCGACCAGATCTATATGTATGATAGTAATGTAAATGGCTGGGATCAATTTGTCGGCCATTAGATTATGCTCATATATATATATTTAACGTCTTATTTAATTTAAAAAAGTGTCTTTGACAGTACGCAATATAAATGAGACGAATCGCTTCATTCGAACAGTTGGGATATTAACATTATAAGCCTGCGGTGAAAATATGAGAATGGATTGAAATCGTGCAGTTTAACCACACTCACCAGCACCGGATTTAGAAAAAGCAAGGCAAGTACTACTGTCTAACACAATTTCCTATTATCAATAGAAAACTAAAAGGCAGTTTTCTCTACGTCTTTGCTCTAAACTGGATAGCTAACGCAACTCGAGAGCCTCTTTGACTATTAACAACTGAGCAAAGCGAATGAAATTGTGGAGTCATCAATGTGGAATCGCGTTGAGCGTGACCAATTTGGAAGATGAGACTCCAGCTGTATTGTCCCCAAATGTTGAGGTAGAGGGCATGAGGCTCACCGTCTGCCGTGGCGCGCACCGATCACGTCGGGGTCGACAGATGTGGAAGACTAGCCACCGCTTGTGGTGGAGGCCTCTAAGACCTGTGGGAGACTTGTCTCTACCGCTGGGGGAGACTAGTGATTGAAAGACAGTCCGTCCTTCAAATTCATTTTATTATTTATTTGGCGCGCATTATAATACAATGCGCTCGACCTAGATATCGTGTATTGAACTGTAAATATCCTTATGTTGTATTAAGTGCATAAAACTTCCATTAGCAGTACTCTGCAAAATACATGTCTCCACAAAATAATTTCCTAATATGGCAAATACAGTGATTACTTGTCTATGTAGGCATAATATATACATGTATACATTGTCACAACATTGGCCAAGGCCGCTAGTTTTATTATAAACATGCAAGAAAAGTAAAAAGATAAGAAGAATGTATATAACTGTCGATGTGTAACTTTAAGCTAGTGCTTAAAAGAATTACTAGATTAGATAGCGGATCTTTTATAGAAGATAATGTCTTTCAAAATGCACTTAGATGTAAAGAAAAAGTTACTGAAAAGGCATTTAGGTTTACCCAGTCATTCAAATGATTTGCGTTTTTTTAATAGCCTATTTTTTACTAATAAAAAAGCAGAAAATCTCTAAATATATCCAATGAATAGAGACAATGTCTCTCTCAGTGATTTCTATAGTTGAATTGTTATAAAATTTCTTTTTTTGTATAGACAGGCTTGCTCTTGACCTCAATCTCATCTGATGGTAACTAGTGATGAAGCCAACGATGGGGCGTCTTCATCCAATGAATATCGATTCGCTCGTCGTTTGAAGATTCCCATATCGTAAGATGCTGGACAATGAAACGCAGGAAACAAATTCCACTCTTTGGTGGTTCGCAGTAAAAAAGTGGAGATGGATCGCCTCGTAAGAGCAGCTACAATGTCAACCACATAAAGGTGTAAACCCGCACGGCGTTTTGTCAATTTATGATACAAGTGGGAGAGAGGAATTAAATTGTATAATTCAGCGGTCCACTCTCCAAAGTATAGTATATAGAAAGCCAACGGCAAGCTTCTCTATGTTGGTGTACGCACCAATTGAATAGCTTACACGGCGTAAGATTCTCCCTTCCCCAAGAAAACTGCGAGGGCTGGGTTACGAAGCCAGTTTATTGTTTACTTTTATTCAGACATGTATCAAAAAGTTTTCTAATTTGTACTTCTGCTGTGTCGTCACATTAAGAATGATCTTTCAACCAGAAAAATCTCCCTTCTGATGTTAAGTTCTTGTGTATATATAAAGCTATGAATAAAGCATGTAATATGTATACACGGTCTTTTGAACAGGCCGGCATGCTCACTATGACCATCGCCAGACTTTAAACCAGGATCGACAGTCACTACGCCGTACCAGATGGAAAGTAATGCGTAGACCAAGAACGACATGGACTATCAAGGGACAGGAACCCATTGCCAGTATATGAACAACGGGACGTTCACAGGCTGATCCTGAAAAGCGATAGGCTGCAGCGAGTCAGTATTTGTACTTGTTTATTATGGACACGACCGAGTTCATGCAATCCCCTATCACCGCAACTAGATTTCATTTTATTATTTTGGTTGTAACAGTCGCTATATGGACTACGCATTTCTTAATATTGGGTTATTATTGTATAGATAAAAAGCATCGTCATTATCATCAGTACACATTAATCCACTGCTGGAGATCGACCTCTCCTAACAAGTGTTATTAAGTCCAGTCTTCAGTTTTCATCATCTAACCATTGTCATTCACTTTCACAAATCCTTGCTTCACCTTGCCGAAATGCGTCCAACTCTACGTCTGCCGATTCCTAATCTACACTCAATAACCCACCTACTACGATTGTCGTTTCTGAGCTTGCTTAACCCCGGAGAGCTATGTCGATATCTTTGCCTTTCGAATACCTAATGTAACGAAATTTAAATATCGTACACATATCTGATGTAAATTATGTTCAAGAACTTTCTACGAGAATTTTTTGTCAAGAATATTATAATACTTAAAACGATATACAGAAAAACTTACTTGAAAAAGTTCAGTCGTCCCCCATCATTAGAAGAAATTAATACAACATCGAAACCTCCAACTTGTATCGCGCTGTAGATAACTATACAAGCCACAGCAATGAACATAATCAAGGACTGTAATAGATCTGTAAAAAGGACGGCTTTCATTCCCCCTAAGGTTGAGTAGAAGGTGCAGATCAAACCAACCACAAGGATAGATATCATTCTATCTAATCCAGTGACTGATTCCAGTACAATAGCAGGGGCATAAAGGACAATTCCGTTATATAAGATCATCTGAAGGGTGTACGTTAAAGATGCAAGAACTCGTATCTTAGGGCCGAATCTTAGCTCCAAGTATTCGTAAGTGCTTGTTCTTTGAAGGCCAAAGAAAACGGGAAGATAAAACCGAGTGGCTATGGGTGTACCCAGGAGATAGCCAATGTTGATTAAAAAGAACTGGAACCCGTAATAGTAGTTTTCAGAAGATACGCCTAAAAGTGTTATAGCAGATATGAAAGATGCCATTAGAGATACAGCTACGGGCAATATCGACATGTTACGGTCAGCCAGGAGATATTCCTGAAAAGAAAATTAGGGTCAAAATACATAGTTAGACATATATATGATGATATCATTAGCAATACAAGTTTTAGATCTCAAATTATTGTTGGGCTGTTGAGGATACCTGGCTGTAGTATGTTTTTTTTATGATTTACAGGCGAACGTTTGACCTTAATCATACCTAGTGGAAGATGAAGATGAGTCTGACAATGGACCACTTCTGCCCAAAAATGTCTTTTCACTCTTCGCTAAAAGGCTCCTAAGTCATAAGAACGTGGAAATATTGTCACTGGAAGCGTACTCCACTCTTCTTAACGAATCTTTTCACGTGGATATATGGAACATACAACAAATTGGGTTGGTATCCAACACGGTGTCTGGCGGTTTTATGATGAAATGAGGTTGGCGTGGGGAAAAGAGTGACTACCCGTGTTTTTGCCTGCTATTCTCAGTATATCCTGCTTGCCGAACCGGTGGTAGATTTATAACAATTGAATTGAAGATGTAAAAGTGGTAATAGTGCTATTTAAGTAATTTGATTTTGAATTTATTTCGAGTTTCAGATTAATTGAACGACTAAACCAATCCCACTGAAAGTGATCCATTTTTGTCCAGCTTATTTCTCCCTCATTTTTCAAGGTACGCAACACGATGGCGGCTCCTTTGGTATACTTTTATTTGTAACCTTATGATATTAAGAAATAAGATGTCACCTGGTCAATATTTTGTGAATTTCTAATGGTTTACTAGTTATTCAAGACAGGTAATTTTAAGTCAATTAGGGAAGTTGCCCTAATTGACTTAAAATTTTGTGTCCTGCGATTAGTCGATCATTAAAGTAAGATGAACAGAAGTGGCATTAGTGCTATTCTACTGATATTTTACCACAAAGATCGGAATTATATTCAAAGTCTTATCAAATTATTCTGTGATATTACATACTTCGTTAGTCTTCTGCTTGCCGCCGCTGAACCGGCAGTAGATTCCGATGGCCACTGAAGCAACCATGACGGCCGCCATTATTATGTAGTCCCATATCCCAAACACTGATATTGCCATTTTTTCTGTAATAAACACGGAATTAAAAGATACATAAAAAAATATTTTGCACAAAAAGCGCGGATCAAAATGAAGCAAGATATTTTCTGTTTCGTAATCTTATTCATTTCCATTAAGTGCCACCGCATCGTGTGTCGTGTTTTCCATTAGTTAAATAAAAATACGACACAGACACATCATAATGGGATTAAAATCAGGAAACATCGATGCGTTAATTCGCGACAAATCGTTGAAATTGAATGATGTTATTTTTAAGAAAATACTATTGACTTGACTTGTGCGTGTATGCGTTTTCTTGATATTTTCTAATTCTATGGTAGTGTGATAACAATTCTTCCGTTTAATAATATGCTTGTAGCTTTTTATTTAAACAGATTTCATAAAAATAATAATATATCATTAAGTTATATCCCGTTCGGGGTGAGCAAAGATACATTAATAACTGTAACCACTTTGCACTTATATAGAATTTAGTGCTCTAGGTGCCCAGAAGCGCAGCTGATCGCCGTTCCCACAGCACCAGTACACATGACGTTTCTATTAGACGCCGTGCGGGTTCCCTCGCAGTGTTTTACTTCACCAATCTATACTTCAGTATGTGGTACCGAATTTGTAATTTTTAGCGGTATTCGAACAAATATTTAGAAAGCTGGACTGGTATAATGTTGGTCTCAATATAAATGGATCTCGCTTAAATCACCTCAGATTTGCCGATGACCTGGTCATTTTAGAAGAAGATCCAAAACAGTTGGAATCCATGATACAGAACTTGGCAGAGGAAAGCAGTAGAGTCGGTTTAGAGATGAATCCAATTAAAACTAAAATGATGACAAATTCGGAAGAGGTAGACATAACCATTGACGGGCGGACTTTAGATTACGTGAGTGAGTATGTTTATCTGGGTCAAATAATATCACCTAAGGATCAGATGACAAAAGAAGTTGAAAAAAGAATTGCAATGGGATGGAAAAAATATTGGGCTTTAAAGGAAATTATGAAAAATAAAGAAATCAGCAATAACATTAAACAAAAGACTTTTGACACCTACATACTTCCGTGTATCACGTATGGCTGTGAGACCTGGGCACTGACTAGGATCCATAGGGACAAACTTGCTAAATGCCAAAGAGCTATGGAGAGAAGCATGTTGGGAGTAAAATTAAGGGATAAAATAGGAAACACCGAAATCAGGAACAAGACTAAACTTACTGACATTTTACAAAAAATCGACCAACTAAAATGGAAATGGACTGGCCACATGCTTCGCTGTAGCAAGGAAAAGTGGTGTAAGCAAGTAACGCTATAGTACCCAAGAGACGGCATTCGGCACAGAGGACGTCAAACAACAAGATGGGAAGATGAGTTAAAACTGATCCTCGGACCTTGTTGGACAAGAGTTGCGGATGACAGAAGCCAGTGGAAGCAGTTGGAGGAGGCCTATGCCGTTAGGCACACCGCACTTAGAGACATAATCTAGGGAAATAACTATATTATAAAAAAAAAAAATGTAAAAACATAGTCGGAATAAAGGCTATTTATTTATTATTTATTTATATGTGGTACCGAAGTCCCTATTTAATCTGGAAAACCCAGTGGTACGAGCCCGGATTCGAAACTACGGCATTCGCGCCGCGCACGGATGCCGGTGCCCTATCCACTCGGCCACCATCACCACGATTTTGCATTTTTAATAAACTGTTTTTATATTTATTTATTTATTTTAAAGGGAAATATACAGCAAAATAAAAATAAAAACAAAAATACACAAAAAATGTTACATAAGCCAGCAAAAGTTCCACAAAAATTTGTACAAAAATATAAATCAAGCTATAAAATAACAATGAGAGAAAATCAATTCAATATACTTACATATATGTTACATATAAGCAGTACATATATAGAAAGAAATACAGTAAAGAAAAAAATTTAACTTAAGCTAATATTTTCTCTCTCACCATTCGTTTAAGGGCCCAAAGGCACAGGACAGTATATCTATATCACAAAAACGTTTATTATATAGATCACAGGCACGAAAAACAAAAGTATTATTAACATAATTTCATCTTAAAAATGGCACCGTAAACAGTAAAAACTCTCTTGCATTGGAATGTGGACACCCGAAACCTATTTGGCTAAGCAAATAGGACGAGTCCACGAGACCGTTAACAATTTTAAATTAAAAAAAAACATTAAACAAAATATTAATATCAAATATATCACTATAAGAAAGCGTATTATGTTAAAAATGAAGCAATAATAAGTAAGATATAAAATTCTTGAAACGTAATATATTTAAAATTACTTATTTTAAATATACTGGAGATATTAGTGCAGACATGCTACCAACCGACCTTGATATAGATAAAAACTAAAGCTCTCGCCCAATATACTTATCATATCACGACTGATACAGCCAGGCATTAAAACATATTTTTGCCAGGGAAGGGTTGCGAAAGGATACCACAAGGTTTTCCTCTAGACCAACACAACTACTGGCTATAAATGTTAGGACGTGTTTAAGAGTGAAAACAATATAGGAACTAAATGAAAACAATAATGTACTGATAGAAAATTAATCACCAATTAAAATTAATTAATTATAACTTACATATTTTTCTTGACCTTTCGGCTACAATCAGGCGTTTTAATAAACTCACATGGACTTAGAAATTGTATTAATATTTTAAACAAACTCTTAACTCTTTTGGCAAAGATTATAAAACTCGTACATACTAATTATTTACGAGAATAGATAACATATATTATAGTTGTGCGTGTGTCTTTAAACAGCAAAATAATATGAATGAAGATAAAATATCAATTGACTACAGTCGAGATGTACTGAAGTGTGCTTCTGATGCGTTATTTGATAAGTTTTGAGGAGCTGATAGCGCAGTTTCCCCACACCTGTGACGCCGACAGTTTTGGTTTCAAGTCTTGGTACCGGCAAACCGCACTGTGATCAGGTAATCAGTTTCTCACGAGTTATACATGTATGCATAGATGGGCAAAATGTAATCAGATTAATAAAAATGATTAAAGATTATATTTTACGTTTTTTACCATAAATATGATTGCATTTTGCTTATTTATGTTTTAAACACTACAAAATCCCAGATTGTAAAGACATTTATGATTTCTTCATGTTTTAAATGGGCTTAATCATAATTACAGAGCAAGAAAATTAAAATTACGACTACATTTTGTAATCGTTCATCATTAATCAGATTACATTTTGCCCATCTCTGCATGTATGTACATATCTATTTAAGTGCTAGATGAGCCCGCGACTTTGTTCGCGTTTAAATAATACTTTTATTTAATCAATACAGTCAAACCTGGATAAGTGAGAGTTCAAGAGAGCACAATCTCATTCTCGCTTATAGAGGTTTCTCACTAACCTGAGTTCCTCGCTAATGCAGGTACATGGGTGGCGTTTCTCTCTTATAGAGGCACGCACCAATAACAAGTCACTGCAAGTACGAATGTATTATGTACATATTAGGTCCTTACATATGAAATTGGCGTTTTTCGTACTGGCCACTTTAATCACAAATTTCTCCTCTTTGGAAAGGAATTCAAAATTCAAATTTGTACAGCTATAGACTCATGTATTTGTGCTTCGATGATCGTCATTCATTTGTTTTTTTTCTTCTGTTTTTTTCTGTTTGCGTCACTCATTTTACAAAATGGAAAACTTAAAATATCGCATTATTTACGAGTACGAGTTCCGCCGTGGCACTAGTGCTGCGGAAACAACTCGAAGGGTGAATGATGTGTATGGCGGTCGTGTTGCAAAAGAAAACACAGTTCGTTTTTGGTTCCAACGTTTTCGTTCTGGAAATTTCGACCTGCAGAACAAGCCCCGTGGACGGCCTGAGACTCAAGTTGATAATGAAGAGTTGAAGGCTATTGTGGAAGCGGATCCATCGCAAACCACGTCCGAGTTAGCTGCAGGCTGCGATGTTAGTGATAAAACTGTTTTAATTCACTTGAAGCAAATTGGGAAGATTAAAAAGCTTGAAAGGTGGGGTACCTCACGAATTGACTGAAGCAAACCGGCAAACGCGCTTCCACTGCTGCGTTACATTACTAAACCGGCACAATAATGAAGGTATTTTACACCGAATCATTACCTGTGATGAAAAATGGGTTCTTTACGATAATCGAAAGCGCTCAGCGCAATGGTTGGATCCTGGCCAGCCAGCCAAATCCTGCCCCAAGCGAAAATTAACCACAAAAAAGTTACTTGTAAGCGTTTGGTGGACTAGTGCCGGTATTGTTCATTACAGTTTTCTCAAATCTGGCCAGACTATTACGGCTGATGTCTATTGTCAGCAATTGCAAACCATGATGAAAAAACTAGCGGCTAAACAACCTAGGCTGGCCAGTCGCTCCACGCCACTGCTACTTCACGACAACGCTAGACCACACACTGCGCAACAGACGGCTACTAAATTAGAAGAGCTTCAATTGGAAAGTCTAAGACATCCTCCGTACTCCCCGGACCTTGCTCCAACAGATTACCATTTTTTTCGAAATTTGGATATCTTCTTGCAAGGGAAAAAATTCAACTCCGATAGGGCAGTCCAAATCGCCTTCAAAGATTTTATTGATTCCCGTCCGACTGGTCTTTTTAGTAAAGGGATCAATGAACTACCTATGAGATGGCAAAAGTGCATAGAAAATAATGGTTCATACTTTGATTAATTAAATATATTATATTAAAAAATATTCGACTTTTTGTTCCTCCCATACAAAACGCCAATTTCATATGTAAGGACCTAATATATATTTTTAATAGTGTGTATATGTTACGTTCATTAGATTTCGACATATAAGTACTTTATAAATGTAGGTATCAAGACGCTTACGTAAACAAAACAAAATTTTGCAAGCACTATGTAATTTTATTTTATTTAGAACTGATTTACACTTAAAAAATCATCAATTTCGTTTGGGTTTCTTTTTGTGTATTTTGAATGTTTTTCTCTAACTCATAAATTTGGTCGAATTTCCTACGAAAGTTAAGAATGAGTCATAAAATAGCAGATGTTAAATTTGTAATTTGTTTTATCATTTTATCCTCCTAAATAATATAAATAAATAAAGCTCGACTGTCGCTTATAGAGGTATAGGTAAGTAGCAGTCTCACTTCAGGAGGCCCATGAGGGAAAAACGACTCTCTCTTACTGAAGTTTCTGTTTCTCGCTAATAGAGATTTTGGGAACTTAAAATGACGGGTCCTGGCTATTACTCTCACTCATAGAACTTATCCAGGTTTGACTGTAATTATTTGCAGCTGAAATCTGTTGGTTAAATGATATAAATGCCATCGAGTATTTCGTATATCTTCTATAATATAAAAATGAATCGTTAAATGTTTATAAGCGCGAAACTCGAGAACGGCTGAACCAATTTGGCTGATTTCTTTTTTGTTGTGTTTGTTGAAGTCTAGGGATGGTTATTACGTAGAGAAAAATAAAAAAAAAATGTATGAAAAAGTCTAAAAATACCACTTTTCTATATTCTCATACAAAAGATTTGTTATAAGTCAATTTGAACTTTAACACCATACTATAAAGTTTAAATGTTAGTGGACGGGTTACGGGAAGGCAAAACAATTATTGAGTGACGTATAAATATTAATGTCTATATTTGTCAATTTTTATACATATAGCATTAAGGCCAGGTTGCTTCAAACATTTTCAAAAAAATCTGACGGGGAAGCTATTAACATTAAAAAAAAACAATGTGACTTTGTTTTAGAGAAATAGGGCAGAACAAGGTCTGCCGGGACAGCTAGTACATTATAACAATTGCATATGTAGCACAAATAGTACTAGTGACTCGACAATAGATGTCGTTTACAATGCTTTTTACAGTGCCCCCTTTCACCACAAAACCAGTAGAGACCGCGAGGAATGGCCTCCGTTCGTGGTGAATGTTCTCCATATTCGCTCTAAGAAGTTCGTTTCATACAGTATCCCTGCCTGTTTTCAACAATCTTGTGATCAGGGAGCCTTAAAAAGTTGATTGAAAAGACATTTGCTGGCAAACGCGGTTCATCATTATTTTATTTTACATTTAGAAATAAATTTAACCAAAGATTTACAATACAAAAACAAGAATAACTAATAACGAAAACAACTTATACTTAAATAAAATAAAATACTAACAATAAATATTGTAAAATTGTTTATAATCAACACGAGATACATTCCTCAACGTTTTTATTTACAACCGGGTATGATTGAGGTTAATCGATTGTCTGTAATTTTATTTTAGAATTATACATAGGTTTGCGCTTGACCGTAACCTCGCCCGATGAAAATTGATGATGGAACGCGCTCACCCAACAAATATCGACTTACTCGTCATTTAAAGATTCCCATGCTATATTTATATGTTGGAAAAACAGACACAGGAATCGAATTGCAGTCCTTGGCGGTTCGCAGCAAAAAAGAGGAGGCGAATCGCCTCGTGCGAGCTCCAGGACTATACACCGCACGTAGATGCAACCCCCCACAGCGTCTAGTCGATTTATACAGTTTCATACAGTTTGTGTTTTTCCTTGCATTTTTTATGTTTACTTAGTTACTTTAGCGTTTTTAATAAATACACAATAAATAATAGTATATCGTCACGCTATATCCCTTGCGGGGTGAGCAGAGATATATCAGTGGCTGTCTCCGTTTAGCTCTTATATGTCGTGCCCAACTTGACCAGTAGCGCAGCTGATCGCCGTTCTCACAGCACTAGGACACATGAAATTTCTATTGGATGCCATGTGGGCTTCCTCACGATATTTTTCCTTCGCCGATGAGCATGTAACGTGGAAAAACCCAGAGGTACGGGCCGGGATACTTTCAATAAATTCGAATTTGTTGATCTAGCGAAAAAGTCAGTAGTGCGTAACATTCGCTCATTATCGTTAAAGTAAACTTAATTTGATTTCAAGTAACAGCAACACAATTTTGTCCTTTTCTCAAAGAATACGATGTATCATTTTGTATTCTATTTTGTAGGATTGACATAAAAGGCTATATCTATTTCTGAAGCACACGATCATAATCTCCAAGCTACATGAAAGTACAAACACGCTACAATGTACTGTACTGTACTTTGTCCGAATTGTGAATAACCCATAAATGCTACGCTATAAATGCTAAGCTATAAACGCTATGCTCTTAGGATGTCTTAACCACGGCGCACTTTCTACCCTGCGAAATCCAGTCAAGTTGAGTCCGTGAGATCCGCATGAGGGACGGAAGCATGCCTGTAAAGTGCACCGATCAGCCCTGAGGAAGTGGCGTGTGCAACTTGACGGGGATACTATGCACGCACCAGTGCGTGGTCGGCGCCTTTCTACCGAGCAACAAATCCTGGCTAAAGAGCAGATATCAAATCACCTACCCGCTGACACAGGTACTCACTGGACACGGAAATTTCACTGAAAACCTGTTCTGGTTTGAATTCGGAGAAACGACCCAGTGCTATCACTGTGTCTCGGACCTAGATTCCACCCAAACTACTCTCCCAGAGTATCTGGCGTGGAATAACGAGCGGCGAGACCTGCTTTAGATGTCTAGCGGATCGGCCACGACCTCTCCCTGTCAACAGTGGTGTCGGCCATGCTGGCAGGACATCAAAATTTGAGGGCCGTAGTCTCCTTTTGCGAGGACCTCGTGTCGCAGAGGGAAATAGCTGAGTTGGATCAGAAGAGAGCCAATCGACTCCAAGAAGAAGACATCGGGAAGCTGGCCACTGCTCCGGCTTATCAGTTCCAGCTATTGCCTCGGTTTTGTGACTACTCAGGGTGATATGAGTAACCCCCCAACGATACCCGAGCAGTCAGTGGAATCGGTCGGCAGGTAGAGTCAGCTAATACAGCACGTGTGAACACTCTCCACTGTGCAACCGGTAACAGACAGCAAGGAAGGAAAACTAATGGATAGTGGAGTCTCAAGAGGTTAGATAAAGTCACATTCGAACTAAGATAATGTCACTAGAAAAGTATAAATTACATTGGATTGCCATAAGGTGTCAATGCGGTATTTCAAAAGCTTTAACGTTTAACGTATAGCATATTTTGTAGCAGGGTTTCCAGTTTGTTCTTGAACTATTGAAACATAGTTTCAAACTTCGTGTGTTTATAGAAACATAATTATATACTTGGAAAATACCTGTAGCGACAGTATTGATCGATGGCATCTATATTTGTTACCGCGTGAGGACTGGTGCATACGAAGCGAAGGGGAGGTGGAAGCTTCTAGAAACATCGATTCACGTTGGTATATATTCAGATTCGACCGTCGTCGCGCATGTGTCACCTGTGAGAGGATCGAGGCATAGCACGTCTCCACTGCGGACCTTTGCGTCCAACAAAAATGGATAAAAAGATATTAGAATACATAACATCTGTAGATTTTTGCATGAAAACGAGATTGTTGTTCGGGCACTACTATGAGATAAGTTCCTCGAGATTGGTTTCCTTTGCGTTGAAAATTTATTGTATTTTATTGCTTTGTATGTCAGTCTTTGTGTTTATTACAGTAATTACAGGGAATACCTATTTTACATATGTATACCAAGCTATCATCATTGTACAATTAATAGTAATTACAGCTTCATGCCTTGTGACCAAACAGGAGTACATCTTCCGCTATTGCGCTGGTTTCAGAGAAGTGGACGCACTGCTAGGTCTGTCCACCGCAAGACTACGACACCATGCTCCAGTAACACTAGCTGTAATGATTGCACTGTTCCTATTGCACTTGTGTACTCTCATACTATTCTGTGGTAATAACACAGTCTTGTGTCTCACATTGCCACTTTTCAATGTAGTCGTTGTATTCTTGTCCACCTTGATGGGATACCTGCCCTTTGTAATGATTTTCGAAATGATGTTATTGAGATTAAAGAGAAACAGGATTATGCTAGAGACAATGCTGGATGACAATATTTCTAACGAAGGCAAGATCGAATCTGTCGCCGCGTTTCTACGCGCTTACAAAAAAATACTTGCAAATGTACATTCATTGGATGGCATTGTGAAGTTTCAAGTAAGCATTGCAATGTAACTTGTCGATTTTACTATTTTTTTTTACACTGGCTCGACATAGTGACTACAGAGTACCTGATGGTAAGTACAGTGTAGTCCAAAAACGAAAGCGACTATCAAAGGATGAAAATCCATTGATAGTCTACATCGTCATATCGGCCCACATATACCACGACTGAAGGTCTCTAGGCATATGAGCTACTGGATATACACAAACTGATCCCGAAACGCGACAAGCTGAAACTAGTCACTATGACGGACTTTACACCCATGTGCTGTGGTCGCGATCCAGACGGGCACCGACGCCCTACCACCTCGCTGCTGCTCGTTTAGCACCACCCAGGTGTCACGTGTAGGGAAACTAGGGTAAAGCCTACGGACGCGAGCAGCTACGACTCCCAAAAACCCTATTACTATCCCTATTTACTTTATTACTTTAACCCTTTTTTTGGTAACCCGGGGGAAATCTGTAATAGACCGTCTCCTGTGAGGGCCACACCCCGCTGTGTCGGACTTGCACCAACTAAGACCCCCGGGGTGTTCCTTCTCCTGCCTGCCGAGTACGAAGGGCAACGCTGAGCCATCTTCCTCGGCACCCGGCGATTTATTAAACCTCTTGCGAACGTATAGGTCAAGGTTAAAAAGATCGTCGCTTGCAGCTGGGTTTAAAACAATCCCACATTTCTACACTTTTCTAAATTAAGGATTATTGTAAATTATCTCTTACATATATACGAATTGTATACACTGGTACAGGGCTTCCCAAACTTAATTTAACTGTGACGCCCTAAGGAAGTTGCCATACTTTTGCGTGGCCCTGACCTTCTTGCCGTACCTACTAGTTGTAGTTCTAGCTTAATAGCAATTTGTCAGAAAATCTCCAAATAGCATCTCAATTTTTTATTAGAAAGTAAAGAACAAAATATAAAAACAAAAATGAAAGCAATCAAAAAGGATAAATTGCGAGCACGCCCTTTTTTATCTCTTTTCTTTTGGTATTAATGAGAAGGACGTGCTTGCTTTTTGGGGGCATAGTTTCTCAAAACGAGGCTCAAGTTTCGAAATTGCCACTCTCATATCTATCTCTAAATTTATTTTCGATCTGTTCTTGTTCATAATTACAACAACTGCAGAGAAACCTATCTCGCACAAGTGTGATGTTGGAAACGGTTATAAAACTATCAATGCTGCAGTGCTGACGGAATTGTGGCATACTCACTACCTATTTATTTATTTCTGTCTTTAACATTATCTATTTTCTAATTCTTTTTACTATACTAACCTATAATTAACTACTATTTTAAATAAAATTATGATATCTTCACTTATTTATCTAAGTAATTTCATCAACTCTTCTATCACGCTATCCTGCGCTTTAGACTACGGTAGGTTTACTATATACCACCGTACCTACCACGCTAGAGAACGCATTCTTGATAAACTGAGCTCCAAGATTCATGTAGCTTATCCTTGTCACACACAATGCACATGGCACTCACTTGCCTTGGTCGCATTGATACAGACAGTCAACGTATTTACATAGATCGCCTCACGATGCCCCTGGCAAAATACTGCGGCACCCCAGGGCGTCGCGACGCATAGTTTGGGAAGGACTGCTCTAGTATGTCGCTAGAAATATCTATTATATAAAAATAAGTCCGGTTTTCCTTCCTGACGCTATAACTCCAGAACGCATGAACCGATTTCCACGGTTTGCATTCGTTGGAAAGGTCTCGGGCTCTGTGAGGTTTATAGCAAACAAAATTCAGGAAAAAATTCAACAGAAAAGCAGGAAAACGGGGAATATCATTTTTCACATACAGCGCCATCTCTGATACATAGCATGTACTACAAACCAATATGGTTTTGCATGGTGGTGGAGCAAATAGCACCAGTATTTTAAGTAGATGGCGCCAATGCGTTATACATTGTTTGACAGCTACTCATTGTACTCTGCTCAGTTAATTTCATGTGACATTTATTATGCGCACGTTCTTTCAAACGCTAACTAAAAACCAAAACGAAGCCATCTGGTGGCGAAACGAAGTTCGCAGGGTTTGCTAGTTTCCTATAAATTAACGTTTAATGATCACCCTTTGTGACTGGATTCGTGCAGCAAAGAAAAGCATCTTGAACCGCTCTAGTTGCGCGGAGATATTGCCTCACTAAACGCTATCTACCCTCTGTATCCCGGCGAGTGTTCTGAAGAGTTATTTAACCTTATTCCACCCTCTCCCTTCCTTAATAGACCCACGCGCGTGGGTTTACGGAGTCACGGCTACAGTAACTCACATCCCGGCTAGGACTAAGACGTTCTCTAACTCTAACTGCAGCCGTGTAGTCCTGCTGCATAATGGGCTTTCGGCAAGCATGTTTCCACTGTCCTTTAAGATATATTTGCGCAGGCCGGCATGATCGCTGCGACTACCAATGATTTTCATTGCTGTTGATAGTCGTTATCGTTTTTTAGACTGCACAATGCTTACCATTAGGCGTGGTGTGCTCATTATGTCAACTGAAATTAAAAACCGGTTAAAACACTGAATGCTTTAAATATAATTTATTGTTTAGATCTCCGTTGGAATTATTTTCTCATTTCTAAAATTGATATTCATAATATACAAATTTCTGAGCGAGGAGACTGTGGTAAGTAATGAGTTTTATAGTACTTCATTATTATTAAGGTTACGCTGTTCAAATGGAAACGCAGAACCCTTCTGGGATCATTTTGTTACGTGCCTGTCTATCTGTCAAGATCTTTTTCTTCAGGAATGCGTAACGGCATCATAAATTTGAAAGTAAATCCAAACATTTAGCTCTGCGATGTCTTGTGTCTTTTATGTGTGTTTGAATGTGTGTGTAAACAATTACCACACAACAATTCTACAATTGTCCCTAAATTTATTAACTATATTTTATTTTGTTTTAATAGAGATATTAAGATATCACTATGTTTATATATTTGGAATTAGATTTGAATGTTGAATATCCTTCCTCGTCTATAGAATCACCTGTATAATTTCAAATAGATTTCTCGTCCCAATTAGCCTCTCTTACTGATTTACTTAGTGACATACCCTAATTGATTGATTTGATAAGTGCTCATATATGAACTAAGATCGGCTAGATCCCTAGACGAAGTAAGATTCCTTTACTAATAGCGCTAACAGAGAAGTGCAAATATTTGGAGTTGACATAACCAGTCAACGTGACAATTCGTAATGAATTCTAACAGAAACGATTTTTGTCTAAGCCCCTATTAATTTGTTATATGTTTGATATATTTTGTTTGCGTGGTCTGTTTAGCTTGTGGCCAACATCTGCGTGCGAATTATTCGGTCAATCTGCGAGCTCGGCGTGCTATTCACGCCCGCGCTGTTGGCGGAAATGGCCGCGAATGAAATTGACGAAGCTAAAGTTGTTATTGCAAATCAGATCTTAATCAATGAAGGTAACGTCGCTTTTGCGTCAACAATTATTCACAGTTTCATGTCACTTGCCACTGTGTGGCGCTTTTACTTCCAGATTGTTGTCAACTTGAAGTTTTACGGCTCTGGATGTAAGTCCTTTTGAGTCCATCGTTAATCATTTTTAATATTCAATAGTTTCTGGTTGGCGTCAATACCAACGAGCCAAGCGCCGCGCGTTCCATCCCACGGCATCAGAGAAATCACTAATACCCCGCTGCACTTTCCCATCCGGATATCTTGTCGCTGTTTAGACCTAGCACCAAACTAAAAATCAAGAACAACACCTACAAGAGGCCCCAGAAACAACAAATCAGTAACTCTGCGATGAACGAAACAGAGAACACAACCGCTCGCGTCCAAAGCTTGGACGTCAAACCTCTCAACTTCCAGAATGAGGGCACGTTTGTCAGGTCAACGCATTCTGGCTATATCATCCTCCCGCCTCGTGTGAATGTTCCCCTTGTGCCGCTTTTCCTTTAGCTCACCTCGTGACGTGACATTTTTAGCCCGTCTACAGAGTCTAGTAAGACTAGGAGTGTACTGTCACGGAAGGGGCCACGGAAGGGGCGTGTCGGTGGCGTGATAACATCACCTAAATATATCAGAGCCGTGGTGGCTGCCGGTAGAATAGAATAGCACCCCCCTCTTCTTGCTGAGGTGTCGTAAAAGGCGGCTAAGGTATCTCTTTAACACCGCAATTCAACCAGGTGTTCAGAGAAGGACAACTCGACCAAACCTGCATCCCGCTCCCTCCCGATCGTACTGGTTCTCCTTTCCATCGGGTCTGAGGGAGCTCGGACGAGAGAGTGCTTTTCTGGCAGCGCGTCCAGTTATGCACTTAAATATCTCCTGCGCAATTGACTGTTTCCGAAAACTGGACATAGATTTTCTTAATTGGTGTTGAAACAGTCGCCGTGGCCGAAACCGGTTAGGAAATCATCATATCAGAGCATTGTGCTATTCCTGAAAGTTAAAAAAAATAACGTCATATAAAATGGAGGGATTTAAATAATCTTACATGCGTTGTACGATTATCTGATCTGATCGCGCGACCCCGGGGTGTCGTCTCTAGAAAACCATCTCCTACTATTTCTTTTTGCATCCCGGGGCAATATTATGCATAGAACCATCAGAGCCGCTGTGAGGGCAGCGACCCCGGTGTGTCAGACTCCTACTGACTAAAAACCCCCGGGGTGTCCCTCTAATTACTGACGACTGGGGGGCGAAAAGCTTTGTTATTGCTACCTCTCTGGGAGGAGTGCAAGCAAAGAGCCCACCCTACAATATGTTTCTCTCAGGCGGCGCACCGGAGACTGCGCACTGGCTCTCTCTCATTCTCGTCATCTCCTATTTAATCTCTATCTAATTAATTTTTATTTTTGTTGCATTTCAGTATTATATTTTTGTGTTTTAACTAAAAAGGAACGTAATGTAAATAGAACCTAATAACGATACCAAGTAACACCTTCACGGGCCAGACAGGGTTTTTATTACATACTGTATTGTCTTCCAGACGTGCCATGTGTTCCACCCGCAAGACACACCCGTTCGTACATCAGCACCCTCTGTTATACTATATATCATAGCGACATATATTATTAAAATTGTATAATGATGGATCGATAGATAATATTGAACATTGTAACATACTGTATGTTTCAGATAGTGAAGTTCGCTATATGTTGCACTGCGGCCTGGATTACTTGGAGGTGAGCTCCGTCAAGTGCGCGCTGTGGCACGGCTTGCCCGTGGACATCTCTCTGTTTCTCAATTACATCGGCACTTACTGCGCCTACCTCATCAGCTTGCTGCAGTTCAAGTATTAATCGACAACTGTAAATAACGAAGTGTGTCAACAACGAAGTGTGTAAAGAACGAAGTGTGTAATGATCAAGATGAGTAATGAATACAGTGTGTAAAGGACGGATTGTGTAAAGAATACATTGCGATAAGAACGAAGTGTCTGAAGAAAGAAAAATGAACTCTATTTAGATACTTTTAATTTGTAACGACAACTTATCAAAAAGATAGAAATAAATAAAAACATTTATATGGCGTATAATATACACAAATTACAGAAGAATAGGTCAGTCAAGGTAGAAAACAGCAAAAAAAGTGTTGTGATGGTTCTACATTTCAAATATAGTCATAATGATATTGTTTTACTTTTCATGTTAAGCGCAGTTTCAAACGATTTGGCAGCTACTTATAAAATATTTTTAAAGTCGTCTCGCGAGAAGCCTTTGTATTAAATATATTTATTTATACAAAACTATATTTTTTGTATATGTGTATAGAGCAGCCAATGGCCTCTACAGTAACTATAATTAATATGTAGACAATTCCACTATACTAACACAATTCAGTTTAGTTATTTTACAATAAAACAAAGCCTCAAAAAAGAAATATACATTCATTATTCGCCACAGTTGTATAAAATAGTAGGTATATAATGATAAAAGAAAAGAGATTATAATTATAAAAAAAAACTCGTTGAAGTTTATATATAAAATATAGTTGTAAGATATTTTTAGGCTGTTCATATGAACAGTTAGCTCTAAGATATTTATGTAAGTGTTTAAGTGTATTTGTAGGGCAGCTAATTAAACAAACAGTTCAACATGTGAAGAATGCTAAATAGGTATAACAGGCACTGTAAATAAACGGAATATAAAAATCCATCTTAAGAAATACACATACCTACCTACTTAATATTCTGCACATGTGACATTTCTATTAATTATATTAAATATAGTTCTAACAAATTACTAAAATATACAAAATACTAAAAATAAAAAAAATACAAAATATAAAAAAACAACATACAAAAAACTTATTGATATAGTGATATATAAGATGTAGGAGGATAGGTGCTACTAACGCCATCTATACCTCGCAAAAATCGTGGCAAAAGTTGTTGAATCGAACGCATGTACTTTTGGGGCACGGTTGTTTTGGGAATTATCTGTGCCATATTGTTGGGGAGCCTACAGAAGAGCGCCACTGTGTTGGCTGCCCTGACGACACATCGTTGCATCCACTGAAGAGTGCCCAGCTTGGGCTGATGAATGCTCGCTGGTAGACGCCATAGGGAACGATCTCTCGCTGTCAGCCATACCGCGCAATGCTCGACAGTGAGACGTCATAGACAGCTATAAAACAATTCAGCGAGTCTGTAATTTACCAGAAAGAAGAGGCATCGAGTGACCGCATCCACTGCGACCATTCGGCAATGAAGACGCGAGAGGCGGTGAGTGGTCTTCACAGATGCTCACCTGCGAAATCCCTCGCCTTAACAGTGACATGGGCAGCTACTTGAGTCCACTGTCCATGTATCAGAAAAGATGGGCGTGAGTGTTCCCAGACATTGCCTATTACGGCAGTTTTCTCGAGGTGGTCAATTCCACGCACCTTCCATAATTTGAGAAAGCCTAAGAAGGCCATCCGCGTGACACTACCGTAGCAGATTGCGTAGTCCGCTTCCACGGGTGGTTTTCCGCGGCGCGATGATAACACGCAGGGGTTATAGTCAGATTTCTGGCTGACATAGCCCCAGCCATCATCTTCATGGCGACCCGGAAGTCCTATTGTGAAGTTAATGAACCTGGGTGCTGACGTAATAATAAGTATAGCAAAATATATTGCTGCTTGTAAAGTTATATATCAGTAAATATTTACCCTGGGAAGTAAGGAACGTTTATTGCGGTCATTGCGGCGATAGTCGTAGGCAAAAGCAACATAAGTTCGATCCTCACGAAGGAAGATTTTCCGGGCAGTTCGGTGTGTGTCGCCTGCACTTCTTATTTTAACTATGATTTCTTAGTCGCGTGTTTGCAAAGTAAGGTTTTTAAAACCGATCCATCAATCCCACTGACGCATCTAGCTCGGCATTACTTTATTGCTTGTGTTGTCACAGAGCTTAACCACGTTAGTTGCCTTAATTGAGCCTTTCGTGCACATTAAATTGAGCCTTTCGTGCACATTATGTAATGATACTTTACATCATATAATTGTAAGTCGAACGAATTAAGTGCTGTATTTAGTTGTAATAATTTATATAAGAAATAATCGATGGCATTTATATGGTTTATACAAAGATTTCAGCTTGAAATAATAACAATCATAACTTAACTACTATTGCGACGCGAGCGAAGTCGCGGGTTTGTGTGTGTGTGTGCTAGTATATAAATTACAATCCCCTGGTTCGTCTTCACGACCAGTCTACCCTAGTCCACCGGCGGACACAGGCCTATCCTAACAAGCGCCATTGAGCCAGGTCTTTCGCTGTTACGAGTATTCAATATTTCCCGGCCACCTTGCCGCGGAGCACCCCGCGCTATTTGCCGGCTCGTGGCCTCCACTCAAGAACCCGTCAGCTTCAGCGATCATCTGCTCTTCGGCCTGTGACCAGCCCGCTGCCACTGTTTCATTGCATTAAAATAGATTATCAAACAATACTCACTTACCTATATTGTATATTTTTTCATTAAAACTGGAAGCAAACGTCCTCATTTATACAGTTCTAGCTTTATGGTGTATTGTGATCGATTTGCAATTGTATTGTGTTGCGATTGTGAACATAAAAGTTATTAAATAAACGCTTTGCTTTTAAACCCTTTGTTTATATTAAACCCGTATTTTATAATTAGACAAATAAGTCTTCCAACCTGATGCTCGTGGGCATGATGACTTTCACCGTCAATAGATACTCACCCCTTGCTGGTCGCTGTCGTTCTTGGAATAGTTTGTACTTTCCAACAGGTGCGGCGTAAACGCTTTGCCTGCTTGGTATACCAAAAAAATCTAATTTCCTATAAGTATATCAATTGTGTCACGCTATACTCCTATCAGGGTGAGTAGAGATACATTGGTGACTGTATACACTGTACGTATACCGTGCCCAACGTGACCAGTGGCGCAGCTGATCGCCGTTCTCACAGCACCAGTACACATGACGTTTCTATTAGATGCCGTGCGGGTTTCCTCACAATGTTTTCCTTGTTAACATGTTGTGCCTAACTCTGAACATATGATAAACATATAGATATGTGCCGAGATTCGAGCATATGATAGTGGAATAAATGATATTCTAAAAACATTGTTGTGAAAGGAAATATTTAAAGTTAAAAATAACCTCGAGCTGTACCTAAAAGTGCTTAGTGGACAAGGGACCGGCTTCTATATTAAGCTCGCAGGTTATATTTATTTCGTAGGTAATATTTAATTGCCATGTTTACCGGCATAATAGAATAGAGCACCCCTTTCAATCATACTCAGAAGTCGTCAGAGCGTAAAAGCCGACTGTGGTATATAGGCTAGTAGCAGCCCATCCCGGCTTCGCACGGGCATAATAATATAATAGAAGAACTCCCTTGACTCCCCTCCCGTACTTCTTCAACGCATAGCTAGCCGAGCGGAGTTTTTTCTATTATTTAAACTCGTGATATCTTTTCAATGGAATATCCGAATCGAATCATTTAAAAGGTAATATAATGAAGGTATTGAAGTAGTCTTAAATAATGATTTATTTATTTTGATAAGGGTCTTTTTTTTTAATTTATTCTTTATTAGGGGCTTTTAACTTACATCATATCAGCCCCATCGTAGCCTAACATATAGAAATAAAACCTTTCATACCTCACCTATCATACAGTTTCCATAGCATTTCGGCAGTTGCTTTAGTGGGTACCGCCAAAATGCTATGGAACATACCAACATCCAATCTATTTAATTTCAATTCACATATAACATCCTTTCTTACATTAGCGTTCTGGACACACTCAATCAGGACATGCTGAATATCGTCTATAATTCCGCACTCAGGACACATTGGAGACGGTATCTTTTTCATGAGAAGAGCAAACTTTCCAGATGGAATATGTCCAGAACGCAATCTGTGTAATAAAACAACCTGAGATCTCTTCAGCGTCACATCGCAGACCCAGGGGCTCCGAGGAGGCTGACTTTGTATAATTTTGTACCAAATACCTTTTTCTTTTGATGTTTTATCAAAGTATTCTTTCCACATGTTATAAATAGAATTTTTAATTGAACCTAATATTTCTGAATAATGATTGTAAATATATACTTCTGCGCCATCTAATACTGCTAGCTTTGCTAAGCGGTCAGCCTCCTCGTTTCCCCTGAGTCCTATATGTGAGGGAATCCACTGCAACTTACAATGTTGATTGCTCTGTTGTAATATATGGATATATCTAAGGACCTGGTAAGCTACCGGAACACCTCTGCTACCAGAGGCGCACCGAGCTAAATGCTGAAGAGAGCTCATGCTATCAGTTAAAATAACAATCTTATCATAACTTAAATTAATAGCGTGTGCAAGAGCTTCCGATATCGCAAATAGTTCCACAGTCATGATAGATACATTATTGTCTATTTTGAAAAGTTCCCTCCTATGTCCATGATTTGTATGAAAAGCTGCACCTAGTCCATTGCTATTTTTCGAACCGTCCGTAAAGATCCATATCCAACCGTCATATTTTCCTTGTAATTCTTCAATTAAATTATACTTTAGAGTGTTCATATTTTGGTCTCTTTTTGCCCCTGTTACACAGTCTAATTTTAAGTTGATTACATTTTTTATATTAATATATGTTGTCCATATATCTAAAGAATACACATTACATATCTTTGTAGAATATATTGTCATGTTTTTGGTTTCATCATATGCTGTCACAAGTAGCGGTTTTGTTTTTCTGTTCCAATATGAAGTACTATGAGTCAGAACACTAAGGTCTGAAAGGAATTTAATACTTTGGTTGTGTAGCAAAGATTTAGCTTTAACACAGTATTTACAGGCTAAGTAGTATCGTCTTAAATGCAGTGGTGGAATGCACAACTCGCTCTCCATGACGTGTATTGGTGAACTTTTAATAAATCCTCCGATGAATCTCAAGGCTTGATTTTGTACTCGATCCAATTTGAAAAGATGAGTTTTCGCACTACTACCATAGAAATAGCAACCGTAATCCATTCGACTTCTTATCAGTGAAATATAAATAATACGCAAATGTTTTGGGTGGAAGCCCCAACCAGGGCCGGTTAAAACTTTCAGTAAGTTTAAATACTTTGTTGTCTTTTCTACCACTGTGTTTATATGTTGACGCCATAATAAAGATTCATCTAGCGACATGCCCAAATATTTAGCGCATTGAACCCGAGGTACAAGTTTATTATTTATTTTTAATACGATTTCTTGTCGCCTACGCCCCCTGCTGTAAACACAAAAATTAGACTTGCTGGAGGACAATTCTAGCCCCAGAGTTGATAAAATACTCACCATAGCATTTAATGCTATTTGAGTTTGATTTACGCAAGTATTTAAATCTTTATGGCTGATATAGAATACGTAGTCATCAGCATATTGACACACATTAACACATCCAGTCACCTGACTAATTTTCCATGTAATAATATTAAAAAGCAGAGGGGAGATAGGATCTCCCTGTGCTAGACCTCTGACAGTCCATCTCTCCATACTAGTTTCTCCTGATTCATTTTTAATTACTAGGTGTCTTTCTTTTAAAAATTGCCAGAAGTAATTACATATTTTAGCTCCAACAGTAAAATTATCCAAGGTTTTAACAGTTTCGGAAATTAAGATGTTATTATAAGCATTTTGTATGTCTAAAAAACAAGCAAGAGTTGGAATATTTTTAGAAAAACTAATTTGTATATAACTAATTATCCTAGCTAGGCAATCTGCTGATGACCGTTCTCTTCTAAAACCAATAGTGGTAGGTGATAAGATTTTTTTTTTTCTCTACGCACCATTCCAGTCTTTTTGCCAATAAAGAGTGTAATATTTTACATAAACAGCATATCAAAGAGATGGGCCTAAGTTTGGGTCCACTATTATCATGCGACGTTGTATATTTAGGAATGGGAACAATTACTATGTTACGCCATTGTTCTGGTATATAACCAGTTTCTAAGATATTATTGTATAATTTTAATAAATATACTTGACCAGTTGTAGGAGTATTATAAATCATAGAATATGTAATTCCATCATGATAAGGGTCAATACCTAGGTACGAATAAAGAGCCTTTTCTAGCGGTGGTATTTTAATTAAAAAAAATTAATGAAAAGACGTTTATTGTGACGTAACTATAAAAGATAGAGACATGCTGTCATTTTCTATAGATAGTGATGTGTCCTGAAAAATTGTAATTCATCATTTTGTTGTATCATTAATAGTTTTCGCAGCGCACGCGATTGAAGGAAGTTTTCTGTTTATTTTTTTACACCTTAGGTTAGATTATTCAAGCTTTAGTAAGCATCCCTAATTTTTTTGAAAATAAAACATAGCCTATGTCACTCGGGAATAGTGTAGCTTGCCAACAGTGAAATAATTTTTGAAATCGGTCCAGTAGTTTCGGAGCCTATTCATTTCAAACAAACAAACAAATCTTTCCTCTTTATAATATTAGTATAGATAGTATATGACAAGACAGATGTTGACGGTCAAAAGAGACCTTCACACTATACCGGGCAAGAGGGGTAACAGTTAAAGTACTCAGCCAGTTATTTATGGGTGAGGTGGCAACGCAAGGGCACACCTGTAGGTACAGATCTCGACTTGGGCTCCCAGCCAGAAATACGAACCTAACGGTGATCAACCAGCGTTTCGGAAGTGACTACGTTGAGAATAAACGTACGAACCAGAAAGAAATTCAAGGCTCCGTTGGAGTGAAGATATACAGCACGCCAAATTGCATGCAGATTGCTAGCATCTAAGCTGCAACTTCCCGCATATAATGCACACCCGCCAACCCACATTGAACAAGCGTGCTGGGTTCTATGGCCAAACCCTTTCCATGCATTTCACAAATATGATGAAAAAAAGGGAATGGTGGGTTTTACTTAGCAATGGGTCGAAACTGTCTATTAATAATATGATAATTCATTGATTAATCTAACTAAAAACAAAGTAATTGCGTGCTGTGTCCTGTTTCAACTATGTATCAATTTCAAAATAGCTTAGATTCCTATCACCATTACATTTTATCATTTATCATTAGAATGTAGTACTTTTCTTCTTTGTAATTATTACAGCTCCCCTGAACATTATTCTATTCTAGAACAAATTAGTTATTGACTGATGTTTCAACGTTGTATTCAATTCCAAATAGCTTCGATTTCTATCAGAAAAGAAAATGCGCAGTACATTCAGTGTTCTGTAGATTACTACTAATGGATTTATTTAATCTAAAGTATAATATAACAAGTCAATTGTTGAAACTGGTACTAGCTCTATATACTCTTCAAAAATCTGTAATTATAAACAAATTCCATTTATTGCTGGTTAATTTCCATGCTTAGAACGAGAGCGATTGTATTCTCTATTTAATTCACCGGAGGATTGCTGGTTTATCTTTGTTGTGGTCTTCTGCACGTGTTGTTCTTGTGTTTTCTGTTTGAGTTGGGTCTGGACAGCGACGAGATGCTCGCATGGCAGAGTGCTGCCTGGAACTCGTGATATTTCCGATGCCGTGATGTGGATAACGTGTCGCTTGAGTAATTGGTGTTTGTGTCAATAAGACACTATTGAATATTAAAAATATTAACGACGGGCTTAAAAGGACTTGTATCCAGAGCCTTAAAACTTATATTAATAATAAAATATACATATATATTAATTGTAAAAATAATAATGCACGTACCTCTGCACATACCTCAGGGTTTTCCAGATTAAGTAAGGATTTACGCACCAGATATTTACCGGTGAAGAAAAATATTGAGAAGAAACCAACGTGGCAATATATGCCATATATCATGGCAATAGAAATATCAAATGTAAGTGCCCGGAAAAAGGTGAACAACTGCGCTATTGTTCACATTAGGCAGATATACAGGTTGGAAATTTTCAGCGGGGCAGTAAGGAGAAGTACCTTATCCGTTGCAGTTACACGAAAGTGGTCTTAGGAGACTATACATATTTTATTATGGAATTCTGTTTCCCATTCAACAGATTTTCAAAAAAATTTACAGTTAGCAAAAAAATAGCAATTTTATACAAAAAAATTTTTTGATGCCAATCGATCCTGTTACTAATATTGATTAAAAACTTCTATGGGACCTGCCATCGTTGGAATACTCAAAAAGTACCAAAGTGTAAAAGACTTTTCCCGTACATTTTGTACCAAATTTATGTAATTAAATACAAAAAATGAAATAAAAGACAAATGATCGGATTATTGACAAATATTATATATCCGCAAAGCAGATGTAGCCACTAATGTGTATCTGGTCACCCTGAAAGGGACATTATAAGAAAATATATTCATACAAAAATACATGGTTAAGAAATTCTTATAAGCTTGGTAGCTTACCCTGAGAACGCGCATCCCTAACTTTCATATTGCATTTGTGTCATTGTTTGTTAGACCATTGCCGTGTGAACACGTGAACTCGTCCTCGAAATGGAAGACCGATTCATAAGGCTGATAACGCTGCTATTATACTTTCGTTTGATCTTCGGGTTCTACTCCGATCCTCACCCGTCCGCCCGGATACGTCTCCTAGCAAAACTCTACTGTCTATTCCTGTTAACGGCAATTGCACTGATATATATATTTATTGTAAAACTATCGCGTTGGTCGATTCTACTATATCTAGGATATGCTTCTGAAGTACTATTTTCTTTGTTATACCAAAAGGGCAGCTTATTTAATCACTTCAAATACATTCCAAGTGTTGATGGAGCAACTCTGTCAGATACCTTGAATTTTTCAAGACAATTTCGTAAAAAACTTGCTTCTTTATTCTTTGCTCTCGAAGCCATGTTTTTTGTAGTTTTTTTAATCTTGACATTGATTTCCATGACTAAATCAACTACTATATTCATAAACAGTGTTTTATATATGGCTATTAATATTGGAAGGTGTCCGATTGTGTTTATTTTTCTATTGCTTTACTATCGAATATGGGTGATGCGGGAGACATTGGATAACGTTGGCTTCGAGAATAGCCCTCGATACAGACTCCAGCCAAAGAAATATATGCAAATATATGAGACTATAATGGATTCTTTTGGAGCTGCGAACATTTATCTTCAAATAAACGTAACTATAAAATCATTTTTTTCTTTTTTTGTCACAGTAAGATAATAAGATTAAATATTAAACGACCTATATTAGGAAGGCAAATTAAATTTTGCTTTTCAATTAATTGTGTGGAGTAATCAATGTGGAATCAAGTTGGGCGTGACTAGTGATGAAAATGCCCGGGAATTTTCCCAAAGTGCTCAAAACTTCCGAGAACATTTCGTAAATTCCCGGGAATATTCCCAAGGAAGTTTTTGGACACTTTGGGAAAATTCCCGGGCATTTTCATCACTAGGCGTGACCAATGTGTAGGACGAGACTCCAGCTGTATCGTCACCAACTGTGGAGGCAAGCGACATGAGGCTCGCCGCCTGCCGTGGACCGCACCAATCACGTAGGTGTCGACAGATCTGGAGGATTAACCACCGCTTGTGGGAGGCTTGTCTCTATCGCTAAGGGAGACTGGTGGTTCAAAGACACTCCTTACTTCAGATCCCATTTATTATTTATTTAGCGCGCATTATATACAATGCACTGGACCTAGATGTACGAAGCATTGAACTGTGAATATCCTTACGGTGTATTAAGTGCAGAAAACTTTCATTATTCTTACAAAATATATGTCTCCATAATAGCCTAGAAATCGAATAGGGTGAGTGGGGCTAAGATAGAACGCTTTTTTGACATTAACACTGTCTATTTGAAATTTCTGTGAAGGACGCGCTTTTAATTTTTATATACATGAAATATTTTTTTGGATAATGATTAAAACGGAGTCCGATTGTTAGTTAAAATCAACAGATAAGTATTTATTTGAACTTTTGAAGTGAGTTTTAGAATTAAAACAGTTGATAAACAATAACAGATGTCACACTGTTTACATTTGCGCGTTTTTACTCATTATTAATGTAAGCCGTATGAAACCAAACGTCGAGCTATAGTTAAAAGTAAGTTAATTCGCACATAAAACCCGTTAATACATTTACAGTGAGTAAAACACTTGTAACTTAAGATTAACATTTTGCAGGGCTCAGATGAAGCTCGTTGAAGGGTCTGTAAGCAAATTTTATGGTAAAAAAACCTTCTTTTTTTTGGTAACCCAGTGGAAATTCATTATGGACCGTCAAGGGGAGGTGAGGGCCGCCCCTCGGTGTGTCAGACTCTCGCCGATTAAAACCACTGGGATGCATCTCCAATCACAGGGTGCGCTGGACTACGGGAATGCGACTAGTGGTCTTACCGCTGTCCGGCGCGTGATCCGCCCAAAGGGATCCTCTCGCTGGTAGGGGAGTGGGAGAAGAGGGACACCACCCCTCATCGCCAAATGGCGTGCGATGGTCAAAAAACTTCATATTACAAACATTTCAATAGCTTACAGCCATTCAAACGGGAGTCAACATAAAAAAATCTCAAATACCTAAACTAAATTAATGTATTTTACCTGTTTAAAAAATACAGCAGCCGGGGTAATACTTCTAATATATGTCTTACGCGGGAAATCGATGCTATTAGAAATGATCAAAAATCTTCAACTACATTTTTAGTGGTCACTGGCCCGCTAACCAGTGACTACGTACTGCAACCGATACAAATCTAGGAGCTCGTTAAAATCACCGCAAAGCGTTACTTTAACACAATAGAAAATTCTACATTCAGACTTGATTCGTGCTGTAATGCATAGATGGGCAAAATGCAATCAGATTAATAAAAATGATTAACGATTACATTTTACGTTTTTTACCATTAATAAATGCATTTTGCTCATTTATGTTTTAAACACTACAAAATCCCAGATCGTATACACATTTATGATTTCTTAATATTTTAAATGGATTTAGTCATGATTACAGAGCAAGAGAATTAAAATTACGCCTACATTTTGTAATCGTTAATAATTAATCAGATTACATTTTGCCCATCTCTGCTGTAATTATTCCACGCTGCTGTCCACGTTATTCATAATTCAGCACCTTCCTCAGCTTTCGCAATGCACCTGCTGACATTGCTGATCTTTGCATCACGTTCCTGACAAATATGCTCTTGATGCATCCTGTCTACACAAGTAATCTAAGACCGGTTCACTCAAAATTGTATCTAAATTTAAATGAAATGCATTTCAATTATAAATATCTCTTTTTAAAAGGGCCTCACTTGTTTCGTCATAATAGTACGCAGTACACGGGTATTCATAACATTACACTATAGATATTTCGGCTTGAAAATTATCGGATCCACACTGGAGAATAACGGATGACGGATGTAGTGCGTGAACTATCATACTAATAGGATTTCTTTGGAACGTCTTTTTATGGTGCGTAATCGCTCTGAATTGAATGAAAGCTAAGAAAACTGAATTCCCTGTGCAACGGATTTCGCGATTTTTTTCAACTTTATCCAGTTTCCAATTTACCCCTTCTCACCTAAGTTGGATATAATAATGTGTTGTTTATTTTTCAGTTCACTTTATACTTAATGTTCTCAGTAACATTACTGATCTGTGACATTTTCCAGTTGCTTAAAATGCTGAAAGATTATGTAAGTATCAATTCATATAATAATTTGTTCCTTAGCCACCTCTCCAACATTTTGTAGATACGATACTTTGCAAGAACTTGTATACAAGCGAGTGGCCAAATATTTCACATGCGCAATGTAGGTGAGTAAAAATGTATCAGAATCTTTAATCATTATACATGTATATCTGTATTAATCTCTCCCCGCAGTAAATTACACCTCTTTTTTTATAACCCTGTGGAAATCTAAATGAACCGTTAGGAAGTCGGTGAGGGCGGGGGCCTGATGTGTCGTACTCCTATCGGCTAAAACCACTGGGGTATTCCTCTGGCCTCCTGTCGGAGTCAAGGTCATTGCGATACCAACTTCCTCAGCACTCTGCGACGTCTGGCCTTGCAAAAGCAGGTTAACCCTCGCTCGCCTTATTTTTTTGGAGCGGTGCGCGCACACCACTCACGCCTGGATATGTTGGGCGACGTACTACCTCAAGTGCCTTTATTTCAACCCTTTTAAATTATATTTTCGCCACGAGAAGTCTATGCTCGTCTCAAAGGTCTTATATTGATAAGAAATGCTGTGCTAATATTAAACAAAATTGCTTCAGTCGTTTTAACGTGAAAAAGGAACATTTTTTTTTATTTATGGCTTTATTCTTTATTTATGGTCCTTTGTGACTTCGCCAATGTCAGTGTGATGATTAAAAATGAGGAAAGGGAACATACAAACACACTTTAGAATTAATGTAGGGTTGTACTATTATTTCAATTTTACTACATATATATATAAATATATAACCATATTTGTTTTTTTTTTTTCAGACACTGTATCCGACAATGGTTATGTATATGTGTGTAATAAATATTTTGGCCTTTCAAATTTTGATTACATCAGCTATTTTCTCAGACCTGGTCAAAGACAACATTCAGAAGATGAAAATTATTATTGTGGAGAAGCGGGTCACGTGTCAGAGTAAGATTTTTGCAAGCACTGATTTTTAGGGTCCCGTATCTTAAAAAAAAAACGGAACTCTCATCGGATTTCTTCTTTGTTCGGATATCAGTCATAATCTTTTTTCTCAGTAATGGAAAATATATGGGAACCGAAACCTATAGGGTGCTTCTCATTGATTAAGTCATAAAAATTGCCTAGAAACAATTTTGGGACCACAAGTAGTTACATACAGTGAAATATTCAAAAGCCATATTTTTGTATCACTGCATAATGACACGTCAAGGTTAAGCGGGAGGAAGTACAAGAGCACAACACACAACGTACCCACTGAAAAAGGCAACCTCTTCATAAAAAATAGGCTATTTTTTTAAGTTAACTTAAACTGTCTCACAAGATGTCGTTACAACGTTTTAAGTTATACAGAGTTAAAGCTTTCTGTGAATATTTCGCTTCTCATGCAATGAATGATTTTTACAAAGTTTTGTCCCTGTTTATAATGTTAATAGACAGGTTATTATGGAGCATTTCAATAAAAATGAATTTATATAATGTTGTAAATATATTACAAACGCAAAAATATATATAGGTCGGAGTGAGAGCGTCTAAATTGTTATTAATTGAAACGTCAGGTTTAGTGCCTGGATGGAATCAGAGATGGCGTTGCAATCGTAATCAACTATTCGATTTGGTACAAAATTGAATTATGAAATTGTCAACACTTAGTTAAGGAGAGTTGGTCGTTATTACTCATTTTCGAAAGCATTCATATTATTATTTATTAGTCTGTGCATTCATATTTGGACGGTCGCAACGATCGCACGCATCTCAGAGATCGTCGTGTTTCCTTTCTACAATGAGTGATGAAGACAGTGCACGTGGCGCCCTGACAGGCTGTATCCCGTCATATATATATGAGATATCGAACTTTTACATTTGATTTTTTCTTGTAATGTGATTAATCAGATTGCAATTAATTTATTCAAAAAACAATATTTTTGAGAAGAATCGCTACTCTTACGGCGTTCTCCTAATGCGCGTGCGCGGCCGGCAGCAAAGCGTACTCTTGTTTTAGTTGTGAAAGCTAATCCCTGCCGTTAACGTACTCCGATCGGAAAAAAAGCGCACCAGTAAGCTGGATGCACACTGAGTTATTATGGCGCTACAGCTTAGTCGCTACAATATTATAAAGTCTCGCCCGCGTCTGTCTGTTGGCGACAAACTCAAAAACTTTGGACTGGAATTTCATGTAGTTTTCATGAATAGATGAAGTAATTTATAGGGAAGGTTTTAGTGTAGCGGAGAACTTGATTAATACGCTAAGTTTTCGTTTCAGATGAACGCGAGCGAGCAGAGATACAACAACTATTCCAGCTAATGCGGAATCGACCCTACGATTACACCATACTTCGCGTAATGCCGCTGCAAGTCCGCACTTTGCTTTCTGGCGTCTCCTACTTTGTAACAACTATTATCGCTATATTGCAAATCAAACGTATTAACACTCATTGACTTGCTTAGAGACGGATATTAAAGCTTAATGCTATGCTCTATCCTCCAGTGGGCCAAACTTCCGAACTAGCGGTAGAGTCAACTGCACTCGTCTGATATTAGGACCTTAACTGAGTTAATATTCAATTACTTATTTGTAATAGATATAGCAGCTATGATTTAAAAGCGTGTTTTAGTAGTTTAATGGTATTTAGATTACAGGCCCACTGAGTTTCTTGTCAGTTCTTCTCAGTGGGCCAAACTTCCGAACTGGCGGTAGAGTCAACTGCACCCGTGTGATCTTAGGACCTTAACTAAATAAATATTCAATTATTTATTTGAAATAGATATAGTAGCTATGATTTAAAAGGGTGTTTTAGTACTTAAATATTTAGATTACAGGCCCACTGAGTTTCTTGTCAGTTCTTCTCAGTGGGCCAAACTTCCGAACTGGCGGTAGAGTCGACTGCACCCGTGTGATCTTAGGACCTTAACTAAATAAATATTCAATTATTTATTTGAAATAGATATAGTAGCTATGATTTAAAAGGGTGTTTTAGTACTTAAATATTTAGATTACAGGCCCACTGAGTTTCTTGTCAGTTCTTCTCAGTGGGCCAAACTTCCGAACTGGCGGTAGAGTCGACTGCACCCGTGTGATCTTAGGACCTTAACTAAATAAATATTCAATTATTTATTTGAAATAGATATAGTAGCTATGATTTAAAAGGGTGTTTTAGTACTTTAATATTTAGATTACAGGCCCACTGAGTTTTTTGTCAGTTCTTCTCAGTGGGCCAAACTTCCGAACTGGCGGTAGAGTCGACTGCACCCGTGTGATCTTAGGACCTTAACTAAATAAATATTCAATTATTTATTTGAAATAGATATAGTAGCTATGATTTAAAAGGGTGTTTTAGTACTTAAATATTTAGATTACAGGCCCACTGAGTTTCTTGTCAGTTCTTCTCAGTGGGCCAAACTTCCGAACTGGCGGTAGAGTCGACTGCACCCGTGTGATCTTAGGACCTTAACTAAATAAATATTCAATTATTTATTTGAAATAGATATAGTAGCTATGATTTAAAAGGGTGTTTTAGTACTTTAATATTTAGATTACAGGCCCACTGAGTTTCTTGTCAGTTCTTCTCAGTGGGCCAAACTTCCGAACTGGCGGTAGAGTCGACTGCACCCGTGTGATCTTAGGACCTTAACTAAATAAATATTCAATTATTTATTTGAAATAGATATAGTAGCTATGATTTAAAAGGGTGTTTTAGTACTTTAATATTTAGATTACAGGCCCACTGAGTTTCTTGTCAGTTCTTCTCAGTGGGCCAAACTTCCGAACTGGCGGTAGAGTCGACTGCACCCGTGTGACCTTAGGACCTTAACAATTTTTGACACAAACATGATGCATCCAAATCAAAGCGCTTGATTAATTGAATTTTATTTGGCTAATAAAATGAATGTAACGTTTTTGATGTTTCTATTTATCCTTTAATACAAATAAACATTCAATGTGACATTATTCAATTTCAATTCGATGCTATAAATGTCTGTTAGTTCAAAGTCTTTTAATTAACTTTATTGTGATGTACTGAATTCGTTTAAAGAGTCTAACATGCTGTAAATTAGTTCAAAACAAAAAATATTCTTAATTCTGATTTATTTAAGTGGCTGGACTGTATCTCATAGAACAGTACATTCTATGGAAATTGACGAATGTGCAATGACGAGGCGTTTTTAAAGAAATAACAAAGAATACAAGAAAATAATTTATTTCATATAATACACTATGTAAAACATAAAAATACAATTAAATATTATCCACGATTCGAATTATTTCACAACAGTGTAAACCTTTATAAAGTTTATTTACAATAAATACGTAAAAACATGAAATTAATATATTTTTAACACTTGATTTCACTGAGGTGGGATTTTCCACAGTTTCTGTTTATTTCAAAATTATAGACCCTGTTTCGTATAAGGATGAACACGTATTGCGCATTTTCGGCGGCCCCGATGGTTCTAAGCAGGGGTTTCCCCAGGTTGTAAAAAAAAAGGATCGACTGGCCTCGAACTTCGTCTTGGCCGGTCAGGAAACGAACTTAAATGTGATTTACTAGCGTTCGGAAGCGACTGCCTTGTGAAGAAACGCCGAAAGAAACTCAAGGGCTGCGTTGAAGGGGAATTCCTGACTGTAATAAGCCTGTCTGCTATCAAACATTCGTGATTTAAGCTGCGGAGCGTAGAGTAAAGGTTAGGAACCACTGCCCTAGGATGGACTACACTGCCAGTATACGCTACCTACTACTTTTGAAGAAGGGAAGGACCGGAGTACTCCCCCCGTCTCCTACTACTGAGGCCGGCAGCCGTGCGGGTAAAGGAGTACCCAGGAGTTGTTAAGCCGATAGGAGTCCGACACACCGGGGCTGCTGCCCTCACAGTAGCTTTGAAGGTCTTATGTAGGATTTTTCTACTAGTTTAAAAAATAGATGTTTGGATGAACACATACTATAGCTTATATAGGTAAACCGTTACAAAGTAATGATGCATAGAATTAAACAGCTTCCACCATAAGCGCAATGCCTTGCCCCCCTCCGATGCAGGCTGACCCGATGGCGCGTTTCAAACCGCGACGTCTACACAAAAAAAAAATACATATATATAAATTAGGTCCACTCCACGACCTTTCCCACGGTCGTAATGATAAAAAAAACTAAACAAGAGACATATCACAGTTAAATACATAAATAATATCATACCATCACGCTATATCCTTGTCGAGGTGAGCAGAGATACATGGATGGGTGGATCAATTTTGTGCTTATATGTCGTGCTGTGTCTAGTGTATTTCTGCTTATCTCGAAAGGGATATAGCGTAACGATGTTTTTTAGATCGTGCTCAGGGTGACCAGTAGAGCAGCTAGTTCCCTTTCTCAGAGCACACGAGATGAATTGATCATATTGTAAGGTTACCTATCACCCGACCTATCGAGTAGGTCGGGTGATAGAATGAGATTGTGAAATGGTAAGATGTGTTGGTAAGGTGGTGGAATAGAGAGATGAAATGATGGGGCTGTGAACCTGTAAGGAGATGGGCTGGTGAGGTGACTTTGTAGTAATTTGATGAGGCGCCGAGGAAAGAGGATTCTTTAATACTGGCTCTACAAAGTGATTACATTATACCTGACGAAAAGTACAATATAGTCTAAGAATTGTAATGACCCCCAAAGGACAAAAATCCGTTGACAGTCGCCGTCGCTAAATCGACCCACATGTACCACGACGGAAGTTCTCTCGGTATACTAATTACAGCCTTAAAAAAGTTCATGGTGTTCATCACCATTCATTCATCATCACCATTGGAATTAAAAAAACCATTAAAACTAAATTGCTAGAAAAATGATTATTACATCAATGATTGTTTAAATGGTAAAAGTGATCTGAATATATACAATCTTTCACGCAAGACTTTCTCATTCCTTTATCCATCCATAATGTTGTGCAGAGCAACTTCTAGAGTTTCTTGTCGGCTCTTCTCGGTAGATTCTGCTTTCCGAACCGGTGGTAGATTTACTTTACTTTTTTTTTTTAATATTCAAAAGTCCTTGGAAATATGCCTATTTGAATAAAGTTATATTTCATTTTATTTCATTAGGAACAACTGGATATACTCAAACTGATCCCGAAACGCGACAGCCCGAAGCGAGTCACTATGACGGAGTTCGAGCGATCGTCCTACCTGATGGGAAACCTTGATGAACCTTTGGAGTTGATGAGGGCCGGGATGTGGAGCTTGCGAGCAATAGGCGAGGAAGCAGTTGAGTTACCTGAGCTCATGCACAAGGTGGGCCGTGATGCGGGACCCGGAGGCTCCGAGCGGATGGCCCAGCGCCGTGGCTCCACCGTTCACGTTCAGTTTCTCCATGTCCAACTTGAGGGCCTTCGCGCAGGACAGCGTCTGGGCTACGAACGCTTCGTTTATCTGCAATACAGAATAACATTGGACCCTGGCAGCCACTCTTGAGAGAACCGGGAGCATTTAGTCTTCTCGTGCTATTTGGTACCGTCCTCATCCGATGCAGGGCTGGCCTGATCATGTGTTGTGTAATCTTAAATGTAATTCTTATAAGATGTAACACGACCGGGGCCCTTCACGAAAATCAGCGCTGCAGACTTCCTCTGTGGCTTTAGGCTGATGAAGGTCCCAATTTCGCCATGTTTATATGTTCTGTATTTTCTTTTGTTTTCGTGTGTTGTTTGTATTGCTACATTTAAATTTCTGTTTTTTTTTTGTATATTTGTGGCGAAATAAATACTTTTTCGGCTATTTCATTTTTTTTTAACTAGCTGAAGCACGTCCCTATCACGATGTTTTCATCCAAATACTTAGGGCAGGGTTCTCTGTACCACTAATGAGTTCTGCGTAGTATGACCTAACGTGTGGAGAGTTGGGCTCTCACCAAAGAACCTATATGCCGAGTAACATCAGGCCATATCTTGAAATTTTTTCGAGGCCGGGCAAAAGTACAAAATGTCACCTTTTTGCAACTTTGTACTAGGAATGTAACGGAGGTAGTTTTATCGGAACCGAAGTCGAAGTCGGAGTTTTTAAATTTGATTTATCGGAGTCGAAATCGAAGTCGGAATCGGAGTCGGAGGCAATGTCAGTAATCACAAGTGATGGCAGAAGAAAGTAGTTTTATTTAAGGACCAAAAAAAACATTATTTAGTGAACCTTTTTAATTACAAGGTAATAAATTTACACAACCACAGACAATGAAAAAAAAATTGCTGTGTTTCTTATTAATATTAACATTTCCCCATTAACAGTGAACTAATTAAATCAAATTTGCTTCAGGGTAGTTTTTGTGTTATTTTCTATTTTATTTTATTTAATGTAAATGTAAAACAAAACCTTTTAGTAATAAATTTTAATGTACTTTTAGTTTTAAATTTAATAATTTTAATCATATTTTATTTTAAACAAATTTTTTAAAATTCTTCAAATTAAGTAGCATTTATTGTTTGATTAATTGACATTATGTTTCAACAACATATAAAATAAAATCAAGTGAATTGACTACAACGGTGACCTCCGATGAATGCCTCCGATTAAAAAATTTCGGAACCGAAGTCGGAACCGGAGGTGTAATAACAATCGGAAGTTCCAACTTATCGGAGTCGGAGTCGAAGCTCCGTAACATCCCTGCTTTGTACATATCATTTATCGCATACGAAACGATATATTAAAGAACAACGAACTTCAAATTTGCTTAATTTAAGATGAGGTAACATCATCATCATCATCATCATCATCTTATGAGACTTTTGAGTTAGCTTCCAATACGTCAAAACAAAGGCAGTTATAAATTTTCAACCTATTTCTTATGGAGTAGTTGGCTTATTTTTTTAGGTATATTATTCAGTGGGCACGCTGGTATGTCCTTGTTTGCACGGATTTCGACGCCCGGGGCCTGAGCTCTATACCCACCTATACTCGGGCCTGAATGAGAGTGACGGAGATCATACATATTCATAATTAAATTTCAAGATTGTGTACCTAAATTTACAATCCGGCATTGTACCAAGAATCACGATGTTGTTAATCGTATAACGGAATTTAAGTGGAGTTAGGTAGGATCTATGGCTAGACGGGGTGATAGCAGGTGGAACTAGGAAGTTACTGCGTGGTAAACTTTATTGGGAAAACGAAGTATAGGACGACCGGCTGCAAAGATGGACGATGTGGGCAAGTTTTTGAACAACTGGATGAACTTGACACGGTAATAATAATTTACATTGTATAATTTAATTTACGTTGACGCCTGCACTAGTCGTGAGACTGTATCGCAGACGTCAGCGCCCACCATTACAGAGAATACAAATAATTACAAAAATATATAAAAATATCGGTATCGAGGATCGGGGTTTAACTCGGTAACCAAAATCGGTATACAAATGGTGATGAATGACTGTGGGTAAAAATGCACTGACCTCGATCAAATCGATGTCCTTCAGCGTCATATTGGTGACCTTGAGAAGGTTTTCTATCGCTGGTACTGGCCCGACGCCCATGATGCTGGGGTCTACGCCCACGTATGCCCAGCCCACCAGCCGGGCGAGCGGCTTGAGGTTCTTGGCTGCCTCTTCACTGGCCAAGACCAGGGCGCCTGCTCCGTCACTGATGCCCTGGTATAGCAGACTTTTATATAGACATACTGGCTGTGGGCGGCTAGTGGATAATGGATCGCTTTCCATGCACAGTAACTCGAATGCTCGTGGGTTCGTATCCCGGCACGTACCTCTGTATGAAGTACAGATTTAGGCTCCGCATGCCCATCGGTTAAGAAAAACACCATGGTATCTAATAGAAATGTAATGATTGCTTTGAGAATTGCGATCAGCTGTGCTACTGGTCAGGTTGCGCACGATATATATACAGAAAGCAGATCTCTGCTTACCCCAAAACGTATATAGCGAAACGATATATTATAATCATTGAAAGTTTTACTGAGTGCAGTTTATTAGCCGAAGCTTAAAGATAATGCCCTATGCAGAATGACGAAGTTATACAATTATATGTCGAGACCTATCGATTTCGGCATATTTAACGAAACTATATACAAATAAAAAAAAGGATGTTATTTGAGAAGATTGTTCCATAGATTATTGATTATTTTTTTATTTCTGTTATAAAAATTTTCTGATTACAGTAGTTTATATCTTTTTGTGTTACTCGTACTTTTATTTTTCTTTTCTTCTGTGCATGTAGTCTACACTTATAAATATAGTCGCATTTATAATGTATCCTCTTCATGTTTTTTTATATAGTTTTTATGTGTTAATGTAGTCTATGTAAGTGTACTTATAAATAAATAAATAATTGATTAAATTACTCACGGAAGCACTACCGGCTGTGACGAGACCGTCCTTCTTGAAGACTGGTGGAAGCTTCTTGAGCCCTTCGAGGGTGGTCTGCGGGCGCGGGTGCTCATCTACCTCCACTTTTACTTCCTTCTTCTTCACCGTCAGGGTCACGGGCGCTATCTCCGCTTTGAAGACTCCGGCGTCGTTGGCTATATAAACGATTGGTGCAGTATTACCAACCAGCCTAGTTCGTTTTCGGAGTGAGCAGATTTTTTTTTATACCGACTCGACACATTGACTGCACCATACCTGATGGTAAGCATGGTGCAGCCAAAAAAACGCTAACGACTATCGATAGGTATGAAAAACCCAATGGTAGTCGCAGCGATCATGCCGGCCTGCTCAAATATCTCTTCACGTTACGCTTAAAGGATCCCATATCATAGGATGGTGGGAACACGCTCGCTGGAAGACCATTCCACACCCCAACGACACGGCAAAAGAAGGAGTTAGAGAACTTCTTAGTCCTAGCTGGAATGTGAGAAACCGTAAAGCTGTGACTCCGCAAACCCGCGCGCGTGGTTCTATTCAGGAAAGGGTGGAACAAGATTAAACAACTCTTCAGAACACTCGCCATTATACAGACGGTAGAAAACGCTCAGAGAGGTAATATCTCTGCGCAACTGGAGCGGTTCAAGATGTTTAGTCACGTCAGGATCATTCACAATGCGGACAGCCCTCCGCTGCAACCTGTCCAGGGCGTCGAGTAAGTACTGAGCAGAACCGTCCCAAAGATGCGAACAATATTCCATGCAAGGCCTGACCTGAGCCTTATACAAAAGTAACAGTTGATCAGGCGTTGATCTACATTAATGCCCACTTTACGATTATATGTCATAACCAACGTGACCAGTAGCGCAGCATTATTATTACACCGCTTAACTCGGTGATCTTCATATTGTTTAATAATCAAGGAATGTTTTTATAGCTTTGAATGAAATTAATTCGATAATCGATATATTTTCGGATTCGATGCCGGCTTCAAGGGGAAAATCAGTGAGCAGGTGAGTTGAGCTTGGCATTGTTCTTGGTGTTGTATTTTTTTTTTGTTACCCGGGGGAAATCCTCATGGATCGTCAGGGGGTGGTAAGGACCACCCCCCGGTATGCCGGACTCCTACCGACTAAAACCCCCGGGGTAGTCCACCGAGCGTTCTAGGGCCGAGGGGCAAGGCTACTCGCCTCTCCCAGAGCCCGGCCCTGCGCGTTGCCCCATTACGGGCAGCCTTGAATGTAGGGGAGGCGGATGTTTCGCCTCCCCACCGCCTTGTGGTGTGTGGGACCACACACTACACCACCGGAGTATAGTCTAGGCAGCTGGCCCCTCAACCGAGCTGCTCGACACTCCGTGGGAGGACCCTTGTGTGATGGGGTCCTCCTCCTGCGGCACAGCGGAGATTGTCTCCTGCTGCGTCTACATTGCCGCGGAGGCGGCAAGGCGGGCGCATCTGAAGTAGGCACCCACTCTTCTCTATAGCGGCCGTCTTGCGGCGGTACACGCTGGGCCGCCGACGCGATGTCCGGCGGGCTTGGTGTTGTATCGTAATAATAATTTTAAATTTTAATTTAAATTGTAGGTATTATTGTCTGCTATTTTTTTGGTTATTTGTTGTTTTGTTTTTAATTTTCTGTTTTGATATTGTTAGTACTTAGTTATATAGTTATGCTATGTTATGTTATGTTAGTTATGCTTTTGAGCCATGCTGTGGCTGTCTTTTATCAGTATCCGTTGCAGACATTTCGCTTGTGCGTGCGATCCCATTGTGAATGTAAAATGTACAGGAACTGTCGATAGCCCATACATAAATAAATAAATTTCTTTATTCCCAACCTACATCTCCCCTCCCTCATTATATCAAAGAACTAAGTATAAAACATATGCATTGTATTTCTAACTTTAAAAAAAAACTGTAGTAAATTGCATCCCCTATTTCAACTCCTTTCAGTTTTATTTTAGCAACAAAAGATAACTTAAGTCCCTCTCCAAGTTTATTTCTATAGTAAAATTCATCAAAATCGTTTCACCCATTTGACTTGAAAACGGAACTTATAATATATAGACTTTCGAATTTATTAGTGAGGATTATTGTTGTTTCAATTTAATTTGTAGGGACACATAGTATAATGTTAACGTAAGTAATTGATTTTGATAGCGTGATTTATGAAAGTGCGAATATTGCATAAATGAGGAACGTATGCATGTGTTTAGAGACGGCTGCGTCCGTCGACTAAGTAAGTTCGGATAATACACAGTTAACAGCAACACGCATTTTATTTCCATAGTCCCCGAACTCTATAGGCCGCCATTTACAACCTAAATAATTGTTTTCGTTTAGTTAGATTATAGATGTGATTTACTATTGATTGTCAACTCACACCGAAAGTTATATAGCGTGACGATATTAGTTGAAATTGCAGGATATAAAATGTCGAATCGATTAGAAGCAATTTACATTCCTTCAAATAGAAAACAGCTGATTTTCTTTAAGCAGCTCATCAGATTTTCTTCACTCATAGCTAAGAAATCGCCTTTCAAACAAAAAAAAAAACTAATACAAAATCGGGTCATTCGTTTAGAAGCTATGATACCTGAGACAGACAACATATACTCTTCTCTCTTTCTCGTTGTTCCGTCCCTGCTGAGGGTCTAAATCCTTTAGGAAACCTGCTGCCATCGTCGGTTCCACTCTTCCACCTGATGGAGCGTGGCACTAACGGGAAGCTTCAGCTATTTGGAGCTTTGGTCTAACCACCAAGATTACAAAGACACACAGCCCACACGAAGAGACGCACATTAAAATTGTAACACTCACAAGCTTTCCACCTCTGCTGTGATCTCAGCGCGTAATTGTCGACCTCATCCCTGGTTATGCCGAACTGCGCCCCCAGCTTCTCCGCCGTCATGCCCATGGGCAAGCCGCAGTAGGAGTCCGAGAGACCTGCCCATAGCGTGTCTTCGAACGCGTAGTTGGTGCCCAGGGCTGTGCCGAAACGGACCCCGCGGACTGCGAAGGGGGCTTGGGACATGTTCTCTACCCCACCGGCTACAGATATCTTGGCCGCGCCCGTCAGGATGTCCTGAGTTTTATATGAGAGTAAAATTAGTAAGGCCCTTTTAGAATGCCAGCAAAACAAGTGTAATCAAAATTTCATATGTATACATTTCTTTTATAATATACTAGCTGATCCGGCAAACGTTGTTTCTCTATATAAGTTATTGTAATATCTTCTAAGATGTTCATTGAAATTAAGTGATGTCAAAGACAATTTTGTTCACAATTAAATACTCTTAATCAACAACACATTTATTTGGACAAAGATTAACATTATTACGTTGATACAACTCTTAACAAATAATGCATTAATTTCGACCAAATTTGATTACCATAAAAACGGTTCTAGTAAGTTAATCTTAAAAGATAGATATATACTGTCGCGGACATTTTTTTAGATCATTTTAAGAGGAATAACTCTGTCATACATATATTTTTGGTATCTTGAACCGTTTTCGCAGCGCACGCAATGGAAGGACTCTAGGATGAATAATTTTCCCCGTTTTTTTTCACATTTTCCATTATTTCTTCGCTCCTAATAGTTGCATCGTGATGTTATGTAAGCCTTCCTCGATAAATAGTCTATTCAACACAAAAAGAATTTTTCAATTCGAACCAGTAGTTCCAGAGATTAGCGCGTTCAAACAAACAAACAAACTCTTCAGCTTTATAATATTTATAATATATATATATTATGTTTTATATTTAAAACCTTCTTATTAACGTCGATTATAATCAATATAAATTATATATTCGCTCGCCATAAGCGTTCCATAGACTCTTTAAGAAATTTAAAATAGCCTACATCGTGCATGCGAAATTTTTACTTCATTTAGTATAAAAAGTCGCTCTTGAAGTGATTTATATTTAGTAAGTTTACATCTAAATAAATGAAAAATATATTTATTATATGTATTTATTTATTAATTAAACGATGGATAACAATTTATATATGCTGTTTCTAGCGAACAGTATTAAAAAACACTCGCCCGGTTTATTTAGTTGTAAAGGTCTCTCCTGGCTATCAACCAATGTACAGTAGAAAAAAAAAAAACAAAAAATAGTCATTAAAAAGAAGCGCCACATCCTACCCCTGTTATAACTTGTTTCATACTTAGCCGTGGAATATATGGGCCGGCATGACGCCGCTGACTGTCAATGTTAACATGTATTGCTGGTCACCGACTTCCTAAAATCACTTCACCTGTGCGCTGTTGACGACTGACTGGAACCCGGAGCCGCAGAGCCTGTTGATGCCCAACACCGGCTTCTCCTTGGGGATGCCTGCCTTCAAGGCTGCGTGTCTCGGCGTATAAATACCATCGGTCTGTGAAGACTGAAAATAAAAAAAAATTATAAACTGGTTCCCGTTGACCTTAATCACAACTGATGTAAAGAAAGGAAGGAACCTATGTAGGAATGAACGAGAAATATTTAACACCTTGAATGGAAATGAGGGGCCCCGCCCGTCAAGATTTTCTGTACTAAGTTCGAATTTCATGGGCGTCGCCCGCAGTATATATTTTTTTCATATGAAGTTCTTTAAACTTGTAAAAATATTATTATTGTCGCACATGGTCTTTTTTATATTCTAGCTAAATTGACCTTAGTATAATTACGCTAAATTTAATTGTCTGCACGCGAACTATTCTTCGAGATTTAATCGTTAAGGCAAGGGGTTGATCATAGGCAGTCACAAAACAAGGTAATTATATAATAGAAATAAATGATACATAAGCAATATAGTATATATAAAAAGTATGTTTTGAAAAAAAAAAAAGTTAAATAGCTACCGTTTCTTTCTTTAACTTGGTGAAAATTCTCATAGACTTTCACGGTCGCCATAAAGACCGCACCCTCGGTGTTTCGGACTCTTACTGACCAAAACCACCAGGGTTGTTTCCCTTACTCGTCAGCGGAGACCAAGGGTACAGTCACGCCAACTTCCTCGGCTCCCGGCGTCGTCTGGCCTTCTGCAGGCCTCGCTTAAATAACTACCCTACAGTTTGACTTACAGATATGACTTGCCCCACGACCATGCTGTCGACTTGTTCCGGAGCAACTCCAGCTTCCTTCAGGGCAGATATCGTTGCAATCGTCTGCAGTTCTGTCGCCGAAGTGTTTTTAAACACGCCCCCAAATGTGCCGAAAGGCGTGCGCTTGGCACTCACAATAAATATTCCTGAAAATAAAAAATAACACAGTGTTTTAATAACCGGGTAAAAGTGCCCATCGGATTCTTGCGGCTGAGACTTGGCAGCAGCTTGCAGAATCCGAAGCGTACCTTAAATATGATCAAGGTCGTACGGTCGCGAACTTCACACGTCGCCTGACAGGTCAGGGCTTTTACATAAAAATACATCCAGAGCGACATATCGCGACCCAGTACCCGTTGTCACGACGAAACCGATGGCCACCTTAAGTATGAATTTCGGTATTATACGCTCGCCGTAGTTAGGAAAATCTAATCAAATCATTTATTGCACTCTACAATGTATACAGATATGGTTTAGTATCAACTATAGACCAGTGACGTGCATTGGGTATTTAGACAGGGCAGGCAGAATTTGCGTTATTAATTTGAATATTATATTATGATAGGAAATATTATATTGCTTTCATAAGAAAGATAGACAGCGTGAATATAGATTAAATATGAATATAAATGGTTCCTTTTTTTGTTTAACTTTAAGCAATTTATTCCAGATTTATTTATCATAAGGGCATGCAATGCTTGCATGCATCTATGGATTGAACGCTACTGCTATACACCCTGTTGGGCATGGCATCAATGTAGACAAGAGAGAGGGCTTTAATATTTGTAGGGCCCCATACTCCTTTTTATATATTTCTTTCCGTTATATCCACGTACGTGATATAATCTATAGTTTATCTTTTAGATAGTATCTACGGTATAATAATATTTTTCAATAACCATCCGCTTCAATCTGTTTATTGATAGTAAAATAATGTGGGGATAACCACATGGCATCAAATAATGATGTTACCCACTAGTACTGTATTGTGCATCTCTCGTGCTGTGTATCTAGTTACACCTTCCTGCTTGTCCCCTTCAAGCAGTGTTTTTGTCCCAGAGCAGTAAACAGGATATGCTTAGCTCGCATTAGATAAGGGGACCACCGGGACAGAAATGCTCCGACACGCTCGGGATTATTAGTATTAAGTTTTAGTTCTAGTTCAGCTTCCAGTCGATGTAGTAGTGATTTTTTTTTTAAACCTGACTGCCGTCTCCCTGATCTTTCTATCTATGCTCTATTATTACATTTCTCGCTGTTTTCTTAACGTTGACACAACAAAAGCGTGTCAACTGTAAATCAGCGCTGAGTGGCTCAACTGGTCACTTAGCATTTGCTGAGCTGATTCTCTTTGGCGTATAATCACAACACATTATATTTGCTTTCTTTGTTTTCTATCTTGATTCACCTGTCTTTCTGTGTTATAGATTATGTTGTGTGTTATGACCGGTGATCGTGGGTTTGGTGGTAGAAAGACACGGATTTTGGGGTTTTACTGTTTATTTGCACTTTAAGGCACAGCGAACTGCGACGCACACGCACGTACTCTAGCCTTGGGTCTCGGTAGTCGACTAACTTAGCAAGCATCCCGTGCGCGCGCGCATCATCTTACCCCGTGCGTCCCGTAACACCCTAAAGACGCTTAGGGCGTTTTAACACAAGCACGTATCGAGCGGCGTCTACATGCTATAGTGTGCAAATAAAAAACTCTAAAGTAAAATAAATAAGTCTGTCTAATGTATTCAATGTATTTATTGTAATAACTATTTATTGTATTGAACGGTTCTGACATTGTATTAGCACTGTGGCGTCCGCGCAATCAGCTCTACTAAGCATCGGCAGTAGGTCAGCGCTGGATGGCGCGTACTGCGTCGCCTGCTGGCCAGCATACGCTGAGCCGATTGCTCTTTGATATGTGAAAGCACACAGGATATGATGTGACATTATGTATTTATTCTTTAATTGTTTTTGTTACGGCTTGTTAATCCGTCCCATCCTTTTCCCCTCATTATTAAACGATTACGGCAAGTATGCGCCGCGCACCTCACTAGCGCCGGCGCATTCAATTCATCAACGTGACAGCAAAAACGTTAGCCAAAAAAGTGCAAAACCTCATCATCACCAAATCCCAGTAAGTACCTTATCCTTAAAATCAAGTCTGTCAACAACCCACACGAAAGAAATCAAAGTTAAAGTAAAAACTTGGTACAATTTATAACAGTTTTATATCAATACTAGCTGTCCCGGCAGACCTTGTTCTGCCTTATTTCTCTAAAACAAAGTCACATTTATTTTTTTAATGTTAATTGTTAATTTTAATTTAAATTGTTTGAAGGAACCTGGCCTTAATGCTATATGTATAAAAATTGAAAAACACTGACATTAATATTTATACGTCACTCGATTGTTTTGCCTTCCCGGAACCCGTCCACTAACATTTAAACTTTATGGTATGGTATTAAAGTTCAAAATGACTTATAACGAATTTTTTGTATGAAAATATAGAAAAGTGTCGTTTTTAGACTTTTTCAGACAATTTATTTAATTTTTCTCTCCGTAATAACCTTCCCCAGACTTCAACAAACACAACAAAAAGGAAATCAGCCAAATCGGTTTAGCCGTTCTCGTGTTTCGCGCTTATCAAGACATTTAGCGATTCATTTTTATATCTATACTAATATTATAAAGCTGAAGAGTTTGTTTGTTTGTTTGTTTGTTTGAACGCGCTAATCTCAGGAACTACTGGTTCGAAATGAAAAACTCTTTTTGAGTGGAATAGACCATTTATCGAGGAAGGCTTTAGGCTATATAACATCACGATGGGATTATTAGGAGCGAAGAAATAATGGAAAATGTGAAAAAAACGGGCAAAATTATTCATCCTTGAGGGCTTCCATTGCGTGCGCTGCGAAAACAGTTCAAGATACCAAAAATATATGTATGAAAGAATTATTCCACTTAAAATGATCTAAAAAAAATGTCCGCGACAGTATATGTCTATCTTTTAAGATTAAGTCACTAGAACCGTTTTTATGGTAAACAAATTTGGTCGAAATTAATGCATTATTTGTTAAGAGTTGTATCAACGTAATAATATTAATCTTTATCCAAATAAATGTGTTGTTGATTAAGAGTATTTAATTTTGAACAAAATTGTCTTTGACATCACTTAATTTCAATGAACATCTTAGAAGATATTACAAAACCTTACATAGCAAAACAACGTTTGCCGGATCAGCTATAGTGTCTTGATAACCGCGAAACTCGAGAACGGCTGAATCGATTTGACTGATTTCTCTTTGTTGTGTTTGTTGAAGTCTGGGGAAGGTTATAACAGAGAGAAGATTTGAAAAAAATATCTGAAAAAGTCTAAAAACAACACTTATCTATATTCTCATACAAAAGATTTGTTATAAGTCAATTTGAAATTTAACACCATAGCATAAAGTTTAAATGTTAGTGGACGGGTTCCGGGAAGGCAAAACAATTATTGAGTGACGTATAAATATTAATGTATATATTTGTCAATTTTTATACATATAGCATTAAGGCCAGGTTCCTTCAAACAATTTTCAAAAAACAGCCGACAGGCCAAAAGCTATTAACATTAAAAAAACAATGTGACTTTGTTTTAGAGAAATAGGGCAGAACAAGGTCTGCCGGGACAGCTAGTATAAGATATACATATTGTTACGACGGAACTAGGGCCAAACTTTAGCCCTAGATTTCTAGGCTTCCAGGCGTCGCACGACTATAATCTTAAAACGCATAGATAGTCTTGAGGTACTGCTTCGAATGGAATAACTTGCAACCAGATCGGAGAAAATTGTTTACCAACGAAAACATCGGAGGGGGGCGCATCGTTTCATCTTTTGCCGCCCGAGTTCGTGACGCGTATGTCGGTGAGACGGCCGCTATTCGTGGAATTCCGATTCGCGAAAGGTCGATGAACCCATTCTAGAATTTACGAGTAAAAACATAAGGTTCAAAAATCCCTATAAGATTCTAGTTATTACTCGAAAATGCTGGAAAGCGGCTGTTCCGATATAAATACGCGCTCGATGCGATCACAGGACAGTTAAGCCCGGTTGAGCTGAAAATGTCTTTCCCGGCAATCAGTAATTAGTCCGCTTCAAAAAAAAAATCACAGGACAGTTCTAATTTGGACAGCGACACAGTGCGATATCACAAGCGATCTTCAAGGACTTTTGCGATCATACTGCGACTGTATAGTGATTCTACGTGCGATTATTTTGACTGGATTTTTGATACTGGACTTCGAGAACTTTCTGCGACTGGATTTTTGACGACTGATCTTCGAGAGCATTCTTCGACGTGCTTCTGGACTCTTCGACGATTTAACATCGCGATCGTTCGACAGCTGCGTTTCAAGACCTTTCTGTGGCTGCGTTTTGATTTTGTGTACTCTCCTCTATTAATAAATTGATTGTCCGTCACAACCGGCATTTGTATACCCCGCGCTCGTAACAATATGTTGAGAGCAAAGTTGGGCAAAATGTAATCAGATTAATGAAAATGATTAACGATTACATTTTACGTTTTTTACCTTTAATATGACTGCATTTTGCTCATTTATGTTTTAAACACTACAAAATCCCAGATTGTATACACATTTATAATTTCTTAATGTTTTAAATGGATTTAATCATGATTACAGAGCAAGAGAATTAAAATTACGCCTACATTTTGTAATAGTTGATCAGATTACATTTTGCCCATCTCTGGTTGATAGTTGTTCCTTTTGTCTAAATAAACTTTTCTTTCTTTCTCTAACAGAGAAGTATAGACGTGGCGTTTACGGGCGCGCGTAACTGTTTATTCAAATGATCCTACCTACCACTCTGTAATATCTTATCAGGTTATAAATACGGTACAAGATAATAGTTCTCATAACATTTAGGTGTTAGAAATATTCTGATAAATATTTGATATCGATCGTTAATCCTGTCCAGAGTCATAATTACAAAACAAATTTAATCCAGCGTTTGCGGATCGCGTTAATAACGAAGAGCTACATAGAATGGATGGTTTGAATGATAGAGTCATCGATAGCTAACATAAAAGAATGCTATGATAATTTGGGGACGGAGAGGATGAGTGATGAAAAGATGACGATAAGATGTACAATATGAATGCGATTGGAAGTGAGAGCCGAGGCCGTCCGAGACTTTTGATGGAGGTCAATGTCAAAAGTACGTAGTATCAGCGAGGGTGCCTGAAGGGATTCGTGAATGTTAAGGAAGCGAAAGAGGTTAGGTTAGCAAGAATAGAGAGAAGTGGCGTTCCATTATCTCTGCCTACCTCAATAAGGATTCCACGTGAATACAGATAGATAGTTTTATCAAGGTTTATCATTAACGTGGATTTAGTGATTGGTTAAAGTTTATTACAAAAAACAGCTATACTTTATGTAAAAATAGTAATTGATTTCATTGATTTAAATGGATTTAATCATGATTACAGACCAAGAAAATTTAAATTACGACTACATTTTGTAATCGTTGATCATTAATCAGATTACATTTTGCCCATCTCTGACTATAGTAAGGGGTTATCGCTGGCTAAGGATAATTGTAGTGCAAAATTATGAACATTGTTATTCCGTTGCTATTGGTTGGCGCGATTCTCGGTTGTGGCAGGTAATTTACAAATATCCTTGAAGACTTTTTATATTTAAGTAATAAATACATAATATTTCGTTAATTAAATATTTAAGTAATTTCGACCTGCCGTTTCCGACCTTTTTCGTGTTTCGTGTTCAGCCCGGGTATGTTTCTCTCTTTTTCTTCAAGTTTGGTAAAACGGTTATAAAATGAGCTACCTGCCTTTATGCCGCCCTTTATTTTCAAAAAATCCTGATAGGTAGTGTTTTTTTTTTTTGAGACCTTGAGGAAATCTTCAAGGACCGTCAAGGCAGCCGTCGGTGAAGCGGCCTCGGTGTGTTGGACTCTGACCGACTAAACCAACCGGAGTGTTCCTTTTACTTGTCTGCCGGGGCCAAGGGTACGGCCACGCTAACTTCCTCGGCTCCCGACGACGCCTGACCTTCTACAGGCCTCACTACTAAAGGCTACTAAAGACCTGACTCGCTTCTGAACTAATGTCATTGGAGCGGTGTACGGGAACACATCACACACCACTCTCGCCTGGATATGTTAGACAGCGCACTCCCTCATCTGCGCTGCCCAAAGCATCATGTCCTATACACAAAAGCCTCTTGCGAGATAGTACAGTGCTAGGATATCCTTATAGATATTTATTGTAAAGCAAATCCATTAGTAGCGAGTATCAAATAATCTTTCCTTGGACTTTGTAATATGAAATGTTTACGGTCAAGGAACTCCATATTCATACAATATTAATTATTGTTCTCTTTATAACGCTTGCATATGCCTTTTTCTTTTATGATAATTTAATTTTTGTTATATTCAAAAAAGAATATCGTAGAAAAGCTTACTTGAAAATTGTGGTAATACTTTTGAATTTGGAATTTGACCCCAAAGTTGATCAACCATTTAAAATGAAGATAAATATTATTGTGCTAAATTATAGTAATTATAACATACCTTTAACAGCAGCAGACATGTTATATGTTTATTTTATAAACTTTTATAACAATATAAATATTTAACAGACACCTGTTGATATAAAGTGATCTTCGCAACAAAAAAGACGGGCAATGACCGATTGAATAAAATTGACCGAGTTGTAATGGACGTAATTGAATGATAAAATCTACAGAGTGCTGCCAGCTATAATAAGCCAGTTACCAGTGCATCTAATAACATTAGAAAATTTTATGTACATATATGCTTAAAGTAAATTTAAAATAATAATAATTGTTAAAGATGTTGAATTTTAATTTCTTTAGCAATAAAATATAGTCCACGCATATTTTTACATTATAATTTATTTCCAGGCAACTTTAGTATGGGGATGCAATTACCATATAAAATCGATTAAAATATTAGTTCACAATTGTAAAACATTTATACCATTTCTCTATATACAAAATTACAGCGATTTTTTATTGATAATAAAAATTATACTATTTCTTTAAGAATTATTATTTTTATAATATGCTATACAAATTGTATACTGGAATAACTGTCTATGCACCTAGATGTGATTTACTTCAATGTAATCTTATATTTATTTCTACGGCGTTTTGTAACAAGGCAGTTACTTCTGAAATTCTAGTACTAAGATACCTAAGGTACCTTGTTTGTGTTTGTTGAGGTCTGTACCGAAATAGATGTTCTTACATGTTATATCATTTCATTATACTGACTAAGCGCTGTTAGTTCCGATGTATTTTTTTGGTAGTTATTAAGTCCGGTGAAGCTGTAAGGAGTATCTCAAGCCAATAATCCTAGAAAAAGAACAGAGCTCCATATCTCAGCTTAAAGGTTAATATTTTCCAGTTAAATTATTGTTTTTATAGTCAGATTAGATCAAAACGAATGTGCGAGACTCTTGATTGAAAATTATACGAGCCAAGGGCATACTACCATTATAAAATGGAAAGGCAGGAGGAGATTTTTAATTTGATTAGTTATATTGAAATTCTCTAAGATTTTTTTATGATTAACAAATTAAAAATTGATCTCAATCACACCTGGTAAATAAAGATAACTTGGACAATGGCTGCATTCACTCAAAAAATAACTATTCCTCTTCTATCTACTGTTACTACCAGCTACAAATGCACAGGATTGATTCCACAATTAATGGTACCCCTTCAATATTGTCATTATAAATGACATACAGGCATGTAGTTACTAGCATAAGCATTACTATTGGTTTTGATTCTAATTAAAGGTAATTATCTAAATACGTCAGGATGACACATTCGGCTTGATCTTTTGGCTTGGTTTCCGGTTTATAGATTACTATAGTGAAAGCGTAGAATAAGAACTTTTAGGGTAAACAAAAATTTTTCAGCAGGGTGTTTTGCGAAACGTCGGTGAGATATACGTAAAAGTGATTTAGGATTAATTAGTGCATATTTATCTTTTTTTTATATACTGGCGATATTAAGGCATCTTGGTGATAAAGTACGTACCTTATATTATTAAATTGCTGTTGTTATTTAGAGTGGGTGTAATGCTTTATAGAGTGTATCATTATATGAAAAACAATCTAAACCAACCAGGGCCGAGTGATATCGACGCTTTAGGAGTTTGTCGTTAAATCGAGTAACGTAATAACCTTAAATCTGTGTGACCAAGAAAGCTATTAGTCCAGGAAATCTGTGCGGCCAATAAACCTATGTGACCAGAGAGTCTATGGAACTAATAGAGCTGGATGACGAATAAAGTTTTAAACCAGGAATTCTGTGACGTTACTTAAACCTGTTTCATTAGTAGTATACCTGACTACAGGGCAGTGACATTAATTAGACTACCGTGAGGACACGATTGTTGCAGGATGGCCGAGTGTTACAATAATAGAGGAGCACAACGGCAAATGTCACTGATGAGCTAGGCTGGATTTATATCCAGCAAAAATAAAATATAATAAATATAAATAATATATAAAAAATAAATATAAATAATAGTTATTAAATGCTAAATATTAATGTGAACACCATTAACAATTAACGTATACTTTACAATAAATATATTTTATGTTGGCAAGCATAAAGTTTTTAATGGCGGCGGTTTGAGTAGAGAGTGGCAAAAAAGGAAGGCGTGTGATATTGTGCTGGAGTTCTGTAAATGAATAACAAATAATTATGTGGTCGGAGTTTGATGCAATAGACCTCACAGGTGTCAATCGATCCAGTACGAAGCCTAGAACACAAATAAAGAGGGGTCGAATGGCGAGTTTAGCAACTAGCAGATAAGATTTGGAGCTTATAATATTTTATCCTTTTAAAACTACATTAACCGATTATAAATAAATATCAATTCATTAATTAATTAACTGCAACGAGCAACTCTTATAGTCCTAACTTTTAGTTGAAGCGGTACCTATTAGAGGTGTCGAGTTCAACACATATCGATATTTATATTCGATTTAAGAAATCAGAATTTTTTTACGCACCTATCCCTTGCGTAAAATATTTAATTATATTCTTATAAGCTGACCAATTATCATACTTATACTTTATATGGACACACTTAATAATCTAAGGGACACACTATTACAAATTATAGATAACTCTAAATGACATTTGATTATACCAACAAAAATTAGACGTTTTAATACAAGTTAACGTGTTGTTAATAGGTAGCGCCGCTACCACTTGAGTCAGCTTGAGTTGGATATCATTTGTCCAAGTGCAAGAGAGTCGCAAATGTCATAATGGTATTTTTCTGTGCACAGAAAAATAATCTTGACTTGTCAAATCTATACATTCTCTTAGTGTCCTCCTGACCGTATATTTTGATTGTACTTGTAATTCAGAATAGGGCATAATAGCTTTGCAGGTCTACCGTTTAAAAAGTTCGTGAAAAGTCTTCACAGATGATAAATATTTATATCTTGAGTAGATATGCAATTATTGCAATCAGTACATAGTTCTTGATTAGTATTTCAATATTCTCTGATATTGTAATGGCCGGATTGGTTACGCCATATCCCTTGGTGATAAAACACAACGCACGTTGTATAAAACTTGACGAGAAGAGCTTCCTCCGTCCGCAGGGGCGGAGGGAGGCACGCGGCTGAGTATCTGTACTCTGTTCCCAAACGTCTATAAATAGTCGACAATGGTTCGCGCAGACGAGATAAAAAAAACGATCGAAAACGCACTTTATAACTTGTAATGCTGGATCTATACACTTGGCTCTTGGCACAAACGGAAAATGGATAAGTTTGGTGAACTATCCACAAGCTTCCGAGTGCGTCAGTGTCTTTCGAAGGTGCAAGCGCGCCGAACGTCATGATAGTGTCAGATCCAACTTTTAATTTAAGAAACCTATGACATTTACAAATTGGAGCAGTTACATATTTGGAGAGCACGTTTCCGACGCCTTCAGTGCACAAGCTATACTGAGTTCGCATAAAAAGAACGTGTAGGCACCTCGCAAACGCATTCGCAAATCTGCTTTGATTTGTGCCAAAAAACCGACAAACGATCGGGTGCCCACAAGTGTCGGCAAATTAAACGTCCTATCCACACGCTTGCATTTTTAAGGGTTTGGCAAGGGCGTAGCTCCTCTATAAAAATAAATAGTACTAAAATGCAAAAAAAATTCTTAATCAATCATTTACATTCTAGTTAAATCTACTGATCAATAGTTATCACATTGAGAGCAATTTGTTCAATTTTGTTTTTTTTTTGCGTTCCTTGAAACACAAACAACGCTCGTCTGCGCCGCCCTTTTACTGTCAAGTCAAATAGTGAGTGTAGACAGATTGTATGAAGCACCCCGCGTGTGTCGCGGACTGCTCACTAGTCACTGCGGTGTAATATATAAAATATAAAGTTGAAATAGATTCCTGAGAAAAGTCTGTCCAGAGATACCAACAAATACACTCCTCCTCCTCTTTATGTGAGTTCATATCTATATATAATAATAATGTACTCTGTGAGCATTTTTTTTAAATAATGTTCTGCACGGTAGGTAAATTGGCCAAACAAGATTTTATTATCCCGTGTAGTCCAATTAATAATGAACAAACATTGCACTGTATGTGCCCAAAACTGTGCTCTGGAAATAACTGGAGTGTCTATAATAGAGTCATACAACGAACTCATCTCGTAGCCTCTCCTGGCGCCTGCGCAAACATTAGGAACATCATCAATTTCACTGTTTTTAAAATAAATGGGGATGCATTAAATACTAGAATGCTTCCGTGGTACTGACTTTTGGAACGACTCATCACTCCAGCAAGGCTGGAATCAACGCAAATCAGGTGTTTATGGTTGATTGGCTATGATTATTAACAATCAGATCTATTTCATTCATATGTTGACTAAAAATCTTCCGTGACAGAATCTACAAAACAAGAAATGTCTTTCAGCTGAGGCCACGACGCTATGGTCAGCCGCAGGCGATGGGTGTCACGGCGCGCGCTCAGCGTGCTGGCGGTCGCGTTTGCAGCGCTGCTCATGCGACTGCCGAGCGACGCACGTCTGGAAGAGCACCTCCCCGCGCGCCCCGCACACCTCGCGCATCTGCTCGCCGACTTCACGCATCGACACGTGGGGTGAGCACCACGAAACCCGCGACCACACACACTAGACACGCTAGCCGTAGACACACTGCTCACCCAGTGCACGGCGTTGCCCGCAGCGGTGCCTGGACGCTGGAGGAGGAGGCAAGCAACTACACGACGTGGCGCTACTCGGTCGTGTACTCGTGCGGCGCGCGGTGCTCAGGGCGGGTGCACATTGAAGCTCACGACGAGCCCGGCGCAGCGCCAGCACACGGCGAGGCGGCGCGTGCGCACACCGTGCACGTGCGGGACACACAGTGCGTGCGCTTGCCGCTGGTGCCGTGGCCTCAGCTATGCGGTGAGTGCAGCCGGCTCTGGTCGAACAGTCTTCGTGCTGACTGATATGTGATGACGACTGCATTCACTGCGCTGCTTTGATCCACAGAACAGACTGAGCGGGTGGCGCGTGTGAGCCCAGAGGGCTCGGGTTCGCTTGTGTCGGAGCGCGGCTCGTCGTGGTGCGTGCTGTGGCGAGCGGTGACTGGAGAGTGCGCGCGAGACCTGCGCGCACAACTAGAGGACAGCATGCAGCGGTTGCGCGCGGTGCTGGTCAACAACTAAATCTCATTCCCTATTATATTATTGAATGATATAACGCTACTCATAACATTAAACTGTTTTTTTTTTTTACACTAGCACGACATATTGACTACAGAGTACCTGATGGTAAGTACAGTGTAGTCCAAAAACGAAAGCGACTATCAAAGGATGAAAATCCATTGATAGTCTACATCGTCATGTCGGCCCACATATACCGCGACTGAAGGTCTCTAGGTATATGAGCTAGGTGTATACACAAGCTGATCCCGAAACGCGACAAGCCGAAACTGGTCACTATGACGGGCTTTACACCCATGTACTGTGGTCGCGATCCAGATGGGCACCGGCGCCCTACCGCCTCGCTGCTGCTTGTTTAGCACCACCCAGGAGTCACGTGTAGGCAAACTAGGGTAAAGCCTACGGACGCGAGCAGCTTCGACTCCCAAATAAACATGAAATAAACCTAAATATGATTTATCTGGTATATGTTTCTCACTACGTTGGTATAGAGTCCACGCTGGTATTGCTACAGCGTCAGGTTGCCGTCATTTAACTTGTCCAGAGCTGAAATACTAATGTAGCCAAAATCCATATTAAACTTTCCCACAATTATTTGACCCTGATTATATTTATCACCTAGTCTCTGAGACCACTCTAATGAGTTAATACACGTTACTCCTGCAGTGAGATAAAGAAGACACAATTCTTTCATATTGATTCGAAATTATTAATGGAATACTAAATGCAAATTACTATTTAATAGAAAAAAAGGTGTATATTTTATCTTCCTCGGATCTTTATTTGCGTCGGACCATTTTATATCTGCACTCTGGTTTTGCAAAGAACTTAGTATTACAGAGTATTACGTATTGGGTTTTGTTCAGTTATGGGCATATATCGGGTAAATAGCCAATTCTTTGTTAAATATCCATTTACACCTATGTTTACTTACCAGTTTTCAATTTATACCGGACGTACATTAAGTACCATATTGGTTGAAATAAATGTTTGCTTTTTTTTCATGACAAATATTGTTATGTCTTTACTTTTATCTAACGTTATATGAATAAGACGGCCTTATATTATATTATTGTGGACGGAATTGGAAACTGTTATCCGTATCTACGAAAACTAAAACACGAGTGACACGAAAAACCAGAAATGTGACGGAAATAAAATGACGTCAATTTAGGGTTTTTACTCTTGGAAGAGAGGTTTTATGTGGCTAAAAGAATTTAAAAAGGTAACCGCGCGGACCCTTTCATCTATTACCCAATCACTATTACGTCTATCTTTTGTAAAGTTCTGAAATGCTTAATTAATGAACAGCTTTTAGCAAACCTGGAATAAAATAATATATTTAGCAAACGCTAGTACAGTTTTCGGCAAAAATCGTCTGGTGGAAATCTTTTAGTACATTCAAGTAATTTAATTATTTATGGGCTATCAACAGTACCATTGCATATACTATTAATAATTAAATCGCGAGCACTAGCTCAATGTCGACAATAGATACTATTAACAGATAGCCACAGCATGTTTCAAAAGCATTGATTAACAATATTACATTTACAAAAATAAAAAATCGAAAAGAAAAAAATCCTTGATAATAATTCCAATTATATGCTACTAGTTATTGGGATGAAGTGATTGAAAGTTGTGGAGAGGCTGTGGCCGTCGCCCTCGATATTTCCAAGGTATTTGACGGGGCTTGGCATGCAATCCTTTTAAGCAAGCTCCGGTGGTATGGAATTCTAGACAATCTCCTGTCCTGGATTATAGACTTCCAGAATAAACGGTCTTTTCGAGTAATGGTTAATGTCCGCTCGTCTGAACATATGATAATTAATGCCAGAGTTCCTCAGAAGTCAGTACCCGCAACAACATTATTATTACTAGGGGTGTCGACTTAAAAAATATATTCAAATTTATATCTGATGTATAACATTGGATTCCAGCATCGATGTTTATCGATATATAGCTAGACAACATCAATATTTTTTCACAGTCAAATATTTTCCACAATAGTTTAATATTACCTTATGCCAATGAAACGCGCAAAGTTTATGCTTCTTGATTTTGTATGACTGAATGTAGAATCAGAGACCAGAGTAACAGCTGAACTAGTAATGTATCTTATCTTATATTCTCTTATTTATGGCAGCCTTTTCACGACTGCCAGTGTCAAAGTATGTTACTGTTTATTTCTGAGTACATATTAAACTAGCTAAAAATTTTGGGTAAATACAGTGAAATATATGACAATCTGAAAATAAATATAATATACATTGTTATTGAGACACGAATTTTAATAAAGATTAGTACATACACCAAAACCAAAGCTATTGTAGGTACATATAAATATATACAATATATACATTACAAAAATACATAAACATAAGTACATATTATAATTTAATGTTATTATAACTAAGGAAACAAAAATTGTTTCAATGATTTCAGGTTGGGAAAATTAGTAGTGTAATAATAGAGGTTTTCTATGAGTGATATTTCAATATAATTGTACTACTACCAAGATAGTGGTGAGATCACTGAAATGAGTTATACGGTATACCTATATTTGTAAATGAAATAAAAATGACAAATTAATAGAAATATTTTATTACATACAACAAAACTTCAAAACAGTAAAAGAAAAATATGAAATATTTAGTACTAAAATAAGTAAAAAATTGTGATAAAAAAGCAAATATTCGATGTTGTTATAAAGAAATATACTGATTTATCCAATGTAATAAATATTTGTCAAAACATCGAATCTGTTTATATATCCTACGGAAACAACGTGTAAATACGATTAATCGATGTTAAGTGAATATCCCTAGTACTTATATAGACTGTGGTGGAAGTTTTCGTCGTAATCGCTTCGATTTATTATTTTTGTGAAAAAATGCTTATGCAATGAGCGATGGTAGACCTGTTACTGGTCAACTGAAGAAATTTGTGTTTCGCGGCAAATCGTCCACAAACGGTGACACTCGAGGTGAATATCTTGAGATAGTGATACCAGAGTTACTTTCAGCTGGGTATTCTTTCTACACGTGGCCATCAGCTCCCTTACTGGCCTGGTATTTGTGGACACAGAGGCGCCATTTGCGAGGCCTGAGGGTCCTAGAGCTCGGCTGTGGCACTGGGCTGCCTGGGATCTTAGCGGCAAAGTGTGGGGCTCGCGTTGTGTTAACTGATAGTGTCGCTTTGCCGCGGTCGCTGAGGCACCTTGCAGCGTGTTGCGAAGCCAACGGCTTAGTCCCTGACCGCGACGTGCAAATCGTAGGCCTCGCCTGGGGACTATTTCTATCAGAGGTTCATAATCTCCGCCCTGTAGACCTACTTATTGCTTCTGACTGTTTTTATGAACCCACGCAGTTCGAAGAAGTCCTGTCAACAGTTGCGTACCTTCTAGACGGCACTGACGCGAGATTTTTGTGTGCTTATCAGGAAAGAAGCTCTGACTGGTCAATAGAAGCATTACTCAAGAAGTGGGGGCTTAAAGGAGCGTTGCTTGACTTGGATTCGCTGAGCGAGACCTCCGGCGTCGACTACAAGACCTTGGTTGGTGAGAGATCATTGCATCTACTGGAAATTGTTACGGCTTAGGTTATGGCCAGTACAGCACGAGCAGCTCGTCTTTATGTGGGCAATCTGCCTTGGACTGTTGGTCATCGTCAGCTGAGAGAATACTTTGCTCAGTTTGGACCAGTTCAAAGCGCACGAGTGGTCTTTGACCGTTCCACTGGCCTTAGCAAAGGCTACGGATTTATAGAATTTGCAACTCCGTCGGCAGCAGTTGATGCTTCTAACAAGCAAGTTCATACTCTTGAAGGATTAAACTTAACTGTACAAGTCCAAAATACTTAGATTGTCACAACAAAACCAGCATAATGACTGAGGCACATCCAGAAAATTCTGATTCTGATTTTTCTGAAGAGGAACTATCACCTCTCGACATATCTTTTAATAAAGCAGCTGAACATGTTAGGAAAATTACAAGCAAATTGAATAATAATGAACTTTTAGAACTATATGGACTATTTAAACAAGGAACTGAAGGAGAATGCAACACTACAAAGCCTGGGTGGTTTGATGGCAGGGGACGAAGGAAATGGGAAGCTTGGAAAGCTCTGGGTGATATGAAATGCGATGAAGCCAAGCAGAAATACATCATATTAGTCCAAAAATATGATCCTGATTGGACAGAATTGTCTGCAAATATGCCTGGTAGTAAAGAAGCCTGGGTAGCAGTGTCTTCCTTAAGGTATTCCCCAGAACCTGACCTTGTCCATAATGACATGTCAATACTTGATGCGGCTAGGGAAAACTGTCACGAGAGGGTCACTGAGCTTTTAGCTAAGCACTCTAGTTTGCAGCAAGAAAGAGATGAGAATGGCTTAACAGCGTTACATTGGGCAGCAGATAGAGATGCTACAAGATCACTCATTGCTGCTCTAGAAGGAGGTTGTGATATTAACGCCGTTGACAATTCTGGTCAAACTCCGTTACATTATGCTGCATCTTGCGGTCATATAGAGACCACAAAGATATTGGTGAATGCCGGAGCAGCTTTACTAGCTGACGAGGAGGACAACACCCCCCTTGATATTGCAACAGATGAAGATATAAAGAAAATTCTGGATGGTGCTAGATATTAAGCATTTGTAGTTATATTTCATTTTAGTGTAGATTTTGGATAATATATGATGGTCATATTTATTTAATTTTATTGTCTGTTGAAAAGAATACACATATTTTTATTTATTGTCAAGTGGTAATTTGACTGAGTGGTAGACAAGTAACTGCAGAACACTTAATAGATAGTCCAAGATTGGCAGTTCAAAGGATGAAAATTTATTGTTAGTTAATGTCGTCATATCGGTTCACTTATGTATGTAGCAACTCAAGTTCTCTAGGTATATGAGTTACTGGATGTACACAAGCTGGTCTGGAAAGGTTGAAGCAAATCACTATGATGGTGTTTCCACTTGTGTACTACGATCAGTACCCAGCTTGGGGTTGCCCGATCACTTCATATTCATATACTCAATTTCCATAAATAAATATGCCTTAATTTTATTTTAAAACATTTGCTTGGGCTGGCATTCTACATTAACTACATTCAATACTTGACAATTCTCTACTGACAAGGCAAAGCATGTCAAATAATATAATTTCAGTTTATAAATTATTCTTATTATTTTCAGTCCGAAGCTTGACCTCAATCACACCTGGTGGAAGGTAAAGATGAGTCCGATGGTGGACCGTGTCCGTCCAACAAATGCCTGTTCCCTTTTTTCCTCGTCCTAAGTTGTGTAAATATGATCACTGGAATTACATTCCACTCCTTAACTGTTCGCATCATGAATGAAGAAACGAATCTTCATGTGGATATAAGGAAAGCCTGGAATATATGGATGGTATCGGACACAGCGTTTAGTGGTTTTATGATGAAATGGGGTTTGTGCAATAAGAGAATGTAGCATCTGAGAACACTCCATGGAGCAACCGGTAGAAGACTATGATGCAGGCTATTTGATGTCGATGCCCAATGTCTGCATTTTAGTTTCTTATTTCTATTAAAATAATACAAAAACTTTATAAAAAACGTTTAATATAAAAATTAACTTATTAGTTTTAAATACATAGTCATTACTTAAATAACTTCTATTTGAGTGGCAGAACTAGTAATATCTATTTACTGTACATTTTAAATTAATGGGATTATATAACCTCTCATCCGTGGAATCCATTACCAGGACCTTGAATCTGATTTTCTCTAAATCTATTTGGAACTATGTATAGCTCCAATCAGTTTCATCAACAAAATATATTTCATAATGTAATTTCTTACACTACACTTGACTTTGAATTGCATTTTAACTGCTCTATAAGAAATAATATGAGTTACCTAATAACAATGACGTACATAAAGTATTTGGACAGAATTCGCGTAATTAATTTGAATATTATATTATGATACTAAATATAAAGTAGTAGTAAATAATATATTGATTTCATAGGAAAGATAGACAACGTGAATATAGAATAGATATGAAAATAAATGGTTCCCTTTTTTTATTAACTTTAAGCAATTTATTCCAGACTTATCTATTATATAAAAATAAGTCCGGTTTTCTTTCCTGACGCTATAACTCCAGAACGCACGAACCGATTTCCACGGTTTTGCATTCGTTGGAATGGTCTCTGGCTCCGTGAGGTTTATAGCAAAATTCAGGAAAAATTAACAGAAAAGCAGGAAAACGGGGAAAATCATTTTTCACAAACCAATACGGTTTTGCACGGTGGTGGAGCAGATCGCACCAGTATTTTAAGTAGATGGCGCCGATGCGTTATACATTGTTTGACAGCTACTCATTATACTCTGCTCAGTTAATTTCATGTGGCATTTACTATGCACACGTTCTTTCAAACGCTAACTAAAAACCAAAACGAAGCCATCTGGTGGCGAAACGAAGTTCGCCGGGTTTGCTAGTTTATCATAAGGGCATGCAATGCATTTATGCATCTATGGAATGAACCTTACTGCCTAATAAGATAAGGACTTTTTACCGTGACCTGTAATGGGACGCGTCACTGACGAAAGCCTAAGTGGCTGTGCTGGCCATGTGAATAAGGGATCGGTATCCATACGCGGTGACGGGAATGGTTGTAGGTTTGCATCCCGGCCCCGGACGGCGCACTTCAGGGAGCGCGCCGTCCAACATATCCTGGCGTGAGCGGTACATGGTGTATTCCTACGTAAGGCTCCAAGACACGAGGCGATCAAAGAGTGGCTCTTTACACCACTCCTCTCATGAGGCCTAAAAGCTTTACCTTGCTGAGGTAAGGAAAGCTGGTCCTGCCTTTCCCTCACCACTCGGCAGTCGGGAGGATGAACACCCCGGTTTTACACAGTAAGAGTCCAATACACCGGGGCGGCAGATCTCACCAGTGCCCGGACGGTCCATGAGAAATTCCACCAGGACAAAAAAAGTTTTAATCCCGGCACGTATCTCTGGATTTTTCCAGATTAAGAATGGACTTGGCACCACACCAGCACCGGTAAAGGAAAACACCGTGAGGAAGTCCGCATGGCGTCTAATAGAAATGTCATGTGTACTGGTGCTGTGGGAATGGCGGTCAGTTGAGCATGACTTGATAAGCACAAAGTGAGTACAATCACCAATGCATCTCTACTCAGCCCGAGAGGAATATAGCGTAATGAAATTTATATTATAAGAGTAACTATTTTAGTGAAAATAAATCTACTGCGGTAGGTATAGTTAAAAGACTTTCATTAGCCTTTATCAAAACGAGAGCGGTGTGTGACGTGTTCCGCACACCGCTCCAAGACTACTTACCAGAAGAGCGAGGGGTGGCCCTTTACACCAATGCCTCGTAAACACAAAGATGAGGCCTATCTAAAAGGCCAGACGTCGTTACGGGCCGGAGAAGTGGACGCTGCTGTTCCTCCGGTCCAGGCTAGATGAAGAGAAGGAACACCCCGGAGGTTTTAGTCGGTGCAAGCCCGACACACCGGGGAGCGACCCTCACCGCCCGCTAAGGTCCGTTAGGGACTTCCCCCGGGTTACAAAAAAAAAAGATCATCAGAAAAATCAGATGTAACATAATTATAGATTTCATAGAATAAAGTTATTTTGGTGACAATTATATATCTTCAAACTATATATATATATATATATTTATATATATAACATTGAGCGTTAACGATATTAGCGATAGCTATGAACCGAGCGGCACGGATGCAGAGGCACAATATGGTCCGCCTGCATTCAACTCGCGCGACGACTATAGTAACATTGGGGGCTAAAGGACCGGGCAGTAGACTTGAGTTTGTTACCCGGATGAGACAAAACCGGTGCGTATGTGTCCTGCACACTAATAGGTCCTGAGAGCTGAGCTCTTTACAACTACCTCTTCCAGAGATGAAACATAAAAAAGAAAATCGCTCGCCGGGTCGCTGAAGGAATATGGATCCCTAGGCCCGGCTTGAAATTGAGGGACACCCTGGGGGCTTTTTAATTAGCAGGAGTTTGATAAACTGAAGTCGCCGCCTTCATAGCGGCCCTGATGGTTCTATGCAGGATTTTTCACCATGTTACCAAAACAAAGGATAACTATAAACGCACACTACTTATTCATATATAAGTACAGTCATGTACTGTAACTTTTAATTTAATATTGTTTTTTTTTTAATTCAAGAAAATACAAATCGATACCTATCAATATAAATCATTATATTATTATTAAATAAGTGTTTCTAAACCTGTACAAAATTCGATTTCCTTTTCCATGCATAAGCAAGGAAAACACATAACATAGTTTTGATATAACGCACTTATTATGTGATCGGTGGAGTACATATAATAAATTAACTTAAATGAGCGTTGATACAACATTTAGGGTGGCTTGCACTAACAAATTAAGTCTAGTTTAGACGTACATAAAATGCTGTTTAGCGCTGAACTGTACTTATAGTCTTGCACTGAATAAAAACCCAGTTGTAACAACTCTTAAACTGAAATCATCATTCAGATGGAATTAATGTACTTCGATTAATTAGCGTCTATAAAAGCTTAAACTAGACTTAATTTGTTAGTGCAAGCCGCCCTAAGGGTAACATGCACCAACAAATTAAACCTGGTTTAAACTTTTATAAAACTCGTTAATTTTAAACACTTCTCATTACCTTGCTCGGAAACGTTATCTAGTTTTTACCTGTCAAATTTAATTCACCACTGAATTAGATTTAAACACCTATTGAAAAGCGTTTTATACATGCTTAAACTAGATTTAGTTTCTTGGTGCAAGTCGCCCTTAATTTATATTACTACAGTTTTAAAAAGTTCGTTTTTATATTTTTAATAAATAATTCTTATCTGCTGTACATAAAACTTATTATTTATACAAAAAAATTAAATATTGCATATATGTATGAGAGATAAATTATCTTTCATAATTAGTTTACAATGCAATTTAATTCTAATTCATAGGTGCTTTTCGAACATATTACCAAAATCTTCTTCATTGTGAATTTTCTTAATTATTTATTACATTTATCATTTGTAATCTATTCAATAAGAAATAATATGAATAATTTTGGGGACTATACTATGCCGCTGTGATACAAAAATATATAATTTGATTAAAGTTAATAGTATTAAATATACTTCATTTCATATCAATAAACAAGTATATTCATGTTTTAACGCTTATGTCCGCAATTGTACATCGCAAGTTGCGCCATGTTTTTTCCAAATTAAAAATGTTGTACTTTACAATTTAACATTTCGTCTATAAACCGGAGATCCTCTTTGTCCGAGCAAAATCAATTTCTGTTTATACCAATAAAACAGGGGAGCGGCGCGCGCCCCATTCTGTCCCTGATTTACGTAAATGTTTAACTGGTATTTCAAAACGAAGTTTGAACAGTACCATGAACTTTTTGAGTTTATTAAGGACGTAGCAAAACAGCAGGACGCGAAAGACGCCTTTACAGACGAAGTATTAAAAACTAATTTCGTATCTGCAAAAAAATTATCTCTAGCTCTATATCTTGTGCAATCAGAACAAAAAATATACCATTGGTTTGTTTACAAAGCTATATAAGCGCAAAAATACAAACATTTCAGAATACATATAAAATTAACTACTATTTTAACTAAGTTATTCAAAAAAATACAATATATTTTGTTTCTACAAATTAAAAAAAACGTATTTAGACAAAGATTATGCTTTTACAGTGCTTTTCAAAAAACCTTAAATATGAGGTTATTTGTTAAGGTTGCTATTAACAACGGCAGTAAAAGTATGTGTCGGATCCTAGCAGTCACGATTCGGCAGCGGTTACCCAGCTGCGATATTCAGGTCGCGATGTGCCGCTCTGTATTCATTCATACGGGACGGCGTCCGAGGTATGCGGTAGGGATGTTACGGAGCTTCGAATCCGACTCCGATAAGTCGGAACTTTCGATTGTTATTACACCTTCGGTTCCGAAACTTTTTAATCGGAAGTCACCATCACTGTTGTAGTCAATTCATTTGATTTCATTTTATATGTTGTTGAAACATAATATCAATTAATCAAACAATCAATGCTACTTAATTTGAAGAAGAAATTTTAAAAATTTTGATTAAAAAAATATTATTAAAGTTATTAAATTGAAAACGAAATGTATATTTAAATGTATTACTAAAAGGTTTATTTTTTTATTTTACATTTACATTAAATCAAACAAAATAAAAATTAACACAAAAACAACCCCGGAGAAAATTTGATTTAATTTGTTCACTGCTAATCGGAAAATATTAATAAGAAACACAAAAATTTTTGTTTTCATTGGTTGTGGATGTGTAAATTTATTACTTTCTAATTAAAAAGGCTCATTGAATGTTATTTTTCTATGTCCCATAATAAAACTACTTTCTTCTGCCATCACTTGTGACAGACATTGCCTCCAACTCCGATTCCGACTTCGGTTCCGACTCCGATAAATCAAATTTCAAAACTCCGACTCCAACATCGGTTCCGATAAAACTGCCTCCGTTACATCTCTAGCATGCGGCTGCGCGGCTTTGTTAGGCGACGTGTCAAATTTGCAACCATGGGGTCTATATGGGGGACGTTTTATATATAAAGGGTTGTTACTACCGAGCAACGACAGACAGAATTCGAAACACGCCTTAAGTTTAATACGCACGCTTTTGAAATCCTTCCAGGCATATTTCAAACAAAAACATTCCCCTATTTCACAAACGATCTTAAATATTGTTCCATTTTAATTTGCGGACAATTACACATTCGTCTAGCCCCAAACTAAGCTGGAGCTTATACTGTGAATACTAGACAAAGATATACTTACTTAACATATATACAGGGTGATTTTATAGACAAGGGAGATATTTCAGAATATAATAATTTGTACCTTCTTATTAATTTATGAACAAACGAGAATTGATTCGTAAATCATGTCTACAACGACGCGCGAGTGTCATAATTTTAGATAAGCAGGTATCGTCTCGCTTTCCCTTCGCACTGTATCCTGGCTCAGGACAGGTAAAATACCCACTTAATAATTAATTATATTTATTCATTAATGTGTAATTGTCCCTAAATATATTGTTTATAATTTACTTTAATTTAACGGAAGTATAAAAATATTATCTTTATATATTAAGAATTAAAATAGAATGTTGAATATGGTCCCGAAATATTTAATTACTGCGATCGGTTACAGTATATTTACATGAGTAGTTTAGTCGATCGAAGACGCGTGCTTAACTTAGTGTTTCTCTTTAAACTTGTTAAAAATCATTTCGAAGTTCCTAGTATTTTCTGCTCCTACTAAATTACCCAGAACATCTAATTTTAACTTGTTCAGAACTCCAAATTATTCAACAAATTTAGGCCACAGTGCACTTTCATGCAGAATGACAAGGCTGTACAATTCTATGTCGAGATCTTCAATGCTAGCATTTTCAGACTCAAAAAATGGACGTTATTCGAGAGGACTGTGGTATAAGTTACTGTTTGTTTTTTTATTTTCCTCACTTGTATGTTTTTTTTGCAAATAAAATTAAATGTTTTTCTTCTTGTTACTGTGTTGCATTTTCATTTAAGTTTCCGTCTGTGCAAGTTAGTCTACAGTTTTAAATATAGTCGCATTTGTAATGTATCTTCATGTCTTATATATTTATGTATGTGATAATGTAGATTATGTAAATGTTCCAATAAATAAAAAAATGTCTATAAAATCATCCTGTATATATTAATGACTCGCTATGAGTTAATGTGCTGATCACAGTAGTTTCCCGGTACCGTGTCTCGAACTAAAGACCTTTAGCATCGCAAGTAGTATCAAAACATACTGCGTCATCAGGCCGTCAGTATTTCTTAATCTCTTCGCAATACAATGTACGAAATTGCCACACTTTTAGTGATAATACTAAATAACTTTGTATTACACGCAAGATGAGCATCACCGATTCGGTAAAGGATATTGCCGAATCGATTAAGTCGATTTCTTTAAATTACTAAATATAGTGACTAATAACACCTGATAGTAAGATAGTAATAAAGCCGTCAGACAGAACGAAAATTGACCAACATGAAAAACCGAGTCAGTCAGCTGAAGAGAAAATGATGCAGTCATATTCAGCTGACATAGGGAACTATGTCTAAATAAACTGTTCCCAAGATCAGGCCTTAGCTCAAGACGATCCATGATGATTTCAAGATTTCCACCGGGTTACCAAAGTAAGGAGCAAGGATCTGTCATTAATCTACTATTAATCTAGCATTATCCCTTGTTAGCTTGATTTTGTATATTTATTTGTGAAAATTTTGCTGGCTTATATATCCTTATTTTACCGTTTGTACGCGAACACGCTCGCGCGGAGACCGTTTCACAATTCAATGACACGACAAAGGTACCAGAGAACTCCTTAGTTTTAGCTGAAATAGCACCGTAAACTTGTGAAGTATGATTCGCTTGACTTCCATCATGAACAAGGCGAAGATTATGATGATGGGCAGCATTTCTCTATTTACCCTTCTTTTAAATACGCCCAAATAATCGCGTATCGGAGTTGCGTGCAGCCGTGTACGAAAGGCTTTAGGATAAAGGTTGCCTCTTTCTCTTTCCGGGTGTTAATTATCCTTGGGGTCCTTGTGGGCCGCGCCCTCGCCGGAGTCCAGTTGCTTGAGCAGTCTAAATAGAGCAGCTGCTTCCCGTATCCTGCTGAATTCCACGCAGAAAGCCTCAACTTCGATAAAGAGCTCCTGTAATGGCATACGAGAGATTTGTAGACACTGGAAAGCATATATCCGCTGACGGTCAAACTTTGGTTCAGATCCACGAGCACACGCCACTGATATATATGATGATGATGATGATGTCCTAGCCGGATTCGGCCATGGCGACTGATTCAACACCGATTAAGAAAACCGAGGTCCAGTTTTCGGAAACAGCCAATTGCGCAGGAGATATTTAAGTGCACAACTGGACGCGCTGCCAGAAAAGCACTCTCTCGTCCGAGCTCCCTCGGGCCCGATGGAATGGAGAACCAGTACGATCGGGAGGGAGCGGGATGCAGGTTTGGTCGAGTTTTCCTTCTCTGAACTCCTGGTTGAATTGCGGTGTTAAAGGGATACCTTAGTCGCCTTTTACGACACCTCGGCAAGAAGAGGGGGGTGCTATTCTATTCTGCCGGCAGCCACCACGGCATAACTGATATATATATGGGTATAGAAAACGATAAAGTTGAGTTCCACTGACCTTGACGTTGATGATCTTGTTCCTAATGAGCGACTGCAGGAAGACGCAGACCAGCCTGACCAGCCGGTTCTGCATGTACCGGTCGCGGATGGTCTCGCAGGTCGATATGCAGTTACTGATGTACAGGTGGACAAACTCCACGGGCAAGTCCACCGACGTCGTGAGCCTGGGATCGGACACTTTGAGGAGTGACGGGTGGTAGCTCACCGCCTTTTATGCGGATACGTAAAATAAAAACATATCGTCACGCTATACCCCTTTCGGGGTATGCAGATACCAGAGATGGGCAAAATGTAATCAGATTAATGATGAATGATTACAAAATGTAGTCGTAATTTTAATTTTCTTGCTCTGCAATTATGATTAAATCCATTTAAAACATTAAGAAATCCTAAATGTGTATACAACCTGGGATTTTGTAGTGTTTAAAGCATAAATGAACAAAACGAAGTCATATAATGGTAAAAAACGTGAAATGTAATCGTTAATCATATTCATTAATCTGATTACATTTTGCCCATCTATGAGAGATACATTAGAGGCCGTATGCACTTTGCGGTTATATGTCACGTCCAACGTGACCAGTAGCGCTGCTGATCGCCGTTCTCATAGCACTAGTACACATGAACTTTCTAATAGATGCCATGCGGATTTCCTCACTGTTTTTCTTCACCGGTGAGCATATGGTGCCTAAATCTAGACCTAATCTGAAGAAACCCAGAGTTACGTCCCAGAATCCGATCCCTCGACCGCTCGCTTTGCCAGGCATGGATACTGCTCCCTTATCCAATAGAAACGCACTGACCCCATGTGCGGCAATGCGGGTAGTTGTAGGTTCGTATTCCGCTGGGCAGTAGACTTGAGGGTGTCTGGATTCCCAGGCCTGGTCAGTGTGATTAGAAGGACACGCTGAGAGTTTTAGTGAGCAGGAGTCAGACACATCAGGGTTCCTGCTCTCATATTAGCCCTGAAGGTCCTACGCAGGACTTTACCTTTTTTTGATATTGCCAGTGAGGTACTCGCGGGGGGCGTACAACGCCCTGCGTATTATTTATTATTTATTTATTTATTTATGGGCTGTCAACAGCTCCATTACACTTCACATTCACAATCTGAATCACATGCATAAGCTAAATGTCGGTAACGGATACCAATAACAGACAACCACAGCATGGCCCAAAAGCATTATCTAACAATATCAAAACACAAAAAAAAAAAACAAAAACAAAACACAGGTGTGTTAGGTATTCAGTATAATAATGCTTTTAGAGTGCTGTTGGGGCTGCCCCGACTCTGTAGTGCGTCGGGTATGTTTGCCGAGGCAGGATTGCATGATTTCCATGCAGTCATGCGTCGGCGGTGTGCTTCGATGCTGCAGCGTTTGAGGGGCAGTACTGATGGCATTTTAAGTATTTTGTCTGAGAAAGTGGATGGGCCTTTCATTCAGTTTTGGGTGAAGAAGCTCATCCACTCTGGTATTTATTTAAGAAATTAATATTAAGTTTTAAAATTTTATGTATTTTTAATTTAAGAAATATGAAATAAAGTTATTATTATTATTTACCACGAGCTACCAAAAAAAAGTGCAAAGGGAAAACGATTGAATACCTGTTTACTTAAAATTATGACACACGCGTTGCGGTGTACGCACTGTTTACGGATTAATTCTCATTTGCTCATAAATGATTTTTTTTTATTTATTAGGGAATAAATACAAAAAATCACTAAAATTATCACTTGTATTTATTATTTAAGCATTATGTATTTTATTGTTTATCGATAATTCTTATAAGATGTAACACGACCGGGGCCCTTCACGAATATCAGCGCTGTAGGCTACCTCTGTGGCTTTAGGCTGATGAAGGTCCCATTTTCGCCATGTTTATATGTTCTGTATTTTCTTTTGTTTTTGTGTGTTGTTTGTATTGCTACATTTAAATTTCTGTTTTTTTTTTTTGTATATTTGTGGCGAAATAAATACTTTTTCATTTCATTTCGAATATGGTTATTTACATTATTATTATTTACAAAAGGTATAAATGGTTGCCTCCTGTAACAATTCACTCGTCTATAAAATCACTCACACATCAGTATTTATTTCTTTGATTAATTTGTTATTCTCGAGTTTCGTGGTTTCTTAGATGCCTATTTTCATGGATTCGCACGGATGCAATCGCTAAAACCTACCTCGCTGACCAGCTATCGTGGTTTTATTGTGGAAGGGGGAGAAGGTGGAATCTGATATCATATGGTTACCTGTTGACAACCTCCATTGAGTGCAAGGACATCTCCATGTTGACCAGCACGCTGAAGTACTCCGTGATGTGCTGCGAGTGTATCAGCTTCAACAGAACTGATATCGCCACCATAGGGTTGTTCTCCACCAGCTCTGGCAACTGGTTGAGCGTTTGAAGGTTAATACTGATCGCAACTTTACCGGGTGAAATTATGCGATTCTTGAAGCTGAAGGTTTTTTTTTTTATTCAATATTTTAAAGGGTTTTTGACTGCACATGCAGTCATGCCAGCCCTATCGTGCTGCACCATATACATAGATACAAAAATAGGAAAAACATTACACTAAGTGTTATGGACACACTAGAAGATAGAGAAACCTTAAGGTTCCACTAAACTATTGTAAATAAATTTATAAATTTTGCGAGCTTCTTGACTGCTGGGATTACTTAAATAGCTTTGACAAATGCCTAAGTCCAAAAAGTTGATGTTTAGGGTGCTCCTTAAGCTTTCTCTTTCTTTTTTGTTCTGGACACATTCCATCAACAAATGTTGGATATCCTCTGTTGTGCCACAGCGGATAAAAGCTGAAGGTATACTGGTAACACTATCATCATCACGCTCAATCCCTATAGGGGTAGGCAGAGATAATGGGACAATACTTCTCTCTATTCTTGCAAACTTCTTTCACTTCTTTAACATTAATTACTTGTTTTATACTCTCTCGCCGATTCTATTATTTCGCTCGATATAAATATAGATAAATGAACAAATTATTATGTTACTCGCAGCTCTCCCCCACTCCGCCACAGCCTTGAGGCTTTCAGAGTTCCTTATAATGACAGTCGCTTCCGTAACGCTAGTAGATCAGCAGCAGCGAGGTGGTAGGGCGCCGGTGCCCGTCTGGATCGCGACCACAGTGCATGGGTGTAAAGCCCGTCATAGTGACCAGTTTTGGCTTGTCGCGTTTCGGGATCAGCTTGTGTATATCCAGTAGCTCATATACCTAGAGACCTCCAGTCGTGGTATATGTGGGCCGACATGACGATGTAGACTATCAATGGATTTTCATCCTTTGATGGTCGCTTTCGTTTTTGGACTACACTGTACTTACCATCAGGTACTCTGTAGTCACTAAGTCAAGCTAGTGTAAAAAAAAAAGATCACCGTTAGGTTTTCTACCTGGCTGCCCACTTTGGTCACGGATTGTACCCACAGCGTTGGCTTGTCAAATAAATATCGATATTTTCAAATCAATATATCGATATTTTTAGGCGATATATTTTGCAATGATATATCGATAGAAAATATCCAGTATCGAAAATTTTATCGAATACGATATTTTTTTAATTCTTATGGCACTGAAGTCGCTGAAATCTGAAACTGAAGAAGATAGGAACGAACGAAAAAAAAGAGCTATATTGTCTATGACTGTTGAGTATTATGTTTTGTTACGTTGCATGATTGACATCTGAATTTGTTGCATGTATATTATTTGACGTCATTTATTTATTTATTATTTATTTTTGTTTGATATCTTAAATAAGTCTTAAAGTTAGAAGACAGCCTTTTAGTTCTTGTTATTTTTGTAATTTTGTCTAATAAAAAGGAATACTGGTAAAATACTTTCGTGTCTATTAAGACTTAATCGATATATCGATATTTTTCCTTTGATATATCGTTACTGATATTGATATTTTAATAAATATCGATACATCGATATAACGATATATTTTTCATTTTCGACATCTCTACCACAGCGCTGCCCTTGCGCTGCCACCCAAACCATAAACTCGCCAGCTCAGCACCTCGAGTGCTCGTCTCCTTCGCCCTGTGAAGTTGTTAAGGCCCTTTCCGGCTAACAGTATAGAGTCCTGCCTAAAACTGGTCAGCTCACCTGTGTCGGAGTGACTCCAATATCATAGACGATGTTTGGGTTCTGGTCCAAGAGAGCGAGGAGTCTCTGCTGATGCTGCACCCCCAGGGCTGCCTTGAGGGCTGATTGGGTCAGCTCCCTCGCTTCGGCCAATGCAGCTGCTTCTTTATCTTCCGGCTTCTTCTCTTCCGATTTCTCCTTTTTCTCCTCCTGGAAGTTTTAACTAACGTGTTGTTAATTTTTCACACAAATTACCTATGATCTGATCTCTAATATTCTCTTTATCACTATTTGTCTGCGCGTTGACATATCAAATGGATCCTGGGCATTTCCGGGATTTTCCTGGGCAAGATACCCTAATGTTTGAAATCTAAAGTTTTCGATCAATGTGTGTTCGCTCTAATGAAGTGGTGACAAATTTAATGATTCAAAGCTAGGTTGCCTTTCAATTAATACATCTCCCACAAACGGTAGAGACCAACTGTCTCCACGATATATGGTGCCGAAATGTGATAATTTACTATGTGGGTCTTATTAGAAAGTTCTCTGTCATGCAGGAAACTATGGAGAGAATCATGCTTGCTGTCGCTCTACGCAATCGAATCCGAAATTAAGAAATTCGTAGCCGACAGGATAGGCTAGTAGAAGTGGCAGAGGTCAGGACACAGCTCGCAGAGATTATGGCTGATGGGACAGGAAAGTTCTCAAGTGGATACCACGTACTGGAAAGCGTAGTGTGGGACGACGGATAAGATGGATAAATCATCTGATTCAGATCGCAGGACGACGCTGTATAGGCACCTCCTCGTTTTGAGAGCCCCGTAGGGAGTGCCGGGTAGTCCGTCTGAGGACGGTTACTTAGGCTATACCTATCGCACCATTTCGCGAAGGAGATTTTCTCCCCAGTCACTCCTCCTACATCTGTGGCATTGCCCTTAGGGATTTTCGCGCATCAGGCTGCAGTTAAGGTGCGGATAGCATTCCTGTAGCCCAGCGCAACCTGTGATCTGAGGAACACCTCGGTGGTTTTAGTCATTAGGAGTTTGACACACCGGGGCACCGTTACTTATCGTTGCTCTGAAGGTCGTTAAGGAATTTCTCCTATCACCAAAAAAGGGTGTCTGTGAATGTGGGCTGCTTCCGATTGGTCGTTATGGAAAACATTAGTGGAGGCCTTTGTCCAGCAGTGAAAGTTGCAAGCGCAGGGCGGCGCTGATAGTTCTAAATTACCACGTAATTAATTGGGCGCTAACAGTTCGTTCGGGCACAGTGCTTTTGAAATAGGCAAAAACCACATGGAAACTAAATGCTGAGGACAGGCTACTGGAACTCCACTCTGTTTATAATTTATTTATTTACTTTTTACAGGGTTGCCAGTGGCCCGGTACTATAACTCATTAACACAACACACACACACACACACACACACACACAGAGAGAGACAGAGAGAGAGAGAGAGAGAGAGAGAGAGAGAGAGAGAGAGAGAGAGAGAGAGAGAGAGAGAGAGAGAGAGAGAGAGAGAGAGAGAGAGAGAGAGAGAGAGAGAGAGAGAGTTCCTATCGCGGCATCCACAACATACATCAGAGTGGCCTGTTTATTTATACTATATTAATGGTAATTAATGTCGAGATTATTCGTTCGTGCATCTCTCAACAACCCGAAGACCTTTCTACTGAATCTCGGTATGGAGTCCGCAAAGAAATCAACCGAATCTTCAAGAAGATTGTAAGCCAGAGACAATCTACAGAAAGCACTGTTGACTCCGAGGTTTGTTCGTTTAAAAGGTGGGTGAAAAAGAAAAAAGTCTCGTCTGGAATTTTTCGGGAGGGGGGGGATGGCTTTGAATGAAAATGTATGGAACAGTTGAGGGTAGTCAATTGTATTGTTAAAAAAAAAATTAAAAAGAAACCGAATATTCCGATTTGTGTTATTCTTTCCGCTGACCGATATTTGACAGAGCTGCTAAGGTCCGGTGGGGTGCGGTGATGAGACTGTGAAGGGAGGTTAAGAGCCTTTTTTACCCACGTATGCCTCGCGCCAGAACAAACAACCAACGGTTGACATAATGACATTGATTATCACAAGTAAATCAAGTTTTAGTTAATTTATCTGAATAAAGGCTTTAAGTATTGTTAACGCGCCTGCCACGTCCCGCTACCCCCGCATCATACCTCAGCAGCCGTCATGCGTCAGCGGCGCACACAATCGTTATACAATTTTGGCATCCGAACGTTTTATAAACTGACACAAAATTTTGTAAAATACTATATTAATCGCGTAAAACAATAATTCACGAGACGGTTTTTCATTCAAAAACTGGTTAATGTTCCGCCAGAACAACTATTACCTTAGGTTTCTGCTGAGGCTGGCTGTTCACAGTGCGTCTATCGATCTTCTCCGGCCTGATGCCAATCAGTCCTTCGTACTCAATGTCGTACAAAGGCACGTACGCGCTGCGGTTTATCAGATTCTTCCAAACTACCTGCCGAAGGAATCTATTAAGACACGAGTTGTATCCTGGCGGCCCCACAGCGTCTGCCAAGTCGCGATGTACCGCCCTGTATGAGACAGGCTTGGAAGGCTACACTTGGTTTTTTTTTTTTACACTGGCTCGACATAGTGACTACAGAGTACCTGATGGTAAGCACAGTGTAGTCCAAAAACGAAAGCGACTATCAAAGGATGAAAATCCACTGATAGTCTACGTCGTCATGTCAGCCCACATATACCACGACTGAAGGTCTCTAGGTATATGAGCTACTGGATATACACAAGCTGATCCCGAAACGCGACAAGCCGAAACTGGTCACTATGACGGGCTTTACACCCATGTACTGTGGTCGCGATCCAGACGGGCACCGACGCCCTACCACCACGCTGCTGCTCGTTTAGCACCACCCAGGAGTCACGTGTAGGGAAACTAGGGTAAAGCCTACGGACGCGAGCAGCTTCGACTCCCAAAAACCAAAGGCCCACAAAAATCACTGATACGCAGGTGCAGTTGCGGGGCACGGCTTGTCTTACAGACATCTATTTCATTTAGGCGTCATAGAAAATTCTTCGTGCAGAGCATGCATAGGAGAAGAAACTATTTTCCAGCTCCGATGCAGCCTCGAGTTTCTTTCGGTGTTACTTCTCAATGTATCCCTTCCGAAACGTTAGAGCATCAGCGTTGCCACTCAACCCACAACAATAACTCGCTGACTAAGAGTGAGTACTTTAATTGCTCACCCTTCCGGCACGGTGAAATTATCACGGCCTTTCATGGTGAGCAGCATTTAATCTCGTCGAAAACAAAAACGCGGAATCCCTTTCGGACGCATTCAGCGATGTCAGGCGGCTGGTGGATTTCCTCTGACCCAGGGTCACAATAGGAGCACCTAGACGCCCCGTGGCGTGAACGAGCACATTTGAACCAGACACTGTTCTGTACGCATTTATGTAGGATGGATGTTATTGTGTGAAATATTATTATGTATTAAGTAGTAAATGCGTAGATCAGAACGTATGGGAGTGAAAGACAGAAAGATAGAAAGAGAGAGAGGATAAAAGGTTTTTTTTCGATGCAACCGCTCTGTAACTTTAAGACGTAAAAAGTGTGAAGACGATATATTAATTTGTAACAATTGCAATAAAGAAGTTTTTTGAAGTTTATTAAGTGTTTATTCTAAACCAAAGATCCCCAAAACTACATTTATATGGAAAGCTGTACGATGTAACACAGCGTTGCGTAGCCACCTAATATCTGGAGCAAGCGGGCTTGTTTCCGCAACTCGTCATCTAGATGTGCCAATTTTGACACTGGTTCAGGAGTTTCTATCATCTCAACCCAGTTCCTTCAGGAAATCTATCAGCCGCTTGACTTTATTAGTTGCTTACGCGAGAGACCCCAGCGCACCGAGGTGTCATGCCCGCTGTACTACCAATTCATTGGACTTAAGGAACGCATGTCTGACTGATCAGTCTTCTGCTATGTATGCTCTGCACGGCGAAGTTTTAGTGACTCCTATATGAAAGACATGTCTGTTAAAATAAGCTGTACTTTGTTACAGCACCTGAAATGCGCAGTCACTTATATCGAGCACCAATTTCTCAGAGCGTCCGATCTATGTCCCTCAAAAAACGCAACTAGTAAAAAACTCAGTCAGTGGATCGTGGAAAAGTCTCCTGGCGAGCGGGTTCCCTTCGTCCTATGACATAGGATTCTTTAAGCTAAGCATGAAGAGATATCTCTCAAATCGTAGTCGGTTTTTGGATTGCACTGTTCTTTCTACTATTATAAGTACGGTGCAGACGCGTTTAAACCGCGACAAATGACATTACTATTACCCCTACCCTAAAGTCTGCCTAACTCCTCTGATACAGTTCGACAATATTCTGCTTCGAACCAGACAATAACGGACGACGGATAGAAATCTATCGTATGACGGATGAGTGTGGAAAGCCCGTATAAGCACTTGCTTACTTTAACTTTTTCACGTAATTATTAATTACTAAAAAACAGTTCATTCGGCAATACTCATATGAAAACATTTGAGGATATTCTAGCCCTAATAAAAGTTTATATACCTCATTTGCGAATGGTGTTTCTTTGTTCTCTAAAAGGAATATAGGGGGTGGAATTGGTCCAGTCGCTTGGAGAGTGTTATTTAAGGCCAAATAATCATTTCCCATGAGACCTTCGAGTAATTCCTTCAATGCCATTTTGCTCGATGGACTCCTGTAACCAATTCAAGACATTTTAGAAACTCACGTTTTTAGCACTGGTGTGCATCCCATAGAAGCATAAAGAGCATTGCCTTGTTGTACTTTGGACATTTAATAAATACGTTACTGGTAACTAACGCCAAACCTCTTAAAGGTAACTTAGGACTAACAACTTTTGTTCTATGACTTTTGCCAAAACTGCCAAAAGATATCTGTGCAGGCCGGCATGATCACTGCGACTATCAATAGGTTATTTTTTATTATAGTCATTGTCGTGTTTGGACTGCAACATGTTTACAATTACTGGGTTGTGGTCACTGTGTTGTGTTTCATATTAAAAAAAATCGATCACTTATTAAAAAAAAGTGTTATAAAATAATTGTTCAGGTGATTTGGCTGAAATACATATATTTTATAATTCTAATTGATCACTGTTTAAACATACATAAGAAAAAACTTGAAATAATTATTATCGTAATTTCATGCAAAGGAAAGCACAGGTACAGCTAATAGAAAATATAATTGTTACCCGTCACTAAGCGGAACCAAAGCGGGAACTGTGGCCCGCACCATAGAACTCATGTCTGCCAAACGCTCAGATACCACTCCTTGGAGGCTCGAGTAGTCAAACTCCAAGTCCTTGGGAGTGACTTCCATCAGCATCACCTGTTTCGCTGACTTCTTGAATATCTGCATTAATAAATCAGACCAGGAATGAGCGTGAGCGTTTACTGGTTTTATTTTTCAATTCTGACTAGATTAAGAGCGGCTTGCACTAACGAATTAATCTAGTTTAAGCTTGTATAAAACGCTTATGAATTGAATTGGTTTGATTCCATCTTAATGATGATTTCAGTTTAAGTGTTGTTACAACTAAATTTTGATTTAGTGCAAGACAATAAGTACAGATCAGCGCTAAATAGCATTTTATATAACTCTAAACTAGATTTAATTTTTAGTGCAAGCCGCCCTTATTTATCAATTTTTAAAATATTTATTTTGATGTGGCAGATGATGGAGCGCGTTCTCCCAATAAATACGGATAGTCTCGTCATCTGAAAATTTCCATGTCACAAGATGTTGGAAAAACAAACGCAGACAGCGAATTCTACTCCTTGCGGAGCTGCAAGCTGACGGAACGTCAATCACATATGGGTGTAAAACCACATGACAGCTAGTTTGTTATAAATACACTATGTGGAATGATATAATATGAATTGTCATGTGAAAAACACTTTTTTAACGGTACGTGTCTCCTTTCGAGACAGGTTACAGGTGTACGGGACCATTCCATCAGTAGGCCATTTCATCATTTGACATTTCATGCGCCCGATCCCCCGACATCAGATCGGTAAATGTTGTGAGCCAGTATGTCAAAATAATATCTATATCTGTGCTGGTGTTCACAATTCCTGAAGTTCAGTTTGAGGGTTTATAGGGACCTGGAGCACCAGCCAGGGCTTTGTTTCAGTTTTATACTTACATCCTTAATATTTAGAGGAGTGAATCCATAAATGTGTCCTATAAAAAACCTCTCCTGTGGCATCAGAGGTTGCAACCCTGGCTTCCCTTCCAACAGATGTAAAAACAGAGGGCTAAATGGATTATCAATTTTGAACATGTCAGACAACAAGGCGAGTGCCACTATTCTCTGCCCTGGCAGTGGAAGATCTCCACTTGTGATCAGCGACGAGAGGAGGAGGCACACTGGAATGAAAATATTTATCACAAGCATAATTTTATAAATATGTCTGCACATCCACATTATAACATAAATATTATTAGCATTTGGTAACTTGTTAATGTCCCTAATCCCCAATTATTGTGAGCAACAGCTCTATTCAGTCTTAATATATAAAGGCCATGTGCACTGCTCTAGACATTATTTCGGCAATGGTTGTGTAATGCCCGTGTTGTAGAGCAGTCTTTGCTGTGTCCATTTTGTGTGACCCTTTTAATAATTTATAATAGTTAATGGGTTATCCCTTTCTGAATGAGCTATATTTGTGGATGCATCCACTTTGCGCTTATAGTGTGTATATCGTGCTCAGTGACCAGTACTGCAGCTGATCACCATTCTAACAGTACATTTCTATTGATTCCTGGTTACGTTTCGGTGACCTTTTTGGGGAAACTATAGGATTTGTCTGTGCAATTATAGGTGAGGTTATAAAGATGAACAATTACAGAAAGTCTACCCTCAAGGACGGTACAGTCGACATGTGTTGGACATGCCACCATTCGGAGAATCTTTGATTTCTGGTTGTTTGTTTCTTGCTAACGGTGAGTACTTACAAAGACATAATCAAGTGGCCAAGATCATACACCAGCAACTTGCTCTTTCATATGGTCTTGTGGACAACGAGGTACTGTAGTATCAGTAGGTACCTTAGATAGTTCGCGAAAATGGTCGTGCAATGCTGTACTGGGATCGATCTATTATCACTGATAGGACTATTTTTGCTAATAGACTAGTGATGCCACGAATAGTGAATTGGCCAAATACCGAATATTCGGCAACGCTGTCGGCCGAAGCGCCGAATATTCGGCCGCCGAATATTCCTGGAAGTGGCGTGTTTAGTGAGAGGTTATTTTCTGAGGCTGGTAACATTTGCGATGAAAAGCGTAATCGTTTGGTAGTAAAAAAATGGCGAAAAGCTTGTTTTTACTCATCACAACTCACTACTGATCAATTTTAATTCCTAAAGTGTTGTAGTTTAGAAATAAATACATAATTTTGAGTAAATTAACGTGTCCTTTTCACATGATTTGGTATTCGGTATTCGGCGGAATAGTACGTATTATTCGGCCGAATACCGAATAGGAAAAAAAGTGGCAGAATAGGCCGAATACCGAATATTTGCCGAATATTCGTGGCATCTCTATAATAGACCTGACATTGTGGTAGTAGATCAGTCTGTGTGCCGGGCAATACTTGTTGTTATCACCATACCACATGATGAGAATCTCGTGAAAGCCGGAAAAGATAAATCATCAAAACATTCAGACCTCGCACATGAGATTACCAGCATATGGGATGTGGATTCTGCTATTATTGTCCTGATAGTTATATCAAATAATGGGCTGCTCGCAAAGCGCCTCGATTACCATCTTAAGAGGCTCTCGCTTGGTTGTTGGATCAAGGGCCTGATAAAGAAGGCAGTATTGCTCAATACAGCAAACATTGTTAAGAGGTTCCTCAATCTGAGTTCCTAACTATCAGTGGCTTGGGCCTTAGCCCTCGACCCAGTACATTTACATGTTTTTATATTTTAAAATGTGATGAATAAAAATTATAAGTAAATAAGAATTATGTAAGGAAGTAAAAATTTATTTATAGCAAAAAATATGAAATTTATATTTTGTATATTTTATCATAAAACCACTAGACACCATGTTGGATACTATTCATATGTTCTAAATGTTCCTTATACCCACATGAAGAGATTTGCTTCTACATTCATAATGCATACAGCTAAGGAATAAAATATGCTTCCAGTGAGCATATTTCCACGATCTTATAAATTGGGAGCCTTTAATAGAAAAGTGAATTGGCATTTGTTGGGTGGATGCAGTCCACCATTTGTCTTACCTTCACCTTCCACCAGGTGTGATTGAGGTCATGCGTCTGACTATAAATCATAAAAACAAACAGCTAACCAGGTATACAAAATCTCTTAAGTACGCCAGAACAATTCTAAATATAGAATCACCTTCATTAACTCGTACGATTAATATTTTAATAACTTACGATTGAAATGATCCGATTTAGAAAATTTCTTTTGAACTTGAACACTTATCGATTCCAGACTTTGTGAATCTATAGTCTGCTCTGAAAATAAGCTGGAAAATAGTAAACAATGAAAATTATAAGATAAAATAAAAACATAGGTTAAGCTGTGTAAAATATATCCTCACTCTAATAAATATTTGCTATTTTCATTAATCAACGTTTGGCTCATTTTACTATAATGTGTTTTGCCACCTTATGGCTCGATTTTAGTAAAACATAAATAAACAGCGTCACCTCCACCTATTGAATTCATAACAAATTCAGATGTTTGACGTTGTCATTTTTATCAATACATAGTAGGTGCGCTTACGGTGCTGTTAAAAACGATACTTTAGTCGTACTGTTCAGGGAGCTATATCTGAATACGTCGAAATTATTAAAAACGTATCTTACATACACAGTATACCATTTAATACAAGTTTTTTGTTTCACCAGTTTTGATTTTTATAACTTTTTGTTCTGTTATCCCGATCAGTTAATTCACTTAACTTAATTTTAGCCAAAATTAGATAAAGTTAATACATTAATATATCGAAATAAAACTTTTATTGCACTAAACAGATAAAATATTTCAAACCATCATCATCATCAACAGTAAATCCTAGTCCATAGCTGGGCATATATTGCTCCTAACAAATGCCATTTAGCCCTGTTTTAGACTCTTCTCATCCAATCCTTTCGGTCACATTCCGCAGGTCTTTGCTCCACTATGCCAGACAAAACTAACATTTCTGCCCAAATCAACTGAATTCTTTTTTTTCTCTTTCGTAATTGTTTTTACCCAATTGTAATGTTTACCCCTGTATACACATTCTTGGACAACCTCAAGCCGAAAGTCCTTGATAATAGGATTCGGGGTAATGCGGCTGCTATACATAATTTTGGTTTTACCTATATTCATCCGAAGTTCTATCCGCACTGAAAAATCAGCTACGTCATCCAGCATTCCTTGGCAAAGTGACAGATTGCCATTAAATTCACACTTACCATACTTAGGTGGGCTAAAAGTGATGCCATTTTCGTCATTGTTGAAACTCCACGAACGGGTTGACATTTTGCCAATAATGCCATTATTGGCAAAATTTTCAAGTTTGATGACTTTACAAGCATTCGTGGTCAGTGCTATTATCACATCTAGCGAAAATGCTTAGCACCGTGAACGCACCTAGCATTATTTCTGTTGCTTTTATAATTCGCCAACTGGCAGGCAAACAGTTCAAATCATACAACCTTGAATTGTTTTCGAGTTTATTTTATTTTGAAAATCAATATTCTAGGCCAAATAATTTTTGAGTAAGCTACAAAATATGTCTGAGAGATAGGTGTGTATTGGGTGGAGCCACAGGCAGACACTAGTATATAAAATAAATCAAGATACAAATAGTTACATATGCTACGGTGATTGATTGATCATAAAATTGATAATGTATTCACTTGTTTTCTTTTTTCTTGTTATATCAAGGACATGGAGATTGATAAAATCAGGTAGAGTCAAAGCGATTAATGTGCCTGAACTTATTGCTGGAATTTGACGCCACATATTTATATCGCTTGGACGTGTTTTGGTTTTCTTTGTTGTATTTTATGGGGTTACATGATTATTGGTTTGACATTAATTTGGTCGATTCTCAAATATTTAATTATCCGGTCACTGCTAAATTTTTTTTAGCTTAACCGATGGCGGTGTGTCTGAATTACCTGCTCAAAATTTTCTTTCCCATTTCTATCTTTTTGATATTTACTTTTATTGTTTATATGAAAAACATAGTTTATTGTTCTTACTTATGTTGATCTAAACTCTTTACTTCTCTTTAAATTATCATTATTAATACTACCACATCGTTATTCTATCTTCATAGGTATTTAACTAATGAACAATGAAATATGTGCTCTGTTTCAGCAATAATTAAGTGAAAGTAAATAGTTCATGATAAGCTCTCATTGAAGCAATACTTCCTTTGTATTTTTTTATTCTACATCAACTAGGGCTATATAATCTGAAGTCTAAACTTTGGAATATTTTAGGTGAAATGCGGGTTACTTGAAATTATTTCTGCCTGTTTCTTTGATAACAGAGTCTAGAATTTCAATCATCCACGGCACACCCATAGTCTCCATAGTCATAATCAAAGTCTGTAAGCTGTAAAAATGAGGTTAACTAGTTATGAGCTGAAGTAAAGTCGGTGGTATAACATTTTTCTAGGTACTCCATGTTTTTTTTTTCTTTTTATTCTCAATTTAATAGATTAATCCAATGAAAAAATGTTTACAGATTTTTTTAGAGGTTTTGTCTTGTAAATTTTGTAAAAATAATTAATTTTATAAGATGTAAAATATTCATAAAAAACAACTCTAAACCTTGCATAAATTAAGACGTAGTAACGATATCTTATGAGACATTAGAGTTAGCTTTTATAACGTCGAAACAAAGGCTTGTACAATTTTTCACATTATTCTTTATGGAATAATTGGCCCGCTATTTTTGATATGTGTGAGGCTATGTGTTTGAGTGTGTAGGCTGGGCGATGGGCTCGTCTATCGCCCGTAGAATTTGGGGCCAGGTGTGCGGGCTATGACTTGGCCCCTCCACCTCCTAGGAGTTAAGGGAATTTTGCAATCATTCAGATAAATATATTAAAAGTAATTTTATTTTCCTCTGGTAAATTTTTAACTTGATTTTAGGAGGAAAAACTATCGTTGCACGTCCTGTCTTCGAGATATTATTGCGTACTATTTTTCTAACTCGTTATAATTACTACATAGTACATAGCAAACGTAGTGTAATTGACTAGAAACCAAGTATGACTATCAAGAGAAATGCTTATGCGGACAGTAACCGGATCTGATGAGTCACATTAGTGATTCGTACCGCTTTAATCAGTTTTAAAAACGTGGCATATACAATAAACGCATTTTTAATTAACTAGATAAATTTTATTAATGGAACAAAATGTATTTACATTGAAAATATGCGAGGATTGGCGGATATTAATTCAATAACAATCACTACACGCCTTGATTTTGGACTTTAGGAATATCCTCATAGGATTGTTCCAGCTAAAAACCCCAAGGTGGCTACTTCTGCGCATTGACGAGAACTACATGTCCTGTAATCAATTCGCCGCAATCACTACATAACTTAATCCGACCCTGATTAAAAGGCCTATTATTGTCCGTCTTGCTAGGTACTTATCTATTCTCAAACAAAAGAATGTCTACTTAATTTATCACTAACAACGTGACCTTAGCCAGCTCTGAAACGGTGTACTTAATATAACCGTTGAGCACATTTACACATGAATCATATGAACCTAGTTACCTACTTCTGAGTTTTATGTGGTTATATAATTATCTTTGTACATGTTTAGTATAAAGGATTATATCTTCTTGGATGTGCGTATCTTGAGAAATGCAACATAAACATGTCTATGAATAGAATTGAGAACGATTTGTATTGTAAACAATATTCGTACCATTTAGCTCGGTTATTGTGTATAGCATTGTAAAACTGGCGGTAACCCATTGCAGATAACAAAAACAATATTAATCTAACCCACTTCAATGACTGGTTGGATTTTTATCATTAAAATGCTAATTGTAACCGCACACTTCTTTTTATCGCGCTCATTTCTTACTGATAAGATTAAAATGTCATACGTCTTTGCATTCGCTAGTACATTCATGTATTGTTCGTAGTTTTTTGTGGATTATTGTGATGTTAAAAATTGTGCCTGGAAGTGATGATTTCTGCTGTGCTGCAAAATGTTAGATCCTCGTACAATATCTGTGATGCAAAATATAAGACCGATGGATTATGCGGGTGAAGGACATCGTACTCGCTCGTCTTCGTGGACCGCAAGACGTTGGTATAATGGTTTTGTAAGGCCAGAACCAAGATATTCTCTACAGTACGAGGTAATTTTGTATCCTTAACAGTATTGTAGTATTTGATGAGGAGATTTTAGCTGTAAATGGTTGGGAGAAGATTTTAGCACTTGTTTCATTCTTTTACTGAGAATGTTGTAAAGTTTCAATTTAAAATATTTTAAGATTTTTGATATACGGTGGAAAATTTTTATAGCTTCCGTATAATATTTTACCATTACGACTTATAGATTTATATGCCAATTATTTGACTTTCCTGGTGTCTCCTAATCTTGGCTTAGGTAGGTAGAAGAGGCGATGTAAGCAGTAAATGACAGATAAGTTAAAATTCCATCATAAGGTCACTCTGCACTTACGATCTTTCACCGGCTATTTATATCCAACTGTTTACAACCAGAGACGGGCAAAATGTAATCTGATTAATGATGAAGGATTACAAAATGTAGTCGTAATTTTAATTTTCTTGCTCTGTAAACATGATTCAATCCATTTAAAACATTAAGAAATAATAAATGTGTATACAATCTGGGATTTTGTAATGTTTAAAACATAAATGAGAAAAATGCAGTCATATTAATTGTAAAAAACGAAAAATGTAATCGTTAATCATTTTCATTAATCTGATTACATTTTGCCCATCTATGATCATGACTATATAAATTCCACAAAAATTAGGCAAATGACTGATAGCTTAGGTGTGATGTCTGTGATATTTGTTTTAATAAAAGTATTGATTTAATAAAATCAACTTAAAAAATTATAGTTTTTTAATATTATAGAAGTACAAGAACACAATAATTTAACTGAATTTAAATAACTAATTACTGTATATGTATGCGTAGCATGGAACGTAATACGACAAAATGATTCCCTAAATTAACGAAGTTCCATTGTTTCATACTTCGATATTTCTAGCATGTTAATAATTCGTAACAGAAATATTGTTACGGCGCATCTATGAATAAGAAAAAAGTGGGTATTGTTATATGTTTCAAATATATTGTTCAAAAACCGGTATTTATGTCATTTTTATTTTGTCATTAGTTGTCAGAGTGAACTTCCTCTTGTAATATTTTAGTTTTTTATTTGTTTAACATCGTCTATTTAGACAACTTAGACAATAGTAATAGTATTTACTTATATTAAATGCCTTAATAATTGTAATTAATGTTAAAAAGTGTACATATAATTGTGTGGTTTGATAAAGTTTAGCTAGAAAACGTGTCATAATTTTTTACTAACAGTTGTTTGCGACCAATACATCGTTTTAAGGAATGTGAATTGTCCTATTTGTGATAAATAATTGGTAGATATTCACATGGGTGATGGCTTGGCAATCGGACACGCGTGTAAGTACAGTTAAAGTTATTTTATACTTTTTTTACGCGATTATTAGTGTCCTTGTGAACTATTAAAATTTTAATGCGTTGTTTTATAAGTCAGCCGCTGTTTTTTTACGTTTTTGTAGTCGTCAGGAATATTATCAGTTATAAAAAATTGTAATTTTATGTTTGAATGTCATATGGTAATGAGAATTCTATATTAAGTTTAGACATTAGTTCCTTAATTTGTTACTATTAGTTCTTGTATAAACCAAATGTTAATAACACTGAATATGAGTTTGTTATCAAATTTTCTACATATTATATTCTAAATATGAATTGTGTGACAAATAATCACAGGTAGCAGAATAGATCGAAGGTGCAATGTAATTTTAAATTAATTTATTCATAAGAACACTTATATGGTCTACGTAAACACATAAAAAGCATATATAAGACATTGATAACATACATTATAAATGTGAATTTGTTTAAAAGTGAAGACTATTTACACAAAAGGAAAGAAAAATGAAAATATGAGTAACACATGGTTTTCTTTTCGTTATTGTCCCTGACTAACAAAAAGAAAAGCACTTATTTCATTTGTAAAAAAAAATCTTAGAATAGAGAAAAAAAGAAAAAACCCTAACCTGTTCCACAGTCCTCTCAAATAATATCCTTTTTTTAGCTTGGAAATGTTATCATTGAATATATTGCCATCAGTAGTTCTTGATATAGAATTTTACAGCCTTTTGATTCTGCATGAGAGTGCATTGTAGCCTAAATTTGTTGGATAATTTGGGAGTTCAGAACAAGTTAAAATTAAGTGCTCTGGATTGTTTAGTAGGAGCAGAAAATGCTGTGGATGTTAAAATACTAGAAGCTTCAAAAAGATTGTAATTGGTTATTTGGTGAAATTTTGATGTAATTGGTATTTGATTATTAAAATTTTATGAGAATAAAACAATTTTACTTCATATATTCTGCTTATCCACTGGCATACTGTACTGGCAGGAGAGTGGGCATTGTTTGATTGAAAATTTATAGATAAGAAAATGTTAATTGTGAATTATTTTCCTGTTAAAAATACATGGAATATAGTAATATTTGTAATACGATATAAAAAGAAAAACTAAGCCTAGAAAAGTAGGTAGTGATTTAAATATTTCATTAGCATACAAATTCAGTATACTAAATGTCCATACACTTTAAGATTTTTATTTTAGATTATATTGGCTAAAGTGATAAAAAAAGATTATATAGTTATATTACAATATTAAATAAAAAAAGTATTATAAATAATACTATATTGTCACGCTATATCCCTTTCGGGGTGAGCAGAGATACATTACTGTCTGTAACCAATTTGTGCTTGTATGTTGTATACAATGTGACTAGAAGTGCAGATGTTCGCTGTTTTCACATCGCTTATATGTGACATTTATGTTAGATGCCATGAAGGTATCTTCACAATGTTTTCCTTCATGAGTGAGCAAGTAGGGTCTAAATTCATACTGAATCTAGAAAAAAATCCAGACATATGTGCTGGGGTTAGGACGTATGACATTTTGCAATGCCATGCGTGATTACTGGTCACCACCACAGCTACAAAAAGCAAAGTACATACTTTTTTGCTTATTACTCACATGTTTACACTTGACCTCACTCTCACCTGCTGGAAAGTGATGATGAGGCTGACAATGGAGTGTGCTCACTCTGCAAATATTGATACACTTAATGCTTGAAGATTTCCATGTCATAAGATGTCGGAAAAACAGACACAAAAAGCAAACTCCACTCCTTGACAATGCCACTTTACATATAAGGGTGTACAGAGTACAGAGTAGTCTATAAAATACCAAAAGGCAGGCCACTCTAAGCTGGTGTTCTTGAGTAGCTTACAGACTTAAGAGTCCCAGCAGCCAATGAATCGCTGAGCTTGGCAATCAATTAAGTCCAAGGCTGCCAAATGCCGCAATACTCCACACGCAAACATACTTATGCCTGATACAGGTTAAGAAGTTAGGCTGGCATTATATGCCGTCTGACCTTGAAAATAGATCATTCCACACTGACGAACCTGTAGCTTAAAAGTGCTTACTCCATCTTTTTATATACTGGCTTCACAAAGTGACTACACTATATTCGATGGAAAGTACAGTATAGTAACAACCACCAAGTATAATGTAACAATGTAAGTGGTATATATAATAGCACCTACTGCCAAGGGAGTAGAATCCACATATAATCAGTGCATATTTTTTTTTTCAGACTGATGAGAACAGCTTCTTGCTTCGTCTAAGGATAATAGGAGCATTCTCTTTAGCAAAAAAGGATATATTTGGTGCTAGGTGAGTGTGCAAAGTCTCTACTTTTATTTTATATAGAGGAAAGATTTGTTTGTAATCAATAATTTATACATTTATTGTTATCATATAAAAGGCCTGCAGCTATTAGTTGATATGACTGTGTTGAACATACACTAAACTCTGAGAGGAGTACCATCTATTCTGTCTAATTTTGAACCTATTGATTTGATTTGAGTTGGTTATCCATCAACAATGTCTTGTGGCAATTTATTCGAAACATGTAATACCGAAGTGAGTGGTGACCAATATTGGCTTTCAAACTCCAAGATACCAGCTTCACTCCATCTGTAGTAGGGGCAAGGTGATCTAGTAGGAGGAGCTAGTAGAAGCAGGATAACTATTGACTTGAAAAATATTGCATAACTTGGAGCAGTTATATTTCCCAGTTAATGTTTTATATGTCTTGATAAGATCCCCAACCGGTGTTAGTCCTGTAACGATGGTAGCTGATGAGATTTAGTCTCTTCTAACTTAACGGCCTGATAGCATTGTGGTAGCAACCTTGCCTGCAACGCTGAAGGTCCTAGATTAGGTTTGTTGTCAGTCATGGATTTGTATATGTATTTAAGTATGTATAATTTTGTCTAGTACCCATGGTGCAAGCGCAAGCTTATTTTAGGACTAGCCCAATGTTTGTAATTGCCCACAAATATTGTAATTCATTTTACGTAACCTTACTGAAATCTGGGTAGCACTTCTCTGGACACTTTCAAGAAAATTGATATCTTTGATGAAGTAAGGCTTCCAGACCTGAAATTCATATTCAAGCACTACTGGACATATAAACCCAAAAGTAGATACAGCCATTAATGCATCTCTGCTCATCTCAAAAGGGATATAGCGTGGCGATATGTTATTATTAGGCAGGTAGTTGAATGAAATGGTTAGTAACTAATTTGAATATTTCAGGAAGACTATACTGATCAAAGTACTTTTGTGTAATCTTTCCTGTACAAAAACCACATTCTTGATCATATCGGCTTCCTCTTTGCGTGTTTACTACACCTCAATCTGTGTAATTCTGGCATATATTGCTTAATGTCAATGAAAAGTGTAGACATTGTAAAGCATCATTAAATGAATGATATTGGAAGATATGTATATTCGTAGCCTTGATTATCAATTGCCGGCAAATTGGTGGATGATGCTATCTGTGTCTTGAATCTTGAGCTCAATCTTAGCACTTACTACATTGTTGTATCTTTATATAGATATTCCATATTAGGATACCATACTTCAAAAGGAATAAGGGTCCTTTTCTACTGCAGCCTTAGAATAACAGTGAGGTTACATTCACGCAATAGTCTCATTCTACGCCACCGGCGGCGCCAAAGATGTATAATTCAGTCAAATATCACCAACCGCTGCGTTTACGCTTCGACGCAGCCTTGAGCTTCTGTCGGCGTTTCTTCTCAAGGTAGTCGCTCCCGAAATGCTGGTAGATCACAGTTAGATTCTTTTCTTATCTGGTCATCAGGGGTGCTATTGCGTTGCCGCTCAATCCATAAACTTTCTGGCTGAGCACACGAAGTGCTCGCCCCTCGTCTTTCTCGCTCGTTGAAGTTGTGAAGCCCAACAGTATTTCGTCCTGTAAAAAAGGGAGCTCTTTCAATAATGCTTCATTGTTCATATGTTTGCCTTTCAAGGCTCTTTAATTCAAAAACGCATGGAGGTATGCAGGTGAAATTTATATTAAATACTTAGGTCTTCTGACCCAGGTCTTCTGACCCTTGTAGCTCTGAGAAAATCAAACCTATAAGTCAACGCAACCAAAAGATACATCCATTTTTGTAGCAAATTTTATCAGTTATGTGTTCCTGAGAAACAATTACATGTTCCTCTTTTCCTTTCAACGAATGGAACCCTAAATATAGTATACAAAGTAACAATAATTAGTCTAATAATGATAGTTAAGTATTTCCTGCAATAAATTTCTCTGATTTAAGATAATATTTTTATCTGTACCATTTGTTTGTGTATATCATAATAAGTGTGTAAATATTTAAGAGTGTAGCGCGCACAAATAATATAAACCCGTCACACAATGCGTGCGGGCAGCAGCGATGCCTATAGCATTCGCCCCTCCGGCGTCAGTTTTTATTGGATCGTTGCATGTGCGGCCGTACGCTCCGAATTTACATTATACTGCACCGTGTGACGCGCGGACGTCACAAGACCCTACTATAATTAATGCGTATTTATGGTTGATATTTGTTTAAACGGTTTATTGCTGGAATTGTTTTCAGTGACCCCTATGTACGAGTGGAGTTACAAAAGGCGGATGGTGACGTCACCATCGAGACATTTCTCACAAAAACGAAGAAAAAGGTGAGCGGATAAGCCAAATTCTGTATCTCAGACATCCGGGGCACATGGTACGTTCAGCCTCGACGCCGCACGCGTACTAGACTTCCGCTTCGCAAGACGAGAAGGTCGGTACACGCGTTGCGATGCCAGAGCGGTGTAGTATATTCGGATATATTTTTAAAAATCTGTGCCGTAACTATATTGTTACAGTGTGCACTTGCTTAATTTCCGTTTATATTTTGAATAAATAAGTATTAATAAAATGTTATTTTGCAGACTTTGAATCCCGTATGGAATCAGGAGTTTATATTCCGGGTAAGTAGATTATTTATGACTGTCTGTTCGGTTATCTTTAAGCGATTCAACATACACGTTATGTTTTGAAACCGTTTTTTTTTCTAACCCGGGGTAAACCCGTTATGGGCCGTAAGGGGACGGTGTGTCGGAGTCGCACCGACTAAAACCCCTGGGGTGTTCCTTCTCCCGTTTGCCGGGGCCAAAAGCAAAGCTGTACCAGCTTCCTCAGCACCCAGCGACGTCTGGCCTATTGATGGAAGGCCCCTGCATACCATTTTGCTCACTTTCATTTTCATTGAGCGGAGCGCGGGAACACATCGCACACCGCTTTCGCCTGGAAGATGTTGGGCGACGCACTATGTTTTAAAAACCCTGTCCGACCCGAAAGGACTATATTGATGACACGATAACATTACCTAAATACATAAAAAAATTATACTATTCTTGAACATTTAAAAGTTGAACATTGTCATATAAAATAGAGACCCTTTAGACGTTATGACCTATTAGCATGGTCCTTTGCTTTTCCTTTTTCCTTTGTTCACTTGTTACGCACGCTCCCAGTGTTTTCATGTAAGTTTCCTCAATTAATTAAATATATTTTTTAGTTTATTCCTCTTTAACTAAAAAAGTTAACGTAAATAGAATAACATCGATACCGAGTAACGCCTTCACTAAGAAAAGACTAAGAAATTCTCTAACTTTTGCTTTTGGCATGTCGTTGGGCTGCGGAATGGTCTTCCGGCGTGCTTGTGTTCTCACCGTCCTATGATATGGGGTCCTTTAAGCGTAGCGTGAAGAGATATTTCTGCAGGGCGGCATGATCGCTGCGGATACCGATAGGTTTTCCTTAACTGTTAATAGTCGTCGTTTTTTGGACTGCTCCGGGCTTACTATTGGACTGCTCCGTGCTTACTATTGGACTTGATGTGGTTATTGTATCAAATCAAGATAAAAAAATATCGTAAGTAAACAACCAGCAAGCACCGCGCCTACTGGGCACAATCTCTGAGGAAAACACCGCCCCCATGATGCTACACGGTGTCACGACGCTCCGCCAACTTCCCAAGGGTCACTATCCGGTTGCTCAGAGCCGCCACTCTAAGTAGTCATGGCCTCCAAACGCATCAGCCAACCGGTTCGAATTGACGCCCACTTGTTACCTGCCTACGATATGATACGTCCTGCCAACCTGCACTATAATCCTCTATCACACATACTTGTGGCCTCAACCTACCTATGCCTAAAGAGTCGATCGCTTGTAGTCTGATAATCTTGAGGTAAATCGCCAGCAGTTCAAGTCTGAGAACCTTTAGCGTGGTAGGTATGGAGATAGAAAGTAGACTTACCGTAGGCTAAAGCGCAGGGTAGCGTGTAAAGATGAGATGATAGAAGAATGAAATGAAGAAGTCCAGGCAGCAAGTAGATAGACGTTTAATACAACACAGTACAAAGTCTAGTAGAAATAATGAAGCACAAGTAAGATAGTTCAAGTAGAGATTGATTACAAAACACAACAATACGAATACAAATACGAAAATAACAATGTCAAACTATAAACAGCGAGCGAGTGGTGTGTGGAGGCGCGTCGAATGTGATATCGAGACTACTGTGCCGGGTGCACGGGTGCTGAGCGCTCGCGTCGCGCGCGCCCGCGCAATCCTCCCCCGCGCGCGCCGGTACACACTGGCTCTCAACTTTATAGCCCACTACATACGACTCCAAAGCATGACACAGTATGAAAGGCAAGAAGTTGAAGATAGTAGGCTACAAGCCCATGTTCTAACGTTTCACATTTGTCGGCCAGGTAAAGCCGCAAGAGCACAAACTCCTGATCCAAGTGTTCGACGAGAACCGGCTCACGAGGGACGACTTCCTGGGCATGGTGGAGGTGCCCCTGGCCACAGTGCCCTCGGAGACGGCGGCCAGTCCGCGCCCGAACGTGGTTAAGTACCCGCTGAAGCCGCGAAGGTCTGTGTAAGTGTAATGCCTTGGCATGCGGTGGGCTTCTTTTTTGGTTTAACGCATGGTTTTTATTTTATTTTGATTGCTTTATTGAGTGATTGATTGAGTAGTTTTTTTTTTGTTAACCCGGTGGTAATCCCTACGGACCGTCAGGGAGAGGTGGTGAGGGCCACTTCCCCCGGTGTGTCGGACCTGCCCCGACTAAAACCACCGGGGTGCCAGCACTGCCCTCTCTTCTCCGAGCCTGGGAATCCGAATACTTCCGACGGCTCGGCGGGCGTTGGCCTTTGGGCAGGCCTCCTCTCGTGGAGGGGGTTTAAACCCCTCGCCTCCTCTCTGTGGGACCGGCGTGTGGGCACACACACGCCGACCCTTACTCTCTGCACTGGACGGGGACGCCCTCAACGTCACCCGCTTGATTGAGTAGTTTTTCGAACAGTGTATTCTGTGGATTTAGTTTCCACCTAGCGCAAGTGATTTGTGGATTGATCTACTAACTGGTGCAATTTGTGAAATTAGCGCAAGTTGTGGAGTTATCTTACTAATGTAAGTTACAGAGTAAAAGAATTAGAACAAATTGCGAATTTATCTTCAAACCAGTGCTAGTTGGGAATGATTTAACTAGTGCAAATTGTGGAATAATTTTTGCGCTAGTTAATCACAAGTTGTGGAATGTCTTCCAACAAGCGTGGGCTGTATAATGGAGCCAAATTGTGAAAATATTATTGTTCAAAGCCATGATGCATCATATAAACATCTGTTTTTATTTACCGAATTGTGTTTGATAACTCTGTGAAATGAAAATAATATCTACACTGAGCAATAATATTTTCATAAACAGTTCGTCTTTTGATACATAGACGTATTTTAAAGTATTCTTTTATATTTCTGTAACACCTGATACCTATAGCATGTTCGTTGAATTTATTTTTATTAATTTGCATTTAAGTACTAAAAATCCAGAGCCCTAATCAGTGCATTAGGATTTCCTAATGATTACTGAATGCTACCTAATAATAATTTTTAATGTTTAAATTTGTATTTAATAATATTAAAATATAGTACATCGTCACGCTATATCTCTTACGGTGTGAGCAGAGATACGTTAGTAACTGTATCAACTTTGCGCATATATGCCGTGCCCAACGTGACCAGTAGCGCTGCTGATCACCGTTCTCACAGCGCTAGTACACATGACATTTCTTTCACCGGTGAGCATTTAGCGTATAAATCCGTACTTAGTCTGGAAACACCCAGAGGTACGTTCCGGGATTCGAACCTCTTGGCGTTATCTTTGGCTGTTTGTTCTTCGAGAGCGGAGCATGCCTGAATGCGATTGGGGTAGGATAACAGTGGGCTGTCACACGCTGTGGTTGAAAATGTTTCTTTAGTGTAAACAGACAGTGAAATGATTACATTTCTACCGAACATAGGAACAGACAAACGAAAAGGGCTATTAAGACCATGGTTAATTGTGGAGATGTAGCATGGGCTGTCTCCGGCAAGATGGAGAGATCATGATGATGATTTCCTAGCCGGATTCGGCCACGGCGACTGTTTCAACACCGATTAAGAAAATTGAGGTTCGGAAACAGTCAATTGCGCAGGGGATATTTAAGTGCGGAACTGGACGCGCAGCCAGAAAAGCACTCTCTCGTCCGAACTCCCTCAGTCCCGATGGAAAGGAGAACCAGTACGATCGGGAGGGAGCGGGATGCAGGTTTGGTCGAGTTGTCCTTCTCTGAACACCTGGTTGAATTGCGGTGTTAAAGAGATACCTTAGTCGCCTTTTACGACACCTCAGCAAGAAGAGGGGGGTGGTATTCTATTCTGCCAGCAGCCACCACGGCATGGAGAGATCATATGCTAAATGTCGCTAGCAAAAACTCGATGAGAAAGATCGGCAAAAAAAAATCTATTTTACATTCATCATGCGAACAGCGAATAAAGAATGGAATATGTTTCCAAAGACTATATTTCTACGTTCTAATGACTTGGGAGTCTTTAAGAGGATAGTGAATAGTCATTTGTTTGGCGGACGTGATCCATCGTCGGTTTCATCTTCGCCTAACATCAAGCGATTGAAGTTAAGCGTTTGCCCTTAAATCAGAAAAGGATAAGAATAAGGATAAGAAGTTGCTTATTAACAGAGGGCTAGGCCCAACAGCAGATTGAAGGTGGCTGGTGAGGAAATAATAATGGGTATTGTTGTCGATAGCGCCCGGTCACGCGTGCGTGGTCACATCGAGGTATACCACGCGCTGGTCGGCAGGGTCGGGGACCCCGCCACTGATGAAGCCCAGCCACATCCAACTCCTGATGACTGGGAGCTGGTGGAGCCGCCGCAGCAGGTCGGCGACGTTCAACCGGTGAGTGTACTGCTTCATTGATTTGTAATTCTTCCAGGAATGGCAATGATAACAATTTTTGTGGTTTTTCTTTATACAGGCTCGAAAAAGTGACTGCATTACACCTGATGGAAAGTAATGTGAAGACCAAGAATACTAACCATCGTCAAGGGACGAAAGTCTGTTGACGATCGCCATCGCTATATCGGCCCGCACACGTCACGACAGAAGATTATTAGGTATATAAAAGTCAGTTCAAGTCTCATTTTGCTGAGAAACAATTTTGGGTTCTTGGTTCAAGGATTTATAATAAGGTTAATCATGAATTAAATATCTTGAACTTATCAAAATTCGAATGTAAGATGAAGCTGAGAGACTGGTTGTCGAATCTAAAATATAATGATACTGAGGAACTGTTGCAGGTGTAGATGTGCTTGGGCTTTAATATTAACATTCTTTTGTAATTGTTATTCACTTTGTTTGTATAGTCTGTTGTTTGGTATGTAATGTTGTTTTTGTATTGTTTTGAGTTATGATTGGTGCTACGCAGCAGTAGAAAACTGTATCAAATTTGTGTGAAATATGCTGACATCCAAGATACAGGGTGTCCTAGTTTGGATGTCAGCTGATTTTTAATGTGCTGCCTTGTAGTTGTTTGTCGAATAAATAATTTTATTATTATTATTATTATATAAAGACTGGATATACACAAACTGGTCTCGAAAAGCGACAGGCCTTATCAAGCCTGGCAACAACTGGATAAGAAGAGCAGGGAAGACTATGCTCAGTGGCTGTATTTAAGGGGGGGGGGGAGATGTCCAGCAGCGCACTGTTATAGTTGTCTGTAATGCTCGGTGTACCGCTAGCTGGTTATTAGGGTGAGGAATTTGGTAGCTGAAGAGACCTAGCCGCATCCAACTGTCGACAACTGAGAGCTGGTTGATAAGAGAATGTATAATTAAAGACATGCTTCGTATTCAGTCAGTCGTGGAACGGCTTCTGTGACCCTGCAGTGGCTGTCAGATTCCGATGTATCGCTCTGTATGCGTTATATATAAAAATAAACAAAGAAAGAAAACATTTAATCGACAGCGGCTACTTCGGCCTGCTGCTATTGTAGAAAATGTGTTATATTTAGAAAAAAAAATTGACATGTGTGGGCTATGGACTAATCACGAGTTAAAAAACACACTTGTGAGATGTAAATTGGGTCCGATAAATATCGATAATGCGTAATAAGCGAAGAACAACTTATTTCTTTAATGGCACGTAATATAAAATACAAATGACAACTTCGATCTGGGTCAGTATTGATACAACGCGCTTTGTTCAAATCATATTTGTTTTGCCGGATTTTTTGTTTGATTATCGGTATGATTGTACATTATTGATTTGCTATATCGATTTCAAGTTTATAATTATTTCGTTTTTGTATTAACATAGGATAATGTAGGTTCGATTAACGCTTCGCTTATTCATAAATTAGTTTTAGTTATAATCGCATACGCAAGTGTACTTGTCATTACTTGAGTGTTGAATTTGACCTCGCTAGGGCGTGACCGGTCGAATGGTGACGTCATTCGTCGGGGATGACTGGGAGATTATCGATGGATCAGACATCACTCGAATAGTACGTTGATTTTATTTCGCTTTTATTATTTTATGCCGGATATCGATACGACTTTGCAAATCGATTTATTGTAACTGTATGATGAGTAATTGTTGCAAGTATTCAATTGCAAAATTATTTCAAAAATCCATTAAAACAATATAATGGAGGATTATAATGTACTTAAGAATATGTGACCGTTATAGTGACTCGCTTCGGCATGTCGCGTTTCGGGATCTGCCTGTGTATGCCCAGGAACTCATATACCTAGAGACCTTTACTCGTGGTATATATGGGCCGATATAGCGATGGCGACTTCCAACAGATTTTCGTCCCTTGCAAGGTACAATGTAATCACATTGTCGAGCCGGTATAGAAAAAGAAATGTAACGTCTTGTTGCAGACCATAGGGGGTGAGCCGCTGCCCCCCGGCTGGGAGGAGCGGCAGGACGCTAACGGCAGGACGTACTACGTGAACCACAACGTGAGGACAACGCAGTGGGAGAGGCCAACGTTTATGTGAGTACCGACAGACATCCTCAGGTTCATACAACGGGAAGATCACGGTTACCGGCGGATCGGATTGAGCTGGTCAGGGTTACAGAATCACTTTCATCGTCCGTCTTTGTTATTCTGGACCGCCAAAGAATGGAATTCGCTTCCTGCGTCTGTTTTTTCAGCATCTTACGACATGGGTATTATAAAACGATTAGTGGATCGGTATTTATTGGATGAGTGCGCTCCATCATCCCGTATCATCAGTTTCCATCATATCGAGGGGTGAAAGACTATTTGGTTTAAGCGACATTTTTTGGTGATATAGTAATATATGTATGTATATTTGGAATCGATAAAAAACGCTGATTCCGAAAAAATATATATTACTATATCACCAAAAAATGTCGCTTGAACCAAATAGCCTTTCGCCCCTCGATATGCCAGTGAGGCTTACTCGAGAGTGAAATAAAAAAAAATAAAGGTTCCCCTTTACCTTTTGAGATACGGAACCCTGATACCGAACCGTAAGAGATTCAGAAATATTATATCGTCATGCTATATCCCTTTCAGTGTGAGCAGGAATAAATTAGCGGCTATATGCACTTTGTGCTTATATCGTGCCCAACGCGACCAATAGCGCAGCTGATCGCCGTTTTCACAACATGACATCTATCAGGATGCCATGCAAATTTCATCACGATTTTTTTCTTCATCGGTGAACATTTGCTGCTTAAATCCATACATTTTTTTTTTCACACTGGCTCGACATAGTGACTACAGAGTACCTGATGGTAAGTACAGTGTAGTCCAAAAAAGAAACCGACTATCAAAGGATGAAAATCCATTTATAGTCTCCATCGCCATGTCGGCCCACATATACCACGACTGAAGGTCTCTAGGTATATGAGCTACTGGATATACACAAGCTGATCCCGAAACGCGACAAGCCGAAACTGGTCACTATGACGGGCTTTACACCTATGTACTGTGGTCGCGATCCAGACGGGCACCGGCGCCCTACCACCTCGCTGCTGTCCGTTTAGCACCACCCAGGAGTCACGTGTAGGGAAACTAGGGTAAAGCCTACGGACGCGAGCAGCTTCGACTCCATACTTCGACTTCGAGCATAATGTGGAGAAACCCATAGTTATGCGCCGGGATTCGAGCTGACAACAATTCGCGCACGAATACTGGTCTCTTGTCCATTGGGCAACCACAGCTACCGTATAGCCTGGCATTACGTGTATCATCAGGCGGAACATGAGTGTGGAGTCGCAGGCAGAGAGGATCGAAAACGCAGCGACCGAGTTCCAGAGGAGGTTCCATATATCCGTCGACGACGAGCACACCTCTAGCCCCTCCTCGACGCAGCACCAGGTAACCTCCACGCTGTGTGCGCACGCGCGCGGCTGCAGGGTACCATGAGGAACATTCTTAACCCTTCATTGGCATTCAAATTAAGTTAAACATAACTTCATTCAAACGGGCTCATTGCCACTTTTAAATTGTCAAAAAAAAAGTAAAATGAATCTACCATCGGTGCTGAAAGCAGAGTCTACCGAGAAGAGCCGGCAAGACGCTCTGGTAGTTGCTGTTTTCAATATAGTGAGGTACAAATATATAATACACAACGGAATTAACGTCCCGTGAGAAAAGTTGCATACATTAAGACCACGCGTTTTTATTATGTAAACAGTCATTGATCGAATAATATCCCTTAGCTAATTATTTTAATTATTTAAAGATGTCTTTAGATATTGTATTGTATAGGCGAATATCGAATTCCATGTAAGGACCATGATTTTTTTTAAACCGATAATCAGGGCTAATTTGCGCATCGCCTCCCTCTCCTCCGGGCTGCAAAACTCCTCAAGGCCACTGACCAACGACCTGTGTCATTTCGGCACCACCGATACCAATGAAGGGTTAATACTGTTATAGGGCTAAGATTAATTTCATTTTGGATATCAAATTTACTATTTTTAACAGTAAAATTTTCTTTAAATAAGTGCGGATTAGTAGAACTGATTCTAGTTTAGATCTTTTGGATAAGGCCTCGTAAATTATTGCATGCGCTAACGAAGTCGAAATAAAGTTCTTTACACAGTTAATATTATTGTTTATTTAAACATAATAAAGAAATGTACATTGGGGTTGTTTAAGAAATGACTCGATTCATCTCTCACCATTAACACTATATTTTCTGTTTTTGATAATTTTTCTCTAAATATATTAACTACTAAACGATCTAATAAACGATGTGCCATGTAAAATTGATTTGATCGCCATCTATTACAAGTAATCCGAAGTTTTAAATTCTTTTACATAATTTCCAATTAACTTTTTTTTTTATACAATTCACCTTAGTATTAAGGTTAACAAAATAAATTTACAATAATTTTGCACTGCAATTAATTTTTATAAGCTTTTGTCACAATGGACTTTTTCCTTAGGCCATAATTCATAAGATAGTGGTCAATATTAACCCTTTACACTAGAGACGGTTCTCGCGCGCATATCATATGGTGAACGAGAGTCACCTCTCGAGTACAAAGGGTTAATTGGCAGATGTATTAGTGATCAATTCACAGAGCCTTGTCCAAACCAGACCCAGTTAAGCTTCGCTTTCGATATCCCCGGAGTGTTATGTCAAATCGCTTTGCACGTTGAGAATTATAAATATAGTTTTTGTTACTAATTTCTTAATTGCATCGGTGTTGTCTAATTTTGGGTCCTTGATACAATTTTTCGATGTCAGTCTTTAGTCAATTCGATTTCATTAGAATGATGTGTAGCGTTTTGCATGAATATTAAGGTATACTGAATTTTAGACAGGTTATTTTTCATCTTGAAGAAATAAGGGTATTTCTATTATTATTTAAAGAAAAATTGTATTCTTTTTCAAGAATAGCAAAAGGTGCAGCTCCTCTGATACCAATGTTTTTTAAAAAGCAATCGATGGTATTGAAATGTATTGTCTAGGAATGGGAATTACAGAATTTATTAATTTAGTTAATGATAATTTTTTCGCAGCATGTGCTTTGGCATATAATCATACACTAACATCTAAGTCACATCTATATTTAAATTCAGTCGTGTTTAATTAAATTCATTACACTAAAAAACGAATTTTACTAATTGCATTGCTTTGGTCATCTACGATTTTGAGAAGGTAATTTTGAATGATTTATTTTAACACATTATTTTCTTTGCAATGTGTGGTTTACCAAAGCTTAATAAATGGATAGCGTTAATTAAATGTGGTATCTTTCGCAATATCGGGATCGCAATGGCCAAAGGTTTGTTTTTCAATAACATAAATCAGAATGATTTTGAATGTCATCAACTAACATTCTAATATTGTAAAATTTGCGTAAAGCCATATATTTATTTCAACTCTTCAATCTATTTAACAGCATGTGTAGCCTCCAATTTTAAGTTGCATCCGCTAATTGTTGTTACATGCTTCAGTTTTATAAATTGAAAGTATAAAAGAAATGAATACATGGTAGGCAATGTTAAAAATATATTGCAAGCATTTACAGACACGTTAACTAATTTCATTTGTGGCCATAAAATCATAGGCATACATTGTGTTGTCCTCACTATCATAGACAATACAAGATGTAGAAACCGTGACAAGCAGTATCATGTAACCGACGGGAGTAAAGTATTTGGAGACTGCAAACTTATATGTGCAGTTGATGCCATTGGAAATGTTTTGGATCTGAATACTGCACTTGAACTTGTGACTGCACACATAAGTTTGTGCGTCAGTAACTGATGTAATCTCTAACAGGAGGATGTAAGCAATACAAGCGCCGAGACTAATTCGACAGATCCAACACCTTTTTCAACGCCAGCTCATTCACCGGAACTTGGTAGAAATGTTGAAAATTCCAATGAACAAGAAGCGATAACAACACGAAATAGTATAAGTGAAACTGACTGTGATAATAATGGTAGTAATTTAAGAGATAATGATACACGAGAAGAAGACGATGTAGTTTGTGCTAATGAAGTTCATAGAACAGAAGAAGCACAGAACAACGAAGTTCATAGACTAGAGGAAGAGACCGACGCAGTTCATAGACTAGATACAGAGACCGACGAAGTTATTAAAGTAGAAGAAGTACAGAACAACGAAGTTAATAGAGTAGAAGAAGCAGTGAACAACGAAGTAGTAGATAACATTGAAAATGTTAATAATGTTGAAAGAGATACAAATAATGCGGGTACTAGTCAAGAGAATTCCGCTGAAAATATTCTAAATACTGAACAAAGTGTAGCAAACGGGAATCAAGACGAAAGAGAGATCGAAGAATCGGCGGCTAGAGAGACAGAGATTGAAAGTGAAGCGACAGTAGAGACTGATGATGTATTGACTTTCGACGAAAACCACTTCAGCACGCCGATAGGAGGCGCTACTCCGCAGAGGTCCCCGACCTCGCGACGGAGGAGGACTACTGCCAGCTCATTAGAAGACTCGGAGGTAAGAATAAAGAGAGCTGCCACGGGTTGTGACGTGTAATCTGAATATCATCGTCATTACTTTAATTCCATTATATTCATAAAAGCTTTTGTAATATGGCGAGGTATGTTCTAACAGTCATTATTCATCATTAGTGTTTGAAAGATACCATTGTTTGACTTATTTTTTAAACCCTTGAGTAAAATTTTGAAACAGTGGCTAAAATTGTGTTCCTTGTTTATAACTCTCATATTCGTATTAAAACAAATCGTTCAATTTATTTTCTTTTACTAAATGTTTTTGCTTTACCTCATACTTAATCCTGACTTGATCTATTGACTTGTTTTTGACTTAGATTCTAACCATACATAGTAACTTTTCTTCGAAATATTTATCCCATGTTTCTTTAACCCTATTTATTTTATCAACATTTCCGCTTCATTCATCTTTAAATAGTTGAACATTTTATTTTATTTCATTTATTACAGGACTTTCCACATTTGCTCATGCATATAACGCTTTGGTACAAAGTAATATTAAATATTCTACAGCTTAGCTATCGCTGAATCCGTCACAACCCGTCCAGCTCCTCCGGGAGTGCAACAGGCTATTGCCTTGGGAGTTATTGTCTATGAGGAGTGTGAGACACGCTCTTGTGATGTCCGTTTCCGCGCTTACGTCACTAACACAGCTAGTGAGGGTTCCAAGAACACGCCAGCCTTCGCCTTGATCACCGTCAGATCATGCCATATGGATCTACATTGAGCCAAAGGATACATTTTGTAAATTCTATTTCGTGAAATCTTTACATTGATAGCTGTAATATACTGTAGTTCATTCATATCAACAATTACTGTAATAATTAATTTTACTGTCAATTTAATTTCATTTTAAATTCTTTAATAATGTTGATTTCAACATTTTTCCATAAAATGTTTATTTTGCTACTATATTCCTTTATTTGTCTTTAAATCGTTTCATAGCTTTAACTTCAAGGCGTGTTCAGCAACAGGTTACGATTTTTCATTAATCGTTTGTTTATCTCCACCTTCCCATTTGTTGTTTATTTAATTTTCTTTCATTTCTAATGATCAATTGTATGTATTTCTCCATACACATCTGTTTCACGTTTCAGGGAGATGGCTTATCATCTTTCTCAGCTATATAAAATCTGATTATTGACTTATCATTAATCGTACAGTTCTTAGCTTTAGTATAATATAAGTATTTTTAATATTTAGAAGGCGTTAGATATTATATTATTTATAATGTGTGCTTATGCTCTCACGCTTTGAGAAGCTAGTGCTTGTATTCGAGTTTTTTGTGGAACCGAGGATATACTGGAATGATAGATTTTTATTATATTTTTATGTAGTTTTATATATTGCATGTTCTAGTTGCACTGTAAGTGGTCTGTTAAATGTAGTCTTATGCGATATTTCATTGAATGGTTGCAATAGAAGTCGCAGATTCGAATGAGGCAACTTGAAGTGATTTTTGGTGGAATCGTTACTAAAATTTTTAGAAAATCCTGTTTTTAATACTATTAAATATGTTTAGTGATCTTGCAAATTAATAATTTATTTTCAGATAACTATAATAAGTTTTCGCCGTGTCTAAATTACCTTTAAATATACTTGGAAATACAGTGCAAACTCTATATAACGACCCTCAAGGGACTGTGCATATTTTGACGTTATAGAGAGTTGTCGTTAAATGGAGAGAAGAAAAATTTGTATTAGAAAAACAAAAAGTTTATTTTCAGGCTAGTGTTAGTAATTACAGAAAAACAATTCTTATTTGATCACTATTGAGTATAGTCTGTTATTTTTATCTGACGTCTTTTGCTGCACCAGTAATATCTTGCGATATTGAGGCATCTTGGTGATGTTCGGTATGTGTAATGCCGACAGTCGAGTTTATTACGGGCTACGATAATAAAACGACAAAAGAACGTACACAGCTGCGCAGTTTTTACTAAGTGGCAACTTAAAAAGTATTTTATATTATTAAATTACTGTCGTTATTGAGAGTGAGTGTAATGCTATATAGAGTGTATCATTGTACGGGAAACAAGCTAAACCAACCAAAGCCGAGTGATATCAACGTTTAAGGGAGTTTGTCGTTAAATCGAGTGACGTTATATGGAGATTACACTATATTTGAAGAAAAGTGTTAACTTTAAAGTTAGAATAAAAGTTAATATATACGCCAATATTGTTCTAGCACGTCCGATTAAGCATAAAGCAATGGACATTTCCGCTCTTATAAAATTTTATTAGAGAAGGTGGATTAATATGATTCTCTTAAAGCTAAATGGACCCAGAGCAACAGAGTTTTTGGATGATATTTCTATTAAAATAAAAATCGTAATAATTTAATTATATTTTTAAAATTAATAGACACACTTGTAGCTTTGTTATTAATGATATACTGTTACGGATTTAGGACGAGTTAATTTAGTAGAAAAATATTGCAATTGTCTATTTGAAATGAATTTAAATGAAACGGAGTGTCGCAAAATACAAGGTGAGGCACACTCACCTAATTTATTTTTCAATCGCTATTTGCTAATGTTTGAGTGGTCGTAATTATGATTTTAAATCTGTTGTGTGTTACAAATAATCGACTGAAATATTAAATGAATTGTGACGTGAAAAGTCGATTTTGAGTTGATGGAAAATGGCTTGATTTTCAAGTCGAAAAAAGTAAAATATTCCTGGACTGACATGTGTAATTTTCACTAATAAGTTGCTACATGTGTGGAGAAAGGATACAGGGTGACATGAAGAATTTTCCTCTAGGACGATACTGATGGTTCCTCGGAGAGCACGAGGAGCAGTAGTGCGAGCAGCAGCCAGAGCCAGAACCTGCCCAGCAGCGACGGTAAGTGTTTATTTGATTTTTATTTTACATAATTGGGTACCTAACATGGGTGCCATTGAGTAAGAAAACAAAAGAACCATGGTACACAAATAGAACATACCCCCACAATTGTAGGGCACCACAGCATTAATATATTTTGCTAGTTTGCTCTATACTGAATAATATCGTAGAAAAATTCCAAAAAAATAAAAGGAATATACACACTCACATAGACACAGTACGAAAAGATAATATTGTGTGATACATAACTATAAACGAAATGCTGTAAATGATTTAAAAGAAAACAAAAATAAAGAAATACTGTCACTTTCCACATGCTGTTCTAAATTCCGAGGGAGAAACAGTCAGGTTCACATAATCAAATAGTGAAATTGCAAATCTTAAAAAAGATCGTAAAAAATACCGACGCAGGATAATTTTAGTCATTTAGAAACTGATGACATGATGTGGTTATGACGTTCAGGTTTACCTACTGGCTGGAGTATGCAGCGGGCGCCGAATGGAAGGCTGTTCTTCATAGACCACAATAAGAAGACCACCACCTGGATAGATCCTCGGACAGGTGAGCATACCTATGCTTCTGTTATGGTTCAATTAAACCAGTGATTCCCAAAGTGGTCTATATCGATCCCTAGGGGTCTATGACAACTTGCAAGGGGTCTACGTCAGCGAAAAAAAATTTGGGGTCCATGAAATGAAAATGGGTGTCCACGATAGTGGATCTAGACACATACACTGATAGTACCTATTTACTTACATCATACTATCTTATAATATCAAAACATATACATTTTAATAAAAGTACCTATGAAGTAAAAAATGTATTATATATGTGTTAGCGCCAGTGAATAGTCGCACAGACTATCTCTAGCGCCATGGCATAGAAACACGAAGGACAGGGAGTAAAGGGGAAGACGGGGAGGGGGAATGGCTGCTTTAAATTGACACGTCACACGGCGCGGGAACACACTTTGAGCCAAATAGCTTTAAGTTTTTAACACTAAACTTCACTACAGTTAGAAATTTACAGGAAATCAATATCAGGTAAGTAGGGGGTTTACCCAACACGGAAAAACATGGCAAGGGGACTACGACACAAAAAAGTTTGGGGAACTCTGGATTAAACAATCCGTGTGTATGAAAGGAAAAGCATGATTTACTTTTCAAAATCAGGTTCAAACTTTTGGATCTAGAAAGATGAACAGAAATGGTCAATTTAACTTTCAATTTGTCTTTAATGATTGTAATAATACAATTTAATAATATTGTAATACATTATAAGAAGTGCGATTTTATAGCGTCGTTTATGAATGAATCATAAATGTCAGAGATGTCGTGCTGGTTTTGAGGAGTTCATGCCTGTGTTATCTGAGTTTTGAGATAATTTTAGTTGTATTATCCGAGGTTTAAGGGGGTTTGAGCTGTGTTACCTGAGGTTCGAGGGGGTTACGACTGTGATATGTGAGGTTTGCGGGGTTTACGAGTATTTTGTCCAAGTTTAAAGGGAGAGTTACAATTATATCAGGTTGCGCGTCAAGCCTGCCCACGCCGAGCGGACCTAGCGCGGCAGACGAGACGGACGAGCTGGGCCCTCTGCCGGAGGGCTGGGAGGAGCGAGTGCACTCAGACGGGAGGATATTCTTTATCGACCACAGTGAGTTGCCCGTTTGAATCACGTTAACACTCACAAAGCGTTTGATGGAAGGCCCTCTCTCGACATTTACCATATACTGAGTCTGCGACCTTTGTGTTACCACGACACAAGTTAGCTGATAAGCAGTAGTGTTCATTCCATAGATGCATGAAAGCATTGCATGGCCTGATGGTAAATAAGTTTAGAATAAATTGCTTAAAGTAAAACAAAACAAGGAACCATTTATATTCATATTTATTCTATATTCACACCATCTATCTTTCCTATGAAAGCAATGTAATATTTACTATCATAATATAATATTCAAATTAATTACGTAAATTTTGCCTAACCTGCCCAAATATCCTATGCATGTCACTGCTGATAAGGTAGTAAAAATTCTGGTTATAATTGCTTATCGCGTGTTTGATAAGGTTTAAATATTTGATCGATTTTGTACTCTTTTTGGTATGGTTTGGTGGTTGGTTAATCTATACTAATATTATAAAGCTGAAGAGTTTGTTTGTTTGTTTGTTTGTTTGAACGCGCTAATCTCTGGAACTACTGGTTCGAATTGAAAAATTATTTTTGAGTTGAATAGACCATTTATCGAGGAAGGCTTTAGGCTATATAAAATCACGATGCAATTATTAAGAGCGAAGAAATAATGGAAAATGTAACAATAACGGGCAAAATTATTCATCCTTGAGGGCTTCCATTGCGTGCGCTGCAAAAACGGTTCAAGATACCAAAAATATATGTAAGAAAGAATTATTCCTCTTGAAATGATCTAAAAAAATGTCCCCGACAGTATATGTCTATCTTTTAAGATTAAGTCACTAGAACCGTTTTTATGGTAAATAAATTTGGTCGAAATTAATGCATTATTTGTTAAGAGTTATATCAACGTAATAATATTAATCTTTATCCAAATAAATGTGTTGTTGATTAAGAGTATTTAATTGTGAACAAAATTGTCTTTGACATCACTTAATTTCAATGAACATCTTAGAAGATATTACAAAACCTTATATAACAAAACAACGTTTGCCGGATCAGCTAGTGAGTAAATAAATGTTACAGACACCCGGACAACGCAGTGGGAGGACCCGAGACTGTCCAACCCGCAGATCGCGGGCCCGGCCGTGCCTTATTCTAGAGATTACAAGCGAAAATACGAATACCTCAAGAGCCAGCTGCGCAAGCCGGTGAGTGATTGACTGATACGTGTTTAGCATCCTATTTATAGAAACGTAAATGGACATGGTAGGCATTCTCATGGACCGTCAGGACTGTCACAAGAGTAGGGGCCTGGGTTTGTCGGAATCTTACCGATTTTGGGAGTCGAAGCTGCTCGCGTCCGTAGGCTTTACCCTAGTTTCCCTACACGTGACTCCTGGGTGGCGCTAAACGAGCAGCAGCGAGGTATGCATGGGTGTAAAGCCCGTCATAGTGACCAGTTTCTGCTTGTCGCGTTTTGGGATCAGCTTGTGTATATCCAGTAGCTCATATACCTAGAGACCTTCAGTCGTGGTATATGCGGGCCGACATGACGATGTAGACTATCAATGGATTTTCATCCTTTGATAGTCACTTTCGTTGTTGGACTACACTGTACTTACCATCAGGGACTCTGTAGTCACTATGTCGAGCCAGTGTAAAAAAAGAGATTACAACCACTGGAGTATTCTGCCTACCCGTTAGCCCAGGTCAAGGGTACGACCACGCCATCTTCCTCAGCACTCGGTGACGTCTGACCTTCTGCAGGCCTCATCTCTACATGGTGATGAGTGTAAAAAGCCACCCCTCGCTCCTCTCTAGTATCACGCCTGGATTTGCAAGAGGCATTCGTTCAGTTCGTCGCCCGGCGTCAATCCATTGTGGAAGAGGGTCTCTGGCGAAAGCTCTCCTCCGTGGTTCTATCCTAGCGGGGCGGCTGATTGGGTGGATTCGATTGGTTCTTGTTCCTTTTCCGCCACCTCCTTCACCTCTATCGCCTCTTCACAGAATGAGAGATCTGCCTCTCTTACCTTAAATATATGTAAACGAAGCGTGTGACACTTCATTTAAATAAAGTTTATTTAACGCGTATGATCTATGAACGTATCCGAACTCACTTTACTTTATGGAACTGTTGGCGACATTGATTCGATGACATTAAGTTTGGAGGTTACGTTAACACACAGTAAACAAAACAGTTACAAAACATAGTAAACAATTTAAATATAAAATTATCCATAATCCGTAATATTAGCTTTAAATGTTATTTCTCTCTCTACAGGTAAGTTTGTAATTAGGCGTATTTGTTAAAATTGTAAAATAAATTTGTTTAATTAATAAATTTCTCTCTCTACAGAGCAACTCACTTAAGCTAGTTTTTATATAAAATATCGAAGGATCATTACATATATCTTCATCTGTATCGGTAATCTGTACTAATATTAAAAAGCTGAAGAGTTTGTTTGTTTGTTTGAACACGCTAATCTCAGGAACTAATGCTTCGAATTGAAAAATTCTTTTTGTGTTGAATAGACCATTTATCGAGGAAGGCTTTAGGCTATATAACATCACGATGCAACGATTAGGAGCGAAGAAATAATGGAAAGTGTGAAAAAAACGGGAAAAATTATCAATCTTGAGGACTTCCATTGCGTGTGCTGCGAAAACGGTTCAAGATACCAAAAATATATGTATGGAAGAATTATTCCTCTTGAAATGATCTAAAAAAAATGTCGGCGACAGTATATGCCTATCTTTTAAGATTAACTCACTAGAACCGTTTTTATGGTAATCGAATTTGGTCGAAATTAATGCATTATTTGTTATGAGTTGTATCAACGTAATAATATTAATCTTTATCCAAATAAATGTTTTCTTGATTAAGAGTATGTAATTGTGAACAAAATTATCTTTGACATCACTTAATTTCAATGACCATCTTAGAAGATATTACCATTTCAAAATAAATAACTAACTAAAATGCCCAAAATAACTATTCCACGCGGACGAAGTCGCGGACACAGGTAGTACAATATAATTTCCATGGTCAGCCTGGTTTTGCATGAGCTCGATTGTTTCCAGAGCAATGTGCCGAATAAATTCGAAATAAAAGTGCGAAGAAACTCAATCCTGGAGGACTCATACCGCATCATAAGCTCGGTCAGCCGGCTGGACCTGCTCAAGACGAAGCTCTGGGTCGAGTTCGAATCGGAAGTCGGTCTCGGTAAGTCTCACCGCAGATGGCAGCAACTAGTTATATTTCACATAGCAGTAATATAATAATAACTTGATACTGCGCGAATAGTACGCAGGTTTCTATCTTTGGGGCCCTAATCTCTGGCCGTTTGTGCTTACGCTGGAGGTTTACCATCCCTCGTCTAATGCTAGAGTTGGGCGCTAGGGTGAGGAGTTTGTAAATATAGTTCATAATAATAATAATAAAAATGGAAAAAGTTCGTGCAATGCTGTACTGCTATCTATCTATTATCATTGATAGGAGTATTTTTGCTAATAGACCTGACATTGTGGTAGTAGATCGGTCGGCGCGCCGGGCAATACTCCTTGATATCACTATACCTCGTAAATCGAATCTCGTAAAAGCTGAGAAAGAAAAACTATCAAAATATTGCCACGAGATCGCCAGCATATGGGATGTAGATTCTACGATTATTGTCCCGATAGTCGTATCGACTAATGGGCTGATCGCAAAGAGCCTCGATTACCACCTTAAGAGGCTCTCGCTTGGTTGTTGGATCAAGGGCCGGATACAGAAGGCAGTTCTACTCGACACGGCACGCATTGTGAGGAGGTTCCTCACTCTGAGCTCCTAACTACCGGCGGCTTGGGTCTTAGGCCTCGCCCCTGTAGATCTACATGTATTTATATTTTAAAATTTATATGTTGCTTATATGTATTTATTTTAAAATGTAATTATATTGTTATTATGTTGAGTAAATGAAAATAATAATAATATATCGTTACACTAAATTCCTTATGGGGTGAATAGGATAGATTAGTAGCTGTATCCATTTTGCGCTTACATGTCGTGCCCAACGTGACCAGTAGCGCAGCTGATCGCCGTTCCCACAGCACCAGTACACATAATAATAATAATAATAATAAAACATTTATTTGGCACATAACACAACAAACAACACAGCAAAATAGGTTATTAAAAACAGAAAACAAAAACAGTAAACATCCTATGTTGTGATGATGCGCCAAAGGGAAGTCAGCTCAGCAAAAGCTAAGTGACCAGCCGAGCCACCCAGCGCTGATATTCAGCTGACACCCATTTATTGAATCGACGCGCAGAAAACAGCAAGGAAGGGATCAATGGAGTACAGATACACTAATTTTAAAATATCATAGATAATAATATGAAAATACACATATACAAGAACAGAAATATAAGACCAACAGATAAATTATTTAACACCCATTAAAAAATTATCATATAATTTATTAGTAAATACTGTATAACATGACATTTCTATTAGATGCCACGCGGGTTTCTTTACGATATTTTCCTTCACCGGTGAGCATGCGGTGCCTAAACCTGCAAAAACCCAGAACCCAGATTAAAAACATATTGTAAGATATGACACCCCTCGTTTGAAGACTACGGCGGGCTGGCGCGGGAGTGGTTCTTCCTGCTGTCGAAGGAGATGTTCAACCCGTACTACGGGCTATTCGAGTACTCGGCCATGGACAACTACACGCTGCAGATCAACCCCAACAGCGGCGTCTGCAACGAGGAGCACCTTAACTACTTCAAATTCATCGGCAGGGTCGCCGGCATGGCGGTCTACCACGGGAAGCTGTTAGACGGTCAGTCAACGACAATATATATAAAGTAGGAGACTGGGGAGAATGTGGGCGTTCTTCGTCTCTCAGCTCTTCATCCATTGTATTTTCACGAAATAAGTCTCAGTGTACACTTAATAGGTGTTAATCGAACTAATTAATTAACTTTACAATCAAGATGTACACACGAGACGCGGATAGAGATGGATTAATTTCGGGAACGCGGCGAAGTCGGATATAGGTCGGCTACACGTGTTTTCACTGTTGTCTGTCCCCGAATAAGAAGGCCGTTGACAGCTCCACGTGCGCTTATATAACCATCCATGACATTGACAACCGCTGTCAACTCGCTGTCAACTAGCTGTCATCTCAGTGTTGCCACCCATCTAACCGAATACGCCCAAATCGATGTAGATTTGACGTTCCGTTTTCCAATCTCCGACATATATTTTTTTTTTTTTGTTAACCCGGTGGAAATCCCTACGGACCGTCAGGGGAAGTGGTGAGGGCCACTTCCCGCGGTGTGTCGGACCTGCCCCGACTAAAACCACCGGGGTGCCAGCACTGCCCTCTCTTCGCCGAGCCTGGGAATCCGAATACTTCCGACGGCTCGGCGGGCGTTGGCCTTTGGGCAGGCCTCCTCTCGTGGAGGGGGATTTAAACCCCTCGCCTCCTCTCTGAACGACAATATATGATATTTATAAAGCGTTTGGAAAGCATACAAAAACGATTTTTATGGCATATTACCTTTTTCTGTGGTCTTGGTAAAAAGTTATTAAATTATAGCGATCGATTACAGTATTTTAATATGAATAGTTTAGTCGATCGAAGACGCATGCTTGACTTGGTTTTTTTTACAAAATTGTTGACAATCTTCTCGAAGCTCCTAGCATCTTACCATCTATAGAATTTTCTGCTCCTACTAGATTACCCAGAGCATCTAATTTTATCTTGTTCCGTGTTCCAAATTATTCTACAAACTTAGGTCAAAATGCACCCCTATGCAGAATGACAAAGTTATACAATTATATGTCGAGATCTATTGATCTCGACATATTTAACGAAACTATATGCAAATTAAAAAAAAGGATGTTATTTGAGAAGATTGTTCCATAGATTATTGATTTTTTTTTCTGTTATAAAAGTTTTTTGATTATAGTAGTTTATATCTTTTTGTGTTACTCGCATTTTTATTTTTCTTTTCTTCTGTGCATGTAGTCTACACTTATAAATATAGTCGCATTTATAATGTATCCTCTTCATGTTTTATATAGTTTTTATGTGTTAATGTAGTCTATGTAAGTGTACTTATAAATAAATAAATAAATATATACGGGACAGTTGCAATGATTTAGTCATTCTGTATTCAATTGATCGCAGTATTCGAAATGCAGAACATCGAGCATTGGCGCTATAGAGTGTGCTCAAAAGCTTTATTCTGTAATTACACCATCTTATAAACCTTGGATCTAGGGAGAGGCGAGGCAAGCCTGGGCCCGTGCCTCGAGTGCCAAGTTTTAGGGATACAGCACGGGTACATCAACCAGCGTAGCTGTTGAATATATTTATTATAAAAAGTGGGTCAGTTTCTTCTTGATAAAAAAATAAGCTAAAAATTTTATAAACACTTGATTTTTCATTTTGAAAGTTAACTCAAATGTAGACCTCTCCTTCTGAGAGAACGTAATGAAGGTGAAGGCGACGGCGGAGGAGAGGCCCTCTTCCATACACGGATTTTACGTCGGGCGGCGAACATGTAGGATTGCGTTGCCCAACATCCAGACGTGAGGGTTGTGGCACAGATGAGGGAGCTGATGCTTTACACCATAATCCCCGTAATTATAATATGAGTGAGTGGAGAGTGGTATCTTTACCAGTAGCGTGCATAAAGTATTTGGACAGGGTAGGCAAATTCGCGTAATTAATTTGAATATTATATTATGATAGTAAATATTATATTGTTTTCATAAGAAAGATAGATGGCGTGAATATAGAATAGATATGAATATAAATAGTTCCTTTTTTTGTTTAAATTTAAGCAATTTATTCTAGGCTTTTATTTATTTATTTATTTAATATACCATCGATATATACACGAAAACATTAAAAAAAAACATATATACAAGTCCTAAGGCCGCGTGTTATATCATTACAGGTATATCTAAATATACAGCACAATTATAAACAGAATTAAAAAAAAACATATAAGTTTATCCTGTTACACTCAAGCGGATTCAGATGAGAACAGTGCAATCAAAGCCGACCGAAATCCTGACAGGGAGCAGTGAAAGATGTCAATGTCACTAACTTTGTTATATGTCTCTTTCATTCGATCAAAAGGTGAACATATATTAGTTTTGAGCAACCTTTTGTCGAATGTTCTCCTAATAGGGAAACGAGGTAATACTCTGGGAACAAGCAAATTTATGACTTATTTATCATAAGGGCATGCAATGCTTGCATGCATGTATAGAATGAACGCTACTGATATTTACCACCTTCCGTACAATAGGCAGGTCCTATAGTAGGCCGTCGTCGGGTGGCGAGGAAGTTAGCTTAGTTGTATCCTTTGGTCCCGGAAGACGAGAGGTCCTGACGATCCATTAGGATTACCCTGGGTTACAAAAACAAAATGTCTCGTAAGATATTCATGCAATTCAGGGTACTGTATACCTTAGTTGACTCCTCAGTATGATTGTGAGGGAGGCGGTATTGTATTCTGCTGGTAACCCCCGCGGATAACCTGGATCATAATCTTCCAACGTTTAATTCTCTTTCAGCATTCTTTATCCGTCCATTCTACAAGATGATGCTGGGAAAGACGATCGAGTTGCTGGACATGGAGTCGGTCGATCTCGAATACTACAACTCCCTCATGTGGATCAAGGTGAGTGGCGTGTCATAAGTAGTGATGAAAATGCCCGGGAATTTTCCCAAAGTGCCCATAGACTTCCTTGGGAATATTCCCGGGAATTTACGAAATGTTCTCGGAAGTGTTGGGCACTTTGGGAAAATTCCCGGGCATTTTCATCACTAGTCATAACCACGGAATCATGCATGACCATGACTTTGGCTAAAATCAATGTTTGTTTTCGATGTGATGATTGAGACCTGATGGGTTTTTTATGAATTGTAGGCGAACGCTTGACCTCAATTATATCCAGTGGAAGGTGAAGATGAGTCAGGTTTCGGGATCAGTGTGTATCCAGTTGTTCATATTCCTGGTTTTTTTTTTTAACCCGGAGGATAACTTTTATGGGCCGTCAGGGGACGGTGAGGCCGCCCCCCGGTGTGTCGGCGTCGCACCGACTAAAACCCCCGGGGTGTTCCTTCTCCCGTCTGCCGGGGCCAAAGGCAAGGCTGTGCCAGCTTCCTCAGCACCCGGCGATATTCCTGGACACCTTCCGCCGTGGTATGACATAGCGATGGCGTCTGTCTATGGATTTTCGTCTGTTGCTGATATTGGGTTACGTTCCATCAGGTGCGGTGTATTCACATTGACGAGACAGTATAAAAAATATGGATTTTCTGATCAGTATCTCATGATGACATTGATGCTGTTGATAGATTGACTAGGTTGATAGATTGATTTAGCCGTGGTGGCTGCCGGCAGAATAGAATAGCACCCCCCTCTTCTTGCCGAGGTGTCGTAAAAGGCGACTAAGGTATCTCTTTAACACCGCAATTCAACCAGGTGTTCAGAGAAGGAAAACTCGACCAAACCTGCATCCCGCTCCCTCCCGATCGTATTGGTTCTCCTTTCCATCGGGCCTGAGGGAGCTCGGACAAGAGAGTGCTTTTCTGGCTGCGCGTCCAGCTATGCACTTAAATATCTCCTGCGCAACTGGCTGTTTCCGAAAACTGGACCTCGAATTTCTTAACCGGTGTTGAAACAGTCGCCGTAGCCGAAACCGGCTAGGACATAATCATCAGATTGACTAAAAAGTTTTCCAAGTCACACCTCTGTCGCGTTATCAGGCTATGGTTATATGTTCTACAAGTTTCTCTATCGTCTATGATATTAGATCCTTTGAAAGAAGAAGGAACCTTTGAGCAGGCCAGATCCGACGCAGTTTTGTGTTACTTTCGGCGTTTCTTCTCTAGGTAGTCGCTTTCGATACTCTAGTAGATCACCGTTAGGTTCATTCCCTGTCGAAAGTATCCGGATTCCCAGGCTTGGCGAAGGCGAGGAGAGGCAGTGCTGGTACCCCGGTGGTTTTAGTCGGGGCAGGTCCGACACACCGGGGAAAGTGGCCCTCACCACTTCCCCTGACGGTCCGTAGGGATTTCCACCGGGTTAACAAAAAAAAAAGGTTGATTCCCTGGTTGACCGCCCCAGTTGAGGTCAGTACCCACAGGGCGCCTTTGCATTGCCACCTGACCAATACCAATGACCAATCGCCGGATGAGCACTTCAAGTGTTTGCCCTCTTCGCTTTGTGTAGTTGTGCTACCCCAACTCTCCCGGTCACCAACATTGTCCTGTCAAAAGCAGGCCAGCATGATCACGGCGACTGTTATCGAACAATCTCCAGCTTCTTAACAGCTGCTTTTTGATTTGTGCTGTGCTTTAAACGCAGTGTAGTCACTATTCCGAGTTATTATTAAGAAAAAAAAAACTGAAAACAGGAGAACGACCCTTCGGAGCTATACCTGACGTTTTCGGTGGATGAGGAGCAGTTCGGGAAGACGATACAGAGGGAGTTGAAGCCGGACGGTGCCAACATATCTGTTGATGAAGAGAACAAAGATGAATACATCAAGTGGGTATTTAAAAAAGATTTCTGATACATTTTTTTTTATTAAGTTATACTTTCAAAACTCAAAGTTACTCTAAAAATCTTTTTTTTATAACTATAGGCGAACGCTTGACCTCAATCACACCTGGTGGAAGGTGAAGATGAGTCCAATGATGAACCGCGTCCGCACAACGAATAATAAAATAATAATAATAATAAAATTATTTATTCGACAAACAACTACAAGGCAGCACATTAAAAATCAGCTGACATCCAAACTGACACCCTGTATCTTGGATGTTAGCATATTTCACACAAATTTGTTACAGTTTTTTACTGCTGCGTAGCACCAATCATAACTCAAAACAATACAAAAACAACATTACATACTAGCCAACAAAAAAAAAAAAAAACAAAACAACAAATGCCTATTCACTCTTCTTTTAAAGACTTCCAGGTCATAAGATCATGGAAATATGGCCGCTGGGAGCATATTCCACTCCTTAGCCGTTGGCGTGATGAATGTGCCTTAGCGTAATTGTCGGAGGCACGCGCTTCCGTCAGTATGCTGTAAAGTTGTTAGCCCGTTTGCTGTAAAACTTGTGTCGCGCCGGCGCCGGCAGGCTGGTGATCCAGTGGCGGTTCGTGAGCCGAGTGCAGGAGCAGATGTACGCGTTCCTGGAGGGCCTGGGCGCGCTGGTGCCGCTGCCGCTGCTGAAGATCTTCGACGAGAACGAGCTAGAGCTGCTGCTGTGCGGCATCCAGCACATCGACGTGCGCGACTGGCGCGCCAACACGCTCTACAAGGGCGACTACCACGCCAACCACATCGTCGTGCAGTGGTTCTGGAGGGTGAGGAACCCCCCCCCCCAACAATTATACGGGACTCACGTAACACTCACATGAAATTAATAATCTGATGATGATGATGATGTCCTAGCCGGTTTCGGCAACGGCGACTGTTTCAACACCGGTTAAGAAATTCGAGGTCCAGTTTTCGGAAACAGTCAATTGCGCAGGAGATATTTAAGTGCATAACTGGACGCGCAGCCAGAAAAGCACTCTCTCGTCCGAGCTCCCTCAGGCCCGATGGAAAGGAGAACCAGTGCGATCGGGAGGGAGCGGGATGCAGGTTTGGTCGAGTTTTCCCTTCTCTAAACACCTGGTTTAATTGCGGTGTTCAAGAGATACCTTAGTCGCCTTTTACGACACCTCAGCAAGAAGAGGGGGGTGCTATTCTATTCTGCCGGCAACCACCACGGCAAAATTAAATAAATAATCTATAATATATATAAATCTCCTGTCACGATGTTTGTCCGCGATGGACTCCTAAACTACTAAATCGATTTTAATGAAATTTACACACCACGTGAAGTTTGATCTAATTCAAAAGATAGGATAGTTTTCATCTCAATTCGTAGTCGCAATATTATTTTATTGCAAATTATTTGTTTATTATTCAGCAGTCATAATTTACTGTTAGCTACAACCGATTCTAAAAGATGGCGCTATCCGTTGACTGGATTGAGTAATTATTCAAAAACCAGTCACAGCAAAGCGTGGCTGGTCTGCTATAATTTATATGGCAGAACAACGTTTGCCGAGTCAGCTAGTCTATAATATAAAAATGAATCGCAAAATGTCTTGATAAGCGCGTAACTCGAGAACGGCTGATCCGATTTGGCTGATTTCTTTTTTGTTGTGTTTGCTGAAGTCTGGAGATGGTTATTACGGAGAGAAAAATTTGAAAAATTGTCTGAAAATGTCCAAAAACACCACTTTTCTATATTCTCATACAAAAAATTCGTAATAATATTTAAAAGTCAATTTGAACTTTAACACCATACCATAAAGTTTAAATGTCAGTGGACGGGTTCCGGGAAGGCAAAACAATTATTGAGTGACGTATAAATATTAATGTCAATATTTGTCAATTTTTATACATATAGCATTAAGGCCAGGTTCCTTCAAACAATTTTCAAAAAACAGCCAACAGGCCAATAGCTATTAACATTAAAAAAAACAATGTGACTTTGTTTTAGAGAAATAGGGCAGAACAAGGTCTGCCGGGACAGCTAGTAGATAATAATAATAAAATTATTTATTAGACAAACAATTGCATAGCAGCTCATTAAAATCAGCTGACACCCAAACTAGTGAAATTCCAAATTATGACACAGGTTTTTTAAGATCGCAGAATCTTTGGCTTTAAATATTTAAAAAGTAGTCGCGCCAAAAGGCACAACCCCAGAACATCAAAACAATAATGTAAACGCACCTAAACCCCAACGCCATCTGGCGTACATCATTCACTTCTTTCTTACTGTTATCGCTTTTAAACTACAAACATTGCATCACATCTTTTTTCCCTCACAAAATCGCATATAATTACTGCAACCTCGCAACACAAATCCTCAAAACCCACACACCACATACCATTCAAACACACACAGTGAGTGTTTGTAAAGTGCCTGAATACCGCTGCCGACCGGTAAGTACTTTCTATTTGTCTCAAATATCGCAATCTTTATTTTATAAAATCATCCCGCCTACGAGGGTGCATTTGTGCAACGCCATAAGGACAATACCTATCCCGGCCCGCGTAAAATGGAATGCATCGTATTGTAGCAAAATTTTTACAATGTGAATCTAACGTTGAACAAAATTTACTATGATATTTTAAGCATTGTTTTATATACAAATTATTGTAAGAAAAAGTATTTAACAAAAATATACTCGCATGAGATATCCACACAACACTCGATGCAGTGCTCAAATGAAATTTACGAAACGGTTATTAAGCACTCACATGAAATTAACAAAACACACAAATGAAATTTATAAAACATTTACGCAATAGTCACATAAAATTCACACACACACAAATGATATATGTACACAACACTCATGCGACACTAACATTTTTTTAACACACGCACACGCATAGATGGGCATAATGTAATCAGATTAATAAAAATGATTAACGATTACATTTTACGTTTTTTACCATTTATATGACTGCATTTTATACACATTTGTCATTTCTTAATGTTTTAAATGGATTTAATCATGATTACAGAGCAAGAAAATTAAAATTACGACTGCATTTTGTAATCGTTAATCATTAATCAGATTACATTTTGCCCATCTCTGCGCACACGTTCAATAAAACAATTCTCCCTCAACGTAGCTGTTTATCCAACTAATGCTCAAATGCAGAAACATTCGTTAAATTTTAAAGACATTTTTGAACTCTAATGAATCATTTTTTTTAATCTTTTTTCTTACTATAGCTAAGGGCGGCTTGCACTACCAAATTAAATCTAGTTTAGCCTTGTATAAAACGCTGATTAATTAAAGCGGTTTAATTCAATCTTAATGATTATGTCAGTTTAAGAGTTGTTATAACTGGATTTTGACTCTGTGCAAGACAATAAGTATAGATCAGCGCTAAATAGCTCCACCGGTAACAATAGTCGGGCAGTAGATTTGAGGGAGTTTGCTGCCTGGATGAGAGGGAGGCGTTGCACGGTGTCCGGCGCACCGCCTGAGAGGGAGGTATTGGAGGCGTGGGCTCTTTATACCCATCCCTCCCAGAGAGGAAGCCTGAATAAGGCTGTTCGCTCCCCGGGCGACGGGACGAATTTGGTTTCCCAGGCCTGGGTGGAGTGATTAGAGGGACACCCCGGGGGGTTTTAGTCTGTAGGAGTCTGACACACCGGGGTCGCTGCCCTCACAGTGACCCTGATGGTCCAATGTAGGATTTTCCCCCGGGTTACAAAAAAAAAAAAAGCGCTAAATAGCATTTTATGTAAGTCTAAGCTAGATTCACTTTGCTAGTGCAAGTCGCCCTAAAATTTTAAAATCTATGTAATATATTATTTCCTGAAAATGGTTAAGTTTTTTTTTTTATCCAAAAGTAAGTAGTCAAGTGAAAGGAACTGTGCCCCGGGCAGGTGGTGCTCTCGTTCTCCAACGAGATGCGGTCCCGGCTGCTCCAGTTCGTGACGGGCACGTCGCGGGTCCCGATGAACGGGTTCAAGGAGCTCTACGGCTCCAACGGGCCCCAGCTCTTCACCATCGAGAAGTGGGGCTCGCCGGAGAACTACCCCAGGGCGCATACATGGTTAGACACTATTTCGTAACATGTATATATATATGATATAGGATCCTTTAAGCGTAACGTGAAGAGATATTTGTGCGGGCCGGCATGATCGCTGCGACTACCGATGGGTTTTTTCTTACCTTTCGATAGTCGTTGGCGTTTTTTTGGATTGTACCATGCTTACCATCAGGTCTGGTGCAGTCACTGTGCCGTGTCAGTGTAAAAAAAAAATATATATATATATATATTATTACTTATGGGTGAACGCTTGACCTCAATCACACCTGGTGGAAGGTGAAGATGAGTCCGATGATGAAACGCGTCCGCCTAACAAATGCCTATTCACTCTTCTCTTAAAGACTCCCAGGTCATAAGACCGCGGTAATATGGCCGCTGGAAGCATATTCCACTCCTTAGCCGTTCGCATGATGAATGTAGAAGCGAATCTTCTCGTGCGGATATAAGGAACATCCACCACATACGGATGGTATCCGACACGGTGTCTTCCCACCGAATCCTTATCGGAGTAGGCAGAGAGATTGGAAAGGCACTTCTCTCTATACTTGCAAACCTCTTTACATTAATTAGCCCCGTCATGAACTCTCGTCGATTCTGCATACTTTTGACATTACCCTCCGTCAGAAATCTTTTTATTTGATCTGCGTAGGCAAGTCTCGGTCGGTCAGTAATATTGTAATAAATAATAATACTATGGTTACGCTATATCTTTTTCGGGATGAGCAGAGATACATAACTGGCTCTGTTACCGCTGGGAAGCACTGCTTACTTTAGATTCCCTTCGTAATCAGGGCATAAACAGTTCGTTCCAACACAATGACATTGAAATAGTAAAAAGAGCTGACCTGGAAACTGTATGCTGAGGACAGGCTCCTGGTGCTCCTCATACTTCAGGATTTAAAAAGAAAAATGGAGATTCCAATTGGTGTTGTTCGTTTCGCCGACTGACATTGTTTGACAGCTGCTAAAGACCGGGGGTAGGGTGGGATGAGGGAGCTGGGAAGGGATGGCAAGTAGCTATATTTTATCTGCCCATGCACTGTGCCAGATCAGCCTGTATCCACTTTGCGCTTATATGTCGTGCCCAACGTGACCAGTAGCGCAGCTGATCGCCGTTCTCATGGCACTTTTATTAGATGCCATACGAGTTTGTTTACGATGTTTCCCTTCATCGGTGAGTATGTACTGCCTCAGTGCACACTTGTTCTGAAAAAACCCAAAGATACGTGCCAGGATTCGAACCCACGCTAATTCACATTGACGCGAGTGTATACACTTGCGTTTGACCTGGCTCTCACGTGATGGAAAGTGATCTTAAGGGCGATAATGGAGTGCGCTCACCCAAAAGATACCGATTCACACGTTTAGAGACTTCCATGTTGCATGATGCTGGAAAAATTCTACTCCTTGACGGTTCACAGCAAAAAAGAAAAGCAGTTACTTTGAGCATTTGGAATATCAACCATGTAAGGTCGCTACCTCGAATGGCGCCTTGTCAATTTTTAGAGTTCAGTATCTCAAAACGTCGATGTCCGTCAGTCTGATTGAAAAAAGTTATATCCCATTCTATTTAATTCACCGAGCGAATTGTTTGAAAGTTTCTCTCTTCGGAGCCTTCAATCCTGGCTGTATGGCCGCTTTCCAGAGGTGTATCATCCCCTGTCTAATGGAAGAATTATTTAAGTTGATAAGATATGCAATAAAACAATAATTTTCAGTTTCAACCGCATAGACCTACCGCCGTATGAAAGCTATCAACAACTTCGTGAGAAGCTCATAAAGGCCATTGAAGGGTCCCAAGGATTCGCCGGCGTTGACTGATCACCGCCCTCATCACCCTCTTCCCCGACCACCCCTTCCCACACGTTATCAACTTTACCAACACAGGAGCGTTAAGGACCGTGTACACGAGCGTATTTGTCGCTTTTTATTACGGTCTTCTGACGCTGGGTAATACCAACCATTGTTGGGAACTCTTTTTTCATTCTGCAACGATTGTTGGACGAACGCGTCAACACTTTAGTTTGACAAAATGTTCTTTGTTGCTATTTTTTTTAATTCACACACGCGTGATATAAAGGCGACCCTATCTAGCGGGTTGTGGCGAGGTGGGCGGGAGCGAGCACTCGGCTTGCTGTTACATACCTAGAATCAAATGTATGAAAATTGAAAAATAGATATTTACGAGACATAAAGCTAATAATTGCTAGAAAACGCCATTAAAAATTAAAAAAAAAACCTCAAGTTGTATTACGTTTTGACAAAAGTTGTTATTGTACTTAAGTCACCTTTAAGAGGTTATGCATTAGTTGCCAGTAATCTTGTGTAAATGTTTTATGTATAAAAACAAAACATTAGCGAGAAATAGATAGATAATTATCAACACTTGAAAAACTTTTCATATATGTTTTGTTACAATTGCTCGGTTTTTTGAAGCAGCAAACGTCACTACGATAAATACGCTCGTGAATGCAAGCCCTTACGGACTAATATTATGTTTTAACAATATTTAAAATGTTGGATAATTTTTCTGAAACGTTGGCATCAAAAGGTTTAAAGAGAAACGTAGACGGTAAATAAATAGTTTGGTCTCACTTACACTGTTTCAAAAACAGTGTGTCCTTTAATAATATGTTTGCAAAACAAATGAATTTTCAATCACATGCTACATAATACATAAGTGTTTAAAAGTGGTTTAAAGTTTCAGGAGCGTTTCTGAATCTGTACATTAAATTGTAACAATCATCCTAATAAAGAAACGTTTAGAGTAACTTGCTCCACTAGATTAAATCTAATTGAAAGTTGTATAAGCAAAACTCTAGAGATAAACTGTAGGCACTTAATGTTTTGTTAAATATCAAATTTTGAATTTAAATCACAGTAATGGTCGAATTAAACCGTTTCAAAGAAATAGCGTTGTAAACAAGTTTAAACTGGATGTAACTGGTTGGTGCAAGTTGCCCTTAGACTGTTTACTTGGTTTATTTTAAGCGATTTGTGTTTGATAATTGAAGTCGTTGACATCGAAAATCTAATTGTTATATATGTATGTATAGTTATAAAGGAATCCTGTGACATGTCAATTTGTAGATTACATACGATTTAAAGCTACTGTGGCCACATTTAGATGAGTTTGCTTTATTATATGCAGGGTTATCAGTAAAATGTCAATAAACTTTTAGGTCTATGTTCCTGACATATACGTCGATACACACCAAAACAAAACGTAATAATATATCTTCATGTTATATTCTCTTCAGGGTGAGCTGAGATACATTATTGGCTGTATGCTATTTGCGCTTATATTTCGTGCCCAACGTGACCAGTAGCGCAGCAGGTCGCCGTTCTCACAGCACTAGTACACATGACATTTCTATTAAACGCTTGTACATGTCAGATGACGTTGACCGAAAGATGATGTACGGTACTTCGATAGCTCCGCAAGTGGCACGGGCTGCCTAAAGAGTCTCACTTACCGCGATCACCAGTTCGCCAACTCCTCAGGGGCCCTGCTTCTCCTCCAGGATACTGGTGTCTTTGAGGATCTTCCAAGCACACTTGTACACTTTGGAATCGGATAATTTGTTGAATTTTATGTATATTTGTATGTTTTATGTCGCTACTCGGCGGATCGGTTCGAGCGAGAGCAAAACTCAATTGACAACCCGTACGGTGTTGCCAGAGCAGTCGAAAGTTACCCGCACATAAATTCGAATACGGAACAGATGATGATAATTAAGATGATGATATGTATATAATGTGACAATTATAGCCCTGTGACATTATATAAATATATACATGTTTATATACATCAGTCGGCAAACGAGCTGACGGCTCATCTAATAGTGATTGGCCAACGTCGGCCATGGACAACTATGACACATGGAGCGTTGTCTATGCGTTTCCGACCATGAAGGACATTCATCAATGTCCCTGAACTGAAGAGACCCCGTAACTCGGGGAAAACTACCCGACAGCCCATTCCACAAGTCCAAAGTGTTCGACAAGAATGATCTGGAGAACCGCTGAGTTCTCGTGGCTCTGCGAGGCTTTAGAGTGAGGGGATGCGACGAGCAGCAACGAATGATACTCGTGGCACCGGAATGAACACTTCTTCAGAGCATTTAGCATTGTATAAACGGTAAAACACACATGTAGACGCAACGACTCTGCGTAGGCTTGAGGTTCTAAACAGTTCTCAAATAGCCCTGTATATTAATAATATATTTTTTACATTCATACGATCATTTACAAAGCGAAGGCTATCTCAGCTCGGTGTATTTTTCCACGATAATCGATTATTTCTGTCTGGAGGGTAATTAGAAATACCACCTTAATGTAAAAAATAGTTTAATATGTTTCAGAACCTAATTTGTAGTTCTCGTCATCAAAGGGCTCTGCAACTCCTAGTTTATTTCATAGGGCGGCGCTGTTGTCACCGTCAGCACATACCAGTCATTGAGTCTGCCGATTATGCTTACGTTAGATACAAATCATTTTTTTTTTGGTAAAACAAATGACTTTTTCGTTATTGCTCAAAAACCGCATCTCAGCTGCGTATTCGGTATATTTTTAAGCGAAGTGAGCAATACTAAGGGCGGTTTGCACCAACAAATTAAATCTAGATAAACGGAAACATTATCAATTTTCAACTACGATTAGACTTAAATCATCATCGAGATCGAATGAACCGCTTCAATTAAATACCGCATTATACAAGCCTAAACTAGATTTCATTTGTTAGTACAAGGCGTCTTAACTAATGTGTTTATTGTGTAAACTGCCTTAATAGGCTTAATTCAGCTGATTAAAAAAAATATTAGCAAAAAAGTTAATTGATTTCTGTATGAACTATCATCGGTATAAGGCGTGCCTGGAACAGATCTCAGTGTACCCTAATTGCACGTTACGACAGGTATATCTTAAACTCTTTTTAACAACTACCCTACAACGATGGTTTCAGTTGAAAGAGTCTATTCTCATAAAGATACAAATCACTTACATGAGAATATTTTGTTTTAAAATCTATCTGGAACGGTAAAGCAGTAAGAGATCATTTGGCATAAACAGATCTATATTTGTTGGTATTTCTCTTTAATATATTCTAGTAACTTAATTCTGTATATGCCAAGCGAGTCCACGGCTTACTAAATGATAATTTTCCTTTGTACTGAGACTCGTGTCCATTATATTTTTACTATTTCGTTCTGTGTTATGCGGTGCCAATAATTTCAACTAGTGCCTTCTAAGATACCCCAGTGGTTTCGTTTGTAGAGTGAATTATCTAGGCGTTTTCATTCAAGCCTTGATGCGCACTTTGTCAATAAGTGTTTCGCATATAAGACACGTAAATTATTTTTAATGTGTTAAAAAGGCAAGAAATAAAAATGAGGTAAACGGTACGAAAGTTGTGACAAAAAGAAACACAATCTAAAAAGTACATAATCGTCCACCTCCTTTGTGAATTTAGCTTTACGATTCAGGCCATAGTAATTTAAAATATGCGCGATGACGGCGTCAAGTCGATGGCTGTCAGATCTGACAGCTGTCAAAATGCTAGCGACCATTAATGGTATACTTATTTGTTAAGTGATTCGGCAATGTGATCGAAAGAATTGTTTATATCGTCGCTGCGCCTGTAAAAACCTGACAACCGCAAAATTACAATGTTTTAATTGAACCTTTTTTAGAATTGCTGTGAGTTGAAACTCAGTATAATGAAAAAGACACCAACATGTAAATCCAGACGTATAAGCCTGAGAGAGAATGAGATAAAATACATTATACAGTTTAACTTCTACCGCGTGTGAATTGCACACAAACATGTTTTAGGCCGCCCAAAACTTAACATTTTATTTCTATTAACTCCTTTTTACTCTATACCGTTCAATTACTATAGCTATCTTTCTCGTATCTTTCCACAATATGGTCAAGGTAAAGAAATCCCTTTTCTTGATAAGGCCGCCTATTGCCTGTTTTTGTAATGTTTTATGTAGGTATGTGTTTTTTCCTGGGTGTATAAAGCAGTATTTTGATCTAACTACTGTTCGAACTAAGTTCATACAAAAAACACAAAAAAACAGCTGTTTTATTTAAAAAAAAAACACTTTACGTAAAAATCAAGATCAAAAAGTACGAATATGTTATAACTTACAAAAACAAAAAAGTTGCCTGTTTCTGCAGGCACAGCGACGGTACTATTTATTCCACGTATTATTATGTTATATTCACAATAATTATACGAGCCAGGCCGTTTTTTCATGTACTGATATTGATTAAAATTTCCGTCAGTGATAAAATTTCACTATTTAAATTATTAACACGGGTAGATAAATTGTCAGTCGCAAAAAAGCGAAAGAAAAAATATCTACCATGATTGGAAGATTCGCTCCGTCTGTTTGATGGCGTTCTGTCTAGTCGTGTTATTGTTTAAGAATCACAGATGTTATGGGGATCAGACGATGAAAAGACGGTGTTGATCGGGACACGGTTGGGTTAGGTTAGTGACATGTACAGCTCTACGAAAAAAGTTTAAAGTCAGACTTAGATGAAATACTAGGGTTCAAAGCTTTTTTGGGTTAAACATTGTTGCTTGGACCTTGTTTTCCTGGCTACAAATAAGGAAAAAGAGAATATATTAGTTTTAAAGTTATTGCGTGTATTAGGCACTATTCGATATTAGGTCTTTTATCCTCCGACGAATATCGAATATTATTTTGCCGACAACCGAACCTTTCTTTAAATATTTGCGTATAATTAAAATATAACTAGAGATAACACTTTTGAAGATATTATTTTTATATTTTTGTCCTTTATTTATGGTCTTGTCTCCCTTTTTAATTTAACACTGTAGAGAGATAGAGATAGGGACTGATACTTGTAAGAGATGCGATATATAGTGTTGGAATTCAAAAACATGTAGATTGGTCACAGTGTTGTTACTGATGCCAACAAAAGTAATACTCCTTCTCGTTTAATGCAGTCATTTTTAAGACGTTCAGTACTCGTGTCGATTGAAAAAAAATTGTAAAACATGTCACTAACCTGATTTTACACGGATTATATTGAAATTCGTTGTCAAACTTTATGCTGCCAAATCGTGTCTCGAGAAATTATTTTTTGCGTCCTACTTTAGATATATTCGCTTATTCCGCTTAGATTATTGAATTAAATAAAAAAAAAAGTATATTTTCATATTCAAGACACGCTGTATATAGATTTAATTATTATAAGGTGTAAAAAATTGCTAAAAATATGTAAAAAGAGATTACTGGTTAGTCCATCAGATGGAGAAAGAAAATTATTAAAATCAATTATAGAAAAATATTTTAAAAATATGTTTTAACATGGAAGCAATAGTTTACACCCTGTATTTATTGTTAATTTAGTTTTTTTACTTGTTTAAGATACTTAACTCGTTCTGTTAGGTTTAAAATTATAACATTGCAACATCTCTGTGATTATAAGAATTAAATAGTAGAATACAAGAATAGAAGAAGATATTCACTTGCTTACGATTTCGTTCGAGTGAAATTAGTTTTAATTCAGTCTAAAACTTTATTATACCTGAAATAAAAATTTCTTGTGTTATTTTTGAATAATGTAGCTTTCCAATAGCAAAATCATGATAAAAAACTATTTATGTTTCAAAGTTTATCGGTAACAAACAAACAAACCTTCCTTCTCAAGTTATAATTTGTATTTAGACAATGCTTGAGTTATTTTCGATAATTTTACAGAGCTCGAAGATTGTTTAAAATGCGTTAAATAAATAGTTGATTTGGACTACATTTTTAAATTTATAATTGAAATTTTTGTTCAGATTTGACTTTTTTTTAATAATCTATCGACAATAAGTTATAGAGATGTTGCTATTGTGGATAATACTATTCATTGATTACGTTATAACACTGCATTTATTTTAATAATCATTATTGTCATTGTAACTGACGTGGAGAGATGCACGATGTATTATTATACGCAATATTACAATTTAAAGACGACGATTGTGAATAAAAATTCTAATTTTATCGATGTTTTTGTTTTATTTCGTTACATCACTATATCTTGTTCAATTTACAAAGTTCCTTATAACAATTTTAGTACTAAATTTCCAAAATTTTATATAAATATTAAAAATATTTATTTACTGATAGAGATATTAAAACAATATTTAATTTAAAAATAAAATATTAAACAATTGTTTTACAAACAAAACCAACCAATTTTTTTTGTCTGTCATGCGGGACTTTGTAAAATGATCAAGGTATTTTTTTTATCACCAAAAACTGAATCCAAAGTTTGTATGAAATAGATGAGTGGATAGATTAGGATGAAGAAAATAAATCAAGACATTTGGTAAAATCCTTCCAAGGACAATATATTACATAGATAATAAATAAATTATAAATCATCATCACGGTGTATCCATTAAGGGACGAACAGAGATACATTAGTCGTTGTATCCACTTAGCGCTTGTATGTCGTGCCCAACATGACCAGTAGCCCAGTCGATTGCCGTTCTCAGGGCACTTACACATCACATTTCTTTCATATTACATAGATATTCAAATAATCGTGTGCGTGTTGACCAGAGAGTAAAATGCCGTCGACGAGTTCGGGCATTAAGCTCAAAAATATAGCGTCGTATTCTTTGAGGATGAGACTGTACCACATTCACGCCTTCCTATAAAAGTGATTAATACAAATTTTCTCTTCCGTGCTTTAATTATAAAATTATATTATTCATTGTTCAGAAAATCAATAATTTTGACAGTTGCCAGAAATAATTTATTTTTACGGAACCCGCGGTGCATGTGTCCGACTCGCGCTTGGCCGATTTTTTTACACTACAACAATACTTGAGGTATGGTAATCGGTTAAAAAATTCTATATCGTAACTGATGTGCTAACGGAGAAGGTGGTTTGACCTCTACCGCGAACGCCTTGCGACACCCAATAACGCAAGTCGGTCGATAAACGCACTTGCCAGTCCGCCGGTATTACGTGCCAAGGCAACTGGCATCTCCGATTATATCCCAAACAACTAAACGAGTGATATTGCATTAATTCATACTTTATCGTTATTTTTACGAATATAAATTGCGATTAATATATTAAAATCAAACTATGAAGTATTTAGTTGCGTTTGTGGTGTTTTATTCAAAAGTTTGCGGCAATACTATAAAATCAGATGGTGAGTTAATCTTTTTAGACTAGCTTGACAAAGTGGCCACAGCGCTTCTGACGGAAAGTGTTATGTTGTCCAAGAACTGCAGTGACTGTCAAGGGACAGGAATTCATTGACAGTGACATGCCGCAACTGATTGTATTTAGGTATACGAACAATTGGTGGCATATTCGCTTATCTCGAAACGCGGCAGACTCGAAGCGAGTCTCTATGACGGTTAAAGACGGCGGAGTAGACGGCAGTCTTTAAGAAAAGAAAAACATTTATTTTGGTCCGAGTAAAAAATACAAAAATAACACAGAAAAAAAGAAAGTACAAGAGATAAAAACATATGATCATGGCGAAATGGGCTACGGCAGCTCAATGCTGTAGAGGAAGGCGGTGGCGCTGGTGTTCGTGTCTCCGGGCATGTTACATTTTTTTAAAATATTTTATAGGTGGACGCTTGACCTGGACTATATAAATAATGATTATGCTGAATAAATGCCGATTCACTCTTCTCTTAAAGGCTCCCAAGTCATAAGAACGTGGAAATATGATCACTGGAAGCATATTCCACTCCTTAGCTGTTCGCATGATGAATGTAGAGGCCTATTTCACGCGGATATAAGGAGCGTCCACCACATACGGATGGTATCCGACACGGTGTCTAGTGGTTTTATAATAAATGGGGCTGGTGGAATTAGAGAATGTAGCTCTTGAAAGCACTCCACTATGTAATCGGTAAAAGACTGCGACGCAGACGATTTCACGGCGATGCTCGATGTTCTGCGTTTTATCCGCAGTCTAAGAGGCTTTGCCCACACGTCTACAAGCCCTACGGTGATCTATATCCTATTGAAATACTAAAAACAAAAGAATAAAAAATAATAGACAGTAAATACAATAAAAATATAAGATATATACAAATACAATTGCTTAGCCAGAATAAAAAAGCAAAGACCCATGCCAAAATCTAGATTAAATACTGCGCCTGGAAACCTATCCTTCATCCTTAAAATGTGCGACAAGAAAATTTTAAAGAACTACGTTTTTCTTGGGGTTCCTTGAGCCTTTACAGTCTGCTCAGCTAAGACGCTCTGAATTAGACCCTACCTGTTCAAATTTGTTGTGATTGTAACAGATTTGAATTCCATTCCACCTGTATACGAATTGGAGGAATGGACGCAGTGCCAAACACCAGGCGATATTTACTGCATCGTGGACGCTGCCCTAGTCACAGAAGATGCTGCAATCTTCAAAAAGTTACAGGTAAATTATAAAATCAACGTTTGAACGTTAAACTCAATATATCCTTTTTTATAGGATTAGAGTAAGGACTCTGCGCTGTGACTACCATCAGTAAAGAAAAATCTGTCGATAATCGCAGCGATCATGCCGGCCTGTACAAAAATTTATTCACGCTTTGTTTAAGCGACCCAATATCATATGACGGTGGGAACGTGTTCGCCAGAGACTACTCCGTAGCTCGACGACATGACAAAAGCAAGAGTTGGAGAACCTCTTAGTCCTAGCCGGGATTTTTGTTTTTTACACTGGCTCGACATAGTGACAACAGAGTACCTGATGGTAAGTACAGTGTAGTCCAAAAACGAAAGCGACTATCAAAGGATGAAAATCCATTGATAGTCTACATCGTCATGTCGGCCCACATATACCACGACTGAAGGTCTCTAGATATATGAGCTACTGGATATACACAAGCTGATCCCGAAACGCGACAAGCCGAAACTGGTCACTATGACGAGCTTTACACCCATGTACTGTGGTCGCGATCCAGACGGGCACCGACGCCCTACCACCTCGCTGCTGCTCGTTTAGCACCACCCAGGAGACACGTGAAGGGAAACTAGGGTAAAGCCTACTGACGCGAGCAGCTTCGACTCCCAAAATGTATGATGTGAGGTACTGTATAGCTGTGACTCCGTAGACCCGTGTCATAAAATAAAGAGTAAAGATATAAAACGAATGAAACTGGACCATTTAATCGAAGTTACGAGAAGTTGCTTATATTAAAACTTAAAACAAACACATTGCAATCCACCATGTTAGGCAACTCGCCGGAGCTTGCAGATATAAGATCAACCAGCAATCGGCAACCGATCTCACGAGCTGTGTAAGCTCCAAGGACATTAAGCAATGTGTTTACTGCTATATTCGATAATGAAATAAACATAAGTCAGTGTTACCTAATTACCGGCTTAAAAAAGTTCTCATACTAATATGGGCTTCGCTATCTGCATATCTATACTAATATTATAAAGCTGAAGAGTTTGTTTGTTTGTTTGTTTGTTTGTTTGAACGCGCTAATCTCAGGAACTACTGGTTCGAATCGAAAAATTCTTTTTTTGTTGAATAGACTATTTATCGAGGAAAGCTTTAGGCTATAATAACTTCACGATGGACCTATTAAAAGCGAATAAATAATGGAAAATGTGAAAAAACGGAGAAAATTATTCATCCTTGAGGGCTTCCATTGCGTGCGCTGTGAAAACGGTTCAAGATACCAAAAATATATGTATGAAAGAATTATTCCTATTAAAATGATCTAAAAAAATGTCCGCGACAGTATATGTCTATCTTTTAAGATTAAGTCACTAGAACCGTTTTTATGGTAATCAAATTTGGTCGAAATTAATGCATTATTTGTTAAGAGTTGTATCAACGTAATAATATTAATTTTTATCCAAAAAACTGAGTTGTTGATTAAGAGTATTTAATTATGAACAAAATTGTCTTTGACATCACTTAATTTCAATGAACATCTTAGAAGATATTACAATTTTAAAATAAATAACTAACTATAATGCCCAAAATAACTATTCCACGCGGACGAAGTCGCGGACACAGCTAGTACAATATATTGATATTCAAAAGAACTATAATATATATTGTAAAACGGCATATTAATCCATCAACAACTATTTCATTGACGACGATGAATTCTCGTAATCGATGCTTTTTTTCATACGGGATATTCATTCTTTTAAATAATAATATATCGTAACAGAATATCCCTTTCAGGGTGAGCCTATAAATTAGTGGTTGTATCCACTTTGCGCTTATATATGGTGCCCAACGTGACCAGTAGCGCAGCTGATCGCCGTTTTTACAGTACTAGTATATATGATGATGATGATGATGATGTCCTAGCCGGGTTCGGCCACGGCGACTGTTTCAACACCGGTTAAGAAAATCGAGGTCCAGTTTTCGGAAACAGCCAATTGCGCAGGAGATATTTAAGTGCATAACTGGACGCGCAGCCAGAAAAGCACTCTCTCGTCCGAGCTCCCTCAGGCCCGATGGAATGGAGAACCAGTACGATCGGGAGGGAGCGGGATGCAGGTTTGGTCGAGTTTTCCTTCTCTGAACACCTGGTTGAATTGCGGTGTTAAAGGGATACCTTAGTCGCCTTTTACGACACCGCGGCAAGAAGAGGGGGGTGCTATTCTATTCTGCCGGCAGCCGCCGCGGCTAACTACTATATAACACTACCAACTACCTAGTATATATAACATTTCTATTAAACTCAATGTGGGTTTCCTACACCAGATTATGGCAAGTACGTAATCTGGAAAAATCCAGAGATACGTGCCGGGTTACGAAATAGCAAAAAGTATCATACGTAGTCTCCGTTAAATTCCGACACATTGGAGTTATAAAGATGGTAATATCATATATTATTTATTACAATTTCCAGGATTACTCCGATCAAACACTAAAGCGTTATAACAGAACGGGAATACACAGGGGCGTGTGTGTAACGCGATGCAGGAGCCAGGACGCAGACGAAAACTTTTGGGATTCCGCTCAGCGATGCCTCAATCAGAGCCTTCTCAGTTACGGCTTCGAAGTAATGTATTTTCTAGTAATTTACACAATAATAAATAAATAAAAATTTAACAAATTATACTAACATTATCACAATTTTATTATAGCTATTCTGCTTTATAAATCAGTCACTTTTCCGTTCAAAAAATTAGAAACTCGAAAATAAAATACAATGTGTCTTACCATATTAGAAACTAAATACAATACTGCAGGTTATTTAAATAATGGGATACACCAACAACCGCATATTTTAGAAAGATGAGCTTTAAAAAAAATTATAATGTGTTTTTTTTTGTTTTTGTGTGATAATTCAACATTTTTGCTTATAACTTTACGAATTTAATGATATTAGTGATAGAACTAATTTTATAATATTTGTAATTTTTCTCAAAACATAGTTATAGCCAACTTTTATATTAAAACTTGTGATTTTTTATAATAATATTAAATTTAAAAGAATTCTGTATTCTTAAAAAAAGTATATCGAGTCTTTCCAAGTATCTCCTTAACGCGCTGGAATTCTATTTACAGAGTTATAGAGCTATCGTTCCTCTATCAGCCCTTTAGCTTTAGATGTAATAGCCCATACAAATGCTTTGCTATCCAATTACATTAAAATATAATCCATATAATTTAAAGTATTTTTACAATTTTGATTTAATGTGTCACTGTAAAAATGTACTTCCAGGCCCAGGTAGAGTCAGTGGGATGGTGCTCGAAAGCTGGAGCAGATATCCCAGCCAGCCTATCAGCACGCGCGTTGGCTGTGCTGTGTACTGGTTTGGTGGCGTTTGCTTGCCTTGCAACTGCTTTACACGTATTGGGCGATCGGTGCGTCAAAGCAGATGGTAATTTATTTATAATATCATAAAAAGAATAAAATGTAGAATGTAGTTAAAGTACTTGGAATTGGTGTGAGTGCATTTCTGCGAGGTTGTGATGAAGCAGAAGGAGGCCGCCGAAAGGGTCAGAGAGCGAACATTTTCTCTGGCTATTCGGCGGCCAAGGCACCGGCGCTGGAGGGACGCGTTCGCTCAGAGCGAGCGCGACATCCCCCGGTGACAATAGCCGGGCAGTAGACTTGAGAAAGTCTGCTGTCCAGATGAGAGGGTGACGGTGTGCAGTGTCCGGCGCTCCGACTGTGAGATAGGTATTGGAAGGGTGGGCTCTTTAGCCCTACCTCTCCCAGAGAGGCCGCCTCGACAAGGCATTTAGCTCTCCGGGCGTCTGGATGAATTTGGTTTCCCAGGCTCGGGTGGAGCGATTAGAGGGACACCCCGGGGGTTTTTAGTCAGTAGGAGTCTGACACACCGGGGTCACTGCCCTCAAAGTGACCCTGATGGTCCTATGCAGGATTTTCCCACGAAAAACCAAAAAAAAAAATGGTGTGAGTGCATAAAGAGTGTATAGCGGTACAATCGCCGTACGTAATAAGCCGGGATAAGTAATGTACTTATGCGGTTGCACAAATGCACCCTCGTAGGCGGGATGATTTTATAAAATATACAAGATTGCGATATTTGAGACAAATAGAAAGTACTTACCAGTTGGCAGCGATAGTCAGGCACTTGACAGTCACTCACTCTGTATGTATTTGAGTTTGTATGATGTGGAGTATAGTGTTTGAGGATTTGTGATGTGTATAACGAGTTTGAATATAATTAAATGATTGTGAGGGAAAAAGAATGCAATGCGATGTTTGTGTTTTAAAAGCGAGAACGGCTAAGTAGAAGTTCTATGTTCGCCAGATGGCGTTGGGGACTAGGTGCGTTTACATGATTGTTTTTCATGTTCTGGGGTTGGGCCTTTTGGCGTGACTACGCTGTTTGAAGATTTCCATGTCGTAAGGTGTTGAAAAAACAGACTCTGGAAGCGAATTTTACTCCTTGGCGGTTCTTTTTTGTTAATTACTTACAGGCTTGCGCTTGACCTTAATCACACCTGCTGGAAAGTGATGATGAGGCCGACGATGGAGCGCGCTCACCCAGCAAATACCGAATCACTCAACGTTTGATGATTCCCATGTCATAAGATGCTGGAAACAACGACGCAGGAAGCGAGTTCCACTCCTTCGCGGTTCGCAGCAATAAAGAAGTTGCAACTCGCCTCGCACGAGCTGCTAGACTGTCAACCACATAAGGATACAAACCCGCACGGCATCTTGTCGATTTATGGTAAATAATTTATATTTTAGATCTAAAGTTAATTTATTTCTGCATTAAAAAAAAAAAACAAAAAATAGCTTTATTGAAATTTGTCACTGTGGTAGCCTAGTGGCAACTCTAGTGGTCATAGTTTCTAATCCCGGCACTTTCATCTGAGTTTTCCAGATAAACTACTGATTTAGGCCTCACGTGCCCACCGGTAAAGGAAAACATCGCGAGGAAACCCGCATGGCATCCAATAGAAATGTCACGTATACTAGCGCTGTGAGAACGGCGATCAGCTGCGCCACTGGTCACGTTGGGCACGACATATAAACACAAAGTGGATACAGGCACTAATCTTGCTCACTCTGAAAGGGATATATTATATAGCTTGAGGATATACTATTATTGTTATTTATATTTAGGCAACAAATACTTAATCGCGTTTTCGCTAAAGCGAAACTGGGAAATATTGACTTACGATAGAAGGAAACCCCGATCAGACGAGAGAATGAAGGATGTCGCCTGCCTCGAAGGTATCAGGTAAATTTAATCTTTAGTTAAAGTTATATTTTGCACTCATTTCGAAATCCCGTTAAATGGTTTGTTTTGTTGCTCAAATAAATATCTACTATAGGAAAATCTTTATCGGTGAGATCTCTATCATTAGTTTGGGGATAAACAAGTATGGAGGGAGGAGCTCGAGGCCCGTCGCATGCCGTGAACTGCACCGGTCACATCGGCGTCGACAATTGTAGAGGTTGAGCTACCAGTTATGTTGTGGTGAAGCCTCTGGCGCTTGTGAGAGGCGTATTGATTGAATGACAGTCTTTACTTGAATTCCATTTATTGTTTATTTGGCGCGCATTTTATATAATTTCCGCGATGTAGATATCGTGCATTGAACTTCGAATATCTTTACACAGCATTGCAGCATATAATTAATAAAAAATATTTATTTCATATTCTGGATTTAGCCAATTTGTTATTATAGTTCAGGTAAATTAGTTTTAAACTGAATATTATAGAGTTATATGCTTATGTTCTATGACCCTCGTCTAAGGCAGAGGTTGGCCACAATAGATCAGCCCCGAATTTTGGAATTTTTCAAGTTGGGACAAAAACTACTGCTTGTTTCTGCGCCCTCCTCTCTAAATCTTTGTAAAAATATAAATGCCATTTAGTGCATGAAAAACGATATTATTACAAAAACGTCTTTTGCTTGACTTAAGACATGATAATGATGTCTCATGAGACTTTTGAGCTAACTTTTGAAACGCAAATAAAATAACTTCTACAAATTTTCGGAATATCATTTTATTGAAATAGGCTCGCTACCAAGACCTTTTGAATGCTAAAAAAAGTAAAGTGAATCAGAACTCAAGTTTTCAGTCAATGTGACCTACCAGTTATGACGTTCGGAGCCGAGATCTGGACACTAACGGCTGGGTTTGTCCATTAGCTTAAGGTCGCTCAGCGTGGACCGGGATATGTCTGGCAACTCTCTGAAGGTTAAATTATCCAACCGGGAACTAAAGTTTTTGACATAACCCTCCGTATTAGCAAGCTAAAGTGGCAGTGGGCACGCCATGTATGTCGAAAAGTCGATGATCGTTAGATAAGGGGGGTATTTGAATGCAGACCGCGAATCTGCTGGATTGCGTGAGGCGCCTCCCTGGCAGGGTGGCCGGAAAGGGTTGTATGAGGAGAGCCGAAGACCGCGCTCAATGGGGATGGTTAAGAGAGGCCCATATCCAGCAGTGGACTAGGATGGGTTGATGATGATGATAATGGAAGACTATTTAATGTATAAATTATTTATTTTCAAGACATCTATAGTTCTGAAGGATTTAAAAAGGACAATAATATTATTTGAAACACTTAAATGATTCTGTAAAGAAAATACATTGCTTAATGTGTTAATGCCATCAAATATAGCCACAGCTGGTAGTTTCTATTCGAGTTACCTTTTATTTTAAAGACTTTAATTAGTTGTAATATTAATTGTTTCACTAATTTCAGATTCCTCGGAATGCAGTGCATTATATTTTTCAATGTATTTCTTATACACATCTATTCATTTATTGATAATCCAGAATTCGTCGAAAATGTAAGTATTAAAAATATTTGTAATTTCATATTGTTATACTCAGTAATAAATATCCTGTCTGCCCAAAAAGGGGAATACTGATTTCACTATAACAGTATGAAAGACATCAGAAAATTCTATTTATTTATAAGAATACTTACATAGTCTAAATTTACACTTATATAAATTAATATATAAAATAAGATATGAATAAAATATTACAAATGGGACTATATTTAAAAGTGTAGACTACTTACACTAAAGGAAAGAAAAATAAAAGTACGTGCAACACAGGGACTGGAACCGTGACAAAAAGAAAAGCACTAATATATTATAATTTACAATAAGAAAAAAACATAAAACAGGAAAAGAAAACTGTAAACAAACAATAGATTATTCCACAATCCTCTTAATTCATAAATATTAAACAGTTATAGTAATATAAAATTTAAGGAATTGAATCTAAGCTCAGGTTACTTATAAAAATCAATGTAAAGATTAATACAACGATTTAATTGATAAACTATGCTTAGAATCTTCGTGCTCACGACTTACTAGCTGATCCTTTGCTTTCTTTTTCCTTTGTTCACGAGCGCAGTTCCAGTGTAGCTATATAAGGTGCCCCATTTTTTTATTCGTGTTTTTTGCTCTGTAACTAAAAAGTATAACGTAAATAGAATATGTTATTAATACTCGATATCGAGTAAAGCCTACAAGGTTTAGACATGGTTTTTATTGCACACTGTATAGTGTAATTTTAATTAAGTATCTATTTTATAGATGTATGACCAATTGGGATGGAAAGTTTTATTAAACTTGCCGATCTGGTTTCAAGCATTCTTCTCCATTTCTGGGTTCCTGACAGCGTATGCGGTTCTACTGAGTTCAGCTAAGAGCCCCATTACTATTAACGCATGCTTCATGGCGATTATAAATAGATGGGTCAGGTAAAAATTCATCAGTATTCATTTGAAAGGAATTTTTCTTACAGCCTATTAAAATTTCCAAACTAAACATATTTAAACAATATCTTTAGATTCTGTTATTAGATCAAACATTGAAATTTCCACATTTGAAACAATATAAAACATTGGCTGTAATAACTTGGAGTTGCACTGTAAAATTCCTTTACTTTGGGGTTGATTTCCTTATTTTTTTATTTGTAATCAAAAAGATATACGAGTATATCGATTTTCATAGTTCTCACCCCAAAATCGATACAGTTTCGAGTGGCTGTGGATGGATAGTAGATTCGAATCTCGGCACGCAACTCTGGAGAACAAAAAGAAAGAAAATCATTTATTTGGTACACAACATACTTTGTGTGTCAGCTGACTGTAATGTCCTGCTTTTTGTTTTTTCTAATTAATAAATATTTTATCTCTGCTCACACCACAAGAGATATAGCGTGACGATATATGATTACTATAAGGTGTAAGCTAAGGTGTAAGGTGTGTAAGCCGTGGTGGCTGCCGGCAGAATAGAATAGCTCCCCCCTCTTCTTGCTGAGGTGTCGTAAAAGGCGACTAAGGTATCTCTTGCACACCGCAATTCAACCAGGTGTTTAGAGAAGGGAAAACTCGACCAAACCTGCATCCCGCTCCCTCCCGATCGTACTGGTTCTCCTTTCCATCGGGCCTGAGGGAGCTCGGACGAGAGAGTGCTTTTCTGGCTGCGCGTCCAGTTATGCACTTAAATATCTCCTGCGCAATTGACTGTTTCCGTAAACTGGACCTCGATTTTCTTAACCGGTGTTGAAACAGTCGCCGTGGCCGAAACAGGCTAGGACATCATCACTATTAGGTAACTTTGACCCGGTGCTACATTATGATCTGTTGTAAGCAGAGTACTCAACTCTTCACTAGATTGCAGCAAAAATATCGCGTTTTAGCTCATGTGACTGGTTTAAGGAATAGATTATAGGTTCGGTCAGGTGGTTTTTAAATTGTTATTTGAATAGCTTACTTATTTTTACTTAGGTTAACGCCAATGGCATTATTCGTGCTCTGGTTTACGATAGCGTGGTTCCCACTGCTGGGTTCTGGGCCACAGTGGGCGAGGCTAGTGGCACGTGAAGCAGTCGACTGTTCGGAAAGATGGTGGTACCATGCACTGTATATCCACAACTACCTTCCAACCGGCCAGCTCTGCTTGAACCATACATGGTTAGTTCATTACTAGTTACATACATGGTTAGTTTGTAGCGACCCTACTTACGATGCTAAGGTCCTGGGTTCGAGTCCCGGTAGTGGTAAACTTTTCTGTGATGAGCGGATTAGTTTGTCAGAGTCATGATTGTATATATGTATTGAAGTATGTATATCTTTGTCTAGTATCCATAGTACAAGCGCAAGCTTAATTTAGGACTAGGTCAATGTGTGTAATTGTTAGTAAAAAAAAAAATCAATTTACTACGATTTATTCAAGTTAATTATTTTTGTGGCTGTGGTGGTCTGGTGGTTAATGGGCTGGTTTCCATGTGTGGAAACGCGCGTGGTCATAGGTTTCAATCTCGACATAGACCTCTAGATTTTTCCAGATTACGTACATGCTCTCTGTTGAAGAGGAAATATCGTGAGGAAGCCCTCATGGCGTCTTATAGAAACGTCATGTGTACTAGTGTTGTGAGAAGACTATCAGCTGCGCTACTGGTCTCGTTGGGCACGACATATAAGTGCTAAGAGAATAGAGCCACTAATCTATTTCCTCTGTTTCCGTAACAGTCCGGCCAACAGAATATTGTCATGTCAATAAAAGTATTTGATTGCAGACGAGATTCATCATTGGACTTTAGCTTCATCGACCACCAGGTGACTGAGGTCACGCATTTACATCTAAATCTTAATAAAACTTGATGCTGTTGCTTTCAGCATTATTCTAACCATTAGAACACTATCCAAACATTTTTAAAGGTCTTCTCAGAATTCTTAATTTTCTGGATGTTGAAAAATTTGAGAGATGATATTTTTAAAGGGGTTACACAGAGGTTTATATTTGATTTTCCAGGTACCTTGCCGTTGATATCCAACTCCATGTTTTAGGTATATTTCTTCTATTCTTTCTCATGAAGCATCCTAACATCAGAATGTCTGTTCTCCTCGGACTGGTACTAAGCTCCGCTGCAGCAGCTGGTGTTGTGACGTACTGGCACCAACTCATGCCAATAATCACTGCACAATCACCTGAGTAAGTTTATATCTTTACTAATGATGGTTTACTGTATCTATTACACCGATATGGTACTCAGTTTATTCTAGAAACTCAAATATTACAATGGCTATTGTTCAAGAACTTCTATTACTGAAAAGTGCTAACTATTGGGAGTCGAAGCTGCTCGCGTCCGTAGGCTTTACCCTAGTTTCCCTACACGTGACTCCTGGGTGGTGCTAAACGAGCAGCAGCGAGGTGGTAGGGCGTCGGTGCCCGTCTGGATCGCGACCAAAGTACATGAGTGTAAAGCCCGTCATAGTGACCAGTTTCGGCTTGTCGCGTTTCGGGATCAGCTTGTGTATATCCAGTAGCTCATATACCTAGAGACCTTCAGTCGTGGTATATGTGGGCCGACATGACGATGCAGACTATCAATGGATTTTTATCCTTTGATAGTCGCTTTCGTTTTTGGACTACACTGTACTTATCATCTGGTACTCTGTAGTCACTATGTCGAGCCAGTGTAATAAAAAAAAAATTGTTGTCTGGATCTATAAAAATACATTAATGAGACTTTATTACCTCTCTGATGATTGCCAGCCTCATGAGGGTATATCATACTGTTTAAAATAATTTTTGGTGTAGTGACAATTGTATAAATCTGTAAATTCATTTTGCGTTAACCAAAGTCCCTTTACGCAGATAGGCTTCACGTACTTAACTAGAGAAGAATGATATTAACAGTTGCTTTTGAGGAGGTAGGGCAATAGCCCATACTGGGTCATGACCTCAGTACTTAAGTGTAAAGACCGTTATAGTGATTCGCTTTGGTCTGTCGCGTTTCGGGATCAGCTTGTGTATATCCAGTAGCTCATATACCTAGAAACCTTCAGTCGTGGTATATGTGGGCCAACATGACGATGGTGACTGTCAACAGATTTTCCTCTCTTGTCGGCAATAGCTTTTCTTGGGCTAAATTGTGCTTTCTATCAGACGCAAAGTTGTTACTTTGTCGATCCAGAATAAAAAAAGCCATCGCTAATACGCTAAGAGGTGTGGGTCTAAAACTAATTCTATTATTTCCAGAGCAATTCGCACTTTATTCGCGGGTTCCAAGATATTGAGGTTGCTCTACTTGCCTGTGTGGATGAATCTTCCAGGCTACGTCATTGGTCTCGCCACGGCTTTTATTCTCCATCACAATCAGCTGGTCGGTGTAAAGATAAAGCAGAAAAAGGTACAGTTATAACTATTCTACTAAGCATTATAAATTCAAAAATCCGTATTTTTGATTTTGATAAATTTTAGCATTGAAATAGATCACATCTTGAAGATGGACTTGGGCTGTCTTTCGTTGTGAAAATGAAACTTAAAGGGGCTGAACACGAGTGGTTATTGGTTGAAAGTGTTTTGGCCATTGCCTTTATTAGGGTTATCTTGCGCAAAGCCGTGATTGAATGAAAGAAATAGAGAGGTACAAAACTTAAGAAACAATACAGAAAGATAGGTTAATCAAGATAGAAAACAAAGTAAAGCAAATGACATGTGTTGTGATGATGCGCCAAAGGGAAGTCAGTTCAGCAAATATCAAGTGATCAGTATCAGCCGGCCAGGATCAGCCTGGCGCATCTTGAAATTGGGGAAACACTCCAGTGATTATGGTCAGCAGGAGTCAGATATATCGGAGCCGCCGCACTCACAGCAGCTCTGACAGTCCATGAGGATTTTTTTATGATAGAGTTCAAAGCGGTCATCTGGTATATAGCAAACTCGTCCCAAAGGTGACAACAGTGCTCCATACACGGCAGCAACTGTGTCTGATACATGTTAAGACCTTGCAACGGTGTAAAGTACCGTCTGACTTTATAAAAGATACCGAATTTTTAAATTGTTTCTACCTGCAGTGGAAATCGTGTGCATTTGCAGATTATCAAAAAGGGGCACGATAGTGTGAAGAGGGAGGGGATGACAAACATTTATTATTGTCGGTTGTGAAAACTTTATAATAAAACGAGGTTTAATAATTGTAAGAGTTTATTTCACAGAACACAATTATTACACGATACGATCAACTGACAGAGAGAGCAGTTTCGCATAATATAAGGCAGAGGGCGTTGTTTATCTGATGTTACCATAGATGGGATAAATGTAACCATATTAATGAAAATGATTAACGATTACATTTTACGTTTTTTACCATGACTGTATTTTGCTCATTTATGTTTTAAACACTATAAAATCTCAGATTGTATACACATTTATGATTTCTTAATGTTTTAAATGGATTTAATCATGACTACAGAGCAAGAAAATTAAAATTACGACTACATTTTGTAATCGTTAATAATTAATCAGATTACATTTTGCCCATTTCTGGATGTTACCATATGTAAATAATAAGACTTTATAAGAGTTGGCGCTATCGTTCACAGCTTTTAAACTATCAATTACAATTTTGTGCTTTTAGCTTTAAGCGGTAAAGTTTATGTTATGGATAATTATTAAAGATCAGTGGTTATGAACGTCTCTATTCCACAGTGGTTCAATATTCTATTCCACACGTCTCTGGTTCTTGGAGGATGCGTCACGTTAGTTGGAACAATATTTCTGTCAGACTCCAAATCACCAGAGTGGGTTTCTGTGGTCTACGCGGCTCTAGACCGCACTCTGGTCGCAGTTTGCTTCAACGTGTTCCTACTGGGATGTTTTAGCAGATGTCAGTGTGAGTATACATACATGTCTTTACATCGTCAATTTTATTAAGATTTTTATGTAAAACTAGCTGTCCCGGCAGACCTTTTTCTGCCCTATTTCTCTAAAACAAAGCTACATTGTTTTTTTTTATGTTAATAGCTTCCCCGTCAGATTTTATTCTGCCAAAACCTATTGGCCTGTCGGCTGTTTTTTGAAAATTGTTTGAAGGAACCTGGCCTTAATGCTATATGTATAAAAATTGACAAATATTGACATTGATGATGATGATGATGGTGATGTCCTGGCCGGTTTCGGCCACGGCGACTGTTTCAACACCGATTAAGAAATTCGAGGTCCAGTTTTCGGAAACAGTCAATTGCGCAGGAGATATTTAAGTGCATAACTGGACGCGCATCCAGAAAAGCACTCTCTTGTCCGAGCTCCCTCAGGCCCGATGGAAAGGAGAACCAGTACGATCGGGAGGGAGCAGGATGCAGGTTTGGTCGAGTTTTCCTTCTCTGAACACCTGGTTGAATTGCGGTGTTAAAGAGATACCTTAGTCGCCTCTTACGACATCTCAGCATGAAGAGGGGGGTGCTATTCTATTCTGCCGGCAGCCACCACGGCTATTGACATTAATATTTATACGTCACTCAATTGTTTTGCCTTCCCGGAACCCGTCCACTAACATTTAAACTTTATAGTATGGTGTTAAAGTTCAAATTGACTTTTAAATATTATTACGAATTTTTTTTATGAGAATATAGAAAAGTGTTGTTTTTAGACCTTTTCAGACAATTTTTTAATTTTTTCTCTGCGTAATAACCTTCCCCAGACTTCATCAAACAAGACAAACAAAAAAGAAATCAGCCAAATCGGTTCAGCCGTTCTCGAGTTTCGCGCTTATCAAGACATTTTGCGATTCATTTTTATATTATAAAAAGATGTCATAAAAATACTTTTTATGAAATTATGCTGAATTGGTATATGTTAATTTTAGTGAAGTTGGTACGTAGGTCTATGACATCATTGACACGAGATATATAATTTATGTTTTATATCGTTGTAAAAGCAGATTATGATTATCCCGATGGTCTGCTGAAATAGTAAAGGAAGCATTAAATTAATTGTTTTGTTGCTACCGTTTAAAGTTATATATAGGGGTTTTGTTGAATAAACTCTGGGAATTAATATAAAATATTAAGGAAACAAGACTAGGAATCAATATAAAAATAAAAAGGAATAAAGTCTAAAATTAATATAATATATTAAGGAATAAAGTCTAGGAATAGATGGCTGTGGTAGCCTGGTGGATAAAGGACTGGTGTTCATGATTGGAAACGTAAATGATCGTAGGTTCGTATTCAGGAATGTACCTCTGGTTTCTTCCATATGAAATACGGATTTAGGCACCACATACTTGCCAGTGAACGAAACCAAAGTGAGACATCTAGTAGGAATATCATGTCTAGTTGGGGACGACATATACGCTGAAAGTGGATACAGCCACTGATATCTCTCTCTTCACCCCAAAAGGGATATAGCGTGAAGATATAATATATATATTAAGGATGAATGTTATTGTGTGAAATATTATTATGTATGAAGTAGTAAATACGTAGAATGGAACGTATATGAGTGAAAGGAAGGAAAGATAGAAAGAGAGAGAGGATAAACGGTTTTTTTTTCGATGCAAGCGCTATGTAACTTTAAGACGTAAAAAGTGTGAACACGAGAAATTAATTTGAAAAAAGTGCAATAAAGAAGTTTTTTGCAGTTTATTAAATGTTTATTCTAAACCAAAGATCCCCAAAACTACATATACTAAGTCTTGGAATTTAAACAGGTATTATTTTAAGGACGCTGTCATTAAGTACCGTTGCTTTAGTGTTCTCAGAAATAGATGTCTAGGTTGATAAAAGAGACGAGTTAGAAAAAAGCTTGTAAAAGCTAGAAGAACGGTACATTAGCTTACAGTAATACGTGTTAGGAATATTTTAGGAAGTAACAAATACAGAATGAGCAAGTACTTAGATAATTATATATTCTACTAGCTGATCCGGCAAACGTTGGTTTGCTATACTCGTATAAGTTATTGTAATATCTTCTAAGATGTTCATTGAAATTAAGTGATGTCAAAGACAATTTTGTACACAATTAAATACTCTTAAACAACAACACATTTATTTGGATAAAGGTTAATATTATTACGTTGATACAACTCTTAACAAATAATGCATTAATTTCGACCAAATTTGTTTACCATAAAAACGGTTCTAGTGAGTTAATCTTAAAAGATAGACATATACTGTCGCAGATATTTTTTTAGATCATTTCAAGAGGAAAAATTATTTTTTACATATATTTTTGGTATCTTGAACCGTTTTTGCAGCGCACGCAATGGAAGCCCTCAAGGATGAATAATTTTCCCCGTTTTTTTCACATTTTCCATTATTTCTTCGCTCCTAATAATTTCATCGTGATGTTATATAGCCTAAAGCCTTCCTCGATAAATAGTCTATTTAACTCAAAAATAATTTTTCAATTCGTACCAGTAGTTCCTGAGATTAGCGCGTTCAAACAAACAAACAAACAAACTCTTCAGCTTTATAATATTAGTATAGATAGAGTATATTGAGAATAGAACGAAGAGAATAGAGTGGTAGATAATTATAGAAAGGCTTATTAAAAGTGGCGGGTAGTCAGAAGGCTGCCGACGGCGGAATGCCACGTGTGCGGAACCGTCGATAACACGACGCAGGACACCCTTGAAGAACGCCCAGGCCAGGCTGATGAAAAAGAGGTCCTTGCAGACCATATCGGTGCCGACCTTTTTTTTTACACTGGCTCTACATAGTGACTACAGAGTACCTGATGGTAAGTACAGTGTAGTCCAAAAACGAAAACGACTATCAAAGGATGAAAATCCATTGATAGTCTACATCGTCATGTCGGCCCACATATACCACTACGGAAAGTCTCTAGGTATATGAACTACTGGATATACACAAGCTGATCCCGAAATGCGACAAGTCGAAACTGGTCACTATGACGGGCTTTACACTCACGTACTGTGGTCGCGATCCAGACGGGCACCGGCGCCCTATCACCTCGCTGCTGCTCGTTTAGCACCACCCAGGAGTCACGTGTAGGGAAACTAGGGCAAAGCCTACGGACGCGAGCAGCTTCGACTCCCAACCTCTCGCTGCCAGCCGTGGTCCAATCTACGGTTGACAGTGAGGGGGCTTGGCAAAGCGTCGCGTCCTTCTGCGAGGATGCGATGAAGCAGGACGCAAAGGGACTGGAAGCGTACAGCCACCCTGGACATTCGACCGCTGCAGGAAGAACGCGCTCGAACGCGACCAGTGCGACATCCCTCCGTAACACTAGTCGGGCCGTAGACTTGAGGGAGTTTACTGCCTGGATGTGAGGGATGCGGCACGCAGCGTCCGGCGCGCTACCAGCTCGACAGGTTTGGATGGGTGAGCTCTTTACACCCACCCCTGCTGGAGAAGAAGGCCAAACAGGCTGTTGGCTTCCAGAGCTTATGAAAGAATCTGAATTCACAGGAGTGGAGTGATTGGAAGGACACCCCGAGGGTTTTCTGTCAGTAGGAGTCTGACACACCGGGGTCGCTGCCCTCACAGCGGCCCTGATGCTCCTAAACAAGATTTTGCCTCGGGCTACCAAAAAAGTGTTTAATTAAGATCAGTTGTATTGAAATATTATAAAATAATAATTCGCAAGTATAATATTCCTACAATATTGCAGCTGCTATCACAGATTTGTTGGAGTTCCGATGCTTCCATGTTCTCGGAAGACTTTCTTACTGCGTTTTTCTGGTGCACTTTATCGTTCTCCGCCTGTTGATAGCCGGAAACACACAGCTCAGCCACGTCTCTATACTAGCTATGGTAAGTATCTATGTACTTTCTCAATACAATATACACATAAAAACACGAATACATGTAGAAAGACTTTAGTTTTTTCAAATCATTTATTTAGCACAATTGAAATACAGGTACAGTTTTAAATATAAATATATCACCACGACCGTCACTACAACTCATTCTTTCCGCCATTCGTATCTATCTCCCTCTCTCTTATACTTTCTATCCCTTTCACACTCTTACACTGTTCTTTATCATTTTATATTATAAGCATCATATGTTCCATTTCACTCACATTCCTACATACATAGATGGGCAAAATGTAATCAGATTAATAAAAACGATTACGATTACATTTTGCGTTTTTTACCATTAATATACTTGATTTTACTCACCTATGTTTTAAACACTACAGAATCCCAGATTGCATACACATTTATGACCTCTTAATGTTTTAAATGGTTTTAATCATGATTACAGAGCAATAAAATTAATATTACGACTACATTTTGCAATCGTTAATAATTAATCAGATTACATTTTACTCATCTCTGCTCGAATATATAATGAAGGGAATGGAATACCAACAAAGAATATATATTAAAAAAAAAACAATCTAAATTTTTTTTTTGTTGACTTGATTTAGTGACCAAACCACGCCTGATAGAAAGCATGATGCAATAAAAAACAACTGTAATTATCAACAGTAAAGAAATACAATCGATAGTCGCAGTGATCATGCCGGCCTGCACAAATATCTCCTCACGCTTAAACAACACGCTCGCCGGTAGAGCATTCCACAGCTCAACGACTTGGCAAAAGTAAGAGTTAGAGAACCTATTAATCCTAGCCGAGATGTGAGTTACTGTATAGCTGTGACTGCGTAAGCACACGTGTGTGTTTGTTTTATTGAAAGGAGAGAGTGGCACAAAGTTAAATAACTCTTCAGAATACTTACTGTGATGCGGACGCTTGGAAATATGATACCAGTGTCAAGTCAGGATAAAAAAGTGTATATATCACCTTATACCACACAGCATTAAGCTCAAAGTCTTAGCACCAGTGCGTCCTGCCTGTAATGTCACACGGAGCTGAGTTCCATCTCACATCTACATCTTAGCTCAGCTAATTCCGTAATCCCTAAGATACAGATTTCTTTCAGAGCTTTTGTTTTAATTTTAAATAATTTACAAGCAAACGCTTGAGGTCAATTACATCAGATGGAAGTTAAAAATATGGCCTTTCATTTGCGTTTGCTGAATCAAATACTAACCTGTGTACTCTTCTCTTAAATGCTTCCAATTTATAAGGACTAGTCCCGCCAAAAGGCGCAACCTCAGAACACAAAAAACAATAAAATGTAAACGCACCTAAACGCAAACGCCATCTGGAGTACACATTCACTTTATACATAACCGTTCTCGCTTTCAAACTACAAACATCGCATCGCATTCTTTTCTCCATTACAATCTATTATATAAAAATGAGTCCGGTATTCCTTCCTGACGCTATAACTCCAGAACGCACGAACCGATTTCCACGGTTTTGCATTCGTTGGAAAGGTCTCGGGCTCCGTGAAGTTTATAGCATACAAAATTCAGGAAAAATTTCAACAGAAAAGCAGGAAAACGGGGAAATCATTTTTCACATACAGCGCCATCTCTGATACATAGCATGTATTACAAACCAATATGGTTTTGCATAGTGTTGGAGCAGATCGCACCAGTATTTTAAGTAGATGGCGCCGATGCGTTGTACATTGTTTGACAGCTACTCATTGTACTCTGCTCAGTTAATTTCATGTGACATTTATTATGCGCACGCTCTTTCAAACGCTAACTAAAAACCAAAACGAAGCCATCTGGTGGCGAAACGAAGTTCGCCGGGTTTGCTAGTCGCTTATAATTCTTTCAAACTCGCAACACACAACACAGATTCTCAAACACCAAACTCCACATCATACGTATTGAAATACATACAGTGAGACATTTGTGAAGTGCCAACTTCAGCTGCCAATTGGTAAATACTTTCTATTTGTCTCAAATATCGCAACTCTTTATTTTTATAAAATCATCCCGCCTACGAGGGTGCATTTGTGCAACGGCATATGTACATTACTTATCCCGGCCCGCGTAAGAACAATACCTTATGGTCTTCGTTGGAGACGTCCTAATTTCTTTTTAATCCTTATCTCACATTTCTTTACAAAGTTTTTTGCTTTTTTCAGGTATCATTGTCGGTATCCACTTCAGTTCTGTCATACGCAGTATCTATTCCATTGTGCTTATTGGTTGAACTACCCGCACTGCAGCTATGGAAAGCTTTGGTAAAGGAAAATCGGGAGCCCACTCCTGTGAGAACGTTGACGGTTCCACCCCAGCCTGTCGTCACGCCATTCGATCTAGTCTCACAATTACGAAAACGCCATGATTTTTGTTAATTAATATATTAATAAAGAATTAAAACAAACTTTTGTTATTTATTTTTTTTGGAATCATAGTAATTTTAGCTATAAACGTTTTAATTTTATATCTCGACATAGAAAAGTGAAGGTAGATCATAAATCATTTGAAAAAGACCTCGAATATACTTCACAGCTTTATGTATATATCAGATTAGTAACCGGTCATTATTTTTGTCTTTAGAGCCATTTTTGGTATAATATTCAACCATTCTATCCATTACCAATCATCGAACCAACTTATAAAATAACTCACAATAATAGTTTTGTTGCAACGATATGGGCAATACATTCTTTGTGTATAAGGTACATGGATGCAGATAAATTACGTATCACATTCTTCTTTTAATATTTACAATATGTTTTGAAAGAACCTTGAAAAGATAATTATGTAAGCCGGCATGAATCATTGTGCTCATAAAGGAGATGAGGGAAGGGTGACATTTTACACCACTCTCCCTGCCAAATGTGTTAGGTGTACGCAAGGGGTGGTGACTATTTAGCCATCCCTTACCAAGTAGGTGGGGCCTGCAGAAGGCTAGACGCCGCCGGGTGCCGAGGAAGATTGTTCAGCCTTGCCCTTGGCACTCGGCAGGCGGGAGAAGGAACACCCTGGGGGTTTTAGTCGGTGCAAGTCCGACACACCGGGGGGCGGCCCTCATCACCCGCTGAGGTCCGTTAGTGATATACATCCCCGGGTTACAAAAAAAAAATTTGATCATTGTGCTTACTATATATTATATAGCCACTATATTGAATGCAAATTTTAAAAAAGTTCCAACAGGATAACTTTGGGCATCTTTACAAACTCTTTAGAATATAAATCCTTAAAAACGTTATTAAAATCAAATCTATTTTTAAATAACAAATATTGATCGTTTGACCTCTTAATATGATGTGGTTTGAACGTTTTTTATTAAGAAGTAAATATTCCTGTTTAACAGTTTTATGGTTCTAGTTTAAAATCAAGATTATACAAAAATTTACATTTTATCCTACTTGTTTACCGCTGTATTCATGGAATATTTCTGATCAATCTACACAACAATACCATACCTATTAAAAAACTAATGGATTTGTTTAAATGTTTGTGAAAATATCATTCGCCATCATAAATATAATGGAATTGTATTAGGAAATCAAAAATCTATATGAATGTTTAATAAGCGTTCGGTACTTACGTAACATATAAAGTACTTAAGTAGGGTTAAATAGTTTAAAAAAATACCTTACGGAAAATCTTTACTTAACGTTAACTACTAAAGCATTTATAAAATTAATTAATATAATCAATATTAAAATTTACTTATTTTGAAAATAAAAAATATAGTTGTTTACCTATTATCCGCTCACCAGTGGAATCCCATTACAGAACTTTTCATAGACTAGTTTGTGTACAAATTTTCGAAACCTAATTAATTGGAATTTTCTATAACTCCAATTAGTTTTATCAATAAAATATATTTCTTTATGTAACTTTTTACACAACACTTCACCTTGGATTGCATTGTAATTTTTCTATGGGAAATAATATGGGTTTCCTAATGAGTACTTTTACCGTGCTCTGTAATGGGACACATCACTGATGAGAGGTTATAGAAGTTTTACAAATAAAACAGTACGCCATGCTTAGAAATTATTTTTTATATTAAAATTACAAGTCTATCAATGACACTTATTTATAATGGTAGCCAGTTTTCTCGTCGAATCGCTGTTGTTGTTGAGGTCCTTCGAAGCTGTTCCCCTGATTACCAATTTCTTCTGGTTTTAAACTTCCGTCTAAAATAAAGCCTTCAGGCGTTTGACTATATGAAGTTTGGAAGGTTGGCGTCACAGTCGATCCATATGAAAGCGTGTCTGGGGTGGTTTGCGTGGATTGAGATGGTTTGCAACACGCAGACTTAAAGCTGTCTGGTTTTGACGGCAAAAGTTGTGGAAATCCAGTAACTTGTCCACGTGGAGGTTTCACTGTTTGAGAGTTAAAATTGGATGTGTAACTTTGAGCAAATGTACCATCTTCATCGTGTTGGGTGCCGACTTGTTTGTGATCATATGAAGGTGTTGTAGACTGAACAAACTGAGGTTGAGTGCTTAGGAATCCTGGGGTTGACGCAGTGCTCAATTGTCCGAAAGGCTGATTACTAAATAATACTGGGGCTTCAGGCGTTGGTTTATTGTAAGCGTAAGGTTCTGGACTAGATGTAGCAGAAGCAAAAGCGCTGCTATCGGACGGGGAGTAATTTTGCCCGAATTGAGACTGGAATGGCTTGTAGGTTGATGAGTATCCAGTTGCGAATGGTTGGACACCGAACTTGAAGCCGGGGAATGATTGAGATGAAGCTGAGGCCGTAGCGTGTGCACCACCGAAGTTCGGGAAAGTGTTTTGCCCAAATTGATGCTTTACCTGCTGTGTGCCGAAATTAAAAGGTTTGGATGCACCGAAATTGGTCTGTGATTGGCTAAATGCAGTGTTTGAGTTTAATTGTTTTTTCGTATTCTGAATCAATTCCTGGTTTTGTCCAAACTGTGGTTTGGTTTGAGTTCCAAATTGATATTTAGTTGTTTCTTGATGTTGACTTTGTATTATTGCTGGTTTTACCGATTGACTACCGAACTGGTTTTGTGTGGCTTGAGAGTTTGTTGTTTGAACAGATTCTTGGCTCACTTGACTAGAAGGTACAGATTCAAATGTGCCAGAGTTAGCATTTTCACTTGCTTGAGGTCTTGTAGATTGTGTTCCAAATTTTGATTCTAATAATGATCCTTGGCTTGATGTCGATGGAGCACCGCTAAAAGGTCTGTATGATTGAGCCACAAACTGATTTTGAGATATAGACTGTGGCTGAGTGTTAGAACTAGATAGCTGAGTCTGTCCAAATTGTGGCTTAGTTTGAGTTCCGAATTGGTATTTACTAGTTTCCTGCTGTTGGGTAAATGATGTTGTTATTGGTTTTGCTGATTGACCACTTAATTGAGGTTGTGCTGCTTGGGAATTGACTGTTTGAGCAGTTCCTTGAGCTACTTGACTAGATTGCTGAGAATTAAAAATACCGGGGATATTTACGTTTTGTTGCGGTTTTGATCCTTGTGTTCCAATTTGTGTTTGTGTTATTGATCCTTGATTTGATGTCGATAGAGCACTGCTAAAAGGTCTGTATGATTGAGCCACAAACTGATTTTGAGATATAGACTGTGGCTGAGTGTTAGAACTAGATAGCAGAGTCTGTCCAAATTGTGGTTTAGTTTGAGTTCCGAATTGGTATTTACTAGTTTCCTGCTGTTGGGTAAATGATGTTGTTATTGGTTTTGCTGATTGACCACTTAATTGAGGTTGTGATGCTTGGGAATTGACTGTTTGAGCAGTTCCTTGAGCTACTTGACTAGATTGCTGAGAATTAAAAATACCGGGGAAATTTACGTTTTGTTGCGGTTTTGATCCTTGTGTTCCAATTTGTGTTTGTGTTATTGATCCTTGATTTGATGTCGATAGAGCACTGCTAAAAGGTCTGTGTGATTGAGCTACAAACTGATTTTGAGATATAGACTGTGGCTGAGTGTTAGAACTAGATAGCTGAGTCTGTCCAAATTGTGGCTTAGTTTGAGTTCCGAATTGGTATTTACTAGTTTCCTGCTGTTGGGTAAATGATGTTGTTATTGGTTTTGCTGATTGACCACTTAATTGAGGTTGTAATGCTTGGGAGTTGACTGTTTGAGCAGTTCCTTGAGCTTCTTGACTAGATTGCTGAGAATTAAAAGCACCAGAGGCATTTGCATTTTGTTGCGGTTTTGAACTTTGTGTTCCAATTTGTGTTTGTGTTATTGATCCTTGGTTTGATATCGATGGAATATTGCTAAAAGGTCTGTATGATTGAGCCACAAACTGGTTTTGAGAAACAGACTGTTGCTGAGTATTGAAAGTAGGTAGTTGGGCCTGTCCAACTTGTGGCTTAGTTTGAGTTCCAGATACATATTTAGTAGTTTCCTGCTGTTGAGTAGGTGTGGGTATTACTGATTGGCTACCAAATTGAGTTTGTGATCCTTGTGAGTTAACCGATTGAGCAGTTCCTGAAGCTGTCTGACTAGATTGTACGGAATTAAAAGGAGCAGTATTTCCACTTTCTTGAGGTTGTGCAGTCTGTGTTCCAAATTTTGATTCTAATAATGATCCCTGAACTGATGTCGATGGAGTATTACTAAAAGGTCTGAATGGTTGAGCCCCAAACTGACTTTGAGAAGCAGATTGTTGAAGATTGTTAGTTGTAGATAATTGTGTCTGTAATAATTGTGGCTTATATTGAGTGCCATATTTATTGTAAATGTTTTGTGCTCCCGTCTGCGTTGCAAAAGGATTGGTTGTTTGTCCACTTGGCTGATTTTCAATTCCTTGCCCTTGACTAGATGGAGCCTGTGTACCGAATTGAGATGAGCTAGAGGCTGGTTTGGATGATTGAACACCAAACTGCGTGGATGATCCCGAAACCGATTGAGTGGTAGTTTGAGATTGTCCAAATGATGACTGCTGTTGTTGTCCAAAATGGGTTTTCACGGGTTGAGCACCGTATTGGTAAGAGTTTCCAAATGGCTTATAAGTGCTCGCCAAAGGTTTTTTATACTGAGTACCGAACTGGAAGATACTACTTTGGGGTTTAGTTGTTTGTGTACTAAATTGAGAAGGTGTGACAGAAGTTTTAAATGGTTGAGAACCAAATCGATTTGTAGATTCGAAAGGCTTATATGTTTGAGTTCCATACTGGGTTGTACTTCCGAAAGGTTTATACGTTTGAGTTCCAAACTGGTTGGTATTTGCAAAAGATTTAATTGGTTGATTGCTAAACTGTGACGTGGTACCGAATGGCTTTGATGGAGAACCAAATATAGATGAAGTTCCAAATGGTTTGTACTGTTGTGTTGTTTGGAAACCTCCTGGCTTAGATTGTTCTTGTGTGCTTGCCGGAGTGCTTGAAGACGGGAAAATTGTTTGTATATTTTGTTCAACTTCTGGTTTAACTGTTCCAAACTGTATGCCCTCTTTTTGAGATTGCTGAGACTGTTGTACTGTTCCAAATTGAGTTTGACTAAACTGCGGTTTCAGTGTAGACTGAATATTTTTATTTGATGTTGTGACTTGTTCCTGAGGAGGCTTCTTGTACTCATAAAGATTTCCAGAATACTGCTGTGTCAAAGATGGTTGTGGTGTGACGTTATGGGAAATCTCGAATGGAGTTTTATTTGTTGAAACCACAAAGTTGTTTGGTTGATTTGATTGAGTGACTGCATTTGTAGGTCTTTTGTTAGAGTTCCCTTGTGAAAAGATTTGCTGAACAGGGTTTTGTGGGAAAGGTTGGGATTGAGTTGGAAACTTAGACGGGAATGAGGAAGCTGCTTGTGTTCCACTTGAAAGTGAAGATTGATTCGCTTTATTATTAATCAAAGAAGTTGGAAATGATTGTCCCTGATGAGGTTTATTTGTGACCTGGAATGTACCAGTCGATTCCCCTTTTTGTGGTCGAGAAAATTGAGCTAGGGTGTTGAAAGGCTTTGTAGGCTGATTGTAGTAATAAGAATTATCGATACCTTGTGGCTGTTGAGTTGTCACAGGCAATTGAGTACCGAAAGTATTTTGTGACTTCACTGGAGTATTTCCAACATGATCACCAAATTTCGAAGTTAGCCCAGTTGTAGTTGAAGATTCAAATGGCGATTGTCCACTGGGATTCGTCTGTTGATTTTTCTGGCCTTGATATCCACTTTGTTGAGGGTGTTTCTGAATATCCTGGTTAAATGGCACCTGTTCTTGAGAAACAAGGAACTCATTATTGGTATTTTGCTGATTTGTTTGGTACTGATTGAATGTTTGAGGGTTTTGATAATCCTGTGCTGACTGAGATCCTGTAACACTAGCTGATGATGAAGCGGAGAAATCTTGAGGGCCACTAGACTGGAAATCATTAAAAATTCCTTGAGACGAATCTTTACTAGGTTTGTTGGTGGGAGACTCTTTTTCATCATTATTTTGTTGTGGAAATAATCCACCGAATCCATTCTGGAATATTTGTGGATTAAATTGTCCCGGCTGTATTGTAGGGAAGCTACCAAATTGACCTTCTGACTGAGCGGTAGTCGATGATGGTTTATTATTGGATGAAGATCCAGATCCAAAAGGATTTAAGCCTGGAAAGCCTTGTCCAGAGCTACTTGGTGGTTTAGCTTGATTGTTAAAAAAGTTTGAGAATACTGGTGGGATACTGGTCGCTGGGTTGGTTAGTGAAGTACCCGGCGGAAATCCTGGAAGACCAGGTAGTCCAGGCGAGGCAAAATTGTTCTGAACAATAGTAATTCCGTTAATAGGGGCATCGAATTCAGGTTGCTTCTCAACTTGAGGCTGTTGCGTGTCGTAATTGTTATTGTCACTTTCCTTGTAACTACCTTCGGCATTGTATTTCTGAGCGTCGTACGAGCCTGTAAATAAAAATGAAAGTTATTGTCATTTGTGAATGAGTTTAGGGGGACAATTTATCAACAGGCGATACATTAATCAAGCGACACAATGGAGTAAGCCAATGTGTAAGAATGTTCTCAATTGTATTGTATAAGCGTCGTAATGCTATACTGACTTGGGCTTAATTGGTGTGGTTAAAAATATTGCTTGTCGTTTTAGATTTCAAACTGTTTACATTGATTATTTGGCTATAGTTCGTCTGAGAATATTTCTAACTTCATTAGATCTACAACAGTTTTCACATGGTTCCTGTAATTATTACTCATCTAGGTATAAATAATTCTATTATATAATAAAAGTATACATAGCATTCATTTAATATTTATATCATTAAACATACATTATAAAAAATACCACACCGATTCTAAGATATGGTTGACTAGATTTCTATAATTTTTAGATGTTAACACATATTTTCTAACCATATTATTAGATCACGATTGGTTAGGGAGAGCTCGAGATACAGGTCAACCGATTTAAAACAGTCATCCATCAATAAAAAAGTGAGGTTGTATTTATGATCTCTATATTATAATACATATTTTATGAAATTGATTGGATAGCAATAGATGTTTATTTATGTTGTTAATTTTAAATTCTCCGTAGAAATTTCTTATGTAACATCAGAGAGGTTAAGTAAATAATTTCTGTGATATTAAAACGTCTTTAATAAATAAAGATTAATATTTACACTTAAAAGGGGTTATTTAATTATTATCACTAACGAAGTCACACGCAGAATTTCTATAATCATTATTCTATTAATATTAGCTGGTTTCGTCTCACTGGAGGGGGCTCCCTTCCCTTTTTTCACTATATTTGTAAAATCCGTGAAAAAGAGTTTGGACATTTAATCCACTGTCCAATGTGAGTTGACGGGTGTTTTTTTTATACTGACTCGACACAGTGACTGCATCATACCTGATGGTAAGCATGGTGTATTCCAAAAAACGCCGACGACTATTGATAGGAAAGAAAAACCCATCGGTAGTCACGGCCATCATGCCGGCCTGCACAAATATCTCTTCACGCTACGTTTAAAAGATCCCATATCATAGGATGGTGGGATCACGCTCGCCGGAAGACCATTCCACAGCCCAACGACACGGCAAAAGACGGAGTAAGAGAACTTCTTAGTCCTGGCCGGGATGTGAGATACCGTATAGCTGTGACACCGCAAATACGCGCGCGTGGTTCTATTCAGGAAAGCAGAGGGTGGATCAAGGTTAAACAACTCTTCAGAACACTCCCCATAATACAGACAGTAGAACTATGCATAGAAAAGGTGCCTGTAGCAGTTATTTGCTTGCGATTTTGCAAGCTGTATACCATAGTCATCTTTTACGACATCTCAGTATGATAAAGGAAGAAGCACTATTTTATTCTGCTGGTTAACCCCACGGCAATAATCATTACACAAATACTTTTAACACTAAACATACCATAACGGGTCAAATGACCCATTTTGAACTTTTGCATTGAAAATACAAGTATCATCTTACTGTTTTTGTACATTTGACTTTATGACTTTTTCTAACTAATTAATCTACAGTTAATTTTGTATTTTTTTTTTGTTTTATTTATTTTGAGTAATACTTGAACTTGGGGCCGATTTTCGAGAAGCCCGCGAACAACCAAAAGAAAACAAATACGAAAGAATCGTTGCCTTAGTCTCCTACAGATGCTTATCAACGTAAGAAGTGTTAAATAGGATACTGTAAAGTAAATAAAACCAACAAAATTTGCTCTAAATGTAAAAAAATATGTTTGCGGAAAATGTACAATGGATACACTTATATGTATTAAATGCAATGAGCAATAATTAAGAATTATTATTTTTACTTTTGTAATAGAAATGGTCAATATACAGTTTTTATAATATAATAAATTTTATTATTATGTTTATTTCCTTCCTAACAACCATATAATACATTCAAGCAGGAAAAAGGTATCTAAAAAGTGTTGGTATGATTAGAGTTAAAGTATTATTTAAATTTTGGTACTAAACAAGTTTATCAGATGGCGCCCATGGTAACATAAAACTTATCGAAATATCATTCCTACAATTTTGAATAACCTTCAAAGCATCGCTTATTAACACTTGCCTTAATTTATCTTTATAATTAAAATCGAATAACATTATAGCTTAAAAACATAGATCCTGTTTAACACGTTTGTATATCTTTTCAAATAAATTACATCATTTTTATTGATATGATATGAATATATTTACATCATCCTCGAAAGACGATCCAACAAAAAATGACAAAAATCATTGTTATTAGATGTTTATCTGATTGGAAATTCAAAGGTAAACGATCTATCTTGAATATAAAGTAATTAATAAAGAGATATGATCGTATATTTAGACATATAGACATCATAAACAATTAATTTGTACAAGTTGTTAATATTAAAACAATTATTTAGAACGCAACAATGATTTTTTATCTCATTGGTCTTGAATTCAATGTATTTGGGGATATTAAATAGATAAATGTTCTAAGAGATAATTAATCTTTGAAGTAATGACTAAATATCGTTTCGTAAATATCATCATGTTTTTATTATAAGTAGTTAGTATTGACATAATTACAGTGAGGTAAAAGTTTCTACAAATAGGAATTACTGAAGATGTCCCTATATGTGCTAACTAAATAGATCAACAAATTGTGGCTTCTCATTTGATAATGATCTATAAAAAACCGCATTAATATTATATTATTATTACAGAGCTTCCATAAAATTAATACATACATACAATCTGATGGTGTATGTTTCCAAAAAGTTTTGTTTTAAAACAATTTACTGGCAATTTAAGTAAGTAGATATCTGGACCCTCAAGAGCTGATCTTAGATTGTGACTAGCTTAAACAAGAAATTATAAAGAGTTAGGTGTGAGTATAAAAAATATTACAATAACTTACCATCATCCACAACCCCTGAAGCTTCATCTCTAACGTTCTGCTCTACGGCTTTCTGAATATCCTCTGGAACTGGATGAGGTGTTGGTAAATGGCTTCCTTCAGGTTTATATCCTTCTTTATCGGCTGTGTATGTAACTTTGTATGTTTTTCCATCATTGCCTTTGTACGTGTAACCACCTTGAGCGTGTACTCCGTCGTGAGCCACCCCGTTTTCTCCGACTACGATTCCATTATCACTAGCAAATCCATAATTATACTCATGTGTACCAACATTGTTTTCGTACGCAACTATATTAGAATTGCTTTCATCTTGGGGTATAATTGTTTTTGTGGATATAGCCTGGTTCTTTGGTATGGATGTTTGGTACTCTGGATCCTGGTCATCCAATGGTATACTTCTATGCAAGGTGGGATAATGATCGAACCCTGTCAAGGAATCTTTGAAAGCAGCCTCACCAACTTTAGAATTTAGCGACCCGTACGAGGCTCTTGGGCCGCCGAGTCCAGAGACTTCGGAGAGTGGGGATATTCTGGTGCCAGGTTTTAGGGCATCGACTATGACGCCTTGGTCTTCATTCGTGTAGCTGCCGACTGGGAATGTTTGGCTGTATTCGTGAGAGAAAGGAGCCTGCAGCGACTCTGGTGTGCCTCCAGCGGTTCTGGCATTTGCCGGCGGTAGATAAGTGTTATCTAGTTTTGCCGCACTGCATACCGCTGTTAAAGCGGCGAACACTACCTGTAGATGAATAAAACTAGTTATCATTGGAATATAATAGTGAAGATAGAAAAATGGAGGTCCAGTGATACTAATTACTTGCTGAGCCCGCGACTTCGCGTGGAAGTAGTACCCGGGGCCCGCGTCACGCTTTGTACAGACGTAGCTCCACCCTTTTTTTTTGTTAACTTGATGGAAATCTCTACGGACCGTCAGAGGAGCGGTGAGGGCAGCTCTCCCGGTGTGTCGGACCTGCCCCGACTAAAACCAGCCGGAAGCTAAGGGCAAAGCCAAGCCATCTTCCTCGGCATCCGGCGACGTCCGGCCTTGTTCAGGCCTCACCTACCTACCTAGGCGGGACGTAGCTTCGACCTGTGTACGCGCGTACAACCGAAGTTGTAGTTTATGTTAGATGCAATTTCAACTAATACTAAAAGTTAGTAAATTGCCCATTTTTCAATCGTCATTGTATTTTTTTTACACTGGCTCGACATAGTGACTACAGAGTGCCTGATGGTAAGTACAATGTAGTCCAAAAACGAAAGCAACTATCAAAGGATGAAAATCCATTGATAGTCTACAAACAAGCAGACTAAAGCACAAAATAGTAAAAGCTGATTCCCACGATACGTTAATGAAAATCGAATTTAAATCAGTTATGCCGGTTATAAGATTAGCGGTCACATACAGGTATGTGTATATGGATGAACGATTGTGACAATTTTTTTCTAACCTATATCGCGCAAGTGAACTTTTTCTGGCTACCCACATATATATTTTTTTGCAAATCATCGTATGTGTGTAATATATTTATAAATGTGTAGGCGGAAATGCGTGTTCATGTTTATGTACATATAATTATCTATGTATAACTTTTTGAAATGTGTCTCTAGAGCTGTGTGTTATACTCTTATCGTTCCCTTGCTCCCTGTTTTCTGCTTGTTGACTCAATAAATGTGTGTCAGCTGAAAATAAGCGCTGGGTGACTCAACTGATTGCTTAGCATTGGCGTATATCAGCTCAGGGTTTGCTTTTGTTGTTTTCTATCTGGATTAACCTGTTCTTTTGTGTTATATGTCATGTTGTGTGGCAAATAAATGCTTTTTCTTTCTTTGTTTGTCTACAGAATATTGGAGAGGTGGCTAAGGAACATATTTATTTTGTGTATTAATATTGATGATGTCGGTTTAAACAGAAAGCTTTTAGGTAAAGTAATATTTGATCAGAAATAATGTAAATGTAATCTCATGAATGTTATGTTGCTACCTTACGTTTTGCATATACTTGGCACATTGAAATAGGGATGTCGGAAGTGAAGTAAAAGTTTATTAAAATATCAATATCGAAGTCGACATCTCAGAGATTCAATTTCAAAATATAGGTCAGATTTTTCTAAAAAAAATTGGTTTTTTATAATAATAATGTATTTAGTTCTTTTTTTATCTATCCGGTTTTGACACAGTGACTATACCACGCCTAATGGTAAGCATGGCACATTCCTAAAAACGACAATGACTATCAACAGTTGAGAAATACCCGTCGGTAGTCGCAGGGGTCAAGCCGGCCTGCACAAACATACATATTTCACGCTACGCTTGAAGGATCACTGTTTCATAGGACAGCGGGAACACGCTTGCCGAAAAATCATTCCAAAGCTCAAGGAAGCGGCAAAAGTAAGACCTACCGTATAGCTGTGACTCTGTAAGCCCGCACACATGGTTATATTAAGGGAGGGAGAGAGTGGCACAAGGTTAAATAAGTCTTATAGCATGTAGACGCCGCCCGATACGCGTTTGTAGTAGACGGCCTAAAGGACGTTAGGGTGTTATGGGACGCGCGGGGTAAGGGGTGCGCGCGCAAGGGATGCTCTAGCAAATTCAGTCGACTACCGAGACGCAAGGCGAGAGTACGTGCGTGTGCGTCGCAAATAAACAGTAAAACGCCAAAATCCGTGTCTTCGTGCTAGATATGACCGGTGGTCGTGGGTGTGGTTGTAGAAAGACACGGATTTTGGCGTTTTACTGTTTATTTGCACTTTAAGGCACACCGAACTGCGACGCACACGCACGTACTCTGACCTTGGGTCTCGGTAGTCGACTAACTTAGCTAGCATCCCGTGCGCGCGCGCATCCTCTTACCCCGCACGTCTCGTAACACCCTAACGACCCTTAGGACGTGTAATCCAATTACGTATCGGGCGGCGTCTACATGCTATACTCTTCAGAACACTCGCCGTGATGCAGACTATGAAAAATGCTTTGTGAGGCAATATCTCTGCAAAACTGAAACTGTTCAAGATGCTTAATCACGTCAGGATCATTCAAAACGCGGACAGCCCTCCGCTGCAACCTATCCCGGGCGTCGAGTAAGTACTGAGTAGAACCATCTTTAATAAGCGAACAGTATTCCATGTAGGGCCTGACCTGGTCTTTATACAATAGGAACAGTTGCTCCGGCGTGGAAAGCCAACGCACACTGTTTTTGACAAGTCTATGTGACGTTGCGGAGATGACAGACTCTAAAAAAATATAGATGATATAAATTGATTACTTGATAATTTATAGCCGTTGAAGAGCTTTTAGTTTTTATCGTTTATTTATTAGCATATGTGTGATCGATTACTTTTAGTTGAAAAACATTTATATAAACAGCATCATTAATTACTTATGAGTAATTTGTTTTTATTACTGTGATCTTTTATGTAATAATCAAACACATTAATTTATTTTTATGTTTTTAAGGAAATATAAAGCAATATATAAACACTAAAAATACACAAAAAAAATTCAAAACATAAATCAAGCTAAGGGACACAAAACAATAAATGAAAACAATTCCGGGCAGTAGACTTGAGGGAGTTCACTGCGCAAGGCCTGAGAGAGGTTTTGGAGGGAGAGCTCTTTACTTCCACACGTCCAAGAGAGATAGCCTCAACAAGGCTGTTTGCTTCCCGGACATCTGGGTGAATTTGGTTTTCTGAGCCTGGGTGGAGAATTTACACGGGGTTTTTAGCCAGTAGGAGTCTGATACATCGGGGTCGCAGCCATTAGAGCGGTATTGCCTCGGGTTACAAAAAAACAACCAATTACATCGAGGGGCGAAAGGCTAATTGGTTTAAGCGACATTATTTGGTGATATGGTAATATATATATTTTCGGAATCAGCGTTTTTTACCGATACCAAAAATAAACATATATATTACTATATCACCAAAAAATTTCGCTTAAGCCCAATAGTCATTCACCCCTCGATACATATAAAAAAATACAACTAAGAAAAGATAAAATAAAATTGAAACTAACATTTTTTTACCATTCGTCTAAAGGAGCTAAATGTACAGGGAAATATTTCAATATGTAATGTAATATGTATTTTTTAGTGTGTAGCTTAGTGTCTGAGGACCCGGTATCCACGTGCGGCGACGCGAGTGCCCGTAGGTTCATATCCCGGCACGTATCTCTGTATTTTTCCAAAATAACTACGGATTTAGGCTCCACATGGCCACCGGTGAAGGGAAAATGGCGATAGTAATGTCATGTGTACTGGTGCTGTGAGAACGGCGATCAGCTGCGCTACTGGTCACGTTGGGCACGATACATAAGCGCAAAGTGAATATAAACCACTAGTGTATTTCTAATCATGTCGATAGCGTTACGATATATTGTTTATAATTATATATCACCATAATAATATAATAATATATTATATTATAATTATATATTAGCTTTGGGAGTCGAAGCTGCTCGCGTCCGTAGGCTTTACCCTAGTTTCCCTACACGTGACTCCTGGGTGGTGCTAAACGAGCAGCAGCGAGGTGGTAGGGTGTCGGTGCCCGTCTGGATCGCGACCACAGTACATGGGTGTAAAGCCCGTCATAGTGACCAGTTTCGGCTTGTCGCGTTTCGGGATCAGCTTGTGTATATCCAGTAGCTCATATACCTAGAGACCTTCAGTCGTGGTATATGTGGGCCGACATGACGATGTAGACTATCAATGGATTTTCACCCTTTGATAGTCGCTTTCGTTTTTGGACTGCACTGTACTTACCATCAGGTACTCTGCAGTCACTATGTCAAGCCAGTGTAAAAAAAAAAACCATGAAATACTTCGGGGTAGGCAGAGATATAATGTCAGCATGCACTTCACGATTTAAGGTCATACTCAACGTGACCAGTAGCACTGTCTGTACAATTAGTCATTAAGGGCGGCTTGCACTAACGAATTAATCAAGTTTAAGCTTGTATAAAACGCTTATTAATTGAATTGGTTTGATTCCATCTTAATGATGATTTCAGTTTAAGTGTTCTTACAACTAGATTTAGATTTAGTGTAAGACAATAAGTACAGATCAGCGCTAAATAGCATTTTATATAACTCTAAACTAGATTTAATTTTTAGTGCAAGCCACCCTAAGTAAGTCTACACTAAACTTAAACCATATTATCTATTATAATAACAAATATAACTAGTTGTAAGTAGTTTATCCGATCTTATATGAAAAACCTTACTTTCATAATAACTCGAAGCTTCAATTTGGTACCATTCAATAATTTTCATTTAAAGAACAAAACTTCTAATTAAACAATTTAACACAATTTTTAACGAAAACTATTTTGAGAATTAATCTATAAGTTGAGATTCATACACATAACTTTGTTTTCGCTTAGACTTCACTCAATCATTATAAATTATATTATTTTATTAATGTATAAGTATGTAGAAGACGAAAAATTAATAAAGAAAAGAAGAAATATTTGAAGAAATAAAAGAGATAGAAGATATTTGTGGATTCAAGAATAAAATGATATTATGCAACTATAGATTGTTGATCTTTACTTTTGATAGTTGCAGCTGTTTATTGGACTGTGCCATACTTACCATCAGGCGTGATGTGGTATCTATGCTGAATGAGGATAAAAAAAATGGTGATTTTTGTCAACTTGGACATGGCTCTGCGAATCAGGCTATACTCAATTTCCTAATATATATTCCGTTTTTTTTGTTAAAGACGAAATCATTTTCTGAGTAAAGTGTAAGTAAATGTCATCAGAAACTCTTGAAACACTCCTCGAAACATCGATAAAAGTAAGTTTTTCACATTTAAGACCCGGTAAAGCACTCACAAAGACTACAAACGCGGTATAAAAATATATTACCAAGAACATTCTTCTAATCCTGCCCAGTATCCGTCTTCCGAAACTAACTTACACGCACTGGTTGCCATCACGGACGAGCTTAGCTTTTTATAGCTTTTGAAAACCCATCTTAAACGTGCTTTAGATCTGCCAAGTTGTACTACCATTAAAAAATCTCTGCCTTCGCCATTAATTCTTATTTACATGCCTATAAAGTTGTAATTGCAATGTCTTTTTTGAGTTAGCAAAACGGTCGTGCTACGAAGATGTGTGTTCATAGACTTGTAAGGGATGTAGACAGAGATGGGCAAAATGTAATCTGATTAATGATGAGCGATTACGAAATGTTGTCGTAATTTTAATTTTCTTGCTCTGTAATCATGATTAAATCCATTTAAAACATTAAGAAATCATAAATGTGTATACAATCTGGGATTTTGTAGTGTTTATAACATAAATGAGCAAAATGCAGTCATATTAATGGTAAAAAACTTAAAATGTAATCATTAATCATTTTCATTAATCTGATTACATTTTGCCCATCTATGGATGTAGATTCAGAGGCAACTTAAAGCTAGTTTTTTTTTTAAATAAATATTTAATAATAGTAATATGTCGTCACGCTATATCCCTTTCAGGGTGAGCAGCGATACATTAGTGGCTGAATCCTCTTTATATTTTGTGGATTGAATGATGTTTTTGCTTGTTCAGAGCGGGTGCCCCCTCTGGCTTTCCCGTCAAGCAACTCAGGTAGAAGTTCAACGCATAGGTCATAGTTGGCCTTCATAAGGCCACCCACACTTCATGCTAATTCACTCTACCGTTTTGTGAAAAGCTGATGAAGCGCCAAGGATACCAAACTGTTTCCATAGGAGACAATAATGGATGGTAAGTAAAGAGATGTCCGAAACCCACATGGCCACCATCGTAGTAAAGGCGTGACTGGGGGGTCGTTCGATGAATAAGCCCTGAGGAGGACCAATAATATATCATCACGCTATATCCCTTTCGGGTTGAGCAGAGATAAATTAGTGGCTGTATCCACTTTGCGCTTACATGTCGTGCCCAACGTGATAAGTAGCGTAGCTGATCGCCGTTCTCAGGGCACTTATACATGATATTTCTATTAAATTCCATGTGGGTTTCCTAACCATATTTTCCTTCGCCAGTGACCATGTGGTGCATAAATGCGTAATTAATCTAGAAAAATCCAGATGTACGAGTTGGGATTTAAACCCATGACCATTCGTTTTACTGCATACTGGTCACTATTACTAATATTGTTACATCGCATTTGTTATGTAGAAATTAAAAATACGAAAAATAAATCTATTATTAACGTATTTTGACATATGTGACATTATTGACATCACTTCAGAACAGGAGGGAGAATACTAATTATTCCATTGATGAGTTGACAGAATTTTTTGTCGTACGTTTGACGTCTTGTTATGTATGGTCTATGTGCGAGTAACTAACGAGTTCAATCTGCTGACTTATCTAATTGATTATGTTAGCTTTGACTGACAATGTGTTAAGGCTTGTGAGGGCCTGTTGGGTAATTTTTATATTATCGGATTGTGATTTCATATGATAATTAGTCGCCATAAAAATAGTTATCAGCCCATCCCACTCCGTTGCTGGACATAGCTACAAATCTAATACTTTCCGGTTAGCTTTCAAAGGTCGTCCCTCCACCTTGCTGGAGGGCGCCCCACGCTACATCTGCCGATCCGCGATCTCCACTCAAGAACCCGCCTGCTACACTGATCATCGGTTCTTCGGCATACATGGCCAGCCCAATCCCACTTCAGCTTGCGGATACGGAAAGTTATATCGGCAACTTTGATTCTCAATCTAATAACCTCATAGAAAATAGTGAGCAATGGAAATATAGGATTATAGAGAATTCTGTGGTTTTCTGTGGTTTTTGTTTCTGCTTTCATCTCTTTTGTAATGACTTCGAATCTTAGCAGGGTTGCCAACCATAAATGAGGCCTACTTGAAGGGCCAGACGTCGTCGCGGGCCGGAGAAATAAACGCTGCTGTGCCCCCGGTCCCGGCTGGACGGAGAGAAGAAGCACCCCGGGGGTTTTTGTTTGTGCAAGTCCGACACACCGGGGGGTGACCTTCATCGCCCCCTGAGGTCCGTTAGAGATTAGCCCCGGGTTATTAAAAAAAGGGTTGCCAACCATAAAAAAAACTAAACTAAATATTGTTTAATGATAGTACTCAAAACACTGTATTTTAAGATCAATAAAATATAAAAAAATATAGAATGGGACGAAGGATGAGGGTCATCGCCAGAGGCCTTCCTCTATAGGACATGACGCATTGGGTGGTGTACTTGAGCGAGTACACCGTCCAATATATCCAGGAGACAGTGGTCTTTGATGTGTTCCCATCCGCCGCTTCAGTGACATTAGAGGCGCATGAGGGGTGGGCTTTTACATCACCCCCATTCTTAATTGTAGGTGAGGCCTGCAGAAGGGCTGACGTTGCCAGGGAGCTGAGGAAGTTGGCGTGGCCGTACCCTTGCCCCCAGCAGACTAGTAGAAGTAACACTCCGGTGAGTTTAGTCGGTAAGAGTCACCACGCCAGCGCCGCTCTCCTCTCGGTGGCCTTGACGGTCCATAAGGATATCCACTAAGAAACAAAAATAGAACGTAAATGGTTGCATTTCCACTGAATTAATTTTACTTTTATGCTTCTTCTGACGTACCCAGGGCCCACTGCCATACAACAAAGTGGCCACCAAAACCGCTCTATGCACTGCTACTCGTGCTGTTTCCGTAATGTTTTTACTTTTTAACACTTGGCATGCGGACATACTTCGCCGCCGAAATACACGCGCAGAGGGCGTTTTTTCGTGAATCGGGCGGAAGCTTGGTTATTCAGAAGGATCGCAGTAAATCGAAAACGACTTCGTTATTATGGACGAACCTTTTCTTATTTTACAACTACATGTAGAACCGATAATGTCTTAATAGTTAACCTAACTTCAATTTGGCAACACACGGCTTAGAACGGTTGGCGGGTACCCACCTCAAATCTACTAAATACGTATTTTTACGTGACCCGCGCTCTAGTGGCAGATTGTAAAAAACGTAAAAATACGTTGCCCGCATGCCAAATGTTAAAACAGTGCCACTCACACAACAATTTATTAAGAATAATTTGATGAAAGCCGCCGCAATCATATAACTACAAAAATGCTACATTCTCTTTTGAAAAATACAATATTTTCGAAATTTTGCGAACAACCCTAGATATTATGGGCTTTACTCTCTTAAATTTGTTTACAAAATAAAGTGTAAAAATTAAAAGATTTCAATAAATTTAATCAATAATATGGCTTTAGTAATTAATTTGTCATCATAAATTTCTTTTTATAATATTGACCTATAGAAGGTATGGAATGTTAATGAGATTCAATTCAAATAGACTTATAGCGAGTTTCAGTATTTTCTCTTATATTTTGTTGTTTAATTTTTTTTCTCTATGTGCATTTATGTTTGTATGACTCTCAATAATGAAAATAAAATTAATGTGTATGGTACGTGTGTGTAACATATGTATGTATAGAAATATGAGCGTGTGTGTACGTATCATTATCTATAACACTTTGAAATAGTCTCCAGAGCTTTCTATCTATATTCTATAATTCCCTTCTTTGTAGTTTTCTGCGCGCTGACACAACAAAAAAAAATTACAGTTTATAATAATTTTTGTTTTTTTTTTTGTTTTTGGTAACCCAGAGGAAAATCCTACATAGGACCATCAGAGCCGCTGTGAGGGCAGCGACCCCGGTGTATCAGACTCCTACTAACTAAAAACCCCCGGAGTATCCCTCTAATCACTCCACCCAGGCCTGGGAAACCAAATTCGTCCTGTCGAAACAGTTGATAATCAGCGCAGCATGGTTCAACTGATCATCTAGCATTTGCTGAGCTGACTTCTCTTTGGCGAATCATCACATCACAGGATATTTACTTTTATAGTTTTTTATATTCATTAACCTGTCCTTCTGTGTTATATGTTATGCTGTGTGCCAAGTAAATGCTATATTTATTTCTTTATTTTTCTTTTGATTTAAATTAATCTTGAATCTTCAATTTTTTGGTTCACCTAAGTATAAATAAGGGTATGACGGGGCTGTGGAGAATTGATTACAGGACCCACAGTCCCCGTCTATATGTAGAAGTAGTCACCTTGGGGGTTTTTAGCCGGTACAAGTCCGGCAAACCTCGGCTGTGCCACCCCCTGCGTGCGGTCGGGACGGTCCAATGAGGATTTTCCCCTAGAAAAAAAAAAAGTATAAATAAGATTCTTAGTCTAATGTATACTAGTTGTGCCCGCGGCTTCGTTCACGTGGAAGTAGACTTTTGTTATGATATACATTATTTCAAGCTAAAATCTTTATCGAGACGATATAAACGTCATAGATTATTTCTTATATAAAAATAAGTCCGGGTTTCCTTCCTGACGCTATAACTCCAGAACGCACGAACCGATTTCCACGGTTTTGCATTCGTTGCAAAGGTCTTGGGCTCCGTGAGGTTTATAGCAAACAAAATTCAGGAAAAATTTCAACAGAATAGCAGGGAAACGGGAAAAATCATTTTTCACATACAGCGCCATCTCTGATACATAGCATGTACTACAAACAAATATGGTATTGCATGGTGGTGGAGCAGATCACACCAGTATTTTAAATAGATGGCGCCGATGCGTTATATATTGTTTGACAGCTAGTCATTGTACTCTGCTCAGTTAATTTCATGTGACATTTATTATACGCACGTTCTTTCAAACGCTAACTAGAAACCAAAATGAAGCCATCTGGTGGCGAAACGAAGTTCGCCGGGTTTGCTAGTTTCTTATATAATATAAATTATAACAATGAGTACTGAGAACTTACAATACTCAACAATAGATGTCCTTAGTACTTTCTTGAAATAAAATTAACACTAAATGTTAAAGGCAGCTTTCCTCAATACATAAGTGAAAATCGCATCTTAATTGGTTAATTATTACCGCAACAGTTCCTCAGTACCATTATCCGTAACATAATGGTAACATAATATAACATCCAATCCCTCAGTTTCACCTTACATTCGTAATTAGATAGATTTAATATATTTAATGTAATTGAATTAAGTCCTCGGCATAGTGGAACACTGGTCAAGATTAGTTTTAAGGAAAAGTATGAAAAAAAAAATGATGAACGTATTTTTTCTGGGCAAAAGAAATAATGATAAACTACATAGTTGTTTTGCAAAACGAAAAAAATACAAGATGAAGTGAATTATTTTTAGAATCTTTAGTAATACTATGACCTTTTAAGTCAACTCATATTATTTCGGTATGGAGTTGACCTATATTCTTGTTTTCATTAATATGTTACACGTTATAATAATACTATTGACAAAATACATAATAGTTAAATATATGTAATGTAAGACGGGCGGCGGTTTACGAACTGGCTTTATTGTCATTAAACACGGTATATTAAAATAACAGTTTAGCAAATACCCAACACCTCCTTACTTAATTAAATACATACAGATAAAATAAATAATAATATACAAAATTACACTGGACCGACCCTGTGCGGTAGCGGTCTCAAGTTATGCTTTTTAACTGGTAACTTGGCATTGGTTAATGATATTTGGAGACTGAGTCATGCCGTCCTCATGCGGCACAGTCTCCAAGTCGTCTTGGTGAGCTTGATCATCGTGCGTGGAAGTGCAGAATAGCAAATATCTGTTTTTGCTTTGGTTTGAACCTAAAATTTGATCTATGTGTGTGGTTGTGACGGCCTGATAGCGCAGTTTGTGGTGACCCTACTTATGTTGCTAAGGTCCTGGGTTCGAATCCGGTTAGCGATAAACTTTTCTGTGATGAGCAGATTACTTTGTCACGAGTCATGGTTGTATATAGGTATTTAAGTATGTATATCTTTATCTAGTACTCATAGTACAAGCGCAAGCTTAATTTGAGACTAGGTGTGTAATTGTTAGTAAATATTGTATTATTATTATTATGTGTCTCTTTACAGTGCTGTTTGGTAATTTGATATTATAGGATGACGGTCCTCGCTAATCGCTAACCTTCCAGCCAGTTGTCTTTAATACCCGACAATAATATTACGGTTTTATCTAAAGGGCGTAAGTTGATATATTATTTTTAATGCGTGAAAACGCAATCGCCGTTGGTATGAATCCGAGTACAGTAGATACGTTCCGGGATTCGAACTTACAAACATTCGCGGTGCCGCGTGTGGAAACCAGTTCGTTAACCAGGCTACAACAACCACAAATCTGCTCATCAACAAAATGTTTGCTGTTATCGGGGCACGAACTCAAGACCTTTAGCGTTGCATACTGGGTTACTGCCATTGCGCTATAATGCTATCATAAGAAATTGATTCAAACTATTTTTCAAGTTATAAAAGGAATATCTTATAAAAAATAACTTGTTTTGTTGTTAATTCTTAATATCTTAATATATATAAATCTCCTGTCACGATGTTTGTCCGCGATGGACTCCTAAACTACTAAACCGATTTTAATGAAATTTACACACCACGTGAAGTTTGATCTAATTTAAAAGATAGGATAGTTGTCATCTCAATTCGTAGTCGCAATATTATTTTATTGCAAATTATTTGTTTATTATTTAGCAGTCATAATTTACAGTTAGCTCCAACCGATTCTAAAAGATGGCGCTATCCGTTGACTGGATTGAATAATTATTCAAAAACCAGTCACAGCAAAGCGTGGCTGGTCTGCTATAATTTATATGGCAGAACAACGTTTGCCGAGTCAGCTAGTATATTTATAAAACTGATATATTAATATCCAAAAACATTTAATGTTTTTCTATAATGGGCCTTTAAATTTTCATAGACATGATCAAGGAGAGAAGCAAGTATTTTTATAACAGATTATAGGTAAACCAATCAGGATGTATGATGCAATGTTTGTATTAAAGCCATAAATATAATTAAAAAAACTACAATTATCATATAATAAATAACTTTGGAGTTTTGTTTAATTTTATGTGTTTTCGCGAATATATTTCATATTTGTTGACGTCTAAAAGTCTCGGAGCGGCCAGACTTACATTTACAAACGTAACTTTAACTAAGGTTAAAATCACAGTGAATATAAATACCTAAGATAGTTAGGCTTTCGCGCATTCCAAGCGGCATATACTGGAGAGAAAGGTTTTTCTTGCTGGAAAATACACACCTGTTTTCATGGCATTGAACTTAACAAAATTCTTATTGCCCCAATGGAATTTTTATGATTCAATTGGGTCAAACAGGGTCAAGTGCACAAATGTTAAAAAAAAGTTAAAAGTGCTGCTTTCCGCCCTGATGATGCCCAGACCATCATTTAATCATCGTGTCACGGCGGTCGCTTCTGTTCTTTTTTAAATATTCCAATTAAGATGATTCGATTAATGAAACGTGTTGTGAACTGAACGTTGTTAATTAAAAAGTAAAATAAAAAAATAGATACGTGATGAATTGGAAACGTCTTCACTTAAAACAGAGGCTCTCAAACTTTTTATCTACCGCTCATTTTAAGAATTAATTATTAGGTCCTTACATATGAAATTGGCGTTTTTCGTACTGGCCACTTTAATCACAAATTTCTCCTCTTTGGTAAGGAATTCCAAATTCAAATTTGTACAGCTATAGACTCATGTATTTGTGCTTCGATGATCGTCATTCGTTTTTTTCTTCTGTTTTTTTCTGTTTGCGTCACTCATTTTACAAAATGGAAAACTTAAAATATCGCATTATTTACGAGTACGAGTTCCGCCGTGGCACTAGTGCTGCGGAAACAACTCGAAGGGTGAATGATGTGTATGGCGGTCGTGTTGCAAAAGAAAACACAGTTCGTTTTTGGTTCCAACGTTTTCGTTCTGGAAATTTCGACCTCCAGAATAAGCCCCGTGGACGGCCTGAGACTCAAGTTGATAATGAAGAGTTGAAGGCTATTGTGGAAGCGGATCCATCGCAAACCACGCCCGAGTTAGCTGCAGGCTGCGATGTTAGTGATAAAACTGTTTTAATTCACTTGAAGCAAATTGGGAAGATTAAAAAGCTTGAAAGGTGGGTACCTCACGAATTGACTGAAGCAAACCGCCGAACGCGCGTCGACTGCTGCGTTACATTACTAAACCGGCACAATAATGAAGGTATTTTAAACCGAATCATTACCTGTGATGAAAAATGGGTTCTTTACGATAATCGGAAGCGCTCAGCGCAATGGTTGGATCCTGGCCAGCCAGCCAAATCCTGCCCCAAGCGAAAACTAACCCCAAAAAAGTTACTTGTAAGCGTTTGGTGGACTAGTGCCGGTATTGTTCATTACAGTTTTCTCAAATCTGGCCAGACTATTACGGCTGATGTCTATTGTCAGCAATTGCAAACCATGATGGAAAAGCTAGCGGCTAAACAACCTAGGCTGGTCAATCGCTCCACGCCACTGCTGCTTCACGACAACGCTAGACCACACACTGCGCAACAGACGGCTACTAAATTAGAAGAGCTTCAATTGGAAAGTCTAAGACATCCTCCGTACTCCCCGGACTTTGCTCCAACAGATTACCATTTTTTTCGAAATTTGGATAACTTCTTGCAAGGGAAAAAATTCAACTCCGATGGGGCAGTCCAAATCGCCTTCAAAGATTTTATTGATTCCCGTCCGACTGGTTTTTTTAGTAAAGGGATCAATGAACTACCTATGAGATGGCAAAAGTGCATAGAAAATAATGGTTCATACTTTGATTAATTAAATATATTATATTAAAAAATATTCGACTTTTTGTTCCTCCCATACAAAACGCCAATTTCATATGTAAGGACCTAATATTATCAACAATCATATTTTACAAGTTGCTCGGAAGACGATCTTTGGACATTTTTTTGGAGAGCATGAACAAAAGCATGGTCATTCATTGGTCGGCCACGTGGAGGGGATAAATAATGGAAGTATGACAAAACAGTATTATAATATGAATGTGAGTAGAAGTTAGAGCTGAGTCCGAGCGGAACTTACCTCTATACGTACCAAATACGCATAAATAAGCGCGCTAGACTATAGCGAGTCGCTATGACGGTTGATACACTTGTGTACTGTTGTTATAACCCAGTTCGAAGTACCTATAAACTTTCTGTCTTGATATATGGGGGGCGGGCATGACGCCGGCGGCTCTCAACGGACTCTAGTCTCTAGGGGATGATTACCGTTTTTGGACGTCACTGTACCTTCCATCAGGTGCACTAGATCATATTACTTTTTTTATAAGTTATAGACGAACGCTTGACCTCAATCACACCTGGTGGAAGGTGAAGATGAGTTCGATGATGAAACGCGATCGCCTAGCAAATGCCTATACACTCTTCTCTTAAAGACTCCCAGGTCATAAGATCGCGGAAATATGGCCGCTGGAAGCATATTCCACTCCTTAGCCGTTCGTATGATGAATGTAGAAGCGAATCTTTTCGTGCGAATATAAGGAACATCCACCATATACGGATGGTATCCGACACTTTGACCAGCAGTGGATTAATGTGGGCGGGTATTTCTGTTGACTTCGTTCCATTTAAATTTAGATTAAAATCGATTTACAAGCGTTTAGCCAATGAATGATTTAATAAATATATATATGTACAAATTATTATAATATCCTAGTATAAGGCAGACGTGATCTAGACATAATATCTAGGTATTATTTAAGGAAAAGTCTGTTTTTTTAACAAAACGTCTAATTTATGACTACAACCATACCATTGGTTTTGCTTGGCGAAAATGTCATATGGGTTATAAAATATATTTATTTGATTAAATTGATTTGTTATGTTTAATGGCAGTTACTGCATTATTAGGTTTTTCCAGATTAAGTATTAAGTGTGGCTTTAGGCACCACACGATTACTGATGAAGGAAATCAACGCGACAAACCCGCCTGGGGTCTAATAGAAATGTCACATGAACTAGTGCCTTGAGAATCCTATATTTAGCCTCTTGCTTGTAGCATATACAATAATTTGTTCCATGAAGGGTTCAAACATATAACCAGAGATGGGCAAAATGTAATCTGATTAATGATTATAAAATGTAGTCTCTAGGAGGTAAGGACGTAGGCGTGGCAATGGGGCTGATATATTCGCTGGAATAAAAGCCTCCTCAATAAAAAAAAACACAATAAATAAAATGTCGTAATTTTAATTTTGTTGTAATCATGATTAAATCATCGGTCTTTTACCGGTTGCACGGTGGAGAGCGTTCTCAGGAACTACATTCTTTGATTCCACCAGCCCCATTCCTCCACAAAACCACTAGACATCGTGTCGGATACCATCCGTATGTGGTGGATGTTCCTTATATTCGCACGAAAAGATTCGCTTCTACATTTATCATGCGAACGGCTAAGGAGTGGAATTTGCTTCCAGCGGCAATATTTCCGCGATCTTATGACCTGGGAGTCTTTAAGAGAAGTGTGAATAGGCATTTGCTAGGCGATTGCGTTTCATCATCGAACTCATCTTCACCTTCCACCAGGTGTGATTGAGGTCAAGCGTTCGTCTATAAATTATAAAAAAAATCCCCTCAAAACATTATGAAGTCATAAATGTGTATGCAATTGAGGATTCTGTAGTGTTTAAAATATAGATGAGCAAAATGTAGTCATATTAATGATGAAATATGCCAAATATAATCTTAATCGTTTTTTATAACCTGTAGAGTTGACATCGAAAGCTCGAACATTGCGCCAATCGAGTCATCGAAAATATACAGCCAGTTCCGAACGACGCTGCGAGCGCACGTTAGTATATTTGAATAAATCGTGTTTTAAATTCTTTAGATCACCGCCGTCGTTTAGCGGTCAAGGTCTATTCGAGGTCTAGTCCACGTCAAGATCAACTAATGACCACGAAGATTTTTTTTTTAATTTAAAACTTATACGTCCAATATTTAGATGTAGTCCTTAAATAAAGAATAATAAATGATGTAGTTTATCAAACATATGAAGATTGCGTTAGTGCTAAAATCGTCTTTAATATTTAAAGATCGTTGCTAAAACTGAGTGACAGTTATGCAATTGGTAATCATGATTTTTTCGCATCCCGGCATGTACCTCTGGATTCGTGACGAAACCCACATGACATCCAATATAAATGTTATGAGTAAGTGAGAACCGCGACCAGCTACGCTATCGGTCACGTTGGGTATGTCATCTAAGCGCAAATTGACTACAGGCGTTAATGTATCTCTGCTCACTCCGAAAGGCATATAGCAGGATGATATACTATTAATATTAATGGCAATATAATATATTTTACTGATCGTGTCTATGATAATGATATGTCACATTAATACGAAAACGAAAATTGATTACAATTATAAAATTTTCTAATGACTCTATTTTTCATTAGCAACAACAAGATTAAATGTTTGTCAGAAATAATTTAAAAATATATATTTTAAATACCGATATCAAAATACCGATTTTGTTATGGGCGTGGTTTTTAATCAATAAACAGAAAAAGAATTAGGGTACCTCTCCCCAATACTGACACTGCCCGTCTATTTTTTCCTATTGACACAAAAAGTGGCATGGAAGCAAACTTGAAGTAAATTTGTTTACGTATACGTCGCGACATACATGGAAAAATTGTTGTCTATGTTTTAATTTTTTTTTATACTGGCTCGACAAAGTTATTGCATTGCCCCTGATGAAAAAAGCAGTGTTGTGCTCGAACGAAAACGAACGAAACCATCGCCTAGGGACTAAAATCCTTTGACTGTCACCATCTATGGCAGCCCACATATACCACGACGGAAGGTCTCTAGCTACACGAACAACTGGATATGTACAAATTGATCCCGAAACACAACAGGCCGAAGTGAGTCACTATGACGGTCTTTACAATTGTGTAATTTGTGACGACCCAGTTAAGGCAATCGCTCTGTTACCATTCCTATTTGATGCATTAGCATTAAAAGAAACTGAATTATTAACTTATTAAACTGAATTATGAAATTATTACTAATATAATATTTAAGAATTAAGTGCGAATGAATTAGTATTCCTCAGTAATCAATAACAGAGGATTTTTATATGATATATTAGGGTCTGCATGATGACGTTGATTTTTAACGGATTATCGTCAATTATCAACTGTCGGATTTATACATTTTGAACCGATTGGTATTTAGCATATAATGTTTTGAAGGCCCTTTGATAGGTCAATACAAAAAAAACATAGCTTATTTTATTTGGAATACAAAATATATACGTTCATTGTTAGTCATTTGTCATCAATTTCTTTGACAAAATTCAATAATTTCTCTAACACGTGTGTCATGAAGTCATCCAAACATGGGTGATGCTTTGGTGATTAAAGCTAACAGGACTTTCAATTAGATATTTTATAGGAATTTAATGGAACAAGTACTTATATGTAATATAAGATACAAAACATCAAAATACTAAAAATATATAATATAGATAGTATATTGTATACTATGTCGCATGTTTTTTGTTAAAACACCCTAAACACATTTAAGATATGGAACAAAATTATTTACGGTAAGATAATATATTCAAAATACTTAAATTACATTGTTTATGTAATATATTGCTTGATTATGTTATAGCGTGCCTAGAGTGGGATTTAAGCCCCGTGCGAAACACAAGCGATTCGCGCTATCCGACGAACGTGTTAATAAAAAAAACCTTTACTTTCATAATGACTAAAGTTGTAATATCTGTAGATTTTTTAATTTGTAATTACAGGGCCAGTTAAGGGTATATTTACCTTATTTGAAATAGCATAACTGAATATATCACAATTTCTAAGCTCTAATCTGTTTCACAATGATTTTGGAAGACCTTGTTAGGTCGGTTACCCTGCCTTGAGTGCTGAAACCAGTTTGACATCTTCATCAATTTCCTTTTTAGCATTTTGGCATGTGAATAATTATGCACATTTGTTAATTAATATTTTATTAATAACTCGCTGGTTATTACGTTTTGTCTTCTTAGAATATAAACTATTAAAGATGATTATCCAAAAATAACTTCCACCATTGAAATGTTAAAATTAAAAATAAATTGAACATATTTTTACACATATATGAACACTTCAAATTCAATTTAAGATGTCATGTTTCCAATAGTAATTAAGAATGACAGCATTTCAAAAGGCACTGTCAAAATAATTGTTATAGTCTGGTATATTTTGAGCTCGGGTCAAGTTTTATTTAATATCAACTACGTGTCTTATTATCATGGACCTTTTAAAAGCTTTTGTTAATTTTATTAAAAAGATGAACGGTGCGTTTAACGACTAAGTTTTTCTCCCGTCTTTACACTTTAGTATATTAATAATTAAATTAAATATGAATTTTTATTCATCAACGCTGGGTGGCTCAGCTGATCAGTTAGCATTTGCTGAGCTGACATCCCTATGGCGCATCATCAACAACACAGGGTGTTTTATTTTGTTGTTTTCTATCTTCATTAACCTATCCTTCTGTTGTGTGCCAAATAAAAGCTTTAGTTTTCTTTCTATTTCATAAAATAGTAATTTTAATAAATTCTAACTACTAGAATACTACTACAGGACTAAGAAGTTCTCTAACTCTTACTTTTGGCGAGTGGTTGAGCTGTGGAACGGTCTTCCGGCGAGCGTGTACATACCGTCCTATGATATTGGATTTAAACAAAACGTGAAGAGATATTTGTGAAGGCATCACTGCGACTATCCATTGTTTTCCGTTAGTGTTGATAGGTCCAGTTGTTTTTTGACTGCACTATACGAGTACTTACCTTTTTTTAATATTAAGTTTTATGGCTCTGGGTACAAGTTCTTTTGAGCCTAAGAGTACTTACCTTTAGGAGTAGTGTGGTCACTATGTCAAGTCAGGTTAAAAAAGAGCCGGAGCAGGGCTTACGCCAACGGCCTTCCTCCGTGACCCGAATATACGCCGAGAGGCATGCTCTCAGGGAGTGCGACGCCCAGATCCTGGCGTGAGCGGTGTGCGATGTGTTCCCGCACACTGCTTCAATGACAACTCATGGAGACGAGGGGGGGGTGGCATTCTACACCACTCTCCCCGAAATGTGTTAGGTGTATGCGGGGGGCGGCTACTATTTAACCGTCCCCCGTCTAGTAGGTGAGGCCTGAATAAGGCCGGACGTCACCGGATGCCGAGGAAGATGGCTCGGCTTTGCCCTTAGTATCCGGCGGACGGGAGAAGGAACACCCCGGTGGTTTTAGTCGGGGCACCGGGGGAGCGGCTCACCGCTCCCCTGACGGTCCGTAGGGATCTCCACCGAGTTAACAAAAAAAAAAAGGTTAAAAAAGGAGAGGTATGAAGAAGAGACATACAAACAAAAATAATATATTTATGATATCAGAATGTAATTAATCCCGTTACATTATTTTGGTCTGTGCTCATTCAATGTTGAATAAGTAATTGATTACGAGTCTGATTGTCTATGATTTATGATTTTATCCTGTATTTAACGATGGCATGTAAGGTCAATGATTCTCCGTAATAAACGATCATCGTACTTTAGTATAATATTAAAGGTGCCTGTTGGATTCTGACGGTTACGATGCGGCAGCCGTTGTCCTCCGCAGCAACTAAGAACTCTACAGCAGGGATATTACGGAGCTTCGACTCCGACTCTGATAAGTCGGAACTTCCGATTGTTATCACACCTCCGGTTCCGAAACTTTTTAAGCGGAGGTATTCATCGGAAGTCACAACCACTGTTGTAGTCAATTCATTTGATTTCATTTTATATGTTGTTGAAACATAATATCAATTAATCAAACAATCAGTGCTACTTAAGTCGTAGAAGATATATTTAAAAATTTTATTTAAAAAATTTGATTAAAATTATTAAATGTAAAACTAAATATACATTTAAATTTATTACTAAAAGATTTTTTTTAATTTACATTTACATTAAATTAAGTAAAATACAAATTAACACAAAAACAAACCTGGAGCAAATTTGATTTAATTTGTTCACTGTTAATGGGAAAATGTTAATAAGAAACCGAAATTTTTATTGTCTGTGTATTTGTAAATTTATCACTTTCTAATTAAAAAGGTTCACTGAATAATGTTTTTATTTGTCCCTTAATAAAACTATTTCATTTTGCCGTCACTTGTGACTGACATTGCCTCCGACTCCGATTCCGACTTCGGTTCCGACTCCGATAAATCAAATTTCAAAACTCCGACTCCAACTTCGGTTCCGATAAAACTGCCTCCGTTACATCCCTCTTCCTATACCACGTTACTGAAGTGATATTCCGTTTTTCATAATTAATCAGTGCTTTAGAAAGCACAAGTAAACTTGGTCGGCGAGTACAGCGCTTAGTAACAAGTGAGGTTTTGTTTTACAAAAAATAGATAACAAACAAACAACAACAAACAAACACACAACAAATTAACAACAAAACAAATCAAATTTAACGGATGTTAACAAATTTAATATTATGTCATTTGTAATGATTGAGTAAAGTATAAGCTACGTTCAAGTTATGTTTATAAATCTTAACCTTATATAGAGGGAGGCGGCTGCTCTGGACCATACTTATCACATCGGGATCACCAATTGCAGTGTCTGGCCAATGCTTATGGTAGAGGCTTCTACTGCTCGTGGGAGGCTTGTGAATCAAAGGCAGTCTGGCAGAAACTGAATCTTTGTTCGCTAAGATTTTGCAAAGCCCAAAAACGTCAGTTAAGGTTAATAGTCGCTTAAATAGACCTTGACCCCAAAACTAAGTCATATGACATAGTTATGCATAAAATCGTTTAGTTTTTGCAAATTGTAAAACATGTTTCATCACACATGTTCTTTAGTCGTGAGGTACTCGTTAAACTTAATTAACATTATTAATATCATAGCTTTAAGCTTTAAAGGTTCTTACAGAAATCTTACGCACACTTTTTACATAATAGCTAATTTACACTGTTTAATATACTTATATTGTATAATAGTCATATCGAAAATTAACTAAAAGCCAGTCTATTAGCAATTATAGTTATTTCCCTATATTTGATTGGTTTATGTTATAAATATATTAAAGATATACGTAACTTTAAATTACGAGAGTACCGTTCATTCAGGTTCAGTCAATCATTACATTGTATGTTTTGCTGAAGCAACCTATAATGTTATCTAGATGGCAAATCGTTTGAGAGCTTCTATATACGAGTATATCGTCTTACCGACGTTTGCGAGATGTAGGTTAGTAAAAGTGTATCAGAATCGTTAATCAATATACACGTATCTGTTTGTGCCCGCTATTCTCAACAACTCAACGACTTAACAGATTTATATGCAGTTTTCACTGATGTATTATGAAAAGTTGCCTTTACTATTTAATGTTATTATTTTTTGTCATGAGTTTATAAAAAAAATGTATCAATTTAGAAATAATGTAAAATTATTGTTTAGGTGATTTGCCTGAAATACATATTATAATATAATATGATACTTTTGACAAAAAAGGTAACTTTTCGCTTTCGCTGTATGTAGGTGGAAGATATAAGGGAAAAAATATTATCATAACAAAAGTATTATTTCCACGGCAACGAATTCGTAGGCAGAGCTCATTTGTAATACATTTTGAATTTGATGTTCTTTGAGAATAATTGAATTACGATAATTGACCCTCTGGATGAGGTCGTCTGGTCACTCGAGAACTTTCCTGTGCCATCAGCCATGCTATCTACGAGCAGTGTATCCTGCCTGCTGCCTCTACAATTTGCTAATCCGCTGGGCTTTGTAGGTTACTCTAATTTGACTAATGAGATTTATTAAAACCGATTATAGAGGACATGACTTTACTTACTAAAAATAGCATTGCCTAAAACTTAATAAAATATACATAGATAAATACAGGTTAAAATGTGTAAAGCAGCTATTCAACAAAACCAATTGGCAAGACTGTAAACAAATGTCAATAATTATCTATTGAACTTTGTTTAAGTGTTAATAAATGGACACTTTGATATAATTGCAGTGAAAATGTTTTTAACTTTGCAAACTTTAAATTATGATTGATGTTTTCAAACTTTGACACACTGTTATGAATACAGAGTGTTATCAATTGGGTATATATTTTTTTGTAATTTAATGACAGACGCTTAACCTCAATCATACCTGGTGGAAGATGAAGATTAGTCCGACGATGGACCACTTCCGACTAACAAATGCCTATTCATTGTTCTCTTAAAGGCTCTTTAGCTGTTTGCGTGATGAATGTACAAGCGAATCTCTTCGTCCTGTTCTTCACTTCCTGGTATAACAAAGTCCCACCATCATTTTTTTTTTAAATAAAATGAACATCATGTAGTAATTATCTTTAAGAATACTGATATACTTTCAAGACGGGGGTTGTTAAAAGTTGGCAAAGAGTTTTTTTTTACAATGGATAGTGGTACTTTAAGTGTGTTCCCACACACTGCCAGTTGCGACTGCTTTCTGGAGGAGGCGATTACGTAGTTCACACCAGTAGCGTTCATTCCTTACAAGCTTGAAAGCATTGCATGCCCTTACAATAAATAAGTCTGTAATAAATTACTTAAAGTCAAACAAAAAAAGGAAATATTCATGTTCATACATATTCTATTCCTACGCCATTTATAATTTCTATGAAAAAATATAATGTTTTTTTAAATTTATTTTTGTTTAGGGGCTTTTATTCAGGCGAATATATCAGCGCTATTGTACTCTAACCAATTTCCTTACATCCTAGGGGAGTCGCGGATGAGCAAGCGTCACCATCTGGCACAGCATCCTGACTTCACTGGACAAAGGATTGACCGAAATGCCGTGCCAAAAGTATAATGTTTAGTATAATAATATAGATATACAAATTAATTACGCGAACTCTGCCTACCTTGTTGAAATGCCTTATGCACGCCACTGGTTCACACCCATAGCTGGTTTTCCACAGCACGATAGGTACTCCCAGGGGTTTTAGTCAATAGTACTCTGACATAAGCCCTGCCGGCACCCTCATGGCGATCGGGAAGTCCTATGACAGAATTTTCCTTGAAAAAAAAAAAGTATTTGTCTTACAAAATAATTCTCGAAAAATTTGTGTAGTCAGAAAAAATAAAACATATTTTAAACAGCCTGTATATAAAGGAGTTTAATTACACTTGCCAATATAAAAGGCTCTACAAAGACATGCCCTAAGCAATACAATGCATACATCAGAGTTGTGTCAAATATTTCATAATTTTAGTGAAATATAAACAACTATATTGTTTAGAGAATAAAGCTTCAGACAAAATGCTTTCAAACTCTCAGAAATTTCTAAATTTACAAAAAATAACACTATCCTTAGTAGGTTTGTGGCCTTTACCGAGTAGTGGGATTATATACAAAATATACAAGATATTTATAATGTTCTCCCAGTACATTTTACTAATATTCAATGGCACGTATATGGTTATTGTGTGGGGAGACATAGACGCCATGTCTCAGACATCGTATTTTTTATTTACGCAAACGACTCTATGTTGCAAGGCTAGTGCTTTCGTTTATAATAACGTTAATATTAGGAACATACTTGATTTTATGGATAGTGAGGTGTTTAAACCTCAGAATGATGATGAAAAGAGGTAAGCTTTAGGTCTCTATAGAACAATAGTGGCTGTGGTGGCGTAGTGGATACTGGAACGGCTTCCATATGTGGCAACGCGTATGCTCGTAGATTCAAATCCCAGGACGCACCTACGGGCTTTCTAGATTAAGTATGAATTTAGGCACCACATACTCCGAGCAAGGAAAATATCGCGAGGAAGCCCCCATCTAATAGAAATGTCTTGTTTTTTTTTTACACTGGCTCGACATACTGACTACAGAGTACCTGATGGTAAGTACAGTGTATTCCAAAAACGAAAGCAACTATCAAAGGATGAAAATATATTAATAGTCTACATCGTCATGTCGGCCCACATATACCACGACTGAAGGTCTCTAGGTATATGAGCTACTGGATATACACAAGGTTATTTCGAAACGCGACAAGCCGAAAGTGGTCACTATGACGGGCTTTACACCCATGCACTGTGGTCGCGATCCAGACGGGCACCGACGCCCTGCCACCACGCTGCTGCTCGTTTAGCACCACCCAGGAGCCACGTGTAGGGAAACTAGGGTAAAGCCTACGGACGCGAGCAGCTTCGACTCCAATGTGTACTAGTGTTTTGAGAACGGTGACCAACTGCGCTACTGGTCACTTTCTAGCACCCTTAGCATGTGGCCTCCGGATTAAGGGCCCCGTCATGCCCCTTCTAAGCCTGGGGCTGTCTGTAGGTCAAAATTTCGTTGATGTTTGAGATTTATATAAGAAAATCAACGGGAAAAAACCTCAAAAATTAAAATAAATATCAATACTGTCTTTACAGAATTATAGAGAAGCATTCTACTGTAATAAGAACAATGTATAAGATTCTATTCTTCTTCACGATGTCGACTATAGCTCAGTGGGCTGTGATGCCTTTGATTGAAGACAATGGACGAACTTTTGCTTACAATGAAATATGGTAACATCTCTCTGATCACAGAAAATAGCATTTATTTGACGAGCATGTTGTTATTTAAAGGAACAAGATTTTCGAATAATTCGATTCGATTGCTGACTTTTATACATTGTAGGATGCCTGTTAATGTGGCGAGATCACCTGATTATGAGATAGCTTTTGTGGTTCAACTCCTGGCCATTATCATCAGCGGGTCTATCTTCATGTCTGTTGATACGGTCACGGCAGCGGTTATAATGTCTGCCTGCGCACAACTAGACATCATAGTCGAACGGACTAAGAAGGTGAGAAAGCTTTGTCCTCGAATAATATAAATGAGGTGGCAGGGTGTTTGTCCGAACTGGGTTGTGGCCACCGTATACATGTGTAAAGATCGTCATAGTGACTCACCTCAGCCTGTTGCGTTTTGGAATCAGTTGTATATCCAGTTGTAAATATATCCAGAGACCTTCCAAGCCAGGGTTCATGCCCGAGCGCCTAATATCACGGGCGAAAGACATCACTCAGAGCACCCTTTGATTGTATACTACACTATAGTATGTAGGCGCCGCCCGATACGTGCTGGTGTTAAACGCCCTAAGGGTCGTTAGGGTGTTACGGGACGCACGGGGCAAGGGGTGCGCGCGCGCTAGGGATGCTCTTGCTAAGTCAGTCGACTACCCAGACACAAGGCTACAGTAAGTGCGTGTGCGTCGCAGTTCGGTGTGCCTTAAAGTCCAAATAAACAATGAAACGCCAAGATCCGTGCTTTTTTATCATCTCACCCACGACCACCGGTCATAACACTTGATTTATATTTTCACAAAGCTGGATAAAACTCTCTTGAACTAGGTTGCAAGCAGTTTTTATTGAATTATTATTAGTTTTGTATCAGGACTCGTCACAGTGTTCACATCACGCGTGATGGTAAGCATTGTGCAGTCCAAAACCGACGACAATTATCAACAGTAAAAAACCTATCGATAGTCGTAGAGGTCATGCCGGCCTGCACAAATATCTCTTCACGCTTCGCTTAAAGGGCCCCATATTACAGGACGGTGGGAACACGCTCGCCGGAAGACTATAGCCCGACGACTCGAAAAAAGTAAGAATTAGAGAACTTCTTAGTCCGAGTCGGGATACGAGTTACCGTATAAATGTGACTCCATAAACCTGATAACGTGGTTTTATTATGGTATGGTAGGGAGAAGGTGGGACAAAGATTAATTCATATCATTGAGAAAGAAAGGTAAAAGGACTGGTGGAGTGATGGGGAATTGTCAGACGATGGGTTTTGCTTAGCTTTGAAAAATATCAAGCTAAAAAAAAAAAAAAAAGTAAAAAAAAAAAAGCAAAAGTAAAGTGGTAAAGTGGTTACGCGAAGTATATCATAACTACAGAACACAAGCGCAAGACCAACATAGTATCTTACTTTGGCCTGTCGCGACTCATACTCTCATGTGTAAACGGTAAAAAAAGATTTTGGCACCAAATTTATAATACTATATTAATTTTAACAGTTTATACCATATTCAAATCCTATGAAAACTAAAGAAAAGCTTGAGTTGATGGGAAAAAACTATGCACTATTGATCTCTATCATCAAACATCACCAGGCTGTCAATGCGTAAGTTACGAGTAGAATAATTATTACTTTACCGGGTCTTATGCGCGAAGAAACTTATAAATTATGACTCGACGTTTCGATCTAGTTACACAGGCAATGATCACAATGGATTGAAGCGCTATTGGGTCTTCATTGAGGCCGGAAATTTGCTATACCCGCTTTTGTTTTTGATAATTTTACCAGCCATGGCACACGAAACTTACTAGATCGGTTTTTAAGGGGGCATGAAATGAGGTTCTTGTTTTCTAATCACTGAGTTTCACGCTGATGATAACTTTAATACACTAAAAGCTTTGCTTTCGTCATGCGAACAGCTAAGGAGTGGAATGTGCTTTCAGCGAGCATATTTCCACGTTCTTATAACTTAGGAGCCTTGAAGAGAAGAGTGAAGAGGCATTTTTGGGCGGACGCTTTCATCCTTGGACACATTTTCACCTTCCACCAGGTGTCATTGATGTCAAGTGACCGCTTGTAAATCATAAAAAACGCTTGGTCAAATCGATCGCTTTTCAAAGAGGTCTTGGATAATAAAAAGTAAGTTTCTTCGCGCAGAAGACTTTATCGGGGTAAAGTACTTATAATGAGTACAAAGTGTTAAAATTAAAAATATATTTGATAGAAACTGGCAATCAAAACGCGGCTGTGATTCGTATAAAAATAATCTATTCCAGGTTTATGGAACTGGTGGAAAACACCTTCCACGTGCATGTTTTTTTTCAACTATGCGACACTGTGTTTATTATATCCGTTATAAGTTACTGTACGGCTGACGTGAGTATTTTTAAAATTTTTAATGGTAAAAGAGAAGTTAATGGTATGGGTCGGATTTTGACAGTCACGATTCGGCAGCGGCGACCTAACAGTGGTTGCCAGGCCGCAATATATCGTTTTGTGCCGAGTCGAAACTGCCAGAATCCAACACGTACTTTTAATGATAATAAAATAAATGCTGGTAATATGGAATTAACATATATAAAGAAATCACATACATGTACACATTGTGTATACCATTGTACATTGTACATTGTATTTTGTACAAACAAGCGAATTTTCAGGAACCACCAAACACTGTGCATTTTTATTCTTCAATAAATTATTTATCAATAATGCTGGGACAGCTGTACCTTTATTGCTGGTGCGGCGGTGAACTTACTTCGAGGGTATGCATCCTCCTACAACTAATACCTAATACAATTAATACCTAATAATCCTAACAACCATAATTGCAGTACCATAAAAATGTACAAACAATAGTATAATAACCAAGAAAACGCAATAAAATATTTTTTCGGAATTGGCGCGTATAGATTTTTCTTTTTTGATTCCTTTTAAAAGAACAAGCAAAGATTAAAACCATACAGCTATGATGCGTTCTAGATCGTTCTCTTTTGCTCATAAGTTTCGATTCTAGAAAGAAGCTTTTTTGCGTCTTTTGTTTACGAAGTCAAAATAAGTAATACCATATAAAAACGTTTTCCATATTGAAAGGACAAAATGGGATGAATCATTTTTTTTGGCTTTATTTACCTTTGAACTTTGTATATAATTTGACATTAGCTTACCTTTGTATTGAAAAATGGATAAGAATATGCTAAATTTTAAATAATTCATCTTTTAGAGTAAAGACATTCAAGATTGGCTTTATCAGATGCCGTGGTATGAGCAGAATCTCAAATTTCATAAAACTCTAGTGACAGCAATGGAATGCGTTAAGAAACCAATTGTTTTTAAAGCAGGACATTATATACCACTGTCACGGGCCACTTTTATTTCGGTTAGCGATATTTTACATATAACCTTTGATTTGTTACAATATAAGTATGGTGTGCTTGAAATTGCAACTTTTAAATATTCAAGCCTTAATGTAGTGATTGACGGATTTTTTACATATTAGTGTAATTTAGTATGTTGAAATAAATATGTTTCGTTTGAAATAAATATATATACTTCGCTGTGTTATTTATAGTTACTGGTACAATATCTAACTTAAGTAGACTTAAACCTATTTTTCTTATAAAAAATATTTACGAAAGATTAAAACAGAGGAAAAAGATTTTTAATATTACCCTGTTTCAGATTCTTCGCTGTTCATATTCATACTTCGCGGTATTAAGACGAGCCCATGATGAAAAATAATGCGACAAAAAGTAGATTTAACCAGTTCTGTAAATATTAATAATACACCTGTCATTTATTATTGTACACAATCTTGTTACACATATTTCATAGAATAGTTATTTTAAACAAGATATATTAATAATTAACATTAAGATATGAAAATGAAAATGTATAATAATTATCACTTTTTATCTGTGTTTTATTAGAATGGGTTTTAAAGAAAGTTATAAAAACAACGAAAATAATTAAAAATCTCGCATCAGCAACATTGCAAAACAGGTGAGTTTAAAAAAACAATATAGATGTTGCTTTAGATCAGGCAAGCTGGCCTTCGGTATCAAAATAGTATTTGATTTTATTATAATTAATACTGTAATTTAAAAGAACTTTATATAATTTTTGAGGTAATTTTGCTGTGGGGCTGGCAGCATAAATTTTCATGAGCAAATTTTTTTGACAGCTAAATTGTATTCAACCTGTAATTGTAAACGTTTTGCAGTGAGCTGAGGCGACAAGAAAAATCTTAATATTGAATTTATTGATCAAACAGACATCATAAAAAGGTATACGTTGTGTTAACCCGCGTCCGATTATGGACAAAATTTACAAAGTACAGTCACAGGCGCGCAACAATGCTAAAGCAGTTCATACTTACATGACGGATTTACAAAATTGGGAATTCGAGATGAAAAGGAAAGAAGCAGCTCTCAACGGTCAATTCGAACAGGTTTTAGCTAAAATTCAACGTTATTTTATATTATTATGTGTTAATTCGGCTCAAGTATTTGGTATTTACCTATTAAAAATTATTGCGGTGTTTTGGCGCTGTCATCGCGCATAGAATACAAAGATCTCAAAGAATCGCAATAATATTTAATAATTCAATAGAAAACACTAGATTCAACCTATTACTTGTTGATTTTGCAATTTTACTGTTATGTAGAGTACTTCTTTATTTCTATTAGAGACTAATTCTGTTATTTCTTTGTATTTCGTGTAAGGATATCTGTTTAGATATAGTCCGTAGTCACTGAGTATTAACGAAAAACAAATAGAATTGTCCTTGAAATATCTTGCAAACTTTTATTTATAATTTTGTTCTATTTAATAATGAAGCAAATGCTAACAACTATGATGCCAATGTTAGTAATTTTTAGTGACAATTGTAACCATTGTGTATCTGTATTTTTCATTTACTGCATATTTTTATCATTTAAACAGTCACAAATGAAATAATATTTCTTTTTTTAGCAATTTAGTTTTTTTTTATATTTAAATGGTGATAACTCTAAGATTTCTTTAGGTATTGTGTATTAGGCTGAATACTGAGCCCCAAAGGTAACACTGATTTGTTTTTACTCCAAATATCAACACTGAAAATCACTAGTTGCCAAAAATAGATGCAGATATTGTTACATGTACTTAATAGAGGAGTAAATATATTGTAACAGAACCATAGGTTGATAGTTTAGTTTTCGCCAGGTGCTGAGGAAGGTGGCTCAGCCTTGCCCTTGGCACTTGGCAGGCGGGAGAAGGTACACCCCAGGGGTTTTACTCAGTGCAAGTCTGACACACAGGGGCGAAACCCCCATTGCCCCCCAGGTCTGTTAGGGATTGATTGAAAAAGGTTGATAGTTTAGTCTGTGAGCCAGGTTAGTCTGATTGAGATCAATCTAGGTGGCTGTTCAGATCAGTCAATATTTGTTGATTTTTATAGTGTTTCAGTTATAGAGTTTTAAATGTAAATACATATTTGCTTTCTGAATCTGTATTAAATATGAGTCTGGTACTTACCTTTCATATATTTTATACAGTTTATTTTGATAATCCTTTCCAACCTAGTGTAAAATAAGATAGTCATAAAAACATTCTCTAAGTGAAACCTAGATGCTCCTGATGGGAACCAATGATGAGGCTGAACTCAACAAAAACTAGTGGTTCTTTGAAGACTCATATTTCATAAGAAACTAAAAACCAGCTAGTAGGAAATGTGATTCTTTGGCAATAAGCAATGCAAAGGAGAAGTCATTCCTATAGGTATATAGCTTTTACTATGTACTTGCAATGTAAATTTTTCTTGTCAAATTATGCACACATGAGAGTCAGAAAATCTCATACAATATCTTCTGACACAGTGATAATAGCCACTTGTTCCTGTTCTGTTGTGTGATGATATTCCCAATCAATCTTATCAGCAGTGGCATACATTTCAGAGAAGCATAAATGCATTGTCTCACTATACTTGAACATTTAATAAATATATTGACTTAAAATCTGGCCCTATATTAATATATCATCACGCTATATCCCTTTCAGGGTGAGCAGAGATATATTAGTGACTGCATTAACTTTGCACTTCTAAACTGTATCCAATGTGACCAGTAGTATAGCTGATCATCATACACAGAGCACTTACACATGACAATTCTATTAGACGCCATGCGGTTCCTCATAATATATTCATTCTACTGTGAGCATGTCCTGCCTAAAATTTGTACTTAATCTGGAAAATACCCAAATGTATGTGCTGGGGTATGAACATATGACCACTTGTGTTGCGGCACATATCTGTTCTTTATCCACCAGACTGCCACAACCACAATAATATATAAACTACTTGAGGCTATATTTGATGGGTACATTGAACTCTATAACCAAGGAAACGCAATTGTTTCATACTCAAATATTAAGGTTTAGTTCTAGTATAATATGGTATAATGTAAGGTTTGTTAAGTGCTGAAATTGTAAATTAAGTAACTAATACAAATTCCCAGTGGCATTAACACATCCATAGACATGTCACCCTAATATGGGTGACCCTTTTCTTGTTGAAGTTAATAAGATTTTTCTTTGTTCTGTAAAAAGGAATTTTATTGAATAAGTGCTTATATATAAATAATAGTAGATGTAAATATAGGTTATATGACATAAAATACTAAAAATATTCACATTATAAAATACCTTTTATTATTTTATATATGGTAATATATTACATATTATGACTAATGGTTTTCCTTAAAACACTAAATAAATTTGAAGTGAGAAAAAAAAAATTGCAATAAATCAAAGATAATAATATCATAATACTCCAATCACATTGTTTTGTATCATTTGTTTACATTATGGAGTGCTCAGAGTCTGATTTGGGCCCTGAAAAAAACATAAACGAATTGTGCTGGCTGATGAACATGTTAAAGTGTTTGTAAAGGGTAAACACTTGATTTGAGCATTGTTTTATGAAGCAAAGATCAGGCTCATATTGGTTCATTCTCTGGGACTCGATGTCCAAAGTGCTCCTATTTTGCATGACTCTATTGGGGTTTCAATCATCCTAGCCCGATTTCTACAGGAGATCCACTGGCCGCCTGATGTTGTTATTTCTGGAAGAACTCTCAGTGTTGTTGTTATGTGCTAGTTCAGTGCATTCAAGAAGCACATTCCTGACTCTGTCTTCTCCCATACATGCTTTGCACAGAGTAGTTTCCGTAGCCATGTCCTGTTATAGCTCCAGTGGCTTCACATATCTGTAGTTTTCAGGGTAAAGTCTGTTTGTTCCACTTTCAGTCTTTCAAAGGAGCATGTTGATTTAGCATGACATTTCATGAATAAATGTTAATAAAATTAGAATTATATAATTATTGCATGCATTTTTAGTTCTATATTATAGATAGAATATTAAGATTATTTAATTAATTTCAGAATTTATAACAAAACATTTTTCTCAAATAAAAGAATGTTATGTAAATATTGCTTAATTATTTTCTGTGTAGACAATACCACCAGTCAGGAGTAAAGTGAAGCATGATAAACCAGCACAAGTGAGGAAGAAGAATCAGAAGAGAATTTCCTCATCAGACTACAAAGCATGGGACAGATTTGACGCTGTAAGTGTTATATTTAAAGCTATACAGGTTTACTAGTAATAATAATATATCACCATACCATATTCCCGACGGGGTAAGCAGATATACATTAGTAGCTCAGTAGCATTCATTACATATATGCATGCAAGCCTTGCATGCCCTTATCTATACTAATATTATAAAGCTGAAGAGTTTGTTTGTTTGTTTGAATGCGCTAATCTCAGGAACTACTGCTTCGAATTAAAAAAATATTTTTGTGTTGAATAGACCATTTATCGAGGAAGGCTTTAGGCTATATAACATCACGATGCAACTATTAGGAGCGAAGAAATAATGGAAAATGTGAAAAAAACGGGGAAAATTATTCATCCTTGAAGGCTTCCATTGCGTGCGCTTCGAAAACGGTTCAAGATACCAAAAATATATGTATGAAAGAAAAATTCCTCTTGAAATGATCTAAAAAAATGTCCAAGACAGTATATGTCTATCTTTTAAGAATAACTCACTAGAACCGTTTTTATGGTAATCAAATTAGGTCGAAATTAATGCATTATTTGTTAAGAGTTGTATCAACATAATAATATTAATCTTTATCCAAATAAATGTGTTATTGATTAAGAGTATTTAATTGTGAACAAAATTGTCTTTAACATCACTTAATTTCAATAAACATCTTAGAAGTTCTTACAATTTCAAAATAAATAACTAACTAAAATGCCCAAAATAACTATTCCACGCGGACGAAGTCGCGGACACAGCTAGTGTTAAATAAGTCTGGAAAAAATTTCTTAAAGTTAAACAAAAAAGGAACCTTTTATATTTATATCTATTCTATATTCATGCCGTCTATCCTTCCTATGAAATGAATATAATATTTACTATCATAATATAATATTTAAATTAATTACGTGAATTCTGTTTACCCTGTCTAAATAGCTTATGCACGTCACTGTAGTAGCTGTATTCACTTTGTGCTTACATATCATGTGCTCAACGTGACCAGTAGCGCAGCTGATCACTGTTACACATGACATTTCTATTGCCATGTGGGTTTCCTCACGTTTTCTTTCACCGGTGAGCATGTGGTGCCTTAATCCATACTTATCCTTCCAAAGTTCAGATGTATGCGTGTGTGCGGGATGCGAACCTACGATGGTCCGCGTCGCCGCGTATGGATACTGGTTGCCTGTCCACTGGGCTACTACAGCCACAGTCGTCTAAATATGGTTAAATAAATGTTTCCTCACCCAGGATCGAGCATGCGAAGACGTAGACATGGCGGAAGTGGGACCGGTTTCGTTGGACGGCAAGAAGAGTAAGGAGGCCAAGCAGGTGAAGTTGAGAGAAGAAGCTCAGTATGAAAAAGAGAAGGTAAGAGTCTTATCAATATTTGTTTGCATTTTTTTTAAATTACAAATAGGCTCGCGCTTGACCTCAATCTCAAATTGAGTAGGTAACCCGGCGTAAGAGCCTCATCGGCAAAGAATCGTCATTCTTGGCAAATGGCGTTTGGCGGAGCCGTCCCAAAGGCAGCAATACTTCACACGACCGCACTTGGTTGAATGTATAATAATTGTTTTTACAATTACAATGTGTAGACAATTACACTCATGATTGAACAATTAATTGTTAAGTAGGTATTTCGCCTGTCCTAAGCCAGGATAAAGTGCGCAGGGAAAACTAGTTGTTGTTTACCTAAAAAAACACGTAAAAGGAACTATCTACCTACCAAACAATTCGGCGTCTATATTTTTTACGGATCAATTCTCATTTGTTCATCAAATTATCTTTATTATTTAAAAAATATAGTGAAGTACATTTTATTAGTTACAAGAAGTTACAAATGATTGTATCCTGAAATTTCTCTCTCTTTAATAAATCACTTTGCAAATATGCTAGATATGATTGAAATCACCTCACAAATTGTCTAAAGATGGCTGAAGATGCAGCCCAAGAATCAGTGGGATATTAACAAATAGTGAAAAGGGAATTTTACGTCTTTTCAGGGTAACGGGTTCGTGAAGCTCGGTAAATGGGATGAGGCAATATCCTGCTATAACAGAGCCATAGAGCTGGTCAAAGATGATGCTATATATTACGCTAATAGAGGGCTCTGCTACCTGAAGAAAGATTGGTGAGGACCTTAAAGACTTTATATATTATATTTTTTTTTAGTTTCGGGCAAAATTTGACTTCAATCATTTTTAGAGGAAGGTGGAAATGAGGCTAATGGACCAATTTTTTTTTAAGGCTTACAGGCGGAAGCATGACCTCAATCACACCTGGTGGAAGGTAAAGATGAGTCCATAATTGGCCACTTCCGCCCAACAAATGTTTATTCACTCTTAAATATTCTCTAGTCATAAGAACGTGGAAATATGGTCTCTGGAAGCATATTCCACTCCTTAGCTGTTCGCATGATGAATGTAGAAGCGGATCTTTTCGTGCAGATATAAGAAATGTCCATTACATACGAATGGTATCCGATACGACGTTTAGTTGTTTTATTTTTATTTTTTTTACACTGGCTCGACATAGTGACTACAGAGTACCTGATGGTAAGTACAGTGTATTCCAAAAACGAAAGCGACTATCAAAGAATGAAAATCTATTGATAGTCTACATTGTCATGTCGGCCCACATATACCACGACTGAAGGTCTCTAGGTATAAAAGTTACTGGATATACACAAGCTGATCCCGAAACGCGTCAAGCCGAAACTGGTCACTATGACGGGCTACACACCCATGTACTGTGGTCGCGATCCAGACGGGCACCGACGCCCTACCACCTCGCCGCTGCTCGTTTAGCACCACCCAGGAGTCACGTGTAGGGAAAGTAGGGTAAAGCCTACGGACGCGAGCAGCTTCGACTCCCAAATTATATGGTGTAATGGGGTTTTAGTTGATTTAGATAATGTAGCTCCTGTACAGGACCCGCAGTTCCCGCAAATATGCAGAAGTAGTCACCTTAGGGTTTTTAGTCGGTACAAGGCCGACACACCTCGGTCGAGGAACCCCCCTGTGCGGCCGAGACGGTTATATGAAGATATTCCCCAAGTACAAAAAAAGAATTCCTGTAAACACTCTCCACTGTACAACCGGTGAAAGATTGCGAGGTGGGAGAGTTAACGTCGATGCTCAATGTTCTGCAACTTTAGTCTCAATCAAAGAGTTTTTTTTTTTTCTATTTATTTAAGGGACTTTTGTGCCTCGGCACATGCCAGCCCCATCGTATCCTAAACATGCACTACTAGCATTTATTTCTGGTGGGGAGCCATCAGCCTGAACAACTCCTTTGCTTCGGCTGAGTAAGGTCTTGCTAAAGTTCCGCAGAACGTGCCTACATCAAATTTGTTCAGGCTAAAGGCTCCCATCAGAGAATCTCTTGCAGACTGAGATCGGACACACTCCATCAGCAAATGTTGTACGTCATCTACTTTCTTACGCGTGCTGCGGTTCGGTGAATCCACAAGCTTCATCAGATGTTTAAATTTGCCTGGTGGAATGTGACTAGACCTCAGCCTGTGTGCTAATGCCACTATAAGTTGTCTGCTAATGACTTCATCAGTCAAAGAGTTAACGCCAAGAAGTTTACGAGCTGTTAACAAACCCATATCCACCGTCCATGCATTTAATTCATAACGCTGACGCGGGGAATTGTATGCCGATTGACGTCAATGCAACCTTACATTTTTGTTTACTTCAGTTTTCATTAAAAGTGAATTCCTAATATAAGTTAATTATATTCTATCGACCATTGGATTCAGTCAACTGTAAAATTCCTTATTTCTACAATAAAATCAAAATTCAAAGTTTAAAAGGTGTGTTTAAAAACTATCATAAGACCCACCCCGTAACAGAGCCCTACGAGAGAATAACGACTTCAACCCTGTAATGGGTGGCGCATACCAGAATGCATACATTTATTCAATAAATGCTTTACACTGTTTTGAAAAGCATCCATAATGTATGAAGGTGGGAGACTAGACGCATGGAGACTATTTCACTCTTTTGCGTTTTTATGGAATAGCAGGGATATAGGCACCTATTAGTTGTTTCAACTGTCTGCTTAGTAATGTCTTTGAAGCAGTAATACTGTCAGCAGCTAGTGCCGGAAGTTTCTGTAAGTCTACAGGTAATTTTTTTCGGCAGAAGATTATCTTGTTTGCCGGAAAAGGCCTTTACAACTTCACCGGGTGATTGCGGCGAGCACGTAAGGTGCTGAGCCAGCGAATAGTGAGTTCTAGGAGCGAATGAGTTCGTGAGCGTTAAGAAATCATCAAAATTTTCGAGGAGTGCGTTAACTACTCCACCCCGACCCCTTGCAAACACTCTACCCTGATTTCTTATTTATATGGATAGATCCAAAGAAAAAAATGTTTACAACACAATTTTGTAGAGATTTTGTATTCTGAAACTTTGCAAAAATCATTACTCGTACATGAAGCGAAATATTCGCAAAAATAAACTTCGACCTTGCATAGCTTAAGACGCGGTAACAATATATTATGAGACTTTTGAGTTTACTTCTAAACGTCAAAACAAAGGCTTGGACAATATTTCAGCCTATTCTTTATGAAAAAGTGGCTCGTTTTTTTAGATATGTTATTCAGTGGATACGCCAGGTGATGAGTTCGTCCGCTGGCCCTAGATCCAACCGGGGCTACATACTTCTAAGTGGCTACAAAATCCCAGAGTGTCTTTCTTTACTAGTCTGGTCTAAAGATCCATATTCCCCCAACTCAATATTTCAGCCTACATCAAGCTGAGACCGACTGTACGGAGGCTTTGAAATTAGACCCCACGTATGTGAAAGCTCTTCAGCGGCGAGCCACGGCGCGCGAGAGGCTCGGCTCTCTCCGCGCGGCCTCTCAGGACCTGAACGAGGTCCTCAAGCTGGAACCGCATAACAATGCAGCCAGGGCGCAGCTGGACGCCATCAAGGCTAGGATGGGGACTAAGGGGGTAAGTTTACGAATCCAGTACTTGAATATGATGTAGCGCTGATCGCATGTTGTAGAGAGCCCAAAAGGTACAGTTCGTCTTTTGACAGACGCTATCTTTTTTGAACTACAATGTACTTACCGGCAGATGCACTGCGGCTACTTTTTTGAGCCAGTGTAAAAAGAAATACTTAAATGATTCGCATCCTTAGACAAAAACACATTCGTTTATCGATAACGCCCGTAGAAAAGTGTAATAAGATGGAATTTACATAAAGTCTAGGCCCTAAGTTAATATTAAATCTCTGTCATCACGCTTACATCCATTGTGGGATGAACAAATATATACGATTGGTGTTTAGTGAATATTTTTCTTTTAGAATAAGTCGAAGGCATCTCCCACGTCAACTCCTACAAATGAAAACAAATCCTTCGTCAAGTCCCGGGCCCAGGGGAAAGCAATTGCGACAGTCGCCGAGACCAAGAAACCCTCGCCGACGGATCTGTGGATGGAGGGAGCCGGTGAAAACATCACGGTGATCAAACCGGTGAAGAAACCGCCTCATCTCAGGTCTAAGGTGAGATTATATTATATTATGGGGCAATGTGAATCTGGTTAGTTAATGCTACCAAAATTTAGATGTCTCCTTTTCCGCCGAACGGAATTCTTTTCACTTGACTCCTCACTTTCCGGGGTGTTCCTCTGCTGTTAACTGGTCTCGGGTTCCTCTGTTTAGCTTATCTGTTCGTTTTATATATTTATATCTATAAAATTTTATATATATTTTATATATGTTATTTATAGAGGCAGCTAAAGCCGATACCAATAAAGGAAATACCCCTGGGTCAGACATTTCGAGAGAAACCACCCACTCGGCTCAAGATTGTAGAAATAGAGAACGAAAAAGCAGGCCAAGGTGATGCTCCGGCTAATGCACCAAAAAAACCAGATCCAACACCCTCGGAGAAGACCAAAAAACGTAATAAAGGGGATGCGAAACAGAACGAAAAGTCTAAAAGTAAGTGAAGCGTTTGTGAGTGTTCGTACAGTGATGATATCGCGGGCTCAAGGACGGAGCTAGTGGAGGGGATAGTATTGTGCTGGCCGCTGGCAAGTGCGGACGTCTCAGCCTCAGAATCAAATGTTTTGATACAGAGTAATTTGTAAAACATTAACAACCTCACAGAGTATATTCCTGGCACCATATACATACACAAACATTTTTTCTAGGAATTTAAATAATTATCTATTATATTAAAATCTCATTGATATAGATAATATATAACGAATATATTTTAGATTTATACAAAAGTTTGCTTAAGTCGGCGTTTGTCAAGTTGTGAGGTCATTGTAACACGTCGTCGGGCAGCGTGATTCGTTTGTGTTTCTCACGGGGCTCAAATCCGACTCTCGGTTCGCCTTAATGTAAACAACCGATATATAAACAATGAAACTCGAGTATTATGATTATTTTATGATATTATTATCTTCGATTTATCGCAAATAATTTTATGCTTCACCTCAAATGTGTTTAAAGTGTTTTAAAGCGTCACCCTTATCTGACTGACGCGGTATCCACGGAAACATACCCGTCATCCAGTTAAGGGTGACAAGGCGACGAACGTGTTAATATTTTATTGTTGAAATACGATTCGATTTCTTTGTAAAGGTAACGTTACAAGTCCGGAGTCAGTGAAACTTGCCACGGATGGAGTTAAAGGACAGAAGAAGTATATAACTCCTCCGCTGACCAGTGTGCAGTTTATGGCCGAGTGGAAGTACCTCAAAGGCCGGGACAGCGCAAGGAGTGCTTATTTGAGTGTAAGTCTTTACCAGTTGTAGAGAGAGAGTGGTCTCAGGAGGTACATTCTCTAATTCTATCCACCAGTCCCATTTCATCCCAAAACCACTGTTCTGTATTCTAATAAATGTGCGGACAACTTCGATTATGCTCTGGCAACACCGTACGGGTTGTCAATTGAGTTTTGCTCTCGCTCGAACCGATCCGCCGAGTAATGACATAAACATACAAATATACATAAAATTCAAGAAATTATCCGATTCCAAAGTGTACAAGTGTGCTTGGAAGATCCTCAAAGACACCAGTATCCTGGAGGAGAAGCAGGGGCCCCTGAGGAGTTGGCGAACTGGTGATCACGGTAAGTGAAACTCTTTAGGCAGCCCGTGCCACTTGCGGAGCTATCGAAGTACCGTACAACCATTAAACACCGTGTCGGATACCATCCGTATGTGCTGGACGTTCCTTATATCCGCACGAAGAGATTGTCTTCTACATTCAGCATGCGTGTTCTAAGCTGAGCAGCTCACGCAACGTAAGAACCTCATCGGCAATCAGTCAAGGTTGCCAAAAGGTGTTTGACGAAACCGTCCCAGAGATGGCAGGAATACTCCACACGTGACCGCACTTGTGCTTGATACAAGCCAAGAAAGAGGGCGTGAAATGCCGCCTGACCTTGAAAAGGATCCCCAGTTTCTAAGCATCTGTTTTTACCTTAGCTTCAATCGAACACCCAAAATTAATGCTAGAGGCTATCAGCCTCTGGTACTTGCTATGTATTTATTTTAAAGGATGCTATCCCTACTGCACACCTGCATGACCTTTCAGAACATAGATCCCGGGACGATTCCGAAGATATTCGACAACGCGCTCGAGAGCGAGGTGCTGTCGGACGTGATTCGCCTCCTGCATGATGATATGGAATCTTTTAAAGAGAAGACAGTCTCGGCTTACCTCAAGGCGCTGTGCAGGGTGAAGAGATTCTCCGCCCTGGCCATGTTCCTCACCGACGCTGATAAAGAATGTGAGTTCCATTAAAAATGACACCAAGATAGTAGAACCGAATGTCGGTATTAATGACGCTTGTTGGGAAAGGTCTATCTCCAGCAGTTACCTAGCTTAGCTTAGGCTGGTCGGAAGTATCCGGATTCCCAGGCTCGGCGAAGGCGAAGAGAGGGCAGTGCTGGCACCCCGGTGGATTTAGTCGGGGCAGGTTCGAAACACCGGGGGTATTGGCTCTTACCACTCTCCCTGACGGTCCGTAGGGATTTCCACCGAGTTAACAAAATAAAAAAGCTCAGGTTAGGCTAATAATGATGGTCCAAAACATAGCTATTTTTTTGGCAAACCGGGAAAAACTTCTGCATAGGTGTTGCAGGCTCTTACTGGCTAAACCCTCGGGGTGTTGTCTTCTCATTGCTGCTTACCAGGCTTGGAAGTTCTCATCCGTCTTTTCACGCGGCGAATGAATCACCTATAAAGGTCTTCATCTATCTCTTAGAGGGGTGAATCAGTGATGTTCCGCCTAATCGATAAAGTTGGCTATTCGTTCACATTCATAGGTACTAACTATTCGGCTTTTTAATTTGCACATATTTCTCAATAAACTGTAATATAAAAGAAATTATAGTTTAGTAAGATATTAAGAAATCTTTATTTCAAGACATTTCACCGCGTTTGTAGGATACAAAAAATTTACAAAGATGTTACTTCTTTTGTCTTGCAGATTTGACAAAGTTGCTGTCCCACTGCAAGACAGCGGAAGGTTGCAGCGATGAAGATATTGCCGATCTCGAGAAGAAATTCGAGTTTTAAATTAGTATTAGTATGTTATTAAGGGCTGACCACACGAATCGGCGTGGAATCGGCTCAAGTTGGTCGGAAAAGTTAAAATTGGCAGATGTTTAATGTCCATATAATATATGCGACAAATTAATAATTCACTTTGTTTTAATATTAAAAGACAATAAAAAATGTATTGTTGATATATGCAAAATCATAGTAACGGATTTTAGATTTTATTAATACAGTGCCGATGACGCAGGAACATTTGTTCTTCGCTTATATATTTAGTTTGCTAATTCGGAGAGTTGTTTATTTATTTGATTTATTTAGAGGAATACACACCAACACAAAAACAATAAAAACATAAATAAGATACACAAATCAACATAGTTTATAGTATAAATATAAATCAAGCTAACGTAAATAATTAAATTCAAATAAAAAAGATAAACAAATTAGCACATAAATAAATACAATAGGGTGGTGAGAAGGTTGTGAGTTCATGAGTGTAACACCATCATAGTGACTCGGTCGTGTTATATGCGGGTCGACATGTTGATAATGGGATCTGAAGTAAGGAATCACCTGCCTTTCAATCACTGGGATCCCCTAGCGGTAGAGACCACCACGAACTGTGGCTAATCGTCCCACGGCAGGCGGCGAGCCTCATGCTGCCTGACTCCACAGTTGGTGAAAATACGGCTAGAGTCTCATCCTCCACACCGTTTTTGGACTATGCTATACTTTCCATTAAGTACCTTGTAGTTACTAGTATTAAAAAAATGAGCCAAGTTAAAAAAGTGTGATGATACGTGACCGGCTTAATCGGATACGTCGATTAGTGTGGTGACTCCTTAATACCTACAACGGCGGTATTCGTTGGTGAATAAAAATAATTTTATTCCTTCAAATAATTTTTTAGACGCTTAGAACGTTTTAACAATCAAACAAAAACGTCTAAAATGTTATGAAATCGTGGTTGAAGATACTATGCATTTTAAAAATAAATTTTAAATGATAAGAATTGTTACTAGATGTTCCTTTCCTTTCAACCTTCAGTCACTCAATGCTGAGTGATGGTCACTTTTCTACTCTAAAGGTATGATTCAGTGTGAAGGAATGGCAGGCGCTGTTCAACGGCGAAGACCTAACAGCGATCACCAGACCGGGATATATCGCTCTGTGTACAGGGTGTCCCGTAAGTCAACATCCAAAGCTAAATGGGAGCTCTACAAATTACTGTAAATAGAATTCACCAATTCCAATGCGTTTAGGAGATACTTGGATTTTTTTCTTAGGAAATCCGTTAAGATTTTTTTTTTAAATACACAAAATTTTAAGATTCTAAATGTCGATAACTATGTTTTGAGATAAATTATGAATATTATAAAATTTATTTTCATCACTCAAATCACTGTGTTAGTAAAGTTATAAACAAAGATTGTGAGTTGTCACTCATTCTAAAAATTTGTAGGAGTTAAAAAACAATATCTTTGAAAAAAAAATATTAAATTAAAAATTGTTTTCCAAGTATCCTAAACGCGCTGGAATTAGAGAATTCTATTTACAGTAAGCTTAAGGAGCTTTCGTTCCTCAGCTCTTTAGCTTGGGACGTGGACTACGGGACATCCTGTATATACAGTTATGTGTAAATGCGTCCGTTGTAAGTCACGTGTCCAATTATGTTGACGATATGAATTGTGTCGATGAATATCAAAACCCTCTATGCCCATGTTAAGTAAAATGTGGGAAATGAAGCAAAAGATTTCAATTAATAAATTACAGATTTTAACATCACATTTTGCATCGATGTCTATTATTACCTTCAAATTAATGTAGTGGAGATGCGATCTGTTCCATCTGTGTGTGAATTAACGCATGCGGATCGCATTAGGAACGAACAGATACGTATAATGATTGCTTTGTAAGACAATGTCATTGATAGCATGCACAAAAGCAAGTTGCAATGGTTCGGGCATGTGGAGAGGATGAATGGATGACGAAATACATATGCAATATGAAATTGAGTGGAGGTAAGTGTCGAGGCCGACCGAGACTGGCCTATACAGGTCAAATTAAGAGAGTTCTGACGGAAGATAATGTCAAAAATGCGCGGAATCGGCATAAGTGCGTGAAGTGAGTAATGAAGGAAGCCAAAGAGGCTCTTTGAGTAATCTTATAGGGATTTGATAGATTTAGTACTGAAGTGTGACTTACTGGGATTTGATGTTTATCAACAAAATTGTGATTTATTAAACGCAGACAAAGAAGGCGTGCATAAGGGTTACATTTTACTTTAGTATATTTTGAATCAATTTCTCCCAAAGGACTGAGTTTGTGTAATTTTGTATTTTTAAACGATAGAGAATGAATTGAATTGTTTATGTTATGGTTTAAATAAACGATACTTTTAAGAATTTCGTGTTTTATTGAAAATAATAGTGAATCGTCACGCTATATCCCTTTCGGGGTGAGCAGAGCTAAATTAGTGGTTGTATTCACTGCCCTTATACATATATCGCGCACAACGTGACCAGTAGAGCAGTTGATCGCCGTGCTCACAGCACTAGTACACATGATATTCTTGTTATAAATGCCTTGCGCGTTGTCTCGCGATGTTTTTTTTTACTGGTGAGCCTGTGGTGCCTAACTACCGAAATTAATAACCTATCGATCTTTAATTCGTAGATCGATAGATATACCCCTCCCTTTCAAACCTGTGTATGCGAAAAGAGATTTACTATAGTTGCTATAACAACAAATCTGAGATAGGGGATAGGATAGGTCATTAATTTCGGCCATAAATCTCTACGTAATCTGGAAAAACCCATTCGCGTCGCAGCGCATGGATTTCCTTATTCACTAGGTCATCACAGCTACAATTATATTAACACTAGAACTACGAAAATTTACCATATACCTATTTCAATCAACCGGTCGGAAAATTAAAACCGTAAGAACAAAATAATCTATAATATTATTCTATACACAAATTTAATAAAAATCATGACATTATCGTAAAATATTAAATAAGACTTAAAGAGGAAATGGTATAAATATATGATGCAACCGGTCATTTTGACCGGTTCGCAGTTCTAGTGTTAAAGGAGGGGTGATGAAACCGCGTTTATGTAGAATTTTTCACCACAATATGGGAATGAGGCAACGATTCTGAAATGGCTAACAATCCTAGCCCCGACGGTGTGTCTCTCGCGTACAATGCGTTGCACTAGCCTGGACGACGGCTCTCTCGCGGTCCCAGCTTGTCAGCTCCCGCGGCAGGCGGTCTCTCCCTGCCCCGCTCGTCGGGATCAGCGCAACGGATGTAAAACTTGATTGGTGATGAGGAAAGTCAACAACCCTTGCCGGCGGGCTAAACGTTCCAACACCACACTCTGCGATATGAATTCCTACAAAATGCTGTACATAGGGTCGCGCGCTCGCACGATGCACCTGTATCTTTCCTCCCGAATGTATTTATTGCGTATAAAAATTAGCAACTACGTGCTCCGGTTACGTTTTTCGAGTGTCAGTTTGACAAGGCGTTCACGCATCGCGCCATTCAATAGATGGCGCTCGCGACAAATTTCGGGAGCCAATCATGTTAGGCAAAATTCGTATATGATACTTTACGGTTACGAAACAGGAAGTGATTAATTTGTAGGCTTTTTTATAAACTTCAATGCCTTTTCTATCCAGGGGAAGTCTTACGACATTGTCCAGAAATGCTAGAGTTAAAGGAAAAAACCACGGCTCAAAATGACCGTGCCCACGCTAATGGTGGCACGACATGTAAGCACAAAGTGGATACAACCACGTGTATATCTCTGCTTACACCGAAAGGGAAATAGCGTGACGATATATTATTAGATTTGAGGGCCATATGATAGTAGATCTACTTGAAAGGATAAATACTAAAGTTACATCTCAAAGCCAAAGTTTTAGGCAGACGTTAAGTTTGTGGCATAGAATTAGGCAATATAAAGCAAGCGCATACACTTGCCAATAGCAACCCAGGTCTGGAAATTTTTTGAAGCAGGATAAAACTGGATGTGCGCCCACCCTATGCCTTTATTTCTCAACTAGCAGATCCAGCAAACGTTGTTTTGCTATATAAGGTTTTGTAATATCTTCTAAGATGTTCATTGAAATTAAGTGATGTCAAAGACAATTTTGTTCACAATTAAATACTCTTAATCAACAACACATTTATTTGGATAAATATTAATATTATTACGTTGATACAATTCTTAACAAATAATGCATTAATTTCGACCAAATTTTATTACTATATAAACGGTTCTAGTGACTTAATCTTAAAAGATAGACATATACTGTCGCATAATTTTTTTTAGATCATTTCACGAGGAATAATTCTTTCTAACATATATTTTTCGTATCTTGAACCGTTTTCGCAGCGCACGCAATGGAAGCCCTCAAGGATAAATAATTTTCCTCGTCTTTTTTCACATTTTCCACTATTTCTTCGCTCCTAATAGGTGTATCGTGATGTTATATAACCTAAAGCCTTCCTCGATAAATGGTCTATCCAACACAAGAAGAATTATTTAATTCGAACCAGTAGTTCCTGAGATTAGTGCGTTCAAATAAACAAACTCTTCAGCTTTATAATATTAGTATAGATTAGTATAGATTATCCTGCATAGGAGCATCAGGGCAGCGATCTGGGTGTGTCAAACTCCTACCGACTAAAAATCCCAGGGATCTCTCTCAAATCACACTGCCTGAACCTAGGGATCCTGACTCATCCAGTTGTCCGAGGAGCTTATAGCCTATTTTGGCTTCATCTCTAGGAATAGTATAAAGAGCGCACCCCTTCAAACCTTTCTTATGTGGCACGCCGGACACTGCGCGCGGCCTCCTTCTCATCTGAGTAACAGACTTCATGAAATCTACATTTTGGGTGAACGCATCATTTCAGCGAAGGTGTCTTGGCCACCGAATGGCCAGGGTAGATGTTCTTTCCCTGTTCTCTTTGGCGGCCTCTTTCTGACTCATAATTGCCTTACAGAAGGCTGCAACCCTGATTCACGCCTCTTCACTGCCGACCATGGCTTTCTCCACCGCCGACAGTGAGAAGTTATCACCAATTTGGTCCGTGTGGTTCTTACGTTCTTCTCCTCACATTCTTACAACCTTTGACTTTTGTGTTCACTTTTAAAACATAGGCTTGTACCAATTATCATCATATTTTTATGGAGAGTTGGCCCGATTTTTTAGACATGTTAGATGGCTAATGTGCTGATTTACCGCCCCTGATTACACAAGCTGATCCCGAAACGCGACAAGGCGAAGCGAAATTCATCTTGTTTCGCGGCGATGATAATTGTTTGTTTGATGAATGATTTCCCTCATAAGACGCGTTAAAGTGTTTATGACAATATGTAAAACGAAAATTGCTTAACATTTAACCACGCGTTTTGTAATGGATTATCCTTCCTTTTATATTTTATATTCCATGGTTTGAACTTAAGCGAGGGCGCGGGATAGATAAACCTTCGAACTTTACTGGCGGGTTCCTCAATTTGCATCTAATGAAAGTAAACTCTCGTTAACTCAATATCTTTGAATTGACATTTCCGAAGACTACTGCTTCTTAACTTCTTCGAATTCTGCCAGTCGTGCCAGCCAGGCCGTGATATACCTCTTTGTATGGAAAAGCGTCCGGAGTAGACAACTGCGTGATACTGTCGGGCATCGTGGCAAAGCCGTGATAGCTGACATCACTTCGCAGTTATCTACTTCGAACGCTTTTTCATATAAATGCATACAGAGTGAGTAAATGTGGCTGTGCTGACCTGATGGATAAGAGACAGTTATCAATGCGGGCCACGCGAATAGTCGAAGGTTCCTATTCCAGCGCGTACACCTGTGTTTTTCTAGATCAAGTATGAATTTTAGTACCACATGCTCACCTATGAAGGGAAAGCGTGGTATGCTTGACTGTTTGAGTAAAATTGATAATTTAAGATATTAACATTTCTTAACACTAGAAGAAAGACGCCAAGCTTTGGACCTTATGTTTTTGTATAATTTATTGAACAACAAAATTGATTGTCCATACTTGTTAGAGCAGATAGGGCTGAGTACATCGAGACGCACCCGTCAGACACTGCCATTCCACGAGCCAACAAAACGTTCTACGCCTGCCAGGCTACACTTGCTAGATGTGTGCACACACACAACACGAGAACACCACATGTGGATATTTTCCACGAGAGCAGCGGGTCCTTCAGGAAGAAAGTAGTCGAGGCTATCGGGCCGTTTTCGGACAGGGACAGTTAACATACACATTTATACACACACTAAGTCACATACACAAAGTAAACAATCACACTACACATTTCTTATATAACTTTTACATTGTTATTTCACAACAATTATTTGAATCGCATTTTATGCTCTCATATAACCTTGTTTATGCTCTCATATAACCTTGTTATACAAATCATTTGGTTAATCTGATGTTTTGCTTGTTTTCCTGTATTAATAAAATTATATACTGTAGATTTGTAAATTATTAAATAAATATCGTGAAGAATCCCCATTGTATTTAATAAATATGTCATCTGTACAAGTGATGTGAGAACGGCGATCAGCTGCGCTACTGGTCACGTTGGGCAAGACATAAGCACAAAGTGGATACGTCTGTATCTCACGTATCTCTGCTCATATCGAAATGGATATAGCGTGACGATAAATTATTATTATTAGAATACAATAGCGACAAAGTAAGACCACCACGGGTCGGACAAGGTCTTTATAACATACAGTATAGGTATATGTGAATCGGATTGAGGTAGATAGACAATGCAGCGGTTAAATGAGGGGCTTATTACTAATTGATGCGGTAGGCTCAAACAATAGGCTTGGTCGATTAACAACGCCACTACACGGCTGTGTTTAGCGGGAGTTTGTACAACTACCCACTATGTTTTGCGACTTGACTTGCTATCAGAATTAATTGTTATACTATATTCCAGCTGGCCTGGAGAACTTCATACTAGTGATGCCACGAATAGTGAATTGGCCGAATACCGAATATTCGGCAACTCTGTCGGCCGAAGCGCCGAATATTCGGCCGCCGAATATTCCTGGAAGTAGCGTGTTTAGTAATAATAATAATCTTTATTTCAACACAACACTTATGCATATACACAGGGTGATAAGTCTCACCAATTAAGTAAATCTTGTCTCTGGTGAGACTCGCACTTCCGTTCGGGTTATTCAAGGGTGTTTTGTGTTATTATATGGATATTCACGGTATAAGTTTATTAGTATGTGTGTGAGCGAGAGAGAGAGTGGGTGTGTGAGAGGTTATTTTCTGAGGCTGGTAACATTTACGATGAAAAGCGTAATCGTTTACTATCAAAAAATGCTGAAAAGCTTGTTTTTATCCAACACAACTTACCACTGATCAATTTTAATTACTAAAGTGTTGTAATTTGGAAATAAATACATAACTTTGAGTAATATAACGTGTCTTTTTTACATGGTTTGGTATTTGGTATTCGGCCGAATAATACGTACTATTCGGCCGAATACCGAATAGCAAAAAAAGTGGCCGAATAGGCCGAATACCGAATAGTTGCCGAATATTCGTGGCATCTCTACTTCATACCGCTATTAATGACATATTTATATAGTTACTGCACGTATACAAGCCGATCCCGAAACTCGACAGACCAAAGCGAGTCACTATGACGGTCTTTATTACACTTGTGTACTGTAGGCCGAAATTTTTCATTAAGGAGTACTCTAGTTACTATGTCGAGCCACGATAAAAAATAAATACATACCATTATTGAAGCTAAGAAAATGCTTCCAGAGGTATTTATATTCACCGCAGTATATTGTAGCAGACGTGTCTAGGCGTTTCACAATGTGACGGTAGTTTGTAATTTTGTGTAGGATGGCGCAGCGAGCACGCGCGACCCCACAATATGCGCATTTGGTGTTGCAAATTTTGATTCAATTACCTTTCAAAGCCTTTGATACTGGAATATTGGAGTATGCTATTGAAAGATTTGTCAAAATACTACATATTCTTGATTGAAACGTCAAAATATATTCTTTTCGTGGTAAGTGTTGATACAGATGCGGCAGCCATAGACTTTAATGATTTTTGAGGTCGAGCAAAAACTACTATCTTTGGCCCTCTTACTCCTCTACAAAATTAAAAAAATGCAAGTATAACTAAAAATGACATTGAAAACACTGGAATATACGTGACGGCGGGAGAATCTTCTATGCAATTAGTGGGATCTGCCGTTCCGCTATAAACACGCGGCAGGGTCAAACGCAAGACAGCAGTTGTTTACGAAAAGCGAAACTAAGCGATCCAAGTGGAAGTAAAGTCAAATGTTCACGGCGACATTTAGTGTGGTGATTCGTGAATTTATTAGTATACAGGAGTCATTGCACTTATAAGGTTATTTGATGTTCGAAGCTCTAGTGAGTGCAATGCATCGCGATATAAATGCATGTGAATTATATAAAAGCGCACCAAATATATAACAAAGATAAATCAAGCTAAGACTGCCTTTTGATTCACAAGCATTCCACAAGCGTTAGAGGCCTCAGCACAAGTGATTACACCTGTATTTGAAAAAGTTTAGTAAAACTAATATGGTTTTATTGAAGACCACGAGGTTGCAATAATATTTTCTAGATATTCGTGCTCATCTAATTCTATTGTGTTCTATCTTTAACTCTGTAGCCTTTTTGGTACAAGTATGGTATGACGTATAATCGAAATAATGTAATTAAAATGAGGAGAATCCTACGCTTCAGCTCGCTACAGATCAGTAAAAGGTCTATTTACGAACTTCTTTATTGGTAACTTTTTTTTTTCGGTGTGTCCTACTTTGGTGGCCTGGGAAAGACCTTCACAACAAAACCGGGCTTGGTGGGCGAACGCAGAGGGCGCTCAGCCAGCGAAATTTATGGGTTGGGCGGCTACGCAAGGGCACTCCTGTGGGTACGGACCTCGACTTGGACGGCCAGCCAGTTGAAAAACGAACCTAACGGTGATCTACCAGCGTTTCGGAAGCGACTACCTTGAGAAGAAACGCCGAAAGAAACTCAAGGCTGTGTCGGAGTGAAACTGCGATATTTAAACAACAGTTGACAGATTATTGGTAACCCGGGAAAGTCCTGCAAAGGACTGCCTGGACAGCGGTCGCACTGATTAAGACTCTTAGGTTGCAAACTCCCAAAGAGACAATCTACTTGTGCGAGCCGGGACTGGAGGTTCGTATTCCTCCAAAAACTCAGCGAGCGAATAGTTTTCCTCAGCCTTGACCTCTGTGAGAGGTAAGGATTTCGCTGCCAGGAAGCTTTTTTTACTAAAGAAATTGGCTTATCTTTTGACGCGTGTGTGTGAGATATGTTCTAATTCAATGGAGTTTTTATACGTGTTTTATGATCGGCATTGATCGTGGCAATATTGAACGGATTTGTTGCTAGGGATGGGATGCTCGCATCATTAGTTTTCAATGCCTCACCGCGCCGTTGCGGTGTATACGTGGAATACGCTCTGTTTTGAGGTCAGAGTTGCTACACTTGATAAGAAAATACCCCAACTTTTTTTATACCAACAGGTGACAAACATGAGTGAAATACGCTTTTCTAGTTCTGAAACGCAATAAACAGCCTGCGCAGCCGGCAAACTAGTCTCGATATCATACTCGACACGTTTCCACGCACCACTCACCCGTTATTTATAGTATTATGACCGGTGGTCGTAGGTGTGGTGGTAGGAAGATACGGATTTTGGCGTTTTACTGTTTATTTGCACTTTACGGCACACCGAACTGCAACGCACACGCACGTACTCTAGCCTCGGATCTCGGTAGTCGACTGAATTAGCAAGCATCCCGTGCGCGCACGCATCCTCTTACCCCGTGCGTCCCGTAGCACCCTAACGAGCCTTAGGGCGTTTTAACACAAGCACGTATCGGGCGCCGTCTATATGCTATAGTATTCACATTTGTTGTTATTTTTGTCTTGTTATTCTTATTATTGTGCTCTGTACTTTATTCCTATTTGGCCTATCATACTTGTGCTTCATTATTTGTTCTGGATTTTGTACTGTGCTTCATTAAACGTGCTTTATCTACTTACTGTCTGGACTTTCTTCATTTCTATCACTTCTCATCTATCACGATATCCTGCGCTATAGCCTAAGGTAGGTCTACTTTTCTACCATCATACCTATCACGTTAAAACACATAATATACACATTTATAAAAACAATGAACGAATGATACATACTGTCACATCGTTTGTATAAGAAACGTGGCAGTGTCGGCCTCACCGATGTGCACACATTCATCCAAATTGACTCTACTAAAATATGTGGTGAAATCGTTACGTTGGAAACACTAGCGGTAAAAAGGGGAAATGTTGTCTGTTATGTGGTCTACTAAATCGCTCGGACATCCAGCTTAGCATATTCAATTGAAATCGAAATACATTTTTGGTGTAATCGCTATTCAATCGCTTTGCCTACTGTTTTAATATTAATATATCATCATACTAATAGGAATGCCATCTGTACTAGTGCTGTGAGATAGCGGTCAGCTGCGCTGCTAGTCACGTTGGGAATAATATATAAGCGCAAAGTGGATACAACCATCTATGAATCACTGCTCACCCCGAAATGGGTATAGCATGACGATTTTTTTGTGTTCCCGAATTGCGTGGTTTGTCTAATACGTAATCAGCGTCAGGATTCGGATTGAGTTCCCTAGGTTCGTATCATAAATTCCATCCTCCATTGCATTCTTTTTTTTTTTGGGAGTCGAAGCTGCTCCAGTCCGTAGGCTTTACCCTAGTTTCCCTACACGTGACTCCTGGGTGGTGCTAAACGGGCAGCAGCGAGGTGGTAGGGCGTCGGTGCCCGTCTGGATCGCGACCACAGTACATGGGTGTAAAGCCCGTCATAGTGACCAGTTTCGGCTTGTCGCGTTTCGGGATCAGCTTGTGTATATCCAGTACCTCATATAGCTAGAGACCTTCAGTCATGGTATATGTGGGCCGACAGGACGATGTAGACTATCAATGGATTTTCATCCTTTGATAGTCGCTTTCGTTTTTGGACTACACTGTACTTGCCATCAGGTACTCTGTAGTCACTATGTCGAGCCAGTGTAAAAAAAACCCTCTCCCTTTCTTAAAAGAACTACGGTAACTAATATCCCGGTTAGGACTAAACAGTTATCTAAATCTTAATTTTGCCGTGTCCTTGGGCTGTGGAATGGTCTTCCAGCGAGTGTTTTCCCATAGTCCTTTGATATGGAGTCCATTAAGCGAAGCGTAAAGAGATATCTGTGCAGGTCGTCGATAGGTTTTTCTTTACTTTTGACAGTTGTTGTGGTTTTTTGGACTGCATCGTGCTTACCATCAGACAAAATCGTTTCAGACAAAGCGCATAGCAGTTCTTATGATCCTATGCAGGATTTTTCACGGACTACCAAAAATAGGGTTCGCTTATGTAAATAACAATTCATATACGATCCTTATATTCCGTAGATAGATAAACCCGGGAGTGAACGCTAGTGCGAGTATGTATTCTTGATTATTAAGTGCGTCGTTTGGCTTGATTGAGGATCCAGGCCCGGTCAAAGCGACCGTCCATTTGTACATGCTATGGGAACTGTCGATTGATGAGTCGAATTTAACACACAAACATGTGTTAGATATATATATCTGATTTTGTTATTATCTAAACTTATTATTTATACTTTATACTTAAAATTATTTAAGCTATATGTTGTCCTATTTCTTGTTTCTTATGTTTTTTATTGCTTAATAAGATGTAACACGACCGGGGCCCTCCACGAAAAGTCAGCGCTGCAGACTTCCTCTGTGGCTTTAAGCTGATGTTTTTGTTTCTTCTTTTTTTCTGTATGTTGTTGTCTTGTAACAGAAATGTTACTGCTTTTGAATTTCTAGTATTTTGTTAGTTTGTGGTGAAAATAAATATATTTCATTTCATTTCATTTTCATTTCATACTCATATGGCTAAATATAAAAGGTACGAAGTGCCAAGGCATCTCTTGCCAGAGCAGAGAAAGATACAACTGGTTGTTTTTTTTATATATTTGATAAGTGGCTATAGTTTTTTTTTTGTAACCCGGGGGAAATTCCTAACTGACCTCGGGGAGAGGTGAGGGCCGGTTTACATCGACTAAAACCCCCGGGGTGTTCCACCTTCCGCCTACCGGCATCGAGGGCACGACTGGGGTCTTATCCTCAATCACCGGCTGGGTGTGCGGCCGTAAGTAGGCCTCCACTCGTCTGGGGAGGGGTGGTGTATAGAGCCACCCCTCTCGTGCCTCTGTGTTGTAGAGCGGCACGCGGGAACACATCGCGCGCCGCTCGCAACCTTGTTAGACGACACACTCCCTCAAGTGTTTGGCTATAGATTACCTGAAGCCGTTGCTAATATTCGCATCAACCCTAACATACAGGGTATAATAAATATCCTGTTTGACCTTATAGGGGTAATGTTAAAAAAGAAATTAATTATCTTACATGCGATGTAGAATACTTACAAAACACAAAAAACATTGTAAACTTAATTAAACGAATTAACTGATAAACAGTGCATAGGATCTATGAGTTATGATCTACTAGCACGATCCTTTGTTTTCCTTTTTTCCTTTATACCCGAGTTACGCCCGCTCCTAGTTTAGCCATTTAAATTTCCCCGTTTAATTAGTTATATATTAGAGTATTTTTATTGCTCTTTCACTAAAAAGGAATTTAATATCGATACCGAGTAACCCCTTCACAGGCTAGAAAGGGTTTTTATTACATACTGTATACTAATGTCTGTGACGTAAGAGCTAAGCCCGGCGTAGGACGAGAGAAGGGCAGACATCTAGTTCCATTAATCAAACAATATACGTATTATGAAAATAGCAGAGTTCTAAACATTTTATTTATTGTGTTTGAAAATGCCAACTGTACTTTGTACATTAAAATAAATAGTAATATATCTTCAAGCTATACCCTTTTCATAGGAAGCAGAGATGTAGCGGCTGTATATTCACTTTGCATTTATATGTTATGACCAACTTGACTAGTAGCGGAGCCGTTTGCCTTTTTATGTGTAAATATTTTTTGTCAACATACTTACATATACCATAACAGAAGGTTTCTATTTTCTTTAGTTATTTTATTGATACCAACGATATATATACTTAAGTGAGTCCGTTGCCTGGATGAGAGAGGTTCTAGAGGGATGGGTAAAATACACTCAACCCCTCCCAGCGAGGAAGCCCAACAAGGATGTTCACTCCACGGGCTTCTGAACGAATTCGGGTTCCCAGGCCCGAGTGGAGCGATTTCAAAGTTTTTACTCAGTAGTAGTCTGACACAAAGTGTGATGGTTCTATGCAGAATTTTCCCGGGCTAGCAAAAAAAATTAGCATAATCTATTTGGTAGGGACAATCTTTGTTTTTGTGAGCTAGAAACTTTGCATAGTAACGCTGGATACGTTCAAAGGGACTTATAGATATTATATACAGGGATAGAGGTAACTAACGTAAAACCTCTTAAGGCTGACTTTGGTATATCAAGACTGACAACTTTTGTTTTACGACCTTTTCTAATTCAATCTTTTTGTCCCATACAAAAATTAAATCAATCAAATTTGCAGTTCTGACCTTCTTAACACTATGAAAGCCGGCGCGATGCAACTGGAGCAGACGATTTCGTAGCATCTGCTGACTAAACTTAAAACATAGAGCTAACGATTGATAGACATCCCCACTAAAACTAAAAAAATACATACCTTAGGATGTGTTAAGTTTTGGCAAAAGTCATAGAACAAAAGTTGTTAGTCTTGATGTACCAAACTCAGCCTTAAGAGGTTTTGCGTTAGTTACGTTGTATACAAACTGATTTCGTATCCAAATCCAAAGTAAGTCTCTATGATGGTTTTTGTACTTGAGTACTGTAGCTCTCTGGCTCGGTCAATTATCACATTAGTTCGTGTGTATATGCGCAAACTACAGATGCTATATAGCAATTCTCAGAGTTGGAACATAAGGCGCAATATAGCTTAATCTTGCTTTGTCTCGCCAACTCGTTGTGCCGCCCTATATAATCTTAATCTCGTGAAATTCTGATTGTTTAAAAGTGCGAGGTATACTTAGAACTCATAATAAAGCTATAAGAGTGGTCCCAGAAGTAACTAACGTAAAGAATAATTATATTTTATCACGCTATACCCCTTTTTGGATGAGCGGGGATAGCTGTATTCATTTTACGCTTAAATGACGTGCCCAACGTGACCAGTGGCGCAGCTGATCGCCGTTCTCACAGCACCAGTACACATGAAATTTCTATTAGATTGCCATGCGGGTTTTCTCACGATATTTTCCTTCACCGGCGAGCATGTGGTACCTACATCCATAATCTGGAAAAACACAGATGTATGTGACAGGATTCGACACACACATACATACACACACATATACACACAATCATTGTGGAAAAATAATGTTTTTTTATCCCCACTTGGCATAGTTACCACACCTGCGGATGAAACGTCTTCGCCTTCTTTGAAGCCAGTTCCCGCTTTTGAGTCCTTTGTTTTGGTTGTTTTTTATATTGGATGTGAGGTAATGAAGTTTCATCAATGATCTACGTCCTAAGTCTACGCGTAGGTGACGTGTCTCCATGTGTTCTATTTAACTTGATATCCCCAGTGCCATTTCAAACGCACACTATTCGCTGTTGGTCATTGACGTATCCCCACACTCTAAAGCTTTATAGACCTGCGACAACGCAGTAGTTTTCTAGAACATTCTTGTCACGAATTTGGGAGTTGTGAAATGAAATGAAATGAAAAAGTATTTATTTCGCCACAAATATACAAAAATAAAACAGAAATTTAAATGCAGCAATACAAACAACACACAAAAACCAAAAGAAAATAAAAAAAATAAACATGGCGAAAATGGGACCTTCGTCAACCTAAAGCCACAGAGGAAGTCTGCAGCGCCGATTTTCGTGAAGGGCCCCGGTCGTGATGCATCTTATAAGAATTATCGATAAACTACAAAATACATATAGCTTAAATAATAAATACAAGTGATACTAAAATAAACTATTACATACAATAAATAAATCGACTACAAAATGTATTAGTGATAGATACTATAGTAAAAATACATGTATATCTAAAGAAAAAAACAGCAAAAGTATAATTAAAAATAAATGAAATAGACTACCTGTAACTAATAGATTATTCAATAAATATCATTTTAATTCTATTTTTGAAAGTAAATTTAGATGTGGATATTCTAAGCGATGGTGGCAAATTGTTCCAACACTTCATAGCCTGATAGCGAAGACTACCACGAAATGTTGTCAAGCGGCGTCGCGGTGTCGCGGTGTCACTAACAAGAAATCGGAACCTCTCGTCTTATAAGTATTCACGTCTGAGGACCAACCAATGGGCTGCCTGGTACAGTTATTCTCCTGAGTTACGGCATAGGGTCTTGCAAGAGGGCAGTGAACAGTCTCGTCCATGCTCAGGAAAGCAATAACGTTCCCCATGCTGCTTGTACAGATTTCCCTTCACTGGGTCATGAGCGGGGAGATTGAATTGAAACCACTAGATACAGGTCACCACTGGTTTAATTACTTCACATATATAGCACGTTAAACCAATACTTGATATCTCTTTTGTTTCTCTGTCTTATCGTCACGTGGCACCTTTGCTTTATATGCAGTTGCTGTGAACGATACTATAACGCGATGCAATTTGGCACAACGCCATCTACCGAACCGACCTGCGTCACGCCATAGTCTGTTTACAACAACTGACTAATGTTCTTTTACTCGAACACTGCTGTAGTCTACAAGCTATTCAGTTGGGACGCCAGCCTGCTGGCCAACGCAAGTTAAAAATCAGCTAAATTTTAATATTCTTTTTTGTATTTATCACGACATATTTATCAATAGAAATAAAAACTTGACTTATTTAATATATCCATTGTGGACATGTTGCTAGCCTTTTTTTGGTAACCCTGGGGAAATCCTCATGGATCGTCAGGGGGTAGTGAGGGCCGCCCCCCGGTATGCTGGACTCGTACCGATTACAGCCCCTGGGGTGTTGCTCCAGTCGCGTACGCACTAGCCCCGGGTGTACCGGGGACTTCCAGAGGGGCTGGTGCGGACACCTTGCTAGCCTGGAACGAACTGAACTTCATCACAAATTCTATCGAATGCGACATCAACCTCGAACGATATAAACACTCCCAAAAAAGAATATCCTATTATTGTTTGTTTAATGAAAGCTTAATTCAAATAAGGAAAAACATTTTTGGCATTTTTTTTTGTTTCAATGTATTACTTTAAAATAATAAATAAATAAAAAATCAACTATAGAAAGAGATTCGAAATTTGTATTGTTATTTGTGTCACAACCCTTATAATTTCGCACTAAGTCGTCAAGTTGGAATTAAGCTCAAACATTGTTTGTAGTTACAAATTGGTCACGAAATATACTATCACTCTATATATATATTCTTTACTAAATAAATAATATTTCGTCACGTTACACTCTTTTCGGGGTGAGCAGAGATAAATTAGTGTCCTATATTCTACTATATTTACGCTTATATATCGTCCTCACGTGACTAATAAATCAGCTGGTCGCTTTCCTCATGCTAATCCCCTCCCCAAATCACAAATTGTCCCCCAAATCCTTCGTATAACTTTTTAAATCATCGAAAGCATAGGATTTACTTATTTTGTAGCTGTTTTATACAGACGTACATCCTTTAACAAAACCGGAGATTCTATATCTTCCGGAGAGTGTGTGGCTGAGTTGTTTAATTTAGTTCCCTCCATCCCCTTCTGCCATAAATTGAGAATATGTCGTGCGGGCTCGCACCCATATATGATTGACATTCCAGCTGGTCGCACGAGGCGATTCGCCTCTTTATTTTTGCTGTGAACCGCCAAGGACTGGAATTCGCTTCTTGCCAGTGTTTTTCCAACATCTTATAACGTGGGAGTTTTTAAATGACGAGTGAATCGGTATTTGTTAACTGAGTACGCTCCATCATCACCTTCCATCAGTTTAGATTGAGGTCAATCGCAAGGTTGTCTGTAATAAAGAAACAATCAGAAGTTATGTATCTGTATGCTGAAGAACTCAAGATTACGTCAGAATGAGACAAGATTTGACCTTGTTGTAAATAAAATTCATCCTTTAGCTCCGTAAACAAAGGCAAGCTGTCTCTATAAGCCCATCAATCAATTCATATTATTGCGATCAGTAACAACTTCCACATCGTATTCCAATGAAAAACAAATGTTTCTGTCATTTCCAAATTACAGATATATGACGCACACAATATGGCGACGTGATGAGTCATCGGGGAAACATTTTGTATCTGTGTCATCGTGTGGGATAGGGGTGTCAAGAATGTGCGGTGTATCCCAAATGAGTAAATTTGCGAAAAACGATTTTATTCACTGTCACAACTGTGTGTAAACTTATTTACACAATAAATATTAGACATCTTAGCATGTTTCGATATGCTGTATACTTTAGTCGGCTCATGCGCTCTTTTTTTTTACACTGGCTCGACATAGTGACTACAGAGTACCAGATGGTAAGTACAGTGTACTCCAAAAACGAAAGCGACTATCAAAGGATGAAAATCCATTGATAGACAACATCGTTATGTCGGCCCATATATACCGCGACTGAAGGTCTCTAGGTGTATGAGGTACTGGATATACACAAGCTTATCCCGAAACGCGACAAGCCGAAACTGGTCACTATGACGGGCTTTACATCCGTGTACTATGGTCGCGATCCAGACGGGCACCGACGCCCTACCACCTCGCTCTTACGACAGTTCTTTATGATGAAGAGGGAGACACTGTTCTATTCGGTTTAAAATATTGGTAGTTAAGCCCCACGCAGGAATTACAGAATAACGTAATTAATAATTACATTAGATAAAGATTCTTTAAAATATAAAGCATTTTTCGTTTCCCTGTTTTGAGACGATTTCTCCTAGTTTTTCAACGCTGTACGCCGTGTAAAAGATCTTAGTATGAAAAAACTTCTTAACCAAAATTATCTAGCTATCAAAACAAATTTATATTCGTATCGAAATCGGAATCGGAATGAATTTATTCCATTTTTCATATTTATATCCGAAATCCTTCATTACAACCCTAGTGTAAAACATTCATAGACTATTTGTGAAGTTTACTTATATGGGTATGGAATAATTACTCTTGAAAATTAATATCTTTTTTTGCTATTTATATATCACATTCATACTTTTCAGTAATTAACCCATTTTAGAAATTTGTGTTATTACTAAATAATGTTTAGATCACATATAGCCCTACAACTTGATATTTCGTAATGGTCTTATATGACAAAGAAATGTAAATTCTAGACACAATTTTCATCAACATAGAATCATTTGGACTAGTATTTGCGCGTTCATGTTTGCCGTTAGCTGATAAAGCACGCCCGGTCAATGATCGCACCTGGTTTGTCGATTGCGGGGTAATAGTTAAATTGTTTTTGTTTTTTCTACGGCTCTAAATGCTATTGGCCGGGAACGGTCTTTGTAACTACACTGATCGAGAGAGGTGAGCGCTTAAGGTGCCCAGTCATAGAGTTATTGGTGGGGGGGCAACCCAAGGTCATCCCAATACGAAGGAACTTTAATTTGGGCGGTCAACCAGAGATAGAGCCTAAAGCGACCTACCAGAGTTTCGGAACCGAATATCGTGAGAAAGATATAAACCAAAGGAAAGCGGAGTGGAATTGCGCCTCGGAGGTTAAAAAAATGGTTGGGGCTGCGATTGCAATGACCGCGGGAATTTGTTTTTTTATCCCGGGGGAAAATCCTGCATGGGACAATCAGGGACGCTATGAGGGCAGCAACCCCGGTGTGTCAGACTCCTACTGACTAAAAACCCCCGGGATGTCCCTCTGATTGCTCCACCAGGGCCTGGGAAGCCAAATTCATCCAGACGCCCAGAGAACAAGAAGCCTTGTTGAGGCTACCTCTCTGGGAGGGGAAGGAGTAAAGTCTAAACATCTTTCCCAGGCGATGCGCCGGACACCGTGCACCGCCTCCCTCTCATCCGGGCAGCAGACTCCCTCAAGTCTACTGCCCGGGCGGGAATTATATTGCGTTAAATTTTAAGAACCGGTTTCATTATAAATTGAGTTTTATTGTAAATAATATTATAATAATGATTCAAAAACTCAAAGATAAAACAAATTTATTTAAATAAAAAATAAAAAACTTTTAAATTATCAATAACATAAAATCTATCACCACAGGGTTTAGCAAGCATGATCTACCGAGGAGAGCTGATAAGAAACTCTGGTAGTTGCTTTTTTTCTAAATATTGTTCCTTAGATATAAATTGGGAGTTTTTTGGGAGTCGAAGCTGCTCGCGTCCGTAGGCTTTACCCTAGTTTCCCTACACGTGACTCCTGGGTGCTGCTAAACGAGCAGCAGCGAGGTGGTAGGGCGTCGGTGCCCGTCTGGGGCGCGACCACAGTACATGGGTGTAAAGCCCGTCATAGTGACCAGTTTCGGCTTGTCGCGTTTCGAGATCAGCTTGTGTATATCCAGTAGCTCATATACCTAGAGACCTTCAGTCGCGGTATATGTGGGCCGACATGACGATGTAGACTATCAACGGATTTTCATCCTTTGATAGTCGCTTTCGTTTTTGGACTACACTGTACTTACCATCAGGTACTCTGTAGTCACTATGTCGAGCCAGTGTAAAAAAAAAACTTTTAAATTATCATTAACATAAAATCTATCACCACAGGGCTTAGAAAGCATGATCTACCGAGGAGAGCTGATAAGAAACGCTGGTAGTTGCATTTTTTCTAAATATTGTTGCTTAGATACAAATTGAATTGAATTAATGTCCTTTGAGAATCACACCTTATAATCGCTCATCGTTATCCGCCAAAAAATCTTGTAATTAAATTGAATCTTGTGCCAGATGCTCAGCGGTGAAGGAAAACATGAGGAAACCTGCACGTTACGCACGACATATAAGCGCCAAGTGGATACAGACAATAATGTATCTTTGCTTGCCCTATAAGCGATATAGCGTAACGGTATATTATAAATTTTTGTATATGGGAGTTCCAAGATTCTTCTAGATAATTTGTTTTAATAAATTACCGAGACCCGTAAAATAACTATTAACTTTCTTTGAGCTGATAATTAGGTAGCTATTATTATTCCATGTTTATTTTATTTTGTTTGAAGGAAGCACTTTGTAAAACATCGGAAATATAATAAAGAAATAAATATAATAAATAAAGAAACAAAAATAAAAGAAGATAATATGAATTAATTCACAATCTAGTTATAAGTTTCCTCAAATATCGTGTCAAAGTAGAATTGGGCTGGGTGAAACTTTTAACTACCAGTCAGTAGTCACTGAACTAAATTGGATTCAGGCATGAGCACTATGCTAACTCGATCGAACAGCGAAATCTATGGAGATGCTATCTGCTTGTTATATGTTTCTGGTTAAAATGGAGCTACATCTCCAAACACAACTTTATACTTTTATATTTGTACCCCTGATTCCGATCCGTTTCGCTATAGGTTCAGGTTCAAAATGGGCAGTAGCCTCGTGAACCTTACTCAATACACAAAACACCCAGCAGTTTTAGGGTTATACTCTACTGTGTCTTTGTATTACAATTGTATCACCATTATCAGCAACAGTACCCTGTTTTAAAAATCAGCTAACATTTATAACCCCTTTATGCTTTTAAATCTAAATATATATAACTCGAAGGTGACTGACTGACTGACATAGTGAGCTATCAACGCACAGTCCAAACCACTGGACAGATCGGGCTGAAATTTGGCATGCAGGTAGATGTTATAACGTAGGCATCCGTTAAGAAGGATTTTGATCTATTCCACCCCCAAGGGGATAAAATAGGGGATGAATTTTTGAATGAAACTTTGTCAATTTTAAACCGATCGGGCTGAGACTTTGCACGCATAAGGCTACTATGACGTAGGGATCCCCTAAGAAATATAATAATAATAATAATAAGGGGATAAAATAGGGGATGAAAGTTTATATAAGTCTTCTCAGATTTTCGACTATAATATTAGGTCCTTACATATGAAATTGGCGTTTTGTATGGGAGGAACAAAAAGTCGAATATTTTTTAATATAATATATTTAATTAATCAAAGTATGAACCATTATTTTCTATGCAGTTTTAGAGCCTTATGACAGTTTAAGCCCTAATTGTTTACACACGCTAAACATATATAAAGCCGCAAAATTATATCTAATTAATAATAATACTCCTTAACGCGAGCGAAGACGCGGGCAAAAGCTAGTAAATAAATAAATCTTTAATTCAACCAGCACCATTTCATCATAAAACCACTAGACGCCCTGCCTGATACCATCCGTATGTAGGGGTCGTTCCTTGTATCCGCACGAAGAGATTCGCTTCTTCATTCGTCATGCGAATAGCTATGGAGTGGAATATGCATTTGTTGGTAGTACGCGGTCCATCATACGGCTTATCTTCACCATCCACTAGGTGTGATTGAGGTCAAGCGACTGCTTGTAAGTCATAACAAAAATGAATATTTTAATATTGGCCTTTTGAGATAATTATAGCTAATAACTTATAATTTGTTATGAATAATCACGAATACAAATAAAAGATGTTAGTTGCATTTGTAAGTTTTTTAATGACAGCCTTCAAATCTCAGACGCATGCGCGTAGTTGCTGACGATGCTCCGCGCATGCTCCTTGAGTTATCTACACGGCGCTCCGTAACATATATCATATCCGTATCATATGTACATCACCTTTTCACGAAGCTCTACTGTAAATTATAATCTATATCGTAATGAAATCGTGGGTTCCTTAGATTTTTTAAATATTAATAGATTGTGGTTGTAATGGCTTAGTGGTTTAGGGACCACGTCACTCTACAGAGGCATGAGAGGGGTGGCTTTATACACCACCCTTCCCCAAACGTGTAGAGGCCTACTTAGGGCCGCACACCCAGCCGGCCATTGAGGATGAGACCCCAATCGTGCCCTTGATGTCGGTAGGTGGAAGGTGAAACACCTCGGGGGTTTTAGTCGGTGCAAGCCCGACACACCGGGGGCGGCCCTCACCGCTCCCCTAGGTTCGTTAGGGATTTCCCCCGGGTTACCAAAAAATAATAATAATAATATTTGAAAACGGCGATCAGTTGCGCTTGTGGTCACGTTGGGCACGATATATAATCGTAAAGTGGATACAGCCACTAATGTCTTTCTTTTCCCCTGTAAGGGTTATAGCGTGACGATATTTGAAAATTCGCCTGTATAATAATCCTTTCCATATTAGAAACTAGTCTATGATCTTCATGCTTTTGAATCACCAGCCACTTTAGGGTTTAACATGGCTGTCATACACGCCAAGATATACCTATCTCTCAAATGAATCCTAAAGTTTATGCCTTAAAATAGTAACGAGAGATACGGTATTAGAAAGATTGTGCCACCGCTTTATGACCTAGAAGAGATAGCGAAGTTTAGTGTTAGCGCTAAAAATATGTACAGAGGATACGACTCATTATATTTCCATGTTATATTTTTTACTCATCACTTCGTATTTGAAAGTACGTCGTACTAAATTTAAGTTGTACCTTCATAGACTTTCGTGAACACATATTTGTCCATTTTATTCAAACCACAAGACGATATTTTTCTTACGTATTATTTCATTTTAAGTTCTGCGGTTTTGGTAACTTATTTATAATGTATTTAGCATAAATTATAATTTTATTTCATCAAATTATATGAAACAATAGCTGCTGAAAACTTGTTGATTTTTTTCAAGTAGGCGGCATTTCACGCTGATTCAAGGCTGAGGTTTATTGACGCATATTTAAGTTTGCTTGCCGGAGGGATGCGTTCGCCCAGAGCGAGCGTGACATCCCCCGGTGACAATAGCCGGGCAGTAGACTTGAGGGAGTCTGCTGCCCGGATGAGAGGGTGAGATAGGTATGGGTGAGGCAGCCTCGACAAGGCATTTCGCTCTCCGGGCGTCTGGATGAATTTGGTTTCCCAGGCTCGGGTGGAGCGATTAGAGGGACACCCCGGGGGTTTTTAGTCAGTAGGAGTCTGACACACCGGGGTCGCTGCCCTCACAGTGACCCTGATGGTCCTATGCAGGATTTTCACCCGAGAAACTAAAAAAAAAAAAATTTAGTTTGCTTACACTTTAATAAAAGATTGCAATTTATATTATTAAATGAAGTCAAAGGATTTGGTAAGTCACCGATTTTGTCAACATGGATTTGGCTCTGCGAATACCACGGCTATACGCAAGTTCCTATTATATATACAGTTTTTTGTCGAAACTAATTTATTTTTTGAGAACTTTGCTAAGCAAAGTCGAAATAGCGTTATAAATCTCAGGCTAAAAAAACGGCTCCGACAAACAACATTTGGCAACCTTGGACTCAAATCGATTGCCGGGCTCAGCGGCTCATTGCCGATGAGGCTCTTACGTCGCGTGAGCTACTCAGCTTGGAACACAGATGTAGAGTGGCTTGCCTTTCGGTTTTTCTATAGACGACAATCTGGAGAGTGCAGCTGAGCTGTAAAATTTCATTCCTTCCTCCCCTTTCTACTATAAATTGACTACTATTACTTTCTACCAGAGATGGGCAAAATGTAATCTGATTAATGATGAACGATTACAAAATGTAGTCGTAATATTAATTTTCTTGCTCAGTAATCATGATCAAATCCATTTATAACATTAAGAAATGATAAATGTGTATACAATCTGGGATTTTGTAGTGTTTAAAACTTAAATAAGCAAAACGCAGTCATATTAATGGTAAAAAACGTAAAGTGTAATCGTTAATCATTTTTATTAATCTGATTACATTTTGCCCATCTATGCTTTCTACTATGAATTTCGTCGCGCGGGCTTGTACCCTTACGTGTGGAGTGGCATCGCAAAGGAGTGAAATTCGCTGCCTGTGTCTGATTTTCTAACATCTTAAGACATAAGAATCTTCAAACGACAAGCGACAAGAGAATAAAAGCCAGCCTGAATGTAATTAGGAAAAAAATCGAACAGTCCAAAAATATTATAGTTATTTATTTATTTATAAGTACACTTACATAGACTACATTAACACATAAAAACTATATAAAACATGAAGAGGATACATTATAAATGCGACTATATTTATAAGTGTAGACTACATGCACAGAAGAAAAGAAAAATAAAAATACGAGTAACACAAAAAGATATAAACTACTGTAATCAGAAAATTTTATAACAGAAATAAAAAAAAAACAATAATCTATGGAACAATCTTCTCAAATAACATCCTTTTTTTTAATTTGTATATAGTTTCGTTAAATATGTCGAGATCTGTTGATCTCGACATATAATTGTATAACTTTGTCATTTTGCATAGGGGGGTGCATAGTTTATCGAGAATAGTTAATATGGACACACATTCTCGTTAATATTTATTTTTAAATGTACGATATGTCAGCAATCGAGTGGTTAGGGAGAGGGCGAGCGCGGAATGTGGGTCGAAGTTTTCCGATTTCCGGTCGCTTCGAACTTCGCTATTGCAGGGGAATCTTATATGTGTACAAGATGCTTTGTAAGTATGAAATAATACATAAAGGCCTGTGTGTGTGTGTGCGAGGAGAAAATAGAAAAAAATACGGGGAAAACATTTAAATAAAAATACTTGAATAGGTGTTTTTTTTATTAATTTATAGGCAAACGCTTGACCTCAATCACACGAAAGAAGTTGGGAGTCGAAGCTGCTCGCGTCCGTAGGCTTTACCCTAGTTTCTCTACACGTGATTCCTGGGTGGTGCTAAACGGGCAGCAGCGAGGTGGTAGGGCGTCGGTGCCCGTCTGGATCGCGACCACAGTACATGGGTGTAAAGCCCGTCATAGTGACCAGTTTCGGGTTGTCGCGTTTCGGGATCAGCTTGTGTATATCCAGTAGCTTATATACCTAGAGACCTCCAGTCGTGGTATATGCGGGCCGACATGACGATGTAGACTATCAATGGATTTTCATCCTTTGATAGTCGTTTTCGTTTTTGGACTACACTGTACTTACCATCAGGTACTCTGTAGTCACTATTTCGAGCCAGTGTAAAAAAAAAACACCTGGTGGAAGGTGAAGATGAGTCCGACGATGAACCGCGTCCGCCAAACAAACGCCTATTTACTCTTCTCTTAAAGTCTCCCAGGTCATAATACTGCGGAAATATGGCCGCTGGAAGCATATTCCACTCCTTAGCTGTTCGCATGATGAATGTAGAAGCGAATTAACATTATTGATTAGGAAACTAGAACCTCGTTTTGTCACCTTGTAAACATTGTTGAATGTTCTGCGTTGTGATTATTCTAATAATAAAGAAGAAAGGAGGGTAGTGGTAGTAACTTCCTGTCTTCGGCGAAGACTCCGTGGCGTGTCAGTCTTCTCGTGACCATAGCCTGTGTAACCAAGTCGAAACATTGAATTATATTAAAAAAAAATTAACACGTTCGCCGCACGTCACTCACATATGGGTGACGCTTTTCCTTGTTGATATTAATAGGGTTTTTAGTTGGATTTTTAAAATAAATTTAATGGAATAAGCACTTATATGTTAATATAGGTTATACAACATTAAAATACTAAAATATTTATGTTATACAATACCTTTTATTAATTTATATAGGATAACATATTATATTTTACTATGACGCATGTTTTTCGTTAAAATATTCTAAACACATTTGAGGCGAGGAACAAAATTCTTTCCGATAAATCGAAGATAATTATGATACTCGAGTTACATTGTTTATATATCGCTTGTTTACGTCACGGCGTACCGAGAGTCGGATTTGGGCCACGTGAGAAACACAAACAAATCGCGCTGGTCGAGGAACGTGTTGAAGTATACTTTCAAATATTTTTTAATTCCATGGAAAGTAATATACGTGCTGGCAGTAACAAAGTCGGTTGTAAACACGAGAGCCAGGCGCCAGGTAGGGTCTGCGAAGCTCTTAGCAGTCTCTTGACATCGCCAACCTTTTACCCCTCGAGTGGCGGGCTTGCGGTGTTGTTAACATTTACCACAAAAATCTCCCTAAAAACCTTTTCCCGGAAAAAAAGGTTTTATATTATTTCAGCTTGCGCACCTCTAGATTTTTATTGTAATAGGCATGTGCGAAAGGAAACCCACATTTAAACCGGTTATGACGTTTCTGAGATTATCAGTCACAAATGCACAGATATGTGTGTATGTGTGTGTGTGTGTGTGTGTGTGTGTGTGGAGCCTTTAACCTCAGCAAATTTGATGTAGACATGTTCTGCGGGATTTTAGCGAGACTACATTCGGTTGAAGCAAAAAAATTGTTCAGGTTAATGGCTCCCCATTACAAATAATTGTTAGCTTTTTTTTAGGTTACGGTCAGGCTTGTATGTGTGCTGAAAGGGACAGGGAGAGTACAAGCACCCTGTACATTCAGCGTACAGATACCGCCTCTGGAGCGCGACATCCCACCGTGACACTAGTCGAGCAGTTGATTTGAGGGAGTCTGCAGCCCGGATGAGAGGGGGCAGCGCACAATATCCGGGCCCTTCGCACCTGCCTATCCCATAGTTAAAGCTTAAACAGGCTGTTTGCTCCCCGGGCGTCTAGAAGAATCTAGATTACCAGGCCCAGGTGTGTGATTAAAAGGACACTCCAGGGGTTTTAAATAGCAGGAGTCTGACACAACGGGATCGGTGTTCTGACTGCGGCCCAGATAGTCCTTTGCAGGATTATCCCCTAGGCTACCAAAAAAGGGGCTGGCGCATAGATGGGCAAAATGTAATCAGATTGATAAAAATGATTAACGATTACATTTTACGTTTTTTCCATTAATATGACTGCATTTTGCTCATTTATGTTTTAAACACTACAAAATCCCAGATTGTATACACATTTATCATTTCTTAATGTTTTAAATGGATTTAATCATGATTACAGAGCAAGAAAATTAAAATTACAACTACATTTTGTAATCGTTCATCATTAATCAGATTACATTTTGCCTATCTCTGGGCTGGCGTATGCCTCGGAATAAAAATCCCTAAAATAAAAAAATTAAATGGAGACTCTCTTGAGATCGTTATTAAAAATTTCTCAATTAAGGGTAAAAACGAGAAGTTAGTAACACTAGCGCTGGCTTTCAACGTTCTTTACAGCCTGGTTCCTTTTTCATTCGAGCCCGGGGTAAAATTGTCCATTAATTTTTTATTTACAACTGGTCTGTTCACTTCTGAATTCTAGCTAAACAATGAGCTTACTCGTATCGAAAAACGCCATACATCTAGTTAAAAAGACAAAGGAAAAATATATTATTATAAAATAAAAACTTCAGTTACTTTTAATAATTATAATAATAATAATGACTTTAGTACCTCCATCCGAATGGAACTAGAAGTAAAAAGGTGTGCAGCCTTTCATGTTGAGAAAGGAAAAGTACCTCGTGCCAAAGGGATTGATGGAGGTCTTGAACGAGGCAAGAGTTTGTCTGAGACCGATACAAATCGACATTTAGGCATGGCGCAAATTACAAGCATTAATGAAGCGGATATGAAACAGTTTGTTAGCGAGTTGTTCTATGGGCGTCTTTTTTTTTACACTGGCTCGACATAGTGACTACAGAGTACCTCATGGTAAGTACAGTGTAGTCCAAAAACGAAAGCGACTGTCAAAGGATAAAAATCCATTGAGTCTCCGTCGTCATGTCGGCCCACATATACCACGACTGAAGGTCTCTAGGTATATGAGCTACTGGATATACACAAGCTGATCCCGAAACGCGACAAGGCGAAACTGGTCACTATGACGGGCTTTACACCCATGTACTGTGGTCGCGATCCAGACGGGCACCGACGCCCTACCACGTCGCAGCACGTCGCCTTGCGTCTAGCAAGATACTTACAGGTCTTTGTCACGGGTAGATATGTGGCAATACTAGCTGGGTCAGGGTCATACTCCATGTACATGTTTAGCTTGGTCAGGTGGACCCAGACTCAGCTGGAAGATATGGATGAAAAGTCCGAAAGACTATGGTACTTCGATGAATGTATCATCCTCGATCATTAGTAATGAGATTATTTGTAGCACGAAAGCGGAGCGGACGAGGTCTTTTGTGTTGCCGCGAGATTTGCCTTCTTAGAGCTTTTTACCTTAGTAAAACTGGTATTGAATTGCGTCGGGTAACAATGCTAACTATAAATGTTGTTGTTAACATTTTTGTATACTACTTAAAAGTATTCTATGTATTTATTGTCATACTTGTTTATTGTACGTTATAAGTGTATAACAAACTCATTTCTAGTTTGAAATAATTTTATTTTTATTTGGTTAACAACGTTTAATATTTGGTTTGAATATAAAAAATACTAAAGAAGCCTTACGTACTATAACATGAAATAAAATCTTGACACCGCGATATAGATAGCACCTTAACGCCATCTATTGTTGCACTTGTGTACCATTGTAAATTATACATCTCTGAACATTCCGCCCACCAAGAACAATATTAATTGTTTTTAACTGAAATAAACCGCCCACCATGGGAATGCTTTGGGATTGAAACTTAACCTATTGTGCCGATAACATACTATGTGCTTTAAACAATTTATTGAGCTATTGGAAGAAGACAAAGTTTCGACACAGGTCTTTTTATCAGTGTATTTTTTGCGCGTAAAGTAACTACCCGTGTAATATTATCCAAGCCAGGATGTTTGGCAACAACCCGACCAAGGAGCCATCTACATGGAGGTAAGTCATTTTCATTTACTAGAATCACATCCCCTAACTGAGGTTCAGGTGTTTGGTTCGACTATTTATATCGGTGTAGAAATTGAGTTAAATATTCCTGCGACCATCTTCGCCAAAACATTTGTACTAGCTTTTGCGTTGTGAGATAGGAGTGACGCTGAGTTAACGACGACTGTTTTATTAAATTAAGGAAACGTCTACAATACGCTACTACTCTTACAAGTTTAGATAATGATGAGTATTTATCCCATATAAAACTATCAATTACTGCAAAATGAACTTTTTTCATTTCTAATTGAGTTTCTGCAATTTTGGCTTCCGATAATTTATAATATTCTGGTGGAGCATTGCTGGCCCTTGTAGTCACATAGGATAATTTAATAATTCTAACGGATTCATTCCTCTTGATGCACAGTCAGCTGGGTTTTGGTTGGATGGAATATGTGACCACTGATTTGAATTTAGAATATTCAGAATATCCGAAACCCTATTCCCAACATAAGTCTGCCACTTACTAGGATGATTGCTCAGCCAAGCCAATACTACCTCTAAGTCAGTCCATGCATGTATGCGTGAGTTATCTATTTCTAATTCTTCGGCTACTTCCTTCAGGAGCTTACTCAATAGTGTAGCTCCACATAACTCTAATCTAGAGATCGAAATTTGTTTAATAGGGGCCACTCTTGTTTTAGAAGTAACTAGCCTGACTTGAACCCGGTCATTGTGATCAATTACACGTAAGTAGACAACTGCACTATAAGCTAGTCTAGAAGCATCCGCGAATCCTTGCAATTCCAACAGTTTGTCATTTTGTTTTGTATTTATCCACCGCGGTAAGCTAATTTGTGAAATATTTTCCAAATCCTTACGGTAATTATTCCACTCATTCAATAACTGATTTGGAAGCTCTTCATCCCAACTTAAACCAGCTAACCACAGTCTTTGTATAAAAATTTTGGCCGTAATAATGCTAGGTGCCAGCCAGCCTAGTGGATCGTATAATCTTGATATATCTGATAGTATAGTTCTTTTTGTTACAGGTCCTGTGTTCAGAGGCAGTGTCACCGTATATTGAAACTCGTTTGTTCTTCGATTTCAGGTAAGTCCCAACAATTTGACAATTTCATCTGTTTTTATTTTTATTCCCTTTCCTATATTGTTTCCTTCTCCTTTCTCCTTTAAAACTTTTATAAGCTCATTATTATTTGTCATCCATTTTTTTAGTTCAAATCCTCCCTTGCTTAGCAACATGTTCATTTCATTATAGATTTTTATTCCTTCATTTACAGTTTGACAGCCTGTGAGTAAATCGCCCATATAGAAATCGTTTAGAATTCTTTTTGATGTGTCGGGATACAACGCTCCTTCATCATGTGCAACCTGTTGTAGAGCCTTTACTGCTAAGTACGGAGCTGATGCTGTGCCAAATGTTATACGTAATAAACGATATCCTTGAATGTCTGCCTTTGATTTTCCTGTTTCCAAGTTTCCACTCTCTTCCCCATTTGTATTATTAATATTCCATTCTTTATCCCACAACAGTCGCTGATAGTCAACATCTTGTTCTGCCACTTTGATTTGACGATACATCTTTTCGATATCAGCGACTAGACAGATTGGGTATGTTCTCCATCGCATCAAGAGATGTCTTAACTCTGGTTGTAAATTAGGGCCTACCATAAGTGTCTCGTTTAATGAAATGCCATTTTTATCTTTACATGATGCGTCAAATACTACTCTTAGTTTAGTAGTATCTTTATCATTTCGCACCATTGCATGATGAGGTAAGTAAAATGCGCTTTCTTTGTTTCTTTGTTCCATCGGTACTGTGACCATATGACCTAATGTTTGGTATTCCATTATCATTTGCGTATTCTGTTTGAAAATTTATATTCTTTATGAATTTTGTATACAGTGGTTTAAGGCGTTTCCTCGCTACGTCTTTAGATTTTTCAAATGTATGTATAGGATACTTCTTAAATGGTAGCCTCACGATATAACGACCATCAGAATCTCTGCACGTCGTTTGTTTAAAGAAGTCTTCACATTTTTCTTCTTCTTGTGTTAAAATCTTTTTTGTGTCTCTTGGTTCAGATTCCATTTCCCAAAATCTTTTGAGGTTATCATCTTCATTTATGTGAGCGTGCATCACCACGATATTTTTAGTCTCGCAGTGCGATGTAATGCCTGATAAAATCCATCCCAAAGACGTGTTTTGTGCTATTGGTGAATTTTGATTTCCTTTCTTTATTACTTGAGCATATATTTCAGCTCCTAAGAGAATATCTATTTTATTCGGAACGTTGTAATCAGGGTCCGCTAGACGTATTTGTATAGGATTTATCCAATTCAGTGTATCTAACCTTTTGCTCGGAAGGAGTGTAGTTATAGATTTCAAAACGTATGCTTGTACTGTGATTACTGTATTCGTTTCAAATCTTGGATGAATTTTTACTTCTACCATATATTTAACCGACATTTGTTTATTTCCATTTAAACCAGAAATATTTCCGTGTATTGGAATTCTTTTTAATCCCAAGTATTGAGCCACAGATTCCGTGACGAAAGATGCTTGTGAACCTTGATCTAGTAATGCTCTGATAATATGATAATCACCATTAGACGCCTCAGCTTGTACCAAAGCTGTTGCTAATAGTACCTGATTATGCATTTTTACTGGTTCCGACGAATGACATGATACTAGCGTAGTATTTTCTACTTGTTCCGATGACTGTATCTCTTCTATTGATACAACCTCCTGTTCATCATGCAATGTTGAAGCAAACACCCTATGTGATTTTTCCACTTCGGTTTCATTGTTAGGGCTAGTATGAAGTAAGGTATGATGTTTTCGCTTACATACGCGACATGTGAAAGGACTTAGGCAAACCTTGACCGAGTGGTTACCAAAGCAGTTGAAACATAATCTATTTTGTTCAACGAAACGTTTACGAGAACTTACATCTTGCTTAGAGAATCTCTCACAAAAACTGAGCTTATGATGTTCTGCACAAAACGGACACTGAATTTGAGCTGCATAGAAAACTTTGGGTTTGTTACCAGTAGGCATTTGTACATTTTGCGACTTATTAACCGAGGTTGACTTAGGATCCAAGTTTTCAAAGGCGCGGTATCTATTCGTAATAAATGTTTTGAATTGAGAAAACGTAGGAAGTTCCTCTAACGAGTTCGTATTATTAATATAAAGTTCCCAATCTTTCTTGGATCCCACGTCAAGTTTCAATACCAACAAGTGTACAATTATTACATCCCAAGTACTTACATTTATATCAATGTTTGCTAGTGCGTCTAAACAATCAGTTGTAACATCTATCAAATTCTTTAACAAACATGCTGACTCACACGTAATATTCTTTTGACTCAATAACCTTTTTAAAATAGAGTTACATAAATATCTTTTATTATTATATCTTACATTCAGTGCTTTCCAACTTCTTTCGTAATTTGCCTCAGTAATTGGTGTTTGTCTAAGAAACTGTTCTGCTTCCCCAACGAGATAACCCTTTAAATATTGCATTTTCTGCACATTTGTTAATTGTGAACTTGAATGTACTTGTGATATAAACAAGTCCCTGAATGTTACCCATTCAGAATACTCTCCCGAAAACATCGGGATTACAACACGAGGCAATTTTACGTTAGAAGTATGGTTACATTTAGTCTCACATGAAACCTCGGATTTAGTTTCAAATGAGGCCAATGCAGTCTTTAATTCGGTTTTATAATCAATGTATAACTCTTCAACCTTTTCATATGTCTCATCGCTGAAATATTGTATATTTTCACCCTTGGCCAATCGTACAATATTGCTATGTGTTTCTCTAAATTGCGACCAAAGTTGATCCAACGTTTCCTGTCGAACCTCAACATATGGTTCTGTTATTCTATCTTTAGGAGATTTTTTATAATTTCTCCTAGCTTTTACAATTCGATTGTGCGTATCGATTTGTAAGGAAATAAAAGCTTCCATTTTTGACAAAGTTTATGTTAAAAATAGTGACCAAATATGAATACAAGTAAAAATAAAATATAATATATAAAGTAAGTTAATATACAAAACTTCAAAGTAAATTTTCAAAGTTCAGATCAAATCTTGAAATTTTTACAAGTGTTTTTGGTTAATAAAGTCTGGGTGAAATCGAGCATAGGTTCCCCGTCTGAACAACTTTTCTTAATATTAACGTTAGTAATTTTTCTAAGTTAAATTCGCACAACACTGAATAATTTTCTAAGTTGAAATAAATTCTAAATATTCTAAGTCCAAGCCTTAATATAATTTTTTTCAATAATTCACAAGCACAAATCTTCTAGGTTGAAATAATGTAAATACTCTAAGTTAATGTTCATGTAAATTGTTTCAATAACTCACAAGCACAAATTTTCTAAGTTAATTTGATCATTTGTATAAGGTTCAATTCACTCACGATTTTCCACTGATCACCTTCAAGAATCTGGCGGCTCCTTGCAACTCCGTCAAGCCCCCTGTAGGCAATGTCTGCTCCTGATCTTTGCTCCGGGTACCATTTCCAGCAGCACTTCGTCAGCAGCTGCTTTACTGATGAACTTAACTGGTTGCGGCAAGCGATCCACTTGCCCAGTTAAGATGTGTTTTACAAAAATAAAACATCCACTCCAAATCTTCCAATTGCTTTTTAATCCGAGTCGAAGGACCACTTTATGTATAACAAACTCATTTCTAGTTTGAAATAATTTTATTTTTATTTGGTTAACAACGTTTAATATTTGGTTTGAATATAAAAAATACTAAAGAAGCCTTACGTACTATAACATGAAATAAAATCTTGACACCGCGATATAGATAGCACCTTAACGCCATCTATTGTTGCACTTGTGTACCATTGTAAATTATACATCTCTGAACAATAAGGTATGTTTTTGTATAATTGGTTCTAATATTAAAATAGCACCATGACGTCCGTGCAATCGGTTCCCCTGAGCGTCGGCTGACTGGCGCGTGCAGCGTCGCTCAGCATACGCTGAGCTGAGTGCTCTTTGAGACGGGTAGCAGCACACAGGATACATGATGTGATGTTATGTATTCTTTCATTGTCGTTTTTATATAAATATGTTTGTTGTGTGTTGTTTCCTTTGCGTCAATAAACTTTTTCTTTCCTTCTTTTTTTCTTTCAATTTTTAAGAATAAAACGAGTTTCATTTGCGTAATAGTTAAATATATATTTAACGAAGGTATTATAAATAAAAAGAAAGGATGTTATTAGAGAGGATTGCTTTTTATTTTAATTTCTGTTAGAAAATTTTCTAATTAGATTGCTTTATTTCTTTTTGTATTACTCGTATTTTTATTTGTCTTTCCTTCTGTGCATGTAGTTTACTGGTGGTAAGGATGGTACAGTCCAAAAAACGACAACGGGTATCAGCAGTAAAGAAAAACCCACCGGTAGCCGCAGCGATCATGCCGGCCTGCACAAATATCTGTTTACGCTGCGCTTAAAGGACCCCGTATTATATGACGGTGGGAGCACGCTCACCGTAAGACCATTCCACAGCCCAACAACACGGCAAAAGTAGGAGTTAGAGAATTTCATTCATTTATATGAGCATAGATTTTTAATAGTTACGAATAATACAATTTTCTAATGTATTTTGCTAATGTTATTGTCTCAAAAATATGCGCCGTTCGGATCGGACAGGGTTTTTAAAACATACTCTATAAAAAACTTTTAAACTAAATTTGTAATTTTTAACCTTTCTGCTTCGGCTTCGGCTTCGGCTGAAAATACACCTCAGGCCCGACACTAGTGATTTGTAGTTTGAAAACATACTGTATAAAAAACTTTTACACTGAATTTGTAATTTTTAACCTTTCGGCTTCGGCTTCGGCTGAAAATACACCTCAGGCCCGACACTAGTGATTTGTAATTTGAAAACATACTCTACAAAAAACTTTTACACTAAATTTGTAATTTTAAGCCTTTCGGTTTTGACTTCGTCCGAAAATACACCTCAGGCCCGACACTAGTAATTTGTAATAAACCAGTGACGTGCATAGAATATTTAGGCAGGGTAGGCAAAACTCGCGTAATTAATTTGAATATTATATTATGATAGTAAATATTATATTGCTTTCAATGGAAAGATAGAAGGCATGAATATAGAATAGATATAAGTATAAATGGTTCCTTTTTTTGTTTAACTTTAAGTAATTCATTCCAGTCCTATTTATCGTAAGGGCATGCAATGCTTTCATGCATCTATGGAATGAACGCTACTGTGATACACCGACCCCACAAACCGAACCACACGTATACTCGTATCACAGAGTACAGATGCATGCATTTATTCACTCGAGGTAGCAACCCGCTGCGGCGCAGTGCAATCTCAGATCGAGTGCTTTTTGCGGGAACTGCATACAGTGTGTATTGAAAACACTGTCCGACACGTGAAGGCGTTTCCTGGTATCTATATCAGATTTTATCTATTTTTATTTTAATTAATAGCAACTGCACAGAACATTATAAGTAAATTATATACAAAATAGGAAATAAAATAAAAATCTAAAATGCCAATAACGAAGTTACGCATGCATATTAAATTTTGTTAAATGTTGGGTCGCTCCCCGTATCGTATAGTGAGTGTTGTGTGTGTGTATGAATGTGTGAGTGCATTTGTGTGCATCTATCTTATTTTTTAGCTAAAGAGCAATAAACACATGAATTAAATTGAAAAAAAAAGTAGGAAATTTACACGTGAACACGAGCCCAACTCCAAGTACCACCATTGTGACGGATGTGCCGACAAGTCAGCGCGGCACATGCTCGAAGAGTGCCCGGCCTGGGACTTGGAGAGGAGTGACCTTAGCAGGGAGGTGAGTGGTGACCTTTTTTTTGTGACCCGGGGAAAATTCTACATAGAATCATCAGGGTGCGTAGTGAAGACATTGCTGTGCTAGAATTCTACTGACTAAAAAACCTCGCGGTTTTCCTCAAGTCACTCTACCTGGGAATCCTTATTCTTCCAGGCGCCCGGGGAGCGAACAGTCCATTAAGACACCTCCTCTGAGAAAGGTGAGTGTAAAGAGTCTACCTTCCGGACCTCTATCAGTAGTTTTGGGAGTCGAAGCTGCTTGCGTCCGTAGGCTTTACCCTAGTTTCCCTACACGTGACTCCTGGGTGGTGCTAAACGAGCAGCAGCGAGGTGGTAGGGCGTCGGTGCCCGTCTGGATCGCGACCACAGTACATGGGTGTAAAGCCCGTCATAGTGACCAGTTTCGGCTTGTCGCGTTTCGGGATCAGCTTGTGTATATCCAGTAGCTCATATACCTAGAGACCTTCAGTCGTGGTATATGTGGGCTGACATGACGATGTAGACTATCAATGGATTTTCATCTTTTGATAGTCGCTTTCATTTTTGGACTACACTGTACTTACCATCAGGTACTCTGTAGTCACTATGTCGAGCCAGTGTAAAAAAAACCCCGGACAATGCGCGAGTGTGTGGTGACCTGACGCTGCGGGGGCTTGTTCACGCGATAATCGGCAGCGGCGGGGCATGCCAGGTGGTCCTCTCCTTCTGTGAGGAGACTATGCTGGTGAAAGAGTCGGCGAAAAGGGATTGGAAGGAGATAGCTCACTCCGACAATCTCACGGCGCCCTGACGCTCCATGAGGATTTCTCCCGTCTCACCAAAAAAAGGCAGCGTGCGTATTTAGTGAAAAACTGTAAAAGAAAGTAATGAGTCATGCTAGTAGGTCATGACCTCCATAGATCCCAAGTACCATTTGTCAATTAAATCGTTTGATTACTTTTTACACTGATTTTTGTTAGTAATCCAAGCGAAAACGCTTGTAAAGTAAATAAATTCCCTCAATTTTGTATGAAAACAACTTTTTAATGTTCAGGAATAATATCATTTTCTAATTTATTTTGGTAATACTATCGTGATACTAATATACTCCTTATAGGTCGGACAGAGTGTTTATAACACACTGTATATTACTCACTCGCGCTAGACTAGTCAGCAGATAGTACATTATTCAGATGAAATGATTATAGGGTAGCAAAATTGTACAACTTGTATATGTCGAGAAGGTGTTGATCCTAGACAAGTAACATCGATGAACGATATGAACTGGTACGCATGATACGCCAAAGATTTATTGCAATCTGTCGTTGTGATAAATCTACAATAATAAAGCCGGGGCACACGATGTGGTGCGATATCACAACGTTGCTATGACGCAGGTTATTAAAAATGTATCCGAAAATACTATACTATTCCGACGTTGCATTGAGTTTCTTACGGCATTATTTATCAAGGAAGTCGCTACCGAAACGCTAGAGATAGATTTTGTAATGGTGGGCTCTTTGGAAGAGCGGGCCTCTGAGAGGCATTTCGCTCCCCGGGCGTCTGAATGAATTTGGTTTCCCAGGCTCGGGTGGAGCGATTAGAGCGACACCCCAAGAGTTTTGATTACGCCGGGACACCAAAACAAAAAAAACACCATTATATTCTCTTCCTGGCTGGCCTCCCAAATTATACCACGATGCACGATGTCTAGGTATATAGATAACTGGGTATACACAAACTGATCCTGAAACGCAACAGGTCGAAGCGAGTCACTATGACGGTCTTTACACTTGTGCACTGTGGTCGCAATACAGTGCGGGAAATCGCTGTACGATCATAAAAATAAATCATTCTTGGAAACCTTGAGTACATAAAAATTTCCTATTTCCCATAGAATAAAGGTAAAAAGGAAATACCCATTCAATTCGCATTCGAGTTCTAACATTATCGACTATCATAAAAATAATAGCAACCCAATAGAGCGTGCGAAACAATGTGCGCTCGAGGAATGGTTCGAATGGCCTCGAATAGCCGATTATGGACGAAAACTGGCCATAGCAAGCCTTAACATGTCCTCCAGCACTACCCACTGGCCCCATCACAGCAACATGTCACAAACTATGCAATAAAACGTATCTCTCGGTCTTGATACACACTGCTCTCTAGAACATAGAAGTAAAATTATTTCGTTACGAAACAGTGGTAAAGTAAACATCGTAAGGAAACCCGCATGATATTTTATAGAAATGTCATGTGTATTAGTGCTGTGAGAACGGCGATCAGCTGCGCTACTGGTCACGTTGGCCACGACATATAATCACAAAAACAGTAATGTATCTCTGCTCACCCCGAAAGGAATATAGTGTGACGATATGTCATTATTATTTAAAAAATATTGATATTTTATTGAATTGAATTGAATCAAATCGTATTGATTTGATTTAAAGTTACATTCTATCTTAGTCCGTATCTAAAAGAGCATTCTAAAATTATGATTATGACCGGTGGTCGTGAGTGAGTTGATAAAAAGCCACTGCTGTTGACGTTTTAATGTGTATTGCATTTATGACACACAGAACTGCGACGCACACGCACGTACTCTAGCTTTGGGTCCCGGTAGTCGACTGACTTAGCAAAAACATCCCCTGCGTGCGCGCACTTCTTACCCCGTGTGTCCCGTAACACCTTAACCCATTTCGTCCCAAATGTCCAAAATTTTTACACAGTTTTCAACGCAATAACTTTTGACGTACCAATGTCGATGGTTTTTGATGTCCTCTTTCGAAATCCGTGGTCTATTTTGGCCTTGGATTTTTCGATAAAAAGTTATGACCATTTTTTTGGAAAAAAACGCGATTTTTTCGATATTTTTCTCTAAAAATCGTATATTTTCACATCGAATAAAGTAGAATCGACCGTTGAAAATAATTGTAATCGAGGATTTTTTATATTTCCTTATTAGTTGCGTTGGAATTTTTTGAAAAAAACTAAATGGCGGCTCGAAGTCTAAACTAAACTAAAACTTTTTTCATTCCTTGCCATCTGTCCAAGTATATTTCGCTCTATTATTTGTTATGAGTGAACGCTAATTCGAATTCCGAAATGTCTTCGAGAAAAAGAATTCGTACACGTTCTTCCATCGGGTCAGCAATAAGAATTTTGCAAAGTGACTCATGCGAAATGCCGGAACGGAATAATCACATTCAGGTATCGATTTTGCCAGTACAGGATAATTCTGATCTCGAATCTGAATTTGACAATGAAAGTGACGGAGATGAAACAGACGATGAGGAATATGACATATTATACTTTCTACCGAAAATCACGATGGAATAGTCGATATTTGAGAAAAAAACGAAAAAATTGACATCGAGCCGCCATACTGGAGTCGCCATTTTGTTTTTTTCAAAAAATTCTAACGCAACTAAAAAGGAAATATAACAAACACAACTATCAACACAGAAGTAAAACAATCCTAAGTCGCAATAAACATACCTGTACAAATAAGTTAACCCATTTCGTCCCAAATGTCCAAAATTTTTACACAGTTTTCAACGCGATAACTTTTGACCTAAACGTCGTAAAGTTTTAGTTAAGTTTAGACTTCGAGCCGCCATATTGCAGCCGCCATTTAGTTTTTTTTTTCAAAAAATTCCAACGCAACTAAAAAGGAAATATAAAAAATCCTCGATTACAATTATTTTCAACGGTTGATTCTACTTTATTCGATGTGAAAATATACGATTTTTAGAGAAAAATATCGAAAAGATCGCGTTTTTTTTTTCAAAAAAATGGTCATAACTTTTTATCGAAAAATCCAAGGCCAAAATAGACCACGGATTTCGAAAGACCACATCAAAAACCATCGACATTGGTACTTTTCAATTTTTTTTGCGACGTTTAGGTCAAAAGTTATCGCGTTGAAAAGTGTGTAAAAATTTTGGACATTTGGGACGAAATCGGTTAACGACCCTTGAGGCGTTTGACACAAGCACGTATCGGGCGGCGTCTACATGTTATATGATAGATATAATAGCATTGACTGAACTGAAAGGCAGTGTATCACAGCATGCCCGCCAGCTTTACCGCTCTGTGTATATGTATGTATATTAATCTAAACGTCGGGGAAGAATGTTATTAAGAGTCTTAGGTTCGGTTATAACGGCCGCATAGCGCGATGTTACACGGATTAGTGGGAAGGATCCGTAATATCAACGTGCAGTCGAGGCGACCGCGACAGTTGGCTGCTGTGGCCACTTGCCGCGTCTGTCTAGTGCATGAAATTAAGGAATAAAAGGAATAAGGGATATAATAAGGGATATAAGGAATATTTTTGGGAGTAGAAGCTGCTCGCGTCCGTAGGCTTTACCCTAGTTTCCCTACACGTGACTCCTGGGTGGTGCTAAACGAGCAGCAGCGAGGTGGTAGGGCGTCGATGCCCATCTGGATCGCGACCACAGTACATGGGTGTAAAGCCCGTCGTAGTGACCAGTTTCGGCTTGTCGCGTTTCGGGATCAACTTGTGTATATCCAGTAGCTCATATACCTAGGGACCTTCAGTCGTGTTATATGTGGGCCGACATGACGATATAGACTATCAATGGATTTTAATCCTTTGAGAGTCGCTTTCGTTTTTGGACTACACTGTACTTTTTTTTTTTTTTGTTAACCCGGTGGAAATCCCTACGGACCGTCAGGGGAAGTGGTGAGGGCCACTCCCCCCGGTGTGTCGGACCTGCCCCGACTAAAACCACCGGTGTGCCAGCACTGCCCTCTCTTCGCTTTCGCCGAGTCTGGGAATCCGGATACTTCCGACAAAGACTACACTGTACTTACTATCAGGTACTCTGTAGTCACTATGTCAAGCCAGTGTAAAAAAAATAATAAAAAAAAATCAGTGGCTCCATATCTTTTTCACACAGGGCAAGCAATCGATAAAAAAAAACATTTCGGCTATTCTATTGCTCTTGCTCTACTAGAGGACTGTGAAAGTGTGTTATTTTTAATATTTTTTATTGATAAGCACAAATTTCCATCACAAATTTCACACAAATACAAAGCATGCTTACCCTGTCTCTATATCAAAGTCGCTAGGTATTTAATATTGTGCTGATACCTACTTACATATTTTCTTTGACAAAAAAAAGCAAATTTTGGTTCTGCTTTTCGCCAACGTACGCGTCTAGGCTTTTTTCTTATTAAATGAATTGGAAAAGGTGAATTTATTTATTATTGATTGATTCATTCATAATATTTAGATGCTTGTAGAGCGTAGGACAAGCATTGCTTTTATGCTTGTATGCAATGAACGCCACTGAATAAAATATATATGTAATCTTAACTTATTGACATAAAATTTATGAACAAACACAAATAGCGACTCAACATTTTGCTAACGATCTTCTATGTAAAATTTTTAAGTCCAAAAATGTACGAAAATTTTTCGGAATTTTTTATCTTTTTTTTTAATTATTTTTTATTTAACTTTGTTCTGTATTAATAAACTTCGATTTCTTGTACGTTTGTCTAATATTTTATTTTAAATTAAAAATAAGCATCTAATTAAGTTTTAAATTATACAGCATTCTTTATTTATAAAAATCGTTTTTTTTTTTGCTAGGAATGAAAAGTGTATCTTTGTCTTAGATTTTGATGATGTATTTATTTCATTTTCTTTGTATTCTACATTCGGTATAGCGACGTCACGCCTGATGGTGAGTGTGATGCAGTCCGAAAAACGACAAAGAATACCAACAGTAAAGAAAAACTTAAAAAAAGGTTGCAGTGAACATGGCGGCCCGCTCAAATACGAGAATCTATTCACGCTTCGTTTACAGAATCTCATATTATATGACGGTAGGAAAAGGCTCTCCGGAAGACCATTCCACAGTTCAATGACTTGACATTTTTAGTCTTAGCCGTGACTCCGTAAACCCGCGCGCGTGGTTCTACTATGGAAAGGAGAGGGTGGAACAAGGTTAAATATCTCTTCAGAACACTCGCCGTGATACAGAAACTAGGAAACTCTTATTAAAGCAAAATCTCTGCGCCATTGGAGCGGTTCAAGTTGCTTGATTGGTGCAATAATTAAAGAAATGTATTTGAAAAATCATGTCGATCATTTATCAGAAAGATATCTTTAAAATAACTGTTCAGTATAGTTGGTTGGAAGTTTATATGTACGAGCAGATTATGGAAGCCCGTATGGCTTCTAATAGATATGTCACTAATAATTGCCCTGAGAACGGGATCACCTGCGTTCCTGGTTAGGTTGGGTACGACATGTAAACGCAAAGTAGATACCGCGACTAATATATCTCTGCTCACCCCGGTAGAGATATAGCGTGACGAGAAAATATTATTATCTCTTTATTTAATTTATTAACAACAATTTTTCACTTTAAAATTGATTTCATATAATACATTTTTTTTTATGATATAGCAACATGTGGCCTTTCAGTAGCGAGGCCTAAGGCCTAAAGTCCTGGCAGTTAAGAGTTCAAAATGAGGGACCTCCTCACAGTGCATGACGCATCGAGTATTATCGCTTTCTGTATTTGGTCCTTGATCCAACAGCCAATAGAGAGCTTCTTGTGTGGTAATGTAGGCTCTTTGCAATCAACCTTTAGCGTGGTAGGTATGGTGGTAGTAGACCTACCTTAGACTATAGCGCAGGCTAGCGTGATAGATGAGTTGATGAAGAATGAAATGAAGAAGTCCAGACAGCAAGTTGATAGACGTTTAATAAGCACAGTATAAAGTCTAGTAGGAATAATGAAGCACAAGTAAGATAGTTCAAGTAAGATAAAGTTCACGACACAATAATACAAATAAGAACAAGTAAATAATAATAATGAGAACAGTACGAATGGCGAGCGAGAGGAACGTAGTGGCGCGTCAAATGTGATAGCGAGACTATTCTGCCGGGCGCACGGGCGGTGAAGCGCTCGCGTCGCGCGCGCCCGCGCAATCCCCCCGCGCGCGCTGGTACACAGTGGCTCTCAACCTTACCACTCACCACATACGATTCCAAAGCATGACAGAGTACGAAAGGAAAGAAGTTGAAAGATAGTAGGCTACAAACCCATTAGTAAATATGTATTATAAACAAATTATGTTACATTGGTATATCCAACCAGGGCATAAAAATGGCTAGGTCCGCTATCTATAAAAAATCTCACCCATATAAAATATTAGCCAGAAGCTATTAATTACTCAGATAAAAGGATTTCGTAACCAACCCTTTTTTAATTTTCCACAAGAGTTGACATAATTGCTACAAACTGCCTCTACGTTTTATCTACCCTCTAAAAGTGCCCGTCGGATTCTGGCTGTTGCGACATAGCAACTGTGACTCAGTAGCGGCTGTCAGGTTGCAACGTTGGAATTTATTTATTTGGACTTGCCTCGGCGTATACTCGGCTATGTTCAAGTTCCCATTGATGATGATGATGATGATGTCCTAGCCGCATTCGGCCACGGCGACTGTTTCAACTCTGATTAAGAAAATCGAGGTCCAGTTTTCGGAAACAGTCAATTGCGCAGGAGATATTTAAGTGCGTAACTGGACGCGCTGCCAGAAAAGCACTCTCTCGTCCGAGCTCCCTCAGGCCCGATGGAATGGAGAACCAGTACGATCGGGAGGGAGCGGGGTGCAGGTTTGGTCGAGTTTTCCTTCTCTGAACACCTGGTTGAATTGCGTTGTAAAAGAGATACCTTAGTCGGCTTTTACGACACCTCGGCAAGAAGAGGGGCGTGCTATTCTATTCTGCCGGCAGCCACTACGGCTAAATAACTTCCCATATTATAAGTTCCCATTATACTATATAACACTAGCTGACCCGGCAGATGTTTCTGCCATATAAATTATTTCTAGTTAATATTTTCGTTGTAAAATAAAAAATAACGAGTTTATTGTGTGTGGGGCGGTCATGGCGCCATCTGTCAATCAAAAATATTAATAATTTCGTTGTTTGAAATACCAAAAACGATTAAATTATTTGGATATTGTTCGTAAAAAATACTAAATTCACAAATAAAAAATGACAGGGTAGGAGTGGAGCATGAAACTTTGGGGTTACAGGTATTTTTGGTGCTAAATCGTAAATAAGAAAATAGTAAAAAAATTATTGTCAAAAAGTAGAAAAACTATCTTGGTATGACTTGTATAACCAGGTCGAAACGTCGAGCCATAATTAAATAAAAGTTATTTCGCGCATAAGCCCCGTTAAAGTATTTACAATCAATGAATTGAGTTACATTGACGACTATAAGGTCTTGATTTGTTGGATAGCAATGAGCGTGGTGGCGAAGAAGGATGTGCAGCTAAACATAGAGCGAGGGTCCAGGGCACGATGCGGTTCGGCGTGTACTGGCACGGCCGGTGCTTCATGCACACGACTAGCTGCTGGATCCTCCTGCTGGACGTTTTTGCTTATAAATACATATAGAGTGGTACACTGCGACCTGATTTAAGCAGAGACGCAGCTGTCGAATCGGGTCCAACAGAATCTGACTGCCGACTTTATATTGAACGGTAAATTTGTGACAAATGTCAAATGTCCTCTACGGTCCATTTGGCATTATTACACAGATGATCCGAAAAGCAATACTGTGTCTGCGCCATTGGGCTTAGTCGAGCACAAAATAAGCTTAGATTACCTCTGTGGTTCGTGCTTAGTTAGTGATTTGGCAAATGGGGTTTTCCCATTTGTTACTTGAAAATATTGACTTTGATATTGCGTTACTCAGCCCGGTGAAATACTATCTTTAAAAACATTATTATTTTAATCTTAATAGCCTAGGGATAATGGCGTGCGATGTTTTCCTGCACACCGCTCCAATGACAAATCATGGAGATGAGGGGAGGGTGGCACTTTACATCATTGTCCCCACCAATGTGTAAGAGTACGCGGGGGTGGTAACTATCTAACCATCCCTTACCAAGTAGATGGGGCCTGCAGAAGGCCAGACGTCGCCTGGTGCCAAGGAAGATGGCTCAGCCTTGCCCTTGGCACTCGGCAGAGGAGAGAGGGAATGCCCCGGGGCTTTAGTCGGTGCAAGGCTGACACACCAGGGAGCGGCCCTCACCGCCTCCTGAAGGTACGTTAGGGATTTCCGCCGGGTTACCAAAAAAAAGGGATAAGAGACTTGTATCCATATGCAAATCTTTTCGTGTGAATATAAAATAATATCCACCACATACGGAAGGTATTTGACACGGCGTCAGTAGTTTTATGATGAAATGGGGCTGGTGGAATAAGAGAATGTAGTCCCTGAGAACACTCTACACTTTGCAAATAGAATGTGAAGTTAAGAAGATTAAGATTGTTTTTTTTTTTGTCTATATATATTTTGTGTATAAAAATCAATTGCTATTCGTTAGTCTCGCTAAAACTCGAGAACGGCTGAACCGATTTGGCTAATTTTGGTTTTGAATTAATTGTTGAAGTCCAGGGAAGGTTCAAAGGTGAGTAAATTTGAAAAAAAAAATGCCAGGAATATAGTAAAAACAACAATTTCGTTTTCTCATACAAACCACTCTGTCCCCAGCTGTTAAACATATGATGTCAATCAAAACAAAACAAAGGTGTGCCTTCAAGTTGATTAGAGGTTGCATGTCATTAATGATAATTATAATTTATACGACAAGTAATCATACAAAAAATAAACCATAAATGTCCCATAAGGCACACAGGCATAAAGTAGTAAAAATATCATTACCTTAGATATGACTTGAGTCTTTCAATGCAATTTTATATCTATTAGACTGCGACAGGCCAATAACTATTGGCAGAATGAAATTTGACGGGGCAGCTATTAACATAAGAAAAAACAAACTTTGTTTTAGAGAAATAGGGCAGAACAAGGTCTGCCGGGACAGCTAGTATTAGAATAAAATTATTGAATTAGATAAAGTCATACAACAAAAGTTCTTAGTTTTGATCAACCATAGTCCCTCTTAAAAGGTTATGCGTTAGTTGATAATAACCTTTTTTTTTTGTTAACCCGGTGGAAATCCCTACGGACCGTCAGGGAAGCGGTTAGGGCCGCTCCCCCGGTGTGTCGGACCTGTCCCGACTAAAACCACCGGGGTGTTCCTTCTCCCGTCTGCCGGATGCTAAGGGCAAAGCTGAGCCATCTCCCTCGGCATCCGGCGACGTCCGGCCTTGTTCAGGCCTCTCCTACTTGGCGGGGGACGGTTAAATAGTCGCCGCCCCCCGCGTACACCTAACACATTGCGGGGAGAGTGGTGTAGAGAGCCACCCCCCCTTATCTCTATGAAGTTGTCATCAGAGCGGCGTGCGGGAACACATTGCACACCGCTCACGCCAGGCTCTGGACGACGCACTCCCTCAAAGCGCGCCGGTCGGGTTGATAATAACCCTGCAAATTTTCAGTTATGGTCTCCTGCATTTTTAGGGCCCAGTTAGAACCTTACCAGCCCCTAATAATACTATCCATATAAACCAGAAACTTACCTGTGCAGCCCTTACCAGCGTGAACAACTTGCACTGGCTTTTGCTCACACTTAGCTATTATTTTATGTTTTTCTCTGCTGGAAAATTCTGTATAGGAAAAGCAGGGCAGCTGTGAGGGCAACGGCCCTTGTGTGTGAGATTCCTACTGAGTAAAATGTCCCTGGGCCTGGAAATCCAGTTTATTCCAGCCGCCCGAGGATCAAATAGCCTGTTTAGGTTTCATCTCTGCGAAGGGTGGGTGTAAAGAACCCTCCAAGCCTATCTCACGGGTGGCACATTTACCTTGGTTGATCTTACGAGATCCCAAAAGGGGTTTATTAGAATGTTATAATTAAATTTAAAGTCTCTAATAAAAACAAGTGATTCTACGTTAAAACGACCAATGTTATGGCCGGCAAATACTCCACATGTGTACATAGTAAGGTCCATAGTACCCAATCTCATCTAAAGTACAGTATTTGGGCCGAAGCTGTCCGTGTAATATGATCGTGGGTCGGCCAACATACCGTGAACTTTGAAATCTACGACTGCGAGGGTTCACGGAGACCGTTCTATTAAATAGACACTATGCAATGACGTAAGATGGACATAGTATTTTAAATTGCCACTATCATTTGCTGTTTGATGCGGTTTTGTCTGCGTGAAAGTAAGCAATATCATTCCTTAATAAATGAATTTTACTATTTTTAAAAATCTACAAGATTACTGGAAATTTCCTACAGCTAATAGCTGCAGTTGCGCAGAGATATTGCCTCACTAAGCGTTTTTCACCGTCTGTATCATGGCGAGTGTTCTGAAGAGTTATTTAACCTTGTTCCACCCTCTCCCTTCTATAATAGAATCACGCGCGAGGGGTTTACGGAGTCACGGCTAGGATTAAGAGGTTTTCTAATTCCTACTTTTGCTGTGTCGTTGAGCTGTGGAATCGTCTTCCGCCGAACGTGTTCCCACTGTCCTATCATATGAGGTCCTTTTTAACCCATTTCGTCCCAAATGTCCACAATTTTTACACAGTTTTCAACGCGATAACTTTTGACCTAAACGTCGCAAAATAAAATTGAAAAGTACCAATGTCGATGGCTTTTGATGTCCTCTTTCGAAATCCGTGGTCTATTTTGGCCTTGGATTTTTCGATAAAAAGTTATGACCATTTTTTTGAAATAAAAAAAACGCGATTTATTCGATATTTTTCTCTAAAGATCGTATATTTTCACATCGAATAAAGTAGAATCGACCGTTGAAAATAATTGTAATCGAGGATTTTTTATATTTCCTTTTTAGTTGCGTTGGAGCTTTTTGAAAAAAAAAACAAAATGGCGGCTGCAATATGGCGGCTCGAAGTCTAAACTTAACTAAAACTTTATGACGTTTAGGTCAAAAGTTATCGCGTTGAAAACTGTGTAAAAATTTTGGACATTTGGGACGAAATGGGTTAACTTATTTGTACAGGTATGTTTATTGCGACTTAGGATTGTTTTTCTTTTGTGTTGATAATTGTGTTTGGTTTTTGGAATACACCACGCTTACCATTAGGGATAATGAGGTCACTATGGCGAGTGAGGATAGTGAAAGACATTGTTGAAGATATTAAACTCTGATTTGTAAATAAGTGGCGCTACCTCATACAGTTTCTCTTACCCCATTGATAGTGTCACGGTCGGTTACACGGAATAGTCCTGACTCAACTCTTCAAACAAAGGCGAAGGGACATTTTGAAGATGAGAATAAAGCTACCCTTAAAATATTGATCGATTCGTTCGTTAGTTTATGGAGAATCTGCCTTTTATATATCATCAAGCTTGTTGTTTCTAGGGATTTTTTATAGTGATTCGAGATAGCGACTATAAAACGTCTAATGGTAAGCAGTCCAAAAAATGACGATGACTATCAATAGAAAAGAAAAACGATCATGCCAGCCTGCACAAATATCTCTTCACGCTTAATTTGAAATACCCCATATAGGAGGGTGGCAACACACTTTCTGGAAGACCATTCCAGAGCACAATAACTCGGTTGCAGTAAGAGATAGAAAACTTCTCAGTTCTAGCCGGGACGTGATTTACCGTATAGCCATGACTCCGTAAGCCCGCGTGCGTGGTCTTTTTATAAATGGGAGGGGGTGGAAGAAGGGTTAATGACTCTTCAGAACAGTCGCCATGATACAGACGGTAGAAAACGCTCAGTGAGGCCACATCTCTGCGCAACTGAAGCGGTTCAAGATACTTAGCAACGTTTAGATCATTCACAATTTTTGGGAGTCGAAGCTGCTCGCGTCCGTAGGCTTTACCCTTGTTTCCCTACACGTGACTCCTGGGTGGTGCTAAACGAGCAGCAGCGAGGTGGTAGGGCGTCGGTGCCTGTCTGGATCGCGACCTCAGTACATGGGTGTTAAGCCCGTCATAGTGACCAGTTTCGGTTTGTCGTGTTTCGGGATCAGCTTGTGTATATCCAGTAGCTCATATACCTAGAGACCTTCAGTCGTGGTATATGTGGGCCGACATGACGATGTAGAATATCAATGGATATCCTTTGATAGTCGCTTTCGTTTATGGACTACACTGTACTTACCATCAGGTTACTCTGTAGTCACTATGTCGAGCCAGTGTAAAAAAAATGCGGACAGCCCTCCGTTGCAACCTATATTTATATAGATATTTGCTGTACCCTTTTTTTTTTGATAGCCCGAGGGAAATCCCTAACGGACCTTCAGGGGGCAGTGAGGGCCGCCCCCCGGTGTGTCGGACTTGCACCGACTAAAACCCCCGGGGTGTTCCTTCTCCCGCCTGCCGAGTGCCAAGGGCAAATCTGGAATTCTGTAGTGTTTAAAACATAAATGAGCAAAATGTAGTCATATTAATGGGAAAACACGTAAAATGTAATCGTAAATCATTTTCATTAATCTGATTACATTTTGCCCATCTATGGTTACAGATTAGTTGAACTTAATTTATAATTCTATGGAAGTAATATAATGAATACAAAATATAAAAATAGCTTTGTTTTACACTTATATTTTCATATGAAAGTTGTTTACATGCAATGCATCATTCGTGTCCAACTCTCCGGATAGGGCTACGGATATATTATATTATTTATTGCTGGGGATGTGTACGAGAAGTTTATATTAGTTTGTAGATGCACTACTCACTGAGAAAAACAAAATTATTCTTTTTTTTTATACCGACTCGACACAGCGACTGCTCCTTACCTTATGGTAAGCATGGTGCAGCCAAAAAACGCCAACGACTATCGAAAGGTAACAAAAAACCCATCGGTAGTCGCAGCGATCATGCCAGCCTGCACACATATCTCTTCACGCTACGTTTAAAAGATCCCATATCATAGGATGGAGGGAACACGCTCGCCGGAAGACCGTTCCACAGCCCAACGACACGGCAAAAGAAGGAGTTAGAGAACTTCTTTGTCCTGGCCGGGATGTGAGATACCGTATAGCTGTGACACCGCAAACCCGCGCGCGTGGATCTATTCAGGAAGGGAGAGGGTGGAACACGGTTAAACAACTCCTCAGAACACTCGCCATGATACAGACGGTAGAAGACGCTCAGCGAGGCCACATCTCTGCGCAACTGAAGCGGTTCAAGATGTTTAGTCACTTCAGGATCATTCACAACGCGAACAGCCCTCCGCTGCAACCTGTCCAGGGCATCAAGTAAGTACTGGGCAGAACCGTCCCAAAGATGCGAACAATATTCCATGCAAGGCCTGACCTGAGCCTTATATAAAAGGAACAGTTGATTTGGCGTGAAAAACCGTCGCACCCTATTCAGGACACCAAGCCTATTCTTGCTTAGTTATTATTTGCTTTTAGACTAACAAGACATAGTCATATTCAGAGATAGGAAAAATGTAATCTGATTAATGATGAACGATTACAAAATATAGTCGTAATTTTAATTTTCTTGCTCTGTAACCATGATTAAATCCATTTAAAATATTGAGAAATCATAAATGTGTATACAATCTGGAATTTTATAGTGTTCAAAACATAAATGAACAAAATGCAGTCATATTAATGGTAAAAAACGTAAAATGTAATCGTTAATCCTTTTCATTAATCTGATTACATTTTGTCCATCTATGGTCATAGTGACTCGCTTTGACACGTCGCATTTCGCGATCAGCTTGTGTACATGCAGTTCTACATATATCTAGAAATCTTCAGGCGTGGTATGTAAGCGCCGGCAAGATGGCGGATACTGTTAATTTTTTTTTTGTCCTTTAGATGTCGCTATTGTTCTTAAATAATACTGTTACTCTCCTCCAGGTGAAATACAGGCAATTTGTCGACGTATTTTAAACTTTAAACTTGCTACGTCTGATATATTCTCGTAGAGCGTAAATCAGATTTTTTTTTAAATTGGGTTCTGTCCATCACGTATACAGCCATAAATTTTTTGATAATCCACCCCCTAAGAGAGTGAAATAGGGATATTTTTTAAGATAAATATACAGCAATATATAAACAATTAAAAATATACAAGAAAGATACATAAGCTAGCAAAGTTACCATAAAAATAAAGTATGGAAAGCAAGCAAGTCGCTTTCGTTTAGAAAGAGAGAATATATATTTTGACATTTTTATGAAAGTCAATCTCCGAGGCTGTGATATAGAAATCCGAGCAACGCCAGGTCACTAAACTAGTATTATATTAAATAATATTCGTCCGCATTATATTTCTCATAAATATGTTCTAAAATATAGTAATATTTGATAACTGCCAATAAAATATCGTCAATAACAGTATTCGTATATCCACAATACGGAAAAGTTGGTACATTTCCATGATTTTCCAAAGGAAATATCCTTTTAAAGAACGCGCTAACAGAAGTCGATTTCCCATTTACATCGCTTACAGATATCGTTCTATTTAATGTTGCTAGGATATCACAAGGTCGGGGATATGGCGGATTATGTTTACTCACGCGTTTAAATAAAAATATATTAGCGTAGGTAGATAAAAATGGCTGTTTTTCGTTAATAAACCTTTTCGCTACTATCAGTATTATATTCATCAGCTAAAAAAACGCCGCCTGTACACGACGAGGGTAACTGTAGTCACCGGCAGAAAAACACTGCTTATGCACGATCGGTGAGTATTTTTTTTTTATTAACTCGTATTATTTTTCTTTTGAGAACTAATGAAAATCGTTTGGAGGCAAAACTTTTGCCCTGAATTAGAGACCGTGCGTTTGATGTCTGCACTTTCAGCATGGAGCTCCGAAGCTTTACGAAACTTTTTGCAGCGTGACTGTCCATAGCGAAAGAGTTAATTATCCTGTTCTGTGGCTGTGGGGGCATATGGTATAAGGGTGCGGAACACAAGCGCGACAATGCGAACGATCGTGGGTTCGTATCCCGGAACGTATCTCTGAGTTTTCCCAGATTAAGCATGGATTAAGCACCAGATGCTCACCGGTGAAGAAAAAGATGGCGAGAAATGTCTTGTATAAGTAATAAGACAACGATGATAAATTGCATTGTTGGTCACGTTGGGCATGATATTTAAGCGCATGGGGGATACAGCGATTGATGAATCTCTGCTCACCCCCAAAGAGATATGGCGTGAAGATATATTATTATGATTAGTAATTCAATAAAGCAATCAAAACTATCGATACAATCTCATACAAAATCCATATTCCGCCATTTTGTTAAACTACAGAATGCGTTGCTGTGATCGGTTAATTGTACATTAATACAGTTTTTTATTCTAATTTATTGAAGATTTCCTTCTTTGACATCAATTTAAAAAAATCACGATGATTTTTACTTAAAGTTTATATGTATAAGCGAATACCAAGGCCCATATAATTATCATGAACTTTTTTAAGTAATAATTATGTAATACTAATTTGTATGTGACACCCTATATATATTTTATAATGTATTTACCCTATTCTATGTAACTTTAGAAGTATTCTATGTATTTATTGTACCTATTTATTGTATTGAACGGCTCTAATATTAGCCCCGTGACGTCCGCGCAATCGTTCCATTGAGGATCTGCTGACAGTCAGCGCTGGATGGCGCGTACAGCGTCGCCCAGCATGCCAACAGTGGCGTGCATAGAGTATTTGGACAAGACAGACTTAGAGTAAGTAATTTGAATATTATATTATTATACAATATCAAACATTATACTGTACTTACCGGGAAGATAGATGGCGTGAGAAAAAATATGTACGAATATCAACGATTACTCTATTTAACCGACTACATTGCATTTAATTTTAAGTAAATTTTTGGACTATTTATTAAGACTTATTTATTGTCAGGGCGTGCGATGCTTTTATGAATCTATGGAATGAACGCTACTGCATGCTAATGAGATTGGCGATAACACACAGTATACGAGATGTGATATTATGTATTAATTTTTCATTGTTTTATCCAAATACAATATATGTGTTGAATTCTGTACCATTTTTGTCAATAAAGGTTTCTTACTTCGTTTCTTTTATCATATTATATCAAAAAGAGCACATAGTTTTCAATATTTTGAATTTTCTACATCATTATCTCAAAAGAAATTGTTAATATTCAATTTTACGGCTCTAGATACAAATGTTAATTATGTTTAATATTCAGTAGTCTCAAATTAAAGTCGAAACCAACGAGACAAGCGCCGCGCATTCGACCTCGCGTTGTCAGAAAAAAATCACCGATTTCCTTCATAACTTTGCCATCGGGCATCCTGTCACTGTCCAGACCTAACACCGACCCACACAACAATTACATCACGTCCAGAAGACCACAACAAATCACTCTTCGATGTACAAAACAGAGGACAACCAATCGCTTTCAAAGTTTAGACGTCAATCGATCAAAAGTGAAAAAAAAGAGAGATTTCCAACTTTGATTCTATACAACTCAATATAGAAATATCCTTTTAAGGCTCAATAGCCACTGGGCAGTCCCATTTGTCATAAGTTTTCGTCCTGAAACTTCCAAGACGTTCCCTCAAGGCATTTCACTCACTAAGGATACTTTACAATTAAATCTATACTACCAGTATTTATGACTTTGTTAATATTTAAAGGCTAGCTTATTTTTTAAATTCACAAAACTGTTTATGTCTATATTTGATGCTTGATACTGTCGTTAGCCGGCTTTGCTCAGTAGAGACCCCTAAGTTTACCTCTTAGGGGGTTGATTTTCAAATGAAATATAACTTGAATAAAGGAAAACAAATAATCATGCTAGTAGGTCATATAAGTCAGGACAACCGCAGATCACATGCGCCGTTGATCAGTTTAATTGTTTGATTAGCCTTTACAATAATTTTTATAAGTAATTCACGCCTAGATCGTATGCAAGATTATCCCATCAATTTTATGACAATATGTTTTAATTTTTTATGAATAATATAATATTCTGATGCAGTTTGGTAATCTTATCGTGTCACCCTGAACAGGTCCCTTTCGGGACATGAATGAATGAAATATAACTTTATTCAAATAGGCCTACTTCCAAGCACTTTTGAAATGTCAAAAAAAAGAAAAGGAATCTACCACCGGCTCGGAAAGCAGAGTCTACCGAGAAGATCCGGGAAGAAACTCTGGTAGTTGCACTTTTTAACATAATGAGGTACAATAACAGGTATTATATACAAAGGATTGAATGCCCCACGAGAAAGATTGCATATATTAAGACCACGGACTTTTATCATTCAAACAGTCATTAATGGCTTAGTGGATAATGAACCGGTTTTCATGAGTGAAATCGGTTTGGTCGTAGGTCAAATCCCGGCACGTACCTCTGGATTTTCCAGATTACGTATGGATTTACCCACCACATGCTCATCGATGAAGAAAAACATCGTGAGGAACCCTGCATAAAACTTAACCATTTGACCTCTCTCTAATAGCAGTGGTGTCAGCCATGCAGGCAGACTATTAAAACTGGAATGGCGTGGTCTCTTTCTGTAAGGATGCCAATAGCCGGGGGCCGCTAATTGGGATCGGAACCGGTTGGGTGATCTCTTTGGATTCCTGCCCGCTTACAGTGAGGTGCTTGACCGATCCGCTATAGCGATCCTTTAGAAGTCGGCAGAGCATTGTCACGTGCTCTGCCTAAACACAATATTCGAGTCATTTTAGTCAAAATTAGGTAAATATATCGATATTTGAGATAACCAGATATAAACTCGTATAAACTTGTATTTTGCCCCAAAAGTTGTCCCAAAACTTACGTATGACATATACCCTGTATGTGACTATTAAAGTCTAAGGTCAGAAGAGGTCACAAAAATCGTTTTTTTGCAAATATCTCATTTTCTATGGCTTTTTTGCGATATTATGTCGTATGAATAATGTAGACCAGGTCTTTTTAAACTTTTGTCATTCACGACCCCATTTATGATTGCGAGTTTCTTGACGACCCCATACAAATATAAAAGAATAATAAATTAATATTTTTTGATGATTTATTTATTAGGTAACAATATACATATACGTATGAAAATATATAGTTTTAGAATTCGTTTTAAAACATAAAAAAATCTAAAATTAAATATTGCACAAAAAATTATAAAATTGTATTTATTGTATACATAAATATTTGACATTAAAATCTCTCGCGACCGCAGAATTTTGCTACGCGACCTCATTTGGGGTCGCGACCCATAGTTTAAGAAGCCCTGTTGTAGACGATTAAATTTCCTACAATTTTTATACGTCGAATCATTTTCGATATAGAGGGCCGAGAGCGCGCTGTTAGAGCATCATTTAAGATCATCCGGTAGTCCCGGTCAAAAACACGCCGTTTTAAGTTTATTTTTTATTAATAGTCACGTACACCCTACCCTATGAAGGTTTTAAAACAACTTTTAGTATGTCACTTAGATTGGGATGATGCCAAAATACCAGTTTATACGAGTTTATTACTGGATATCTCAAATACCGAGTTGCACTTGAAGATGATTGGACTACAAGGAGTAGTGTCGGGGAAGGTAAGATATCCCCACAAGTTTGTGTCTACTCGGGCCGGGATTAGTCTATAGACTCCCATATGCCGTTGCAAAAAGGCACCAACGTAGGTGGAATAATTTTAAAATAAATATAGCGACAGTTTGAGACAGTTATCTAATAACTAACTAACTGGCAGCGGTAGTCAGGCACTTCACAAATCACTCACTGTGTATGTATTTGGAATGTGTATGTTGTGGAGTATAGTGTATGTTAGGATTTGTGATGTGTTAAGGAATTTGAAATAATTATAAGCGGTTGTGACGGGGAAAAAAATGTGATGCGACGTTTGTGATTTAAAGCGAGAACTCTTATGTATAAAAGTGAATGTTCGCCAGATGGCGTTTTTTTTTTTATAACTTGTAGGCGAACGCTTGACCTCAATCACACCTGGTGGAAGGTGAACATGAGTCCGATGATGAACCGTGTCCGCCTAACAAATGCCTATTCACTCTTCTTTTAAAGACTCCCAGGTCATAAGATCGCGGAAATATGGCCGCTGGTAACATATTCCACTCCTTAGTTGTTCGCATGATGAATGTAGAAGCGAATCTTCTCGTGCGGATATAAGGAACATCCACCACATACGGATGGTATCCGACACGATGTCTTGTGGTTTTGCGTTTGGGTGCGTTTACATATTTATTATTTTAATGTTCTGAGGTTGCGCCTTTTGGCGTGACTAGTGCCCAGCAGGCGAGACGCGACGGGGCTGCGGAGATTGATTACAGGACCTGCAGTTCTTGCCAATGCGCAGAAGTGGACATCTGAGGGTTTTTAGCCAGCACACCTCGGCCGACAGCTCCTGAGAGGCCGAGACGGTCTTATGATGATTTTCCCAAGTAAAAAAAGCTAATAATGGATAAGAGAATATTTTTAATATTTAGATAGTCAAGAAATTTTTGGAACCAGGCAATATTGCTCCGAGTATAGAAAAATAATGTACTTGAGCGAGTAAAATGTAGCTTTACGAGAATTATTTTCTCGGAAATTCGGTTGTTGAAACAATAATATTAACGAAATAGGGTGAGCTTCATGAAATAAAAAATCTTTTTGCACAGTAGTTGCTTACACATATTATAATACGGGTTTTAGGGTTCTGCACTTCAAAATGAAAAAGAAAGCCTGATAGTTAAACTTTGTTATACGTCTGTATGTCAAGTCCGTTTTTCTCAGGAACGCTTCAAAGTATAGAGTTGAAATTAATGTCATATACTCAGCTCTGCGATCTCTTGTAGCTCTGATAAAATCAAAATTCTAAGTCAACGTAAAGAAAATGTAAAATTCAAACTTCTTTGTTAACTTAAATAAAAGATATGGCTTTTTATGTGACAAAATTAACGTTTTCTCAAGGGAATCAAAGCCTACATGGGACTTAGATTAAATCAATTTGGCGCACATCCTTGTCTCATTGTACATTTACAAACCATCTGTAAACCGTAAATGACATTACAAAAAAATATCTAATATAAACTTTTATCAACAAAGAACAGGGTCAAATCTAGAGGAAGGAAGCTGGGGCCCATACCCAGATTCTAACATTCTAGAGACGACAGACAAGAACATCATCCAGCGTACCTGCTGAATAATATATGTATCTAAAAAAGCGAATCTTTTTCTCAGTATCAAAAATTGACTGAATGTTCGTACAAGGATTTGATTGGACGTTCTAAAGCTTAACTAAAAAGTCTCATAGGATACCGTTATCACGTATAAGCTATTCAAGGTCAAAGGCATCGATACTTCTATTTTTGCGAATATTTCTCTTTCTCTGTGATAAATGACCCTTGATCAATAGGAAGTATCCTATAGCTTTTGAACCTCTTCCAAAAACGGCAAAAAAGGGTATATTTTAAAATTACATTGAGCTGGTGGATTTCTTCAGAGCTACAAGGAACTTCACACCAAGAGTTGGATATCAATTTCAACTTAATACATTATTGTCTGAAGAAAAGTTCTTGACTGCTGGATAGTGACTTATGGCCGAAATTAATAACCTATCCTATCGCCAATCTTAGATTTGTTACTATAGCAACCATAGTACATCTCTTTTCGCATACATAGGTTAGAAAGGGAGAGGTATAACTATCAATCTACGAATTAAAGACAGAAAAGTTATTAATTTTGGCAGTTAATTAATAAGAGTTATAATCTTCATTATAGACCCTTATAAAACGTACAACTCTTCAGGACGTTTTACACCGCGTCCGGTTGGAATCAGTGAAAACGCGATCTTAGAAAACTTGGACCAACTTGGGATTCGCAAGTTTCGCACTGCCTTTGATGCAAATCCGTGAAAATATGGAAGTAGGAGCTCATTATAATCACCGCAAAGCGTTACCTTAAAACGATAGAAGTTCCCGACACAGGTCAGACTGGATTCAAGAGCAGCACGCGAGTATCCATAAAATAATACTATAGTTTTTTCTGTCTGACAGTATACGAATCTTAATTCGAGATTAACAGATAAAAGTAATTTTACGGCTATTTTGAAAGTATTTTCCGGTATGCCGCGTTCAAATGCTGGAACAACATACCGCCTACAATGAGGTCGTATTTAATTTACATGCCTTTATAAAGAAAATTAAAACCTTCCTGTTGAATGGGCAGCTTACTGAGCAATAACTGGATGCCTCTTATATTTGAGCCGTTCATTTTGACAGTTTTTTTTCTTAACCCGGGAGAAACCCGTTATGGGCCGTCAGGGGACGATGAGAGTCACCCCCCGGTGTGTCGGAGTCACAACTACTAAAACCCCCGGGGTGTTCCTTCTCCCGTTTGCCGGGGCCAAGGGCAAGGCTGTGCCAGCTTCCTCAGCACCTGGCGACGTCTGGCCTATTGATGGAAGCTCCTGGACACCATTCCGCTCTCCTTCATTTTCTTGGAGCGGTGCGCGGGAACACATCGCGCACCGCTCTCGCCTTGGAAATGTTGCGCGACGCACTCCCTCAAGTGCACCGCTCATTCATTTTGAAAGTGACTTAACTCCACTTATCTTTAATTTGAAATACTTAAGGTTTGGCGTTTTTTTATATTATTTCAAAAATGTACGTGCTATAAAATTTTCAAATGTACTAAGTATATTTCAATACCAATTTTTTTTTTTTGACAGTTCAGCATAAATTATAAATGTCACAAATGCCATTTTGATAAAAGATGAAAATGGACTTAAGCCACTTTCAAAATGAACGGCTCATTTAGTTGTTTAATTTTGTATATGTTTTTATTCTATATATATCTGTAAATTAATTATTATGATAATGTTTATGTTCATTTGTATGTATGTACATGCCATTATCTATGACATTTTGAAATATTCTCTAAAGCTGTTGTCAGCGCGTTGACAAAATAAATAGAACTCAGCTGAAAATCAGAGCTGGATGGTTCAGGTGATCACTTATTATATGCTGAGCAGACTTCCCTTTGTCGCATCATAACAGTCCAGGGAATACTGTGCAAAAAAGCTTTTGTTATTTCCTATTTAATGTTAATGCTTTTTCTTCCCATTTTCTGGGATCGGAAGGAATACAGTTCGTATACGGCCTTAGGCTCCCCCGCCCATCACGAAAACTGTTCCACCCTGTATTTTACGTAGGTACGTTTGTTTGCCACAACTTCACAATCGACTGGCGAAGTTTTAATGATGCCATAAACGTTTACAATGCCTGTATGCTCCTCGAATTTACATATCGTGTATTATTCCCAAGTTTCGTTATTTTCGGAGTTTGTTATTGCTTTTTATCGAACTTATATCACGTTATTGATCCTTTCAACGTAAACAGTCGCAGATACGATCTGAATTCTGGCGATTCAACAACTACCGTCAGAATTGGAAGTAGGAATTCGTAATTATTGTTACAATTAAGAGTAAAAGTGCCAAAATTCACATATTCTTTCGCCCTCTCTCTATCGCCCTCAGAGTAAAACTACTGATTTACTTACAGCGGCCATGCCTACTATGCATATGTTTATGTATAGCTTAGCTAAGGTATTATTCTATGGGAAAATAGTAAAAACTATTTTGTTTATTATTAACAAAAGCTTATAAAATAATTATAATAATATATCGTAACGTCATGTCCCTTCCGGGATGAGCAGAGACACATCAGTGCTTTTATCCGCTTTGCGCTAATATGACGCGCTTTTTTTTACTTGGGGAAAATCCTCACAGGACCGTCTCGGTCGCACTGGGGGGGGTTGCGCGAAACCGAGGTGTGTCAGACTTGTACCGACTAAAAACCCCAAGATGACTTCTTCTGCGCATTGGCGGGGACTGCGGTTCCTGTAATCAATTCACCACAGCCCCGTCGCACCGCGCCCGCTGGGCACAAACTCGGAGGCAGATATCTTCCTCGACACTGCTCATTGTATTTAGGCAGAGCACGTCACAATGCTCTGCCTACTTCTCGAGGGTCGCTAACCAGTCGCTCAGGGCCCCCATCCTGGGCGGCCGCGACAATATTTCGTGCCTAACCTGACCAGTAGCACAGTTAATCGCTGTTCTTCGGGCTCTTACACATGACATTCCTATCAGATGCAAAGCGGGTTTCCTCATGCTGTTTTCCCACACCGGTGACCATAAGATATCTAATTTCGTTCGTAAACTGGATTTTTTACACTGGCTCGACATAGTGACTACAGAGTACCTGATGGTAAGTACAGTGTAGTCCAAAAACGAAAGCGACTATCAAAGGATGAAAATCCATTGATAGTCTACATCGTCATGTCGGCCCACATATACCACGACTGAAGGTTTCTAGGTATATGAGCTACTGGATATGCACAAGCTGATCCTGAAACGCGACAAGCCGAAACTGAATAAATCGATCCAATCAATCAAGGCAATTAGACTCAGGCATTTATCATACAAGAGCATCATATCCTGAAAAACTCGCTTATCAACCAGTAGCCCCAACCGAAATTCGCCTGAGGCTGACTCAGAACTGTAGCTGTAATCATCACAACAAAACCTGCTTCGATAGCCTAATATCTTGAAATTTTTTGCAGTCGTTCAATAGTCTGGTCGTAAGTTACATATTGCTAATTCCATATTGCACTATAGTATTCTAGAAAGCTGCGAATTTGATTTGATTTTATCCATTTACACAAGTAAACAAACACGTAACAACAAATTCGGCCTTCCATTCCGGACCTCGGTATTCCCAAAACGTGGGCAAAGTTTTAATGGCAACATAAGCGCAGGCGATAGCAACGTGTTCTCTAAACGTGGTCCAAGCCGGTTACACTTTATATAATCCGAGTTTTACTTTAGGATTCAACAATTGAAACTTTTCCGTTTGGCTATTTTTTAACCCTCGACGTATTAAGAGAAGTGTTTTCATTTTTCAGTCTCTCTGTGGAATCGTTGCTCTTAAACTGATGAACCGATTTAAATGTAGCTTTTCTTTATCCTCACTCATCATAGAGACCAGATCACACTTATTGTTAAACATGCTACAGTCCAAAACCGTCTACGACTATCAAAAATAAAAAATATCAATAATTTTAGATAAGGCATCAGAAACAAACACATACTACATTCACCGATACAATTTATAACCATGCTTAGATTGAATTTGCATTTATTTCAGTAACAGTTCCTCAGTATCATTATATCCCAGATTCAACATCCAATCCCTCAGTTTCACCTTACATTCGTAATTAGATAGATTCAAAATATTTAAAAAATTGTTAACTGTGTCTCCTTGAACTTAGAATTCAAAAATGTTTCTCAGCAAAATTAAATTACGTCGACTGTCGACAAATATCAAAGTTCCTCGATAGTGGCAGTCACCTACTTCGGAAGACTTTCCATAAGGATGTGGGTGGAGACCTCTCGCTGCCGACGCTCATCCCAATTATAGTCGGCAGCGAGGGTTTATGGAGAGCGGTGCTCAATTATGGTCGGCAGCGAGGGTTTATGGAGAGCGGTGCTCAATTATGGTCGGCAGCGAGGGTTTATGGAGAGCGGTGCTCAATTATGGTCGGCAGCGAGGGTGTATGGAGAGCGGTGGTTAATTATGGTCAGCAGCGAGGGTGTATGGAGAGCGGTGCCCAATTATGGTCGGCAGCGAGGGTGTATGGAGAGCGGTGCTCAATTATGGTCAGCAGCGAGGGTGTATGGAGAGCGGTGCCCAATTATGGTCGGCAGCGAGGGTGTATGGAGAGCAGTGCTCAATTATGGTCGGCAGCGAGGGTGTATGGAGAGCGGTGCTCAATTATGGTCGGCAGCGAGGGTGTATGGAGAGCGGTGCTCAATTATGGTCGGCAGCGAGGGTGTATGGAGAGCGGTGCTCAATTATGGTCGGCAGCGAGGGTGTATGGAGAGCGGTGCTCAATTATGGTCGGCAGCGAGGGTGTATGGAGAGCGGTGCTCAATTATGGTCGGCAGCGAGGGTGTATGGAGAGCGGTGCTCAATTATGGTCGGCAGCGAGGGTGTATGGAGAGCGGTGCTCAATTATGGTCAGCAGCGAGGGTGTATGGATCGCGGTGCCCAATTATGGTCGGCAGCGAGGGTGTATGGAGAGCGGTGCTCAATTATGGTCGGCAGCGAGGGTGTATGGAGAGCGGTGCTCAATTTTAGTGAGCTGGTGCTTCCACAGAAGGAGGCGGCGGAGCGGGTTCGGGAGGCGCTTGCTTCAGCAGCCTCATCCCAGCCCGCCCGTCGACCCGCAAGAATGGAACATCGTAGTATAGTAGACTATAGTCTCATCATCGTTTTCCACTAGGTTTCATTTACGTCAAGCGTTTTTTGTTTGTGATATATAAAACCAGCGCTAGGCTCCAGCATAAGTCCACTGGACGATTTACTTTCTCAGCTGGTAGATAAAAATCTATTTTCAACCTAAAAAGGATAATAGGGTACCGAATACTCTGTAATTGGCTAAATTTAAGAAAGATTCTTTTCTCTTCCGAGTAAGGGGCGAGATTATGTCCGAGAATGCTGTGAAGAGGTCGTTTTGGATTTAATGGCGTTATCGGGAAAAACTGACAACCTCAGCGGTTTTCCGATTTTAAAGTCAGAGATTTTCAACTCCCTTGAATATTGCTTTTGAATGTGTTTGGGCAAGTTGTCTATAAAATTGGAAGCAGCTTTGAGAAATTATATCATCAATATACTGTTTAACCAGCATTCAGTGACGTGCGCTGAACATCACAGAAAGACATTCCGATCAATTCCAATTTATATGAGTACATCTTTAACGTGTTCATCCAGCGCGATTCATTTGTTTCTCACGGGGCCCAAATCCGACTCTCGGTACGCCGTGACGTAAACAAGCGATATATAAACAATGAAACTCGAGTATTATGATTGTATTGTGATATTATTATAATCGATTTATCGCAAAGAATGTTTCTCACCTCAAATGTGTTTAGAGTGTTTTAACGAAAAAACTACATTCTTTGATTCCACCAGCCCCATTCCACCACAAAACCACAAGACATCGTGTCGGATACCATCCGTATGTGGTGGGTGTTCCTTATATCCGCACGAGAAGATTCGCTTCTACATTCATCATGCGAACAGCTAAGGAGTGGAATATGCTTCCAGCGGCCATATTTCCGCGATCTTATGACCTGGGAGTCTTTAAAAGAAGAGTGAATAGGCATTTGTTAGGCGGACGCGGTTCGTCACCGGACTCATCTTCACCCTCCACCAGGTGTGATTGAGGTCAAGCGTTCGCCTATAAGTTATAAAAAAAACAAGCGACGTTATCCTATGTTAATTAATAAAAGGTACAATATTGTGTGAATATATTTAGTATTTTAATGCTTTATCCTATATACATACTCGTATAAGTGCTTATTCTATGAAATTCCTTTTAAACATCCAACGAAGATTCCTATGTCACCTTGTTTCACTCTCTCCCTTCCTTAATAGAACCACGCGTACGGGTTTACAGAGTAGTGATGCCACGAATAGTGAATTGGCCGAATACCGAATACCGAATATTCGGCAACGCTGTCGACCGAAGCGCCGAATAGTCGGCATGGAATACATGCTTGTCGGGGGCGCGTTAGCTGGATTAAGGCAAGTTGCAACCTGTTTTCCTCGTTGCGTTGGCGCGACCAGCAAAGACAATACAATACCCAATACAGTCGAAAAACAATACCCAAACCTTTCGAAATTTGCTAAAGTTTATCTTTCTTCTCCTGGAAGTAGCGTGTTTAGTGAGAGGTTATTTTCTGAGGCTAGTAACATTTACGATGAAAAGCGTAATCGTTTGCTACCAAAAAATGCTGAAAAGCCTATTTTCATCCATCACAACTTACCACTGATCAATTTTAATTACTAAAGTGTTGTAATTTGGAAATAAATAGATAATTTTGAGTAATATAACGTGCCTTTTTTACATGATTTGGTATTCGGTATTCGGCCGAATAGTACGTACTATTCGGCCGAATACCGAATAGCAAAAAAAGTGGCCGAATAGGCCGAATACCGAATAGTTGCCGAATATTCGTGGCATCTCTATTACAGAGTCACGGCTACACGGTAACTCACATCCCGGCTAGGACTAAGAAGTTCTCTAACTCTTACTGCAGCAGAGTCGTTGGACTGTGGAATAGTCTTCCGGCAAACGTGTTCACACCGTCCTATGATATAGGATCTTTTAAGCGTAGCGTGATTTGTGCAGGCCGGCATGGTCGCTGCGACTACCGATGGGCTTTTCTTAGTTGTTGATAGTAGTTGTCGTTTTTTGGACTGGACCATGCTTACCATCAAGCGTGACGTAGTCACTGTGTGGAGTCAGGATACAAAAAACTTCAACAAGAAAAGCGTCATCCATATTTGGGTGACATGCCATCCTTCCATCCTTTGATAGTCGCTTTCGTTTTTGGACGACACTGTACTTATCACCAGGTACTCTGTAGTCACTATGTCGAGCCAGTGTAAAAAAAAAATGCCGACGGACGCGTTAAACAGCACTTACTGTCAACAGAATATTGCGTTGCGATGCGTTAAATCTATACAAAGTAGTCGTTTTTTTCAAGTTGCTTTTATAGAAAAACCCCAAAAAAATACGAACATGTCTCGACAGAAAAACTAATTGAATATACAAAAATAAACATGTATGGACAGAAACAATTTGCATTCAAAGTATAGCGTCCGTCACGTTTATACTTACGCAGCCATATATTAAATTGTGTATCGGTGGCGCGACCTAAATAAATAGAGGTACAAATTTAGCCACGCTTCGAGGTCCGTAGCTCTTGTATACGCGTTGACCTTTATGATCCCTTGTATAAAAATACTCTTTCATAACTCATACAGTATATCGGTGCCCCCGTATTATAATGTTGATGGTATCAGCATCAGGCAGTTTGTCAAAAATCAATGTTTCACAAACACCGAAAACCGGGTTCACTCCGACACTGGCTTGAGTTTCTTTCGGCGTTTCTTCTCAAGGTAGTCGCTTCCGAAACGCTAGTAGATCACTGTTAGGTTCGTTTTTATGGCCGGCCGCCCAAGTCGAGGTCCGTACCCACAGGGGCGCCCTAGCGTAGCCATCCAACTCTTAAATTGCTAGCTGAAGTGCCATAAATGCTCGCCCTCACAAGCCCGGTGAAATTGTAGCGGTCGTTACCCCGGTCAACAATGTTTAAAAAAAACCGAGAACCGGGGAGGCGGCCATATTGAAATAATAGGCAGTTGACTCATGAACATGTGTTCGATGGACGTTAATCAAATCTAACGAAATCTAGCTAATCATGGATCATTTCATAATTGTTTTTATTGATTCGTGGGAAATGAAAAGAGGTTATCAGATTTTCATCTATATTTTACTGAAATACTCTCTCCAACCTGATAATCCACGCCCGCCTGCAAGATAGAGAATGTTTATGATAGCGGACTGAAGACTTTAAGTATGTTATATAAAACATTTTTTTTTGTTACCGGGAGGAATCCTCATGGAGCATCACGGTGGTTGTTTGGGCGGCGGCTCCAGTGTTTCGGACTCTCACTGACTAAAACCACTGAGCAGTTCCTCCTATCTGTTAGTCAGGGCCAAGGGTACGAGGGTTTTGGGAGTTGAAGCTGCTCGCGTCCGTAGGCTTTACCCTAGTTTCCTTACACGTGACTCCTGGGTGGTGCTAAACGAGCAGCAGCGAGGTGGTAGGGCGTCGGTGCCTGTCTGGATCGCGACCACAGTACATGGGTGTAAAGCCCGTCATAGTGACAAGTTTCGGCTTGTCGCGATTCGGGATCAGCTTGTGTATATCCAGTAGCTCATATACCTAGAGACCTTCAGTCGTGGTATATGCGGGCCGACATGACGATGTAGACTATCAATGGATTTTCATCCTTTATAGTCGCTTTCGTTTTTGGACTACACTGTACTTACCATCAGGTACTCTGTAGTCACTATGTCGAGCCAGTGTAAAAAAAAAACCTTGCCAACTTCCTCAGCACCCGGTGACATCTGGTCTTCTGCAGGCCTCATCTCTGCATTGCGAGGGGTTGTGTTAAGAGCCACTCCTTTACTCCTCGCTTGTTTTGCTCACTACGCACGCCTGGTTTTTGACGATGCACTAATGTTCTAAAACCCTAGCCGACTGATTAGTCTTTAAACTGATTTTTGTATATACTCCGAGCTTAGATTGCTTGTAAACAATTTTTTTTTTTCAATTTTGCAATAATAACTTTTTTATGTTTTGGAATAATAATTTACTGATGTATTTTGCTAATTAATGTGATCGTGACACCAATATGCCCATTTCTGGTCGGACAGGATGTTCGAAACATGATGATGTCCTAGCCGGGTTCGGCCACGGCGACTGTTTCAACACCGATTAAAAAAAATCGAGGTCCAGTTTTCGGAAACAGCCAATTGCGCAGGAGATATTTAAGTGCATAACTGGACGCGCAGCCAGAAAAGCACTCTCTCGTCCGAGCTCCCTCGAGCTCGATGGAATGGAGAACCAGTACGATCGGGAGGGAGCGGGATGCAGGTTTGGTCGAGTTTTCCTTCTCTGAACACCTGGTTGAATTGCGGTGTTAAAGGGATACCTTAGTCGCCTTTTACGACACCGCGGCAAGAAGAGGGGGTGCTATTCTATTCTGCTGGCAGCCACCACGGCTAAAACATAGATAAAACGGGTTTGAAACATAGTATATATATCGTCACGCTATATTCCTTACGGGGTGAGCAGGAATACGTTAGTGGCTGTAACCACTCTTGCGCCTATAAGGTGTGGTGTACACGATGTAATCAGGGACGCTTTTGACCACCATTGTTATGGCGCTTACACAGGACGTTTTTATTAGATACTTTCTGGGTTTTCTTACGGATTCGAACTTACGCTCTTCGCGTTTCCGCGCGTGAATACCGGTTGCACATCTAGGTTACAACCACTATGCTTGAAAAGTGATTTAATAAACACTTTTTTATTAAATTAATTCGGTGTTCGCGTAGGAATGAAAAAACAAGATAGTACACAATGACCAGACGGGTGATTAATTATTTGTAACCCCATTTCGTCGGAGCAGCCGCGAACAAATAGAAAGGCGACCCGAGGTAATTAAGGCATCGCGATACAAAAACCAGTTTGAAATTTATATTTCCTTTTGGAAAAACGAAATGTATGAGGATAAATCAGCATTCAAAACAAATTTACGATATTTTGATATATATTTTTACTAACCACTCGGCGGCCAAGGCACCGCCGCCGTCGCAGGTGACAATAGCCGGGCAGTAGCCTTGAGGGAGTCTTCTGCCCGGATGAGAGGGAGGCGGAGCAAGGCGTCCAGCGCGCCGCCTGGGAGAGAGATTTTGGAGGGGTGGATTTTTACTCCCACCCCTCCCCCAGAGAAGTAGCCTCAACAAGGCCATTTGTTCTTGTGGCTTCCCAGGCCCGGGCGGAGCAATCAGAGGGACACCCCGGGGGTTTTTAGTCAGTAAGAGTCAGACACATGGGGACGCTGCCCTCACAGCGTCCCTGATGGTCCTATGTAGGATTTTCCCACGGGATAAAAAAAATTAACATTGATCTGATTGTATTATAACGACGTTTAGAGACATATATATCTTTTTCTCTCAGGCATATACGTATTGAAAGGGACAGGCATATCTATTTTAACACTAAACGAAGTCCTTTTCACCTGACTCCTACGTTACGTGGTGCTTCCTTGCCTGTGACTAATGATTTCGAACTCCTCGGTATAGAGCTAGCGGTTGATCGAGTTTAGAGCAAAAACAACTGCAAAAAAAATGAGTGTTCTTTTTAAGGTCAGATGGTGTTTCTCACCATCGCAAACTTATAACCTGTATCAGGTGCAGGTGATATCGACTGTCGAGTGCTGGTGTCACCTTTGGGATGGACCCACTAAATACCTGTGCACGGCTCTGGACTAGTGACGAAAATGCCCGGGAATTTTCCCAAAGTGCCCATAACTTCCGCGAACATTTCGTAAATTCCCGGGAATATTCCCAAGGAAGCTTTGGGCACTTTGGGGAAATTCCCGGGCATTTTCATCACTACTCTGGACTCGATTAGTTGCAGGGCTCGTAGACTAGTTGGAGGTAACTCAATGACTGAGACTAAATTGCAGAAAACGGAGTATCGAAGTAAAGTTGCCTGCCTCGCAGTTTTTTACCGGTTTCACAGTGGAGAGTGTTCTCAGGAGCTACATTCTCTAATTCCGTTACTATTTCATCAAATGTCGTATCCAACGTGACCAGCAGCGCAGCTTATCGCTATTCTTGCAGCACTACTCATGAAGGTTATATGAAATATCATGGAAAGGAAGAAAGAAAACGTTTTATTAACCGTAGCCATACAAAAGTAACGACATTGTACAATGATGATGATGATGTCCTAGCCGGATTCAGCCACGGCGACTGTTTCAATACCGACTAAGAAAATCGAGGTCCAGTTTTCGGAAACAGTCAATTGCGCAGGCGATATTTAAGTACATAACTGGACGCGCTGCCAAAAAAGCACTCTCTCGTCCGAGCTCCCTCGGGCCCGATGGAATGGAGAACCAGTACGATCGGGAGGGAGCGGTATGCAGGTTTGGTCGAGTTTTCCTTCTCTGAACACCTGGTTGAATTGGGGTGTTAAAGAGATGCCTTAGTCGCCTTTTACGACACCTCGGCAAGAAGAGGGGGGTGCTATTCTATTATGCCGGCAGCCACCACGGCCAATACACAACATATGGTACAATACCATTGTACAATAGAACACACATAAAAGACCAAAAACACAAAAAAAACAACCAAACAATACATAAAAAGAGTCTAGGCCGCCGCCAATAAGGGCCCTGTCTCAGCTTGTGCTACAGAGCACTGGACTCTGCAGCGCTGGTATTCTGACAGGGCCTTGCGGATGACACAGCCATTTCCAGCCAGGAATGAATGGGAATGGGGATTTTCTTATACTGTTTTCCTTCACTGATAAGTCGTCTCTAAGTCCGTATTTAATATATGACGGGATACAGTCTGTCAGGGCGCCACGCGCACTGTCTCCATCACTCATTGTAGAAAGGAAACGCGACGATCTCTGAGATGCGTCCGATCGTTGCGATCGTCCAAATAAAAATGCCTTCGAAAATTACTAATCCCGACCAACTCTCCTTAATTAAGTGTTGCCAATTTCATAATTCAATTTTGAAACAAATCGAATAGTTGATTACGATTGCAACGCCATCTCTGATTCCATCTAGGCACTAAACCTGACATTTCAATTAATAGCAATTTAGACGCTCTCACTCCGACATATATAAATAATTACGTATTGTTTTTTTAACCTTTAATGTTATTTTAACATTCTATTAGAATTGCTGGACAATAAAAAGTACTTACGTTTAGAGGCTCCAAGGGTTTTAGTAAAAAGGTCCGACTTTGTAGAAGTCAGTCAGAAACTTTCCAAAGTACTTAAAGTTTGGACATAAAATATTAAAGACGGAGCCCTGTTTTTCAGCGAACAAAATTTCATAATTAATCTTTTAAAGGGCATCATTTTAGAAAAAATCGGTCAAGACTCACAAGCAGACTATAAAATAAATTATAACATTTAATAAAAATTATCATTGCGGTCGTTAACTTTCAATGTCATTCTGGATAAAAACAATATTTTATTATAAAGTATATAGTCCAGTGGTTGGTCAGTGCAAGTAAATATGGATGTCGGTACAGTCAAACACGTAGTATGAGTTTATTGGCGTTTTTCATCCTTTGAAAGAGGCTTTCATTTTTGGACTCCACTGTACTTACCATCAGGTGTATTGTAGTCACTATGTCGAGCCAAAAAAAAAGTGGTCTAATAGAAATGTCTTGTGTACTGTGAGAACGAAGTACAGTTGCGCTACTGGTCACGTTGGGCACGATATATAAGCGCTAAGTGGATACAGCCACTTATCGCTGCTCACACCGAAAGGGCAATAGCGTGGTGATATAATATTAATATTAAACTTAAATGGGTATTTTTCATTATCAATTAACATAGAACAAGTAGTGGGTTAAACTTTTAGTACATATATATATATATATATATATATATATATATATATATATATATATGTTACAAGTCTCGCGTGCTGGAATTCAGTAAAGTAACTTCCTTTGAACGGTATCGTACAACGTGCTTCTGATATAGTGTTACCATATTCAAAAGGGAAATTTCCCGGACAAAATTCAGCTTACAGTTTAGAGTACTGGTTCTCAAGCTTTTAATGATGAGAGATAGTACGACACTATTTTGGAACACGGCCCCATCAACTAAAGTATATATACAGAAAAAGTAAACGCATAAAATGTTGTACATATAAAAAAAACACACAAAGTTTATTTTAAGTTTACACAGTACTGTAGTGATTGTGTTTAAGGAGGTCATAAAATGAGGTTACACATCTGTGGCGTCTCATAGACGGGCAAAATGTAATGAAAATGATTAACGATTACATTTTACGTTTTTTATCATTAATAAGGCTGCATTTTGCTCATTTATGTTTTAAATACTATAAAATCCCAGATTGTATACAGATTTATCATTTCTTAATGTTTCAAATGGATTTAATCATGATTACAGAGCAAGAAAATTAAAATTACGACTACATTTTGTAATTGTTCATCATTAATCAGATTACATTTTGCCCATCTCTGTGTGGCGTAAATATGTGTTGGCCGTCAAGTTAAAAATAATGTTTTGTGAGAAAGAACTGTAAAAAATGAAGATCGATTTCATTTGAAAATTAGAAGGAAATTTTCTAAAATCCGGAAGATTTTGAATGTATGGTGACCGCATTTCGGTATAGCCGTGTAAAGCTAAGTCACTGTGCCTAGATGTGTGGATATAGATATCTTATCTGGAACGAAGCATGCCTGTAAATTGTGTACTAAGGTTATACCTACGTTCCATTATTTGGCTTCATTTTTGTTCTAAATTATACAAAAACTTATAAATTACTAATTAAAAACAGCGGATTCTATCGGATCGTATTCCAGCACGTACGTCTAGGTTTTTCCAGATTTTGGCCTCATATGGTCACCGGTGAAGGAAAATATAGTGAGGAAACCCGCATGGCATCTGATAGAAATGTCATGCGTACTAGAGATGTGAGAACGGCGATCAGTTGCGCTACTGGTCGCGTTAGGCAGACGCATAAGCGAATAGTGGACACATCCACTAATGGATCTCAGCTTATAATTAAGGATGAATATTCATTGCTAGTCCTCCTCACCATCTCGGCTTAAATATACCAAGACTGAAGGTCTCTAGGTATGAGTTACTGGACGTACAGAAGCTGATCCCGAAACGCGACAGGTCGAAGCGAGTCACTATGATGGTCTTTACACTTGAGTACTACTGTGGTCACGGTACAGTTCGGGCAATCGCCCTGCCACCACAAAAAGGTTTCATGTATGGCAAAGTATACTTTTAATTGCTACAAGAGACTACTGACTTAACTATTCAATATAGTTTTAACTTGAATCCTTCACGTTCCCTTGAACAAAAAAAAAAGGTAATTTATTAAAAAAAAAAGGGTTTGTTTCTCAATTTGTGATAAGGAATCCTAAAAATTAAGAGTAATATAATTTACGACGGTAAACAATATTGTGAATTCAAAGAAAACAACAACTTCTCCGTTTAAGTGTCCATTTGCACAATTTAAAAAGTAAAATTGCGTCATAAAAAAATTTCAACTCAAAAAGTATCAAGGAGCATAAAATAGCTAACGAGCGTTCGCTTCACTTCCTCGAGAAAGCAAATAATTCTGAAACGGTTTTCGTTTAGCGCAAACACTAAAAAGTTATGTTCCCTTGATATTAGCAGCTGTTTTTTCAATACAAGCTCTCGTTCCTTTTCGAAACTTCTATGAATGTATCTTAATTATGCCGATTTATAAATACGAATAAGAAAATAAAAGAAAGTGTATTTGTTTGGCACATAACGTACGCAACACAGGTTAATCTAGATAGAAAACAACGAAAGAAAATATCCTGTGCTGTGAAATGCCAAAAGGAAGTCAGCTCAGCATATGCTCGGTGGTCAGCTGATCCACCCGGCGCTGATTTTCAACTGACACACATTTGTTGTGTCAAGGCGCAGAAAACAGTGAGAGAGGGATAAATAGAACATAGATACACACCTTAAGAGATTAATTGGGTTACTTGAGGTTTTTATTTTTTACTCGTTTTTTTTAGGATGAAACCAGGGATGTTACGGAGCTTCGACTCCGACTCCGATAAGTCGGAACTTCCGATGGTTATTACACCTTCGGTTCCGACTTCGGTTCCGAAACTTTTTAATCGGAGGTATTCATCGGAGGTCACCACCACTGTTGCAGTCAATTCATTTGATTTTACTTTATATGTTGTTGAAACATAATATCAATTAATCAAACAATCAGTGCTACTTAATTTGTAAAAGACATTTTTTAAAATTTAGAATTAAAAAATATGATTAAATTATTAAATTTAATACTAAATGTACATTTAAATTTATTACTAAAAGGTTTTTTTATTTTACATTTACATTAAATTAAGTAAAATAGAAATTAACACAAAAACAACCCTGCAGCAAATTTGATTTAATTTGTTCACTGGACAATGTTCACTGGAGGATAACGGTTTCTGATATATCCAACACTTTGTGAACAACAGCTTTTATTTGCCCAAGTTAGGTTGTGTTGTGTTGGGTTGTGTTGACCTAACTTGATATACGCCAGCGATGCGCTTGAGGGAGCGTGCCGCCCAACTTATCCAGGCGAGAGCGCTGTGTGACCCCGGGGGTTTTAGTCGGTGCAAGTCCGACAACCAAAAAGCTCCCTGAGGTCCGTTAACAATATCCCCCGGACTATCAAAAAAAAAACCTGACATACGCTTGGAAACAGTCTCGATTCTCAACATCTGTCTACACACGAGGGAGATGTAGAGGGAAATGGATTATGCTGTTGTCAATTCAAAAGTTCTGCCTTATACTTTCGAAGAAATGTATCAATCCTGCACCATATTAAAATGGGATCAAATTTAAGATATAATAAATAACATATCTTCACGCTATCACGCTTTGTGAGCAGACATACAATAGTGGTTTTATCCACTTTGCGCTTAAATGTCGTGGACTACGCGACCAGTAGCTCAGGTAATCGCTTTCTCACAGTACTATGAAAATGTTTATAAGAAACAGCAATTTTTATTGTCTGTGTATTTGTAAATTTATCACTTTCTAATTAAAAAGGTTCACTGAATAATGTTTTTATTTGTCCCTTAATAAAACTATTTTATTCTGCCGTCACTTGTGACTGACAATGCCTCCGACTCCGATAAATCAAATTTAAAAACTCCGACTCCGACTTCGGTTCCGATAAAACTGCCTCCGTTACATCTCTAGATGAAACTATCAAGTATTATACCATTTTACAATCCTGATTAAATGCGCCAACTTTAAATGCCACTTCCCAAGGCACTCTAGTAGATTTTTTTAAAGGAGGGCCTTTAAAAGTCGGCATTAAAAATTTAAAATTTATAGTTTAACAAATAGTCTTAATTCTAGGAAACTTGGGCAAATGGGTCGTTATTTCTGACTGATTCTAGAAATATTATTTAGGGTTACGATTCCAAGCAAAAATAATAAAAATTAACCACAATATTCATTACATTCATACATAATAATATATATATATATAGAATTGTATAAATCACATTATTATTATTCACGAAAATCAGCGCTGCAGACTTCCTCTGTGGCTTTAGGCTGATGAAGGGCCCATTTTCGCCATGTTAATATGTTTTGTATTTTCTTTAGTATTTGTGTGTTGTTTGTAACGCTACATTTAAATTTCTGTTTTTTGTATATTTGCGGCGAAATAAACACTTTTTCATTTTCATTTTTTTTTTCATTTTCATATAATGTTTATAATAATAATGTAATATTCAAATTAATTACGTGAACACTGCCTACCTTATTGAAATATCAAATGCACGTCACTGTGTAGCATGTAAGCGCAATGTGGATATAACCACTAATGTATCTCTGCCCACCCGGTATGGCAGATAGCATGACGATATATATTATTAAGAAGCTAAGTTCAAGGGCGACTAGCACCAATAGATTACATCTAGTTTTAACCTGTATAAACCGCTATAGCATGTAGGCGTAACCCGATACGCTCTTGTCGCCCTAAGGGTCGTTAGGGTGTTACGAGACGTGTGGGGTAAGAGAATGCGCGCGCGCACGGGACGCTTGTATGTTAGTCGACTACAGAGACCCAAGGCGAGAGTACGTGCGTGTACGTCGCAGTTCGGTGTGCCTTAAAGTGCAAATAAACTGTAAAACGCCAAATTCGTATCTTACTATAACCACACCCACGACCACCAGTCATACCGCTCTTTAATTTAAGAAGCTTAATTCGAATTGAACGGCGATTTAAATTTAACAGCTGTAAACTAAATTTTACCGTGAAGACAATAATTAGAGTTTAACACTACACAGCGTTTTATATGAGACAAAAACTAGATTTAATGTGTTGTTTCAAGCTGCAGTTATAAAATCTGTTGAAGTGACGGGATTGCAATAAATATTAATTATCTGTAGACGCTGGACCATAAATTAAAAAAGTCAAAGGCATTTGTCATACGGATTGGCGCGTCCATCACGTATAGCCGAGCTCAAAGTCGATTGTAGCGAGAGTAAATAATGAAAATTATGATTCGGTACGACTTATTATATCGTAATTTATTTACAAACGCGTCGAGGTATCAACTCAAAAATGTTTTCAATTTGCGAGGGCTGTTCGTGCTATTTATAATTTAAGGACTAGTTTCACTTAGAGAAAGTTAAAATGAATGCAATATTTTAACAGTTATAAGATGTTATTTGAGAAGATTGTTCCATAGATTATTGTTTTTTTTTTTATTTCTGTTATAAAAATTTTCTGATTACAGTAGTTTATATCTTTCTGTGTTACTCGTATTTTTATTTTTCTTTTCTACTGTGCATGTAGTCTACACTTATAAATATAGTCGCATTCATAATGTATCCTCTTCATGTTCTTATATAGTTTTTATGTGTTAATGTAGTCTATGTAAGTGTACTTATAAATAAATAAACAGTTCCATAGTAATATACTATTTACGCTTGTATTATGTGCATACGGCAAACTCTGCATCTATTTTCAATGAGCGGTGTTCGTAGTGTTATTACTAGAAATATTAATCTATTATATAAAAATAAGTCCGGTTTTCCTTCCTGACGCTATAACTCCAGAACGTACGAACCGATTTCCACGGTTTTGCATTCGTTGGAAAGGTCTCGGGCTCCGTGAGGTTTATAGCAAACATAGTTTAGGAAAAATTTCAACAGAAAAGCAGGAAAACGGAGTAAATCATTTTTCATATACAGCGCCATCTCTGATACATAGCATGCACTACAAACAAATATGGTTTTGCATGGTGGTGGAGCAGATCGCACCAGTATTTTAAGTAGTTGGCGCCGATGCGTTATACATTGTTTGACAGCTACTCATTGTACTCTGCTCAGTTAATTTCATGTGACATTTATTATGCGCACGTTCTTTCAAACGCTAACTAAAAACCAAAACGAAGCCATCTGGTGGCGAAACGAAGTTCGCCGGGTTTGCTAGTGCAATATAAAAATGTGTATTTGTATTTTACTTACAAAAAAACTTTTTTTAATCAATCCTCTAAGCGCGCTTAATAATGGATTTCTACTGGGCAAAGCTAGTTTATTACAGCTAGTATATCCATATTTCCATAACATAAGTTTTGTAACCTCATGCCACCCTCTCCTTTTCGTAAAAGAACCATACTCGCTAGATTGCGAAGACACAATTTTGCGGTGACTTCTATTTCATCTAGAACTTCTCTTATCTTTGCCGTGTCATTAGATTGTGGAAAGACCCTTCAGCAAACCTGTTTCCTTCATCTTACGATATTGTGTTCTCTAAGCAAAGCGTTCAGAGATATTTGTGTAGGTCGGCATGATAGCGGCGACTAACGGCAGACGGTTGTCTTGACAGTTGTACTCGGATATTTGCTTACACTTTGCTTTTCAACAAGCACAGTGCAGACTTTGTGCCAGGTCTGAATTAAGAAAAAAACATGAGTATATTTAACCAGTGAAATTATAAGAGTATTTCATGCTCAGACAAAGTCGCGGTTGAATCTAGTGTTAAGGCACAGATTTGTTTAAAAAATTCCTTTCCATTTCCCCTGAGAGAGTACAGTTAAACCAAACGTCGGGTACAAGCGTCGCCTTTGGTGGAAATGGCTTCACGGGAAGCTACAACGCATATTCACGATTTCCCTCAGGAGCCGACGAGAAAAAAGAATGTAATATACTGATTGTTTGTCTAGAACACTTGAATTCTATGATAATAAAAATATAAGTTTATTTACCGTAAAAATATTCAGAACTCCTTTTCAGGAAGAGAAAATAGGAACAGTTATTTTATATTTCCATGATTCTACCTCAGTCTCCCCGTGAAAACCTTTTTCCTTAAAATGAGTGGTGTTATAAAGTTGAAATTAATATAATAGTAATAAAATATCGTCACGGTATACCCCTTTCGGGGTGAGCAGAGATGTATGAGTGGCTGTATTCACTTTGGGCTTTTATGTCGTGCCGAACCTGACCAATATAGCTTAGCTGATCCCCGTTCTCAGGGCAGTTACACATAACATTTCTATTAGATGCCATGCGGGCTTCCTCACGACGATTTCCTCATCGGTGAGTAGGTGGTGCCAAAATCGGTGCGTAATTTGGAAAATCCCCATAAGTAAGTTGAAATTAATGTCAAAATTTGCAAAAAAAAAGTTTATGCAAAGTACTCGGAGCCTGGAGGTGCTTTTTGTTTCGATGATATCTGAAGCGAACAAACCTCGGAGTCAACAGTGCTTTATGTAGAATGTCTCGGGCCTACAATCTTCTTGGAGATTCGGTTGATTTGTTTGCGGACTCCATGCCGGGATTCAGAAGAAAGGTCTTCGGGTTGTTGAGAGATGCACAAACGAATAATCTTGACATCAATTGACATCAATTACCATTCATATGGCATGATATAAGATATAATATAATATAATGTAATATGATATAGTGTGATATTATATAATATAGTATAGTATGATTTAGTATAATTAAACAGGCCGCTCTGACGTATGTTGTGTATGCCTTAATAGGAACTGTACATTTTTTATTGTAACTTTATGTATGTATTGTGTGAATTAGTCATTGTACCGGGCCACTGGCAACCCTGTAAAAGTAAATAAATAAGTAAATAAATAAATAAATAAAATAAAAGAGCTGATAATCGGAATATTCGAACACAATTTCAACTTGCTATCTTCAAGCATTCCTGTGGAAATGGGCAAAGAGTGATCCTATAAAGGTTTTTTTAACCTCTTGCTGCCCAATTTCAAAAGTAGGTATAAAGAAAGAAAGCCCAATATCCTAATAGCAGTCCCTAACGCCCAGACCAAAACCTTTTTGTATCTCTGTAATTATTACGAATTAAGTTTTGATATTTTGAGGGTACTTTGATAGATAAATTAAAAAAAAACACTATAATATTTTCTTTATTTAGTACGTTGGGTCATAAAACTGATAATTATGTACAATGTGGCGTGTAATTCAATTCATACATTTTACAGGACCATAAATATTATGTTCTAGTATTAGTATGGCGGGTCTTGGTCCATAAGTAGCTGTGATTTTGCTGGGCGTTTAGTACTATATGATTTTGTCCTAGAACTATCACATTGAAACTCAGGAGGATATGTAAAAAAGTAATCAGGTCATCGAGAAACACGCAATTAATGTGTGTGTGTGTGTGTGATATATTCCTTTCTTTGGATGTCTGTTGTTTCATTTTAATCGTCTAGATGTGTATACAAATATATTAGTCGGATTGGTACAGTTTTTTTGTATTTTTTTTACACTGGCACGACATAGTGACTACAGAGTACCTGATGGTAAGTACAGTGTAGTCGAAAAACGAAAGCGACTATCAAAGGATGAAAATCCGTTGATAGTCTACATCGGTATGTCGGCCCACATATACCACGACTGAAGGTCTCTAGGTATATGAGCTACTAGATATACACAACCTGATCCCGAAACGCGACAAGCTGAAACTGGTCACTATGGCGGGCTTTACACCCATGTACTGTGGTAGCGATCCAGACGGGCACCGACGCATTACCACCTCGCTGCTGCTCGTTTAGCACCACCCAGGAGTCACGTGTAGGGAAACTAGGGTAAAGCCTACGGACGTGAGCACCTTCGACTCCCAAACCTGACTCGACGCAGGGACCATAATGCAGTGCATAAATCGACAATGACTATCAACAGGAAAGAAAAACCCCTCGATACCGGTCATGGCGACCTGCACAAATATCTCTTCACGCTTCGTTTAAAGAACCTCATATTATAAGACGGTAAAAACACGGTCGACGGAAGACCTTTCCATAGATAAGCGACTGGGCAAAAATAAGATTTAAAAAACATCTCAGTCCTACATGGGATGTGAGCTACTGAATATTAGGATGCTTAGCAACGTCTGGATCATTCACAATGCGGACAGCCCTCCGCTGCAACCTATCCAGGGTATCCAGTTAGTGCTGGGTAGAACCGTCCCAGAGATGCGAATAGGGGTTTATTCCATACAGGGCCTAATCTGGCCTTTTGACCAGACAGACTCAGTAGGATTGCCGCCCTCACGTCGGCTGTGATGACCCTATGCAGGATTTTACTCCGTGGATATTTTTTTTTACACTGGCTCGACATAGTGACTACAGAGTACCTGATGGTAAGTACAGTGTAGTCCAAAAACGAAAGCGACTATCAAAGGATGAAAATCCATTGGTAGTCAACATCGTCATGTCGGCCCACATATACCACGACTGAAGGTCTCTAGCTATATGAGCTACTGGATATACACAAGCTGATTCCGAAACGCGACAAGCTGAAACTAGTCACTATGACGGGCTTTACACCCATGTACTGTGGTCGCGATCCAGACGGGCACCGACGCCCTACCACCTCGCAAAAAAGTCCTCTAGCATAAAAAGCCCTGAAATTATAAAGCTGGTCACAAAAACACACAAATATTAATCTATTTTATGAATATAAACACAGTGGCGTGTTCAAACTCCATAACTTAGCCCGGATTAGTTGCTTTATTTCCCCGTGACAAGCCCACAGGGCGGCCTATGGTATTTCATGACATAAATTCGGTAAATTGTAGCTATAACGTAAACGATTTAGTTAACTGGAATTATACTCTATTGAGATATTAAATGTAATGTTAGGTGATATGTAACCCGGGATATTTAAACTTTTCTAGGCGGGGCAACTATTATCTGCCGTCCTTCCTGACAGTATTTTTACCTTTGTTTCTCAATTATATAGAATAATTCAATGAAAAAATTTTTACAGCACAGTTTTTAGACATTTCTACAATTTTGTTAAGATGTACAATCGTATATATATTACGTATAGTAATGGAAGCGAAATATTATTTGGGAGTCGAACTTGCTCGCGTCCGTAGGCTTTACCCTAGTTTAGTGACTCCTGGGTGGTGCTAAACGAGCAGCAGCGAGGTGGGAGGGCGTCGGTGCCCGTCTGGATCGCGACCACAGTACATGGGTGTAAAGCCCGTCATAGTGACCAGTTTCGGCTTGTCGCGTTTCGGGATCAGCTTATGTATATCCAGTAGCTCATATACCTAGAGACCTTCAGTCGTGGTATATGTGGGCCGACATGACGATGCAGACTATCAATGGATTTTCACCCTTTGATAGTCGCTTTCGTTTTTGGACTACACTGTACTTACCATGAGGTACTCTGTAGTCACTATGTCGAGCCAATGTAAAAAAAAAATATATTCACGATAAACCGTCGGCCTTGCATAATTTAAGCCGTGGTAATAATATCTTATAGGACTTTTGAGTTCACTTTTAAAACCTCAAATTAACGGCTTGTGTATGCCCAGTAGCTCATATACCTAGAGATCTTCAGTCGTGGTATATGTGGGCCGACATGACGATGTAGACTATCAATGGATTTTCATCCTTTGATAGTCGCTTTCGTTTTTGGACTACACTGTACTTACTATCAGGTACTCTGTAGTCACTATGTCGAGCCAATGTAAAAAAAAAATATTCACGAATAACCGTCGGCCTTACATAATTTAAGCCGTGGTAATAATATCTTATGGGACTTTTGAGTTCACTTTTAAAACCTCAAATTATCGGCTTGTGTATGCCCAGTAGCTCATATACCTAGAGACCTTCAGTCGTGGTATATGTGGGCCGACATGACGATGTAGACTATCAATGGATTTTCATCCTTTGATAGTCGCTTTCGTTTTTGGACTACACTGTACTTACTATCAGGTACTCTGTAGTCACTATGTCGAGCCAATGTAAAAAAAAAATATTCACGAATAACCGTCGGCCTTACATAATTTAAGCCGTGGTAATAATATCTTATGGGACTTTTGAGTTCACTTTTAAAACCTCAAATTATCGGCTTGTGTATGCCCAGTAGCTCATATACCTAGAGACCTTCAGTCGTGGTATATGTGGGCCGACATGACGATGTAGACTATCAATGGATTTTCATCCTTTGATAGAGGCTTTCGTTTTTGGACTATATTGTACTTATATCATCAGGTGTATTGTAGCCAAAAAATGGCTTCTACAAATTTCAGTCTTTTTTTATGTAGAAATAGGCCCGCGAGCTTCGGCTGAAGATTCAGGCCTTATGGTTTTATTTATTTTTATTTTTTACATTTTTGCGGAAACGTATAGAAATATATATACAATCAATTATTAAAAAAAAGATACAAAGCAAGCAAAATTTCCACAGAAATCAAGCTAAGGGACACAATATAACAAAAGAAGCTAACTAATTATATCTATACTAATATTATAAAGCTGAAGAGTTTGTTTGTTTGTTTGTTTGTTTGAACGCGCTAATCTCAGGAAGTTCTGGTTCGAATTGAAAAAATCTTTTTGAGTTGAATAGACCATTTATCAAGGAAGGCTTTAGGCTATATAACATCACGATACAATTATTAGGAGCGAAGAAATAATGGAAAATGTGAAAAAAAACAGGGAAAATTATTCGTCCTTGAGGGCTTCCATTGCGTGCGCTGCAAAAACGGTTCAAGATACCAAAAATATATGTATCAAAGAATTATTCCTCTTGAAATGGTCTAAAAAAATTTCTGCGACAGTATATGTCTATCTTTTAAGATTAACTCTCTAGAACCGTTTTTATGGTAAACAAATTTGGTCGAAATTAATGCATTATTAGTTAAGAGTTGTATCAACGTAATAATATTAATCTTTACCCAAATAAATGTGTTGTTGATTAAGAGTATTTAATTGTGAACAAAATTGTCTTTGACATCACTTAATTTCAATGAACATCTGAGAAGATATTACAAAACCTTATATAGCAAAACAATGTTTGCCGGATCAGCTAGTAAAAAATAAAATACAACAATGTAAATAAATAGACATTTTTCTCAGCATTCTTCTAATAGAGCCAAATGTACAAGACAGACTATCGAAATCACAAAAGCGTTTGTAATACATATTACAGGCACGAGAAATTCCCGGTGACAATATCCAGGCAGTAGACTTGAGGGATTCTGCTACCCGGATGAGAGGGAGGCGGTGCTCGGTGTTCGGCGCGCCGCCTGAGAGCGAGGTTTTGGAGAGGTGGAATTTTACTCGAATCCCTCCCCCAGAGAGATAGCTTCAACAAGGCCTTTTGTTCTCTGGGCGTCTGGACGAATTTGGCTTTCCAGGCCCGGGTGCAGCAATCGGAGGGTCACCCCGGGGGTTTTTAGTCAGTAAGAGTCTGACACGCCGGGGTCGCTGCCCTCACAGCATCCCTGATGGTCCCATGCAGGATTTTCCCCCGGGATACAAAAAAAGGCACGAGAAATTAAACTATTATTAACATAATTTGACTTCGCAAATGGCACATTAATCAGCGAAAAGTCTCTTGCACTGGAATGTGGACTCCTGAAACCTATTTGTCTCAACAAGCAGTTTTTATATTTATTATTATTAAATGAAATGTTATATTTCCTTAAATAGCAATAATAACTATAGGCCTGTATATTAGTAGAGATATTTTAAGGTTACAAATAAGAACCATTTCCCTTGACCTCTTAGTCATTGATACCAAGTACTACAGAGGGTTCAAGCCGTATTGCAGTTTCCGTTTGACATAAATTAATTAGTTTCTAATTATTACAGTCACGTTATTTTCTTTCGTGGAAGCAAGTGCTATTTTTACGTCATTAAATTCTAAGTCGGAAAGTTAATTGGCTACCAACATCGTATTTATGTTTCTAAGGTGTTTGTTGTTTAAAATTATATTTATTTAAGGAAATGGGTTGTTTTCTGGTAAAATTATTGTTCGGGGGTAACTATATAATAGCTTCTAATCACGTTATATCAATTATTGCATAGGAAAAAGATTTTTTTGTTTAAAATTTTCGTTATTTAGTTTTCAACTCAATATGTTTATCCATTATGTCATTTGTATTAATCATTTCATGTATATTAAGAAGTGTGACATAAACACAGGATTAAGTTCGTGGATAAGGTATTTCTACAAGTATTGGATTACATAATATTTAACTAAAAATACCTGTTATTTCATATTAGCTAGATCTCTTTCCCCATGAAAGATGACGCTTAGTTACTACATTAAGTATCTGATATGTCTTTTACCGGTTGCATTTTCTATTTTTAAATTTCCCTTTACTATTTGGAGCCATTAGCAACACGAATAAAATCCGCCTAACAAAAGCGCCGGATACTGCGCGCAGCCTCCGTCTCATCTGGGCAGTAAGCCCCCCCATATCAACTGCCCGGCTATTGTCACCAAGGGATGTCGCACTCGTTTTGGGCGAAGGCATCCTTCCAGCGACGATGTCTTGGCCGTTGAGTATCCAGGCAAGTTGTTTGCCCCTTTCGGCCGCCTCCTTCTACCTCATAACTGCCTCGCAGAAATCTGTGACCTTATTCCATGACTTGCGCCATCTGTAGAGCGAATCAAGGGTTCACACGTGAAGGTCCCGCGGTAACTTTTAACAAAACATCTATTAAGCTCCTCGATCCTCCAAACTACAAAGGTAATCATATAAAACCTACAAACTAAAAGGCTTATATTTGCTTATGTTTCACTTAATATTTGGCGCGCACGTGGCCGCTAAGCAAAGTATTCACACAACCCAACCCACAGCACAGCTCAAGTGTTCACTTTACGTAAGGATTCTTATAAGCTGTTCTTCAATAAAACCACACCGGTAGTACTTAATCTACTCAAATACAACAATGAAAACGATAATTAGTTCACAAAATACTACAATCGCACTGAGTAGTTCACTTTAGTTTCGCATAGATCGCATTGTTTTCCTATACTCCGCCTTTGAACCTGCCGTGTATTTATGGCTCAATGAAAAGTCCTACTAACTGCATAAAATATTCTCCAGCTATTTCGTATATTCCATCTTTCCCGTTAGACAGCAACACTTCTAGAAATCGCTTTTTATTCTTCAATAGATGGCACAACTAGTAGATGTAGTAATGATATTCAACACAAGATGGCATTACGAGAAGTAGTTTATCTACCGGGCAATAGAGGTCTCTACACATTTCATCCTTATTCTATAGCAGTGTTTTGATGGTTTGAGCACGTGCAGAAGATGAAAGATGAAAGGATGATGAAAAAGATATACATTATAAATGTAATTGGAAGTATGAGCCAAGGTGGACTAAGACTTATCTACACAGATAAAACAAAAAGAGCTCTATTGGTAGCTGATGATTGAAAGTACGTGGAATTGGCGAGATTGCATAAAAAAGGAATATTCAGGAAGTGAAAGAGGTTTGCAAGATTAAGGAAAAGTTGCATTCTATTCTCTCTACATACCACACTAGGGGCTGGGTGGGATGATAAATAGATAGTATTGATATAGATTCTACGCGAACGAAGCCATAGACAGTTGCTAGTTCAAACAAACCCCGATAGAACTGCTCTAATTCCGTCCTAATCATAAAGGATAATGAGATTTTAGGGACGTTCCGTTCCGAAGTAAATAAACGACTTCACAAAGTAAAAGGTCTCATGGCTTATTGGAACACTATCCCAAATTAGTGGTTCGTTATCCCAAGTCTTTCGAACACACCTAAAGGTATTATTATTATTATACAATGTGGGGCTATGCAGTCTTTTCAGCCTGTATCACTACGACCTAAAAGATCTATTGTGATCGCCACCTACCATCTAGAGTTCTCTGTCAAGGCCTATAGTTTTAAAGAACTGTAGTACTTTTTTGGCAGAGATATCTGGAACCTCTCCTGGGTGTAGCACGTGGCGGCCCAGGATGCGGTTTCGTTTGGGCATTAGTAAGTCACATTCACACAGGAGGTGCTTGGGCGTTTCGTCCGCACTTTCGCAGAATCTGCAATCTCTAGTGCTCCGGCCACCAATGCTGAACATATGTTTGTTCAACCTAAAGGTAGCTCTCGGATTTTCACAGTCGCAACTCGGCTACAGCGGCCATGTACCGCTATCTATTTTTGGGAGTCGAAGCTGCTCGCGTCCGTAGGCTTTACCCTAGTTTCCCTACACGTGACTTCTGGGTGGTGCTAAACGAGCAGCGGGGAGGTGGTAGGGCGTCGGTGCCCGTCTGGATCGCGACCACAGTACATGGGTGTATAGCCCGTCATAGTGACCAGTTTCGGTTTGTCGCGTTTCGGGATCAGCTTGTGTACATCCAGTAGCTCATATACCTAGAGACCTTCAGTCGTGGTATATGTGGGCCGACATGACGATGTAGACTATCAATGGATTTTCATCCTTTGATAGTCGCTTTCGTTTTTGGACTACACTGTACTTACCATAAGGTACTATGTAGTCAATATGTCGTGCCAGTGTAAAAAAGAAATCTATGGAAATGCGCTTATATTATTTATTTATTACTGGCTTGCGATTGACTTCAATCTCACCTGCTGGAAAGAGATGATGAGGCCGACGATGGAGCAAAGACCGATTAACTCGAAGTTTGAAGATTCCCATGTCATAAGAAGATATCGGATGCGAGTTCATATAGATACATACAAAGTGGTACCTGGTAGCGGCTATTGGCCGCTATTGGCCTAGTCGCGACAGTCAGATTCCACACGTGCCTTAAGATGAGAGAGGCAGTTTTCCTACTCTCTAACATTGTGACCTAATCCCTTCTATATCCTGAGAATGAGTTTTACGAGATTTAACATATCATAATTATGAAGTCCCTAGAAGAGCAAACCGGCTAAGTGCGAATCGAACTAACTCACAGAGGATTCCGTACAAATGAACTACAAAGAGGAAAATGCTCTGTCGGAAAAATATCGGACTTAGGAACAAATTTAACTTTGTCGTTGGTAAACGGCTGTCCCCATACATCAATATGAATCGTGGTCTTTTTACTAACGGTAAATACATTTTTAATCGCAAAACCTATTTTGTCATTATTTACATAAACATTACATTATCTTCTCCATAATATAAAAATGAATCGTTAAATGTGTATAAGCGCGAAACTCGAGAACGGCTGAACCGATTTGGCTGATTTCTTTTTTGTTGTGTTTGTTGAAGTCTGGGGAAGGTTATTACGGAGAGAAAAATTTAAACAATTGTCTGAAAAAGTCTAAAAACACCACTTTTCTATATTCTCATACAAAAAATTAGTAATAATATTTAAAAGTCAATTTGAACTTTAACACCATACCATAAAGTTTAAATGTTAGTGGACGGATTCCGGGAAGGCAAAACAATTATTGAGTGACGTATAAATATTAATGTCAGTATTTGTCAATTTTTATACATATAGCATTAAGGCCAAGTTCCTTCAAACAATTTTTAAAAAACAGCCGACAGGCCAATAGGTTTTGGCAGTATAAAATCTGACGGGGAAGCTATTAACATTAAAAAAAAAACAATGTGACTTTGTTTTAGAGAAATAGGGCAAAACAAGGTCTGCCGGGACAGCTAGTTATAAATACAAATTTTGGGATTTCGGTCTTTTTCTTATATTTGTGATATAAGACTTTGCTTTTTGCCAAGTTTAATAAGTCGAGATCAATGGGAAGTACCCAATCAGTTTGGATTCTCTTGCGAAAATAGTAAAAACGATACAAAATACAAAATTAACGTATAGAAGGCAGTATTACTCGATGTATGTGAGGAAGTTCCTCGCTCTGAGCTCCTAACTACCTAACTACCAGTGGCTTGGACCTTAGGCCTCGCTCCCTAACTCTACATATTTACAAAATTTATATGTATTTACTTTAAAATGAAAATATATTATCAATGAGATAAATTATGACGTAAATGGTTAAACAACAAACATGACTAATAATAAATTGTTAATTTATGGTAAAAATACAACAGTCCATAGCGATTTTATTATTGATAATAAAGAGGAGAAGAAACGGAAAATACCGTCCGCTTAGTACCCGTCAGTCCTCATCAGGGCAAGGAAAGAAAAATTGGTGGGGAGTAGAGAGTTTCCCTTCTATATGACATATTATTGTGTATCCTGTCCCTATATTATTTGTCGTTCCCACCGTGTGACCTACTTGCATTATTTATTGGTGGTTTCTTTGCGAGCGGATATATGAAATCGCTTTACTATAGCGATTTCATATCTCCATTCAATATGAACTGACAAAAACTGTGTTTTTTAATCAGAACTTTGAGTTCAAAAACTTTTTCTAACATGTTTTACTGCCTTATTTCGCGGGAAAACATTAAAAACGAAAATCCGGATTTACCTTTGTATCAATAAAATAAAACTTGCTAATTTCCTATTTTTTCTTTTAAAATTGTTTCTTTCATACATTTTTCTTATCCTGCCTCGGCATTGTAACTACACCAAACCTGATGGTAAGCATGGAGCAGTCCATAAACGACTACAGCTGTCGACAGTAAAGAAGAACAATCGATAGTTACAGTGATCATGCCGGCCTGCACAAATATCTCTTCACGCTTCGTGTAAACGACCTTATACCATAGGACGATGGGAACACGCCCGCCGGAAGACCATTCAACTGCTCAATAAATCGGCAGAACTAAAAGTTAGAACTTCTTATCTCTAGCCAGGATAAGAGTTGCCATTAAGGCGCGACTCATTAAACCCGCGTGTATGGTTCTTTTACGGAAGCGAGAGGGTGGAACAAGGTTAAATAACTCTTCGAAACACTTGGTCATGGTATTGAAATTCTTTACGTGATAATTTGTTATTACTCGTTTTTTATTTGTGTTTAATTATGTGTTCTTTATCATGTTTTTTTGCAACCTTTGATTACTTGTGTTCGAATAAAAAACATTAATAAGTCGCTGTGAACTGGCTATGCCTTAAATGCATCTCTGTTCGATAGATGGCGTTGTGCCAAATTGCATCACGATATAGTTTCGTTTACAGCAGCTGTATATAAGGCAAAATCGCCATATTGTGAAGAAAAACCGAGATTAATAATTGGATTTACGTGATATATTCAGTTATGAAATTGTGGTGACTTGTGTCAGAGTGTTTTACTTGTATTTGCCCGCTCATAACCAAGTAGAAAAGTGAAATCTGTACAGCTTGTGTATCTATTTTATATATTATATTGTTGATTCTATGCAGCCATTTGTTTTTCTTCATAAATTAAAATTAATATTATTCTATAGCAAATATAGAGTGGATTAAAGATTAAAAATAGACCACTCGAAAGCACATAAATTAAACTTTACTAGGGAGTTTAAAAATATCAACTTGAAATAAATAAGCTGAGAAACATGGTATCACAACAATTTTCGCTTCAATAATTACTAATAAAGCAACTCACCTATTGATCAAGGAAAATAGCTCACGCTACCGAAATATATTCATACAAAATGCATAGGTCAATCACTAGGTGTTTATATTTACTATGAACGCCAAAGAGCAAATGCGCCCGCAATGCTTTTTTTTTTTTTTGAAGCGGACTAACTACTGATTGCCGGGAAAGGCATTTTCAGCTCAACCGGGCTTAGGGGGCGAGCACAGAAGGTGCTCAGCCAGCGAAATTTTTGGGTTGGGTGGTAATGCAAGGGCACCCCTGTGGGTACGAATCTCGACTTGGACCGCCAGCCAAATAAAGTACTAACCCTACGGGTGATCTACCAGCGTTTCGGAAGTGACTACCTTGAGAAGAAACGCTGAAAGAAACTCAAGGCTGCGTCGGAGTAGAACTGCGCCTCGGTGCGAAAACGCACCGGTTAGCAGCAGTTGACTGAACTATCCTTCTTCGGCGCCGTGCCCGCACTGCGATAAGCGTTCGTTTTTATAAAGATCGAGTTCACAGCAGCGTGTTGGTTTTTGATTCTGCTAACTTTATACATTATCCACTGCAAGTGAAGCCACATGAAATTCCGCCGCCTAAGCAAAATATTAGAATATTGTGTACAAAGCAAACTGTAAGTATTTTACTCTGTCAAAAGTTTCTATAACAAGATCCCTTTTTGAAACAAATTGCTTCGTTAGATGTTTGTCTTTTCATGGAAAAAGTAATTATTAATTTTTATATTAATTTTAGCTGAATGCCAGTGTCTATTTTTAAGAACTTGCTATACTTTATTGTTTGGAAATATAAAATATATGAATACTTAAACGAGTCTTATGGGCGATTTAACTTATAATTTTGGCTCCACGTATCGAGCTGGTTTCACAGGTCATGTTCACGAGCAGACTGACGCGCCGGGGAGTTTCATAAGGTCATTCATACTCATCTTTTTCTATCATGTGTTTTTTATTCTGTGGCATTTCTCAATAAATATACGACACCGAAACAGTATGAAGTAATTATAATGACGCGACCACTCTCTACAGCTCCTTGATTCGTGTTCAAATGCTTCTAGAACAGGGCTTCTTAAACTATGGGTTGCGACCCCAAATGGGTCGCGTAACAAAGTTCTGGGGTCGCGAGAGGTTTTAATGTCAAATATTTATATATATATATATACCATTTTATTATAACATCACTAGAATTGGCGGAATACAGTGGACTTGCAGCGTCTAGACACGCGCATTAAGACGGTCAGAATCCACTTTTATTTTTGAAACTATAATAAATACAATTTTATATTTTTTTTGTGCAATTTTTAATTTTAGATTTTTGTATGTTTTAAAACGAATTCTAAAACTATATATTTTCATATGTATATTGTTACCTAATAAATAACTAATAAAAAAAATTTTTTTATTTTTTTTTTTATATTTGTATGGGGTCGTCAAGAAACTCGCAATCATAAATGGGGTCGTGAATGACAAAAGTTTAAGAAGACCTGCTCTAGAATATCCGATCTTAATTTAATCTTGATATTTCGTTGTTATCTCAAATAATAGAATTTGACCTAGTTAGAATAAATAATATATCGTTACGCTATATCCCTTACGAAGTCAGCTGAGATATAGTAGTGGCTGTATCCACTTTGCATTAATATGTCGTGCCCAATGTGTGTTATCAGGGCACTTACATCAGATATTTAGCCATGACCTAGTTAGAGATAGTTTCGTATTATAATAAGAGAAAAAATCAAATAATATACTTCGATGTTCACGTATAGGATATTCCTAAAGATAAACTGATATAACAAGTTGATAAATTAGAAGGTAAAATAACGAGCAAACTTTCCACCGCCGACGGTTGTAAACAAAATATTGATGAAAGAAGAAAAACGTTGTTACTGACAAAAATTAATTATTCGCCTCAACAATTTTTTTTTATTTTTATTCATAACTGTAGTTCTATAACAAGGATAGCAATTTTTTTGATAGTAAATGTATATATTAAATGCCCACTTATTGACCGACCAAAGCGGGGCTTCTGAGCAAAGTTGCAGGCTTCGGCAATTTTTTTATATGTCCATCTGTACGTTAGAGGCTTATAACTTTAACAAAATAAGATAACGGTTTAAAATTATGCTGTAAATGTAAACGGTTAACGTAAAGCAGATAAAATTTAATAAAAAAACCAAATTTCTAGGGGATCCCATACATATAAATGGGATTATTTTGTGTGTGTCACTAAGTGACTAAGGTAGAGCGGCAGCCTGTCAGCTATTTTTTGGAAAACAGTAATTTAGCTAAAAGTGTCAGTTACAGCGTTTTCGTCTTCTTACGTGGTTATGTCGATCACAAAAAAACTCTTTACTGGTTTACGTAAACAACTTTCTGTGGGCCTGTTTTCTGTCTTCATTATAGCGAAGGCTCAAGGCAGGCGTTTGATATGAAAGCTGCTTAGCTTTTCTCGATAATTTGATATCATGTTTATTTTTACCTTTCATATAACATTTCAATGTGTGACGTGTGATATTATATAGAGAACAGATGGTTCACTTTTCTTCTCCTTAATTTCTGAAATGTAGATACATAACTGTTTTTATTGAATAATAATAGCTATAAAATAATAATAATATCGTGAGGAAACCCGAATGGTATTTAATAAGAATGTCATGTGTAAGTTCCTTAGATAACTGCGATCAGCTGAGCTACAGGTCACGTTGGGCACAGTTGACAAGCCAAAAATGGAACAGCTATTAATATGTATCTGTATACCTCGAAATTATATGTTGGCATGAAGGCTTTATCGAGCACCTAATAACTAAAACTAAAACCAAAATAGTGAAGTTTTTCAATATAATATAATTAATGATTTAACTATTTAACAAATACATGAAAATACAGTTCCAAAATCATTTTCATAAATCTACGAATACAAGTCGACTGCCCGAAGTTTTCAATACAAATTTCAATATGCAATTGAGCATTCAGGTCCAGTCCCTGGAACAGTGTGGGTTTCCTAACAATCATTTTGGCACTTGGATCCAAATTAGTCATAGAGCATGTAGACGCCGCCCGATACGTGCTTGTGTTAGAACGCCCTAAGGGTCGTTAGGGTGTTTCGGGACGCGCGGGGTAAGAGGATGCGCGCGCGCACGTGATGCTTGCTAATTTAGTCGACTACGGAGACCCAAGGCTAGAGTACATGCGTGTGTGTCGCAGTTCGGTGTGCCTTAAAGTGCAAATAAACAGTAAAACGCCAAAATCTGTGTCTTTCTACAACCACACCCACGACCACCGGTCATAGTCATCAATATTCGAATAATAAAGAAATTAATGTCGGCATTACTGACATCAGGCTTTTTGGAAGTAAAGTTGAAATTCAAAGCATTCAGATCTGCTCCATCATAGAGGAGATATGTAGGGCAAACAAGTGAAAAGTTAGGCAATTACATTATTTCACGTTCGATGTACCTACATATGAGAACTCTAAAATGGCTTAGAATGAGATTATCATCTAGGCTGATGAATACTGTTCATCATAGAGTTTTAATTTTTTTATATTTTTGCTCATTTTCATCTTTGTTGTCTAATAATAATATTGAATATTTAAAATTTTGTTTCTTTAGAAGCAATTAGAGTAATATTGACTTTTAACGTATTTTATTTTAGCGTAATGTGTATGTATGAATGATATGAAATCTTTAAATCCAATACATACACTTTCAAGCACAAGATTCATTTGAAAGACATATGTTGTGGTCACAGTTATAGCGCTCTTAAAGTGTATCTTCGGTTGTCTATTTGCAATGAACGCCTCCACAAGTTCCTTGAACTGGTTAATATATACTGCTATATACTTAATAATCTTCTTTAGATTTCTTTTTTATATAAAAATATTTTGATAAGTCAAGTATTACTTATAAACGGTGTTTGATTTACTAAAAGCGATCGCTTTCATATCACCCCATAGTGATATTGGAAGAAAACATTTTTGTATTCAGCGAAAATATAATAAGGTAAAATTTGTCTCATCTCATTTTGCCTTCGTCGTGTGAAAGTAAAATGAAGTGAGACAAATTATACTTCAATTTACTGTCGTCGCAATGCAACGTTTTTGACTCAAAAAGGACAGATGCTTTTCCTTTGAAACACTTTGTTTTTGTTGATCCGGGAGAAATTTGTCGACCCTCAGGGCGTTGTGTGGGCGCCGGCCCCAGTGTGGCGGGCCCTTACCGGCTAAAGCCTCTGAAGTGTTCCTTCTCTCGTCTGCCGGGACTCAGGGAAAGCTAGGGCCAGCATCCCCAGCTCCAGGCGATAAATGCCACTTAATTTGAAGAATTTTTAAAAATTTGTTTTTAAATAAAATATGATTAAAATTATTAAATTTAAAACTAAATGTACATTACAATTTATTACTAAAAGGTTTTGTTTTACATTTACATTAAATAAAATAAAATAGAAATTAACACAAAAACTACCCTGAAGCAAATTTGATTTAATTAGTTCACTGTTAATGGGGAAATGTTAATATTAATAAGAAACACAGCAATTTTTATTTTCATTGTCTGTGGTTGTGTAAATTTATTGCTTTGAAATTAAAAAGGTTTAATAAATAATGTTTTTTTTTGTCTTAAATAAAACTACTTTCTTCTGCCATCACTTGTGATTACTGACATTGCCTCCGACTCCGATTCCGACTTCGGTTCCGACTCCGATAAATCAAATTTAAAAACTCCGACTCCGACTTCGGTTCCGATAAAACTGCCTCCGTTACATCCCTAGTGGGAACACATCGCGTACCGCTCACGCCGGAATATGTTGGACGAGTGAGCAGCTCATTCATTGAAACATTGAAATCTTATCATTTATTTACACTACATTAAATTTAATATATTTTTTTTTATTCTCAGGGACATAAAGCAATATATAAACAATAAAAAATACACAGAAAATTTTATAATACATAAGCCTGTAAAGTTTACAAAAAATCATAACAAAAATCAAGCTAAGGGATATTAACGATGACAGAAAACTAACTAATCGTATAAAGAAAAATAAATACAACAAAAAAAAAATTAAATGGGCATATTTTTCAAAGTCTTCTAAAGTATCCAAATGTAAAAGACAATACTTCGACATCACAAAAACATTTGATCTTCCGGCGAGAGTGTTCCCACCCTTTTATGATATGGGTTCCTTTAAGTGTAGCGTTAAGAGATATCTGTGCAGGCCGGCATGGTTGCTATGATTATCAGCGGCTTTTGCTTATCTGTTGACAGTCTTCGTGTTATGGACTGCACCATGCTTACCGTCTGGTGTTGTGCGTCACTGTATCGAGTAAGGATAAAAAAAAAACAGTCGCTTACATCGAACACCTTTCTATATGCACACAGAGCCGTACCTCTTGACATTGCAACCGCAGCTGAGTCGCCGTAATCAGTAGTTAAATCTTCTGGACTGCAAAGATTGAATGATATAATACAGACAAAGTAACGCGGTTAAGCTAGTGTTGGAAGCACATTGTGTAAACTCTCCATTAAACACAGTCGTGTTCTACATCAAAGAAGACAGTGCAGCTTCACGTAACTTGTCGTAAACCGGTCTTGCTTGTATCTTGGGTTTTGGTGCAAGTGGAAAGATTCAATTCTACATTATTCCTTATTGCTTAAATTCAATCAGAACGAAAAATTGCTTTTATGAATTTGTGGAGTATTTAAAAGCATTTGAAAAACATTAAAGCATATCTAGAAAATTTATCTTCAAATATTTTTGTTTCAAGGGACATCAGACAGAAATTACTCATTTCTGGATATAGATGCCATTCTTAGATAATATTCTAGATAATCTGAGGTTTTCTAGACGCTAGATTGCTAGAACTGGGACCACATTACACTAGTGTAAAGGTCGTCATAGTGACTCGCTTCGTCCTGTCGCGTTTCGTGTTCAGCTAGAGTACGTCTAGTCACTCATATACATAGAGACCTTCAGTCGTGGTATGGTGGACCGATGTGACGTCAGACACTGCTGATGAAACTTTTTTACTATGGTAGTTGCTATCAGCTTAGACTACACTCTATTAATCATCAGGTGTACTGTAGTAACTTTGTCGAACCACTGTTAAAACATCTCTTCACAGGAATGGTAAACTGTTGAAACTGTTTCAACTGTTGGTATAAACGAATCAAACTTTAACTTGACATTGATATATATATATATATATATATATATATATATATGTATTTAGTTTTTGAGTATAGTTATATGAGTGACGTGCATAGGGTACTTGCACAGGATAGGCAGAACTCGCGTTATTAACCTGAATATTACATTATGGTAGTAACTATTATATTACTTTAATAGGAACGACAGATGGCGTGAATATAGAATAGATATGAACATTATATATATATGTATATATATATAGTTCCCATTTTTGTTTAACTTTAAGCAATTTGTTCCAGACTTTTTTATCGTAAGGGCATGCAATGCTTTCACGCATCTATGGAATGAACGCTATATATATATATATATATATATATATATGTCGGAGTGAGAGCATCAAAATTGCTATTAATTGCAATGTCAATTTTATTGCCTGGATGGAATCAGAGATGGCGTTGCAATCGTAATCAATTATTCAATTTTGTACAAAATTCAATTATAAAATGGGAACACTGAGAGTTAAGGAGAGTTGGTCGGGATTAGTCATTTTCGAAGGTACTCATATTTGGACGATCGCAACGATCAGACGCATCTCAGAGTTCGTCGCGTTACCTTTCTACAATGAGTGATGAAGACCGTGCACGCGGCGCCCTGACAGCCTGTATCCCGTCATACATATATCTTGATTCGACAAAGTGACCACAGCACGTCGGATGTAAACATGATGCAGTCCACAAAACGACTGCAACTATCAACAGTAAAAAATAACAATCGATAGTTGTAGTGATTATGCCGGCGTGCAGATATATCTCTTCACCCTTTGTTTAAAGGACTCCATATCATAGGACGGTGGAAGCACGTTCGCGGGAAGACCATTCCACAGCTCAACGACACGGTAAAAGTAACGGTAAAGTAAAAGATAGAGGACCTCTTAGTTCTACCCGGGATATGAGTTACCGTATAGCTGTGACTCCGTAAACCCGCACTCGTGGTTCTACTAAGGAAGGGAGAGGGTGGAACAAGGTTAAAATAACTTTTCAGAACATTCGCCTTAGTGTCCGACCGAAAGTTCGGTTTCGGTTTCGGTTTCGGCCGAGTTTCGGCCAAAAATCAAGTTTCGACGGCAGTTTCGGTTTCACCCAAAATTGGCCGAAACTTTTGCCGAAACCGAAACTGATTTCGGTAGTTGTCGTACATGCTTGCCTAACTTCGTTTCTCGCGGCAACGCTTTGGCGGACGCTGGCGGCCCTGTTCGGGATTCGTGCGCCGTTCGCATTGGTATTTTTTTTTTTTTTCGAATTTACTTGTGTTTGTTGACCAGGAAAGGTCTTCACAACTTAACCGGGCGGGTGGGCGAACACTGAGGGTGCTCAGCTGGCAATTTATGGGTTGGGTAGCAATGCAAGGGCACCCCTGTGGGTACGAACCTCGACTTGGACCGCCAGCCAAAAATACGAAACCTAACGGTGATCTACTAGCGTTTCGGAAGCGACTACCTTGAGAAGAAACGCCGAAAGAAACTTAAGGCTGCGTCGGAGTGTAACTGCGTCGTTTAGACGACAGTTGACGGATCTAATTCGCATTGCTCTATAGCAACACAACTTAGTCAGTGCGTTATCACCCGACGTAAACATTCTTTAGAGGTTATGTTTTGATGGAACTGATTACATGTAAGTTTTTGTTTCATTTTTTTACTTGACCACGTTGACTTTTATACTTGACCACGTGAGTTTCGGTTTCGGTTTCGGCCGAAACTGAAGCCACGGCCGAATATTCGGTTTCGGTTTCGGCCGGAAAACCAGTTTCGGTCGGACTCTAATTCGCCTAAATACAGACGTGATTGTGCGTTACGCTACGCTTTGCTACGGTATGCTACGGTTTGCTACGTTTGATATAGCTCGCTACGAGTTGCTACGAATTGCTATGAATTGCTACGCTTCCTTACCGTCTTAAGTATGCTTTAAGGGTTAATACAACAAAAGATGATTTTTTCAAATTATTACACAAAAAGATTAACCCAACAGCGCACACAGTGACATATATTATGCATATTGAAATATTACATAAGTATTCGCTTTAATGTAGTGTCATATATTAAAATTTATCGAAAATATACCATTTAAGCAAAGCATATAATGAGTGTTTCATTAAGAGCGCTTTAACTTTGAAATGAAATGAAGAAACCTGATTGTGAGATATTGCTACCATTTTAATTTTAAGTATAATTCAATGACAATATGCATGGAATATAATTTCTGGCAAACGAACGCCGTGACTCCGCTAAAGGTGGACCAATATTGGACGACATTTTCGCATAAAAAGGGCTCAATTTCATGAAGAACGCGAGTTGTATTGGCTTACAGGTTGGAAATTGTCTTTAGTTCATCTGTAAAGGCCAAGGCTTTAACGAAGCCCTCGAGCATCTCATCCAATAAAGGACATGATCTAAAATCGAGCCAAAAATCAAAGTCTCCTTTATTTATTTATTTAATTATGGGCAATCAACAGTACCATTGCATGTTCCATTATCAATAAAATCACTTGCACTGGCTAAATGTCTACAATAGATATAAATACAAGATAGTCACAGGATAGCTCAAAAGCATTGATTAACAATATCAGATTTATAAAAATTAAAAACAAAAAAATGGAAAAGAATAAAAATCCTGGATAAAAATTCCTACAAACACAAGTAAACCCACAAAAAATACCCAGAACCAAGTCAAACTTCCACTTGCTTACTGATTTTCTTCTTAAAGGCCGGCATCGAATCCGAAAATATATTCTATGTTCAGTAGCGTTCATTCCATAGATGCATGAAAGCATTGCATGCCCTTACGATAAATAAATCAGGATTAAATAAATAATTTAAACAAAAAAAGGATCCCTTTATATTCATATTTATCCTATTTTCACGGCATCTATCTTCCCTATAAAAGTAATATAATATTTATTATCATTATACAATATTCACATTAATTATGCGAATCTGCCTATCCTGGTCAAGTACCCTATGCACGCCATCGTCTATGTTCATTATTAAATGAAAATGTCATAGGCTTTATCCACCGCGGCTAAGTCTCATACGACTTTCTTCCTATTTAATTAGAAAATCAGCTCTTTTAAATTATATTAATTTCGTCTCTGGATATTTTGTGGCACAGCCACCTACGATATCTGACCACGTTCTTTAACAAATTCCTGCGTTTTGTTGTAGCGCTTAGCATTCCGCGTTGAAATGTCTTGACAAAATAAGTATTCCTGCTTAATTTGATAGCCATTGCTTTAAATTTAATTGCCGTCTGTGTCATGGCGAGTGTTCTGAAGAGTTGTTTAACCTTGTTCCACCCTCTCCCTTCCTGAATAGAACCACGCGCGCGTGTTTGCGGAGTCACAGCTATACGGTATCTCACATCCCGGCCAGGACTAAGAAGTTCTCTAATTCCTTCTTTTGCCGTGTCGTTGGGCTGGGGAATGGTCTTCCTCCGAGCGTGTTCCAACCATACTATGATATGGGATCCTTTAAGCGTAGCGTGAAGACATATTTGTGCAGGCCGGCATGATCGCTGCGACTACCGATGGGTTTTTTCTTACCTTTTGATAGTCGTTGGCGTTTTTTGGACTGAACCATGCTTACCATCAGGTTTGGTGTAGTCACTGTGCCGTGTCAGTGTAAAAAAAAAACAAGACGGCCACTATATGCTGTCAAAGTTGAGCGTTCTTATAATCATTTATAATTCACTTCCTTTGACACATTTGCACTAGAAGTCAATAACTCATTTTGAATTGGACTCTACAGGCAGTTAAGAGAAATATACAGTGTAAAAAAAAACATACAATATAGAGTTAAACATTTGTTTTAAATAATATTGGTTTATATAAATAGAGTGGTAAATCGCTATTTCTTCGGTTTCGTACCACACCATGTCAGTTACAAAGAGCGAGGTCTGAATTAGAGAGAGCGGTAACTCTGCGTCGATATATCACAGCGTAGCCGTGATAGACTCGTTCTGTCTCACTCTCTAACTGTCATGACTGTTTTATTTTTGGCTGGTATGTAGTCTAATCTAGTCTAGCATATTCTAGTATTGTCTATTAAAGTTTATTTATAGTTAAACAGAAAATAATAATCCTTAATTTGTGGTGACCGTCTGTGAAAGAGAATCATTTGAAAATATCTGTCATCATACTGACCAATTTTACCAGCATGGTATACGGATAAGTTTTTTTGGTAACCCGTGTGAAAATACTTGATAGGATCCATCAGGGCTGCTGTGAGGGCAGCGACCCCGGTGTGTCAGACTCCTACTGACTAAAACCCCCTGGGTATTTCTCTAATAGCCGATGAAGATGGCAAAGCCTTGCCCTTGGCACTCGGCAAGCGGGAGAAGGAACACCACGGGGGTTTTAGTCGGTGCAAGTCCGACACACCGGGGGGCAGCCCTCACCGCCTCTTGAAGATCTGTTAGAGATTTTCCCCGGGTTACAAAAAAAGGTGTCCCTCTAATCACCCGGTTAGTGGGGAAGTAAGTAGCCTATTAGGGCTTCCTCTCTGGGAGGGATGATTGTAAAAAATCTACCTTTCCAAACTTGTCTCACGGGTATACGGATAACTGAATGTATACGATTTGAGTCGGATATGCGACAGCCTAAAGTTAGTAGGGGACAACTCATTCTAATTTTATATATAGTATTAATTTTATATTTACTCTTTAATAACTGACTTGGCAAACTTCATATCGTCTTAAATAAATACGTCTTATTAACTTTTAGCTAAGCCTTTTTCCCATTACCGATTCCCCTCACACCTCTCTACTTTACATCTCTCTTCCTCTCCTGTTCTTACCCTTTCTACTCTCCCTTTACCACTATTCTCCTTTCATCCTCCCGTTCTCCTCTATAGCCTTAACAATATACCAAAGAGCCAAATACTAAACTTGTATTTGTATCCCTAACTTAAAAAAATATGTTTTTCCGTTGTAAACTGCTTTCCCAATGTTAACGCCATCCGATCCTATGTTATATTTCTTAACATAGTAATAATTAATCAAAATAGGTTTATCCGTTTTAAATTTATGTGTTGTGTATCAGAAACATACACCCAGCGGACCATTATATTGAGCACCTCTGCATGCTGGTGTGTGAAAAGACTACACAGGTACACCGCGACACGAGCGCCATTACTATCTGCGCCTGCCGTCGGCAGTTTTACTTATCATTCAGCGTAGACGCACGCATCGCTTGTTTTCGAAAATTCATTCCTACTTATTCTTTTTCGTCGTGATTTTTCTTTAACTCTTTAGCTTTATTAACATAAGTGCTATGCGAAAACGGCATAATTTATTTAAAATCAGGATATCATGATGCGTCAACTCGTTATTAATCTTTGAAATTTTACCTCGTTCTATTCAAGAGAATAATATTGTTATCATCTCTAACCTAATTCTATGCCAGCTATATATATGTAATGGCTAAAACTTTGTCAATGCCGATTGCCATCTCGTAATCCTACAGAACTTTGTAAAGGGCTCAGTTGTAATATTCTAGGAAATTGTTAGCTTAAAGTTCTAGACTTCCCAGATTGACAATAAGATATTATGTAATGTTGTATTGGTAATTTGATTACACAAGTTGCCGGTGTACCTTTAAAACAACTGAATAATTTGTGAGTACAGATGTACAAAGAAGAGATGTTTGACCTTGTTCTACTTTGATTTGTGTTCCGCAAACTTAGAGCGGTCCTTGTAGGGACAGATAGCAAAAGAAAACATCGCAGAATGAGATATGTTTGCCATATGCTGATTCACAAGCCTCATTTTGCTGAGAAACAATATTGGGTTCTTGGTTCAAGGATTTACAATAAGGTTAATCATGAATTAAATATCTTGAACTTATCTAAATACGAATGTAAGATGAAGCTGAGAGACTGGTCTGGACTCGAGTCTAAAATATAATGATACTGAGGAACTGTTGCAGGATTATATGTGTTTGGCCTTTAACATTAACATTCTTTTGAAATGATTATATACTTTGGTTATATAGTCTATTGTTTAGTATGTAATATTATTGTTGTATTGTTTTGAGTTAAGATTGGAGCTCCGCAGCGGTAATAAACTGTAACAAATTGTGTGAAATGTGCTGACATCCAAGATACAGGTTGTCCTAGTTTGGGTGGCAGCTGATTTTAATGTGCTGCTTTGTAATTGTTTATCTAATAAATAATTTTATTATTAATATCATTTATTCATTATATATATACAATATAGTTACATTTTAGAATAAATACATATAAGCAACATATAAATTTTAAAATATAAAAACATGTAGACCTACAGGGGCGAGGCCTAAGGCCCAAGCCACCGGTAGTTAGGAGCTCAGAGTGAGGAGCCTCCTAACAATGCGTGCCGTATCGAGTAGAACTGCCTTCTGTATCCGGCCCTTGATCCAACAACCAAGCGAGAGCCTCTTAAGGTGGTAATCAAGGCTCTTTGCGAACAGCCCATTAGTCGATACGACTATCGGGACAATAATCGTAGAATCTACATCCCACATGCTGGTAATCTCGTGTGCGAGGTCTAAATATTTTGATAGTTTCTCTTTCTCAGCTTTTAAGAGATTTTCATCATGTGGTATGGTGATATCAACGAGTATTGCCCGGCGCGCCGACCGATCTACTACCACAATGTCAGGTCTATTAGCAAAAATATTATTATTATTATTATTGTTTTATTACTTTCCCACTATATACTACACAATAGCCACGTGCGATAGTTTGTAGAGTCACGGCTATGCGGTAACTCAGATCCCGGCTAAGACTAAGAAGTTTTATGACGCTTACTGCAGCCGATTCGTTGAGCTGTAGAATGGTCTTCCGGTGTGTGTGCTTCCACCATCATATTAAATTAGATCCTTTATACGAAATGTGAAGAAAATTATGCAGGCCAGCATGATCGGTGCAGCCATCAACAGGTTTTTCTTTACTGTTGACAGTCATTGTCGTTTTTAATGGCCTGCATGTTGCTTACCAACAGACGTGGTGTTGTCATTATACCGAGTCAAGTTTTTAAAGGTAATTTTATTGATATAGTTAATTATGCAAGGTACAGAAGAAAAAGGTTCTCTTTTCTTTCTGGCTATCGTAATAGGTATGGCGTGATTGTTCGTGGAGCAACGCAATAATATTAAAATGTCTTGCAACTCCCCATTGTGCTCGGCGCAGTGGGTTACATATAGCGTGTTGACATAATATCAGAATGACATCATAGCTATAGGATGCTCTGGGAGCGCGGGGATAGCCTTTATTACGTATTTCACATAGCAATGGCAATTGGTACTACAATTCTGAGGTATTTCTGCAATGGTAGAGCGATGGCCAGAATTAAATCGTGACCACATTACACAAGTGTAAACCGTCATAGTGGCTCGGTTAGGCCTGTAGCGTTTCGGGATCAGCTTGTGTATATCCAGCAACTCATATACCTAGAGACCTTCAGTCGTGGTATATGCGGGCTGACATGGCGATGACGTCTGTCAATGGATTTTAGTTCTTTGGTGATTGTTGACGACGGTTTTACCAGTTGTCTAATGTGGTCACGACCCACTTTGGGCAAACACCTTACTACCTCAACAATAACCATTATGACCGGTGGTCGTCGATATGTTGGTAGAAAGATACGGATTTTGGCATTTTACTGTTTATTTGCACTTTAAGGCACACCGAACTACGACGCACACGCACTTACTCTAGCCTTGGGTCTCGGTAGTCGACTGCTTTAGCTAGAGCATCCCTTGCGCGCGCGCACTTCTTACCCCGCGCGTCTCGTAATACCCTAACGACTCTTAGGGCGTTTAACACAAATACATGTCGGGCGGCATCTACATGCTATACCATAATAATAAATAAATAATAATAACAGAATTACTTGAATCTCAGACGTAATAAGTAAATTAAAAATGTGATACAAGTAGTACATGCAGTCTAGATTAAAATGGCTACCGTTGACACTCCCCGTTTATCATACAAGGTTCACTACGCGGAAAAATTTTCATTGTGCTTTTAAACGCGATACTAGGATTTTATTTTAACATTAAAATGAAAGTATTTTAATAAAATACGGTGTAGAACATGCTTTACGCGTTATTAGGATTCCGTGCCTAAAAACAGCTAAGAGTGAACCGAAATCGGGCACCGAGCGTTTCGTACAAATAAATAATGAAAGTTTGAAACATTAGTCGAACGTTTATACAAAGCTTGTCAAAAACTATCGTATACTTAGTGTTTCCTCAAGAAAAAGGCAGAATTGATAAAGTTCTCTAGGTCTTAACTTTGTCAGGTCACTGGATTGTGGAATGATCTTTCGGCGAGCGTGTTCCCTTGGACCTATGGATATGGGATTCTTTAACCGAACTGTAAAGAAATATTTGTTCAGGAGTGCATGCTTGTGGCAATTATCGGCAGGATGATATGGTTCTTGGATTACACTGTGCTTTCTATAATGTAAGATGCAATCACAATGTAGAATCAGAATAATAAAAAAAATACAACTTTACTTAAAATATTTTCACTAATTTTCAACACTTTTTCAAATCAGTGCAAAAAACATCCAAACATTCGCATTATGTATTCCCACAAAGAAATATCTGTTGTTCATTGTATATTTTTGTTGGGCATCGACTTTAGTTTTCCGAATTTCTGTGAAAAACTTTTTGAATTCGTAACTACGTTTATATAGAAAAAGAAGCTGTTCCTTTTGTTCGGTGATTTATAGTATCTACGGGAAGAAAATTGTTCGTTTTTTATACAGGGTGAATTTTTTATCTCACCTTTCTATTGGTAACTAGCTATTGCCGCTTTGACCGCAAACTTTCATCCCCAATCGTACCTACTGTATCTTCATGCTATATTTCTTTTGGGGTTAGTTGAATTACATCAGTGTATCTACTTTGTACTCATCTAATTAGAGATGGATCGGAGAAAGTTGAAACCGTAGCTAATCCAACTAATACTGATATTTAAAAATACCTATTCCAAATACATGCTCCTAATGTTTATTAAGTAATGTATAAAAGCCGGACCTGTGAGCAATATTATCCCCTGTATGCTAAGTATAGGCTAAGTTTTAATTTAGACAAAGAATACAGCCCTGTTTTTAATGCTTATTTAACAATAAGGCTTAGGTTATATTTATTCGTACGTTAAGGATTTTGTGTACCCATGGTTTTAGTTTATTTCTGTAATATATATTTAAGTTAGGTTTAAGTATGTATTGTAAAAATCTATTAAACAAATGGCCCACTCAGACCTTAACAGCAAACGGATGAAAAGATGAAGTATGAAAGGCAGTGTAATGTAAGTGTAGCGTAATTTTCATATTTTAAAAATTTCCTTTTAGCTATATTACACACTTATACAATATTCATTATTTATTTTTTCCAGTTAGGTAGGTTTTTATTTGTGTTACTAATAGCTCAAAAAAGTTAAGGGAATTCATAAAGTAGGAATATCCGGTACAATATAAATAAATCTGAAGCTATTATTTTTATTTGTCTACTGAAATACGATTTCATATTTGTTATAAGAAGCAGCCAACTACTAAAAATGGCTAATAATTATGTTAATATTTACATAATATTATGTAGAACTTTTATGTTCATATTTTATAAATACTAGGTGTTCTCTTTCGCATTAGGCGTTATCTCACGTGTGGGAAGGAGATAGACGGCGTAATATATAAATATCATATGTGACCATATAAATACCAGGTACTTCTCTTTTACATTATAAAATCAGATGTAATGCAAAGATATTGCTCTAATATTAGGTACAATGTTTTATTTAAAGATTATGTAATCCAATATTTTAGTACGTGGTCCACGCACCTAATCCAATAATCACGCTTCACCTCCAGTTCGTATTTTGTGCTTAATGTGATTAACAAATATAGATGCACGCAAGCAATATTATTGTCAATAAAGCGAATGTCGTCAGTAATATGGATCCGGGCGTATGTGGGGCGGTATTGTAACTTAGATCAATATTATTGCAAATGCCTGGGAATTGCTGCGATTGGAATCGACCTCCGATTTGTCCGATATTCATTGTTTCCATGTACCTTCATATCGTGCATTGCTGTTGTTTGGTCTAAGGGCTTAGATAGTACATGATAAATCTAGTAAACGAGGCATCTAGTTTCAAATCCGCTATAACATTTTTGTTTCAAATCCCAATTATTTATAATAACTTATAATTCTTTTAATTCTTTAATCTTTGACTTAACAATCACATTCTTATAATGTATTTAAATTATTATTCTAGAGTAAAAAAGCAAAAAAGAAAAAAATCATATAAAATATTTGCTTTGATAAAAACATTTCAAATTACTTTTAGAACTATTAAGTAATTTTGTACGAAAAATTGTTTTAGCGGGTTTTGAAATTAGACGCCTCAAATAAGGGTAAAATCTATATAATTATCGATAAAACATTGTCTAGAATTTCTTGCCAAATAGACAGCAAAGCGACTGACTAAAAATCTCTGTAGTGTTTCATTCCCCACTTACGTGTTACGTTTTGAAGTATTGCCAACTCGTTCTTACCTTTTTTTTACTCGGGAATATCCTCATAGGACCGTCCCGGCCGCACGAGGGAGCGGCGTGGCCTGGATGTGACGGATTTTTACCGGCTAAAATCCCCAAGGCGACTACTTCTGCGTATAGACAGGCACTTTGGATCCTGTAATCAATTCTCCACAGCGCCGTCATGCCGCGACCATTAAGCAATATCTTAGCGGAGGGCAAAACTCTTTACCGACACCGTACAGTGTTTTTTGGCGGAGTGCGTCACTCCGTTCCATTGACTTCTCGAGGGTTTCTAGCTGGTCGCATAGGGTCACCGCTGGAGTAGCCATAACCTAAAATGCATCAGCCAACCGGTCTTGGATACATCGTTCAGCTGGGACTGTTGAGCCTTCGTTTTTACCTACGCGAACGCTTCCATACAATTCCTAGTTTAACAAAATTTAGGGAAAAATTGCGCGGCCAAAATTGGCTATGCGAACTAGTCCTAACGTAATCGCCGGCAAGTTACATAGATTGTAATTTTTACTGATTAATTTTAAACATGACTCTATTAAAATACATGCAAAGACCCTTACCCAAGCGTTATCAGAAACAATGTCCTAAAGAAACGCTTGAATATATAGGGGGATGTATTCAGTATTATTAATTGAGGATCAAAATATAAAGGTTAATATTATTGCAAGCTCAGGGTCTTCAATAAAACCTCTCACTGACAACGCCAATTCACAAATGAATGGCAGCGAGAGAGCGTGTAATGCAGGCTGCAGCTCACAAATTTCGTAAGACTCTATTGACAGTAAAAAAGGCGGTCGACAGAGTGTGAGAGAGACTTCTTCGTCTTCCCACCCCATCGGCCATCCTTAAAGACTACGACGCCGGAGAGAGGCTTTCTGGTGAAACGTCCCTCCTTAACGAACATGATAACTAGGCGGGACACATCAAGGAGTGCGTCATTCAACATTTCCTGGCGTGAGCAGTATGTAATGTGTTCGTATGCCGCCGCCCTCACGACAACCCTAATGGCCCATGAGATGGGAAAGGGGGGACAGGTATATGTTTTTACCTACCCATGCACGCTCTCAAACAGAGGGGGGCCTTACGTTGCCCACCTCAATACGTACCTGGCAGGAAGCTCCTCGACAGATTTATAAGAGTAGAAATCGGGTATCCGAGTGGATGTGCCGATATGTAATTTATGAGCGCGAAAGTGGAGGGTGCGTATTTCTCCAACGATAAGGCGCGGATTTAGTCGGAAAAGTAACCGTTCAATCCTCGCTTACTCTCTCAAAGGAGTCAAAAATCTACAACGACTTGGCTTTAGAAAGTACATATTTGTATGTAGGTTAATGTATATACATAGGTCCCATAGGTCGAATTCCAAAGCTAAAGGGCTGATAGAGAGCAAAAAAACTCTATAATATTAATATATTGTCACGCTAAATTCCTTTCGGGGTGAATAGAGGTACGTTAGTGGATGCATCCACTTTGCGCTCATATGTCATTCCCAACTTGACCAGTAGCGCAGTTAATCGCCGTTCTCAGGGCACTAACACATGACATTTCTATTAGATGCCATGCGGGCTATCTCACGATGCAAAGCTCTATAACCTGCTGCAAACATGACTCACGAATTCTCGCTGATTTAGAATAAAAATAATTGAGAAAGTTCAATAATACTTTATAAATACGACTTTCCTAGAAATTTACAAGCTTGTAAAGGGTCTATTGTATACTATTTTATTCACAGAAAAATTAAAAATACACGAGCATTATTTTTATCACTGAATTTTTTTTATTATAAAAGTCACACGTGATAATTATGAATCACAATAACTCGTTATAAAAATTAGTTAAAGTTCAATTGACAATATCATAAAATAGTATTATGACCGGTGGTCGTGGGTGTGGTTATAGTAGGATACGAATTTGGCGTTTTACAGTTTATTTGCACTTTAAGGCACACCGAACTGCGACGTACACGCACGTACTCCCGCCTTGGGTCTCGGTAGTCGACTAACTTCCAAGCGTCCCGTGCGCGCGCGCATCCTCTTACCCCGCACGTCTCGTAACACCCTAACGACCCTTAGGGCGGCAACTGCGTATCGGGTTACGTCTACATGCTATAGTATGCCCTATTATTTAAAAAAAAAACTGCTATATTTTATGGAGTTTCCAATAAAGTATCACACTTGTTACTTTGTTATTAAACTTTTTGCTTTTTCAGGTGCAAATGGAAAAGCGGTAATCCTTTGTTATTGGACACGTTCGTCACAGCGTCACTCAAATATGGGTGACGCTATTTTTGTTGAAGTTAAAAAGACTTTTAATTGGATTTTCAAAAGAAACTGAATGATATAAGCACTTATATGTTACTATAGGATATACAATATTAATGTACTAAAAGTATTCACATTATACAAAAACCTGTTATTAATTTATATAGGATAACATATTACATTTTACAAGAACACATGTTTTTCTTTATAATAAATCAAATATATATTATAATATAATCATAATACTCGAGTTGCATTGTTTATATATCGCTTGTTTGCGTTACGGCGTGCCGAGAGTCAGATTTGTTGATTTGAGTAACACAAACGAATCGTGCTGGCCGACGAATGTTTTTCCAATCTGGGCCACCGTACACTAATTTCAAAGCTCCCTCTGCCGTCAGTTCATGTAGCCAGATGTCCTGCCCAACTTCTCTGCAATGTCAACAGACGTCCGATATCTCAGATCTTAAATAAATAATCTTGTTGATTTATTATTATGGCACTAAACGTAGGAACAAATACACAAACCATAAATACTTGGTTAATATCTCCTAACTGCTTCGCAATCCGATTAGAGACGACTTCATTTGCATTCGAAATAGATAAAATACGGCAATATCTACCTAGTGCCATTAGCGTTATGGTTCAAAATGTAATGCTTCCAATAAAATAATGTATATCTCCCGTGAAAATGGTCTATGGCACGGCAAATGAAATTTTTGTCGAGGCTTAAACAATTCAAACAATACTTAAAACAATTCGATTTCGCGACTTAGTTTTAGCCACAAAAAAAAAACAGGCAGCGTCGGGGTATACGGGATCTTGATATTAATTTAGAGGCAAGTGAGAGGACTTTTACACTCCCCGCATTATAGTAGGTGAGGCCTTCAGAAGGCCAGGCTTCGTCGGGATTCGAGGAAGTTGGCGTGGCCGTACCCTTGACCCTGGCAGACGTATGGGAGGAACAATCTGGTTGTTTTAGTTAGTAAGAGCCACAAACTCCGGGGCCGAGCTCCAACAGCGGCTCTGACAGAGTATAAGATTTTCTACCGGTCTTAAAAAAAAATATTGGGGTCTCGTTTAAAATCTGATGCAATACTAAAACGTAAACACGCTATATTCCTTAAAGAAAGAAAGAAAGAAAACGTTTTATTAGCAGCAGCCAGACAGAAGTGACAACATGCTACAATAAATTACACGAAGAACCAGAAAAAAAACATAACAAAAATTCACAAACAATGCACAAGAAAATCTAGGCCGCAGCCAAGAAGGACCCTGTATCAGCTTCTATGTCAACGGATATAATATCATAGCTGTATCCACTTTGCGCTAATGTGACGTCTGCAACGTGACCAGCAGCGCATTACATTTCTATTGATGTCATACGGGCTTCCTCGCGATGCTTTCTTCACCGGTGTTCATATATTGTCTAAATCTGTACATAAACTGGAAAAACCCAGAAATACGAGGCAGGGTTCGTCTTACACCCATTCGGGCTACCTCCCATGGATAACAGTCCCCTATCCACTTGGCCACTTTTCGTCGTGAGCAGAGGAAGTTATTGAAGCCGTACCCTTGGCAGGTATGTAGGAGAAAGAAACCGGAGGTTTTACTTGGTAAGAGTCTCAGATATCGGGGTCACTGCCTTCACGACGAACCTGACAGTCCATGAAGATTTTCACCACGTCAAAAAAAGGCCACAATCCAATATTTAAGAATTAATACAAAAACATATAGATTTCGATTTTTTTTATAGAATCTCGGTCAACTATAGATGTTGCGCTCACTACAATAAATATTTTAAAGAGATCGATATGTTTTACTTGAGCCGTAATCAGGCCATTAAGACTATTATTTCTGGACTGCAGATGATTCTCATACAACACCGATATGAGCACACACGCGCACACAAATGCACTCACAAACACACAACACTCACAAATCACGCACACAACACTCACTATGCGATACGGGGAGCGACCCAAACATTTACCAAAATTTAATATGTTGTGTACTACGTTATTGGCATTTTAGATTTTTTATTTTATTTCCTACTAGCTGCTCCGGCAAACGTTGTTTTGCTATATAAGGTTTTGTAATATCTTCTAAGATGTTCATTGAAATTAAGTGATGTCAAAGACAATTTTGTTCACAATTAAATACTCTTAATCAACAACACATTTATTTGGATAAAGATTAATATTATTACGTTGATATAACTCTTAACAAATAATGCATTAATTTCGACCAAATTTGTTTAACATAAAAACGGTTCTAGTGACTTAATCTTAAAAGATAGACATATACTGTCCCGGACATTTTTTTAGATCATTTTAAGAGGAATAATTCTTTCATACATATGTTTTGATATCTTGAACCGTTTTTGCAGCGCACGCAATGGAAGCCCTCAAGGATGAATAATTTTCCCCGTTTTTTCACATTTTCCATTATTTCTTCGCTCCTAATAGTTGCATCGTGATGTTATATAGCCTAAAGCCTTCCTCGATAAATAGTCTATTTAACACAAAAATAATTTTTCAATTCGAACCAGTAGTTCCTGAGATTAGCGCGTTCAAACAAACAAACAAACAAACAAACTCTTCAGCTTTATAATATTAGTATAGATTTTTGTATATAATCCTATAATATGCTGTGCAGTTACCATTGAATAAATAAATAAATAAATATCTGAAGCATGAGATGGAACCGCATTACGTATTTATGGACTCTAAGTTCATACACACAATATTGGGAAGGGAAAATGTAATACTAATAACACTCGATACTGGGAGGAAATAAAAGCATCCGCTTGAAAAGTGCGTGGTCACGTGATAAATTGCACGGTGTATGGCCTTTGTATGGGGAAGGCGTAATTTATAACAGGAGTGAGGCGATTATGTTTGCTTTTCAAGAAGATTTTTTTATGTACTTGTGCACTAATGTAAATTTGAGAGTACATTATAATGTTTCACCGGTGGTGTGTACAGTTAAAATGAACTGGAAACCAGTTTCTTTTCTTTCGCTTAAAGTTTAAATGAAAAAAATATACATTTTCAGCAAAGAGGATCAGGCTTGGATTGAGGGAGAAGCCGGGGCCAACATCTCGGGCGCCAAATCCCAGGGGCTGCAGCGCACCTATTGAATTATATATCTAAAAAAGTGGGAATACACAGTGACAAGTTTACAGTGCTGGTCTTTAAGAAAAGAGTGAGTATGTATTTGTTGGGTGGACGCGGTTTATCGGAGGAATTTACCTTACACCAGGTGTTATTAAATTCAAGCATCCACCTGTAAAATCGTAAAAAATATAAACCATTGAAAAATATGTTTTTTGCCCGTTATAGCATGTAGGCGCTGTACGATACGTGCTTGTGTTAAACGGCTTAAGAGTAGTTAGGGTATTACGGGACGCACGGGGTAAGGGGTGCGCGCGCGCAAAGGATGCTCTTGCTAAAGCAGACGACTACCGAGACCCAAGGCTAGAGTACGTGCGTGTGCGTCGCAATTCGGTGTGCCTTAAAGTGCAAATAATAAGTAAAACGCCAAAATCTGTATCTTTCTACCAACACACCCATGACCATCGGTCATACCGTTCAATTTAGTGTCATGACTGTCCAATTAAGGTAGTTTTTGAGGTGGAATTGCTCCAACTGGGTCGAGATCACAGTACACAAGTGTAAAGACCATCATAGTGACTCGGTTTGACCTGTCGCGTTTCAAAATCAGCTTGTGTACTTTCTGTTGTTCGTATTTTATTTCAGAGCCCTGGGTGAATTGTGCTTATGTGGTGTTATTGATGTGAAAAGACTTTCTTTTAATACGGAGTCGGTGTCACGTTTAATGGACTTTCTCAATTTGTTTTGCGGTGCACAACAGTGAGCAAGATTTGTTGTACCAATAGCTGTTCCTGGATCAAGCCATAGAATAACCACGGCTGCAAAGGTAAGCGGAATAGCTAGTATCCGTGTTCATTTAGAGGGTCTAAATACAACGTTACTAGCTTCTAAGAATACAGTTCACTTATATCGGAAACTTACTGTGAAGGCTATACCGGCGTGCAGAACTGTAGTATTTTTAAATTCATTTTAGCTCAAGACAAAATCACCAACTAAATTCACATTTATAATATCAAAATAAAATTTAAACGCCAAGTTTCTCGGATACGGAATTGAATTTTCACAGGTTTCCGAGGAACGATTGTTCTTTCAAATTGAAACCCACGGGGATATGACATTTCCTAGTGCGTGCTCCAATTTAATACGTAATGTAAACGACGTAAGGTTGAAAATCGAGCGTCAATTGTAACTGCGGTTCTAGTGCTTTTTAATCAAATTGCAGTTAAGAGTAGAGACTCCAGTGTTGCCATTTATTTGCCTCAAAATAGGACGACCATACATTTTTATTGGTTTCAGGAAAAAATATTTAAGATTTATCGGCAGAATAGAATAGTACCTCCCTCTTTATCATACTGAGGTATCGTAAACGCCGATTAAGGTATGCAGCATGCAGAATTGCACGCAGAATGCTAGCTTCTAAGCTGCTGCGTGCATCTTTTCTGCACACAGTGCACACCCGCCAACCCGCATTGGACAAGCCTGCTGGGTTTAATATCCAAATCCCTTCGCATGGATTCTATAAATATGGTGGAAAAGAGAAGGGAGGCCTTTTCCCTGAAGTGGGAAGAAATTGACTAATAATCTAAATATATATAATTCAAAGGTGTCTGACTGACATAGTGATCTATCAACGCACAGCCCAAACCACTGGGCGGATCGGGCTGAAATTTGGCATGCAGGTAGATGTTATAACGTAGGCATCCGTTAAGAAATGATTTTGATAATTGCTACCCCCAAGGGGATAAAATAGGGTATGAAATTTTGTATGAAACTTTGTCAATTTTAAACTGATCGGGCTGAGACTTTGCTCGCATAAGGCTACTATGACGTAGGCATTCCCTAAGAAAGGATTTTGATAAATTCCACCCCTAAGGGGATAAAATAGGCGATGAAATTTTGTATAAATCTTCTTAGATTTTCGACTATAATATAATATAATGCTTCATAGTTTTAGCGCCTAATGACAGATTAGGGCCTAATTTTTTACACACGTTAAACAAAAGTAAAGCCGCAAAAACTATATCTAATTAATAATAATACATCTTAACGCGAGCGAAGCCACGGGCAAAAGCCAGTACAGTATATTTTTAAAACCTTGTCTGACGAAAAGATTAGTATTATTGATGCGATAACGGTACTAAAACATATTGAAAAATTATATTAATCTTAAACATTAAAAAAATATAATCGTATACATTTGAAGGTATTGAATTATTTTAAATGCGATTCATGCTCGGATTACTTTTTACATTTCGTTTTAATTTTATTTAAATTTGTTCATAAATAAAAATGTCGTGTCAGTTAAGAAATTACGTCAATTATTTACTGAAAATAAAAATTGTGTGTGGAGATTAGTCTGAAAAATTTACAAAATTATACTAAAATTATATCTGGTCGCTATATAAATAGAAGATATATGAGAAAAATTATTATTATAACAAAAGCGCTACGGTCACGCGAAATATGCCACGAGCATAGGCAGTCATGAATAAATTTCATATTTACTATTTTGAAATTAATTAAGCTTCAACCCACGGACTTGATTCGATTGAAAAAACCTCGCAATCCGGAAAGTTCGCTTGGAGGGTTCTGAGGAAAGGCAAGTCGGTCCAACTTCAAGGAAAGAATTTCTTTTAAACCACAACTGTGTACCGATCATAACATTTTTTTCTCTCCTCGACTCTTACTTCCACTCACATTCATATTGTTTGTATCTTTCGTTATCCGTTCATCATCCATCGTCTCCACCTGCTCCAACCATTGGAGCTTGCTTTTGTGCATGCTGTCGATGACACTATCTTTCAAAGCAAATATTCTGTGTATTTTTTCATTCCTAACGTGACCCGCAAGCGTTACTCCGCATATAGAACGTAAAAATCCAACATTTTCTTTCCATAATAGTACAATGCACGCGGGTTTAAGGAGTCACAGCTATACGGTAGCTCACATACCGGCTAGAAGAAACCGGGCTAAGAAGTGCTTTAACTCCTAATTTTACCCAGTCGTTAGGTTGAGGAATAGTCTTCCGGCGAGCGTAATCCCATCATCCTATGGTATGGGGTCTTTTAAGCGAAGTGTGAATACATATTTGTGCAGGCCGGCATGATCGCTGCAACCATCGATAGTTTTTTTACTGTTGATAGTCCTTGATGTTTTTGGACTGCATCGTGCTTACCATCACGCATGGTGTGGTTACTATGCCGTGTTCGGGTAAAAAGAATCACCACTTCCAATCATCTAGCTATTCTTGGAGCTTAAGTCATTATTTAAATGTCAAAACAGTTTAACATTTAATGACAGTTATTTTATTTCAATTGTGTACTTTGCTGTTCATTGTTCTAATATCCTAATATACCATAAGTATTAGGATCAGATTCTGAAAAAATATTGTGAACTTAATTTGGTAAACGAATGCTCAAAAATTAATCTGTTCTCACACTAATGACCTTAATTTATAAAATTAACAGGACGTCATCAAATCTCTATCTTCCGATGTGGGTTATTTTTGACACCGTTAAAGTTATATGAACAGTTTCACATTAGTAACAAAAATAGCGAAAATGTATAGCTCCGTGAACATGCTCATATCAGAGATGGTAATAACATTAATTTGATTCATTAGCAGAGTTATTCAGAACGTTTTTGAACCTATAAATTAATCTTTCATAGCCTTGTCATCAATTGGTATTTTTGGCTTTCTTAACAATTTCATTATTACATTGAAAAAAGTCAAAGAGCAAAATCACTTTGTTTGATCTTGATTACCACAAACAAAAACAGCATTAATTACTGGAAAATCACAAACAAGATATGACATTTTAAGATACACAGCAGCAACGGAACTAGGGAATTCCGCGTCTATAATTTAAATTTCCAAGACTTTGAAAGCCGCAAGCTTTGTAATATAATATTGTACACAAGAAATACGCTCTACAACTTTTCTGACATAGATTAGTGAGTGAATAGATGTGATATTTAGGCTTCTGTAACTCAAAAGGAAAAAAGGATCACCGTTTTGACTGTCTGTCAAAACTAGAGTTATTATGAGATCGTCTTAACGGAAGACGGTGCAGTTCTTTTAATGATTTGAAGGCTAGTGCTTGACCTCAATCATATCCGGTAGCAGGCGAAGATGAGACCGACCTATTTTATCGAGATGACATAAAAACGCCTGTATTATATTAAATTTTTATTTAAAGGGCGATAAAGCAATGAATAGGAAGTGGCCAGTCTGGTATGTTTAATCTTTGCCCTCAGTGTGAAACTTTGATCTTGTTATCCGCTCTTCCTGACTTTAATTTAATATATTTAACGGTAGCGGAGTTAGATTTTTTATTTATTTCACACAAAGCGCCTTAACTGCATCTAACATCTAGAACAAAGTTAAACAAAATCTATAATATGCAATTTTACAAAATTTTCTTAATTAATTGGGGTAAGGCTTTGTAAATGAAAACAAGTTAATAAAAATATTCAAAAAGTCGATTTCTAAATCTATCAATAACTAAATTATTTAATTTATTAAAAGTTGTAGGGCGTGTTTTCTCTCTTAGCGGCAAATCCGGACTGACGCTAGGCTTGTCGAATAAATATCGATATATCGATATTTTCAATTCAATATATCGATATTTTTGGGCGAAATATTTTGTAATGATATATCAATACAAAATAACCAGTATCGAATATTGTATCGAAAACGATATTTTTTTAATTTTTATGATAGTGAAGTCACTGAAATCTGAAACTGTAGAAGATAGGACCGTACGAAAAAAAAAAACGATATTGTCTATGACTGTTGAGTATTATGTTTTGTTACGTTGCATGCATTGACATCTGAATTTGTTGCATGTATATTATTTGCCGGCATTTATTTATTTATTATTTATTTTTGTTTTTTTATCTTAAACAGGTCTTAAAGTTAGAAGATAGCCTTTTAGTTCTTGATATTTTTGTAATTTTGTCTAATAAAAAGGAATACTGGTAAAATACTTTAGTGTTTATTGAGATTTAATCGATATATCGATATTTTTCCTTCGATATATCGACGCTGATATTGATATTTTAATAAATATCGATTTATCGATATAAGGATATTTTTTTTCATTTTTGACATCCTTAACTGACGCTTGGTAACGGGCATCCACCGGCTGATGCGCTCGTGTGTTTTACAGCATCACGCAATTTTACAGGAGCCAATGACAATTAACTTATAATGAGAATTTTAAAGTTTCAAGACTCTAGTTTTTCAGTCTGTTACCAAAAAATTTGTTAGATCTACAGTTTTTACTTAATGTAAAGAAATAATAAATAAATCACAAAAAACATCCAAAATTTTGGTCTACGGGCATTAAAATAATTTCTTAGTTAAACAATTACATAGAATAGGTAGCTGGTGATTTTTTTTGCTCCTTTAATTGTTAGGTTTATTATATTTGAATGAGTACAAAACGCCAAAGTTTAAAATGCATTTATCCCTAATTCTATCATCTATGAGGGATTCCATATATAAAAATTAAAAAATATATAAATGAAGGAATGAAACTTACGTAAACACTAGCGAAACTCCCGGGAATTATTAAAATTATTCTTCCACGTAATTGAATCGTAGGTTTGCGATAAATCTCGGGGAGACAACGCGCCCGGCTTAATAAAGCCTTCCAGTTTAAGAACATTCCGATATATTCCGTTTTATCTCGACGGGTACAAACGGCTGGATTATTATAGATTCGGGCGTTGATTTACCGTGCCCGGGGACTTTTGGGCTCTCGGTTATTTCATGGAGAAGTTTTGACGTCGCCATGGTCGCCATTATTTCAGATTCATTTCTCACTAAGGCTGACATTCGCGACGTATTAGCTTGCTAAATATCGCTGAATGTTACTATAGTTCTACTTTAGGACATATTATTGTCATTTGACGTATATGGTTTTTTTCTGTAATTATTCTACCCTTTTTTTGGTTAACCTGGTGAAATCCCTACGGGCCTTTAGGGGAAGTGGTGAGGGCCACTGGATACTTCCAACATCCGGATACTTCCGACACGTATATGGTTTCTTCATATTTCGTCATTCTATGTGTACAACTTTAATATATCTGTGATTCTATCCGAGCAAAAATATCAGCCATAAATAATACAGTTTAAAAACGTGGAATAAGTAGTAATGGTTACATAATTATTATTATATATCGTCACGCTATATCCATTACATGGTTAGCAGAGATACATTAATGGTTGTCTCCGTTTTGCGCTTATATATCGTGCCCAACGTGACCAGCAGCGCAGCCGAACGCTGTTCCCACAGCACTAATACACATGGCGTTTCTATTAGATACCATGCGAGTTTCCTCACGAAAGTTTCCTTCACCAGCAATTTTTATAATAAAAGCAGCAATTATCAGCAGTAATTATTGTAATTTTAAACAAAAACATTCAATCTATAGCCACGGCGCCGTTGAATTTCAAATAGAATACTATGGTATCAACGGCAAATAATGGATTTTAGGTAGTACGAGTAGAGGAGACAATGAAACGCGTTTTCGTACAAAATTAATCTAGTTAATAGTGAAACTGGGAGCCATTTGGTTCGTCACTGCAATATGTTAGCCTCCTGACTGTTAGAAACTAGAATAGAAATAAACATTTTAATATATCCGCTATTTTCAATATTTCGCAAGCCGCCATGTTAAAAAACAAATGGCTCTACGTAGGATTTGCCTCCAGATACAAAAAAAAGATTATTATTATGTTGCTGTGGTCTAGTGGATAAGAGACCAGTATTCATGCGCGGTGACATGAGTGGTCATAGGTTCGAATCCCGGTAAGTACCTCTGGATTTTTTCAGATTTAGTACAGATTTAGGATATGCTCACCAGTGAAAGAAGACATTGAAAACCCGCATGGTATCTAATAGAAACGTCATGTGTACTAGTGCTGTGAGAACGGCGATTATCCACGGTACTGGTCATGTTGGGCACGACATATTATAAGCGGATACCGCCACTGATGTATTTCTTTTGACTCTGAAAAGGATATAGCGTAACGATATATTGCCATTGGAATTGATTCAAATTTAGAGGTCTTAAAAATATTCCAAAGTAAAAATAATTTGTTATCGGTCACAACTGGTGAAAGGTGGTGGGAGAGCGATGATAGAACATGTCTGCCCAAATATTTCAATATAATAAAATTTAATCTCGAACTTTTTTTTTTTTTGGGCGTCGAAGCTCTTCGCGTCCGTAGGCTTTACCCTAGTTTCCCTACACGCGACTCCTGGGTGATGCTAAACAAGCAGCAGCGAGGTGGTAGGGCGTCGGTGCCCGTCTGGATCGCGACCACAGTACATGGGTGTAAAGCCCGTCATAGTGACCAGATTCGGCTTGTCGCGTTTCGGGATCAGCTTGTGTATATCCAGTAGCTCATATACCTAGAGACCTTCAGTCGTGGTATATGTGGGCCGACATGACGATGGAGACTATCAATGGATTTTCATCCTTTGATAGTCGCTTTCGTTTTTGGACTACACTGTACTTACCATCAGGTACTCTGTAGTCACTATGTCGTGCCAGTGTAAAAAAAAGGAAGATCATCCATTGACCGTCACCGTTGTTATTTCGGCCTACATACGTATATTTATTTATTTATATGGCAGCCAATGGCCGATACATCAAACTATAACATTTTTTTTGATAGCCCGGGCAAATCCCTTACGGACCTCGGGGGGTGGTGAGGGCTGCCCCCCGGTGTGTCGGACTTGCACCGACTAAAACCCCCGGGGTGTTCCTTCTTCCCGTCTGACCGAGTCCAGAGATACAGTGTCATCCTTTTCTCCGACCCTCGGCAACGTCTGGCCTTTTGTAAAGCCGCATCTCTGCACTGCGAGGAGTTGTGTAAGGAGCCACCCCTCGTACACCTCAATATCTTGGAGCGGTGTGCGGAAACACGTCACCCACCGCTCTCGCCTGGTTAAGTTGGGCGGCACTCTCCCTCAAGCGCAACGCCCAGGCGTCTTATCCAGTTTTAAGGAAGATGGCCTCTGGTGAAGGCACTCCCCCTTTGTCCTGTCTTGCGTGGGCGGCGGATCAAATATAACAACAATAACCTACGACAACAAATGTCTAAATGCATCAACTAATGAAGGCTACCGGCGCATGTATTAAAAGTAATAAAAAATAATAATAAAAGAAGTCAAATTTTACATAAAAAACCAAAGAATTAAAAAGTTAATGATAAAAAGAAGAAGGAAGGAACAGAATATGGGTATACAACAAACATAGATGGGCGTAATCATGATTACTTTTAATCTGGTTACTTTTAATCAAGATTTCATGAGTAATCATTAATCTAGATTACAGTAATCATTCAATTAATCATGATTATTTTAATGATTACTTTTGAGTTCTGGCTGAGAGAGAGACCAATTTAAATTCTCGTTTATTTAATTTTTCAAGTTATCTTATTTCGAATTAGCTGACCCCGAATATCCGTCTCGTTGAGCAATTCATTATAAGGGTCTGTGAAGTTGTATACAGCAGAAAATGGGGCGCTGCCGTCCGGCGGAGAGGGGGGGTGGCGTCCAGCGGAGAGTGGGGTTTGGTGTCCAGCGGAGAGTGGGGGGGTGACTTCCAGCGGAGAGTGGGAGGGAGTGTCGTCCAGTGGAGAGGGGGGAGTGGGGTTCTTGTATATTATATTTTGTTTATATATATATAAACAAAATATAATATACAAGAACCGAGAACCCGAAGCGCGTCAAGCCAAAGTCATATGTCGCTATGTCGGTCACTATAGTCACTATGACGGTCTCTGCACATGAATACTGCGGTCACGATCCTGTGCGTGCAATAACCATCTCAAATTTTATATTAAGAGATATAAAAACGGGTAAAGTTTATTCATGCAATATGGGATCAGGTCCTATCTAAGATTGGGATAATTTATTTTCGGCTGATTTAGAATAGATTTATGGCAATTTGACTCCATATAAGACCCGCTTAGTGTTACAAAAAGTTAGAATTAATTCACAAGAAGTAAAAACTTTTTACATTTTTCTTAAAGCTGACTCAGAACACGAGTTAATCTAAAAAAAGGTTTTACAAAATCTAGCGATCTGTTTACATGTGTGTTGTTACATTGTGTGTGAACGACCGAAACTTTTAAAGCATTAACGTAGAAGATTGATTTTTTCAAAGCTAAAAACAACATATATTCATAAGTATGCAACAATAGTTTTTTATTGTATAGATACATATACAAATAAATCCATATTGAATATATAAAAAATTAAGAGCATAAGAGAGTTAAATAAATAAATAAAGAAATGGAAAATAAATCTTTACATATTATAAAATGAAACTGCTTTCGCTGTCTGTTTGCTTAGAACTTTTAAACTATTTAACAGATTTTAATGCACTTTTCAGCAACACATAGAGTGATTTATGAGGAAAGTTCACATGTATAATACATATATATTATAGGAGAGAAAATATTCACTAATATAATTTATATGGCAGAACAACATTTGCCGGGTCAGCTAGTTAAATATTATATAAGAGGCATTTCCTTGGGGCAACACGAATAGGCGTATTTTCTAATCTTATGGCCGGTGGTCGTGGGTGAGTTGATAAAAAGGCACGGATTTTGGCGTTTTGGTGTTTATTGCACTTTATGACACACAGAACTGCGACGCACACGCACGTACTCTAGCTTTGAGTCTCGGTAGTCGACCGCTTTAGCAAGAGCATCCCTTACCCCGCGCGTCCCGTAACACCCTAACGACCCTTAGGGCGTTTAACACAAGCACGTATCAGATGGCATCTACATGCTATAATCTTAGCACATACCTCTAGATTTTTCTAAATTAAGTACATGGGTAGGCACCCACGGTCACCGGTAAGGAAAAACATTGGAAACCCACATGACATATAAGAAGTATGTCATGTATACTAGTTTTATGAGAACGGCGATAGGTATCTTATGTATCTCTGCTCACACACAAAGAGATATAGCGTGAAAATTTATTATTATTATACTGTCATCAAAACATATATCGTTGAATATATTTTACAAGTATATTTGCTTGTTACAAACTAAGCAATATTAACTCGAATTGTAATTTTACGTCTGCCCTTTCGTCCTTGATATTGTGTCGCCAGAATTTCTCAATTCTATTAGAACATTTGTTGCCTTAGATTACACAAACACTGATATGAAGTTATCATTACACCGATTTACTATTTAGATAGGCAAAACAAATGGGACGCCATTATTTTTGCAAGCCTCTTTGCATTCTTAACATAAATCACTCTCTTGATATACGTGTGCTGATTTCATATATTTTTGCGTTTATATTCCACCAAAATCATCTTTATTAAGGTACACTTTGAAACCTAGCCATCGCTGTGCGGCAATGTAACTCACCGCTTTGTATGCATTTGTATAGGAAACCGTTTGATGTATGTAACTACTCAACGCTGTCATGAACGCGAGCTATGCACGCCACCTGACAGCGTTGCGCAGTTACGTACATGTGCCGGCTTTTTATATAAATAATTTCAGAGGAGTACATTGTAACTCGGCAGAGACTGATGGAATTTGAAGTGTGTTAAATCACTATCGGCCTCAGCTTTTACTTTCATTCAAATCATCATTATCACAAAATCAGCCGCATGACTTCCACTGTTGGACACAGGCACTGCCTAATGCTATCCAGAGCGACCGGTCTGCATCCAGCATCCTGTGATCTGGATTAGGTCATGTCTCCACCTTGTGGGTGACTCAGGCCGAGCTTGAGAACTTTCCTGTCAAATCAGTCACCTTGTCTACGAACTTCGCATTCTGTCCACTTTCGTCGCTGGACTATTTCGATAGATATCGTTAATTATTCATTGAATCACTAAGAGTAACATCAAGCAGTGACGTGCATAGGGTATTTGGACTGGGTAGGCAGAATTCACATAATGAATTTGAATATTATATAACGACTAGCTGATCCGGCAAACGTTGTTTTGCTATATAAGTTATTGTAATATCTTCTAAGACGTTAATTTAAATTAAGTGATGTCAAAGACAATTTTGTTCACAATTAAATACTCTTAATCAACAACACATTTATTTGGATAAAGATTAATATTATTACGTTGATACAACTCTTAACAAATAATGCATTAATGTCGACCAAATTTGATTACCATAAAAACGGTTCTAGTGACTTAATCTTAAAAGATAGACATATACTGTCAGCAACATTTTTTTAGATCATTTCAAGAGGAATCATTCTTTCGTACATATATTTTTCGTATCTTGAACCGTTTTCGCAGCGCACGCAATGGAAGCCCTCAAGGATGAATAATCATCCCCGTTTATTTCACATTTTCCATTATTGCTCCTAATAGTTGCATCGTGATGTTATATAGCCTAAAGCCTTTCTCGATAAATGGTCTATTCAACACAAAAATAATTTTTCAATTCGAACCAGTAGTTCCTGTAATTAGCGCGTTCAAACAAACAAACAAACAAACAAACTCTAATTCTCTTTATAATATTAGTATAGATAATAAATATTATATTACTTTCATAGGGAAGATAGATGGCATGAAAATAGAATAGATATGAATATAAAGCGCACCTTTTTTTGTTTAAATTAAAGGAATTTGTTCCATGCTTATTTATCGTAAGGGCATGCAATGCTTTCATGCATTTATGGAATGAACGCTACTGACATCAAGCATAATCATCTCCACTGCTGCACTCACATGAATGTAGGAATGTGAGTAGAATAGAAAGTATGTATGATGCAAATGCTATAGAATGATAAGGAACAGTGTAAGGGTGTGAAAGGGATAGAAAGTATAGGAGAGAGAGAGAGATAGATTTGAATGGCGGAGTGAATAAGTTGTTGTGAGTGCTGTGGCGAATTAATATATTTAAAAAAAAACTGTATCTGTATAAAAACTGTGATAAATAAATGATTTCTAAAAAATTAAAAAGTCTTCCTACATTAATATTGTATATATTTTTTTGTCCTTCCTTCATCACTGGAATTCCAATAGTTATTTAACCTTGTTCCACCTTTTCCCTTAATAGAACCACGCGCGTGGGTTTGCGGAGTCACAGCTATACGAGAGCCCACATCCCGGCCAGAACTAAGAAGTTCTGTAACTTTAACTTTTTCCGACTCGTCGGGCTGTGGGATCATCTTCCAGCGAGCGTGTTCCCACCAAGCTATAATATAGGGTCCTTTAAGCATAGAGTGAGGACATATTTGTGCAAGCTGGCATGATCCCTGCGACTAATGATGGGTTTTTATTGACTGTTGATAATTGCTGCCGTTTTTGGACCGCACCATGCTTATCATTAGAGGCGGTGTACTCACTATGCCAAGTGAATAAAAAATCCGAAGCAAGTCTTTACGAATAGGGATACTATAGTAAATATAAAATTATTGTGACCCTTCTGTTGGTTTATGTACTGTGTCACCCTACACGGGATTTAGACGCAAATCTGCATGTCGAGTCCGTATTGACACGCAGCAACCCTCACAGCCCTGTGGCTTCCCTTTGATCCATCCCTTAAGCGTTAGTGCGATCTTCCGTAACATTAAGGGATTATAAACGTGATACTTAATAACCAGGGGAGATATTATTTGGGCTTGGAGCGTTTGATTTATGAATTCAGATATGAATATAACTGCCGCAGTACATTGGTATGTTTTTTATCGACAAAGAATTACAAACTCTACAAAAGAAATTAATATTAAAATAATATCTTACAGCTACAAAGACAATATACAATGAAACAGAATTATTAAAAGAAATTATTGATAAAAAATTAATATGAATTTACTTTTTATTTTTATTTTTTACTCTGGCCCGACAAATTGACAGCAGAGTACCTGATGGTAAGTACAGTATAGTCCAAAAACGAAAGCGACCATCAAAGAATGAAAATCCATTGATAGTCTACATCGTCATGTCGGCCCACATATACCACGACTGAAGGTCTCTAGGTATATGAGCTACTGGATATACACAAGCTGATCCCGGATCCGACAAGCCGAAACTAGTCATTATGACGGGCTTTACACCCATGTACTGTGGTCGCGATCCAGACGAGCACCGACGCCCTACCACCTCGCTGCTGCTCGTTTAGCACCACCCAGGAGTCACGTGTAGGGAAACTAGGGTAAAGCCTACGGACGCGAGCAGCTTCGACTCCCAAAAAAACTACTGCCTACTGAGCGCAGTATTCGTTGAACACGTTTGCTTGTGCTTCCTAAAGCACACACTAAATATTGATAACCGAATATCACTTTTGAGGGAGCACAACTCTACAACGCGATACCCTCCTGCATTAGAAACGCGAGCTCGCTTGCCATATACAGAACTAAATTACTACAATATATTAAAGATAAATACTAACAAATATAGTTCTAAGTATGCCAAGTAAGAAAAGAAAAAAGAAAGAAAAAGTTTATTGAGGCAAAGGAAACAACACACAACAAACACATTTATATAAAAACAACAATGAAAGAATACATAACATCACATCATGTATCCTGTGTGCTGCTACCCATCTCAAAAAGCACTCGGCTCAGCGTGTGCTGAGCGACGCTGTACGCGCCAGCCAGCCGACGCTCAGGGGAACCGATTGCGCGGACGTCGCGGTGCTATTTTAATATTAGATCCGATCACTATAATAAACAAGTATGACAACAAATACATAGAATACTTTTAACACTAAACATACCATAACGGGTCAAATGACCCATTTTGAACTTTTGCATTGAAAATACAAGTATCATGTTATTGTTTTTGCACATTTGACTTAATGACTTTTTCTAACTAATTAACCTACAGTTAATTTAGTTTTTTTTTTTTGTTTTGTTATTTTGAGTAATACTTGAACTTGGCGCCGATTTTCGAGAAGCCCGTGAACAACCAAAAGAAAACAAATATGAAAGAATCGTTGCCTTAGTCTCCTACAGATGCTTATCAACAATATCAACGTAAGAAGTGTCAAATAGGATACTGTAAAGAAAATAAAACCAACAAAATTTGCTCTAAATGTAAAAAATATGTTATTTTTACTTTTGTAATAGAAATGGTCAATATACAGTTTTTATAATATAATAAATTTTATTATTATGTTTATTTCCTTCCTAACATCCATATAATACATTCAAGCAGGAAATAGGTATCTAAAAAGTGTTGGTATGATTGGTGTTAAGTAATATACAAAAATGTAGAATAATAAATAAAATATGATATAGATGTGGTAGATTGATAATAAAATACATATACATACATACAGGCTGTTCCATAAAATATCAAGTAATAAAGTATCAAGTCAAATTACAAAAATATCTTAAGTTGTTTTTCGTATATCATTTGACATTCAAGCAAATATTTTTTTTAATTTCTTACTACTTTACTGTTCTAGATTGTTTCTAAACAAAATGTTCTCGTATAAGTGATTTCTGTTATTTTATGATATAAATAAAGTATAGGACTTAGGAATACAGACATAAGTTGCATAAAACTTAAAATAACGTGTTGCAATTTCCTTAAGCTCTCATGCGGGCGGTCGATGCATAAAACATATCCGACTTTCGCCGCATTTGCGGCGTGCATGACGACCGGCTGGGAAATTCTAATGCACATTGGGCTCTTATCTATGCAGACGATAATAAAACGATATTGTTTATTTAAATAAACAATTTAAACAATCTTACTATGTCCCCGGTAAGGACTACACCGGTTTGTCCCGATTATAAGTGGGCTGTATAAATAAATGCGGGTGAGGTTGTCATTTTGGCCCTAAAATGGGCACGGCCATTTCCGGACATATAAAGGGTGGTTTTATAGACGAGGGACATATTCAGAGAGGATATGTAGCATTCGATTCTAATCCCAATTATGTAAATATAAAATTATAATCAACATATTTAGTGACAATTACATGAATGAATGAATAACTTTTTTTGATTTTTTTTTTCTTTTTGATTTTGTTTTGCTGTTTTGATGTTGTTAGTATTTAGTTAATGCTTTTGAGCCATTCTGTGGCTGTCTTTTATTAGTATCCGTTGCAGACATTTTGCTTGTGCATGTGATCCCATTGTGAATGTAAAATGTAATGGAACTTTCGATAGCGCATACATAAATAAATAAATAACAATTAAGTAGGTATTTCGCCTGTCCTAAGTCAGGATAAAGTGCGAAGGCAGAACGAGTCAAGACTTGTTTACTTATTACAAAATTACTTAAAAGGAACTTTATCCAATTACCAATTAATTGTGCACCACACGCGCTGCGCTGTCCACAATTTATACGGATCAAAGGATATACGGGAAGGTTTGTAGTGTGACGATATGTTATTAAACAAAAAATACTGTAGGTACTTAGCGTAAAATTATTAAAATTTAAACCTATAATAATCGCGCCTTAGAATAAGACGACAGTGCAACGTACGTTCGAGTTCAAATAAAATACATCAGCGCAAAATATTCGCCGAAACTTCCCTATCTCGGTGGAGAGAAAAAACGGAGTACTAAAACCGGAATATAGACACATTTAATCAGTCTCGAATCTTATTTCTTCACATATTGCTGAGATATCAAATTAAAAAATATTTGGAGGGATTTTCTGGTAGCATTCATAATCAACTGCTTAAGCCGGATTGACATCTAAGATTTGAACGCGAGCAGTGTTGTCGTCGGTTTCGTTTAGGTAGGGCGATTGCCCGAACTGAGTCATGACCACAGTACATGAGGATAAAGACCGTCATGGTGACTCGCTTTGGCCTTTTGGAATCAGCCTGTGTATGTCCAGTAACTTATATACCTAGAGGCCTTCAGTCGTGGTATATGGAGACTGAATAGATTTTCGTCCTTTGATAGTCACCCTCACTTTTGGACTAAATTGTACCATTAGATGCGCAGTAGTCACTTTATCGAGCCAGTGTAAAAAAAATGGCGTCATTGTGGTCTTCTGGCCGTATTGTTCTTGTTCTTCGGGTTGTTGTTGGGGCTGGACAGCGACGAGAGGCCTGGATGGCAAAGTGTGGAGTGTGCGTCGCTTAGGTTGTTGGTTTTGGCAGTAGTCTCTAAAACTGAATATTTATATTATTTTTCACATTTTCAGTGAAATATACAGCAATATAGAAACAAGCCCCATTCCATCATAAAACCACTAGCCGTCGTGTCGGATACCATCCGTATGTGGTGGATGTTCCTTATATCCGCACGAAAAGATTCGCTTCTACATTTATCATGCGAACGGCTAAGGAGTTGAATATGCTTCCAGCGGCCATATTTCCGCGATCTTATGACCTGGGAGTCTTTAAGAGAAGAGTGAATAGGCATTTGCTGGACGAACGCGGTTCATCATCGGGTTCACCTTCACCTTCCACCAGGTGTGATTGAGGTCAAGCGTTCGCCTATAAATTAATAAAAAAAAACAAAAATATACGAAAAAGGTAGAAAGTCAGCAAAGTTTTGAAAAAAAAAAATCTAGTTAGGGGACTTAAAGCAATAAAAGAAAAGTAACTACAGCAAAGAGAAATAAAATAAAATTCAAACTAACATTTTCTCACTATTCGTCTGAAGATATTGAGATTTCGCGCAGTAGTCTTCATTATCCTTTCTGCCGCTGGGGCGTCCATTATCTCGCTGTTAGCCGTACCTGGAGATTCATATTCCTGTAACAGTATGGGAAGAGAATGACCTTTCTCAGGCACCATCTCTGCGAAGGACGAGTGTAAAGAGTTCAATCCTACACATTTCTATATCAGGCGGCCGCAGGACAAATACGCGCCGCTGCCCCTGTATCCGAGCAGCTGACTCTATTATCTCTACTGCCTCCTAGGAGACCCTCATCTTGCTGTTAGCCGGACTTGGGAATTAATAAGATAAGACAGGCGGAGGATAGAAACAGCGTTAACCTCTATTATTAATGTGAACAGCCAGTTTCTAGAATTTTATTTTAATGAAACGAATTCCTTGAACATATTAAAGTTGGATATAGCGCGTTTCTTTGGAGTAAACGGCTCTCAGGAGGAACATTTTAAAGATGTATTACCATATGTAAAGGCTTTTGAGTATATTAGAATTCCTTTTGTGTTAGAAATAATAGTATATCTTTAGGGTAAAGTAAATTGTTCTTCTTCGTAATAAACTTAACGCTTGTGAATTTTTAACGAACGCAAAGAAATCTTTTTTATCTAGATTTATCCAGACATTTTTTTTGTTATAATAAAATTTTTAGTCTGCCAAATAGCATTGTAAATTTTAATTTTTTATTTCGTATTTTTCCAGGTATATCGATTGTTATATAATATATTGATCTTTATGACTGGTGTTGAAAAAAGAAACTGACGAGTGGATCGATTCGATCCGATCCAGAGTTCCAGTGATTACGAGGCTTGAACGCTAACCATTAGACACCCCCCCCCAACCCCTGTTTCATGGGAAAAAAGCAACGCTCAGGTATATTAAGTAATTATAACAGTAATTTGATGTCTGAAATTATCTTGCGTTTTTTGAAATAACGCCTGAGAAGTATGCGCTGCTTCTTGTACATTATTTTGTCCTAATGGAGTACTAGGAGTGCACGAAGTTTGAAGGAAATACGTGTTCTGGACGTCGTAACCTCCCATTGTTAGAGAAATTTCTAAGTCACTGCAACTAACAGACACGGCTAGTTATAACCGATATTTAGTTAACATTTTCGCAGGGTAACCACAACCTATGGGGCACTTCAAGTTTACCCAGGATCATGAGAATAGAAGCAGTATCCTATATCCATATTATCCATACCTTACAGCTGCAAAGACAGTATATAATGAAACAGGATTAATGTACAACAACTAAATATTTATAATACATGCATCATTATTAAAAAAAATATTGATATTAAAATCAATCTAAATTTATTTTTTATGTAAAGACTCTCTCTTGATGCAGCGCGCAGTACTCGCCGAGCAAGTCTGCTTGTGCTTCCTAAACCACGGACCAATTATGAAAAACGGAATATCACTTTTAAGGGAGCACAACTCTACAACGCGTCACCCTCCTGCATTAGAAACGCTGGCTCGCTTGGCATATACAGAACTAAATTACTAGAATATGTTAAAGATAAATACTAACAAATATGGCTCTGTATTTGCCAAGTGAGCTCTTAGTATTTTACTGTTCTTGATAGTTTTTAAACAAAATGTTCTCATGTAAGTGATTTGTATCTTAATGAGAATACAATGTAGTCTGTGGCGATTTCCTTGGTTTGAATATGCCAGCCTCTCTAGAGGTCTTTTAGTAGCAGCATTTAGGATTCGATCAGGACATATCACTTTAAACAATTATTATTCTTATAAAAAAGAAAGCTTCTCCACTTTGTGACCGCTGCAAGGTGGTTGATGACATTTATCATCTCCTTTGGGAATGTAGTGGCAACGAAAAATTTAGGAGAAGACTTCTCTCTCAGGACTGGCGAAGTGTCGGAGAAATTAATATCATATTGGGAGAGGCGACGTCGGTTAATGCTAAAAGAATTTACAAACTTATACAGTTGTCACTTCGCCAGAAGTGAGTTTTAATAATATGACATACCTTACGAGGCTGGCATAGTCATCAAGGATGCACTAAAGCCTCATTAATATATTTGATTAAAAAAAAAAAAAGAGAATAAACTCTTTGTACTGATATCCACTGAAGAATATGCTAATGTGGCTGTGCTCCACTAGTGGTTTAAGAACTGATAACCACGCGCAGACACAATTGGTCATAGACTAGAACTCCGGCACATAGATCTCAGTTCTTCCAGAACTTCCTTAAGAACAGATTTAAGCACAAAGTGCTTACCAGTGAAGAAAACGTCGTGAGAAAGCCCGCATGGCGTCTAATAGAAACGTCATGTGTACTAGTGCTGTGAGAACGGCGATCAGCCGCGCTACTGGTCACGTTGGGCACGACATATAAGCGCAAAGTGGATGTTTAAACTAATGTATCTCCGCTCACCCCGACAGAGATATAGCAGGACGATTATTATCAATCAACGTGTTAATAATTGAAAAGTTGTTTAAGCCTTACTCAGTAATGGGCATATCCTTTATAATTTGCTGTGGAATAAAATTGTGTTCTGTGGTAGTAATGGATCACTGCCCACTGACAAATAAAGACGGATAAGGTTGCAATATTACCCACTGTTTTGTGGTATCTAGCACAGGGAATAGCGAAGGTACAATCACTTATAGTTTTAAGCAGCAATACCATGTTTTTTTTTATGATTTACAGGCGGACGCTTGATGTTAATAATACCTGGAGGAAAGTGGAGAGAAGTACGTTACGCTTGGACTTTCTTCTTGACTAATAATGATGATACCCTACGACCAGCCTGAAACCAGCGCATTGACTGAGTAGAAAAAGTATATTCGTTTTTATGGAAAAAGTGAAGGCTTCAGTGACAAGCAGCTTAATAATAACAATATATTGTCAGCTATATCCCTTTCGGAGTAAGCAAAGATAAATTAAAGTCTGTATCCACTTTGCGCTTCTATGATGTGCCCGATTTAATGGTTACCAGCAGCGCAGCTGATCGAAGGCAGCATTTTGATGAGAATAAATCTAATGTAGCAGGATTAAGTATTTCTTGAATGTAGTGAACTCGTTTTGTGGGAGGCTGGTGGCAACATGCCTCAGAAGGTGGCCACAAAGTGTTAGTAACAGAGAGTCGATGTCGCTCAGAGAAGAAAACGCATGAAAACATTATATTGCAGTTTTCCATGAACTACAGTAGCCGTTTATTAGTTGGGTTATTCACCTATTTACCTTTCTTTCATATAAAAAACATTATAATGGAACGACTAGCATTAAAAAGAAAACGTACTCATTTACCCCTAATACCTTTTTACTGAAAATTTTTCTGGCATACATATGTGTCTTTTTGTGTTTTTTATACGTTTGCTCTATAGTTCCCTGAAAATATTGAAAATAAAATAAATAAATACTTTGATTTATCTGTTGCACTTTTATTGTAGCTCATGCCTATTTTTTCCTGTACATCTTCATCCAAGCGAGTCGTGCGTGGAATATTCATGGATGCATTTATTAAGCGACACAGTGTTCCCACTTGTCACATACGTACAACGTGAGTTTTTTTAATACTAGCACTAGCTTTTATCTCTGACTTTGTCTAAGGCTAATATTCGTAGAGGCAGCTTTGACTTTGTTTAGAGATTCCAATTTTATTATTTAATTAATGTCAAATATAATATATAACATATAGTCAGTCGTCGATATCTTTAATTCGGAGTTTTATTCTAAGTCAACTCTTTAACTGAGGCAAAAATGTAGAACATCGAGCATCGACGTAAAGTCACCTACCTACCTTGCTGTCTTTCATCAATTACACAATGGAAAGTGGTCTTGAGAGCTATATTTTCTAATTCAACCAGCCCCATCTAAATATATATAACTCAAAGGTGACTGACTGACTGACATAGTGATCTATCAACGCACAGCCCAAACAACTGGACGGATCGGGCTGAAATTTGGCATGCAGGTAGATGTTATAAAGTAGGCATCTAGCATTATAAATTTTGATCTATTCTACCTCCAAAGGGATAAAATAGGGGATGAAATTTTGTATGAAGCTTCGTCAATTTTAAACCGATCGGGCTAAGACTTTGCACGCATAAGGCTACTATGACGTAGGCATTCCATAAGAAAGGATTTTGATAAATTCCATCCCTAAGGGGATAAAATAGGGGATGAAAGTTTGTATAAATCATCTCAAATTTTCGACTATAATATAAAATAATATAATAGCTTGATAGTTTTAGCGCCTAATGACAGGTTAGGCGCTAATTTTTTACACACGCTAAACAAAAGTAAAGCCGCAAAAACTATATCTAATTAATAATAATACTTCTTAATGCGTGCGAAGCCGCGGGCGAAAGCTAGTTTCAAAATAAAACCACTAGACATCGTGTTTGATTTTGTATGTGCTGGACGTTTCTTATATCCGCACGAAAAGATTCGCTTCTACATTCATCATGCGACAGCTAAGGAGTGGAATATGCTTCCAGCGAGCATATTTAAAGGTTCTTATAACTTGGGAGCTCTTGAGAGAAGAGTGAATAGCCATTTGTTGGGCGGACGCGGTTCATCGTCACTAGACTATCACAAACACAAATAATTAAGATAATAATCTACATATGTATATAAAAATCAATTGCTGTTCGTAAGTCTCGATAAAACTCGAGAACAGCCGAACCGATTTGGCTAATTTTGGTTTTGAATTAATTGTTAAAGTTCAGGCAAGGTTTAAAAGGTGAGTAAATATGAAAAAAAAAAATACTAGGACTATAGTAAAAACAACAATTTCGTTCTCCCATACAAACCACTCTGTCCCTGGCTGTCAAACATGATGTCAATCAAAAGAAAACAAAGGTGTGCCTTCAAGTTGATTAGAGGTTGCATGTCATTAATGAAAATTATAATTTATACGACAAGTAATCAAACAAAAAATAACCCAAAAATGTTTCATAAGGCATTATAGTAAAAATATCATTATCTTAGATATGACTTAAGTCTTTTTTTAATTTATTTCTATTAGACTGCGATAGGCCAATCACTTTTGGCAGAATGAAACCTGACGGGGCAGCTATTAACATACAAAAAACAATGTAACTTTGTTTTAGAGAAATAGAGCAGAACAAGGTACAAGGTCTGCCGGCTAAGTTTATTTTAACAGCTAGTTTAAAATAAATATATCTACAAAATGACAAATAATAATTACAAGATAATTTTGAAGTGCTTGTAATCGGTACATGTATAAATTTCAATACTCAGACTTTAAATTTTGAGTTTTGAGCGTCTCTGGTTTAATAAATATAGCGTGAAGGTCTGAGGTACTACTTTCATACTTCCATAAAATATTGTATTATCATTGCTATCCACTGCTCTGATTACTTTTGTTGTACGAATACGCGTAAATAGTGATGTGCAAGACAGTGAAGGAGCGACTCCGCAAAATATTTTGTAATGCCTAATTACTATAATGGACATAACACACTATACCATATCATACCGTGACCGTGCTAGGATCGTATCACGAAAACATTTTTTTTTGCCATCTCTATTTGATGGTTTTATTACGGACAAAGACCGTAGTATGTTATTCACGTAGCATACACCAAAATCATGGCATGTGACGTTGATAAGCCGATATATATTTTTTTACGATTCACAAGTGAACGCTTGAACTAAATCTCACCTGATGGAAGGGGAAAATGAGCTCATCAACGGACTGTGTCTGCGAAACAAACGTCTATTCGCTATTTTCGTAAAGGTTCCTAAATCATAAGAACTTGGAAATGTGGACGGAAGAGCAAAAATAACATGAAATGATCTAATATTTAATATCAAATAATATTAAATAAAACGGTTAAGATTGAGATGGTACTATGACAAAACTACGCGTGTGAAAGAGATAAAATAAAGAGAGTGTATGCCCCTGTTATAAACTATGCCATGTTTTGCGGCGAAACGAGAGAGCTCGTAGTTGATCCGCGGATGATATCCGGTTCATACCCGTTATAATCGGATTGCTACGTTCTAGTGGGCAAAGTAGACCGTATTGTTCAGTGCTGTGTTTGAAAAATATATAGAGACGCTAGTAATGCAAAAAAACAACTTACGGTCTAGATCAAGAAGGCGTTATAGTTTAATCAGTATTTTATATACATCTACATCCAGTTTAAACATTCGCTTTTGTACTCATTACAAATTAAATTATTTTAACGGGATTTATGCGCAAGAAAATTCATTTATTACTATGGTAAAAAGTTTTTTCAGTACCTTAGTAGTGCTGAAACTAATTTACACTATTAACGTTAGAAATCTACGAGGTTTTATTCATCATCGTATAAGGGCGTTCAAGAGGACGCGAAGAGCTAGTGCAAAATCTGAGCGCGACTGACACAAAGGATCAGCTATCCCGGAAGTTTACATGCCTTGGTACAAACGCCGCATACTTTTTCTATAAATAGCAGGCAAGACTCTGGAAATATAGAAGAGTAATATTGCGTGTTACGGCTTCAACTATGGTTCGACGTATCGATTAGTATGTTGAGGTGAAATAATTGTCAAGTAGGTAGTAAATTGCAGTTTTCTTTATCAATTTTCACTGTAATGTCGTCTATCATAAGAGTTTTCTTTAACATTATCTGGTGTTAACACATTCGTCACCCGGCGCGATTCGTTTGCGTTTCTCACGGGGCCAATATCCGACTCTCGGTACGTCGTAACGTAAACAAGAGATATACAATATAAACAATGATATTCAAGTATTATGATATTATTATCTTCGATTTATTTCAAAGAAGGATCAGGTAATTTCGTGTGATTTGGTATCTCTACCAGCTACAGGCGTTCTCAAGCACGAGACCCGGTAAAGTATATATAATATTAACAGCACTAAGCCTTGATAAATTTGGTTTGAAGTTAAACACTATTCCAACGCGCCACAGTACGTACATATCTCTGAAGAGAGTTGCGTTTAAGCAATTTAAACTTTCAAGTATAATGTACACTTTGATGTAACGAGAAATTTTCTTAGAAAATATTCTAAAACGCTCGACTGTACAGGGTGTATCGGAATATTCTATACTAGCTGTGTCCGCGACTTCGTCCGCGTGGAATAGTTATTTTGGGCATTTTAGTTAGTTATTTATTTTAAAATTGTAATATCTTCTAAGATGTTCATTGAAATTAAGTGATGTCAAAGACAATTTAGTTCACAATTAAATACTCTTAATCAACAATACATTTATTTGGATAAAGATTAATATTATTATGTTGATACAACTCTTAACAAATAATGCATTAATTTCGACCAAATTTGATTACCATAAAAACGGTTCTAGTGAGCTAATCTTAAAAGATTAGATATATACTGTCGGGGACATATTTTTAGATCATTTCAAGAGAAATAATTCTTTCATACATATATTTTTGGTATCTTGAACCGTTTTCGCAGCGCACGGAATGGAAGCCCTCAAGGATGAATAATTTTCCCCGTTTTGGTCACATTTTCCATTATTTCTTCGCCCCTAATAGTTGCATCGTGATGTTATATAGCCTAAAGCCTTCCTCGATAAATTATCTATTCAACACAAAAAAAATTCAATTCGAACCAGTAGTTCCTGAGATTAGCGCGTTCAAACAAACAAACAAACAAACACTTCAGCTTTATAATAATAGTATAGATTTACGAACTTATATAAAATTAAATTTATTTTGTGGAGAGTCATGGCTAAGTTTTCTTGACTATTCATTATATGAGTATGCCCACTTGACCATTTTTCAAATACGTATAACTTGTAGCTTCATTTCTATTTCAGTTTATTATATTTCTTTAAGTATAAGGTTTTTATAATATAAAATACTTTAATGTAGAAAAAGGCTTTATTGAGTAACGTAGTAATGCTTAAGTTAATTTACACTGTTGATATCAAAAATCTTAGGAATACACTTTATGCTTTGACGTGTTTAAAGAATTTCGAGTCGGGGAATGCGTGGAGCTAGTGCGAAATTCGAGCGCGGCTGATCATAAACGGATTATCCTGGGAAAAGCCTGTGTGTGGCGCATACACCGCGTCCTTGGTCTTTAAAAACTAATATTGCGAGCTACAACATATAATATTGCATTATCAGCAAAGCAAAAACCCTTTTACCATATGATAATATCATTTTAAAATACATTATAGCATATTTTCCCATATTTAAGGGCATATAGATTACACATATGTTAGTTAAATAAAAGCGTTTGAAATTTTAAATACAGTGAAGTGACTTAAAGATTTTCATTCCATATTATTTTGTACACAACTTATGATAGTAAAATTGAATTCCCGTGTATTTGTGATGTTTTAAAAAAACTTATTGAACTGTATCCTGTATAAAAAGGCTTTTTTTACTTGTATCAGATCATAGCCTAAATTTTAAAAGTCTTCTATTGGGATAAACCTTTTTTTTACACTGGCTCGACATAGTGACTACAGAGTACCTGATGGTAAGTACAGTGTAGTCCAAAAACGAAAGCGACTATCAAAGAATGAAAATCCATTGATAGTCTCCATCGCCATGTCGGCCCACATATACCACGACTGAAGGTCTTTAGGTGTATGAGCTACTGGATATACACAAGCTGATCCCGAAACGCGACAAGCCGCAACTGGTCACTATGACGGGCTTTACACCCATGTACTGTGGTCGCGATCCAGACGGGCACCGGCGCCCTACCACCTCGCTGCTGCTCGTTTAGCACCACCCAGGAGTCACGTGTAGGGAAACTAGGGTAAAGCCTACGGACGCGAGCAGCTTCGACTCCCAAAACCAAACCCAAACCCAAACCTCGCTACTTAGTATATTTTTACTTCGCAGCATATAATTTTATAATTCTTTAAACTTATTGATAACATCTCCGTGAGCGTTCCATATCAATCACCTCCATTCATTATTCTAACCCTCGCTTTGCAATAGTTCGTTCTTTTTCTATCGTTCCCCGTTTAAAAATCCTAACAACTAATCTTCTTTTGCACATAACTATCAATGTATTCACTAGGGAATCATAAGAGATATTGCTTCAGATTCAAATTTCATTCTAACCACTAAGCAAACTACAAAGCAAAACACGTTAAAACAAACGGTGCCCCCAATACATTAGCTATCAAAACGAAAAACCACTGACTACAGCCGAAAATCCACTAGGAAAGTAACTGGAAAACACTTCACGAACACAATTCCATTCTATCACGCAATCAACACAATTTTACGCTTTAAACCTTCGCTTATACAAGTTATTTTAGCAGCAAATCGTTTTAGAAACTTCTTTACTGTGGTCACAGCATATTTATTCAACATTTCAATGTATTTTAGCCTTTAACTCTCTGTAATAAAGATTATATTGAATGTAAAAAGAAGTTTGTCGATAGAAATGACAATGGTGCCAATACAAGAAATCTATGAATAAATGTATGGACGGGTTTGAGCCCTGGTAGCTCTACGACTGTCCATTTTTTCATATAAATATTGTTTGCTAAGTGATTCATATTTTTGCTGGGAGGTCTTTGTGATTCGAATTTGACCGGTTTTTATTGCTTCTGTAATGGGGTGTTGATCTTTTTTTGGAGCCCAGGTTAAGAATTCATTTGTGTTTCACAGTTGCGTTTGTTGAGATCTCTCGATTATTAGAAGAAACCGATTGCATGGTGTCCATAATTTTTATTTAAATTTTGGCATAAACATCGAATTTATGATTACATACAATAAACAACAATTTACTATTGTTTCAATGTTAAAATACCAGAATTTTATAGTTTATATACTGAAGCTATTTTATTTTCTTTAGGTGCACGTACCAGCTGTATTTTTGTTTTTATTTGTATTTAAATTCGAAGTCACATTGTATGAAAATTGATTAACTTTCTGAAGCATGTGCTCTCATGTAATTGGAGTGGTGCGCTGTAATTGTATATGACATGTTTTCTATTATTATTTGTTAAATATGTACACACTCTATTTGAAAGCCTATTAAAATAAAATGAAATGCATAACATAATAATTTTATGACGTAACTAGAGAGAAACTTAAATTTCAGAGTTCTACAACACTGAGATTGTCTCGAGGTGCTCTTTCAAATGGAGTAACTATGTCAAAAAAATCATCAATGATGATTAATATCAAAGGATTGCAGCCACATCTACACCGTTCATTCGAAGAAGCAAGGCGCGTGTGGATTCAATTATAATTAGCCAGCTGTTTATCTGTGGAATGTTGACCCGCGAAATATCGATAAAAGATTCTGGAATATACGGGCAAATGCATAAGGTGAAAGGTTTCTCTCGAAATTGGCGGAAACCTGACTCACTGATATAAATACCGGGTGCACCCACTGCAAGACAGTTTGTGTTTGGAAGCTATATCTCCATGTGAACGAATGCGATTTTGGGACATTGTTTCGATGTACGAATATTTCGATTAGCGTTTGGAACTGGGAAATGAAAATTCTCTTCTATTAGATTTAGAAGAATGGATTTTAGACGGCCGATTTTCGAGATCTTTAATCGTTTGGATCTTTGAAAAGTTCTGCGATTGGACGTCAGCAGTAGCGTTCATTCCATAAATGCACGAAAGTATTGCATGACCTTACAATAAATAAGTCTGGAATAAATTAATTTAATGTATACAAAAAAAGGAACCCTTTATATTCATATCAATTCTATTTTCATGCCATCTATCTTCTCTGTGAAAGTAATATACTATTTATTATCATTGTATAATATTCTTGTAACACTAAATTCTAATTAACTATGTGCTGCCTACCCTGTCCAAATATCCTATACACGTCACTGGACGTCAGTCATTCGCCGACTGCGTTTCGGGACGTTACTGTGGCTTCGTGCTAATATTCTACATTCTCTTCTATTAATAAATCATTATTTTCCAAAGACCAGCGTCTTATTACTCCACCCTAGTAACAATAAAATAATGTATTATATTTACAAAAACACATTCGTACGAACCTCAGCAATCATTCGTAATATGTATTTTATTTAATATTATCATCCTCCCTCTTGTAATTTGAATAGTCTAGGACTTGACCTGATTCAATAACTCGGTGATTGGCTCGATTGAAAATAATCGACGATGAATTAAGATGGCGACTCAAAGATTCCCTCGAAGAATCTATGTTGAATTTGAAACGAGGTAATTGAAAAATATCTAAATCGATCAATTTGATTTGGGTGATTTTATTATGAACTCAATCATACATCTGGTTTATTTATGCTGAAATTATGAAAACTGAAGAGTACATACAGATAAGAAACGAATAATATGATGTACATGTTTGATTCTTTAAAAATCCACCGCCTGAGAGATGAAATAGAATCTACTTTACTGTACAATTTACAAGCTCTTGCTTACATTTATAATAAAATATGAATCCTTTATTTACATTCCTTCTGTTCTTATAGTCCATGAAAATTTGTTCAAGTATCAATTTTGTTATAATTATATTTATATAAGGAAAGAAAGGTGAAACAGAGTAAAGATCCATCTATGATGTCCTTATTACGAATAAATGGATAGGAGACTTCATTTGGACAGAAGTAATTTCCTTTTCAATCTGTCATAGTTGCAAGCGAAGCTGCGGGCACCAGGTAGTTATTATAATATATAAATGACAAAACTTGGCAGGAGATATGTCTTCACCTCTGCGTCTAATGTTAGAATGCTTTTTCGCTGTTTTGGCGCACGTTTTTGGCTCTGTTCAACCAGATGGCGTCACTATATAGCGTCATTCGCCTATGAAATATTGACCCGTGAACTAAATTCGGTTTGTTGTCGCTAGATGACTCTGATTACAGATTCCGCACTGATATTTTTACTTGGATATGCCGAAAATATTATTACATGTTATTTTTTGGTGCTTTGTATAAGCCTGTCTTTATTTTGGCTGTGTACAAATATATGTCATCAAACATACAAATACCTTTATATATATTATATTAATATTTACGAGACAAAATCTCGTGGCAGTACTACAATTTTTATACGACTATTATTTCTATCTTACTTTAATATTGCATATTAGTGGCTATGTTGCCTTAATAGATAATAAACCGCTATGCTTCCGCGGCGATGGGAATGGTCGTAGATTCGAATCCCGGCGCGTACATCTAGATTTTTCTAGATTTAGTATGTATTTAAACCCCCTCATGCTTACCAGTGAAGGAAAATATCGTGAGGACCGCTGTGGCATCTAGTAGACATGTTATGTGAAAGTGCCTTGAGAACGGCGATTATATGCGCTACTGGTCACGTTATTAATCGCAAAGTGCATTCATCCATTAATGCATATCTGCTCACCCTGGAAGAGAGATAGCGTGACGAAATATTATTAGTTCATCAGTACTACGACCTACATTTTTTTTATTATTTACAGGCGGAAGTTTGACCTTAATCACACCTGGAGGCAGTTGAAGATGAGTTCGACGATTAACCACGTCCATACAACAAATGCTTATTCACTCTTCTCTTAAAGACTTCTCCCACGTCATAAGGTTTGTTATTGTCATAAGGGCTGTTTACGGTGCCATTTTTAAGGTCAAACTATGTTAATAATACTTTTGTTTTTCGTGCCTGTGATCTATGTAATAAACGTTTTTGCGATATAGATATACTGTCCTGTGCCTTTGGGCCCTTTAAACGAATGGTAAGAGAGAAAATATTAGCCTAAGTTCAATTTTGGTTCTATAATGTACTTTTTTTTTAATATAAATATACTATTTATATGTAACATATATATGTCTGTATATTTGATTGATTTTTTTATTGTTATTTATTAGCTTGATTTTTATTTTTGTACTAATTTTTGTGGAAACTTTGCTGGCTTATGTAACATTTTTTGTGTATATTATTATCATTTTTATATTGCTGTATGTTTCCCTTTAAAATAAATAAATAAATAAATAAGAACATGAAACAAAAACCTTGTTAAGGTTGCTTCTTTCCAGCTTTAGTGGTATGATAAAATAATTGAGATAGGGTACATTTTTCATATAAACGTCTGGTTGATTTTGAGTGAACAATTTTACGAAAACATATTAGTAAACCATCATAGAAGTAATCTCACTTGTTACAGTAGCGTTCATTCCATAGATGCATGAAAGCATTGCATGCCCTGACGATAAATAAGTCTGGAATAAATTACTTAAAATTAAATAAAGGAACAATTTACATTTTTTTTTCATATATATTATATATTCACGACATCTACCTTTCCTATGAATACAATATAATATTTACTGTCATAATTTAATATTCAAATTAATTACGTGAATTCTGCTTACGCTTTTTTTTTTGTTGACACGGTGGAAATCCTTATGGACCTTCAGGGCAGCGGTGAAGGCCTGAAGGGGTGTCAGAATCCTACTGACTAAAACCACCGGGCTGTTCCAACTTTCGCAGGGTGCCTCGGGCTACGGGAAACACTTGGGTGCACAAAACCGCGGCACGGCGCGCGGGCCCTTGCAGGCATCACCTAAAAATGGGAGAGGTGGGTGGAGTTCATCGCCTCTCCATCGCCAAATGGTACGTGGGAACACGCACGCACCATTGAAGTATTTATTTTATTTATTTATTTATTTACTTTTACAGGGTTGCCAGTGGCCCGGTACAATGACTAATTCACACAATACATACATAAAGTTACAATAAAAAAATGTACAGTTCCTATTAAGGCATCCACAACATACGTCAGAGTGGCCTGTTTAATTATACTAAATCATACTATACTATATTATATTATATCACACTATATCATATTACATTATATTATATTATATCTTATCACATTATACTATACTATATCATGTCATATGAATGGTAATTGATGTCAATTGATGTCAAGATTATTCGTTTGTGCATCTCTCAACAACCCGAAGAACTTTCTTCTGAATCCCGGTATGGAGTCCGCAAACAAATCAACCGAATCTCCAAGAAGATTGTAGGCCCGAGACATTCTACATAAAGCACTGTTGACTCCGAGGTTTGTTCGCTTAAAAGGTGGGTGAAGAAGAGACACGAGAGACGAGAGTATAGCCTAAGTGGTCATCAATTCTGCTTACCCTGTCTAAATATCCTATGCACGTCACTGATTTTTTATAACTAATATAGCGACGTATGAATGCAAGGTTGAAACAAAAGTGTTACAAGGGATCGTAGTACCGGCCTTTCGGGTGATATTATGTACAGTCAGACGACACAGAGCGGAGAATTTTCGTGCAAACACACGTGAGAGCAAATTCGTAGCGAGGGATGTTTGCAGAGACGCCCGGGGCCTCGCCAAGTTCACACCTGTATCTATAAGATTTATGCATACTAGCATCCACCCGCGGATTCCTTTACGATGAATACTTATTTATTATCCTGTTATTTTTTTTTTAGGGAAGTATTTGTCTATGTGATTTTTAAATTGGTTCACATTTTGAGTTGAAATTACGTCTTCTGGGAAATTGTTGTACGCTTTGAGAATCCTGTTGTGGACAAAGAAAAAGCATTATTTTGGCATGCAACGTAACATATAAGACAGAAGGATGGGTTAATAAAAATAGAAAATAACGAAATCAAAAACCCTGTGCTGTGATGATGAGCCATAGGGATGTCAGCTCAGCAAATGCTAAGTGAGTGGCTGAGCCATCCAGCGCTTAAAAAGTTTATGTTTACACTGGCTCGACATAGTGACTACAGAGTACCTGATGTTAAGTACAGTGTAGTCCAAAAACGATAGCGACTATCAAAGGATGAAAATCCATTGATATTCTCCATCGTCATGTCGGCCCACATATACCACGACTGAAGGTCTCTAGGTATATGAGCTACTGGATATACACAAGCTGATCTCGAAACGCGACAAGCCGAAACTGGTCACTATGACGGGCTTTATTCCCATGTACTGTGGTCGCGATCCAGATGGGCACCGACGCCCTACCACCTCGCTGCTGCTCGTTTAGCACCACGCAGGAGTCACGTGTAGGGAAATTAGGGTAAAGCCTACGGACGCGAGCAGCTTCGACTCTCAGTTGTTTGTTGTTGTAGTTGTCTGATAGACTGGCTTAAGTTAATTAAAGACTTTGAGGTGGGTGCTGCTACTGTGTTTGTGACATTTTATCAAAACCTTCAAGGTCATAATGCACATCCAATATCTTGCATGTTTCCACCAAATCACCATGATCTCTGTAGTCCTTGAGCGTTGTAGTCTTCAAAGTAGCTAGACGTCGGAATTTTAGCTTTTTAAACTGCAATTTGTAATTTCAAATTATGTTATTAACACTTTCACGTGCTTGCGATAAGTTTAACCCTTAATAACCTAGAGTTTCAATTTTGATACCAATCTTTTAAACCGAATGTTCACATTACTATTAGTTTATATATGCCTAAAGTATCAAAATTGATACCTGGTTTTTTTTAAAATAAATATGTAAAATAAATATTGTGATTTTTTACCTATTTTTCAAGCAAACACAGTAATATTAAAAAAAATCACTTTCGTAAATCAGGCTGTTAAGGTTTAATAAAGGTTTTTGTTATATCGATATTTTGTCTTGTACATTTGCCTCCATTAGAAGAATTCGAAGAGAAAAATATCAGTTCAAATTTTATTTTCTTTCATTGTTGTATTTGTTTTTTTTTAATTAGTTCTTTTTTTTATGGCTTTAAGTTGTTTAGCTTGATTTTTGTTTTAAGCTTTTTTTGTGTATTTTTTGTTGCTGTAAATGTCCCTGAAGACCTAAAAAAAAACAGTAAATACTACTTCACAGTTTCCTTTGTCTACCCCCACGCACCGAGTTCTTTGGCAAGATACGATTGTATATTATTAGATACCTGCAAACACTGAGAGGTTAGTTGTTTCCCAAACTTATGTGGGTCTTTGTCCCTTCTGCAAGAAAACAAATCAAACATTATAAGTACTTCCTAGAGCCTAAAACGGAAATTATATTATATTTGCTTCATATTCGGAGCTGGTTAGATAGATTTTTGTTACCAGCAGACTATGGCGTCGCAGCGTCTTCATAATGAAGAGCAAAGAAAAGAAAGAAAAAGCATTTATTTGTCACATAATATAATATACAAAGATGTCGAAACTACAATAAAAAGGCTTAAATGGCGTTGGTCAGGCCATATGTTACGTGGCAGCAAACTAAAATGAACTAGGAACATTACGGAATGGTATCCCAGAAACGGAAAAAGAAATAAAGGAAGACAAATCAAGAGATGGAAGATGATTTAAAAAAGACGGCAGGAAAACATGGCTAAGGGAAGCTAGAGATAAAAGAAAATGGAAATCCTTAGAGGAGGCCTTTGTCGGAAGACAAGTAGAGTAATTAAAAAAAAAAATAGTATGTAAAAATATTCTATAATAAAGGCTTATATTATTATATATACAATATAGATGGATAGGCTAATCAAGATAGATATATTAGGTCCTTACACATGAAATTGGCGTTTTTCGTACTGGCCACTTTAATCACAAATTTCTCCTCTTTGGTAAGGAATTCCAAATTCAAATTTGTACAGCTATAGACTCATGTATTTGTGCTTCGATGATCGTCATTCATTTGTTTTTTTCTTCTGTTTTTTTCTGTTTGCGTCACTCATTTTACAAAATGGAAAACTTAAAATATCGCATTATTTACGAGTACGAGTTCCGCCGTGGCACTAGTGCTGCGGAAACAACTCGAAGGGTGAATGATGTGTATGGCGGTCGTGTTGCAAAAGAAAACACAGTTCGTTTTTGGTTCCAACGTTTTCGTTCTGGAAATTTCGACCTGCAGAACAAGCCCCGTGGACGGCCTGAGACTCAAGTTGATAATGAAAAGTTGAAGGCTATTGTGGAAGCGGATCCATCGCAAACCACGTCCGAGTTAGCTGCAGGCTGCGATGTTAGTGATAAAACTGTTTTAATTCACTTGAAGCAAATTGGGAAGATTAAAAAGCTTGAAAGGTGGGTACCTCACGAATTGACTGAAGCAAACCGGCAAACGCGCGTCGACTGCTGCGTTACATTACTAAACCGGCACAATAATGAAGGTATTTTAAACCGAATCATTACCTGTGATGAAAAATGGGTTCTTTACGATAATCGGAAGCGCTCAGCGCAATGGTTGGATCCTGGCCAGCCAGCCAAATACTGCCCCAAGCGAAAATTAACCCCAAAAAAGTTACTTGTAAGCGTTTGGTGGACTAGTGCCGGTATTGTTCATTAATGTTTTCTCAAATCTGGCCAGACTATTACGGCTGATGTCTATTGTCAGCAATTGCAAACCATGATGGAAAAGCTAGCGGCTAAACAACCTAGGCTGGTCAATCGCTCCACGCCACTGCTGCTTCACGACAACGCTAGACCACACACTGCGCAACAGACGGCTACTAAATTAGAAGAGCTTCAATTGGAAAGTCTAAGACATCCTCCGTACTCCCCGGACCTTGCTCCAACAGATTACCATTTTTTTCGAAATTTGGATAGCTTCTTGCAAGGGAAAAAATTCAACTCCGATGGGGCAGTCCAAATCGCCTTCAAAGATTTTATTGATTTCCGTCCGACTGTTTTTTTTAGTAAAGGGATCAATGAACTACCTATGAGATGGCAAAAGTGCATAGAAAATAATGGTTCATACTTTGATTAATTAAATATATTATATTAAAAAATATTTATTTACAATTTCATATGTAAGGACCTAATATAAAAAGGAAATATTCTGAGCTGTGATGCGCCAAAAATAGTCAGCTCAGCAAATGCTAAATGACCAGCTGAGTCACTCAGCGCTGATTTTTAGCTGACATCAATTTATTGTGTCAGTGCTCAGAAAACAGCGAGGAAGGAGTAGAGTATTAACACAGCACATGCTGAACATATTTAACGTAGCGACTATAAATTTCATCCTAAGACTTAACTCTTACTTTTCGAGTCGTTGAGCAGTGGCATGGTCTTCCCGCGAGGGTGTTCCCACCCAGTGACGTGCATAGGGTATTTAGACAGGGTATGCATAATTCGGGAAATTTTTTGTATATTATATTATGACAGTAAATATTACATTGCTTTCATAGGAAAGATATATGGTGTGAATCTAAATATATATAACTCAAAGGTGACTGACTGACATAGTAATCTATCAACGCACAGCCCAAACCATTGGACGGATCGGGCTGAAATTTGGCATGTAGGTAGGTGAAGTCTACTTTGCTATGACAATAAACAAGTTTCATGGGTAAACTCTCAAATTTGTGGGTATTGACTTGAGAGAACATTGCTTATCCCAGGGACAGTTTTATGTTGCTTGCTAACGAGTAAGTTCACCCAATAGCTTGATAGTTTTAACGCCTAATGACTGATTAGTTAAGAATATTGTATACAAAGAAGTTTTGTAGGCCCTAATTTTTTACACACGCTAAACAAAAGTAAAGCCGGAAAAATTATACCTAATTCATAATAATACTTCTTAACGCGAGCGAAGCCGCGGGCAAAAGCTAGTATAAAATAGATATGAATATAAATTGTTCTTTTTTTTGTTTAACTTTAAGGAATTTATTCTTGACTTTTTTATCATAAGGGCATGCAATGTTTGCATGCATCTATGGAATGAACGCCACTGTTCCCACCGTCCTATGATATGGGTTGAGGATATGGTATCGATTGTTTTTCTTTACTGTCTTTAGTCTATATTGATTTTTGGACCGCATCTTGCTTAAATCAGGCGGTGGTGTGCATACTATTCCAAGTTAGAATTTAAAAAAAAAAACAAAGCTTTCAAGCACCTTTGTGATCCTATTTGTTATTCATGTTTCATTAAATTTATGGCATTTCTTACCACAAGGACGTAACACAAACAAGCTTAATTTAATTAAACTCTAGAGATCAAAATACGTCATCTCACTATATACTTAAAATTAATTTTGTTCTATTTACGCACATATATCTTTTTTTATAATGGTGTGACAAGGTAACTGCGTCTCCCCTAGTTGATAGTACTGTGTAGTCTGAGAACCACAACGACCGTCAATTTAAAACTCGTTCTGAAATATATTAAAATGATTTCTGATAATCAATTCCACTTTTAGTTGGCTCACTTTGATACTCTCTTTAGACTTGTTCCTCGCTTGGGAGCTGGCAGACGACTGACCATTCAAGCTCGCGGTAGCGATATATAAGGGCAAAGAAATAGGGTGGCCATCTCAATAGTTCTTTTTGACGTCAAGACAATGATTAGTGTTGCCATTTTAACAACGAGCGTAACATCAAGGGATGAAAATTTGTTGACAGTCGCCATTGCTATATCAATCCATATATACCATGGCGGAATGTCCCCAGGTATATTAACAACTGATCCCGAAACGCGGCAGCCCGAAGCGAGTCTCTTTCACAGTCTTTATATTTGATTACCGAGGTCACAACACGATTGTGGTGGGTTGTGGTTACGATTTTTTTATATATTTTTGAATTTTTATGGCTATATTGTTCAAACTGGTGAATAATCTAGCCAAATATGATCGAACATGACAGGACAAATAAGCAATGCTGTTTGACGTGTTTCCGCACACCGCTCCAAGACTACTTATGAGGAGAGTAATGGGTAGCCCTTTACTTCACCCCCTCGTAAACACAGAGGTGAGGCCTACCGAAAAGGCCAGACGTCGTCGCGGGCCGGAGAAGTGGACGCTGCTGTGCCTCCGGTCCCGGCTAGATGGAGAGAAGGAGCACCCCGGCGGTTTTAGTCGGTGCAAGTCTGACACACCAGGGATGGCGACCCTCATCGGCCCCTGAAGTCCGTTAGGGATTTCCCCCGGGTTACAAAAAAAGGACAAATAAGCATTATAAGTCCTTGAAAACTATTTTCGTTCAATATTCAGTCATGATGCGGTGCCAACTTGGTCCAATCTCTAAGAACATTGTCCTAATTTATAGACCTACTCGTAAAAAAAAGTTACTCGGATAAATTGTCGACAACATATAAGAAAAAGGTTATAAGACTGTTTTTGAAAAAAAATAAATAACAAAGCTTTATTTTACTGATCTTAAATAGATTGAGACAGTAGAGGGATTGCTCAAACTGGGTCATAACTACAGTACACAAGTTCAAAGATCAACATAGTAACTCGCTTTGGCTTGTTGCGTTTCGAGACCAGCTTGTGTATATCCAGTTGTTCGTATATCTACAGATCTTAATTTGTGGTATATGTGAGCCACCATTGCGATGGCAATTGTCAATAGATTTGTCCCTTTGTGATCACTGTCGTTTTTGGACTACATTGTACTTTCCATTTAGAGCTTTTGTCATTTTATATGACCAGGGCAAAATTTTTTTTTAAATAAATCTGGGCATAAAGACCACACTGCACGTGATGGAAAGTTCCATGCAATCCAAAAACCAAGCATGGCTGTCGAAAGACAACTACTTGACGATCACACCAGCCTATATTAATATCTCTTCATGCTTCGTCTATAGAACCTGATATTATAGGACAAAAGGACCCCGCTCGTCGGGAAACCATAACACAATCCACAATCCAGTGACCAAAGAAAGGTAATACCATAGATGGGCAAAATGTAAACAGATTAATTTTACATTTTTTACCATTAATATGACTGCATTTAGCTCATTTATGTTTGAAACAATACATAATCCCAGATTGTATACACATTTATGATTTCTTAATGTTTTAAATGGATTTAATCATGATTACTGAGCAAGAAAATTAAAATTATGACTACATTTTGTAATCGTTTATCATTAATTAGATTACATTTTGCCCATCTCTGAGTAATACACAGAGGCACGTTTCAGATTACAAATTAATATTTAATGGTTTGAAGAAACGGACCAAGACACTGTTTAATTGTAAAAATTCAACGAAACGTCACCAGTCTCGTTATCTTTTATCAGTTGCATAATAGAGAGAGTTCTCAGGAGCTACATTCTCTAATTCCACCAGCCCCATTTCACCATAAAACATCTAGACATCGTATCGGATGCCATTCATATATAAGGGGCGTTTTTTACATCCGCATGAAAAGATTTACTTCTATACTCATCCTGTGAACAGATACGCAGTAGAATATGCTTGATCAGGCCAGATTTCTACGTTCTTATAACTTGGGAGCCTTTAAGAGAAGAACGAATAGTCATTTGTTGGACGGACACGTTATATCGTCGGACTCATCTTCACCTTTCATCAGGTGTAATAGAGCTCAAGCATAGTTATGATTTAGTCTAATAAACATTTATTATACCTTTATTTACAATATTGTAATATATACCCTTAAAACCAGTATTTCGATAAAATCATCAGATATAATGCAATGCTAAACATATACAAAATGTATCGTCCTAAAGTTCTTAGAAACGGTATTAAGAATGTTGCGCTGGTGAAAAATTAAAATTTTTAGACTTACGTCTTTATGGATAAAAGCGAACAAACTTTATAAGCTAAAAATCTAGACAACTTTTTTAAATCGTCTAGGCAGTAACTAGATTTGCTGTATACTTAAATGGAATGAGTGAAACTTAGTCTATACGACTCTATTTACTTGGAAGTCGGAAATATATAAAGTTGTAACAATAAATATAAAACATCCTAAATGCTAAACTAGTATAAGCTATTTTTTTCTATTTTTAGAAAGTAACCTGCTCACGAAAGTGCTGTCTTGGAGAGGAAATTGTTGCATATCTATTAAAAAAAGTTCAGCAAACGTCAAAATATATAATGAAATTATGATGGGTCTAGGGTGAAACTGGAACCTGAGATTTCTAGGCTTATAGCTATCACACGGCTATGATTTTAAAACACATAGATTGTCTCGAGGTGCTCTTTCGAATGGACTAACTGCCAAATAAATCTCCAACGGTCAGTGAACATCAAAGATGCCGCCCTAAGTATACCATTTATTCATAGAAACAAGGTGCGTGTGACCTTAATTTTAATTAGACAGCTGTTTATCTGTGGAATGTCGCGACGTGAAAGATCGATAAGCGATTATGGAACATGCGGGAAAAAACATTAGGTGTACGAATCTCTAGATTTATCCAGAAATTGCTAGAAACCTGACCCACTAATATAAATACGGGGCGTGCCATATCTCCAAGTGATCGAATACGACTTTGCGGAAACATACGAGCACTGCAATAGGACAGTGTTTCTACGAGCGAATATTTCGACAGGCTTTTGTGAGCTCTTTGTAATTAGACTTTTTTAAAGTCAAAATTCGGTATCTTTTAACGATTGGATTTCTAGAACACGATTTTTGTGTGTTTCTTTTTTATTATTGTGCTGTGTACTTCATTTCTACTTAGACTGACATACTTTTTTTGGTGTCCCGGGGAAAATCCTACATAGGACCATCAGGGACGCTGCGAGGGCAGCGACCCCGGTGTGTCAGACTCCTACTGACTAAAAATCCCCGGGGTGTTCATTTAACCTTCCACCCGAGCTTGAGAAACCAAATTGATCCAGACGCCCAGAGAGCGAAATGCCTTGTCGAGGCTACCTCTCTGGAACGGGTAGAAGTAGAGAGCCCACCCTTCCAACAGCTATATCTAAGGCGGCGCGCTGGACACTGCGCTCCGCCTCCCTCTTATCCGGGCAGTAGACTCCCTCAAGTCTACTGCCCGAAGACTGACATACTTATGCTTGCTTATTCCTACTGTGACTGTTATACTACGTCCATTAATTGCCTATTTACTTGCTGTCTGGACTTCGTTAATTTCCTTCTAATAACTCTCATCTTTACACGGTATCCTGTGCTACAGCCTAAAGTAGGTGATATAATAACCAATTCCTACCACGCTAAAAGCCCATGCTCGTAATAATAAACACGTAATATTTGTATCATGAATATTGTTACAAGATTAATTTAAACTGTTTTAAAGGAATTAGCAATGTTTATATAAAAGCTAGTTTCTTTTACAAAAAAATACTTGATGAAAGGTTCACAAACTTCATTAGCAAAAGCCTTTGATGAGATTTTATCTCAATTTGATTAAGATATAAAACAGGAAAATAGGGTTCGTTTCTAAGAAATCCGCTAACAACGAACCATGAAGATATTCTAATAATATCTCAAAATTTAACTTAGATACTTGGAAATATAAATTAGTTGATGAAATTTAATTCGTAGTATTGTAGCGGAATTTGTTTTCGTGAAAGATCGATTTTGAAATCGGTCCACCTTGAAATTTGAAAAAAAATCGCTCCACAAAAATCGAGGCCTAGAAAGTTATTATTTTTTTTTATAGTTATTTAATTTTAGTTTTTTGTTTTAAGCTTTTATCTATATCGAAAAACATATAAACTCCAAAATTACCTATTTTTTAGGAATATGATGAACTTGTTGCTAAATTCATAACACACACTCATAAAACCGTTCTATGATACTGACTCCTTTACACGAAGCGCGAAGAGATATTTTTGCAGGCTGGCATGATCACTGGGACTGCCGATAGGTTTTTCTTGGTAGTCGTTGTCGATTTTGGACTACACCATGCTTGCGGGTGTAGTGTGGTTAATGTCCCGCGTCAGAATAAAATAATGACTCGACGAGAGTTTCAGAACTTCTTAATCCTTTTTTTTTATACTGGCTCGAAATAGAGACTACAGAATACCTGATGGTAAGTACAGTGTAGTCCAAAAACGAAAGCGACCATCAAAGGATGAAAATCCATTGATAGTCTACATCGTCATGTCGGCCCATATATACCACGACTGAAGGTCTCTAGGTATATGAGCTACTGGATATACACAAGCTGATCCCGAAACGCGACAAGCCGAAACTGGTCACTATGACGGCCTTTACATCCATGTACTGTGGTCGCGATCCAGACGGGCCCCGGCGCCCTACCACCTCGCTGCGGCTCGTTTAGCACCACCCAGGAGTCACTTGTAGGGAAACTAGGGTAAAGCCTACGGACGCGAGCAGCTTCGACTCCCAAATCCTAGCCGCGTAATGCTTATACCGGTGATTTTAAAGACGAGGGATTTATTCAGGGATGATGTTCAGCATTCGACTCTAATTCCAATTATGTAAAAAGATCTGATATCTCAATATTTCTGAAAACAAAGTAAATTATATAGTCAACGTATTTAGAGACAATTACAGACATTAATTAATTATTAAGTAGGTTTTTTGCCTGCCTTCAGCCAGGATAAAATGCGAATTGAAAATGAATGTCTGTTTACCTAAAATTACGTAAACGAAATTTTATATTCTTATAAATCATTTGTGCCCCACACGTGCTGTAGTGTCCACAATTTTCACGGATCAATTCTCATTTGTTCATCAATTTTTCTTTATGATTTGGTAGGTATTATAGCTATTAAAGTTTTTATAAGTTGCAAGTACAAAGTGTTGTGTCCTGAAATATCTCCCTCGTCTATAAAATCAGCATGTACATTTTATTTAAAAACTTCAGCTACTTTTATTAATCTCTTATCTTAGCAATATAGATCATTTTTTTATAATATTATCGACAGTAATTAATTATTTCTATCAAGTTTTTGCCGTAACTTTATCAATATTTCATCTTGTCTTATTTTAATTGATTTATCGTCAGAACTCTTGATGGATGTATATATAAGGAGATTTATTAGCATCTTGAGAAGTTGCTATCAAATTTTACTAAATCTAAATAAGCCTGGTTGTACATTGCGTCCGATTCGAATACGTGAAAGTACGTTCCCAAGTAGCCGTTGAATTGTTTGATAATTTACGCACTAGACCCGTCATCCGATAATTTCTAATTCGGATTAGAATATTGTCAGACCGAAAATTTATAGCATTATGAGCGTAACGTAAAACGGAATAAGATGTCAATGTCATTAACGTCAAAACAATCGTTCGTTATTTTTTAAAAGTCAACTTCATCCGCTCGTGTATCTTGTAAAAATTATACTTAACACGTTCGCTGCCATGTCACCCAAATATAGGTGACGCTTTTCTTGTTGAGGTTTTTTTTTTTACACTGGCTCGACATTGTGACCACAGAGTACCTGATGGTAAGTATAGTGTAGTCCAAAAACGAAAGCGAGCATCAAAGGATGAAAATCCATTGATAGTCTACATCGTCATGTCGGCCCACATATACCACGACTGAAGGTCTCTAGGTATATGAGCTACTGGATATACACAAGGAGGAGCTGGAGGTTAATAAGATTATAATTTGGATTTTTTAATAAAATTAATGGAATGATGACTAAAGACCCGTTAGCTTATTTATAATGAGTACAAAATACGAAAGCATAAAGTGTGATAGAAATAAAAAATTTTTTTTTTGGTATATGACATATCATATAACCCAAAAAATAGGTTGATAGAAACAACAAAACCAAATACCCTGCGCAAAAGGGAAGGCTGCTCAAGAAATTCTAAGTGATCAGCTTAGTCACAAAGGGTTGATTTTTATCGCGTATTATTTTATAAAGGTTTTTCTTTTGAGGTACCTTAAAAACAAATATACTAAGGTAACTACCGTCACAACTATCGTAATAAATTCTGAAAAACTGCACGCAGAAATTGCATTGAACATTCAAATTTGTTTTCGTAAGTGTGTAAATATTTGATGCACGCTAGATGGATGTTTGGCTGGAAATCGGGTGGTATCTCGCGCTGTATGTTTGCAAATAAACTGATTTATTCAACTAGTTTTTATAGAGCAGGACCAGATTTTGGGGGCAACCGGGGGCCCATAAACCTGGCGCCCCATTCTAGGTCATACGAGTACATCATCAAGCATGTCCGGGGAATAATTGTATATCGTATAAAGTAGATAAACTTCTCCTCCATTTTTTTTACACTGACACGGCACAGTGACTACACCAAACCTGATGGTAAGCATGGTGCAGTCCAAAAAACGCCAACGACTATCGAAAGGTAAGAAAAAACCCATCGGTAGTCGCAGCGATCATGCCGGCCTGCACAAATATCTCTTCACGTTACGCTTAAAGGATCCCATATCATAGGATAGCGGGAACACGCTCGCCGGAAGACCGTTCCACAGCCCAATGACACGGCAAAACAAGGAGTTAGAGAGCTTCTTAGTCTTGGCCGGGATGTGAGATACCGTATAGCTGTGACACCGCAAACCCGCGCGCGTGGTTCTATTCAGGAAGGGAGAGGGCGGAACAAGGTTAAACAACTTTTCAGAACACTCCATAAGAAAAAAAAAATTGTTCAAGCTTTTGTTTAGACGTTAAAAAGTTAACTCAAAAGTCTCATAAGGTATTGTTACCACGTCTTAAGTTATGCAATAATCGTTTTTTGTGAATATATCTCTTTTTATGCGTTAATGATATGACATTTACAAGTGATTGTGGTAGCGTAGTGAGTAAGTGACCGGTAACCGGTTCTAGGTTCGTGACCCGGCACGTATCTGTGGTTTTTTTTTTCAAATGAAATATGCTTACCGGTGAAGAAAATATCGTGAAGAAACCCTCATTGCATTGTCATGTGTAAGTGCTCTGAGATCGGCGATCAGCTTTAGTTCTAGTCACATTGGGCATGACATATCGGCGTAAAGTGGATACAGCCACTATCGTATCTCTGCCCACCGCGTAAGGGATATAGCATGACGGTATAATATTGTTATAGCTATAAGCACTTATATTAAGCTTATTATTATTAAGCCGTGGTGGCTGCCGGCAGAATAGAATAGCAACTCCCTCTTCTTGCCGAGGTATCATAAAAGGCGACTAAGGTATCTCTTATTATTTTTTTATTATTTTTATTTATTGTTTATAACTTACACTTATATCCTTCTATATAACGCTTTGGTTCGCTCGTTACTCGAATACGCCTCTACTATTTGGAACCCTCAATATAAAAAATACATCAATCTTCTCGAGAGCATACAAAACAAGTTTCTAAAACATTTAAAGTATAAATCTGATTTACACAACCTTCCTTGTAGCTCAATTCCTGCGTTATGTCATCGTAGAATTGAGAGGGATCAACTTTTTTTATTTAAAATTGTTAACGGTCTCGTGGACTCGTCCTATTTGCTTGGTCAAATAGGTTTCAGGTGTCCGCATTCCAATGCAAGAGACTTTTCGCTGTTTAAGGTGCCATTGTTAAGGTCAAACTATGTTAATAATACTTTTGTTTTTCGTGCCTGTGATCTATATAATAAACGTTTTTGCGATATAGATATACTGTCCTGTGCCTTTGGGCCCTTTAAACGAATGGTGAGAAAGAAAATATTAGCCTAAGTTCAATTTTGTTCTATAATGTATTTTTTTTAATATAAATGTACTATTTATATGTAACATATATATGTATGTATATTTGATTGATTTTTTATTGTTATTTATTAGCTTGATTTTTATTTTTGTACTAATTTTTGTGGAAACTTTGCTGGTTTATGTAACATTTTTTGTGTATATTATTATCATTTTTATATTGCTGTATGTTTCCCTTTAAAATAAATAAATAAATAAATAAGGGCTTTTGCCATTTTGGCATATCAGCCCTATTGTACCCAATACGGTGAAAAACCCCTCAGTTCTGAGAGAGTCGCTGATGAGTCAGTGCTACCATGTCTACCAACAATTTCACAGTATTCCCTGTCGGATCACATAGGACGCCATGAAAGGCACCTATATCACATAAGCTGACTCTGCATTGGCTCATCAGCGACTCTCTTGCACTTTTATTCCGGTCACACTCCATCAGCAAGTGATGCAAATCGTCCCGTTTTCCACAGGTACTGCAATTAGGCGATTCTATTTTCCTCATAAGATATGCAAAACTTGCCGATGGATAGTGACCGGAACGAAGTCTTAACGCTACCTTGATGTAGTGTCTACTCTGTAGGCTATTACTAAACCATGGGGAATGCAAGGGCTGACACTGTATCGTTTTATACCAAATTCCCTTCTTACTTCTTTTATCAAAATGCTCCTTCCAGCTGTCAGCCATAATTTGCTTGTATTCCACTAAAAATTCCCAATAATTTAGTTTAATTTTGTATTCAATACCGTTCGTTGATCCTTATTTAGCTTCAGTATCAGCCCTTTCATTCCCCATGATACCTACATGTGATGGAATCCACTGCAACATCAGACAACTGGAATCAAGTTTGTGTTTAAAAATGAGGTCAATGATATGGTAGGCTACCGAAGCTCCTCTCTCAGAAGAGGTGCATCGAGCCAAATGCTGAAGCGCACTTTTGCTATCAGTTAGTATGACCACCTTTCTAAGTTTTAAATTAATAGCATACTTTAAGGCCTCCGATATTGCAATGAGCTCCAACGTCATTACGGATACATCCTGACAAATGTGATATGATTTAACTATTTCATTGTGAGGGTCATAAAAAGCCGCTCCGCATCCACTAAGGTATCTCTTGAACACCGCAATTCAACCAGGTGTTTAGAGAAGGGAAAACTCGATCAAACCTGCATCCTGCTCCCTCCCGATCGTACTGGTTCTCCTTTCCATCGGGCCTGAGGGAGCTCGGACGAGAGAGTGCTTTTCTGGCTGCGCGTCCAGTTATGCTCTTAAATATCTCCTGCGCAATTGACTGTTTCCGAAAACTGAACCTCGAATTACTTAACCGGTGTTGAAACAGTCGCCGTGGCCGAAACCGGCTAGGACATCATCATCATCATTATAGCTATATATTTGTTGCTGTATTTATACTATATATAATTTTGCAAGAATAGGTCAAAGGTAACTCGCTGAAGTGACAAGATAATCCAACCAAAAACTTGGCAGGAGCGGTCGTCGTCCGCAAAACACGACTAGCTGCCAAATAATATACCATTTGGAACGTTTCGGTACAAAATGTCCGGCATTTGCCTTCACCTAGGACCCATTATACAACAATTTTCTCTATTCAGACTCAAAAGGAACCGAATGCCGTTAAGCGAAAGCGGATGGCATCAATTCCGTCTTATTTTAACCCTGTTCTGTAACTTATCATTATTTTAATACAAAAGAAAAGTATTCACAAAGTGGTAACAAGGATTGACTTCATCGTCGGGTCAAAACTACTGAAGCAAAACATATGACATATTACATTTCGTGCTCTATGATGGAGGTAAAAAAATCAATCATATAGTATGTAGACGCCGCCCGATACGTGCATGTGTTAAACGCCCTAATGGTTGTTAGGGTGTTACGGGACCCACGGGGTAAGAGGATGCGCGCGCGCACGGGATGCTTGCTAATTCAGTCGACTACCGTGACCTGAGGCTAGAGTACGTGCGCGTGCGTCGCAGTTCGGTGTGCCTTAAAGTGCAAATAAACAGTAAACGCCAAAATCCGTGTCTTTCTATCACCAGACCCACGACCACCGGTCATAATCTAAATTTATTTTTTATAATATGACTCTCTCTTGATGCAGCGCGCAGTACTCGCCGAGCAAGATTGCTTGTGCTTCCTAAACCGCGGACCAATTATGAAAAACGGAAGATCACTTTTGAGGGAGCATATCTCTACAACGCGTCACCCTCCTGCATTAGAAACGCGGGCTCGCTTGCCATATACAGAACTAAATTACTACAATATATTAAAGATAAATACTAACAAATATGGTTCTGTATTTGCCAAGTGAGCTCTTAGCATTTTACTGTTCTTGATAGTTTTTAAACAAAATGTTCTCATTTAAGTGATTTGTATCTTAATGAGAATAAACTCTTTGAACTAAGGCACCCGCCATTTATTGATTTTTTTTATATTCCGCCCTCAACAGGGTGAAGTAGGAGTTGAAAATCCAATCATATTGAAGTGGTAAGTCTGATAATTGATACTTAGTTTTTGAAAGTAGTTTTGGTGTTTGAAAATTAATTAGTTTTAAAGTAAACGCTATGAAAACGCGTATTTAACATTTTGGATATAAATATAAAACGCGATTAGACAATTTTGGAAAATCAACCCCACACGATGGTAAAATAGGGATTGCAAGTTTTATATAAAAATAAAATTAAACATTATTAAAACGGGTATTTAGTTTTGGATATAAATAAATAACATATAATTAGACGTTTACGGAAAATGATTCTCCCAGGGAGTAGATTATGACTACCCGGGTAACGCCGGATTACTACAGCTAGTATTTTATACAAAATGTGTTAAATAGACTATCATTCTTGTCATTCTTTGATTCCACCAGCCCCATTCGACCACAAAACCACTAGACATCGTGTCGGATACCATCCGTATATGGTGGATGTTCCTTATATTCGCACGAAAATATTCGCTTCTACATTTATCATGCGAACGGCTAAGGAGTGGAATATACTTCCAGCGGCCATATTTCCGCGATCTTATGATCTGGGAGTCTTTAAGAGAAGAGTGAATAGGCATTTGCTAGGCGATCACGTTTCATCATCGAACTCATCTTCACCTTCCACCAGGTGTGATTGAGGTCAAGCGTTCGTCTATAAATTATAAAAAAAAAGTTAGATTTTGAATCGGATAGCCTGTAATCTCAGTTTAGACATTGTTTTTATATAGACACGGTTTAAAAAAAACTCTCAAACAGTATATGGTTTTTTTTTCATAAATTAAGAGAGGTTTGCACGAGAGGGTTGCGTTTGTGTAAGCGCTAGCATCCACGCACCAAATGTAACCTGTGCAATTGACTGTTTCCGAATACATTCATCAGCGAAATCACCTTGGCAAATGGGGCGCATTGGGGCGCGCGCCGACTTCATGTGATTTGGAAACATCGCTAAGGCCGAAATCGACCAGGATTAATAAATAATAATAATAAATTATTTATTAAACAAACAATTACAAAGCAACACATTAAAGTCAGCTGACTGACTGATCTATTCAAGACCGATTGGCTGATGCTTTTAAGGTCCTGACCTCTCAGGGTGGGGGCCCAGTGCGACCGGCTAGCGACCCTCGAGATGTCGACGGAACGGGATAACGCGATTCGTCGAAATATATTGTGCAGTGTCGGAGAGGACCTTTTGCCCTCCCCCGAGATAGTGTCCGAAGAGCGTGGCATGATTGGGCTGTGGAGAATTGATTACAGGACCCACAGTCCCCGTCTATATGCAGAAGTAGTGACCTTGGGGGTTTTAGCCGGTACAAGTCCGGCACACCTCGGCTGTGCCACCCCCTGCGTGCGGCCGGGACGGTCCAATGAGGATTTTCCCCAAGTAAAAAAAAAAGTACATTAATGTCAGCTGACACCCAAATTAGAACTACCTGTATCTTGGATGTCAGCATATTTCACACAATTTGTTACATACAGTTTCAATCCGCTGCGTAGTTCCAATCTTAACTCATAACCATAGATGGACAAAATGTAATCAGATTAATGAAAATGATTAATGATTACATTTTACGTTTTTTACCATTAATATGACTGTATTTTGCTCATTTATGTTTTAAACACTACAAAATCCCAGATTGTAAACGCATTTATGATTTCTTAATGTTTTAAATGGATTTAATCATGATTACAGAGCAAGAAAATTAAAATTACGACTACATTTTGTAATCGTTTATCATTAATCAGATTACATTTTGCCCATCTCTGCTCATAACAATACAATAATAATATTACATACACTATACAATCAAAATAAATAATAATTTCACAATAATGTTACACCCCAAGTACATCTATTCCCGCAACAGTTCCTGAGTATCATCATATTTCAGATTCGAGAACCAGTTTCTCAGCTTCATCTCACATTCGTATATAAGATAAGTTCAAGATTTAATTCAAGGTTAACTTTATTATAAGTCCTTGAACCAAGAATTATCGAAACTATTATTAAAACCTAGTACTTGCAAGCGGTGTATCTTCAACAAATACTAATGAAGATTTAGTTCAAGCGTTCCATGCCTATCATCATTAGCGTTAATTCCATAGTTCCTTGAAAACATTGCATGCCCTTACGATAAATAAGTCTGGAATAAATTGCTTTAATTTAAACAAAAAAAGGGACCCTTTATATTCATATCTATTCTATTTTCACGCCATCTATCTTCCCTATGAAAGTAATGTAATATTTATTATCATTATATAATATTCACATTCATTATGTAAATCTGCTTACTGTATCCAAATATCCTATGCACGTCACTGCCTGTCATGCCACATTAAATATCCTAGTCAAGGGTTTACGTATATATGTCTATTTATCATTATTCAATTTGCCCGCACATAGGACGGTCTGAGGTGAGAACAAAAACAGGAGGGATCGTGTAAAACTGTAGCGCGCTAGGGCGGCAATGTTTAGTATGATATATTAAATTTACGTCAAATACCTCAGGCTTGTGTTTATTTATTGTGGCCCTCCGCCTTTAAAGTTTATGTGTTACGTGAAATTTGTTCCTAGAGTGTGGACCTCATTGTTAAGCTTGGTCATGTAGAGGTTTATTTCTCGGGAATATTTCTCAATGAAATTGAAAAATGCTTTTGTCTTTTGTCTCAAGGCACTCTTTACTTGTATCCTTATAGTATTTTTAGGGTTGGAAATAAGGAACTAATGTAACATCAATAGCTTCATGCATTCCTGAGAAACCGGATCTTTGTAGATGGAATTTGGCCCATTGTTTGGGTATTTTTTGTATTGGTGAGTGGCAACATTAGTTTATGTATGGCATCATTGTAAAAATAAAACATTAAATAAGTTTTCTTTTTGAAGAGAAGAACAGATCACTAAAGATAACTCTACTACATACATGGGCAAAATGTAATCAGATTAATAAAAATGAATACGATTATTTTTTACGTTTTTTATTATTAATATGACTGCATTTTGCTCATCTATGTTTTAAACACTACAGAATCCCAGATTGCATACACATTTATGATTTCTTAATGTTTAAATGGATTTAATCGTGATTACAGAGCAAGAAAATTCAAATTACGACTAAATTTTGTAATCGTTAATCATTATCAGGTTACATTTTGCCCATCCCTGTTCTACTGGTATCTAATGGAACTGTCATATGTAATAGCGCTGTGAGAACTGCGATCAGCTTCGCTACTGGTCACGTTGGGCACGATTTGTAAACGTAAAGTGAACACACTCACGTATGTATCTCTTCTGACCCCGAAAGGGACATAGCGTGATGAATACTATTTAATATTGTTTGGTTTACGTATTAGCACATTTAAGGTTATATTATAAAGCTATATACACATATATAGTTTATTAAAATAGCGTTACAATTTGTAAAAATGCAGCTAAGATCATAACTGCAGTGAAAACTTCAATCATATTCTATCAGAATGAATATCCCGGCTTAGTTCTGATACAAGCACTAGCCGCTATCTACGGAGCATTGTCCTCACATAAATTAGATATGTTTATCTTGCGGACAGTTGGAACAATCTGCTGGTTGTAACTACCCTCGCGGGGGATGTTTATATCCTTGTTCAACAATCCTGTTTTGATTTTGAATACATAGGGACAAGTTTCTAGTGTAATTTAGAATTAGTGATAGTTTTTTTTATTATTATTTATAGACGAACGCTTGACCTCAATCACACCTGGTGGAAGGTGAAGATGAGCTCGATGATGAAACGCGATCGCCTAGCAAATGCCTATTCACTCTTCTCTTAAAGACTCCCAGGTCATAAGATCGCGGAAATATGGCCGCTGGAAGCGTATTCCACTCCTTAGCCGTTCGCGTGATGAATGTAGAAGCGAATCTTCTCGTGCGGATATAAGGCACATATGTGATGGCGTCCCTATGCCAAGTTATTTAAAAAAAAATGATTTAATGCAGTGGAAATGCGATCTCTTCGTTCTATATGCGGAGTGACGCTTGCGAATCGCGTCAGGAATGAAGAAATACGTAGAATGAATGCTTTGAAAGATAGTGTCATAGATAGCATGCACAAAAACATGCTTCAATGATTCGGGCACGTGGAGAAGATGAATTTTTTCTACACTGGCTCGACATAGTGACTACAATGCTCCTGACGGTAAGTACAGTGTACTCCAAAAACAAACGCGACCATCAAAGGATGAAAATCCATTGATAGTCTACATCGCCATGTCGGCCCACATATACCACGACTGAAGGTCTCTAGGTATATGAGTTACTGGGCATACACAAGCTGATCCCGAAACGCGACTGGCCAAAACGAATCACTATAACGGTCATTACACTTGCATACTATGTCATGACCCAGTTCGGGCAATCACCTATCACCAAATATGAATGAGTGATGAAATGATTACGAAAATATGAATATGAGTGGAAGTAAAACCGAGGCCGACCGATGTTTACCCAAGCAGACCAAATAGATGAAGGGTAATTGTTCGAGTTAAAGAATATTAGTCAGCAGCTGTGAGCAGACTATGGCGTAATGCAGGTCGGTTCGGTAGATGGCGTTGTGCCAAATTCCATCGCGTTATAGTTTCGTTCACAGCGGCTGCATATAAGACAAAGGTGCCACGTGACGAGAGGACAGAGAAACAAAAGAGATATTAAGTATTTGTTTTACGTGCTATATATGTGAAGTAATTAAACCAGTGGTCATCTGTATCTAGTGGTTTCAATTCAATCTCCCCGCTCATGATCCAGTAAAGGGAAATTTGTACAGTAATAACAAAAGCAAGCGTAATCGCCGAGAGTGCATGAAGCGGTTAATAAATGTTAAGGAAGCAAAAGAAGTTTGCAAATATAGAGTAAACTGGGGTTCCATGTTCTCTGCTTACCCCAATTTGGGATTCGGCGTGATGATGGATAACTTAAGCTTAAATTAAGTAATAGCTGATTTAAATTCTCACGTCTTTTAATGTAGAGTATTTACTTTATCCCACTGTACTTTAACCGCGATAATAATAGGCTCAACTTAAAGATACAGTATATAGTCGGCCTATTATGTACAGTCGTGTACACTGGTATTAATTCTTATAATAATAATTGTTGTCGTAGATCGGTCGGTGCGCCGAGCAATACGCATTGATATCACCATACCACATTATGAGAATTTCTTGAAAGGGGAAAAAGAAAAATCTTAAAAATATTTAGGCCTTGCACACGAGATTACACGCATGTAGGATGTGGATTCAAATGTTTTTGTCCCGATAGTCGTATCAACTAATGGGCTGAGCGCAAAGAGCCTTGATTTTCATCTCAAGAGGCTCTCACTGGATTGTTGGATCAAGGGCCGGATACAGAAGGCAGTATTACTCGATACGGCACGCATTGTGAGGAGGTTCTTCACTCTGAGCTATAATAATAAGGTTATAATAATAATATATCGCCAAGCTTTATCCCTTTCGGCGTGAGCAGAAATATAATACTGGCTGTATCTAATTTACGCTTATATGTCCTGCCCAACGTGACCAGTAGCGCAACTGATCGTCGTTCTCATAGCACAAGTACACATGACAATTCTATTAGATACCGTGTGGACTTCCTCACGATGTTTTCCTTCAACGGCGAGCATTTGGTCCCTAAATCCGTACGTAATAAGGAAACCTGGAAACAAGTCCTTTGTCCATTAGACCATCACAGCCTTTCCCAGAAGGAGGTCGCAGAGCGTGAGCGGCATAGAGCTAATCCCACCCGCAGGAGAAGACGTCGTGCTGGCAATCGCCCCGGCACGTCAATTCCAGCCGATCGATCCGTCGATGACTGATTGGCTGATACCCTTAGGATCGCGGGTGCTCAAGGTGGGTGCCCTGGGCGCCTGGTTAGCGATATGTAGAGATTGGTGGAGCGAAAGCGTTCATATTACATTTCGTGAGACGGATGAGGGAAGGCATTGCTACTAATGCCTTCCTGCGAGTCAGATCTTAAGAAATCCAGTGCACGGCGGGGCTGTGGAGCAATTGTTTACAGGGCCCACAGTCCCGTCTTAGTGCAGATGAGATCAACTTGGGGTTTTTGTCGGTAAAAGTCCGCCACACCCCAGTTACCATCCCCCATGTGTAGTCGGGACGGTCCAATGAGGATTTTCCCCAAGTGAAAAAAAAGTCCATCACAGCCTAAGTTATAAGTATTATAGAATTATATTTTTCGATGTATATTTATTGTAAGCACTTTTGCGTGCGATTGTACTATCGGTTATTCGGGCCACGTAACTGGTTTATTACTCCAAGCGATGCGAGTTGCCTACCAATGTTCTCAGCTTTCACTGACGTCTATACCCACGGTATTTATTTGTACTCCAGATAAGATGTTATTTGCCTGCTTTGTGACATTATTATCGTTGAGTGAAAGAAGACTTCTTATGATATTAGATGCCTCTCTTCCACGTATTGTATATACAGGGTAGTTTTATAGACGAGGGAGGATATTCAGCATTCGATTATAATTCCAAATATGTTTAAAAGTGATACATTAATATTTTCATCGAACTAAGTAAATTATAGACTAAGTAAATTATATATTTTGCTTGTTCTAAGCTAGAATAAAGTACGAAGAGAAAACGAGTTAAAAGCTGTTTACCTAAAATTACGTAAAAGGAATTTTATATAATTACCAATCAATTGTGCGCCACACGCGCTGTGTCTACGTTTTTTACGGATCTTTCCTTCGCATTTGTTCATCAATTTTCCTTGATTGTATTCTTAAATATCGCCCTCGTATATAAAATCGCCCCCTATATAATATTATATAGACTTTTCCTATCACACATCACAGTAGAGCTTAAAGTACAAGGACTAGAAACGTGATATTGTTACAGTGGATTCTTTCTATAACGTAGACATCCATTAAGACCGGATGTTTTAATATTTCATCCCTAAGGGGCTAAAACTGTTCTTGGAACATTCGCTAGTTTTGCAGCTAAGCCGAATGTAGCAGTATATTTTAAAATAATGACTCCGTATTCGTTAAACAAACCTACGCCCCTCGGGAATAAATTTTCCAAAAACATCAAAACTACTTTATTTAATAATGATGATATTCTGGCCGATTTCGAGCTTGGCGACTTTCCGAATCACAGCAAGAAGGCAGCAACACCTTTCGGCGAAGATGAGATCGCTGATAAAAATATTGGGAAACAGTCAATTGTGCAGAATAACAATTGCGCTTACATAAACGCACCCTCTCGTCCAAACCTCTCTTAATCTAATGGGTCAGAGAACTGACCCCTTTCAGTGCCTTAGGCCTTTCACAATACCTAGCTGTCTCTACAGAATCCTCGGTAGAGTAGGATGCCGGTAGACTAAGCATTTTTTAATTATCTTCTTTTTTTATACCGACTCGACACAGTGACTGCTCCATACCTGATGGTAAGCATGCTGCAGTCCAAAAAACGCCAACGACTATCGATAGGCAAGAAAACCCATCGGTAGTCACGGCGATCATGCCGGCCTGCACAAATATCTCTTCACGCTACGTTGAAAAGATCCCATATCATAGGATGGTGGGCACACGCTCGCCGGAAGACCATTCCACAGCCCAACGACACGGCAAAAGAAGGAGTTAGAGAACTTCTTAGTCCTGGCCGGGATGTGAGATAAGATTAATGTATCATCACGCTATTTCACTTAGAGTGTGCAGAGACATATTACTGGTTGTATCCAGGGCATTTACACATGATATTTCTGTTAGATGCCATATGGGCTTACTGCAATTTCTTTTTTTTTTATTTCTAAAAGAAAGCATCTTACAGTAGCCCATTCTATAACTTTAAAATTTGCTACATGTGTACTCTAAAGAATTGCGTTGCCATAGTTTTGTAAGGTTTTAGTGTATGACCCTGAGAAATCGGCTAGCCACCCACGAAAATTCGACGGAGCGGGGTGACTTTCTATGTGATGTCAGAGAAGATTTTTGTGTCCCTAAGATAGTATGTCATGTATGTGTGTACGTGTGTATGTAGTATGTGTGTAGTATGTATGTGTGTGTAGTGTAGTATGTAGTGTGTGTGTGTGTGTTTTGGGAGTCGAAGCTGCTCGCGTCCGTAGGCTTTACCCTAGTTTCTCTACACGTGACTCCTGGGTGGTGCTAAACGAGCAGCAGCGAGGTGGTAGGGCGTCGGTGCCCGTCTGAATCGCGACCACAGTACATGGGTGTAAAGCCCGTCATAGTGACCAGTTTCGGCTTGTCGCGTTTCGAGATCAGCTTGTGTATATCCAGTAGCTCATATTCCTAGAGACCTTCAGTCGTGGTATATGTGGGCCGACATGACGATGTAGACTATCAATGGATTTTCATTCTTTGATAGTCGCTTACGTTTTTGTACTACACTGTACCTACCATCAGGTACTCTGTAGTCACTATGTCGTGCCAGTGTAAAAAAAAAGAATCCAAGGCGCGTGGCATGACCTAGGTGTGTGGAGAATTGACTACAGGATCAACAGTCCCCGTCTATAAGGAGAAGTAGTCACCTCAGGGTTCTTAGCCGGTACAAGTCCCACCTTGGCCACGCAGCCCTCGCGTGTGTCCAGGACAATTTGATGAGGATTTTCTCCAACTAATGCTGAATGATGCGTGTTCGGAACCCCACGGAATAAGTACCATTTCCCCACTCATACATATAATACTATGTACTTCACTATATAAGCAAATACCACACACCTTCATGATTCATAAAAACTCACTCTTATAATTTTCAGAACGTGTCAAAAGAAAATATTACTTCAATAAAAAGGCTTCTTTCTGCCTATTCATACTCCAAATGCATTAAATATAACATAAAATTAGGGTTGTTATTTATACCCGTGGCCGAATCCGCAACTGTCGGATATCCGAAAATTTATCTGTGACCATTTCAGAATAATTCAGACTACGCTAAAACTGAAACCGTCGAATTCTAGAAATCATTTTGCAGTTACAAAACTCTGAAAATAAATATTAAAAAGAAAATTATGACCGGTGGTCGTGGTTGTAGAAAGACACGGAATTTGGCGTTTTACTGTTTATTTGCACTTTAAGGCACACCGAACTGCGAAGCACACGCACGTACTCTAGCCTTGGGTCTCCGTAGTCGACTGAATTAGCAAGCATCCCGTGCGCGCGCGCATCCTCTTACCCCGTGCGTCCTGTAACACCCTAACGACCATTAGGGCGTTTAACACATGCACGTATCGGGCGGCGTCTACATGCTGTAAAATAGTTTTTTTTTTATGGCTGTGTTGGTCTTGTGGATAAAGGACCTGTATCTACGCACAGTAATGCGAATGTTCATAGGTCCGAATCCAGACATGCATCTCTGGATTTCTAGATTCTAGATTAAGTACAAGATTAGGGATAGCATGCTTGCCTGTGAGGGGAAATTCGCATGACATCTAATATAAATGTCATGTCTAAGAATGTGAAAAGTTGCGCCTCTGGTCACATTGCGCACGACATATAAAGGCGAAAGACACAGATAATAATGTATCCCTGCTCACAAAGAAAGGATATAGCGTATCGATATATTGTTATTATAAAATTGCCGATACCCAATAAAAAAAGGTGTGTGTACGATTCACACACGATAGAAGTGAAACTTCAGTAAATCGATATAAGAATGAGATGAATATATATAACAAGAGTAAGATAATTACAAAATTTATTTGTTTAAAAATGAAAGTATTTTGATTAATTTTAAAATATATTTTATTATTTATTTAACATATGTTACATAATTTATTGGTGTTTATTAACTCTTTTTTTTGTATCCCGGGGGAAAATCCTGCATAGGGCCATCAGGGACGCTGTGAGGGCAGTGACCGCGGTGTGTCAGACTCCTACTGACTAAAAACCCCCGGCGTGTCCCTCCGATTGCTCCACCCGGGCCTGGGAAACCAAATTCGTCCAGACGCCCAGAGAACAAAAGGCCTTGTTGAAGCTATCTCTCTGGGGATGGGGTGGGAGTAAAAATCTACCTATCCAAAACCTCTCTCTCAGGTGGCGCGCCGGGTGTTTTTTAACACTTATATTTGAACATCTATCTTGATTGTTGAATAATTGTGTTTCACGCGCACGAAACTCGCGACTACGTTCTGTTGAAATTTTCGTTTTTTTTTTGTTTTGTAATTTTTATTTCATTTTTTTTTTCGTCGATATTGACGACACATTAGTTTTCGGCATCCTATAAAATTTATTATTTAGCACATTAAGACTAAAAAATACTCACAAATACTTAAATAATAACACACCGCACTGACTTCTTACTAAAAAGCTGTAATACGCACATACACACCGAAATTTACTCTCTCGCTCTGTCTCACTAATTTTTGTATTTGAGTCTCACCACGCTGACTTCTTACTAAAAAGTGTGATCCATACTGACATTAGCTATCTCGCTATGGCTCACAAATTTTTGTATTTGTGTCTCTTACCTGTCGTTTTTCCGTTCCATCCGGTTTAAAATCACAACAATTCTATAGAAGTTACACTTCAATAATTGTGATTATAAGTGAATACTAACAAGTTTATAAGGAACCCTCGGTGCGTGGTTCTGATTTACACTTGGCTGATGTTTTTTATTTAAATAATTGTGGGAAATACTTCCTTTAACAAAATATTCTCCCGTAATTATGATTACCTTCCTAATTTCCTTTCCTTAATGGGATTTATCCGAAATACATAAGGACTCTATATAAAAGGTAATCATATTTTCTCATATCTTAGTTATAACTTATTACGATAAAATGAACAAGTAAGCAAACACACAGTTTTTATTTAACGCTAATTATAATCTAGCGTGCGTTCAATAATTTATTATTATTAAGGAGCGAATAGAAAATGTTTTTTATACCTTTTTATCGTGTTATGTTCCTTGAAATTTGAAACTTTCTGCGATTACTTCAGATAACGTCAACATTTTGAAAGGGTTCATATTAAATGCCACAAATAAAATATAATATTCGTTGTAAATTGAACTAAGATATTTTCTTTAATTCGATTTATTTCGTGTAAGATGTTGACGGACTTGATTTTAAGGATAAAAAAGGACTTAGTTGGTTATTGGATTAATGAATTGGTTTTGCACTTGTGTTTGATTGGCCGGTGCGTTTGCTGTCATGTTGATGAATGGAATGCGCCGGCGCTAGTGAGGTGCGTGGCGCATACTTGCCGCAATCGTTAAATAGTGAGGGGAAAAGGATAGGACGGATTAACAAGCCGTAACAATAGTGAAATATCGTCATATATTTACCATGCTCAGTATGACCAGTAGCACAATTAATCACCGTTCTCCCACCACTGGTACACACGACATTTCTAGATACCATCCGACTTCCTCACGGTGTTTTCCTTTACCGGTAAGTTGGTGTCTAAATCCGCATTTATCTGGAAAATACTGGGTCGTCGTGCATGGATACCTGTCCCTTATCCATTAAGCCAAGCCACATTTTTTCATTTAAATGTATAAAAGTTAGTGAAGGGTTCCAATTATTAAAACTACAATTTGGAGCACGAGTTATGACAACTTAAACAAACTTTCGATTAAGTTACGGCGAATACACAGGTCCTATTAATTCACCATCGACATTGTCTAGGTGAAATTAATAGTCGAGTTTCCCTGTGATAAATCACTTAAGTTGGGGCAGGAATAGGTGAAATGCGGGCCGACCCACTTCGGACAGATTCTAAACTCGGCGAGTACACTAGGGTTTGCATCCCGGGATTCAAATGTCGACATCTCGGAATTCGTGGATTTTACTTTAGGTGGTAGGGCGATTGTCTGAACGGCTGTCGTGAATACAGTACGCGTGTGTAAAGACTGTCGTAGCGACTCGCTTTAACCTGTCGCGTTTCGAGATCAGCTTGTGTACGTCTAATAAGTTATATATCTAGAGACCTTGAGTAGTATATATAGGCCGATATGACGACAAAGACTGTCTATGGATTTTTGTCCTTTGATAGTCGCGATCGTTTTTGGATTGAACTGTACTTACCATCAAGTTCACGGCTGTCGAGATAGTATAAAAAAAAATTAGAGACAGGTTTGCCCTGGAGCTCAATCTCATCTGATGGAAAGTAATGATGAAGCTGATGATGTGAGGCTTACTCAACAAATTCGCTCGTTCGAAGTTTCCCGTGTTGTAATATGCTGGAAAACAGTCACAGGAAGCGAATTGCACTCCTTGGTATTTTGCAGCAAAAAAGAGGAGGCGAATCGCCTCTTGCGACCAGTAGTAGCTCATATTTTCTGGATGGAGACTTAAACTTAGTCCTGGGCTTTTCAAAACCTTCGCGAACAGGGTGGTGGAAGAGCGATCGCCCGAACTGGGATATGATCACAGTGCACAAATGCCTTTATAGTAACTCGCTCCAACTTGCCACATTTCGCGGTCAACTTGTGTACGTTCAGATGTCATATACTCAGAGATCTTCTGTCATGGAATATGTGGGAAGGCATGACGAAAGTGACTGTCATTGGATTTTCAACCTTGCTGGTCGCAACCGTTCCTGGAATAGAGCTTTCTACCATATGCGTTGTAGCCACTATATCAAGCCAGAAAAAGAATAGGAATGAAGTTATTACGAAATAATTGTCTTGTGTATCAACAATGCATTATACAGTTTATTGTAACAAAAAAAAAACTTATTCCTAGAAGTATTTATCGATAAAACAAATTTTCCTGGAATCCGGACCAGGAATTTCGGAATTCCCGGGTTTCGAGTTGTGGCTGAGACTGGAATCTCTAATGTACACCGCCGTAACTCGTCTGATAACGGACTAGACATGAAAATGATATATCAGAACAGCCACGTCCGTTGTCACGAGCAATACTTCTCATTGTAAGCGCAGCACCGACACCGTTTAAAGTAAAGGTGTGATTCGGATACTGGCGGACGTTGCGCGACGGAGACATGCCGTTCTGTATATATGTACGTTATGGTAAGGCGTCCGATGTAGGCGACTAATGTGGCGAGCTTGATTTACAACGCTGCGCAGTCACTTGCACCGGAATCCTTCCAATATATATATATCGATGTACAGAGTTGCTGGTAATTAACGTATAACCTCTTAAGGGTGGCTGGTTTATCAAGACTGACAACTTTTTCTAATTCAATGATTTTTGTCTTCACACTGGCAAATTTCGTCGCCCGCGCGCCTGTCGTGACGTGTTAGTCATTCTTGTGGCGCGATTGGTTTACAAATTACAATGTCAAATCGATACACTAACATTGAATATGCAGAAACGGTTCGTATTTCTGCTAGATATGGTGACAATATGTCTGAAGTTTGCCGTGAGTACGCGAAGCGCTGACTTTGCATACCTACGCCAAAATCAAATAAATGAAAGTTGAAACTTAGTTATTTATTAGACATTGAGCTTACGATTGATAGCAATCCAGACTAAACTAAAGAAATAATTTCTTAGGATGTATTAAGTCTTGTTAAAAGTCATAAAAAAAATGTAATTTGTCTTGATGTACTTAAGTCACCTTTAAGAGGTTATGCGTTAGTTACAAATAATCTTGTATGTTTCCATATATGTATGTATTCTACGTTAAATTAGTGCAGTATGGTGTCTGTACTTTCCTTTTGCTATTTTAATATTAATACCGCTAAAATTGAGGCCAAAAATATTTTCCTATTTAGGAGAAATGTGTCAAAACTGCTAAAAATTTTTTGCAAGCCTCAGCGTAATTGTAAGACTGAATTTTATGCGTAGTTTTGTTTTACATTTGGTGGAACTCTAAAAACAAGAAAAAACAGCCAATACCATACAAATATGTGTACCTTATATCAGTATATATGTTATACAATAGCTACGCATACTTATAAAAGCGATACCCTTCGAGTGACTCCGATGGTAGTCAAGTAAAGTTTTCATTACGACTTTCACAAGAAATAATATAAACTCTAGTTTATAAATATTACCAATGTACTTACGAAAGTGTTTACGGACCCAAACAAAAATTTCGTTTTACTGCGCAAATAAAAAATCGGTAGAGAACAGAAGGATTACTACGGTATTCAGACAGAAACCGTCGAGACATTTGATTTTTGAACCTCGCAGAATGAGATATGTTTGCCATATGCCGATTCATAAGTCTCATTTTGCTGAGAAACAATTTTGGGTTCTTGGTTCAAGGATTTACAATAAGGTTAATCATGAATTAAATATCTTGAACTTGTCTAGATTCGAATGTAAGATGAAGCTGAGAGACTTGTTATCGAATCTAAAATATAATGATACTGAGGAACTGTTGCAGGAATAGATGTGTTTGGGCTTTAGCATTAACATTCTTTTGAAATTGTTATTCACTTTCTATTTTTTTTTTGTATAGTCTATTGCTTAGTATGTAATATTATTGTTATATTGTTTTGAGTTAAGATTGGAGCAACGCAGCGGTAATAAACTGTAACAAATTGTGTGAAATGTGCTGACATCCAAGATACAGGTTGTCCTAGTTTGGGTGTCAGCTGATTTTAATGTGCTGCTTGTAATTGTTTGTCTAATAAATAACTTTATTATTGTTATATTTTTATTATTTTACAAAATTCAAATTAGTGTCATGACTGTTACCTATACGTGCTTACGATGAAAATTGCGTTTGCTATATGGTATGTGTGTGTAATATACTTATATATATATATATATGTAATGTAATGAATATGTATCTATGATTCTTTGAAATAGGCATAAGAGCTGTGTATCTACAAGGTATCAACCTCATCCTAACTATTGTCTGCCCGGTGACACAATAAATCGGTGTCAGCTAAAAATTAGCGCCGGGTGGCTCATTTGGTCATTAAACATTAGTTGAGCTGACTTCCCTTTGGCGCATCGCAGTACAGGGTATTTGCTTTTATTAATATAATATAATAATTTTATTGGGTCAAAAATTTACATTATATAATTTAATTTACGTTGACGCCTGCACTAGTCGTGAGACTGTATCGCAGGCGTCAGCGCCCACCATTACAGAGAATACAAATAATTACAAAAATATATAAAAATATACAGACGTGTTGTGTATAGATGTGTTATGTGTAGAAAAGGGTGAGTAAAGAGTGTTGTGTGTGAGTGCAGATCATATATAAGTATTTAAAAGATTTTCAGTTTGTAATTAATCAAGCTGCAACAAGTAATCCTTGACTTTGATTTTAAGTTCATAAAGGAAAAGGGGATAGATATTTAGAATTACATTTAGTGTGTTGTAAAATCGAGCGCTTAAAATTTTGAAGTGTCTAGAGGCGACCGAGGTGCGGTGAAATTCAGTTTTACAGACAGTAAGCCCTAGTCGTTTATTTAGAATGCCCAAATCCAATGATTGAGTGTCATGTGACGTTTGGAAAGCATACAAAAACGATTTTTATGGCATATTACCTTTTCCTGTGGTCTTGTTAAAAAATTATTAAATTATAGCGATCGATTACAGTATTTTAATATGAATAGTTTAGTCGATCGAAGACGCATGCTTGACTTGGATTTTTTATACAAAATTGTTAACAATCATCTCGAAGCTCCTAGCATCTTATCATCTATAGAATTTTCTGCTCCTACTAGATTACCCAGAGCATCTAATTTTAAATTGTTCCGTGTTCCAAATTATTCTACAAACTTAGGTCAAAACGCACCCCTATGCAGAATGACAAAGTTATACAATTATATGTCGAGATCTATTGATCTCGACATATTTAACGAAACTATAAGCAAATTAAAAAAAGGATGTTATTTGAGAAGATTGTTCCATAGATTATTGATTTTTTTTTCTGTTATAAACATTTTCTGATTACAGTAGCTTATATCTTTTTGTGTTACTCGTATTTTTATTTTTCTTTTCTTCTGTGCATGTAGTCTACACTTATAAATATAGTCGCATTTATAATGTATCCTCTTCATGTTTTATATAGTTTTATGTTAATGTAGTCTATGTAAGTGTACTTATAAATAAATAAAATAAATAAATAAAATAAATAAATGCCTAAAAACAATAGTTTGGAGCACAAAGAGCTGTCTCACAGTCGTGATTTTAGTCTCATTGTACAGTAGTGTTGTAGGGTATAAGAACGGTTTTTTATACATGACTTTAAGAACAGCTCTCCGTGCTCGTTCCATTGTTGTTTTCTATCTTGACTAACCGGTTCTTCCGCGGTGTATGTTGTGTCGTGTGCCAATTAAATGCTTTTTCTTTAATTCTTTCACTTCGGATCCTGATAGTCACTGATCGGCAGTAGCTGTATGTATTTATATAGAAAGTAATCCGATGTACGTGACAGCGCCGCGCAGCTACGTACATCGGATTGTTTTTCATATAAATGCAGACAGGGTGGTACATTGGGGGGTTGATGCTGCTCGCGTCCGTAGGCTTTACCCTAGTTTCCCTACACGTGACCCCCGGGTGGTGCTAAACGAGCAGCAGTGAGGTGGTAGGGTGTTGGTGCCCGTCTGGATCGCGACCACAATACGTGGGTGCAGGTCCCGTCATAGTGACTGGCTTTCGCTTGTCGCGTTTCGGGATTAGCCTATGTATGTCCAGTCACAAATAAGCGGCCTTTGGCGTGGTTGGGGAGACTGACTCAGTTCTCCGTATTTCTCGCTTCCTGTGGGGGTGTGTTGAATCGTCGGCCAGGGAGACCTGTAGAAACGGTTCATCCGCTGGCCGCCCGCGGTATAGTACAGGGGCCCAATTATGACTAACCATCGTGAGAGGCTGCCCCACCATGCCGCGCATAATCTCGGGTAGGTTCGTCGTGCCGGTTGGTGACCGGATATTGGGTCCCGGCGACCTATTCCGGGGGGGTATGGGGGCCCTTCCGTCCGACGGTTCAGCATATGTCTCGGGGGTGTTACCATCTTGATGTTTTCTTTGTCTGTTGACCTTCTATCTGTCAGGGGCCGTTTTTCTCTTCACGTTTTCCTTCCTTTCTCCAATTCATGTCTGCACAAAATAATATAGTAGGTATTACAGCGGCATTAAATCCCAATTCTAGCTTTTTAATGGATTTCTGTAATATCCGAGGGCTCCACTCCAACATAAACGCCGTCCACCATCATCTGGAGACGGTCCGGCCTGCCTTATTGTTCTTGACGGAGACTCAGATTCGCCGTCCGGCCGACACATCATACTTGCACTATCCCGGTTTTCTTCTGGAAGAAAACTTTCAGGCTAAGGCCGGGGTGTGTGTCTATGTACGGTCGGATGTGTGCTGTCGTCGTTTGTGCGTTTTGGAGGATCCTTCCTTTTCCGTCCTTTGGGTACACGTGGATCTTGGCTCTGTGAGTCGTGTTTACGTGTGCCTTTACCGTTCTCATAAAGGGGATTTAGAGACGACTCGGCTATTTGAATATTTGAGCCGGGCGATAGATGATGCTCAAGAGCGGTATCCGGCTGCGGAATTGGTGGTTTTGGGGGACTTCAATGCTCACCACGAATTGTGGCTAGGTTCCCCAAGGACTGACCATGCAGGTAGGTCTGCTCATGCATTCGCATTGCAGCACGGCCTCGCCCAACTGGTAATCCAGCCCACCCGGATTCCAGACGTGGCGGATCATGAACCTTCTTTGCTGGATCTTCTGCTGACGAGCCATCCTACCGGATACTCTGTTTCTGTACGAACTCCTCTTGGTAACTCCGACCACTGTGTAATTACCACTTTAGTGCCTTGTGATTTTTCTCCACCCTCTGTCGGAGTTAAGCGTAAGGTCTGGCACTACTCGTCAGCAGATTGGGATGGATTGAGAGAGTATTATGCTTCTTTTCCCTGGATCCATCGCTGCTTTAATGAGAGTGATCCATCTGCGATAGCCGGAGCGATTTCCGATGAAATCAAGTTAGGTATGGATTATTATATTCCATCCTCTGAGATCGTCTGTAATCGTTCAGGACGCTCCTGGTTCAATCGCGAATGCTCTGAGGCTGTCGCTCAGAGGCAGGTTGCATATCGTGCTTGGATCAGGGGCCGCGCAAACATGGATCCTTGTGTATCCTCTCTTAAGGCAGCCTACAATAGAGCCACCAAGTCGTGCAAGAGGGCTTTTGTTGCTGCGGATGCAGAGCGCATTGCGCGGATTGGCCAGAAATTAATAGGGCACCCAACCAATGGTCGGGCATATTGGGGGCTGGCCAAGGCCGTGCAAGCGAATTTTTGTCGCCCGTCTTTCCCACCGCTGAGATATTCGGACGGATCACTGGCTTACGAGCCGCAGGAGAAAGCCAATTTGTTTGCTCATATCTTCGCGGCAAATTCCAATCTCGATGATCGTAATTCTCAACCACCCACTATTATTAATAGCGGCGTCACGATGCCTAATATTTCTTTCAGGCAACGTTCTGTGCTGCGTGAGTTGCGATCACTCGATGTGCGGAAGGCCAGTGGTCCAGATGGTATCCCAGCGATTGTTCTCAAGAATTGTGCAGCCGAGTTGTCTTCTCCACTTACTCGCTTATACCGCCTGTCCTATTCTAGCGGGGTCGTGCCTCGGGTTTGGAGGGAGGCTAATGTGCAACCGATTCCTAAGAAAGGGGATCACTCAGACCCATTAAATTATCGTCCCATTGCTGTTACCTCAGTGTTGTGCAAAATTATGGAGCGTATCATAAATTCAAATCTTATCCGCTACCTGGAAGATCACTCACTTTTAAGTGATCGTCAATACGGTTTTAGATCGAATAGATCGACGGGTGATCTTTTAGCGTATTTATTGCACCGCTGGGGTGAGGCAATGGATATGCACGGTGAGTCTTTGGCTGTTAGTCTTGATATAGCCAAGGCTTTTGATAGGGTCTGGCACCGAGGTCTTCTCTCCAAGCTTCGTGCGTACGGTCTTCCCGACAATCTGTGTTCATGGATCTCTGGCTTTCTGCACGAGCGTAGAATTCGTGTCCTTGTTGATGGTCACAGTTCGCAGTTCGTGTCAGTTAATGCCGGAGTTCCACAAGGCTCTGTGCTTTCACCCACCCTGTTTCTTCTGCATATCAATGATATGCTGTCTTTGGGCAGTATACATTGTTATGCAGATGAGAGCACGGTTCATGGGGGCTATTGTAGCAAGCCCGCTTGTTGTCGGGAGGACACCGTCAGGAATCGGCATGATTTGGTTGTTGGACTCAATCGGTCCTTGAGCCTCATTTCTTCTTGGGGCGACAAGAATTTGGTTGAGTTCAATGCCTTGAAAACGCAGGTGTGTGCTTTTTCTAGCAAAAAAACCCCTTTCTCCCCCCTTCCTTCTCTCCAGAATGTGTCACTTGCAATATGCGACAGCCTAAGTATCTTAGGTATGAATATCCGCTGTGATCTCAATCCTAGGGATCATTTAGGATCTGTCATCTCTACAACATCACGTAGGCTTGGTGTCCTGAATAGGGTGCGACGGTTTTTCACGCCGAATCAGCTGTTCCTTTTATATAAGGCTCAGGTCAGGCCTTGCATGGAATATTGTTCGCATCTTTGGGACGGTTCTGCCCAGTACTTACTTGATGCCCTGGACAGGTTGCAGCGGAGGGCTGTCCGCGTTGTGAATGATCCTGAAGTGACTAAACATCTTGAACCGCTTCAGTTGCGCAGAGATGTGGCCTCACTGAGCGTTTTCTACCGTCTGTATCATGGCGAGTGTTCTGAGGAGTTGTTTAACCTTGTTCCACCCTCTCCCTTCCTGAATAGATCCACGCGCGCGGGTTTGCGTTGTCACAGCTATACGGTATCTCACATCCCGGCCAGGACAAAGAAGTTCTCTAACTCCTTCTTTTGCCGTGTCGTTGGGCTGTGGAATGGTCTTCCGGCGAGCGTGTTCCCTCCATCCTATGATATGGGATCTTTTAAACGTAGCGTGAAGAGATATTTGTGCAGGCTGGCATGATCGCTGCGACTACCGATGGGTTTTTTGTTACCTTTCGATAGTCGTTGGCGTTTTTTGGACTGTACCATGCTTATCATCAGGTATGGTGCAGTCACTGTGTCGAGTCGGTATAAAAAAAAAAAAAAACATCGCGGTCAGTCAACCGAGCTGCAAGTGCTGAAATCTGATGAATAAGAACACACAGAGTATACTCAAGTTCCTAGTAAATATACTTACTTGACGGTATTATTCGAGTATTTACTCAATGCCCTGGATAGGTTGCAGCGGAGGGCTGTTCGCACAGTGAATGACCCAGACGTTAGTAAGGATCTTGAACCGCTCCAATTGCGCAGATTATATCGCCTCACTAAGCGTTCCCTACCGCCTGTATCACGGTAAATGCTCTGAAGAGTTATACTGATGAGTTGTAGGCGAACGCTTGACCTCAATCACACCTGGTGAAAAGTGAAGATGAGTCCGATGATGAACCGCGTCCGCCTAACAAATGCCTATTCACTCTTCTTTTAAATACTCCCAGGTCATAAGATCGCGGAAATATGGCCGCTGGAAGCATATTCCACTCCCTAGCCGTTCGCATGATCAATGTAGAAGCGAATCTTCTCGTGCGGATACAAGGAACACTCACCACATACGAATGGTATCCGACACGATGTCTTGTGGTTTTGTGGTGGAATGGGGCTGGCGGAATCAAAGAATGTAGTTCCTGAGAACACTCTCCACCGTGCAACCGGTAAAAGACCGCGAGGCAGGCAACTCTACGTCGATGCTCGATGCTATGCATTTTAATTTTTGACAAAGAGTCGTCGCCAATAAATCTGCGAGCTCTACGATCAATCGAGTCCAAAGCCGCCAATTGATTAGGAGGGTTTTGATTATTCTGAGGATTTTATCTTAGGTTATTATAAGAAAAAGTTGAAAAATTATAATAGTATAAAATAAAAAGGAATATGATGTAATTGTATTAACAGTATTATAAAATATATATTGATCAAGAACTGATAAGTTTTTTTAACTGAAAAGAGGAAGAGTGCCACAAATTATCCTTCACTACAAGTCTACGACATTATAAAACACGCGCGCGTTTATGGAGTCACAGCTATACGGTATCTCACATCCTGATTAGGACTAAGAAGTTCTCTAACTCTTACTGCAGCCGAGTCATTAGGCTGTGGAATGGTCTACCAGCGAGCGTGTTCCCACCATCCTTTGATATGAAGTCTTTTAAACAAAGCATGAAGAGTTATTTGTGCAGGCCGGCAATCTCCACGGCTGTGGATAAGTTTTTCTTTTCTATCTCACCACGCTTACCATCAGGCGTGATTGTGACCACTGTGCCAAATCAGGATAGAAAAAATATCAGTTTTAATGTCAATAACGAATTTTCTGAGCAAAGTCAGAGTTGCTTCTATAAATCTGAGCCTGAGTTTCCAGTTCTTGAAATTAATGTTAAAGTGTTTCAGATTTGACGTAAAGTGATGCAGCTGTTTTCAATTTTCTATGGCTGAAGTGTAGGTTGTGTGAACATGGTATTGTGAGTCAGTTTATGAAGAAGGCAGTCCCATTGAGCTCTCAGTTTATTTCGAGGAACCCCTTTCCACGTTTATTACGAACAAAAAAATTGGAATATTACTTATATAAAAGATTTTACACAAGTTTTAGATAAAAGAAAGTTGTGTAACGTTGACAAGATTTCTAATAGAAAGAAAAACATAGACAGAGTGATTTTATAAACGAGAGATGTATTTTAATATACAACATTGTGTAGCTTCTTGCTCATGAATGAATGCGAAACAGTTAATTATTAAGTAGGTATTTTGCCAGTCCTAAGCTTGGATGAAGTGTCAGGAGGAAACGAGACAGTATTTGTTTTTCCTAAAATTACTTAGGTAAATATAACTTTATTTATTTACAAAACAATCGAGCGCCACCCACGCTTCGGTTTCCACGCTATTTACGGATCATTTCTCATTTGTTTATCAATTTTTCTTTAGGATTTGTTAAGTTGTTTGTATGTTGATGATTTATTTAAAAAATAATTAAAATATCAGGTTAAAACTTAACCTAAACCTAAAAACGGCGATCATCTGTGCTACTTACTGGTCACGGTGGGCACGGCAAATAAGCGAAAGGTGTGTACAGCCATTAATATATCTTAAGGGATATAGTATGATGATATTTTATTATTAATATTAGTAAGCTTCTTAATACTGGTTCGACTACAATTCACCTGATGGTAAGTACAATGTAGTCTTAAAACAGCAGCGACTATCAAAGAATGAAAATCTATTGAAAGTCTCCGTCACCATGACAGCTACTTAAACCACGACTAAAGGTCTCTGAGTATAAGAGTTACTGGTTACACGAGTTGAACCCGAAACGCGATAGGTGAAAAGGAGTCCCTATGACGGTCTTTAGACTTGTGTACTGTGGTCTCGACCAGTTACACGCAGAATCAAATCAAGATTGTACTCATATGTATTCAAATCACAGAAACGCAATAGGAAAGAAATGAAAGTTTGAGAAGGGTCTTAGAGGAATCTGTCTAAACTTTTTGATTTATTATACCCGGAGAATTACCTAACATGTCGGTGTAGCTCGTGCATGACGCACCCCCACTAAGGTATACTTTTAGGGTTCTGCATCCCTACAATGCAAAACCCACATAAGATCACTATTTTTTGATAACACGTGGGAAAATTCCACGCAGAACAATCAGGCCTAATGTGAGTGTGACGCTCCCAGTTTGTCAGACTTTCACTAACTAAAAACCCTCGGGGAGTTCCTCAAATCGCTACTAGCTGGGTCTAGGGACCAATTCAGGGTAAATGAGCATAGGGTGACTTAGCTGGTCTCTTAGCATTTGCTGAGGTAAGTTCCCTTTGGTGCGTCATCACAACACAGAGTATTTGCTTTTGTTGTTTTGTATCTTGATTAATGTATACTTCTGTGTTGAGAATTAGAAAAAAACCTAATTAAAAAGAACATAAACACGATAAAGATTATCACCAGACTCTCATTATATCAGACCTAAAATAACCTTGGTATCTATATACTATCGTATATATGTAAATATATATAAATAAAAAAAAAGAATCATCAAGATCTGTTTACGCACGACAGAGATACAGAGGAATAACGATAGATTTTGCTGATGTTAATTGGAGAGTTCTGGCCTGTATCTCCAAAAACCTGCATCAGATCGGCACCATCTTAAAACTAAACCAACTTTCAAGATTGACTAAAGGAATAATTATCCAAATCGGTCAGTAAATGGCACAATTGTGGATGAGTGTACCGGCTGATCAAAAAGTATTGTAAATTCTGTTTTATCAAAAATCTATTTATTTATTCTTGACTATTTATTTTGTCACTTTCAAAGTAATCTCTTTCAGACTCCTGCCAAAGTTTTTACCAATCCTTGAAGCACTTCAAAATAACATTTTCTGTGATCTTGCTGCTCCTCTTTCGATGCCGTCTTTCGTAGCGCAGCGTCGTCTACTGGACTCTTCAGCGGCGGGCACAAGAACAAGTCACAAGGGCCAAATTTGGGGAATATAGCACCTGCAGTATCATTAGTATGTTTTTTTTTTTAATAAAATTTCGTGCAGATGTAAAGATACGTGAGCAGGGGCGTTATAATGATGCAGAGGTTAATATTCGTTCTTCCATAAATCCAGGCATTTCTGGCGGATTGTTTCACGCATAACTTGCAAGTAAGTGACTGTGGTGAGTCTTGGCTCTCTACACCACCCCTCTCATGATCAAGTTGCGTTAACAAGCTGACCCTGCCTTTCTTTCCGCAATCGGCAGGCGGAGGAAAACCACGATAGTTTTAGTCGGCAAGAGTCCGTCACACTGGGGTAGCGGCCCTCAACTCCAACCCGATAGTCCAAAAAAGGCAAGTGGCTAGGGTGGCAAGGTGGATAAGGAACCGGTATCTATGAGTTGCGGGCTCTAATCCCGGCTCGTACAACTGGACTTGCTCAGATTAAGTGCGAACGTAGCCAGCGCATGCTCACCGGTGATGGAAAATATCGTGAGGAAACCCGCACGGCATCTAATAGAAATGCCATGTGTACTGGTGCCGTGTGAACAGCGACCGGCTGCGCTACTGGTCACTTTGGGCATGACATGAAAGCGTAAAGTAAATTCAACCTGTGCACGCCACTCAGGGCTGCACTGGGTTTTCCGATCAAGGAAGATAGTGGACTGTATTTTTGTAGGTGCTGGTAGGTTATCTTTCTTTGGCCCTATTAAATGCACATGACCATTATAAAATATACATATATCTATTCCGCTTACCTTGCCGCCGTGGTGTTTCTGCCTGCCTGGATCCAGACCAGCTTCCGGGGCAGTGAATCCGACACGGTCGTGTGCCCGAAGATAAAAGTCCGAAAATCCGTAACTGATGCCAACTCCGTGCTAAATATAATTGTCCCACGCAACACAAAACATAGGGAGCACAATAAAACGATATAAATAGGTCCGTAGCCGTATATAAACTAATAAAAAGCCTTCCGATACAAATCCGATGTGCCCGGTATAGTTGCGTCCGACGGAGTGTGTCGTTTGCCCACCGTATGACGCCATCTGGCGGTAGGCTTGCGGAAATATATACATGTATACAGTATAATGGCGTGTACACAACCACTAATGTATCTCTGCTCACCCCGAAGGGATTAAACATTACAGGTGGTATTCCTTATTGAGATTTCATGATGCATCACGCCCTTGCAATCGAAGAAAACTCTAAATATAAAATTGATTGTACTTTTGAACCAAACTGCACACAAAAATAATACAGGAGAATATAGAATCCCCTCCTTCTTGAAGTCTTGAATAACTCTAAGGAGTATCAAAGTGAAAATGTCTCGATATTTCTCGTTAACTGAAGCTGGTTACGATATTTTGAAGGTTTATTTGTAATGTATTAATTAAATTGTGAAGGGGTTCTTCCCTTTCACTTAGAAACGTGCTCCCGACTTATATAATTTAAATCAAGGACTCTCTTGTTTTGTATGCTGAAGGGGCCTTTGAAATAAATTTTATGCTGTATTGTTATCAATTATTCAGGCTATATTAGGAATTTAATAAATATTATTTATTGACAAGTATGTCCCAAAGTATTTAAGTTATTTTATTTTCAAAAAATAGAAAAGAACTGTTTATCTTCAAGCAGCCGATCAGTTTATCTTCAATCATAGCTACCAATAAAAACTCTAATATTTTTAAGTTACTTACATCTACTTTTTAATAAGAAAATGTTACTTGATACCATAGATAGGCAAAATGTAATCAGATTAATGAAAATGATTAACGATTACATTTTACGTTTTTTACCATTAATATCACTGCATTTTGCTCATTTATATTTTAAACACTACAAAATCCCAGATTGTATACACATTTATGATTTCTTAATGTTTTAAATGGATTTAATCATGATTACAGTGCAAGAAAATTAAAATTGCGAATACATTTTGTAATCGTTCATCATTAATCAGATTACATTTTGCCCATCTCTGGTTGATACCAAGCTCCGTACTCTTTGAACACGTTTGCTTATGCTTCCTAAAGCACACACTAAGTATTAAAAACGGACTCACTTTTGAGAAGCATATTTCTACAACACATTATCCGCCTATATTAGGAACGTCGGCTCGCTTCTTCTTTTTTTTTACACTGGCTCGACATAGTGACTACAGAGTACCTGATGGTAAGTACAGTGTAGTCTAAAAACGAAAGCGACTATCAAAGGATGAAAATTCATTGATAGTCTACATCGTCATGTCGGCCCACATATACCACGACTGAAGGTCCCTAGGTATATGAGCTACTGGATATACACAAGCTGATCCCGAAACGCAACAAGCCGAAACTGGTCACTATGACGGGCTTTACACCCATGTACTGTGGTCGCGATCCAGACGGGCACCGACACCCTACCACCTCGCTGCTGCTCGTTTAGCACCACCCAGTAGTCACGTGTAGGGAAACTAGGGTAAAGCCTACGGACGCGAGCAGCTTCGACTCCCAAAAAAAAGTCATCGACACAACTCAGAAGATTTACAGGATGAAGTGCCAGTGGGCTGGTTATATTTGTAGAAATACTGTTGACCGTTGGAATAGACCAGTTCTTGGTCAATCTAATGACCAATCAAACAAAACAACTTAATCAAAAACGGTTACTCCGCTTAGGAGCTAAATTCAAAAATTTAAATAAATACACGAAGCGACAGATAAAGGCGGTGAACCCAAAATTAACATAAATTCTTTTGCGTTTGAGATTAAAAGAAAGACAATAGCAATTGTTTTATGAACAATGGAAATAATACAACATTAAAGTTTTAGTTAACACGATAAAAGGGTTAGTTTGAAGAATTTTCTGTAAAGGGCTTCGTTTTTCGCCCTGGCGAAACGCTGTGACCAGAATAATAATAAATTGGGGTGTTACGCGACTCCGTGTAAGTTGTTCGAAGAACAAATTGCGTCCGCCATCTTTGTCAATTCGAGACAAAATTCAAATATACTTACCTACTCACTTAGTGTTTTATCTAAGTTTATTTACTGTGTCGGAACTCCTCTAGCGTTTGCTAGCGCCTTTGTTATACACATTACAGTTATTTCTATTACTAATCTACCATTAATAGTCTAACTTATACTCATACTTATTTGTTGTTCGTTATAACTTATAAGGTATGTTTTTGTATATTTGGTCCTAATATTTAAATAGCACCGTGACGTCCGCGCAATCGATTCCCCTGAGCGTCGGCTGAAAATCAGCGCTGGATGGCGCGTGCAGCGTCGCCCAGCATACGCTGAGCTGAGTGCTCATTGAGATGGGTAGCAGCACACAGGATACATGATGTGATGTTATGTATTCTTTCATTGTTGTTTTTTTTATATAAATATGTTTGTTGTGTGTTGTTATCTTTTGGCTCAATAAACTTTTTCTTTCTTTCTTTTTTTTCTTTTAACATATTTACTTATTCTAACCTCTTATTTTTTTATCCTGCCTTGGCACAGTGAACACCACAATTAATGGTATGCCTGGCTCAGTTCAAAAAACGACGACTATAAGAGTACAGAAAAACCCGTCTGTAGTTACAGTGATCACACCGGCCTGCACAAATATATCTTCACGCTACTCTTAAAGGACCCCGAATCATATAAAGATGGGAACATCCTCGCCAGAAGACCATTTCACAGCCTAACGACACTGCAAAAGTAAGATCTAGAGAACTTCTTAGTCCATTTTTAGTTTAGTTAATTGTTCTTTTCACATTTTATACTCAAATTTTCTCTCTGACATTCTCTATCCATTTATACGCAAAGGCGTTGGATATAGCCGACTTTGGAGCGCTGTAATGCGGCGTGTAAAGCTCGCGACCGTGTGGTTTACATAGGATGCTTTTATATAAAATGCTTACAGAGTGGTACCTCGAGATCCGCTGTCGAGCCGCAATTGCTAGAATCCAACGCGTGCCTTAACATCGCGGAAAATGTTCATAGCAATTTCCAAAAGTGTTACAAACCGTAATTACAATTCCGCACACACGCTCCAGCGATAATCGAGACGCGGCCGCCGTAAAATGCATTCCCATACTTTTATTTTTAAAACTCGTTTTCAGGGAACGCTCTCGCTGAAGTGTTATTTTGTGAGGCAAATTAAAAAACATTTTGCAAATATTTTTTGTGGATAATAGACCGGTCTCCATGTGCGGCAATGCGAAAGGTTGTATGTTTGAATCCTGGGTTTCTTCTTTAGAACTTCAGAATGCTGGAGGGAGATTTTATTTATTTATTTATAAGTACACTTACACAGTCTACATTAACACATAAAACTATATATGACATGAACAAGATACATTATAAATGCGACTATATTTAAAAGTGTAGACTACATGCACAGAAGAAAAGAAAAATAAAAAACCAGTAACACAAAAAGAAATAAACTAATCTAATTAAACTAATTAAAATTTATAACAGAAATAAAAACAAAAAAGCCAAAAAAAACAATAATGTATGCAACAATCCTCTCTAATAACATCCTTTTTTTAAATTTGTAAATACTTTCGTTAATTATGTCCAGATCAACAGATCTCGACATATAATTGTATAACTTTGTCATTCTGCATAGGGGTGCATTTTGACCCAAGTTTGTGGATAATTCCTTTCGCGAGATACCTTCCTCCTTAATAAACATGATGCCTGAGCGCACTTGAGAGATACGAGTACGTCTATCAACATGATGATGATGATGATGTCCTACCCGGTTTCGGCCACGGCGACTGTTTCAACACCTGTTAAGAAAATCGAGGTCCAGTTTTCGGAAACAGTCAATTGCGCAGGAGATATTTAAGTGCATGACTGGACGCACAGCCAGAAAAGCACTCTCTCGTCCGAGCTCCCTCAGGCCCGATGGAGTGGAGAACCAGTACGATCGGGAGGGAGCAGGATGCAGGTTTGGTCGAGTTTTCCTTCAACATCAACATATCCAGGCGTGAGCAGGACGCCATGTTTACCATACCGCTCAAAGACAATGAGATAGCCACATCACCCCCCTCGCAATGTAGTAGAGAGTGGCTTGAAGGCCAGAGGTCGAGGAATCGGAGTTAAAACGCTAAAATATACAATTTGTTATATTATTTGTCAAAAATAACGTAGTGTAATTAAAAAAAAATCAGAAGCGGGATGTAGCAAGGGAGTCGTATTCGGTTTCGATTCAGTGTATTTTGCTGATAAAATGTTAATACACCGTATCTGGGTGAAGCCGGGTCGGATAGCTATTATATGTGTGTGTTTTTCCTGAATACACTGCGGTTTTTCCGACGCGGAGTTTAATTATTTTCATTGTTGCGTGGTGAAACATCGCCCGTGGTGACGCGTTCGTCGTTTTACTACCCTCATTTATTTCCATTTTAATTTACTCATGTATTTGCTTGGGTCAATTTTACTAAATATGATTTTCGTCATCAAATTTTATATTAGTTATAAAGGTATTTTTTTTATCCCAGCACAAAATATAGCTACGATTAACAAAAGTAAAGAAAATTTTATCGATAATCACAGTTATCATGCTGGCCTGCACAAATATCGCTTCACCCACCGTTTAAAGGACCCAATATCATGGGATGGTGGGAGCACGCTCACCGGAGAACCATTCCACAGCTAACGACTCGGAAAAAGAAAGAATTAGAGAACTTGTTATTCCTAGCTGGGATATGAGTTACCGTATAGACGCGGTCCATCGTGGAACTCATCTTCTCCTTCCACCAGATGTAATTAAGCTGCTTCCGCCTCTAAATTATAAAAACGAAATTTTTTACAATAAAACGTTGGTTTAGAGGTTTTATTGTAATCCCCCATGTAATAATCAATTTAAACCTGTCCTAAGTTAGCACGTAATCTTGAAATTCCGAGAGGGTCCTTGATAAAGTAAATTTTTTGATCGTTTTGTATGCACGGAATACCTCAGTAGCTTATTAGACTGGCGTTCAATCTCCGGGACGCATAATTTAAACGTTTCTATTCATTTTTTATACATCTTTACAGTGTAAAATATTTCTGAGCTGTTTTTGTTGAAATTTCCTTTGCTGAACGTTTCTAATATACTTAAGTTTGAATATTTACCTCTTTTTGCACTTTTTTACATTTTATTAGTGTCGTACCGAAGATTCCGCTTTTACTTTGGCAAAAATTAACCGAAGCTTTGGCGGAAACCATTTTTTTATACTTACGAGTGGCTTGACTTCCATTAGACCTGGTGGAAGGTGAAAATGAGTCCAACGTTGTACCGCTTCCACTCAACATATGCCTATTAACTCAAATTTTAAAGGCTCCCAAGTCATAAAAACGGGGAAATACGGTCACCGAAAGCATTTTCCACTCCTTAGCTTTTCGCATGATGCATGTAGAAACGAATCTTTCAATGTGAATATAAGGAACGGCCGGCATATACGGAGGGTATCTGACACGGCGTCTAGTGGTTTTATGGTGAAAAGGGGCTAGTGAAATTACAGAAAGTAGCTCATGAGAACACTCCATTGTGCAATCGGCTAAACACTAAGGGACATGCGATTTTACATCGAACTAATATAAACGAATCTGTTGCACACACTATTACAAATTGTTATTGTTTTGGACAAGTTGTAAGGTCATTTTAATCATATCTAGAAGTTTTTTTTTATGTATAGTTAATATAGATCTTTGATTTGATGCTGCGGCGAATTGATTACAGGACCCGCAATCCCCACTAATTCGCAGAAGTAGTGACCTTGGGGTTTTTAGCTGGTAAAAGTCCGGCAACCCCGGCTGCCACCCCCTTCGCGGCAGGGACGGTCCTATGAGGGTTTTCCCAAGTAAAAAAAAAATCTTTAATTTGATAATAAAATTAATAATATGTAGCGACTTCACGAGTTTTGTAAGGCACGCGGGGCTGCGACGAGCGGGGTGTGTGGCAACCATCTACGCGGCTGCCTTCAGTTTCAGCGTTCACGCCACAGTATCGTCATAGGTACTAGCTAAGAGATCTTGCGCGTCAGTCTACCTTATACACCTAAGTGTAATTAATATAGGTTGTACTGAAATTATAATTTAGTTTTCATTTATCAATAATAGAATTGGGGTTAGTGCAGCAACCCCAAAAATATATAATTACGTTATATCTCTTTCAATCTTCAGTTTTCGCGCGCAATGTTCGAGATATCCCTCCGTGGCATTGACTGGGCAACTTCTGACTGGGGGACTTGAGGGTGTCTGCTGTCAGCATAACGCGGAAGTGGTGCATACGTGTCCAGTGCAGTCATGGAGAGGTCTTGGGGCTTCTTTACACCCACATCTCCATGAGACGGAGCATAAAAGTTTATTTACTCGTTGCATTATCGGATGAATATGGAACCCCAGGGTAGCAGCGATTTGAAGGATATTCCGGGGGTTTTAGTCAGTAGGAGTCTGACGCACTGGGGTCGCTGCCCTCACATGGGCGTTGATGGTCCTAAGTAGGAATTCCCCAAATAAAGGTTCGAAGAAGGGAAGCCTTGCTTAACACTGGGCTGAAACAAGTTGTGGATAATGATAATCATATATTGTATTCACCGTCCGTAGCACGGCGGGTGTTCTGAAGAGTTATTTAACTTTGTTCCATCCTCGGCCTTCCCTTAAAGAACCACGCGCATGGATTTGCGGAGTCACAACTATACGGTGTCTCATATCACGGATAGGACTAAGAGGTTCTCTAACTTTTTTGGTGATTCGTCAAGCTGTGGAATGGTCATCCGTTGAGCGTGATTCCTCCATTCTTTAACACGTTCCCGCCGGCGCATTTTTTCATTTGACGCACCACCCGGCGGCGCGTATATCTATGTCGCGCTTCATCTGGCGGCGTGCTAATTTCGCGTGTTCAGGCTTGCACGCGCTTCTTGTTTCTTCAGTAGTACATTTAGTGCTTACTTTGCAAATTGTGTAACTCGCGTTGTTTTTATATCCTGATCAGAGATCTATGCCGGTAAAAATAACAAAAGGTGTTGAAAATATTTTTTTTTTAATTTTGACCTTATAAATATAATTTTAATTTTGCCCATAACATGGATATGGAAATAAGTAATTCGTCTGATGAATGTGTAAATAGAGGCAGGAGAAACGCATCAAGATTACGAATACTTTCTTTCTCTTCAGACGAAAATTTTGTTAACGTAACCAGCAACGTTATGGAAAAGTTATATTTATAATACGTTATTAAATATAACGTTTATTCAAAATAAACGTTTTTATATATGTACGTTAAATTATCAGTGTCTAATAGCACAATCGAATGCGAAACACCGGTAGTACACGACGCTTGATGAGGCGGTCTAGCGCGAGCCACCAGTGGTACACGCCGCCCGATGGCATGATCAAGCGCGAGCCACCGGTGGTACACGCCGCCCGATGGCACAATCAAGCGCGGGCCACCGGTGGTACACGCCGCCCGATGGCACAATCAAGCGCGAGCCACCGGTGGTACACGCCGGCGTGAAGGTGTTAAACAAAGCGAAAAGAGATATTTGCGCAGGCTAGCATAACTACTGCGATTACAGATTGCTTGTTTCCCTGTTGATGATTGCAGTCGTTTTTTGGACTGCACCGTGCTTACCATCCGCAGCCGTGGTGTGGTCACTATACAGAGGCAGGATAAGAAAATTAACTCGGATATCTGATAGTGACGGCTTAAAATTCGGATATCTAATAGTGATGGTTTAAGATTCGGATATCTGATAGTGACGGTTTAGGATTCGGATATCTGGTAGTGACGGTTTAGAATTCGGATATCTGATAGTGACGGTTTAGGATTCGGATATCTGATAGTGATGGTTTAAGATTCGGATATCTGATAGTGACGGTTTAGAATTCGGATATCTGATAGTGACGGTTTAGAATTCGGATATCTGATACTGACGGCTTAGGATTCGGATATCTGATAGTGACGGTTTAAGATTCGGATATCTGATAGTGATGGTTCAGAATTCGGATATCTGATAGTGACGGTTTAAGATTCGTATATCTGATAGTGACAGTTTAAGATTAGGTTATTCACAACATCCCTTACGTAAAGATAAGGTTGTTTGTCGAAATTCGATGCGGTATTTGTACGTGCCGAGAATGAACTATCCGCCGTCTTCGCTAATCTTCGGCTCTCTTTAATATGTTTTTCTGACATTTATAACACTTTGGTAAGTAGGATTAAAGATACCATGCTTATAGAAGACCGTAAACATGTTGTTAGATTCTATAATATTTGTTACGATATCCATGAAACTATGTTTTGTTATGAAAGTTGTCTGTTTATTGGATTACCTTCTAACTTTGTGTTTTTTTAATTTTATAGTGTCGTTCTATAGGTTTTGAAAATAATAACAATTGAGTTTCACTGTAATCAAAGAGATAGTTTATTTAGTACAATTACAAATCTATATTTAAACACAGTTTAGCACCGATTGAGTTTCACTGTAATCAAAGAGATAGTTTATTTAGTACAATTACAAATCTATATTTAAACACAGTTTAGCACGGTTAAGCAGTTAAGTACGTCCGTATAAAGCGTGACGCGGGCCGCGGGCCGGGGGTACTACTTCCATGTAAACAAAGTCTCGGTAAAATTAATTCGTTGAAAAAAAAATTTGTTGTCTCCATTGCCTCCTTATTAATTTATTTTTTATTACATACAGGCTTGCGCTTGACCTCAATCTCACCTGCTGGAAAGTGATGTTGAGGCCGACGATGCAGCGCGCTCACCCAGCGAATACCGATTCACTCGACATTTGAAGATTCCTATATCATAAGATGCTGGAAACACCGACGCAGGAAGCGAGTTCCACTCCTTCGCGGTTCGCAGCAAAAAGTGGAGGTCAATCGCTTCGTGCGAGCAGCTGGAATGTCAACCACATAAGGTTGCAAGCCCGCACGGCGCGAGGTCAATTTATGGTAGAAGGGGGAGGGGGCAATTAAATCATACAACTAATTCAGCCGGGACATGGTTAATAAAACTTAATTTCACCGAATTACACCGTTTACATGTTGAATGTAAAATGTATGATGTTTAAACTCTAAAAAAAGGTACGCGTAGCATTTACAGGCAAAAGCTATATACGCAAAGTTATCGCTTTTGCTTTTAGCCAAAAAGCTATTATTCTAATGCTCTGAAAATAAATTGTCTCTCTCGACACCGCAATGAATCGATTTTACAGTTTTATTTGATCTCTTTCATATTTCTACTAATAAAACGGATGGAATGTTTGAATAATGTTCCAAAATCGTTGAAAAGTACCTATAATCACGTGTATATGAAGGATTTGATAATTTTTATTTGCAATAAGTTTCACTATAAATATGCCAAGTGTGAGTCTTAAGGACAAGGTTTCAAAAATACTTTTTTCGTCGCTTTTTACAACCGAATAATCCCTCGAGGTCTCCGTTTGCCGCAAGAGACTAGTTTAAAAGTTATTGACTAAGTTACAAAATTTGATATATTTTATGTAGACAATAAAAAGTATTTAACTACAATTAAAATGTATGGTGGACCTATTATCTTTTTATAATTACATTTAATCCCTATTAGGGTAGGCAGAGAGACTGCAATACTGCTACTCCCAATTTTTGTATACCTCTTTCATTTCAACATTTATTAACCGCTTGATGCACTCTCTCCGATGCCACGTGCTTTTGAGATTACCCTTCATCAGAACTCTGTTTATGTGCAGGTGAGACTCGGTCGGCCTCGGCTCTTGCTTTCACTCACATTCATATTGTATTTTTTTAATCAACACTTTAATATAGTTATATTTGAAATATAACCGTAAACGTAACCGTTTGTATTTGTAAGCCGTGGTGGCTGCTGGCAGAATAGAATAGCACGCCCCTCTTCTTGCCGAGGTGTCGTAAAAGGCGACTAAGGTATCTCTTGAACACCGCAATTCAACCAGGTGTTTAGAGAAGGGAAAACTCGACCAAACCAACATCCTGCTCCCTCCCGATCGTATTGGTTCTCCTTTCCATCGGGCCTGAGGGATCTCGGACGAGATAGTGCTTTCCTGGCTGCACGTCCAGTTATGCACTTAAATATCTCCTGCGCAATTGACTGTTTCCGAAAACTGGACCTCGAATTTCTTAACCAGTGTTGAAACAGTCGCCGTGGCCGAAACCGGCAAGGACATCATCATCATCATTTGTAATATACCTTGTTCATTTCTTATATATTTTTATGTTTTAATGTAGACTGTAAGTGTTTTTATATTACAACTAGCTGACCTGGCAAACGTTATATTGCTATATAAGTTATTTCTAGGTGATAATTGACCAGTTATCGAGCGGGATGTAAAATGATTAAATTGCTAAAATGGCTATTAAAAATAAGGGTTGGTGATAAAACGGCAAACATTTAGGGGTATATGTATTTTTTGCCACATTATAGAAAAATAAAAACAAAAATTATTGTCCAAAAATTAAAAAAAAAAAACTTATGGGTGAACCTTCATCACTTAGGGGTATAAAAATAGATAGTAGCCGATTCCCAGACCTACTAAATATGCATATAAAATTTTGTAAAAATCAGTAAAGCCGTTTCGGAGGAGTAAGGTAACTAACATTGTGACACGAGAATTATATATATATATAGATATAAACTCACTTATGACTTACTGTCTGTGATCGGTTTGTCTCTTTTGACCTAGTAATATTCTTATTAATACCACTCTTACTGGTTTTATCATTGCAAGCTAGCTGTGGTATAGTAAAAGCAAATAAACTACTCGATATTGATTACCTTTGGCTCAACTTTTGAGAGCTTTCAGATGATTATTGCTGCGGTGTAAGTTACAAGCGAAAGCGATTGGCAAATTAATGAGGACATTCTATCCGATTTCGGCTTTGGCGCTGTTTCCAAATCGGATCATATCAGCGCGGGCTGAGCCCTCATGTTGGCGCGGGCTGAGCCCGCTGATGATTACATTCGGAAGCAGTCAATTACGATGGATATTTTTGGTGCATGAATGCTAGCGCTTGCCCAAACTCGTCAAAGCCCTGGGACCTAATCCTAAAGTGGGACTGAGAAGCGACACAACTAGAAAAGCAGGATGCAGTGTCGGGTTACTGATAATTGACCCTTTTCAGCACCCTAGGCCTATCACAATGACTTGTTGCTTTGCCAAAATCTTCGGTAGATAAGGGTGCTATTAGCATAAAGATGATGAGTAAATAGCCACATTTAATATACAAACAGATAAAGAATAATACATTCTTCCAGCGACCAAATTTCTACGACCTTATGACTTCGCAGCCCGTAAGAGGAAAGGGAATAGGCATTTGTTTGGAGGACGCAGCCCATCTTCGAACTCATGTTCATCTTAAAGCAGGTGCGATTCAGATCGCTTGTCCGCCTATGCAATATAATATTATATATATATATACATACAACCACCACGCCACACAAATAGTAAACCAAAGCCTTGAAGTGATATTTTGTAATCTGATAATAAATGACCACAAGTAACTAATTTACTCACATTTTATTTTAACTGTACTCAAATTAGGACCTCACTTTATATCACCTTGTAAAAGTGTAGACACTGTGAGTGTTGTGAGTCGTGACAATTCAAATTATCAAGAACAAAAGAGGGTAGAGGAAGTAAATTCTCGTCCCCGACGAAAACTTCGCGGCGCGTCAGTCTGCTCGTGACTATGAGCTATATGACTAGGTCGGAACCGAATCGTAGGTTTGTGTATGTAATAGTGTTCAAAGAAGCCCTAGTTGTTTATATATATTTCGTATCTTTATAAATTTTTATGCGGTGCTTACTCTGAAAATTATATGCATGAAGAAATGTGAGTAGAATGGGACATATGATGCAAATAATATAGAATCACTGTTCCTTATCAACAGTGTGAAATGGATAGAACGTATAGGAGTGGGGGAGAGAGATTTGAATGGCGCAGTGAATAATTTGTTATGTGTGTCGTGAACAGATGTTATTATTAAAAGCTTAAAAATAAACGATATCAAAAACTGAAACCTGTCTAAATACATATTCGATATCCATATGAAATATCAAATGATGAATATTCTCGTTTTGTTATCGCTTTTAGTTGAAAATATTATGGAGAGAAATGAATAAATTCGCTGTCGCTTGTAACTTGAATCGTGTCTTTTTAGAATAAAGTCTGTAAAAAATAGACGATATTGTTTCTGCTGATATTAACTAGGGAGAAATTATTCCTTTGAGATCTGTGATGGAACTTTACTTAATTTTAATTCGTTCTTGTTCACTTTACATTATTGGTTATATATACAATGTGATTCTATAGGTTTTGAAAATTATAACAGTTAAGTTTCTCTGTAAGCAAAGTGATACTTTGTTTAAAACAATTTTAAATCTATACTTAAAACCTAACACACAGCTTAGCCCAATTTCATCTGTAAACAAAGAAATAATCATTAAAGTTATTATTTTCTTCTTCATAATATGTTACATTGAAGTAAAAAATTATTCTTGCTTCCTTGAGAATTCTGTATGTGTATGGGTCATTTAAGGTTTTGCATATTGACATTACAGTTGATAAAAGATAGCAGCGCCAATATAAACCATCGTGTTTAGAGCTACGAAGCGCGGCGAATTCAATTGTACTAAAAGAAAAACGTTCTTTACATATATTTCATTGAAATATAATGATTTCTTTGGATTATTGATATTGTCGTTTATTAACAGAAAACCGAAAATGAAACCCCTTAACTTTATGTGGTTGACATTCCAGCTGCTGGCACGAGCCAATTCGTGTCCTCTTTTTTGCCTCAAGCCGCCTAGAAATGGAATTCTCTTCCTGTGTTTGTTTTTCCAGTATCTTATAAAATGGTCATTTTCAAACGACGAATGTGCAGTATATATTGGATGAGCGCGTTCCATCATCGACCACATTACCATTTTCTATCAGGTGAGATTGCTGTCTAGGAGGCACTTTTCTATTCAACCGGTAAGCCAAATTTATTTAACCTCGAAATTTGCTAATTTGGGCAAAAAAATAACTGAGACTTAGTCTATCTATCTTTTATACGATTAATAGGACTTGCCCTGTCTAATAAAATCGTATACATATAGTTAAAAATACTCAACTAAACACATGAAATTTTTACATTTGCTTCCTTTTCACAATGTAGATAATCAGTAAAGGCGGGTTTTTTGATATTTCAGCCCCATAAATATGGTGTAGGGTTTTTTTTAACCAAATATATTAATGAGGCTTTACATCCTTGATGACTGTCCACGTAACTTGTGACAAGTGACGATTGTATAAATCCTTATATTCGTTTTGCGTTAACCCACGCCGGTTCTCCTAATACAATGTTAATGCCTCCGATACTTCGCCAGTTCTGAGAAAGAAGTCTTCTCCTCAAATTTTGATAGCGACTACATTCCCAAAGCAGATGATAAATTCAATCCACGACCTTGCAGCGCTCACAAAATGGAGAAGTCTTCTTTTTATAACAAAATAATAACTATTTAAAGGAATATATCCCGATTGAATCCTAAATGCAGCAAAAAAAATCTCTAGAGAGGCCGGCAGAGTCAAACCAAGGAAATCACCACAGACTACATTGCGATCCTTTTTATTACATACCTTTGAGCACAGATTCTCTTCGAAATAAATATTTCATATGTTGAAACTACGTATAAAGGTTGAAATTTCCTTTAAAAATTCCCTAAATTTGAGTGTGAATCATACTTGGGTGAACCCAGGGCGTGTTTGCCTGTAAACTTATAATAATAGGGAAGATAAAGAGAAAAATCGTGCAATAAAAATACTATTTCACGTAGAAGTTACAAATGTAGGAAAAATGGACAAGCTTGACGCCCTAGTCGGACATTCTTGTCGACCCGTGTTACTCCGCTATTATTTAATTATTGCCCCGAATCTGATATTGTATGTGTCAGGACCGGTTAGAGCAATTGGATAGTTTGTCACGACAGGCCTCGCTAGAGAACGCTGATATTTTTGGAATGATTTATCCTCGTCTCCTGAATTTTTCCTGTCGTATAATTGTGGACGAAAATATCACAATACTCGTAAAGTAAGTAGATGTGTGTGAGGAGGCCGTCAGACTAAGTTGCTTTATCTGTGATGCGAATGAGGGATGGCCGATAAGTTAAAAAGTTTATAGATTTGTCATAGAACAAAAAAATGAAGAACGGGATTTTTTCAAAAATAGGAGAGACATATTTCTAATGGATTATGATTTGGGGATATATATAAGTTTAAGAGAAAGTTTATTCGAGTGTGTTTTTTTGTTGATGCCCTGGAAAGGCCTCTTGAATTACACCGCGCTTGAGAGGGCAAGCTCTGAAGGTGTTCAACCAGCGATTTATGGGTTGGGTGGCAAGGCAAAGACACTCCTGTGGGTGTGACTTTGACTTGGGTGGCCAGCCAGCGAAACAAGCTCAACGGTGATCTACTAGCGTTTCGAAAACGACTACCTTTTTTACCCTGGCTTGAGATAGTGGCTACAGAGTACCTGATGGTAAGTACAGTGTAGTCCAAAAACGAAAGCGACTATCAAAGGATGAAATTCCATTGATAGTCTACATCGTCATGTCGGCCCACATATACCACGACTGAAGGTCTCTAGGTATATGAGCTACTGGATACCTTGAGAAGAAATACCAAAAGAAGCTCAAGGCTGCGTCGAAGTGAGCACTGTGGTTACTATGTCGAGCCAGTATAAAAGAAAAGTAAACGAAGTTACTAATAGAACCGAGCTAGGAATAAATTAAGTTTAAAACTGATTTAAATTCTTTACCACCGACCGAAGTTCATTTCGATCGCGGTCTTTGCCTCGTTTAACCCTTAATCGCTATGACGTAGGCCTGACGTTTTAACCCTCGGCTTTAATTCGAGACAATGGTGCCCAAAGTTTTGTGTCCCTTTGGTTAATTCCAAATTTTGTGTTTTAACATCATCCTGCCGTTAGAATATTTTTTAATTATTTAGAGGCGGACGATTATCCTCAATCACACCTGTTGGAAGATGAAGATTGATGATGAAGGATTTAATAACGATTAATTAAATTATTTCCACATTGTTATAGGCTTAATAAAAATTGATGTATTGAAACAGAGATACAGCTTGACTTATCCGCAGTATTAACATTTTTCTCTAGGGAGCTCAAGTAGAATGCAAGCTTCGATATATTTCAAACATATTAGTGCGAACTTTTGACTTCGAAACTTTTAAGAGAAGAGTGTATAGATATTTGTCGGGTGGACGTGGTCCATCGCCTGACTCATCTTCAGCTTCCACCAGGTGTGATTGAGGTCAGGCTGTTAATACTAAACATACCATAACGGGTCAAATGACCCATTTTGAACTTTTGCATTGAAAATACAAGTATCATCTTACTGTTTTTGCACATTTGACTTAATGACTTTACCTAACTAATTAACCTACAGTTAATTTTTTTTTGTTTTATTTATTTTGAGTAATACTTGAACTTGGCGCTGATTTTCGAGAAGCCCGTGAACAACCAAAAGAAAACAAATACGAAATAATCGTTGCCTTAGTCTCCTACAGATGCTTATCAACGTAAGAAGTGTCAAATAGGATACTGTAAAGAAAATAAAACCAACAAAATTTGCTCTAAATGTAAAAAATATGTTTGCAGAAAATGTACAATGGACACACTTATATGTAAAAAATGCGATGAGCAATAATTAAAAATTATTATTTTTACTTTTGTAATAGAAATGGTCAATATACAGTTATTTTAATATAATTAATTTTATTATTATATTTATTTCCTTCCTAACATCCATATAATACATTTAAAGAGGAAATAGGTATCTAAAAAGTGTTGGTATGATTGGTGTTAATTATTAAAAAAAAAACTAAAAGCACACATATTATAATACAACATATAAATAAAATTCGATTCTAATTGTTAGCAATAACTTTACCAGACATCGAGGGTGCTTCACGCTTTGAGAATCATTGAATCACTGTTTCGACCGAAACAGGTCGTTTAAACCAATAAACTAGCGATAAAAGACTATAGTGGTACAGCTTTAAGGTATGTTTTTAAGTTCCCGCCAGACAAGTGCTATAGTAAATTTTATTTACATTGGTAAAATATTGTTTAGTTAATTGTCCATTCTGAACACAAATTGGGTATTACCACATTTACTGAATAATGGAGAATACATTTACTTGATCGTATAATTTATTACTTGACGTTTTGATGTGATCATCTCAGAGAAGCTGTTGCTGTGGTAGCTTAGTAAATAAGAGACCGGTATCGATTTGAAACAACGCGAATGCTCTTAGGTTCGAATCCCCGACCTCTAGTTTCCCTACACGTGACTCCTGGGTGGTGCTAAACGAGCAGCAGCGAGGTGGTAGGGCGTCGGTGCCCGTCTGGATCGCGACCACAGTACATGTGTGTAAAGCCCGTCATAGTGACCAGTTTCGGCTTGTCGCGTTTCGGGATCAGCTTGTGTATATCCAGTAGCTCATATACCTAGAGACCTTCAGTCGTGGTATATGTGGGCCGACATGACGATGTAGACTATCAATGGATTTTCATCCTTTGATAGTCGCTTTCGTTTTTGGACTACACTGTACTTACCATCAGGTACTCCATAGTCACTATGTCGAGCCAGTATAAAAAAAAAATGTTCTTCTAGGTTCTTCTAGAGTAAGTGCGGGTTTAGACACCACATACTAACTGGTAAAGTAAAACATCGTGAGGAACCTGCATAGCATTTAATAGAAATGTCATGTGTAATAGTGCTGTGAGAACGGCGATCAACTGCGCCACTAAGGAAGGGAAAGCGTGGAACGAGATAAAACAACTATTCAGAACTCGCCTTGTTAAATGAGCAGCATTCTATGCGACCCCTGAATGCCTCTATAATTAAGTTGTATGACCAGTGATCGTGGGTGAGTTGGTAGAAAGACACATGCACGTACTCTAGTTAGTCGACTACCGGCATCCAAAGCTAGAGTACGTGCGTGTGCGTCGCAGTTCTGTGTGTCATAAAGTGCAATAAACACTAAAACCCCATAATCTGTGCGTTTTTACCAACTCACCCACGACCACTGGTCATAGTTGTTTAAATTTGTTTTTTATTTCTATATGCATATATTTTGGTATGTATTTGTGTATTAATAATAATGTATATGTTATGTGTCTATAGTGTATTTATAAATGTGTGAGCGTGTATGTATGTGTGTGTGTCCATGTGATCTATGACACTTTGAAATAGTCTCTATAGCTGTGTTATTATACTCTATTATTCCCTAGCCAGCTGTTACCTGCACGTGAAAACAATGTATAGGTGTCAGCTGAAAATCCCGAGCATAGATGTTATGTAAAATCATTAAATTTTATATGACAATGTTTTTTAACACGTTTGTCAGCCAGTGCGATTGGTTTGTGTTTCTCACGAGGCCCATATAGTATTCTCGGTACGCCGTGACATAAACAAACGATATATAAACAATGAAACTTCTCTTCTATTTCTATTATCACCTCAAAGTATTTAGAGTGTTTTAACGAAAAACATGCGACATAGTATAATGTAATATATTATTCGATATAAATTAATAAAAGGTGTTGTATAATATAAATGTTTTTAGTATTTTAATGTTGTTTTTTTTTTGTATCCCGGGGGAAAATCCTGCATAGGACCATCAGGAACGCTGTGAGGGCAGCGATCCCAGTGTGTCAGATTCCTACTGATTAAAAGCCCCCGAGGTGTCCCTCTGATTGCTTCACCTGGGCCTGGGAAGCCCAATTCATCCAGGCGCCCGGGGAACAAGAAGCCTTGTTGAGGCTACCTCTCTGAGAGTGGAAGGAGTGAAGCCCACCCCACCAAAACCTCTCTCCCAAGCGATGCACCGGACACTGCGCACCGCCTCCCTCTTATCCGGAGAGCAGACTCCCTCAAGTCTACTGCTCGGCTAAATGTTGTATATCCTATATATACATGTAAGTGCTTATTTAATTAAATTCCTTTTAAAAGTCAAACTAAAAATTCTGTTAACTTTAACAAGAAAAATTTCCCCCATATTTGGTCGACGTGGCCAAGAATGTGTTATAATTTTTTAAGTATTTTGGAAATGTTATCGTTTCACCAATATACTCCTTTCGGGTCGGACAGGGTTTTCAAAACATACTATATGTTAGATCTGATTTAAACATGTAAATTGCGTATTAAGCTTTCCCAGCAATTAGGCTTTAACACCAAAGGCAACGCACATTTACCGGCTTAATCTTCTGAAACTGCGTTATCCGAGGCTCTTTGTGGCGCGTAATTACTCATTCTTAAATCTTTAGCCTCAAAATGACACAATTCTGTGCCAAAATCAAAGGTTTCGGTTGTTTAAAAATTAGCCTTTGCAATATCCCCTTTCGCGGGACTTATAACATGTATGGTACAGACAAAAAAACCGAGAGAAATAAAAAACTATCAATAGTCGCAGTGATCATGCCGGCCTGCACAAATATCTCTTCATAATAATAATATTGATTGCGAGTGATTGGAAGGACACCCCGTGGGTTTTTAGTCAGTAGGGGTCACTGCCCTCACAATATCCCAGGTGGTACTATGTAGGGTTCTACCGGGGGTACAGCAAATAAAATAACGCCTATTCAGTCCTAATATACCTTTTGTTATATTTTTAAATAATATCCGTTGTAGCGTTCACTCTGCCGGCCCACTCTCGCGGATGCCGTAATGTTTGTACGGATCGCTTGCGCACTGGACGCGGTGGACGGTAGGAGGGAGAATTAATATGACGGCTCCATCGACCGCACGCTTTGCATACGTCGCACACTTTATTTTTTGCGATTTTTATGTTGGTTTTGATTGTTTAATCTAAGGTTTTTGGACATTTAAGGTGTTTTGTGATGGTCTTCTCGTGTTTTACTGTCATTTGAAAGTTATACCGTTATATAAGTGACACATTTTTAATATTCAAATTACAATCTTTACATATCCAAGCAATGTTGTCTTTATTACTACATTCTCTTTGGTTGCTTAGCATAAAACTATAACATTTCCTTCACCTATTATAAAATCATTGTGTCTTTAAGAATAAAATATAACCTAAGTTTTACATAAACAAGAATAACTAAGAACATAACCAACTCACACCTAAATAAAACAGAAAGCTAATATTATAAAAATGTTTTTAATCTACACTAGGTACATTCCTCAACTTCCTCCGTCCCGCCTCAGTCTACTGTAGACGTTCTGGCATCTTCATCGACAACATCTAGTTATTTCTTTGTATGAGACGAGAATGCTTCACAAGAGTTCAAAGTGTCATCACTATCATTTACACCTCCAGATCTTCCAAGAGAATTATGGGAAGGATAATTTTATAACTTCAGAGAACAGCATCAAGTAGGTACTCTGTGGTACTATCGCAGAGAAGTGAAAAACATTCCATGTTATGTTGGTTTCGTTCTCCATGGGAGATATATGTGCATTTTATCGACATTTAGAAACTAGGGAAGGTAAACATGGGACATAAAGCTACAAAGCGCGAAATAACATACCATGCAGCAACTATTACCCGGCGGATTTTATGTATCGTGAATACGAGACCTCATTGACACCGTTATGGAATACTGTCGCTATATTAGGTGTAACCATGTAAAACAATATAATTTTAAATCTTGCCATAATATTCCGCATCATTCTCAATACGACATATGAAAGCAAGATTAAAAAATGTTTCGTTTTAATAAAGACTTTTACCGGATAAACCGGCTTTGGTGGGGAAAGATGCAAGGCACCTGTGAACCGATCGCACTGCCCCAATCTTCGACGCTGGGTGCCACAATACGAAGGGTTGCGGAATCCAAACGACGGTATAACGCTGGTCCGCCGCAGGTTTTTATAAGGGGCCTAAGTATTTAGTGCCTTAGACGCTTGATTAATCATTTATAAAAGGCTGCCTCGCCGACTCCCGAAAGATTTGATTTGCCCTAGAGTCTTTAAGCACGAAGAAATAGCACGTACTATAGGGCAATTTTGCAGCTTCGTTAAAATACGCTCCATAAAAAAAAAATTAACAATACTACCAAAACATACACGTTTATAAAATTTCCTGAATTCCAAAAGTAATATAAAGATATACAAGATGGTGTAAGAGCGGTCTAACATAATGGACCCAGCCGCTCGACCCTTGCCCAAACAGGAAATTACCCCGCGTCGTCGAGAACGGGAAAAATTTAACGATAGCTTTATCTGTACTCGGCCCTTCAGCGCGCTGGACCGCATGTTGTATTTTACTGAAGGATTTGCTGGATTTAGGGCTAAGGGAAACATATGTAACAAGAAAGTAGGATTACGTAGACGAATTGACCGCAGAGTTTGGCGTTTCTTCGATCAGATGTAATAATAAGAACTTCCAGCGTAGGGCTGACACTATACTCTAGAGACCAGAGATGAGCAAAATGTAGTCATATTAATGACTAGCTGGTCCGGCAAACGTTGTTTTGCTATATAAGTTATTGTAATACCTTCTAAGATGTTCATTGAAATTAAGTGATGTCAAAGACAGTTTTGTTCACAATTAAATACTCATAATCAACAACACATTTATTTGGATACAGATTAATATTATTACGTTGTTACAACTCTTAACAAATAATGCATTAATTTCGAACAATTTGAGTACCATAAAAACGGTTCTAGTGAGTTAATCTTAAAAGATAGACATTTTTTTAGATCATTTAAAGGGAAATAATTCTTTCATACATATATTTTTGGTATCTTGAACCGTTTTCGCAGCGCACGCAATGGATGCACTCAAGAATGAATAATTTTCCCCGTTTTTTTACATTTTCCTTTATTTCTTCGCTCCTAATAGTTGCATCGTGATGTTATATAGCCTAAAGCCTTCCTCGATAAATGGTCTATTCAACACAAAAAGAATTTTTCAATTCGAACCAGTAGTTCCTGTGATTAGCGCGTTCAAACAAACAAACAAACAAACAAACTCTTCAGCTTTATAATATTAGTATAGATATATAGTATAGATGAAAAACGCAAAATATAATCGTAATCGTGTTTCATTATTCTGATTACATTTTGCCCATCTGTGCTAGAGACCATTATGAAAAATACGAATTAGAAATCTTTTGGATAAAAAGGTTTATAAAAATCGGAAAATCTTTAAATCCTTAATAAGCTCAAAAATTTAAAATTGTTATTTAAAGATATAGAGAAATGAAGAAAAAAAGAAAAGCATTTATTTGGCATACAACAAACATTACAGAAGGGCAGGTTAATCAAGATAAACAACTATAAAAGCAAGTATCCTGAGCTGTGACGAAGCGCCAAGGAGAAGTCAGATTATCAGCTGTGTCAAAGCGTAGAAAACAGCAAGGACGTGAGTAATAGAGTATAGATACACAGCTCTAGAAATTATTTCAAAGTGTAACAGAAAATTTGTCCAGAGATTTATTTCATTCCCATTTTTATTAACTTTGTGTAAATTTTTTGTTTCATCACTAATCATCATGTTAGCAGTCTGCAGCTGGGCAAAGACTTCTTCTATCTTCCAGAACGACAAGTCGGAAGCGGCTTGCATTCAGCGTCGTTCTGCGATCCAGATCAAGATGTCTGACCACCTTGTAGACGGATTTCCTGTAATGCACTTGCCAGTACGTGATCTCCACTCGAGAACTTTCCTATCACATCGGCCATCTTTTATTTTTATTTTTTTTTATAACTTATACGCGAACGCTTGACCTCAATCACACCTGGTGGAAGGTGAAGATGAGTCCGACGATGAACCGCGTCCGCCTAACAAATGCCTATTCACTCTTCTTTTAAAGACTCCCAGGTCATAAGATCACGGGAATATGGCCGCTGGTAGCATATTCCACTCCTTTGCTGTTTGCATCATGAATGTAGAAGCGAATCTTCCCGTGCAGAACCGTGTATAAGGAACATCCACCACATACGGATGGTATCCGACACGATGTCTTGTGGTTTTGTGATGGAACGGGGCTGGTGGAATCAAAGAATGCTCTATGAACTATTTTCTGCCCACTATCACTTCAATTTGCCATTTAACTAGGCTTTGTCGGTGGTTCTCGTTCGTCTACGAATTTCTTAATTTCTGATTCGACTACGTTAATATTCTAGGCTGAGAACAGTTCTTTTTATATATTTAAAGGTTGCAGTGTTATTATAGCTCTAAATTGACAAAAAGTGTCATTCGGGCTACTGTGGTTTGCAGGTATCATATGTATGGTTCTTATTGATGATAAAATCTATGGCTTAATCAGTATTTATTCACTACCCGCATTTTTCACTTTGATTGTAACCTGTAACAATGGATAGAAAGCTTTAAGGAAAAGCTGTTATGTGAACGTCAAAGAAATTTAGAAATTTCTGATAATCCTTTTGAAACCCTTTGACCAGTCACTCATTCTTTGCCTTTTTCTGTCTCACCCGGTCCCTTTTATTGTAAGTATATTTATCCCTTAAATGTTTGATTTGATACAACTTTAGACCGCAGCTTTTCCTCTATACCTAGCAATATTTAGTTGATTATTACCTTTAGTTATATCTTTAACTAGCTGTCCCGGCAGACCTTGTTCTGCCCTATTTCTCTAAAACAAAGTCACATTGTTTTTTTTAATGTTAATAGCTATTGGCCTGTCGGCTGTTTTTTGAAAATTGTTAGAAGGAACCTGGCCTTAATGCTATATGTATAAAAATTGACAAATATTGACATTAATATTTATACGTCACTCAATAATTGTTTTGCCTTCCCGGAACCCGTCCACTAACATTTAAACTTTATGCTATGGTGTTAAAGTTCAAATTGACTTATAACAAAACTTTTGTATGAGAATATAGAAAAGTGTTGTTTTTATACTTTTTCAGATAATTTTTTAAAATCTTCTCTATTGTTATACCCTTCCCCAGACTTCAACAAACACAACAAAAAAGAAATCAGTCAAATCGGTTCAGCCGTTCTCGAGTTTCGCGGTTATCAAGACACTATAGCTGATCCGGCAAACGTTGTTTTGCTATGTAAGGTTTTGTAATATCTTCTAAGATGTTCATTGAAATTAAGTGATGTCAAAGACAATTTTCTTCACAATTAAATACTCTTAATCAACAACACATTTATTTGGATAAAGATTAATATTATTACGTTGATACAACTCTTAACAAATAATGCATTAATTTCGATCAAATTTGTTTACCATAAAAACGGTTCTAGTGACTTAATCTTAAAAGATAAACACATACTGTCGCGGACATTTTTTTAGATCATTTCAAGAGAAATAATTCTTTCATACATATATTTTTGGTATCTTGAACCGTTTTTGCAGCGCACGCAATGGAAGCCCTCAAGGATGAATAATTTTGCCCGTTTTTTTCACATTTTCCATTATTTCTTCGCTCCTAATAATTGCATCGTGATGTTATATAGCCTAAAGCCTTCCTCGATAAATGGTCTATTCCACTCAACAAGAATTTTTCAATTCGAACCAGTAGTTCCTGAGATTAGCGCGTTCAAACAAACAAACAAACAAACAAACTCTTCAGCTTTATAATATTAGTATAGATTCAACTTTTAACGTTTTTATAACACTCTTTTAGGTTGACGGTACTTCAAACTCCTTGTACTAAGCTATTTACTTCCTCTTTTTACTGTATATTACCAAGAAATGGAATTCGCCTCCTGCGTTCGACTTCCAGTATCATGAGGCATGGAATTTTCAGGTAATGAGTGAATCAGTATCTGTTTGGAGAAACGTTATCCAGCAACAACCTTATCGTAACTTTTTATAAGGTGAACTTGAGGTTCAGCGTAAACCTGCTTATAATAATAAAGAAACAACCCACCTGATAGAAGATAACTATTGACGGCTATAACTAAATTCAACAGCAGAAGAACTTTTGCGCTGTTATCCCTAAAGAAGAGAATAAGGAGCTATTTACTCACGAGCTAATCTTGAATTTTGTCTACTTTTAGCGATTCAGTGTATCTTTTTCTATAATAATATTGACAGTTCACATAATACCCGTAACACAATCTAAACAATTACGTAAAAAGATCTCGAAAACCAACGCTTTTCCTTTGTTTCCTCACTGTGTTTGGGGAACTATGCAAATAGTCGTCCGCAAGCGTGAAATATTAATGAAACGCTCCACTCAATTCATTTAGGGAAAAAAGGTACGAGGGATGAAAACGGGACCATTACTGGCGGTCTCATTGGGCTGGATTTTGGACCATTGAAAGGGTGTTGGTAGGATGACAATACGTTAATAATACCCTGAACTTTGTCTCTGTTGAAGGAATATCGGTGACGAGTTAGATAAACCCACGGCTGGGCAAGTCTACAAGTTTAAATTACGCAACTCAGCTTGTTATAGATCGACATATGGTAGAAGTTGTTTTTTAAGGATAATGTCCAGATTCAGTTTTCCCCACAGACAATGAAAGGTTTTGACATTGATCATATATGCTGAAGCAAATGCGGTCGTGAGAGGAGAAAGAAGAGTTAAAAAATGTAGCATAAAATATCTTTTGGAAATGTGGAGATCATTTGTGAAATATGGCTGATGTAAAGAGTGTACGAAAAGGGCCGAAGAACTACATGAAATATTAATAAACAACGAAAATACTCGGGCAACGAAAGTCTACAGGTAATGGCATTCGTTCTACCAGTGTAGGTAGATCTAGGTGCAAAGCTTTTGAGAACAAAACTAATAGAGACATATTTTCTGAAATATAGTAAACTAAAGCAAGTAACTGCCACATTCGTACTAACGAGCCACAATAGCGATGGGCTGGTAAATAGATCCAACAAAATGTTAGCGAATTATGGTATATTAAAGCATGTAAAAAAAAACATCCTTGCTATATGCTCCAAAGCTTCAGCAACATGGCCACCCTAAACCGCAGAGTAGGGTTAACGCAATTTGAAGACAAAGAAACAATACTATTTACGTAATTTGTTTGAATTTATTTTGGTTTCATTACATTATTTGTATGAGAATTTGATTTACCTTTCACCAAGTAAATGGTATTGATACGAGCGAATTTTGAAAGTATTGTTAGGGTAATAAATTGAATAAAAATAGTTAAGGCAGACGTACAAGATATAGAAATATCTAACCCAGAAATATTTCTTGAAAGAGGCAGCGGAGCGGGTTCGGGAGGCTATTGCCACCCCCGATAACCCAATCCGCCGCCCAGATTGGACAGTATGCCGGAGGACGGCCTTCGCCAGAGGCCTTCCCACATAACAGGACATACGCCATACGGCGCGCTTGAGGGAGCGCGTCGCCCAGATCCAGGCGTGAGCGGTGTGCGATGTGTTCCCGCACACCGTTCCAATGACAAGTCAAGGAGATGAGGGGAGGGTGGCACTTACACCACTCTCCCCGCCATATGTGTTAGGTGTACGCAGCGGGTAGCGACTATTTATTCAGCCCCTGGCAAGAAGGCGGGGCCTGCAGAAGGCTAGACGCGCCGGGTGCCGAGGAAGATGGCTCAGCCTTGCCCTTGGCACTCGGCAGGCGGGAGAAGGAACATCCCGGGGGTTTAAGTCGGTGCAAGTCCAACACACCGGGGGCGACCTTCACTACACCCTGATGATCGGTTATGAATTTCCCACGGGTTACAAAAAAAAAGGGATAGTTCTGAACGACAGAATCCATAGTGAAACAATTCGACAGAGGACCAATGATACTGATATAATAAAAAAAAGAAGCATGCCAAACAGGCAATAGGCTGACCCAGTCTGGCAGACAATCGATGAGAAGACGACGTAGTTTTGGTATGAAGATCGCGTAACGGTAAGCAAAATGTAGATTTGGAATTTTTCTTTATTGATTTAGAAGCAAATAATAGATTTCAACAACACCTAATGGGTTATGAAAATGAAATCAAAGATGGAACACGTTTGCTTAAGAAATGCTTATTCACTCTGCTTTTATGGCTCTCAGATCATGTGATCCTGGAAAAATGCATGAAGGAAGCATATTTCACCTCTTCGCTGTTCGCTTTGGGAATGAAGCAGTGAAATTTTTAGGAAGGATATAAAGATTATCTGCCAGATAAGGGTAGAGGGACGATTTGTGGAAAGCAGTTGGATATTTAGATGAGGACAATCCAGCATAAAGGACATTGGCGAGTATTGGAAGGGATCGCGTAAATGAAACTCCATAGGATACAATAAATGAGTGGAATGGAGGGTTATCTGAACTTTGGTCATTAATAAAAGCAAACGCTTTCTCATATATTGTTAATTAATTTTCATCCCAGTTGTCCTACTCGTATTAATTAAATATATTATCTTTTTCCTATTAAATAATAGACATACTCAATTGCTTGTGGCCTCGGCGCCTATATTTCCATGTTATTATAATTGGGAGCTATTAAGAGAAGAGTGAATAGATATTTGTTAGACAAGGGCGTTCCATCATTGTGCTTATGAAGACCTAACACAAGATGTGAATGAGATCAAGTATTTACTTATAGAAATAAAAAAAACATGTTTCTTGATTTCTACTTCTCTTAAAAACCAATCCGTACTGTCCAATCAAATTGTCGACTCAGAAAAATATAATTTCGAGGACAGGCTAAGTCCCATTTTGTACGGCGAAAACACCGCACTTTAGAGGGTTCCTTTGTAGCAAAATTCATAATGATAACGCACTTTGAGTAAATTTGTTAAACCCCGGATATGTGGTTATGGCGGAATTATGCCACTTTGAGGTCAAAGATTTAAGACTCAGTAATTACGGCACAAAGGGCCGTGAATACAGTTGTTTTGGAAGATCAAGTCTCTAAATACTAGCTGACATATAGTTTTGGTGGATTAGTTATTTTGGATTTCGTGTTTTAAAAATAAAATAGGGCCTCTTTATCTATCAACGACCTTATTCGAAGATATCATATCAAAATTAAAATAGAACTCAACACTTCAATGCTTTGAAGCTATGATATAAGCAAACTTCTTTTACTAGAAGCATTTTAAGAGCTTTTTTCTGTAATTGCACTGGCCCCTTTTCACCATAAAGTCATCGAACGCTGTCTGATACGTGTATGTGATGGATGTTCCTTATATCCTCACGAGAAGATTCGCTTCTACTTTCATCATGCGAACGGCTAAGGAGTGGAATATGCTTCCAGCGGCCATATTTCCGCGATCTTACGACCTGGGAGTCTTTAAAAGAAGAGTGAATAAGCATTTGTTAGGCGGACGCGGTTCATCATCGAACTCATCTTCACCTTCCACCAGGTGTGATTGAGGTCAAGCATTCGCCTACAAGTAATAAAAAAAAAACCTACATTCTTATGATGTGGGAGCCATAAACAGTCAAGTAAATGGTTATTTATTGAGCAAAGGTAATCCATTATCACCGTCATCCACCAGGTACGCTTGAGGTCAACATTTACAAGTAGTTATAAAAAAAATACTACAGTCCCTAATTACTAAAAAAAATCATTGATATAGCCAATAAAGGTATGTATTTGTTTAATGACTTAGTAAAACCAGCATAAAACAATATTCACCAAACTAAATCGCCTGTAAATGATGTCGGACGTTTTCGCTTTTAACATAATTGTTTATAGTGAATGCGATGGGCCACCTACTACCCCGTAATGTCACGCGATTAGTGGTAACCGAACTCCCCATTACACCCCAAAGCGCCCCACAGTTCCCCAATGCACCCCACAGAAGCCCGCAATACCCTTTAGCGGAGTCTGGACGCGTAATTAGTAACGCTAGTTCAGTTGAGCCCGTCTCTGGAGCTATTGAATCCTTTTTGATATTTTTAGTACCGTTATATTCCTTTCAGAATATACAGTAATACCCTAGTGGCATAATAATTTGCTAATCAGCGTTTTTTTTTACACTTGCTCGACATAGTGAGTACAGAGTACCTAATGGTAAGTACAGTGTAATCCAAAAACGAAAGCGACTATCAAAGGATGAAATCCATTGATAGTCTACATCGTCATGTCGGCCCACATATACCACGACTGAAGGTCTCTGGGTATATGAGCTACTGAATATACACAAGCTGATCCCGAAATGCGACAAGCCGAAACTGGTCACTATGACGGGCTTTACACCTACTGTGGTCGCGATCCAGACGGACACCGACGCCCTACCACCTCGCAAAACATTAACATACAAACACATGAAATTAACTGAGCAGAGTACAATGAGTAGCTGTCAAACAATGTATAACGCATCGGCGCCATCTACTTAAAATACTGGTGCGATCTGCTCCACCACCATGCAAAACCGTATTGGTTTGTAGTACATGCTATGTATCAGAGATGGCGCTGAACTCTCAAAAGTACCATTCCCGCAGGGTTGCGCAGTCACAGCTATACGGTATCTCATATTCTGGTTAGGACTAAGAAGTTCTCTAAATCTTACTGTCGCTGTGTCGCTGAGCTTTGATCTTCCAGCGAGCGTTTCACATTGGAGCGTATTGAGCGTATAACATTGGATGTATTAACCGAAGCATGAAAATAAATTTGTATGGACCTGCAGATCCTTGTGACTATCGATTTTTTTTTCTTTACTGTTGGTAGTTGCTGTCGTATTTTGGACTACATCTTGGTTACCATCAGCCGTGGCGTTGTCACCAGGAACATTAAACTTGGAACATCTGAAATATTTATGTGGAGTGTTTGTACTGTAATAAACATTTCGTAAAATAGATTCAGAGCGTCGGGCTGTCACTCGTCGCCATTATGCGTGCTTATGCGGCATTTTAGTTGAAACTAGGGCCGGGCCGGGGTAAGCGGATCCGTCGACATAAATCAGAGAAGTGCTTTCATTACTTATTTACTGTTCTAGAATATTAAACGGGTCGTTTGTTTATCTTTTATGTCATTCTATGTCATCTGGTGAGTAGCTATGGTGGCTGCCGGCAGAATAGAATAGCACCCCCTTCTTCTTGCCGAGGTGTCGTAAAAGGCGACTAAGGTATCTCTTGAACACCGCAATTCAACCAGGAGTTCAGAGAAGGGAAAACTCGACCAAACCTGCATCCCGCTCCCTCTCGACCGTACTGGTTCTCCTTTCCATCTGGCCTGAGGGAGTTCGTACGAGAGAGTGCTTTTCTGGCTGCGCGTCCAGTTATGCACTTAAATATCTCCTGCGCAATTGACTGTTTCCGAAAACTGGACCTTGAATTTCTTAATCGGTGTTGAAAAAGTCGCCGTGGCCGAAACCGGCCAGGACATCATCATCATCATCATCATGGTGGCTTAGGGGACAAGGAACCGGTATCCATTAGATGCACCGCTTATTACCGTATCTTCGTACCCCGGCATGTAACTCTGATTTTTCTAGATTAACACACAGTTTTTTTTGTTGTCCTGGGGGAAAATCCTACATAGGACCTCCAGGGCCGCTGTGAGGGCAGCGACCCCGATATCTCAGACTCATATTGACTCAAAACCCCCGGGGTGTCCCTCTAATCACTCCACCAGAGCCTGGGAAACCAAATTCATCCAGATGCCCAGAGAGCAAAATGCCTTGTCGAGGCTGCCTCTCTGTGAGGAGTAGGAGTAAAAAGTCCACTCTTCCAACACCTATCTCTCAGGCGGCGCGACGGACATTGCGCACCGCCTCCCTCTTATCCGGGCAGCAGACGCCCTCAAGTCTACTGCCCGGCTAACACACAGATACGCTTACAAATATATTAGTATATTATATACATATACCATGTACATTATTATTAATATACAGATACAAAAATGACATAATATAGAGTAAAAAAATCAATTTAAACAATTAAATAAACGAGGCCTCCTGTGGTAGCACAATATGCTGCTCTTTCAGCAGGAAGTTCTTGATTTTCTTTTTAAAATATATAAACTTAAAGACGATGTATGATTGTGATGTGATCCATCTGACTAAAGCTTAGAAATTATAATAATATTTCTAAACAATTACACACATTGACCTAGTCCCAAATTAAGCTTGCGCTTGTACTATGGGTACTAGACAAAGATATACATTTTTAAATACATATATACAACCATGACTCGTGACAAACTCATCTGCTCATAAGAAAAGTTTACCACTATCAGCACTTGAACCCAGGACAGCTACAAACTGCGCTATCAGGCCGTCAATTAACTTTTTTTTATACCGACTCAGCACAGTGACTGCACCATACCTGATGGTAAGCATGGTGTATTCCTAAAAACGCCGACGACTATCGATAGGCAAGAAAAACCCATCGGTAGTCACGGCGATCATGCCGGCCTGCACAAATATCTCTTCACGCTACGTTTAAAAGATCCCATATCATAGGATGGAGGGAACACGCTCGCCGGAAGACCATTCCACAGCCAACTACACGGCAAAAGAAGGAGTTAGAGAGCTTCTTAGTCCTGGCCGGGATGTGAGATACCGTATAGCTGTGACACCGCAAACCCGCGCGCGTGGATCTATTCAGGAAGGGAGAGGGTGGAACAAGGTTAAACAGCTCTTCAGAACACTCGCCATGATACAGACGGTAGAAAACGCTCAGTGAGGCAACATGTAACTGATATATTAAACAATTAATATAGCTTTCCCCTGCTAAGCATCTAGCCCTTAATAATTTCACCCTTCTATCCTCGTTTACTGCTAAAGTACGAAGTTTGGTTAATTTTCGATAAAATCCCGAAATAATCAGATTAGGTTCTGTCCCATCCTAATCCATGAAAGTTATTAGGTCGCTTTGTGGAGAGTGATTAAGTGTTTTCCCATGTTCGGGTGATATCTGCTCGAGTATTGATCACTGAGCTGTTGTCATGCGTCTTCTCACGTATAATAAATAATAATATACCATCACGCTATATCTCTTACGGGGTGAGGAATAATATATTAGAAAAGAAAAGAAAGAGAAGAAAACCTTTTATTAACAGCAGCCATACAAAAATAACGACATTATAAAATAGAACACACATAAAAAAGCAAACAATACATAAAAAAATCTAGTCTGCCCCCATTAAGGACCTTGTCTCAACTTGTGCCGCAGAGCACTAGACTTTGCGGCGCTGGTATTCTGATAGAGCCTTAAGGACGGCACAGCCGTACATACACATTTTACACAATAAAATACAAAAAAGATAACCAATCAACAAAACACAATAAATACAAAAGGAAACAGAAAAATCTAACCTTAATAACCAATAAACCTTTAATATAAGTCAGCCAAACCTTTTACTAAACTAAAAAAAATACTATACATATATCTATTATATAAAAATAAGTCCGGTTTTCCTTCCTGACGCTATAACTCCAGAACGCACGAACCGATTTCCACGGTTTTGATTTCGTTGGAAAGGTCTCGAGCTTCATGAGGTTTATAGAAAACAAAATTCGTGTAAATTTTAACAGAAAAGCAGGAAAACGGGAAAAATCGTTTTTCACATACAGCGTCATATCTGATACATATCATGTACTACAAACCAATATGGTTTTGCATTCTGGTGGAGCAGATCGCACCAGTATTTTAAATAGATGGCGCCGATGCGTTATATATTGTTTGACAGCTACTCATTGTACTCTGCTCAGTTAATTTCATGTGACATTTATTATGCGCACGTTCTTTCAAACGGTAACTAAAAACCAAAACGAAGCTATCTGGTGGCGAAACGAAGTTCGCCGGGTTTGCTAGGTTATACTATAAAAAAACAGATCAACGCACATCCACGAATTAATTGAAATTTGTACACATAAAAGATATTTTTTAAATTTAATTTTTAAAGTTGCTCTATACATAGATGGGCAAAATGTAATCAGATTAATGAAAACGATTAACGATTACATTTTACGTTTTTTACCATTAATATGACTGCATTTTGCTCATTTATGTTTTAAACACTACAGAATCCCAGATTGTATACACATTTATGATTTCATAATGTTTTAAATGGATTTAATCATGATTACAGAGCAAGAAAATTAAAATTACGACAACATTTTGTAATCGTTCATCATTAATCAGATTACATTTTGCTCATCTCTGGCCCTATATATATTAGCGACTCTATCCACTTGGCGCTTATATGTCGTGCCCGATGTTAAGAGGGTTATCTTGTTCGGTAATTCAGTTTGATTATTTCGTCTCAGTAATCATAACTCGAGTAATTGGCTACAAACAACGTGTAAGCAATCTGTAAACATTGAACCCATTATCTTCAAGTTATAATAATAATAAGAGATTACCTGCATGTGGGATGTGGATTAACGATAGTCGAATCGAAGCCTGATAGTAAAAAGGCTTGCTTACCATCTCAAGAGACTTATGCATATGGAGTTGAATACGGGAAGCAGTGTTACTCGATACGGCTCGCATTGAGAGGAATTTTCTCACTCTGGGCTTCTAACTACCGGTAGCTTGGGCCTTAGGCCTCTCTCCGTACGTTCACATCTTTTTATGTTTTAAAATGTATACGTGTATGCTATTTTTTTATGTGTATATATTTTCAAAATATTGTAAATATAATTAATAAAGAATAATAATCTTTATATATATATAAAATCCTCGTGTCACAATGTTAGTTACCTTACTTCTCCAAAATGGCTTTACCGATTTTTTACCAAATTTTATATGCATATTCAGTAGGTCTGAGAATCGGATACTATCTATTTTTCATACCCTTAAGTGATAAGGGTTGTTAACCCTTAACATTTTTTTTTTAATATTTGGACAACATTTTTATTTTTCTACTGGAAATTACCTAGAAATAACTTATATGGCAAAACAACGTTTGCCGAGTCAGCTAATAATGTATAAAAAAGGAAAAAAAAACGTTTATTTAGCACATAACATACAATACAGAGAAGGAAAGGTTAATCAAGATAGAAAACAACAAAAGCTCTCAGCAAAACCCTCTGCTGTGATGCACCAAAGGAAAGCTAGCTCAGCAAATGCTAAGTGAGCAGCTCAGCCACTAAGCACTGATTTTTTTTTACACTGGCTCGACATAGTGACTACAGAGTACCTGATGGTAAGTACAATGTAGTCCAAAAACGAAAACGACTATCAAATAATAAAAATCCATTGGTATACATCGTCATGTCGGCCCACATATACCACGACTGAAGGTCTCTAGGTACATGAGCTACTGGATATACACAAGCTAATCCCGAAACGCGACAAGCCAAAACTGGTCAGTATGACGGGCTTTACACCCATGTACTGTAGTCGCGATCCAGACGGGCACCGACGCCCTACCACCTCGCTGCTGCTCGTTTAGCACCACCCAGGAGTCACTTTAAGCTGACACCCATTTATTCTGTCGACAAGTAGAAAACAAAGAAGCAGGGAATAACAAAGTATGAATAAACGGCTCTGGAGATTATTTCAAAGTGTTAAATTGATAGAGTTATTGTTGTTTTGTTTATTCGAGAGATGGCGCTGGCAGAGTATAGAATCACGCTATCGCTTTGTAACACACAATTCTATACTCTGCCACAATATTAATAAATTATGAGTAGCGACATAGCAACTGTTTGTTTTATTAAATCCGGAGTCTACAGTGGTGACATCTATATAGCTTTTGTTCACGAAGTGTCATAGACAATGATTCCCACCGCTATAGATATTTCTGAGTATGCAGAGATATATTAACGGTTGTATTCACTTTATGCTTATATGTTGTGGCCAACTTGACCAGTAACGCAACTGATCACCGTTCTCATAACACTAGTGCAAATAACATTTCTGTTTGATGTCATTTAGGTTTCCACACGATGTTTGCCTTCATTGGTGAGCAAATGGTACCTAAATCCTTGATAAATCTGGAAAAACCTAGAGGTATGTCTGGATTCGAACTTACAACCAGTCGCCTTTCCGCCCATGGATACTGGTTCTTTATGAAAGTAAGATTGAAACATTTTTTGAAGGTGATAGGATGATTGCTCTGAGTCGTGGCCGCAGAACACAAGTGTAAAAACCGTCATAACGACTCCATTCAGCCTGTCATGTTTCGGGATTAATTTGTATATTCAGTTGCTTAAATACCTTCTTTTTACTTGGGGAAAATCCTCATTGGACCGTCCCGGCTACACATAGGGGATGGTAACCGAGGTGTGCCGGACTTTTACTGACTAAAAACCCCAGGTTGACCTCATGGGGTTTGCTTATATATCTATACATCTTCCCTTGTGGTATATGTGGACAGATATAGCAAAAGCGACTTTTAACAGATTCTCGTCCCTTGCCGGTCGTTACCATACTTCGACTACCCTTTACTTACCATCAGATGCAATGTACTCACTTTATTAAGCAAGTTGTTTTTGTAGGTGGTACTAAATTTTTCGCGCAACTCACGTCAGCGTCGTTTTGGGGGTCGAAGCTGCTCACGTCTGTAGGCTTTACCCTAGTTTCCCTACACGTGACTCCTGGGTGGTGCTAAACGAGCAGCAGCGAGGTGGCAGGGCGTCGGTGCCCGTCTGGATCGCGACCACAGCACATGGGTGTAAAGCCCGTCATAGTGACCAGTTTCGGCTTGTCGTGTTTCGGGATCAGCTTGTGTATATCCAGTAACTCATATACCTAGAAACCTTCAGTCGTGGTATATGTGGGCCGACATGACGATGTAGACTATCAATGGATATTTATCCTTTGATAGTCGCTTTCGTTTTTGGACTACACTGTACTTACCATCAGGTACTCTGTAGTCACTATGTCGAGCCAGTGTAAAAAAAAAGACTAAGTAACTTTAAAACTATTGAGTGTAAATTTCTAATTCACAATTAATGGGAATATGTATGTAAGCTCACTAGATATATGGTTTCAGTGTAAATAATACTATGCTAATGAAATGGCTTCCTGTATGATCGTAAATCTTAAACGTTGTCTGAGAACTAGAGACGGGCTTCACTTGAAATAGATATACTGCTTTATTACACTGAGTGTTCTAATAATAAACTTCATTCTTGAATCAATATATTAGGTCCTTACATATGAAATTGGCGTTTTGTATGGGAGGAACAAAAAGTCGAATATTTTTTAATATAATATATTTAATTAATCAAAGTATGAACCATTATTTTCTATGCACTTTTGCCATCTCATAGGTAGTTCATTGATCCCTTTACTAAAAAAACCAGTCGGACGGGAATCAATAAAATCTTTGAAGGCGATTTGGACTGCCCCATCGGAGTTGAATTTTTTCCCTTGCAAGAAGTTATCCAAATTTCGAAAAAAATGGTAATCTGTTGGAGCAAGGTCCGGGGAGTACGGAGGATGTCTTAGACTTTCCAATTGAAGCTCTTCTAATTTAGTAGCCGTCTGTTGCGCAGTGTGTGGTCTAGCGTTGTCGTGAAGCAGCAGTGGCGTGGAGCGATTGACCAGCCTAGGTTGTTTAGCCGCTAGCTTTTCCATCATGGTTTGCAATTGCTGACAATAGACATCAGCCGTAATAGTCTGGCCAGATTTGATAAAACTGTAATGAACAATACCGGCACTAGTCCACCAAACGCTTACAAGTAACTTTTTTGGGGTTAATTTTCGCTTGGGGCAGGATTTGGCTGGCAGGCCAGGATCCAACCATTGCGCTGAGCGCTTCCAATTATCGTAAAGAACCCATTTTTCATCACAGGTAATGATTCGGTTTAAAATACCTTCATTATTGTGCCGGTTTAGTAATGTAACGCAGCAGTCGACGCGCGTTTGCCGGTTTGCTTCAGTCAATTCGTGAGCCACCTTTCAAGCTTTTTAATCTTCCCAATTTGCTTCAAGTGAATTAAAACAGTTTTATCACTAACATCGCAGCCTGCAGCTAACTCGGACGTGGTTTGCGATGGATCCCCTTCCACAATAGCCTTCAACTCTTCATTATCAACTTGAGTCTCAGGCCGTCCACGGGGCTTGTTCTGCAGGTCGAAATTTCCAGAACGAAAACGTTGGAACCAAAAACGAACTGTGTTTTCTTTTGCAACACGACCGCCATACACATCATTCACCCTTCGAGTTGTTTCCGCAGAACTAGTGCCACGGCGGAACTCGTACTCGTAAATAATGCGATATTTTAAGTTTTCCATTTTGTAAAATGAGTGACGCAAACAGAAAAAAACAGAAGAAAAAAACAAATGAATGACGATCATCGAAGCACAAATACATGAGTCTATAGCTGTACAAATTTGAATTTGGGATTCCTTACCAAAGAGGAGAAATTTGTGATTAAAGTGGCCAGTACGAAAAACGCCAATTTCATATGTAAGGACCTAATATATACATATAAAGCATTTGTAATAAAAAAAGGCATATGTATCCATCACGCATCAGGGAAAGTGGTTTTGAGGTTGAAAATGGGCTCTGAGCAAACTTTCAACCACTCTTTTTACGGCATTGGGGGTTGTTTTTGAAAACGTCGTATCACATTTTTTTATTTCTATAAAAGAAACTAAATAACAATCATCAGAATGCTTCGAAATTGACGAACTTTCAAACTTTCACCCCATATTTTACCCACCTTGGGGGGTTAATTTTCCAAAAACTTCTATTGATGTTTTTAATTCTATCCAAAACTAAATACCTATTGTCAGAGTGCTTACTTCAGAATTATCGGATTTTCAACCTCTGTTTCACCCTCCTAGATGTGAAGTATAAAAAAAACCGTAGTGGGTGCCTACGTCATAAAGAGAACCCAATGTAAATGCTTAATGTCTCTAGTTCCAGGTTCTACGATCCGTCTATATATGTCTTGACATGTCTCTTTATACACAGATGTAGAATATACTACGCCGGTTAACCTAACCGGTGTAACCTTAACCTAACCTAGTTAGTTAGTTAGTTAGTAACCTTTTTATTAAGGGGTGACATCCACCTAATTTTTTTTCTTTTTCTTCAAGAGTTGCTAAATCCAATAGTATATTATTTGTATACCTTTAATCTTAAATGTCCTTTAAAAGAAATAATTTAAAATGCCTTGTTTTTTAGAGCATAAGGTAGATATAACCCCTTAATACCTTTTACCGGACTTAGGCAACACATGCTCACCGGTGAAGGAAAATACCGTGAGGAAGCCCGCACGGCATCTAATAGAAATGTCATGTGTACTAGTGCCGTGAGAACGGCGATCAGCTGCGCTCCTGGCCACGTTGGGCACGACATATAAACGCAATGTCGATATAACCACAAATATAACTCTGCTCACCCCGGTAGGGATATAGCGTGACGATATATTTTTATACTACTTTGATAAAGTGACTGTTGTAAATTGAACTAAGTTTTTTTTTATAATTGCTTTCTTTTAGGTAGGATGTTGACCGACTTGAATAAGGGATAAGGTACTTGCTAGGGTTTGGTGGTGATGGGGCTTGCGGCACCGCGTTCCACCACACCACGCTATTTCGGCCGGCCATTTTGCTGTTACTTTTTTTATTAGAATGCGCCGGTGCTAGTGATGTGCGCGGCGCATATTTCCTTCAGTCGATTGTTAGGGAGGGGAACGGAAAGGAGGGAATATTAAGTCGTAACAGTGACTACATTGTAACAGGAATTTTTTTGTTGCAACAATACTTTTAGCGCCATCTAACGATGCAACCACTAAACCACGTCTATCTTGGTCGATATTTTTTTTTATGGCTGAACGATAGCCGTATCTTTGCCGTTTGAGATATGAATCGTCAATGAAAGTATGCGTTGCATGATTTTTGACACTTTGGAAAAAGATGGAGTTCAAGCCGTAGCTGTTCCAATCTCGGCCAACGCTAAATTAATTTTTAGAAAATATTTGGGTCCTGTTGGTTCTCAAAACATACTAAATATGCCCACCATTGTGGTAAGTATATAAAATTAGTAAAATTAGTGTTTTGTGACCTGATTGATTTCATGTCATGAAATCTTCTTTGTCTGGACCTGAATGTGGGCATTTTCATGTTCCAGGGTTTCAGTTTGTCCCTAAGAAATTAGGATGTACGTTTTAACTGCGGTTTGTCGATAAGGCAGCCCTTCGACGTGTGAAGCTGTAGAGTTTGATGGGAACACTAAGTGCGCTCTTCAACCCCCTGCAGCCTAGGAAGTTTTCTTCAGGACCATTGGATCGCTTCAGGGACGATTCTATGGAGTTCAATTGAAGGTATCGCCGTGTCGCATCAGCGGGCGGTGTTATATATATAATGATCGGATATTAAGTTCATAATCTTTTAATATTAAAATCAATAAATTAGCATACCCTCGGGTTATTTAGAGTTAAAGAACAAACATGCTTTAATCTGGAAGTTTGCCTCTCAATATATCTTAAGTTTACTACCTATAATCAATAGAATAAGTTGTGTAACGATAAAATAAATAAGTTTCCCTTTAATCGGACTTATAATGTGTGTGTGTGCCCTTGGGTTTACCTCCGTTTGAGTGATTGGTTGGCTGGCGCTCGGAATAAATTTTGTCAACCACTGCACCTCGCGGCAAGGCCTGGAACCAGCCCTGATATTATAGATGTCTGTCCTCATGCTCGCATCAGACTGAGATTCGAACGCAGGTCCAGGTCGTGAGTTTCTTGTAGGAAAACATTGTGAGACTCACGCCCTATACATTATGTAGATCAATCTATGTATGGATGGATTTGATGTTACAACATGTCACCTGATGATAAGTACAGTGTTATCCCAGAACGGTGTCGATCGTCGTGGGACGATAATCCGTTAACGGTCACCATCACTGTGTCCCGCATATACCACGGCGGAAGGTTTCTAGGTATATGGACAACTGGATATACTAAAACTGATCCCAAACGCGACAGGCCGACGTAAGTCACTATGACGTTCTCTACACTTGTGTACTGTGGTCACGACCCAGTTAGAGAAATCGCCCAGAAATAAAACAAGATATACATTTTAAATTACTATATATTTCGTAATTATTTCTTATTGAATAACATTAAACTTTCATTTAATATGTACACAACCGTATCCATTTTTTTTATATATCATTTTTCGCTTAAAATTATCATAATGATTTACAATTAATTTCATACATTACATTTAATAAATAAATCTGGAGTTTATTTTGTTATGTTTATTTTTTAACTAGCTGACCCGGCAAACGTTGTTCTGCCATATAAATTATTTCTAGTGAATATCTTCCGTATTATAATATACAATTTTGATCATAGTAGCTTCCACATAAAAGGTGGATATATGCTGTCGAGGACTTTTATTTAGAACTATTCAAGACAAACAATCCTACGGTACATCATCTTTGTGTAACCCCAATGGTTTAGGCAGCGTACGCCAAGATAGCTATCAGAGGCCAGATTTATTCCCGACTTAATTGAGATGTATCGGTATATTACGACCAAAATTACATTAAATCATTACAAATTGTAGCCTATATGTTATTCTGTTGTATAATCTATATTACTGTAAAAGTTTCATGCAAATCCGTCCAGTAGTTTTATCGTGAAAGAGTAACAAACATATTCACAAACTTTCGCATTTGTAATATTAGTAGGATAGTAGAATAATATACAAATATATATATAAAGGATGACAAAAAATATATACAATATGAATGTGAGTGGAAGTAAGGGCCGAGGCCGTTCGAGACTTGCCTACGTAGACCAAATAAAGAGAGTTCTGACGGACGGTAATGCCACAAATATGTTTTTTTTAAATGGTTTCTTTGTTTTTATTGTGTAACAAGATCCTTATAACTTATATATATGTGTATGTACGGCTGTGCCGGTGAAGCGGCTATGTCTTCCTTAAGGCCCTGTCGGAATACCAGCGCTGCAGAGTCCAGTGCTCTGTAGCGCAAGCTGAGACAGGGCCCTTATTGGCGGCGGCCTAGATTTTCTTGTGTATTGTTTGTGATTTTTTTTATTTATTTTTATGTTTTTTTTCTAGTTTTTCATGTAATTTATTGTATCATGTTGTCACTTCTGTCTAGCTGCTGCTAATAAAACGTTTTCTTTCTTTCACAAATACGCGGAATTGGCAAGAATGCATGAAAATATTAATGAATGTAAAGGAAGCGAAATAGGTTTGCAAGAATAGAGTGCGGTTCCATTCTCGCTGCCTATCACAATAAAGACTCGGCGTGAAGATATATATATATTTTTATACTGACTCGACGAAGTGACTACATTGGACCTGATGAAAGTACAGTGTAGGCTAAAATAGACAACAATCATCAAGGGAGGAAACATCCGATGATAGTCTACATCGTCATGTCGGCCCACATATACCACGACTGAAGGTCTCTAGGTATATGAGCCACTGAATATGCACAAGCTGATCCCGATACGCGACAGGCCGAAGCGAGTCGCTATGAGGGTTTTTACACTTGTGTAATATGGTCACGGCACAGTTCAGGCAATTGTCCTACCACCACAAAAAAAAAACTAATTATCTATTGTGGATTAGGTTATTTTTTGTTTGGTTTTGTTTTTCTCTGTGTTTAAAATACTTGAGATTTAAAATTAATCATTTCCGCTCAGTTAGTATCTTTGTACTAAACTAGATGGCGTTACAACTGATTTAGAACACACAATTGTTTCGTAACATAAAATTGTAAATATAATATATTGAGAATTTAATATATTATGGTTCGACAGTACGGTCTTTTATTTGAACATCCAGCAACATAGTGCAGTGCTCACTCTGCGACACTCTGTTTTATGTTTTTATTTGCAAATTAAAATATTGTAACGCGGGGGGTATACTTAGATCGTTCGCGCATTACGTATATACCTCTTTCCCCTCACCTCTCGGTGGCCCGCGACACAGATCGCCGCGCAAGCATCGTAGCCCGTCCGCCGTTCGTGTTGCGCGCGTCCTTTTCTTTGTTTGTTTGGATATATTTTATTACGTGTACGCTCGGACTGTGCTTGCAAATAAACAATCGAAAACAGAAAAACCCCGTTTCAATTAATCTCCGTTAGAATATGTTTTTCTTTTTGTTACTGTTCCTGTTCTTGTGTTGCTCGTATCTACATTTTTCTTTCCTTCTTTGCAAGTAGTCTACACTTTTAATTAGAGTTGGATTTGTAATGTGTCTTGTTTATGTCTTATATATTTTGTATGTGTTAATGTAGACTATATAAATGTCTTAAAAATGAATAAATAATTTCAGAAACGTGTTCATAACACGTCAAAAAGTCCAGACTTAATTATTAAATTTAATTACTTTTTGAAGTACCAAGTTTAACGATACAAACTTAACTATATATATTTTAAACTATCACTATAGTAATAATTATAAATGCATGATAATTGTCAAATTAATAGCGACCACTTAAATTAATAATGATATTTACAGTTAAATTGTGGTTTCTTATAATTTAATTGTTATCTGTGTTTAATAGTTACCAGTTCTAAGAATCTATTGGCGCAAGTTGCGGATTGTTATTTTCTAAATGTGAATTCTGATGGTGCTAAATAAGGATCAAAATATAGCTGTAGATATCCCGCATTTACCAGTTATCAGTGCTGATTTAAAATATTATCTGCTAAATTACCCCAATTTAACAAAAATCAGCAGATTGCTAACATTAGGGCCTAATTTTTAAGAGCACAAGACAAAACAAGAGTAACTACTAAAAGAATAATAATAAAACATTGAAAATTAAGAATCTCTGTCTACCTGTGAATTGGATATAGCGAGATTGTACTGTTATATCTCAGTAGCTATTTTTGCTCTTTTATTGCAAGACGTGTCAATGAATATTGAACAATTTGACGTGATCTGAAATTAAATGATCATATTAAATATCTTCTTAAAGTATTTTCTACCAAATTGTTTACATTTTGTGCTATAAATGATGTTTTTAATTAGACGAACGAGCGGCAAAACTCATAAGTAAACAAATCAAAAGTACTTGAGCAGCTAGTTAGATTGAAAGATATAATTTTCTTAACTATTTCATCACGAATATTATCCATATTTGTGGTAACCAAGCCTTCATAGCATTCCTGAAAGAGACCAAATCTGCGGATATGATTATAATTATTGTCGTTCAAAAGAAATAGATTTATGTAACAAAATAATATTTAGAAGAATATAATTCTATTGAATAAATGCAGGATATAGAGGAGAAAAACGTGAGGTTACTATTGAAAATGTATGAGGAAAACAAAATATTCATAAGTTATCAGAAAAGAAAGTGACACAAATACCTGAGACGCTTTCTTGCATTGAAATATGTATCAATAAGATCTACTTCGAAATCAAATAATAGCTTCCAAGAAATTATTACATAAATTAAAATATATAACGTGTTTTATAATTTGCTGGCCAAGACTTGACTTCAATCACACTTGAAAGTAGTTGAAGATGAGGCCGATGATAAAACGCGTTCGCTCAACAAGTACCTATACGCTCTTCTTTTAAATGCCCTTAGGTCGTAAGATTGTGGAAAAACAGAAGTAGAAGATTACTTCAATCTTTACCTGTTCCCGTTATAAAGGAAATCTTTTAGTACAAATTTATGGAATATCCATCATCAAAATGATGAAAACCACCACATAGTCTAGTTGTTTTATGAAGAAAAGGGAGTATTTGAATGTTGACCGAAAGTAAGAGTTAAATAAAAAGTTCTAAAGCCGCTAGAAGTAAATGCCTGTATGAATAAAGAAAGCCTTACCTATACGGACGGACAACAATAAAACATTTAAAAATGCTGAAGCAGTAGAAACTATTTTAAAAACATTTTGTTAAATTAAATAACACTTCATTGTTTTCCACTTTTATACCAAGAACACGCAATTGAAATAGATATTAGCGATATGAAATAAAATAGGATTTCAATACAAAGAGCGACTTTACGATGTGAATATAATTATTAAAAATTTAGTCATTCAAATATTACCAAAGCCTTTGAATATTAGATCATAACACACTCATTCGGAGAACCCTCTATACTTATATCGCCTTCAGATGCCGCTTTAAAAGCTAATTCTGCCTTTACAATGCCTCGTATAACTATTTGGACCAACTAAAATTGGCAATGAACATGGTTCATTCGTCTTACATGATTTTTATAATCGTCATCTTCAATATTGTATTTGACTTAGTTTATATTAGAAATTAAATTATTAGTTAACATGTGTTTACAGATGACAACATAATAGGGTGGTGGGTGGTGACCTGTCGCTGCCGGCGCTCGTTCGCGCGATGGTCGGCAGCGACAGGGCATGGCAGGCGGTCCTCACGTACTGTGAGGAAGTCATGGTGAGGAAGGATGCGGCGGAGAGGAACAGGAAGGCAATAGCCGGCCCTGACAATCAGATCCGCCACCCACGCAGTACAGGACAAAGGAGGAAGGCCTTCACGAGAGGCCTTCCTCCTTAAAACCGGATAAGACACCTGGGCGGTGCGCTTGAGGGAGAGTGCGTCCAACTTAACCAGGCGAGAGCGGTGTGTGACGTGTTTTCGCACACCGCTCCAAGATATTGAGGTGTGCGAGGGGTGGCTCCTTACACAACTCCTCGCGGTGCAGAGATGCGGCCTTGCAAAAGGCCAGACGTTGCCGAGGGTCTGAGAAGAGGATGCACTGTATCTCTGGCCCCGGTCAGACGGGAAGAAGGAACACCCCGGGTGTTTTAGTCGGTGCAAGTCCGACACACAGGGGGGCAGCCCTCACTGCCCCCTGAGGTCCGTTAGGGATATCCCCCGGGCTATCAAAAAAAAATTACAACATAATTGCCAGAGTCTGGGCAATATGCCTGTTTTTAATATTGATAACTTTATGATCTCATTGAATTAACTACAAGAATGAAATTCTCATCTTCCAAGTTATTGGAATTTTTATGAGCTATCACACTTGTGTCTTTTGTAGATAGATTTGCAGTCGTGTCCAATATATCATCGGTCATAAATTCTTTATTTATATTGGAATCTTCACCATTATAATTAAATGTCAGTTTATTATAAAATGTCTCTTAGGTCTTGTTTGTAGTAGCTTCCCATGACCGTGACAATGAGGCTGAGCATCGCTGCTGATACAGGATACTGGATACGCAGTTGTCCCCCGTGTTGCATGGCTGCTGGGTGTTCACCTAAAACAATGTTAATAGCTAAATTTTCGTGTTATTTGCTTTTCTAAGAACCCTTCCTGCCTTTATTATCTGGTGGAACGATTATCTGAATAGGTTGTGACCACAGTATACAAAAACTAATGAAAACTAATGAAAACTATGTAAATAATACTTTTGTTTTTCGTGCCTGTGATCTATATAATAAACGTTTTTGCGATATAGATATACTGTCCTGTGCCTTTGGGCCCTTTAAACGAATGGTGAGAGAGAAAATATTGGCCTAAGTTCAATTTTGTTCTATAATGTACTTTTTTTTTAATATAAATGTACTATTTATATGTAACATATATATGTTTGTATATTTGATTGATTTTCTTTTATTGTTATTTATTAGCTTGATTTTTATTTTTGTACTAATTTTTGTGGAAACTTTGCTGGCTTATGTAACATTTTTTGTGTATATTGTTATCATTCTTATATTGCTGTATGTTTCCCTTTAAAATAAATAAATAAATAAATGCAAACAAGGAGAACGAGCTGGCTTCATTATGTTTAGTTCCGGGATTAGCTAGTCTACTTCTAAAAACCTAGGCACACCGGTTACATTATTGACATAATGGGTACTAAATATAAGGAATCTGGCTCTAGTTTTGTTTCTTAAGGGATAATTATTACAAATATTAATTTTAAAACATTTTTCTACTTCAAAACTTATAGGCTTTTACGTAGATTTTGCTGCCAAAACTTAATTAATGTGAAAGGTTTTTACTTTTGAAGTGGCATTATATTTTTTGTACCTTATAGTAGTTTTAATGCTACTATTCTCGATAGAAATGTATTTTATGGACAGGAATACATAACTAAAATAAAGAAATATAAATAAGATATAAATATAGATAGATAAATATAAAGACAGATAATAAATATCGTTCTAAAACTAATGAAATGTATAGAATATATGTAGAGAGTTTTTATCGTTAATTTGATAGCTTTAAAACTTAATAAACAAAATTTGATTTTCGGATAACAATTACTAAGTTTTTATTCGATTTATTGGGCAAAGACCTACTGCAAAACAAATGAGTGCTTATTAATTATTTCGATAATTTTATGGAAAACGACCATCAAAGTCTGTTACAAGCACTACTTTGAAAATTAATGCTACATGAATCCAAACTCAAAGATTGATAATTAAATATCAACGTATAGTATATTTTCTTAGCAACAGATCACTATATATAATTTGTGTAAATGCGCAAGAGGTAATTGGAAAGGGTTAATTTAGAAAAGTGTGAACGCGGTATTGTTTTATACCCAGACGCAATTGACGGCCCATAACCTATGCAATCACGAGTAAATATAACTTTATACTGATTTTTTTTTTAATTTGATTTATTTATTATGTGTCGTGGTGGCTGCCGGCAGAATAGAATAGCACCCCCCTCTTCTTGCCGAGGTGTCGTAAAAGGCGACTAAGGTATCCCTTTAACACCGCAATTCAACCAGGTGTTCAGAGAAGGAAAACTCGACCAAACCTGCATCCCGCTCCCTCCCGATCGTACTGGTTCTCCATTCCATCGGGCCTGAGGGAGCTCGGACGAGATAGTGCTTTTCTGGCTGCGCGTCCTGTTATGCACTGAAATATCTCCTGCGCAATTGACTGTTTCCGAAAATTGGACCTCGATTTTCTTTATCGGTGTTGAAACAGTCGCCGTGGCCGAATCCAGCTAAGACATCATCATCATACTGAATTTCGTCATGTGCTGAGGACTTACCACTGAGCACGTGCACGAGAACTGACTTAGGGTTGGCGTTGGCCGGCGAGCAGGTGTACCGGCCGGAGTCTGTTGATCTCGCCTTCTGAACGAGGAGGTGGGAGGTCGTCGTCTCCCCCTTCTCCGTTATCACTGACACTCCACCACGCGGAGAGTCGTAGTTGATCTCCTAAGAAATATACAGAATTTAAATTCAATTCCGCTTCGTACATCGCACGAGGCAATTCGCATCCTCTTTTTTCACTGAATCGTCAAGGACTGGAATTAATTTTCTGCGTCTGTTTTTCCAGCATCTTACGATATGGAATTCTTACAATAAGTTATCGGTATTTCTTGAGTAAGTGCGCTCCGTCGTAGGCCTTGTCATCACTTAACATCAGCTTAGATTGAGGTCAAGTGCAAGCTTTTATGTAATAATAAAAGTATTACCAAGTGATACTACTAATATAAATAGAAAAGTCTGGATAGATGTTAGAAATACTGACCTTTCGCGATTGTAATAAAAATATAAATAAATCAATTTATTTTTATTACTTACAGGCATAGATGGGCAAAATGTAATCAGATTAATGAAAATGATTAACGATTACATTTTACATTTTTTACCATTAATATAACTGCATTTTACTCATTTCTGCTTTAAATACTACAAAATCCCAGATTGTATACACATTTATAATTTCTTAATGTTTTAAATGGGTTTAATCATGATTACAGAGCAAGAAAATTAAAATTACGACTACATTTTGTAATCATTCATCATTAATCAGATTACGTTTTGCCCATCTCTGCTTACAGGCGGTAGCTTAACCTCAATGACAGCTAATAGGAAGTTAAAGATGAGCCTGACGCTGAACCGTGTCCGCCCAACAAATGCCTATTTACTCCTGCCTTAAAGGCTCCTAAGTCAAAAAATCGTGGAAATATGCTCGCTGCAAGTATATTCCACTCTTTAGCTATTCGCATAATGTATGTAGAAGCGAATCTCATAAAAACTACCATAGTATTTTGCCAGCTCTACTCGGTAGATCCAGCTTTCCGATCCGCTAATACAGTGCTTCTTAAACTATGGGTCGCGTAGCAAAATTCTGGGGTCGCGAGAGATTTTAATGTCAAATATTTATATATACCATTTAATAACATGACTAGAGTTGGCAGAATACAGTGGACTTGCAGCGTCTAGACACGCGCATTTGTTGATTGAACCATATTAAATCCCAATTCAGCGCTAAAAAGTGTTGAAGAGGTCTTACGTAATTAGTTTCTAACATTCCACCAAGATTTATTTGTTATGCAATAAAAAACAGGCAATTCCATCTCATTAAATTTTTTACTTATATTTTAATTTAATACTTACCACGTAACTACTTGAATATATTCGAGCGAATTAAGACGGTCAGAATCCACTTTTATTTTTTAAACTATAATTAATACAATTTTGAAATTTTTTGTGCAATTTTTAATATATTTTTATAGATTTTTGTATGTTTCGAAACGAATTCTAAAACTATATATTTTCATTTGTATATGTATATTATTACCTAATAAATAAATAATCAAAAAATATTATTTTATTTTTCTTTTATATTTGAATGGATTCGTCAAGAAACTCGTAAGCATAAATGGGGTCGTGAATGACAAAAGTTTAAGAAGACCTGCGCTAAACATTCACTTTATCGGCTATTTAAAAATGCTTCTCATGCCTTCATTTAAACAAAATTATTTAGAGTTTGAGCTAGAGTTCAATGGGTAGTTATGGCGGAATGTATTTCGCGTGAGCTATGCTTGGTATTTCTCTAATAGTCGACTAGCTATCGAGCCATCGCGTGCAAGCAAGGAACGCCTTCAACTAGCACCGTGCGAGTGATTACTCAAGTCGATAGAACGGGCACCCTTGCGAGATACATATCAGAACTCGAGGCAAAGTTAATCTAGGTCTAGATTTCTTTATACTGCCTTAAAAAGGTGACTATGTCGTACCTGGTTGAAAGTACGGTGTAGTCCAAGAATGACAACGACTACTAGAAGGGAAAAATACATTGACGGCCGCCGTGGCTTGATATCGTCGCTCTCATATTCTTACGACTGAAGGTTTTAAGATATAGGAACAACTGGATTTAAAAAAGCTGATGACGAAATGCGACATACCAAAGTAAGGTACTGTAGCCGATGTGGACGCTTGACCAGGCCAAAAATACAAGGTGTATGAATAGACAACACGAATATTCCCAAGAAAAATTATTTCAAAATTATCTACGGTACTTCGACAGCTCCGCAAGTGGCACGGGCTGCCTAAAGAGTCTCACTTACCGCGATCACCAGTTCGCCAACTCCTCAGGGGCCCCTGCTTCTTCTCCAGGATACTGGTGTCTTTGAGGATCTTCCGAGCACACTTTTACACTTTGGAATCGGATAATTTGTTGAATTTAGGAATATTTGTATGTTTTATGTCGTTACTCGGCGGATCAGTTCGAGCGAGAGCAAAACTCAATTGACAACCCGTACGGTGTTGCCAGAGCTGTCAAAAGTTACCCGCACACAAATTCGAATACGGAACAGGCAGATTACAAGCAATAATATGCAATATGTATGGGCGGTGCGCACGCGACGCGACCCACCCTTAACCGGACTGACTGAAAACAATGAGTGCCATAGGCTGTCGAATAAATATCGATAAATCGATATTTTCAATTCAATATATCGATATTTTTGGGCGATATATTATGTAATGATATATCGATAGAAAATATCCAGTATCGAAAACGATATTTTTAAAATTCTTATGGCAGTGAAGTCACTGAAATCTGAAATTGTAGAAGATAGGACTGAACGAAAAAAAAAGAACTATATTGTCTATGACTGTTGAGTTTATGTTTTGTAATTTGTTACGTTGCAAGCATTGACACCTGAATTTGTTGCATGTATATTATTTGCCGCCATTTATTTATTTATTATTTATTTGTGTTTGTTGTCTTAAATAGGTCTTAAAGTTAGAAAATAGCCTTTTATTTTTTGATATTTTTGTAATTTTGTCTAATAAAAAGAAATACTGGTAAAATACTTTCGTGTTTATTGAGATTTAATCGATATATCGATATTTTTCCTTCGATATAACGACGCCGATATTAATATTTCAATAAATATCGATATATCGATATTTTTTTTCATTTTTGACATCCCTAAAGTGCCACTGAAGGCCGCGGCGCGTACGCTCCGCCGCCGAACATTCGAGAACACTTACACATATGTACATTATTTATAAAAGGTTATAATACGAGTATCTAACAATAACTGAGCGCATCGCCAACAGGTACTATGGCAATCTTTATACTTTGTCTTTGTATAAGAAATTTTAACGAAATACGATGGCTTTTTACAAAGAAGAGAAAAAATCCTCGTAATTAGGGAACCTAGGTATCGTTGCTAAAGGGAACAAACGAGGCATCTCTCCCTGAAGCCAGAGTCTGCTGTACGGATTAAGCGAAGGCAGTGTGAATGTGTCTTCCACACCACCTGATAGAGAGGTCCTTAGAGTGGTATCTTTACACCCATCCCTCCTAAAGTTTTATTAAGGCTAATCATAGTCGTATGAGCACTACGGAATTACAAGCCTGGCTCGCAAAAAAATACAATTACAGTATAAATATACCAAAGTATAATAATTGCTCTTAAGTCACTCGATTCGACGAGGCTTTTCCAGTCCCCAAGCAGATAAACGAGTTCCCCGAGCGTCGTGTCTGCCACACTCCTCCGCTTGTCGATGCGGCCGTGACGGACCAATTCCAGAGCGGCTTATAAAACTGGAACATTTTTCTCACAATAGGCTTCATTCAACAGAACACGTATTCAGGTTTTTTCGGGGCCCTTCTGTACACTTTTTGAATCTGTTATTATGATCGGTTCAGTTTACGGATCATTTTCAATTTCAGCGCGTTTAGGAGATACTTGAAAAATTCCCTTTTTTTTGAGAAATTCGCAAATACTTTAATATTAAGATTTTTCTAAAAATTCACATAGTTTTAGGATATAAATTGTCCATTTCTATGTTTTGAGATAAATTACAAATATAAGAAAATTTGTTTCATCACTAAAATCACTAAATTATTAGTAAAGTTATAAGCAAAAATTGTGAGCTATTATCACTCATTCTAAAAATTTGTTAACTTCAAAAGGTAATATATTTAAAAAAATATGGTACTTTATATGTCCTGATATTTAAAAAACTATAGTAATCGAAATATCTTCTAATGTAGTACAATATTTTGTACCATATTAACACTTATTTTCGAGTTTCTTATTTTTGAGTCAAACAGAAAAGCAAATGAGTTCTAAAACACAACTATCATGAAACTGTGATAATATTATTATAATTTATAACATAGTTATCTGGGTTGGGTTATCTGTAAGCTATTCATATTAATTTCATCAATTAAATCATTCTATGTTTGTAAAATTGTTTTCTCCGAATCCACTGGCTGCACTTAAATCTTCATACATGTCTTTGCAATCTTTAATTTATTATTTATTTTCCTTTGTAATACAGAACTAATAAATAATAAAAAGCATTTTTAAAACAAAAATAAACTTTTTATACTATTCTTTAAAAAAACTGCAATCCATTTTTCATTCAATGTCTTTAAATAGCTATCGTCATTTATTATAGATATCATTTTTTTAATTCGGCGCACACTACAATAGTTATTCCAATTTGAATTGAAAACATAAAAATACAACAGCAATTTTATACTTAGAAAAAGGAGCGTTGTTTGTATTTCTAAGATTGAAACGAACATTGCAAGACTTCAATGTTAGTTAAGCTAAACGACCTTTTGAACTAGATCCCAAAGGATTCATAGAAATAAACAAGAAAGACATACCTTTCAGTGGTTTCGAAATGAAAACTACATTACGAACAGAAATAAATATGGCGTTTTATACACCATTTCATTGGTATTTAGTAGGTAGGTATAGCTTGTGTAATAGTGAGAACTCATCCAGGCGAGAGCAGTGTGCGATGTGTGCCCGCACACTGCTCCAAGACATGTGGATGAGTGAGGAGTGCGTGGCCATTTACACAATCCCTGGCACCGAGGAAGTGGTCACTGCTGTCTGTTTGGCCCCGGCAGACGGGTAGGAGGAACACCCCGGGGGTTTTAGTCGGTGCAAGTCCGACACACCGGGGGGCGGCCCTCACTGCCCCCTGAGGACCGTTAGAAATTTCCCAGGGTACAAAAAAAAAATAGTGGATACACAGCGTGTTTCTATCAGCCGGCATTTATTTAGAGCTAACAGAAATTAGTTAAACTCGTTGGTTTCCATGAACTCTCACCAGTGGCTGCTAATAGGTGTGTAGCCACACCCTGGTAACCACCTCAGCTCGAGGGTAAAACCTGGTTAAGGGAACTTGTGCGATGTCATGTCGGTAGAAACCTCTGGTAAAATGAGAAAGTGGGAAAAAAGCTTGCTTGTTGAAAGAACTTTCTAAAACCTTCCATAAGAGATAGGAATATGATAGATGAGTATTCCACATCCTAAAGATAAGAGAAAGGTAAGATTTTGAAACTGGAGAGGCGTGTAAATAGCCCTCCATATGAGTGGGGGTAACCAAGTTACGTTAACTTGGTTGGCGGTTAAGAGAAAAACAAGTATCAAAGAAACTTATCACTCCATAAATCGCAGCCGATATACCAGAATGTCTGTATCCACTAGCCTGTAGGTCTGCAGCTCGTCAAACATATGCTGTACAGCACGGTATAAGGGTCACGGGCACAGAAAGTTCTACTTGCACAATTACACCTAATTTCTCTTTTTAATAACGTCGTGTGGCGGTTTTATTATATTTTAAAATTAAAGCGACAATAGCACGACGTTGCAGCGGTTGTATACAATTGTTATAATGAATGTGTGACGTTTGTGACGTCACGCAGAGCGGCTGGGTAAGCGAATGCTGTCGCAAGTTTCACAACAGAATTAGGGATGGAGATTATCCTTATATCATTCGCAAGTAATTTATGGAGTGATAGAAGAATTTAGGTATGAAACGGGTATATCATAACCGCTTCACCAGACCTTTAAACAATATTTGCTTAATCCGAGCTATGTACGGATCCGTTGAGCCGCGCAAACTGGCAAGCATTCAAATCAGCGTGTCTCCAAGTTTGCTTATAAATAAGAATGGATGCGAACTTTAAAACTGGAGCGAGCCACTCGCCAAATTTGTTGGCACTCTGATTGTGCAATTTCGAGTAAACGCAAAACTATGGCCAGTTATCGTGTACTAGGGACGGAGATATATCGATGTATTATTATTTTAATAAAAATCAATTTATGATACGCCTGATAGCGCAGTTTGTAGTGGACTTATTTGCGTTACTAAGGTCCTGAGTTCGTGTCCCGTTAATGATAAAGTTTTCTTAGATGAGGAGATAAGTTTATTGAGAACCATGTATTTCTATATTTTTTTATTGAAGTATGTATGTTTTTATAAACACTTTAACGAGTCTTACGCGTGAATTAACTTATTTTTAATTATAGCTCGATGTTTCGACCTAGTTACGCAGATTATAGTTACGAGCAAACTGACGCGTCACGGAGTTATCGTCAAGGGCGGGAATCTATTTCCTCTATTTTTTCTTGATAATGTCAATGGTCACTACACACAACACTTATAGTGTCAGCGTTTTAAATTGACTTAAAATGATAATTAAAAGTAGTTTAATTTGCGCATAAGACCCGTTAAAGTATTTATAAAGAGTACAAAAAGCAAAAGTTAGAATAGAAAATATGCTATGTATGTATTAGTTAATTACCCACTGTACAAACTCCAGATTATTTTGGAAAAAAAAAACGTGTGCAATTGTCTGAATATTATTATGTTTATAATATATCGACAATTCGTTTGGTGCGGTTTGATCAGATACAAACTATATGTTTATATAATCTTCAAATAGTTGAAACGAAGTCTTAACAGAACCATTATCTGTTAAGGCGCCAACTCTATCTAGATCAATTGCACCATATATCATAATATGTTAGACATGTTTATATAAAGGTACGTTGGGGCTAGCATATGTATACAATGTTAATGTTCTCTAAATAATTAGAACTAAGAAAAAGAGTAAGAATAAAAAAATCACTAAAAAATCGACGTTTCAAAAATTTATCGACAGTATCACGCCCCTACGCTATCTAGAAGTAATACGTGCTACTAGAGTCCGGAAACGATGCATCTCGGTGTTTAACTTTTGTTCAATTTTCTAGTACATTTGTTAGTAGTTTATTTAATAAACTATGGAGCGGTTAGTTGCAGCGGTTAGTAACTTTCAAGAAATAGCGCTGTTTGTTAATGTTGCTGAATTTAGCGAAACGCGTAGTATAATTATTAAAGCATTTTACGTGAGAAGTGTCGAAAACAGTATGAGGTTTTAGAATTCGTTCATATTTGACTTGTTTGTACTTCTACAGTGCACGAATTTGGTTCTATATTTTTTTATCTGTAGGAACCTTAATTTTCAAGTGTGCTCAGTGCGACATGTGTAATCTTTAATCGATATATGTATATCATAAACCCGAGTTCGGCATATGATAGAACTTTGGGTATATAATATATAGAACACTTTAAGCTATTTTTACAATGTAAAATAAAATAAAAATTTGGTTGAATTTTGAAAAAACTCCATTTGTAAAGTTTTTCCCGGTTTTGTACTAGAAAATAAACTTTTTTTAAACCTACTTTCATAATAAAAAATAAACTAATATTTTTGTCCAAATCACTACGTTGAGTATTTTATTTATGATTTTTTAAATAAGATATGTAAATTGCTTCTAAAAAATCAGAAATTTGGCATCATAACTTTTTTCAAGGTTCATAACTTGCTAACTAAACTTCATATAAAAAAATAGATATAAATTCGTACACCCTAAGGGTTCAAACAGTCGGGCAGTAGACTTGAGGGAGTTTGCTGCCCGGATGAGAGGGCGGTGGTGCGCAGTGTCTTGCGCCGCCTATGAAAGAGGTACTGGAGACGTGGGCTCTTTATTCCCATCCCTCCCAGAGAGGAAGCCTGAATAAGGCTGTTCGCTCCCCGGGCGACTGGACGAATTTGGTTTCCCAGGCCTGGGTGGAGTGATTAGAAGGACACCCCGGGGGTTTTTAGTCAGTAGGAGTCTGACACACCAGGGTCGCTGCCCTCACAGTGACCCTGGTGGTCCAATGTAGGATTTTCCCCCGGGTTACCAAAAAAAAAAAGGGTTTAAACTAGTCAAATATGAACGAATTCCAGAACCTCTTTCGCTGCTTGCTTCACGTGAAATGCCCCTATTGTAACATGTGCACCCATTCGTATGAAAACAATATGCGAACTATATTAAAGGAGTATGTCGACGTAGCTGTCTGATGCCACCATTACGTCAACACACCCACATAAGAGTACACAGGTATGTAGCAGAAATATTGAAATATCTATAATATAAAAATGAATCGCAAAATGTCTTGATAAGCACGAAACTCGAGAACGGCTGAACCGATTTGGCTGATTTTTTTTTTGTTGTGTTTGAAGAATCCGAGGAAGGTTATTACGGAGAGAAAAATTTTAAAAATTCCCTGCAACTGTCTAAAAATAACACTTTTCTGTATTCTCATACAAAAATTCGTAATAATATTTAAAAGTCAATTTGAACTTTAACACCATACCATAAAGTTTAAATGTCAGTGGACGGGTTCCGGGAAGGCAAAACAATTATTGAGTGACGTATAAATATTAATGTCAATATTTGTCAATTTTTATACATATAGCATTAAGGCCAGGTTCCTTCAAACAATTTTCAAAAAAATCTGACGGGGAAGCTATTAACATTAAAAAAAACAATGTGACTTTGTTTTAGAGAAATAGGGCAGAACAAGGTCTGCCGGGATAGCTAGTTTCGTATATAATCAAAAGGTATATACAAAACCGTCATAGTTAGGATAGGTTATTTTAAAGGTTGCGCAATTGAGTGAGGGAGCGCGTCACCCACCATATCTAGGCGAGAGCGGTACGCGATGTTTTCCCACGTACTGCGCCAAAACAATAAGATGAGCAGGGGATGGTCTTCTACACCCATTTCTACCTCCTTGTATTGTATGAAGGCCGGACGTCGCCGGAAGCGTCGTGCTGGCCCAGTCTTTTTCTTAGTCCGGGCAGTCGAGAAGAAGAACTTTCTGAAGGTTTTAGTCGGTAAGAATTCGGCACGCCTGGACCACCTGCCTCCCGGCGTTCTGACGGCCCGTGAAGAATTCCCCGGGATTAACAAAAAGAAGGTAATTTTAAAGGTTTATCTTACTAAATATAATTATCAATTTCTTTTTCAGCTCCCTTTAGTCTACTGCTGCATATAGACCATTTTAAACGAGCACCTATGGACCCATTCTTCACTCTTATCCAATTTTTGTCAGCTATCTTTAACGAATAAGGTGAGACTACCCAGAAAACAACCCAAAGAGAAGTCCGTACCAATGCATCCTTCACGAATGAACGGAGGTCCTTTGAAATACCATAAAACTATAAATATTGCTGGCTAAGCATCACAAATGCTGGCTCTTTTAATCCTGGTGAGACTGAAAAGGTCCTTGGAGTCCAATAGCTTGAAACGTCGCAAACACAGCTGAGGGTTGAAGTGTGCTAAAGCATAATAATGCAGTTACCTCTTCTCTGTGAGTCCATCTTATGGTAGGCGGAGGTTCAGGAGAATGCTGAACCACGCAGGTCAGGTTGATCGTGCTGCCAGTGTTGATGAAGAGCTCTGGACCTCCGAGTATTGTCGTCAAAGGTTCTGCAATAAAATCTATTGTTTATTTCACTAAATCTATACTAATATTATAAAGCTGAAGAGTTTGTTTGTTTGTTTGAACGCGCTAATCTCAGGAACTACTGGTTCGAATTGAAAAATTCTTGAGTGGAATAGACCATTTATCGAGGAAGGCTTTAGGCTATATAACATCACGATGCAATTATTAGAAGCGAAGAAATAATGGAAAATGTGAAAAAAACGGGCAAAATTATTCATCCTTGAGGACTTCCATTGCGTGCGCTGCAAAAACGGTTCAAGATACCAAAGATATATGTATGAAAGAATTATTTCTCTTGAAATGGTCTAAAAAAATATCCGCAACAGTATATGTCTATCTTTTAAGATTAAGTCACTAGAACTGTTTTTATGGTAAACAAATTTGGTCGAAATTAATGCATTATTTGTTAAGAGTTGTATCAACGTAATGTCAATTTTTATACATATAGCATTAAGGCCAGGTTCCTTCAAACAATTTTCAAAAAACAGCCAACAGGCCAATAGCTATTAACATTAAAAAAAACAATGTGACTTTGTTTTAGAGAAATAGGGCAGAACAAGGTCTGCCGGGACAGCTTGTATTTAATAAGGTCCTGGCAATGGATCATCGTAAAGGAGAACCGAAAACTGCAGTCTTAAGATGGAAAGTAGCATTTTTGGGGTTATTTTTTTATTATTTCCAGGCATAAGCGTGGTCACAATCACACGGAAGATGGTGAAGCTCAGTATGATGATGGATCATGTCCGCCCAATAAATGCCTATTCAATTTTCTCTTAAAGACTTTCAATCATTTTTTTACCGGGATACAGACATAGTTGGATAAGTCATATTTAGTTTTGGTCACTAGGCAGTAGATATGCTCGTAAGGAAGTCTGGTGCCCAGGTGAGGCAGAGGAGATGGGTATTTGTCTTGTACACCGCTTGATACTGCGGTCCTGAAAGGTGGGATGGTTGTTGGGGGAATGTGGATTTCTAGGGACAGCTGGCAGCGAGTTTTGAGCTATCATCGGGGTTTAAGCCAGTAGAAGTTTGTCACACCTGAGTCACCGACCTTACGGTTGCCCTGAAGGTCTTATGCAGAAGTTTTCCTCGAATCACCAAAAATAAAAGATTATGTGGATATAAATAAATATTATTATACTTGTATCTTTCTTTCTATTGAGAGTTATGAAGGGGAAGAGCTTTATCAGTCTCAAGCATACTTAAGTGAACTTGACACGCATTACATTTGATTAAAATATTCCACAGGCTGAGGCGTGGAACCCATTGAGAATACTATACGGATATACGAGTGCTTCTGGCAAATGCCATCTCTTAATTACTATATAGGAGTATTATACATAATTACTTTGCTCACAGGTAAGGGGAATATTCGATCATTTGGATGTGCTGAATTTAATGATGAGTAAATTTCTTCCATGGTAATATTAACATTTTTGTGGGGGTACTGTATGTGTTTATAGGTTTCACCACGGAAATTCCACAAGTTACGCCCCGTTTTTGACTAAGGATTATGGTAGTAAGACCTGGTGTACATTCACTGGGGATTAAATAAATATCTGAAAATTACGTTGGATCTTTTCATCACCTATCCCACATTGACAAAATTAAGTTTTTCAATAAATGTATCCTCTACCCCTTAAAACTTACGAGTCTGAGGCGAAGACTAATAATTGAACTAGTCCACTAGTTTATTACTCTAGTCTAGTGTAGTAGTATATTACTTAGTCATATAGAGCGAGCTGGTTGAGTATTTCTATGAAGGATAAAATTCGTAATAAGGTTATGTGAAAGAGAACCAAACATATCGATAATGCTCTCTACTCTACATAGGTGCTTCAAGCTAGATAACTTCTGCAAAGTGAGAACCTCATTGGCAATCAACCACCGGGCACGGCGATCGATAGAGTCCAAGGCTGCTAACTAGAGACACTCTCTATTTATATTTTGGTCAGCAACAGCACAGAATATATTTCTAGAATATCTAGATGTCTTATCTCAGCAAATGCTTTTAATTTTTTGACAGCGCTTAATTTTCATCATGTGGAGAGTAATCGGTTTACCCAATCAGTATGAAATTGTAACCTGAATGTTGGAAAGTATTATATTATGTTTAACTTCATCTATAATTTTTGGAAATACTTCTAAGCTAAGTTCATCTTTTTTATTATATAATAATGAATTAGGTTAAGACTTTTGACCTCATCGCAAAGTCGGAGTCGTATTACAAAAAACAGGTTAATATAATTTAAGAATATTCGGTAACATCGTAATCACATCAACGTCGTCGTAAATTTTACAGCTCTTAAAGAAAGATGTATAAATTTTCTTTTAATATCCCGTAATACAGCTTTAGAGGTCTATAAATTTCATCACTTCCTTGAGAACTTAAAGATGTTTTGAATAGGTTTTGTAATAAATAAAACTTTATTAATAAATCTAAATATTATTTTACTTATTTCAAAAAGCTATCCAATAAAAAACTATATTTCTGCATTACGTTTTTTTAAGATTTTGACTTTTTTTAACGAAGTGGATAACTCTCAATTCAGTGGAAGCTTTTCATTCAAGTAAAAGGTTATTTACGATCTTTTAAATCTGAAATAGGATTAGAATGCCTTAACTATATACTTTTTTCTTCGAGATAAAAACTGACAGATCCATCTCAAGTTTTCAAATTATGATGTAATGCATTATTACCAAATCTTATTTGGATAAATAAATTATTAAATTTTTATTCTGAGATTAGAAAAACAGAAATCGATATTGACGTTTAATTTAGCAGTTATTAAGTTTGCGAAACAGTAGAATAATTTAAATACTTCCGTAATTAACGATTCCAAGTTAACCCTATTTGACTACTCCTGTAAAGTAACTCTGTGAAACTATAACAATACACATTTAATGCTTTGGTAATTAAATTTAACACAAATTTCAAATTAATTCAGGGAAATTCGGAATAATGGAGTGGTTCATAGCACCATTTAGGTTCAGCTGAAAATCACGAAGATTTTCGTACTTTTCTTCAGCACCGTCTCAAGGACTATCTATTTAATGGCTTATTACGGCCTTAAAGGCTTATTTGGGATTTAATTCAAATGCGCTTCAGCTGAAGCTTTAAGAATTTTAAGTAGAGAATCCACTTTCATTGGGTCATAAGCTCAATGAGTCCATTTTCTAGATTCGCAGAATCTGTTGAAAAATTGGGAGGTGACTTTTTTAAAATTGTGATGAGGTAATATAATTCCAGGTTAGGCTTTTGTTGTTATCCTGTTTAATTCTGATGAATTCCTTACATTACAGGAAGGGCAATATGCAGCCGTTAATCCATTACTTGTTTGGTATTTAGTAAAGAACACTATCACATTTTAAGTATGAATCAGCTTCTCAATTATGCTTATTGTGATTATTATTATTTTATACACTGGCCTGACGTAGTGACTACATAGTACCTGATGGTAAGTACAGTTGTTTAGTTTTTATAACCACTAAATATATATCCATCGTTCTCGTGCGAGAAGACCGGCTGCCATCTTACCACTGGAGGCTGGGGAGGATCGTCGTGACACAACCAGGCCGCGACGGCATAGCTCGTGTCGCTTTGCTAAAGACGATCAGAGGAGTAATAAAGAGAACATTCAACAACATATGTTCGTTTCAGGAACAATATGTTGCATGAGACGCGGCTTTGGATAATTAAAAGCGGCTGGCTTCCTTTATATATTGTGTAAGATTTATTTCACAAGCAGTCCTATTAGTTTCCGTCTTCTAAAAGGAATAGCAGTACCTGGAACTTATTAATAATTATTTGTTTCTAGTTTTATTAAAGTTAAAACATGATATCTTGATAATTATTATCGATTTCAGTATGGTTACAATTTTTATCAATATTTTATAGCATGTAGACGCCGCCCGATACGTAATTGTCGCCCTAAGGGTCGTTAGGGTGTTACGTGCGGGGTAAGAGGGTGCGCGCGCGCACGGGATGCTTGCGAGCAGTCGACTACCGAGACCCGAGGCGAGAGTACGTGCGTGTACGTCGCAGTTCGGTGTGCCGTAAAGTGCAAATAAACAGTAAAACGCCAAAATCCGTGTGTTCTACAACCACACCCACGACCCCCGGTCATAAATCTCAAATATTATTTTATTTAAAATATACATATATAAAAGCAATTTATGTTTTATAAGAATCAATTGAGAGTATATTTGTTATTTTAATTGTAATGCGGAACGGACGTAACGAAATAACGTCGTCTTGATGACGACTCATTTCAGAGGGTGGCACCAAACAGTGAAGACCTACGTCTGCTCATGGTACACTGTGTAAGGAGATTATTAAAATATCAGGAAGGATTAATTAAAAAAGGAATATGATTCGGATTATTGTTGAAACTGTTATAAGGAAATGGGAATAAATTATGTACGAGAAGAGTTGTGTTTTAACTTCTGAACTGTCGATATTAGTTCGTATATTTTTATTATTTGTCAAAGTGTCAATTGTTTCATCAACAACGAAGTTGCTATGGTTATAAAAACTAAACAACGGTGTAGTACATACCACGACTGAAGCTCTCTAAGTATATGAGTAAAAGAATATTACTTAGAACGGTGTTCCTCTTAAAGTTATCAAACTATTTTCGTCATAAATATTTTAAGTAAAACTGTTTTAAACTTCTTGCCTAAGTCGCAATTACACAGTCACTTACGTCGACTAAAGCCAAGTCATTTTTAGTAAAGCCACCATTTGAGATCATGTTTATACCGTCGGTACAATAAAAATCCTTTATATGTTTTCTATGAATAGACATGAGTTTTCATGTATAGAGCGGTATATTTGTTGCGTAGTTAACAAGATGCTCGTACCTAATTGCCAGAAAAATATATTTTCTGCAAGGTTTGAAACGAGTTCATGTTTTACGGAAGAGATAAATTGATACTGTGCCCTTTAACTTTCTTTGGTACGGCCAACTTTAACCCCTTTCTTTTTTTATTAGTATTCGCTGTTATTTCATTTAGAACTTTATAAGCATCCTCGTTAACTGCATTTTTAAGTTCGACCTTTGTCGCTTTTCTTTCAGTTATTACCGGCCATACCTTGTAAGCCATTGTTTTACTTTTTTGGGTTATTTAACGCTACGTTTCCTGATTTGCGTTATCCACTCCAGAAGACTTGATCCATCCAGATGACTTCTATCATAAATAATTTATCTAGTTAATGCAAATCAATTGTCCCATTTCAAATCTATATAAGTGTACCTAACTTAATTTTCCAGGAAAACAAGATTTATAGCAGTTTTAGTTTTAGTTTAGTTTGCCTTTGGAACATTTACTAAAAACGTAGTAAATGATAGCTGAATTAGAAAACATTATTTGTCTCCCACTGGATTTTGAAACAGGGCTGTAGAAATCATAAGAAAAGGCTAAATGGTAACTTTGTTCAAATAGATTAAGATCGCACATAGGTCTATTTTCATGTTCTATATTTAGAAGAGGAGCCGTAACTGGTAGGGTGGTTACTGTGAAGATAATTTACCGACTACGGAGAGGTACATGCGGTGCCCGATGGGTGGCGTTGTTCCCACTTGGCACTCATAGATGCCAGAGTCTCGTCGTTGCGGGAACCTTATCTGCACAGGGAGAAATTTCAACGTTAGATATTGTTCTCGTGGTTGTATGGTAAACGTTAGTTGATGATACACGTGTAGATTTTGAAGTGGTAATTCTACGACCTGTAACTTGGATTACAGTCTTTAACAGCATTGTTAAATCGTTTTTATCAAATTCCGTTCTATAGAATCCTAAAAGCAACATTCCTTTCATGGTACTGAACAAATATTTCGTGATTCATTTATTTAATCTTTATGACACCAACTGCATGTGGTGTAAATATAACAGCATTATATATTTTTTTCTCTTTTGTATCCTAAGAGGAAATCCTGCATAGGAACATCAGGGACGCTGTGAGGGCAGCGACCCCGGTGTATCAGACTCCTACTGACTAAAACCCCCGGCGTGTCCCTCTGGTTGCTCCACCCGGGCCTGATAAGCGAAATTTATCCAGACACCCAGGGAACAAGAAGCCTTGTTGAGGCTACCTCTCTGGGAGGGGAAGGAGTAAAGTCCACCCTTCCAAAACCTCTCTTCCAGGGGGTGCGCCGGACACCGTGCACCGCCTCCCTCTCATCCAGACAGCAGAATCCCTCAAGTCTACTGATCGAAAAGCATTATACACAATAACTTATTCTATCTCTCTCGTGTAATTTGACAATTTGTTCATATAAAAATATCGCAAAAGAAAGACTAAAATAATTTTCTTTTATATCGTCATGCTACATACCTTTTGCGGTGATTAGAGACTCATTAATTTCTGTATTCTTTTTGTTTTTGTAATGACTTGAAAGTATATGCCCAAAATCGTATAATATGAAAACAAAAAAAGCTTAGTCTTTTTGGACAACGCTTTCTGTTCTCTTCCCATTTTTCATACAAAACACATTCAACCTTAATTAGCGCGAGAAACGAAAGCTTCCGACAAAAATGTGAGTCCGGCAATCGCAAAAAAGGGCTCAGGCAAAAAATTAGCATATTATCCGGGCAGTTCCGCTGTTTCAGTGACAAAATGGCGGCAGTCGAGATTAAGCCAAGTTTAGACAACCTGAGCCAAAAATATGTAATATTTACCAGGCGAAACTAATGCGGACATATTGTTTTTAATGGTGGAGTTAAAACACTTTTAGAAGCTTTTTATTTGTTGTTTTAAGTGAAAATAAAAAGAAAGTAGCACTTAAATATATTGGTTCAATCCTGCGAGAGAATACATTAACAGGGTTTCATACTACTTGGGTTTCTCTTTGTGCAGTGCTTTGTCACCTTCTTACGCTTATCTACCAAGCAATGTAAATTATTTAATTATGTAAAAGTAACATCTTATTGATAACTAGCCTTTGCCTGCGGCTTCGCTCGCGTTAAGATTTATACAAACTTTCATCCCCTATTTTATCCACTTAGGGGTGGAATTTATCAAAATCCTTTCTCAGAAGATCCCTACGTCATAGTAGTCTTATGCATGCAAAGTCTCAGCCCGATCAGTTTAAAATTTGCAAAGTTCATGCGATCATGCCAGCCAACACACACATTTCTTTACGCTTTATTTAAAGAACCCCATATCATTACACGAAGGGAATACGTTTACCGGATTTCCATTCCACCCAACCAACAAAAGTATGAGTTAGATAATGTCTTAGTTTTCGCTGAGGAAGAAGTTACCGTAAAACCCATTCTCCTTGAATCGTCGTCAGTCATTGCGTCTTTAATTTTCCTTATGGCTTTGCCTAATTAGTTAATCTGGTCTCATTAGGTATCCTTACCCAATTTACTACAACTAAAGTTTGACTTACCTTAAGTATCCAGTCTTCAGTGTGAGGATTATGGACGCTAATGAACCGTTGATCAGAGGTGTAAGTCATTCTCCCAGACGTCAGCAGGTGGATGTCTCTATGTCGAATCCAGGATACCTGAAGAATATCTAACAATTATATGTGCATAGGTACGTTTTTAAAAAAGGGCAGTAAAATCAAAGTGAGACCACTTTATGCTGCAATGGAACCTTATGGAACAATGTCACTTTTAATTCGCAAAGAAAATAATTCCAGCACTTGTTTGAGAAACAGAATTTAAAAAGAAGTAACCGGTAAGAAACTTTGTTAGTCGTGGTTTACAAAATATCATTGCTGATATTATGAATTCAAAAGTATATACGTTTGTATGTTCCGTTTACAAACCAGAGACGGCTGAATCCATTTTGATGAATTGTAACACAGAAATACATTAGACCTTGGAGACGGAAATATGATGATTTTTGTTGTGAAAAAAAAATGATAACGTTGAAATAGGGGATTTAATTTAGTACAGGGAAACGGTTGTTTTTTTTAGTTAAGTATACAAGTTGAGAGGCCGAGGAGGAAGGAATAGGGAAGAAATGGATAGCGGGACAAAAATTAACACGAAATTCATTGACTGTTAGGTGGTACGAAGATCGCCGAGTCAGGCAGCCTGATAGCGCAGATTGTACAAACCCTACTTAAGATGCTAAGGTCCTGGGTTCGAGTTCTCATTGTAGCAAACTTTTCTGTAGTGCGCTGATTAGTTTATTACGTGTCATAGTTGAGTTTGTGTATTTCAGTACATTTTGATCTAGTAAAAATAGTACAAGGTCAAGGTTTTGGGAATCGAAGCTGCTCGCGTCCGTAGGCTTTACCCTAGTTTCCCTACACGTGACTCCTGGGTGGTGCTAAACGAGCAGCAGCGAGGTGGTAGGGCGTCGGTGCCCGTCTGGATCGCGACCACATTACATGGGTGTAAAGCCCGTCATAGTGACCAGTTTCGGCTTGTCGCGTTTCGGGATCAGCTTGTGCATATCCAGTAGCTCATATACCTAGAGACCTTCAGTCGTGGTATATGTGGGCCGACATGACGATGTAGACTATCAATGGATTTTCATCCTTTAATAGTCGCTTTCGTTTTTGGACTACACTGTACTTACCATCAGGTACTCTGTAGTCGCTATGTTGAGCCAAAGCAAAAAAAAGGAAAGTTTAGTTTGGAACTAGAAGCATTGTGTGTATAACCAGTAAAAAATCGTCACGCTATATCCCTTTCGGGGTGAGCAGAGATACATTCGTGGCTGTGTCTACTTTGCGCTTATATGTCGTGTCCAACGTGACCAGTAGCGCAGCTGATCGCCGTTCTCACAGCACTAGTACACATGACATTTTTATTAGATGCCATGCGCTTTACCTCACAATGTTTTCCTTCATCGGTAAGTATATTGCGCCTAAAACTGTACATATTCTGGAAAAATCCAGATTTACGTTCCAGGTTATGAACCTACAAGCACTTGCCTTGCCATGCATGGATACCGGTCTATCACTTTTTTATTATTATTATAAATTTATGTATTATATATTGAATTGAATATACTTTAAGAAAAATAAATATTAGACTAAACCTTTAATGATTAAATTAACATTAATGGAATAGACGGAATGCCCTTTTTAAAAAAAAATTAAAGGTTAATAGGATTTTCATTTTATATTACATACTCTTGTATGTATTCTTATTTCGACTTGCAACTCATTGGAATAGAAAACAGTATTTAACATTACAGATTTCAATTGACTTATTATATGTATATTATTCAGTTCCACTAGAATTAATAACATTATTCGAATTTCTAAATAAAATTTCTGAATCTAGCTTTCAGCGCTATGTAATTAAAACTTAAAATTACAATCATTACATGATACTCATGATACTTCTAGTATCTCATTAAAATAGTGTAAAGATACTTTGTAAAATTAAATAGAATACAGTAAATATTTTAACGTTATTATGGCTCAACGTTTCGACCTGGTTACACGAGCAGACTGACGCGCCGCGGAGTTTTCGTCGTGGGCGAGAAGTTACTTCCTCTACCCTCTTTTGTTCTTTATATTTGAATAAATACGACACCCAACACACACACACACACACACGCACACACACACACACACACACACACACACGCACACACCACCGTATCAGCATTTGTACAAAGCGACAATAAAGTACCGTTGTGTAAACTGTCACTCCAATCTGATAATCCTCTGAGGTACGTTGATGATACATGAATACACATGAAGGTTATACATATATATATTTAATTACTGATAGACTTGCGCTTGACCTCAATCTCACCTGATGGAAAGCGATGATGAGGCCGACGATGGAGCGCGCTCGCCTAGCAAATACCGATTCACTCGACGTTTGAAGATTCCCATGTCATAAGAAGATGGAAACACAGACGCAGGAAGTGAATTCCACTCCTTCGCGACTCGCAGCAAAAAGGAGGAAGCAAATCGGTTCGTGCGAGCAGTTAGAATGCCAATCACATAAGAGTGCAAACCCGCACGGCGTCTAGTCAATTTATGGTAGAAGCCCTCTTCTACCATTAATTCTTTTAGGGGGGGAACCAAATCATACAACTCGGCGTAACCTCTCCAGAGTATAGTCATTAGTATAGAACTTGTATATAATACAAATGCAAAATAACGTCACAGTCATGCGTGACTCAACCCTAACTCCAAGAAAAGTTTTATCGTCCGCTAAAAGAAATATTAATTTAAGAAAGGAGGCAATCCGTCTGCTCCGTTGCAGCGGCTCTGAAAGTAGATGTATATGAGAGAAAAAGTTAAGAGGCTCGCACAAAATTAAGATAAATGACGGCGGGAGCAGAGAGGATGCTCTTATCGCGTAATCTAAGCGGAGGCCGTATATTTACGTACATTTAAATTCGGCGACAAAGCCGCGCAAAACCACCGTGAAATGGCTTAGTTAAATTTTTGCGTCTTCACCGAGAAAGATATTTAGGTGTCGCGGAGTGATTACTTTACACAGAGCAGCATGAGGACGTTCAAATTGATATTAAGATGCTATAAATGTGGATGTTTTTGACTGAAGACGAAATCGGTTGCAAGCTTGGTTCGACTCAGGGGTTGATACAGCTCGCATTTGAAAATAATATATTACATAAGTTAGTGCTTAGATTTACACAAGTCTGGAACAGGCTTCATAAACATTTGAAAACGAATTTACGTTAATCTGGAACTGGATTTACACAAGTCAGAACTGGGTTTTACATAAGTTTGGAATTGGCTTTACACAAGTCAAAATAGGGTTATACACAAGTCTGGGCCTTTACTTATGTAATCGTTTGACTTTTTTATCCCGACTAAGTATAGAAACCGCACATCACCTGATAGTAAGCGTAGTACAGTTCAAAAAATGATTCCAACTTTTAACAGTAACGAAAAACAATCGACAATCGCAATGATTATGCTGGGCTGAACGAATATCTCATCACGTTTTGTTTAAAACGTCGAATACTACAGAACGGTGTGAATATGATCGCTGGAAAAACATTCCATAGCTAAAAAACTCGGTAAGAGTAAGAGATCTTATTAGTCCTAGCCGAGATATGTGTAACTGTATAACTTTAACTCCGCAAACCCGCGCGCGTGGTTTTTATGTGGACGAATCGTTGTACTGCCGTATACGGATGAAGTTTAAAACTTACAGTTCTGTTTCCTAGATCATGAACTCTGCAGTTGAGCTGAGCAGTCTTGCCGACCAATGCCGTCACGTTTTTTGAGTGTCCAGGATCAAATCGCGGACCTCTTGGTGTCAGGCCCAGCTCGATGTCCGTGTAGTCCGCCTCCGATGGTCCATTACTCCCTGGTCCGTTATCTGTACATCCTAAGGACAAGTAAAATAATCTCTAAGTGTAATGAAAATGTAAGATATCAAGGAAAGAGATTTATCTAATAAAATCATTAGTTTTATACAAATCTAAACATGGTTTTTTATTGTGGAAGCAAGTGGTATGAGGCTCGTCGCCTGCCGTTGACTGCAACGATGACGTCAGGGTCACCAATAGTGAAGAATAAGCCACTGCTTGTGGGAGACTTGTGAATGAAAAGTAGTCCTTAGCTTGAATCCCGTTTATTACTTGTTTGACGCGCTTTATAAATAACGCGCGTGACCTAGATATCATGCATTGAACTATATTTAACCTTACTTTGCATTAAGTGCATAAAACTTCCATTATCCTAACTCAGCATAATATACGTTAGGCTTAGTCAAATCTGGAAATGGCTTTACAATTTCAAAGATTACACTTTCAATTTAATGTACTAGAACTAAAAGTCCAATAAGCTACTGTCATAACGTTTTCAAAGGAAATTTAAAAAGAAAAATGGCTATAAAAAGCGCCTTTGAGTTTTTCTCTAACGATCTCTATTCTAAGGCCTGTAAGCCTGATAATTAAGATTTATTTTGGTATAAAACAGCTTCAGCGCGCTTTTAAAGTAGTTCTACGCGAAAAAATCAAGCGTCGTACCCTAAGTTCTAAAGCAATTAAAATTTGGCTTTATTGTGAAATCGAATCGTATTGTCCTGGACAAGATTAATGACCTTCACGTGGCTTAACTTTCGACAATCTCAGAGTTAGAATTTCTAATCCTAAGTGCTAGCAAATAACATCAAAACAATACTTGATCGTCTGGATTATAAAGTTTAAACACTGAGCGAACTGAATTATCTCAAAAATTTGCTAATAATTATTAGAAAGACCGTCATAGTGACTCGCTGTGGCCTGCCGCGTTTTGGGATTAGCTTGTTTACGTCAGTGACGTGCATAAGGTATTTGGTCAGGGTAGGCAGATTCACAAAATAATTTGAATATTATATAATGATAATAAATATTATATTACTTTCATAGAGAAAATAGATGGCATGAAAATAGAATAGATATAAATATTAAGGGTTCCTTGTTTTGTTTAAATTAAAGGAATTCATTCCAAACTTATTTATCGTAAGGGCATGCAATGATTTCATGCATTTATGGAATGATCGCTACTGGTTTACGTCTAGTAAGTCATATACCTAGAGACCTTCAGTCGTGGCATATCTGGGCTGACATGACGAGGGAAATTCCATAAATTTTCGTCCTTTGATAGTGGTTTTCGTTTCTGGACTACACTATACTTACCATTACGTGTATTGAGGAATCCCGCATGGCATCTAATAGAAATGTCATCTGTACTAGTCCTCTGAGAACGGCTATTAGCTGTGCCACTGGGTTACGTCGCGCACGACATAAGCGCAAAGTGGTTACACTAATGTATCTCTATTCACCTCGATAGGGAAGCAGCGTGACGATATATTATTTTACTAAATTTTTACACCTAATATAACAGGGTGATAATTCATAGATGTATAAAAACACCTCTGATCTTTGCTAAACAAAAAAATGTAATGCGAAGTAAACGAAATACGTTCTGTCACGTTCGCAGGCGGTTTTTTGCGACTTTAATCGACTATTCGGCCAAAGTCATAGACGGTACATCTCTAATTTCTACTATAGAACATAGCTTGGAATAGTTATTTTCTCATTTAAATAAAATACATAAAATAATAACTGAATTCAGGCCACATTGTCACATAATATAGCCACAACTCGGCTTTTCATAAAATATCTATTTAACAGGTAAGCATTCAAGGAAAGCTATTGGGAGACTAAATCCCTGAGTGTTTATTTTACGGTACAGCTTGGATTCCAGGTAATTGATTGATGAGAATCAAAGGCTGAAGAAATTTCACGCTATGAATACCCAGCTTCAAGCATAACTTTGCCACGTAAGGTTTCTTCTCGAGTTAAATGGTGATATAACATTAGGCTAACAACGCAAATATCCTGCATGGAGTTGGAATTTTGACGTACGCATGTACAATTAACTGAGTACCTAGTGACGTCACGGCGAGTGTCAGACACATTATCCCCCTTAGAATAAGTTCGTACCATTTCAGTGTATTCATTGTTAGTGTATCGACTTGACATGAGATTTGTAACTCAAGCGCGTTACAGGAATCACTCATATGTTATAACCAGCGCGCGTAGGACGAAATTTGCGTTTGTCATGTATGAAACTTCTAGGAATCAAGGACAAGTAAGGGTTCACGCACACCGGTGCAACCCCTTTCTCTGCTAGATACAGACACTTAATACAAGGGTCCGCGTGCCACGTTAAAGAATATCTATTCGCTAGATACCTTCGTCTTTCTATTTTGCTCTACCTTGGCGAGAGTTTATGTGAAGTTAAGAAAATTAGAACTGCAAATTGGCTTTTTTTTTGTACGGGAAAAAGCATCGCTAAATTAGAAAAAAACTTACAATAAAATTTTTGTCATTCATGATAAACCAGTCACCCTTATAGCTTTTTTTGCTTATTCGTTGGAAATCCGTTATTGACCGTCAGGGGGCAGTGAGGGCCGCTTTCCGGTGTGTCGAACTCATACCGAATAAAACCCCCGGGGTGTTCCATCTTCCACTTACCGGGATCGAGGGTACGACTGGGGACTTATCATCAAACCGTTACAGGTTATGCCTTAGTTACTAGTAATTCTGTATTTCATTGTTTTGTCAAAGACAAACTTGTTTTTTTTTTATTAATTTATAGGCGAACGCTTGACCTCAATCACACCTGGTGGAAGGTGAATATGAGTTCGATGATGAACCGCGTTCGCCCAACAAATGCCTATTCACTCTTCTCTTAAAGACTCCAAGGTCATAAGATCGTGGAAATATGGCCGCTGGAAGCATATTCCACTCCTTAGCTGTTCGCATGATGAATGTAGAAGCGAATCTTTTCGTGCGGATATAAAGAACACCCACCACATACGGATGGTATCCGACAAGATGTCTAGTGGTTTTGTGATAAAACAGAGCTGGTGGAATCAAAGAATGCAGTTCCTGAGAACACTCTCCACTGTGCGACCGGTAAAAGACTGTGAAGCAGGCAACTCTACGTCGATGCTCGATGCTCTGCATTTTAACCTTAGTCAAAATATCATCGCCAATAAGTCTATGAGCTCTACGATCAATCAAGTCCAAAGTCAAGTTTCCTGCAAAGTTAAAGTAGCTTAAAAATCTTTGCTTAAGTCCCTACCTGCTCGAAACACTTCTTATAGATACAGTATCGCACCTACAAAAAGTTTAATATTAAACATGAAACCAGCAGGACCTTTGTCTCTTTTAGCATAATCCCGGTTATTCAACTCTTAAACAGCCACTGTTCAACCCCTGAGTTATGCCCTCATTATATTTGGCTATTTAATACCCCCGTTTCAATATTAAATACTTTTCACTCCTCTTTAGTAATTCTTGAAACAGAAATCATAATTCACGATATTATTGATATCTTTCTGCTACATTGAATAAACTTGCTTTTTATTTTAATTTACCTTCATATCATAAAATTTCGTTATATTGAATTCTTGATTTATAGTGGGTCAAATTATAGTTGTTTTGGAGCTAAAAAAAAAGAGTAAAAGGGTTTTGGTTCAATATAAGTAATACTTCGGGCAGTAGACTTGAGGGAGTCCGCTGCTGGATAAGGGGGAGGTGGTGCGCAGTGTTCGCCGCGCCGCCTAAGGGATAGATGTAGGAAGGGCGGGCTGTTTACCCTCCCTTATCTCCCAGAGAGGCAGCCTCGACAAGGAAATTCCCTCTCCGGGCGTCTGGATGAATTTGGTTTCGGCTCGGGTGGAGCGATTAGAGGGACATCCCGGGGGTTTATAGTCAGTAGGAGTTTGACACACCGGGGTCGCTGCCCTCACAGCAGCCCTGATTGTCCTATGTGGCATTTCACCCGGGACACCAAAAAAAATAAATTAGTAATACTTTCGAAAAATATATCATTTTAGAAAAATCACTTTGTTTTATGTTATAACTGCGATGGTTCAATGGATAAGGGAGTGATATCCACTCTCGGCAACGCGTTTGATCGTAGGTTTGAATCCCGGCATCTAGCTCTGGGGTTTTCCAGATTAATTGCGGATTTAGGCAAAAAAATCAGACTTGTGACATTAGTTAGGAAAACATAGATTCTATGGAAATGTTGCTCAGATTAACGCGCCCCTCTTTGTTCAAAACCATTTAATGGAAAAGTGACATCATCGATTGAAAACGCTATTTTGTTTTTAAATAAAATTGAGCAACACAGGGAATACAAATAAGTTTCAATAATTTGTTTCGTTTGGACAATCTACGTGACCAAAATAGGATATGGGATGGGAAAACTTTTATCTAATTTTCTCAGTATTTTTTTATTATTACGAGTATTACATACAGGCTAAGCCATAACTAACATCCCGGCTAAGACTAAGAAGTTTGTTGAGGCAGGAGCACGTAGTAAAGTAAATTACACGTATATATTCCGGAAAGCATGTATTTGTTAAAAACTTTACAAACTATATTTACATCTTAAGTCTAACAAATAGTATGCGCACAGTTCTTTCTTATATCCTAAGTTGAACGACCAATCAGAAAGCGGCAGTGCTACGGTCGAGAGTGCATATAAGCCTGGGCAACACTATATTCAGGTTTTTCTGTTTTCGATCGTTGCGCCGTGCAGACATGCAGCTTCAAGTTCTCCAACTCTCACTTTTGCCGAGTCGTTGGACTGTAGAATGGTCTACCGGTGAGGGTGGTCACACGGTCCTGATATTGGGTTCTTTAAGCGCCGCATGAAGAGATATTTGTGCAGGCCGGTATGATCAATGCGACTATCTATAGGTTTTTATTTACTGTTGAAAGTCGTTGTTGTTTTTGGACTACATACACCATGCTTACCATTACGTGTGAACAAGATCCAGGTTTGTGACGATCTAATAGGAAACCGATGTAACCAGTACGTTTTGGCTTTAAAAAAAAAGGAGAGTAATAATGTAGCATAGCAACCCGTTGTTTGACAGGAGCCATTATGATTATAAAATAGATAAATGTTTTTCTTAAAAATATACGTATATATCTATTATTTAGCATTGATACAATAATAGCCCCCGCCGCCTAGGAGAGGTACTTGGACGGGTCAAGGAGCAGTGGACAGACAGCCAGAGGGGGCTGTCCACACTTAATCCTCCAGTGCTGTGTGTGTGTTTCTGCACACCACTAGACGGAGGACTCGTGGGCCCACTCTCCCCCACCACTCCTATATTTTAGGAGGCGGTCACAGGGTAAAACGCGCGCCTAGCCGGGAAGTGCGGCACAGCGGAGCTCTAGCTAGGTGCAAACTGCGAGCGAAGGAAGCACGCTGGGGGGTTTTAGTCGGTGGGAGTCCGACACACCGGGAGGGCAGCCCTCACCGTTCTCTTGACTGCCCATAAAGGGCTTCCCCTGGGTAACCAAAAAAAAGGTACTTCGACGTTGTAAATGCGTGCAATAGTGGGTGTTTACCGCGTCACTAAATCGTTCTTAGCAATTTTAACGCTCAAATCCGGGTTTGAGGCAATTGCCATGAGGATCGCAGACGAGAGAAACACCTGGAGTAGTCAGTTGGCCTAAACATTCGCCATTACGTCTTCGAACCCTATGATCATTTGTGTCCAGAGCAATCAATTACTTGAATAAACGATTTAATTTAAAAAAACAATAGTAATAGAGCCTATGCCCAACATTGAAGTACAAAAGGCTGACGATGAAAGAAAAAGGGTTGAGTACCTTTTCTCTAAACAAAAATTAAGGATTGTTCTCTTTATTTACTTAGAAAGAAACTTTTTATACATCAAAACAATTTTTAGACGTATATAACTCGCTCCGATGTTGACAAAAACGCGTCATTGTCTACCTATCTGTCACATCCGGTAGTCGTAAACTGCGTAACTTTATTATACCGAGTTTCAAGATTCTAAGGGCGAAGTAAATACATTAGGAGTCTAGACATGATATAAAGACGTGATTCTCGCTGAATAGGAAGAAGTCTCAGTACTAATAGGAAACTGGTATCTGTCTGAAAGGCTCTATTAAGACTGTTTTATTGGGTTACGTGTTTTGTAAGCGATACTGCAAAATACGGTACGTGAACTTAGATGAACTTTGTTCGTAATATCTTTAAGTATATTTTGTGTACGGTACTTCGCCAGCTCCTCAGGGGCCCCGCTTCTCCTCCAGGATACTGGTGTCTTTGAGGATCTTCCAAGCACACTTGTACACTTTGGAATTGGATTGTTCAACGGAATTGAATTTTTGTATCTTTTTTATGTTGATACTCGGCGGATCGGTCGAGCGAGTGCGAAACGCAATTGACAACCCGTACGGTGTTGCCAGAGCTGTCGTAAGTTACCCGCACACAAATTCGAATACGAAACAATTTGTATTTATGTTATATGTTGTGCCGTGGTGGCTGCCGGCAGAATAGAATAGCAACCCCGCTTCTTGCTGAGGCGTCGTAAAAGGCGACTGAGGTATCTCTTTAACACTGCAATTAAACTAGGTGTTCAGAGAAGGAAAACTCGACCAAACCTGCATCCTGCCCCCTCCCGATCGTACTGGTTCTCCATTCCATCGGGCCTGAGGGAGTTCGGACGAGAGAGTGCTTTTCTGGCATCGCGTTCAGTTATGCACTGAAATATATCCTGCACAAATGACTGTTTCCAAAAACTGGACCTCGATTTTCTTAATCGGTGTTGAAACAGTCGCCGTGGCCGAATCCAGCTAGGAAATCATCATAAATAGAAAATATCGTGCCAGCTTCCTCAACCAGATTTCGCCCATGAGTCAATGCGGCCACACGTGCAGCTCTTAGTAAGAAGTCCCTCGAGAGAGTTCATGAAAACCAACTTTCTGTCACCTCTATACAGAAGCCGGCTGAAGGACATACTTTTTTTTGGTGTCCCGGGGGAAAATCGTGCATAGGTTCTTCAGGGCCGCTGTGAGGGCAGCGACCCCGGTGTATCAGACTCCTACTGAATAAAAACACCCGGGGTGCTCCTCTAATCGCTCCACCCGAGCCTGGGAAACCAAATTCATCCAGACGCCCGGGGAGCGAAATTCCTTGTTGAGGCTGCCTCTCTGGGAAGGGAAAGAGCCCACCCTTTCAACACCTCTCTCCCAGGCGACGCGCCGGACACCGTACACCGGCTCCCTCTCATCCGGGCAGCAGACTTCATCAAGTCTACTGCCCGTAACAGACATACACGTTGAGTTCCCACTACACCGCAAGATAGGCTAGGCTACAATTAGCTCAACAGATGATGGATAATTAGGCAGACTTTTATATTTAATTATTTTTTTATCATGTTTATGATAATACTAACCAGTTTTCGAAACCAGGGCTAAAGCACCCAGCATCCCCAACAATAGGGTCCCGGCCATGTCTGCTACTCGGGACGCTGCATTACCCTGCCTTCACAGTCCGCCACACTGCACCCTCTGTGGACAAAAATAAACCCTGATTACTTCCACAAAAGGCTTGTTTTTGAGCTTTTTGCAAACGACTTTAAGCTCTATTACCTTAACGCTGACGTACGTTTTCCTATGAGTAGTAATATCAAGAGGATGGATTAAGAAAAAAAGGTTTCTAAATGAGGTAAGATAAAGTGGTATTTCGCGTGTAAAGTACTCCGAAGGGATAGTAAAATCTAGGGTTGTGATTCATAGGAAATTTCGTATAAAAATATGCTTATTGATTTGTTTCGTATATTAATTTCAGATAAAGACATTTCTGTGTAGGAAATATTTCGTCATTCAATTTTTTAGGATTTGTTTGGCACGTCACAATGGCTTATATTAATTTTGGAATTGAAACAAATTACATACTTTTTTTGAAATACAAATGCAATTTACTACAAGGTAATGAGCTTTTTCCTTCCTTATGGCCTTTCCACTGGTGTATGGCCAATGTAATTTTACCAGTGTTAGCAATAATTAATTTTTCTAGATAGGAATACAAATAGATAGAATGTTAACGACAGATTTCTGGCTAAAACTATAAACGACACTCGTTATGCGATGCTAAGTTCACTGGATCATCTAGTTTTATATCGTCACGCCATATCCCTGATAGGGTGAGCAGAAATACGTGTCTGTATCCACTTTGTGCTTATATATTGTGTCCAATGAGACCAATAGCGGAGCTGATCGCCGTTCTCACGAACTGCGACATTTTTTTAGTTGCCATGCTTGTTTCCTCCGAAAATAATTTCCTTCAGCTACAGTAATTGGTACTTAATCTGAAAAAACCCAGATATACGTGCCGGGATTCGAACTCACGTTCATTCATGTCGTCGCGCTTGGACAACGGTCCCTTACCCACTTAGCCACCACAGCTAAACGTTAATATTGAAAAGGTATAAACAGTCTCGGATATCCGATGGGTTCGTAACATCTCTAGTAAAGCCTACGCTTGAATAGGGTTGCCGTAAATGAAATCAGTGAAAGGACGATGAGCCTGAAAATTGTGAAAATCGTATTTGAGTGCGAAAAGCAAGGTGTAACTCGATGCGTGTTACATTTTCTCTTTACCTTGTTTGCTTAAAATAGCCCTGTTATCTACAAGACTATATTTATACATCTGTATATATAAAAATAAATCGGAAAATGTGTTGCTAAGCGCATAACTCGAGAACGGCTGAACCGATTTGGCTGATTTCTTTTTTGTTGTGTTTGATGAAGTCTGGAGAAGGTTCTTATGGAGTGAAAAAACGTAAAAAAATACGAGGAAAATCGTAAAAACAACAATTTTCTTTTCTCATACAAACCACTCTGTCTCTAGCTGTCGAACATATAATGTCAATCAAAACAAAACAAAGGTATGCCTTCAAGTTGATTAGAGGTTGCATGTCATTAATGAAAATTATAATTTACCCGCCAAGTAATCAAACAAAAATAACGTGTCCCATAAGGCGTTATAGTAAAAATATCAATACATTAGATATGACTTAAGTATTTCAATGCAATTTTATATGTATCAGACTGCGACAGGCCAATAACTTCTGGCAATGAAATCTGACGGGGCAGCTATTAACATAAAAAAAAAATAACTTTGTTTTAGAGAAACAGGGCAGAACAAGGTCTGCCGGGACAGCTAGGATATAATATATTTGATCATATTAAATAATAAAATAATATGTCATTACGCTTTATTCTGTTGACATGAATAAAACAAAGAGAAGCATTTATTTGGCATATAACATAACATTAAACATATATAGCAAATACTAAGCGAACAGATGATTTGCAATTGTTTAAAAAAAAAAGCAATATTAGGGTATCTAGTGGTAACGCCATAATAAAAAGAAATGACACAGGTGTAGGTTGATCCACAGGCCTTATGGATGAACCTGGGTGGCGCACTTGAGGAAGTGTGTCGCCCAATATATCCAGACGTAAGCGGTGCGGGATGTGTTCCCGTGCACCGCTCCAGGAAATAAATGCGCAAATACAGAAGCTAAAAGGCTTGCAAAAGGGTCGACGGCGTCGGGAGCTGAAAAAGTCTTTCCCTTGGCTCTGGCAGACGGTTAGGAGGAACACCCCGGTGGGTTTGTCAGGTCTGATACACCGGGATGCTGCCCTCATAGTGCCTTGCTGGTCAATGAGGATTTCCACCAGGCCACCAAAAGAAAGGTCCTATGAAACAAGAAACCTTCTCCCTACTCGGCTTCAGAACCTCAACATACTGTTTTCTATTATATAAATAGCTTTGGAACCAAAACTCCTGCTATCCGAAGCGGTATTAGATACATTTCATCGACGATTTAAAAGTTTTTGTAATAGTCTTGCATAAAAACCTTGTTCAGGTTCTAAATTATGCCGTATCATACTGGACGTGTATGTGCGGTACCTCATCAGAGATAATATAGCCGAGTACAGTCATCAAGACAGGTGATTAAGATAGCTTAACGTTGGGGAATTGCTAATCTATTCGCCGCTTAGATGTTGGTCATTTACGTTTTCGTGATTAACTTGGAAACTACAAAGTTGTTTGTGATCGATAGAGGAAGCCAAAACTATTTTTCATACTCCTAAGTATTCACCCTTAACATATTTTTTTTATTTTTGGACAAAATTTTTGTTTCGATTTTTCTATAATGTGGCATTAAAAAATACATACAACTCTAAATTTGTACCCTTTAATCACCAACCCTAATTTTTAATAGCCATTTTAGCAATTTAATCATTTTTCATACAGCTCGATAACTGATCAATTATCACCTAGAAATAACTTATATGGCAAAACAACATTTACCGGGTCAGCTAGTATAATATAAATATTTACTAACAATTACACACATTGACTTAGTCCCAAATTAAAAGCTTGCGCTTGTACTATGGGTACTAGAAAAAGATATACATACGTAAATACATATATACAACCATGACTCGTGACAAACTCATCTGCTCATCACAGAAAAGTTTACCACTACCGGGACTCGAACCCGGGACCTTAGCATCGTAAGTAGAGTCGCTACAAGCTGCGCTATCGGGCCGTCAACATAGTCCCTAAAGCTGTGTATCTGTGCTCTATTATTCCTTTCCTCATACTCCGAGGACTAAGCCCAGTAGCGTTCATTCCATAGATGCATGCAAGCATTGCATGCCCTTATGATAAATAAGTCTGGAATAAATTGCTTAAAGTTAAACAAAAAAGGAACCATTTACTATATTAAAATATATTCTATATTCACGCCACCTATCTTTCCTATGAAAGCAATATAATATTTACTATAATAATATAATATTCAAAGTAATTATATGAATTCTGCCTACCCTGTCTAAATACCCTATGCACGTCACTGACTAAGCCAGTAACGGTTATGGCCTTCACACTTGACTACTGTGGTCACGACCCAGTTCGGGCAATCGCCCTTCCACTTAAAAACATTCAAAGAAAATTCTCTCTGTAAAACCATCGAACCATTCACGAGATTTCCTAAGCGATTTTTTACAAATAAAACCGTGTTAACTTCGATTGAATTACATTAAATTCTGCTCCTAAGTTATTCGAGTGCACGCAATCGTAGCGTCCAGGATTTGAATCCCGCGCCGGCGAGGAACGGAATTTTCATTGCTTTATAAGAAATAAATTAGTTCCTGCTAGTATGACCTGAATGGCGACGGAATTATTTTAAAAGGAAATTGGATCTGCTGATCCAATTTTCTCTTTTTCGTTTTCTCTGCTTTTCTTTGTTATTATTATAAAATCGTAACGAGGTTTTTCTGTATTTTTAAGACATAAATAAAATTAAATCACGGCGAAAGTTACATCTAGCCTCTTGTTTGGTGTAGTCAAGTCACAGACCCCGAGATATCTTTACAATAAACTCTCCAGGATTAATACCAGAGGTCGGTGGAGTGCAGACGGAGCTTCCAACAGCTCATTATACCTCGCCACAATACATCGGCTTTTAAAGGTAGTTTCCGCTATGCTGTGTCCAAATGTGGGAAAATATACCGCCTACAAATCAGGACGTCTTTAAGTTTACATGCCTTTAAAAAGAAAATTAAGACCTTCCTGATGAATGAGCATCATATTGTGCAACAACTGGATACCTCTTTTATATATTTATAAAAGAAATATGCTTCTTCAAGGATTCATATGTTGCAACTCTTCGTGTGGCTGTATGTGAAAAAGTCTATGCCTGTAGAATTTTTTATAAACTGTGGATATCGGATTGACAATTGTGACAGAATCTCGGCCGTGGTGTGTTTTGAATTGAAATAAAGCTTTGTTATTAATGTAATGAAATGAAATGAAATGAAAATGTATTTATTTTGCCCCAAATCAACAAAAAATCAGAAATTTAAATACAGCAACACAACACACAGAAACAAGAAAATACAAAACATATAAACATGGCGAAACTGGGACCTTCGTGACACCATAACATGGGACAACATAAATGTCGTTTCTTTCATTTTACAGGTAAAGAGATATATAAATTAATTAATATTATAATTAATTAATTATATAAATAGTAAATATATAAATTGTGAAAAACGTAAGTAATTGTATATTAAATAAAAACTTCGATTTTACAGAGCAACAACAGAGTTTGTTTTTTATAAAACGTTGAAAATCGTTAAGTACCTTGTATATTTATTTAAATTGTTTTTTAATTCTATTTTCGTTTATTTTTTTATGTGTATATATATAATTAATAATAGTGTATATGGTATGTGAATGTAGTATATATGGTACTTATATATTTGCAGGTGTATGTGTGTAATAAAATGTTGATATTTTTAAGTTACTGCTTTTTTCCACTGAGTGTGTGAAATACAAACAGGGCAGAGAAATAGAGTGCGGGCTTAAGGAAAACCTTTTTTAATTTAAGAGCCAAAAGAAAGGCATTCCTTTATAGCCAAATGATTATTAGAAAGCGGGAATTTAGGCCTCAACTTAAGTGGATTCCGCCGAGCCTGTCTTAAGCAGCCGATATTAAACTTAGATTGTTCGCAGATAACATTACACCGCAACGTTAGCACTGGGGAATGAAACAATTACTTAAGGTATTAAAACTAACTTAGTCTTAACTTACCTTTATCTAAAGTCTTCCGTCAATCATAACTGCTTAGTTAAATTGGAGTAATTTAATTGTTTTAGGTCGACAAAGTGGCTACACAGCATATGATGGAAAGTATAGTATGGAACGACAATATTATTAGAGAAAAATAAATCACCCGCGACAAACACATTTAGACATAACCAGTAAATTAAAAAAATGTAGTAAGCTCATGAGGTAACCAGGCACAAACTCTTTTTAAACTTTTTTAAACTAGACAAGCTCTATTTCTCGGTTGAATTTTCAGGACAATTCACATATTTCTCTACAAATATCGGATGGCACAAATATATTATTTAGAAGATTTTTGACCGGGGCTTTGGAAAATGTATGCCGCTGATAGGGTCACATGTGGCTGCGAGGATGCGAAACATTTCATTTAAGATAAATCAAAGCTCATGTATGCCGTAGCGTTATAAATAAATATTACATTTGTATGTACTTTTACACTTCTTTTCTATCATAATAATAATCTATACTAATATTATAAAGCTGAAGAGTTTGTTTGTTTGTTTGTTTGTTTGAGCGCGCTAATCTCAGGAACTACTGGTTCGAATTGAAAAATTCTTTTTGTGTTGAATAGACCATTTATCGAGGAAGGCTTTAGGCTATATAACATCATGATGCAACTATTAGGAGCGAAGAAATAATGGAAAATGTGAAAAAAACGGGGAAAATTATTCATCCTTGAGGACTTCCATTGCGTGCGCTGCTAAAACGGTTCAAGATACAAAAAATATATGTACGAAAGAATTATTTCTCTTAAAATGATCTAAAAAAATGTCCCGGACAGTATATGTCTATCTTTTAAGATTAAGTCACTAGAACCGTTTTTATAGTAATAAAATTTGGTCGAAATTAATGCATCATTTGTTAAGAATTGTATCAACGTAATAATATGAATCTTTATCCAAATAAATGTGGTGTTGATTAAAAGTATTTGATTGTGAACAAAATTGTCTTTGACATCACTTAATTTCAATGAACATCTTAGAAGATATTACAATTTTAAAATAAATAACTAACTAAAATGCCCAAAATAACTATTCCACGCGGACGAAGTCGCGGACACAGCTAGTCATTAATATGATAACATTTTGTCCATCTATATTTAAAACACCAACGAATCCTCAAATGCATACAAATTTAAGACCTATTAAAGTTTAGAATCGTATTAAACATGAATACATATTATCGAAATTAAAATTACGATTAAAGTTGTAATCGTTAATCATTAATAATTACATTTTGCCCATCTATATTTTAAACAAAGTCGCGCCAAAAGGCGTAACGCCAGACCGTCAAAAGATCAATAAAAATGTAAACGCACCCAAACGCAAGCGCCATCTGACGCACAACACTTTTGACGTAACTGTTCCCGCTTCAAACTTAAAACATCACATCGCATTTTTATCGCCGTCACAATCGCTTATAATTATTTTAAATTCCTTAATACACATCAAAAACCTACACCATAGCCCACATCACAAATCTTTATTTTAAAATTATCCCGCCTACGCCTTTATGCAACGGCATAAGTATATTTACTTATCCCGGCCCGAGTAAAACACTAATTAATCCTTGAGGATGCAATTGATTGCATACAAATGAATTTAGAAGGGTTTTAATCGTGAAATGATTAACAAAATAAAATTACGATTACACTTTGCAATCGTTAATTAATCGGATTACGTTTTGCTCATCTATGTTATAATCAGTAATTAATCCCCAATTGTATACAAATTACTCATTAATGTTTAGAACGGTTTTAATCATGACTAAAGATTAACGAAATTAAAGTTACGATTACATTTTGCAGTAGTTAGGCATTAATCTGATTACATTGTGCCCATCTATGCGTTGGCGTCTCTGGTTTGTTTTAGGAACCGAACGTTCGGATTTGTTGAAGCTCTTAGTTTTCGTAAAACATTATTAAAAAGTAATACATACGTATCATATACCGTATAATCGTGTCGGACACCATCCGTACGTGGTGGCAGTTCCTTATATCCGCACGAAAAGATTCGCTTCTACATTCATCACGCGAACGGCTAAGGAGTGGAATATGCGTCCAGCGGCCATATTTCCGCGATCTTATGACCTGGGAGTCTTTAAGAGAAGTGTGAATAGGTATTTGCTGGGCGAACGCGTTACATCATCGAACTCATCTTCACCTTCCACCAGGTGTGATTGAAGTCAAGCGTTCGTCTATAAATAATAATATATATATATAGGTTTTCTTATAGTTTAACTTTCGTGCAGCATGAAGCTATCGCATTATGCAAACGTGACCACTTTCTGAGAAAAATCGCACATAACGTGTAATGGAGAGGCGAAGTTTTAAGAGTTACAGCCCACGTTAGAATAACTGAATTATTTAGTTTGAAAACTCGTCTCAGATACTTCGTAACGAAAAAATATAATACTAGTTTTTGCGGTAAACGGTGGCTTGCACTAGCAAATTAAGTCTAGTTTAGACTTTCATAAAATGCTATTTAGCGCTTAACTGTACTTATAGTCTTGCACTGAATAAAAACCCAGTTGTAACAACTCTTAAACTGAAATGATCATTCAGATGGAATTAATGTACTTCGATTAATTAGCGTCTATAAAAGCTTAAACTAGACTTAATTTGTTACTGCAAGCTGCCCTTAATGCAAGGCGGTTAATATTATATCGTCACGCTATATTCTCTTCAGTGTGAGCAGAGATACATCCGTGGCACTATGTACTTTGTTTTTTTTTTAATTCTATTTATTTAAGGGACTTTTACGTGTGTACGTATGTCAGCCCCATCGTACCCTAATACAGAAATACCTAACGTATTACATATGGGGGCACTGATCTGAACAGGCCAAATGCCTCATCAGATAATAGTTCTGTTAAGATTTTGTTAAACATCCCGACGTCAAGTCTGTCCAGAGCAAAGGCACTCACAAACGCCTCTCTCACAGATTCAGATCGGACACATTCCATCAGCAAATGGTGGATATCATCGATTACTTTGAGCTTATTTTCATCCCCAAAGTCAGTAGCGGAGTTGATTGCTGTTCTAACAGGATGAGTGCACATGAAATTTCTATTAGATGCAATGTGAGCTTCCTCACGCCGTTTTCCTTCATCGCTGAGTATGTGTCGACTAAATTCGTACTTAATCTAGAATAACTCCGAGGTACGTAGCCGGATTCGAACTTAAAACGTAGGTTCGAATCCCATATTGTACATCTGGGTTTTTACAGATTAAGGCATCTATCCTTATCCGTGTTTAGGCACACCCGTGCTCACCCGAGAAGGAAGATTTCGTGAGGAAACCGGCATGGAATCTAATAGATGTCATGTGTAAGTGCCTTTAAAATGGCTATCAGCTGCAGTACTGGTCATGCATAAGCGCAAAGTGGATACTGCCACTGATGTAGCTCTGCTCACCCCAAAAGAGATATAGCGTTAAGATATATTAGTATTATTATAACCTTTACTCAATCTATAACAATATTTTTACATTTTAAAATAAATACATACAAAAAGATAATACATTTTAAAATATAAAAACATGTAGACCTACAGGGGCGAGGCCTAAGGCCCAAGCCACCGGTGGTTAGGAGCTCAGAGTGAGGAGCCTCCTGACAATGGGCGCCGTATCGAGTAGAACTGCCTTCTGTATCCGGCCCTTGATCCAACAACCAAGCGAGAGCCTCTTGAGATAAAAATCGAACCCTTTGCGACCAGCCCATTAGTCTATACGACTATCGGGCCAATAATCGTAGAATCTACATCCCACATGCTGGTAATCTCGTGTGCGAGGTTTATTAGTATTATTAATATTTAAATGACTATTTGATCCATAATAAAAAGCAACAGGAAATTTTGATGTGAAAAGCTAGTGTCGCTAAAACGTTTCCACGAAGTAAATGTTATCAAATCCTACTATAGTTTAATAAATAGACCAGTCATTTGGATTTAAATACGGTAGAAAACAAACTAATTTACACGGCTCAATAAGCTTTATAATTAGTTAATCAACTTTGAACCTGAAAACCTCAAAAGCATGAATATGTAGGTAAATTAATTCAACATTTCTCGTTAACTTTGTTTGAACAGCAGCTCGCATTATTGGGAATCAGTTTACCGTTAAACTTAGCGTAATCTAGAATATCTAAACAGTGTCAGGAGCGAAAGAGGAGATAGAGTGAAAAGGAATACAAACGCAGCTGACTCTGCGCCATAGTTTCCGTACAAATGGTATATTCAGGGATAAACATAACTAAGTCCTTGAAAAACGATTGTTTTCATACATCGGCATAAAATGAATACACTAATATACAATAATTATGAGATTTGAAGCTGCTCGAGTCCGCAGGCTTTACCCTGGCTTCCCTACACATGACTCCTGGGTGGTGCTAAACGAGCAGCAGCGAGGTGGTAGGGCGTCGTTGCCCGTCTGGATCGCGACCACAGTACATGGGTGTAAAGGCCGTCATAGTGACCAGTTTCGGCTTGTCGCGTTTCGAGATCAGCTTGTGTATATCCAATAACTCATATACCTAGAGACCTTCAGTCGTGGTATATGTGGGCCGACATGACGATGTAGACTATCAATGGATTTTCATCCTTTGATAGTCGCTTTCATGTTTGGACTCCACTGTACTTACCATCAGGTACTCTGTAGTCAATATGTCGAGCCAGTGTAAAAAAAAAAACAATCTAATTTACGCCTTTTTTGTGGAGTATATAGGACATAGGACCATTAGGCCCACTTTGAGGGCAGCGAACCTTCTGATCAGATCTTCCTATTCTTATGATATGTTTCAACCGCAGTAGTTTCTACGTACCGCCTAAATAAACATCCAAATTACAATTTTATGGTACGGAAAATAGAAAATATTTTATCAAGTAAAACAATATCGCTCAAATCCCTCCATTACGGCAATGATTGCCGTTTACAAAATTGCCGTCCATCCAACTCGTCGACATTGGCTCATTTTCTTTATTGTCTATTCAAGTATCCCTAAGCTTTTTCACATAATGGTTGTTTAAGCCGCGTTTACACATCGCGTTCTGAACAATTTACAGCGAGCAAACCTTCGTTCGCGCGGTTATAGAAGCGCTCAAGTGAGCAAATTCGGCGAATGATCTGTTTGACTCGGGAAGTTGATTACTCGTTTATGCTTTTAATAGAAGAAAATAACTTAAGAATTATTTAATTAGAAACTTTAAAAATCCCTTGACAGATATGAAAAATCTAATCTATTTTGAACAGATAATATTCATGAAATAATGTATTATTAGAGAAAAATAATATGGTATAATTTTTGAAAGAAAAAATATTTTATAGTTAAAAAAATATAACACATGAACTGTACACATGTATTTATATTTCGCTTGCTAACAACCGAATAGATTTACCACATTATATGTTTCCGCCGTATCCAATGTTATTACAAACGCTGCACTATATGAAAGTAAATTCACAAGTTCGTTTGTAGGTCTGCATGATGGTAACCATCGATAGATAATTACCTTTCAAGAGTCATACTCAGTTTTTGCATTGTAATTTACATCAAATGATGAGCATTCCCCATGCCGAATCAGAATTAAAAAAAATACATAATTTATTAGTCGCGAGAGATCTATGTCAGTACCATAGTTACAACCGTTTATGTAAGACAAATGGTCTTCTTTAATGACGAAATTTTTTTTAATGTTTACAATAAGAAAACTATCGTGAAAGAGAAAGAAATTCATTTGCTTTAGTGTTTTTATCATTGCACGCTTTCGCTCGCAAAGAATTATTTAAAATGCGAAGTGTAAACGCGGCATTAGAGCTAGATGTTCTGGAAATGGTTTTTACCCTATCCATATGCTAGGTAATTTGTTTGTATACCCTTTTTATTACATAATATAAGCGTTGGTTGCAGGAGATGTAGTTTAACCCCTGCGTTACCTACATCATATACCCACATAATCATACTTTATAAAGGTCTATTATAATGGTCATTTTTCACTAGACCCTGTATTGTTATATCTTATTAAAATCTGCTGGAGCTTCTAAGGTAACTTCAACTTTGATAGTATATGTTACTTCATACAGGTTTATATGTAATCCGCCGTATTTACAGTAAAACGTCATAGAAGATCTGAAATATATCAATTTAAGCACCACCAATATAATAAAATTTGATGCTATTTTAGATATTTCGATTTTAAAGATTTCTTGTTTATATACGTAAAATGTCCATTTAGGTTTAATTAAAAAACTATGATTCCAATGGGATTAATTTAGATATTGGACACTTTAATGAAGTAAATACTGTTACGATGGAACTAGAATAAAATTTGAACCCTAGATTTTTGGCCTTATAGGTATCGCACAGTAATGATTTTAAAACGCATAGATTGTTTCCAGGTGCTCTTTTGAATATACTAACTGTCAAACAAATTTGCTTACAATGATTGAACATCAAAGATGCCGCTCGACCTATACCGGTCATTCCGAGAAACAAGGCGTATATGACCTAAATATTAATTAGACACCTATTTACCTGTGGAATGCCGAGCCGTGAAAGATCAATATGCGATTCTGAAACATCTGGGTGAATACATAAGGTGCTAAGATCTCCATAGGTATTTCTCGAAAACGTCTTAAGCCTGAGGCACCGATATAAATACCGGCCAGACTCGATTGCAGGACAGTTTCTGTTTAGAAGGGACGCCAGGGATATCTCCAAGTGATCGAATACGACTTTAGCAAATATACTGCGTTTGGATAATGTTTCTAGGAGCGGATATTTGGACTGGCTTTTGCAATTGGACTTATTGACGGCTGAAATTCTGAATCTTTTAACGACTGAATTTCTCGAACGTTGGGATCACCAAATACCAGCCACTTACATCATGCTGATAAAAATATGAGTATGATTAGAAAGTATAAAACTACATAAAGATTCTGAATAATGACGTTTAACACAAGTAAATTTAATTACCATTTACCAGTATTATTTTTAAAATGTTTAGTTAAACAAAATATTATAATACTATGACCGGTAGTCGTGGGTGTGGTGGTAGTAAGACACGGATTTTGGCGTTTTACTGTTTATTTGCACTTTAAGGCACACTGAACTGCGACGCACACGCACGTACTCTAGCCTCGGGTCTCGGTAGTCGACTGCTTTAGCTAGAGCATCCCTTGCGCGCCCGCACCCCTTACCCCGCGCGTCCTGTAACACCCTAACGACATTTAAGGCGTTTAACACAATTACGCATCGGGCGGCGTCTCCATACTATAATACTAAATTAGCAAACTATTAATACATAAAATTAATTCACTCATTTTATTATATCCAGAAAATACATGGAATCACAAACAACTCTTTACATGTCATCAAACAGTTCTCAGAATGACTGTGAACTATACTGAAAAATTAATTCCAATCGATATGAAAAACAAATAAGCACAAATTAAAATTAAATAGATAAACTCAATATTGATGACGGGTTAAAAGTTTTTTCGCAATCATTCGCTTTTTCGTTCACTAGCATGAAACTAAAAAATACATGAAGATTATCGTATAAAACGCGTGGATAATAATGAAACAACACATTTCCTTTAATTTCGTGGGCTCGTTTATACTCATGTTGTTTTGTCGTGTTTTTCTTTAACGCTGTAGCATTTTTTGATACAAATAAAACACAGAAACTGGAGAATGTAATTAAAATCAGATTAGGACGCGAAGACTCGCTACAAGTCGCTGAAATTTCATGTTGTTTTATTTAAACATTTTTGGCTTCACTTTTAGCGACTGATGTGATTTCCTTTACGAACGCCGGCATGGGTTACGCTTGTTTTGCTCGATATAATTGAACTGCAATTTTATAGGTGATAGCAAAGTTGTATTCGAGCCTACAAAATGCTGCTAAAACTTATTCCGCTATTCTTTACCATTGTCATGTCTCTCAGGCTGAAGAAGAACAACCTTGATGAGGTAAACCCTGCGCACAGCCGCGCTTTTGATGAGAATATTCTAAAAATCCGTTGGTGAAGTAAACTCCATGTCAACAGAATGTCCATTAGCATTGATAACACCAAACAAACAAAAATTCCATAGGTCTCCAAAAAGTACAATAAACCGAATTAAAAGGCAATTAGAAGCAGCAATCCTAAAAACATTGACTACAAAAGAAATTTCAAAGTTCGTTGCTTGGTTCCGAGCGCGTGTGCTCAAAGATAGATAAATACCGTGTTGGATATCATATGTGGTGGATGTTCCTTATATCCACTCAAAAAGATTTACATTTAAATTCATTATACGAACAGCTAAGGAGTGAAATATGCTTCCAGCGGATATATTCCCAAGTTCTTATAACGTGTAAGTCTTTAAGAGAAGAGTGAATAGGCATTTGTTTGTGGGACGCGGCCCATCGTTGCACTCATCTTTTCCTTCCACCAGGCTTGATAGAGTTCACGCGTCCACTTGTAAGTCATTAAAAATCCATCCATGTTATCCAAGATAAACTCGCTTCTGGCTTACGGTGGTACGAATGCAGAAACTTTACATCTTACACTTCTAATTCGGGGCATTAATTCTGTTCATGTACGAAGTTACTTGCTCGTTTATTTGTCGTAACTTCAAGTTACCGTGATAAAGTACTAAGCGCTTATTTACGACAGAATACTTGTCCGACGGTTGGTTGGATTATGAATAAAACAGTATGAATTTTAACTATAACCAAATACTTGTCAAAAACGCAATGAGTGCTTAGAAATATTGCCTTGCTTAAGATTCGATTTGCATTCTGACAATCGCTGCTCGACATCGGCTACTCACTAGTGAGCCAGGCTACGATATTCTAAACAGTATAAATATTTATATAATATTTTTTTATAACCCTGTCCAACCAGGTAGACCCTTTTTGGTATTGGTGACACGATAACATTACCAAAATATATTACAAAATTTATAGCATGTAGACGCCGCCCGATAAGTATTTGTGTTAAACGCCCTAAAAGGTCGTTAGGGTGTTACGGGACGCGCGGGGTAACGGGTGCGCGCGCGCAGGGTATGCTCTTGCTAAAGCAGTCGACTACCGAGACCCAAGGCTAGAGTACGTGCGTGTGCGTCGCTGTTCGGTATGCCTTAAAGTGCAAATAAACAGTAAAACGCCAAAATCCGTATTTTTTTACCAACACACTCACGACCACCGGTCATAAATAACATTATTCGTGAACAACTTAAAATTATTGTTATATAAAATTGATTTAATGTACATGCGATCGGCTTGGATTTCCTACATACATATATTAATTTAAAGATTAAGGAAAAAGGAAACGATTTCATTGACAAAGGGAGCTTGAGATCAACGAGGTTCATGACCCTTCTGATGTCATGATCAACTGGGATGATTTTCTGCTTTTCTGTTTTTTTTTCTTCGTTCACGAGCTACGCACGCTTCCAGTGTTGCTCTGTAAGTTTTCCCCATTTAATTTTTATTTTATTCTAATTATTTTTGCTCTTTAATTAAAAATGATGACGTAAAAATAATCTATACCGAATAACCGGAGTGTTTTCACGGGTCGGGCAGGGTTTTAGAACATGTAGGTAAAGACGTCCGACGTAGATATAATCGTAACAAGCAAGTATGATGAAAATAAGGTTAAAGTAGTTCTACTTGCAATAAAACATATTTGATTCGGCTCTACCCAGGTTAATTCATTATTACTTAGTCACATCCAGGTCATACACACACATACTGGATAAATGTACGGTTACAGTCAGGTTTTTTGGTGCATACAGCCACTTATCTCTGCTTTCCTTGAAAGGGATATAGCGTGAGGATATGTTATTATTATCTTTATTCAAACTATATAATAAGGTAATGTATAAATTTTAAAATATAAAATCATGTAGACCTACGGAGGAGAGGCTTAAGGCCTAAGTCACCGATCGTTTGGAGTTCACAGTGAGAAACCTCTTAACAATGCATACTGTATCGAGTAATATTGCTCTCTGTATCCAGCTCTTGATTCAACAACAGGATGAAAGCCTCTTGAGATGGTGCTGGAGGCTCTTTGCGACCAGCCTATTAGTCAATATGACTATCGGGACAATGATCGTTGAATCCACAACCAACATGCTGGTAATCTTATGTGTGAGGTCTAATTATTTTGTAATCTTCTCTTTTTCTACTTTCACGAGATTCTCATCCTGTGGTATCAAAGAGTATGGGCCAGCGCGCTGACTAATCTACCACCACAATGTCAAGTCTATTAGCAAAAATAGCCCTATCTTGATAATATCTCGATCCAAGTATAGAATTGCACGACCATTTTCGAGAACTGTCTGAGGTACAAACTGCTAGTACGGTACCTCATTGTCCACAAGACCATATGAAAGAGCAAGTTGCTGGTGTATGATCTTGGCCACTTAATTATGTCTGTGCAAGTACTCGCCGTTAACAAGAAACGAACAACCAGAAACCACATGCCTAAAAGATTCTCCAGGACGATGGTGTGCCCGACATATATCAATCGTATGATCTTTGAGAATGCACTTTCTGTAATTGTTAATCTTGATAAGTTCGTCGAAAATTGCACAGACAAACCATTCGGTGTCCCTGAAAAGGTCACCTAAACGTAGCCAAAAGACAAAAGTTAGGAGTCGAAGCTGCTCGCGTCCGTAGGCTTTACCCTAGTTTCCCTACACGTGACTCCTGGGTGGTGCTAAACGAGCAGCAGCGAGGTGGTAGGGCGTCCGTGCCCGTCTGGATCGCGACCACAGTACATAGGTGTAAAGCCCGTCATAGTGACCAGTTTCGGGATCAGCTTGTGTATATCCAGTAGCTCATATACCTAGAGACCTTCAGTCGTGGTATATGTGGGCCGACATGACGATGTAGACTATCATTGGATTTTCACCCTTTGATAGTCGCTTTCGTTTTTGGACTACACTGTACTTACCATCAGGTACTCTGTAGTCACTATGTCGAGCCGGTGTAAAAAAAAAGTAATTGAGTCTACATGAGGCTCACGAAGAGACCGTTATAATATTGTTATTACCAGTTCAAAGGAAGGCGTACGGGAGGCTATTTATGAATGCAATTCATATTATAAAATTAACGTTAATATTGAAAAGGCTTTTGGCCCCAGTTATTTTGAACCGTACAACAAAGAAAACTTGTAGGGGCCAGTCCCCAATAAACGACAGTTCAAACTTTCCGGTTAAGTGGATGTTCTTTGTAATATGAAAACTTCGACAGTTAAGCAGCGAAGAACTTAAAAAGTCTACTTTAAGGAGGTACGTTATAATATTAAATGACGACTTATTATTATATGGCTGATACGCTTGTCTCAGCAATATTTATTAAATTTATACGAGTTGATGCTTCAAACTTTATCCCTCCTGAATAAATTTAACTTTTTAAGCACTCAGAACGCAAATATAGTCTGTCACGACTTGTTAATCCATCCTGTCCATTCCCCTCACTATCAATCGACTAAGGGAGGCATGCGCCGCGCGCATCCCTAGCGCCGGTGCATTAAAAATTCAAACCCGGAACAGGGAAGGCACACCGATAAAACACAAGAAAATACATCAAGTACCATCCCAGTGAGTACCTTATCTTCTATTCAAGTCTGTAACACGAGAGAAATCAAATTCAAAAGTCAAAATTAAAAACAATCTAGTTCAATTTATAACATAGTCTCTATTTCTCATCATGCCGAATCCCATCATCATCATCATGTATTCGGGTAGGAAGGCAAAATGGAACGCCACTTCGCTCTATCCTTGCAAAACTCTTTCACTTCCTTAGCATTCAGTAATCTCTCCATGCACTCTCGATTATTCCGCGTACTGGTAACAATATTTTTCATCAGAACTCTCTTTATTTGGTCTGCGTGGGTAAGTCTGGGTCGGCCTCGGCTCTTATTTCCATTTATATTCATATTGTATATCGCTTTCGTTCTCCTTTCATCATTCATCCTCATCACCTGCCCGATCCATAAAAGCTTGCTTTTATGCATGGTACCGAGGACACTATCTTTCAAAGCAACCATTCTGCATATCTCTTCGTTCCTAACGCGAGTCGCAAGCGTTACTCCTCATATAGATCGAGGAGATTGCATTTCCACTGCATTATTTTCATGCTTCTTCTGAAACACGCTAGCTTCACTGCCGCACGACATAATAAGCAGAGAAGTCACCTAATCTCTATCCCAGTAGCGTTGATTCCATAAATACATGAAAGAATTGCATGCCCGTACGATAAATAAGTCTAGAATACATTGCTTAAAGTTAAACAAAAAAAGGAAACGTTTATGTTCATATCTATTCTATATTCACGTCGTCTATCGTTCCTATAAAAGCAATATAATATTACTATTATAATATAATATTCAAATTAATTACGCTAATTCTGCCTACCCTGACCAAATTCCCAATGCGCGTCACTAGTCTATCCTATAATTAATGGACTGAATTACATCATCAGCCCACCAACACAAAGTTACATTAGTTTCTCGCTTACGCTAGTAGAAAAATAAAAATGTATGCAATTGACATAGCTTGATATTTAGCAGACTCAAATCAATTCTATATATTTTGCGCTTTCTACTGGCGTTATCGTTTATCTAGTTTTATTTTTATAGGCCCCCAGCAGTGAAGTGATACCGGTGTGCTCTATAAATTGCAACTACAGTATAGTCTGTCAAGAAAGTCATGAAAAAAAAGGAGGGCGCCACTGCTTTTTACATGGTATCCCTATTAATTTCGATTAACAAATTTTGATACTTCATTTAAAAAAAAAACAGTATATGATAATATTTTTTAACTAGCAAATCCGGCAAACGTTGTTTTGCTATATAAGGTTTTGTAATATCTTCTAAGATGTTCATTGAAATTAAGTGATGTCAAAGACAATTTTGTTCACAATTAAATACTCTTAATCAACAACACATTTATTTGGATAAATATTAATATTATTACGTTGATACAATTCTTAACAAATAAT